>OU015450.1:10000000-12400000 GCA_907164795.1 Hemaris fuciformis | reverse complement strand
GGTATGGCAATCAAACCAACTATGTAAAGTGGACGGGAGCGGTATCTGACATGTACAGGTTGAACTGGGGTGTGAGACAGGGGGGACTGACATCTCCGACTCTTTTCAACCTGTATATGGACAGACTGATACGTGAACTCAGCAGCACCGTAGCAGGCTGCTCTATAGATGGAACCATGGTTAACAACATAAGCTACGCTGATGATATGGTGCTGCTGAGTCCATCGATCAGTGCCCTCAGGAAATTGTTGGCTATGTGCGAGTGTTACGCGGAGGCTCATGGGCTCAGGTACAATACCACAAAAAGCGAGGTAATGGTTTTTAAGGCAGGCACGAAAGTCTATAAAGACGTACCATCGGTCTTCCTTAATAACCAACCTCTGAATAAAGTGGAGAGGGTAAAGTACCTGGGTCACTGGGTCACCGAGTCACTCATAGACGATGTAGACATAGAGAGGGAACGCAGGGCATTGTCGGTCAGGGCGAATATGTTGGCCCGTAGGTTTGCAAAATGTAGTGCACAGGTGAAAATCACATTATTTAAGGCCTACTGTCAGTCTTTTTACACCTGCAGCCTATGGGTCAAGTATACGCAACTGGCTTGCAGTGCCTTGCGCGTCCAATATAACAATGGGTTCAGGGCACTGATGGGGCTGCCGCGTTTCTGTAGCGCGTCGGGGATGTTTGCAGACGCCGGTGTTGACGGCTTTGCCGCAATACTTAGGAAACGAGCAGCATCCCTGATGCGGCGGGTGCGTGGCAGCTCCAACAGTTACCTGCAACTCATTGCGAACAGAATGGAGACGGATAGTCCATTCTTCGTTATATGGAACCGTCTACATGTGGCGGGATAAATATATCATTGTTTTTAATTGTATTTTTATGTATGGGCTAAATTAACAGTCTGAAATAAATGATTTATTATTATTATTATTATTTACCAATGAAACATTCCCTAAAACACAACTAAAACAAAGCAAAGCACCCAGGTTCGGTTCTTTAGCATTCCCACTACTAATTATTATCTATATACGTAGAAATGTAAACATCAAGCGCATGAAGACAGGGGGCGGGCAGGCAATATTTACATAACCTAGTGCGCTCGCAGTCCACTACATCAGTGGCGATACTTCCATAGAAGCCTAGTTTGCCTTACAAAATTCCGAATAATATTTTTTTAATTTTAAGTCGTGATGGCCTTGAGGTTTGGGCATGCGGTCGAGAATCTCGACGGTCGCGAGTTCAAACCCCAGGCACACACCTCTGACTTTTCGAAGTTATGTGTGTATTCACAATGAATTATCACGTACTTTAACGGTGAAGGAAAACATCGTGATGAAACCTGCACACCTAAGAGTTCTTAGGAATTTCTTAGGTGTGTAGTCCGCCAACCCGCACTAGGCCAGCGTGGTGGACTAAGGCCTAAACCCTCTCAGTTGTAGAAGAGGCCCGTGCTCAGCAGTGGGACGTATATGGGCTGATGATGATGAATTCTAAATCATTATTTAAAAGAAGCAATTTGACATATAAATGAGTATGACTGACCTCACAATAAACAATTATAAACTAGACACTATAAAGTTAACGTGTAACGCTTTTAGGCTTCTATGGAAGTACCGCCACTGCACTACATATGTTCATATCTACCAGCTGTTCCTCCGGCTAATTATGACATAATTATAACCAGGGCTGGGCAAAATACATGCTTTGCTTTAATTGAAATACAAATTACAAAATACTGTATCGCAAGTAATTAAAATACGAAATACAAAATACATTTAAGTAAGGTATTTGAAATACAAAATACATTTAAGTAAGGTATTTGAAATACAAAATACAAAATACAGTATTTTAGCTATTTGTAATTGAAATACAAAATACAAATTACAAAATACAAAATAATGCATATTTATTTGTTTTGGAATAGTTTTTTTTTGAAGGCGGTTTTTGTTTTGTTATTGCAGGTCCTGATGAGCACAAACTTAATACTAAATGAAGGCTAAATGTATTTTAATAAATGTATTTTGAAGCCTCGAGTATTTGAAATACTAATTACAAAATACTTCGGCTTCACGTATTTGAAATACAAATTACATTTTAAGAAAGTAATTAAAATACAAATACAAAATACGTATTTGTATTTCAATTACGTATTTCAATTACAAGTAATTCAAATACTGCCCAACCCTGATTATAACTGCCTGGCTTCTACTAGAAACACACTAGTTCTATCCACGATTTCATCCCTCCTATTAAACGATGTACTCTGAACAATGGCGGTACTTCCATCAGCCCAAAAAAGTTACACGTTTTTTGTAATGTCTAGTTTTTAATTGTTTATTGCGGGGTCAAGATATAATATGGGTAAGTTAAGTGCTTGTGTCGGCTGACTGAATTAAAAAGGTGTTAAAGACAAGTCAAATAAAAGATTTTGGGAACCGCCAATCTTGGGTGAAATTATGAAAAATTTAAAGAAACGAAATAGCTGTTTAAATAGGTGCTGTTCTGGTCTCTGCCTACCTACGTCATTGACGTGGTAAAAATTATTTCAAAACAAATCGTGTGTTTAATTCCATTACGTGAACCACATAACCCCCACTTCCTATATCCAATATCTGTACAGTCCTAACATACATTATGTACAACACAGACAGACAGTACCACACACAATTACCCAAATGTACTCATTTAATTAAAAAGTGTGTGTGTACTTATGTACACGTGTTAGAAGTTATACTTCATACATAAATACCTATATATTTTCTCAAATAATATCATCATCATCATCATCAGCCCATATACGTCCCACTGCTGGGCACGGGCCTCCTCTACAACTGAGAGGGTTTAGGCCTTAGTCCACCACGCTGGCCTAGTGCGGGTTGGCGGACTACACACCTAAGAAATTCCTACGAACTTTTAGGTGTGCACGTTTCATCACGATGTTTTCCTTCACCGTTAAAGCAAGTGATAATTCTCGACCACGCGCCTAAACCTCGAGGCCAATAATATTATAATATATTATAAAATAATATTTTAAATACGAGTGTGCTTTATACCACACGACTGAAGTAAAACTTATAAATACGCCCAACAGCCACATACATGGTTCTTAGTTTACACAACATATTACATCTCTGAACGGACTCATAAATATTTGACAACTAATAAATATAACAATCCCTTTTTATTACTGTCACTATTCTACATTTTTTAAATCTAAAACATATAAACTTTTTTTGAATAACTTTTTCCTGACGGTATACGCGCAAATCGTAAAAATTTACTCTCATCATTTTTCCCTAACGCGCAAAAAGAAGTACCTACCTATAACTTCCAAATTGAACGTGTTTATTTGAACATGTCTCGAAGTCAAAAACAGTACTTAGCATCCAAGTATTTAGGATATTATCTGAGGAATTTATGAACGAAGTGTGGAACACGTGTGTGCCACTTACAACGTTTCGCTTCTGTGGGTGTTTATAAATCAATGGCAATATTTGGACACGTCCGTGCCATATTGAAGTCAGCGGGAGGCGGGTCTGTGTGGCCTCGAGGCAAAAAATCAGGAATTAGCCAAGTTTAGAGGGCGATTGGCTTTTTATGCTGTGATTATTGGAAGACGCAGCCACCGAAGTAGTTTGTTTTTACAGCTAACTGTCGTAAATGTTAGTCACGTTGCAGTCAACTTAATGACCCTTGTGATAAGTAGTTATGGCCTCAAGGTTTAGGTCGCGGAATAAAACACCAGGCACACACTGACTTTTCGAAATTGTGTGTCATCATCTTCATCATCATCAGCTGAAAGACGTCGACTGCTGGACATAGGCCTCCCCCAAAGACTTCCAATTTCTTAGGTGTGTAGTCCGCCAACCCGCACTAGGCCAGCGTGGTGGACTACAGCCTAAACCCTCTCAGTTGTAGTGGAGGCCCGTGCCCAGCAGTAGGACGTAGGGATTAACCTGTGAACTATACTGTTGTACAAGCCGACATAACTGTACTGTATAGCGAAAGACACGAATTGCCTCGTTAGTTCCCTAGCACAAATATAAAATAAATACACCCAACAGTCACATACAAAGTTTTGACCCCACACTAGGATACAAGTCTTGTATCGTGGGTATCAGAAACTACGAGAGACTTCGGCCTCACAAACACCCAGACCCGAAACAAATATTTGTGGATCACACAAACATTTGTCTCTGCCGGATCGAACCCTCTCAGTTGTAGAGGAGGCCCGTGCCCAGCAGTGAGACGTATATGGCCTGATGATAATGATTAACAACACAACAAACCAATGTGTGAAAGCTTAAATTTTCACCTGCAAGTGACAATAAATTTTATATCTTTATATCGCCACTAGGCTCATTATCATGAACGATGGCTAAAACACACATGCCTTCATAAATCATAAATTTCTATTACTTTAATGTAAATATGTGTTGCCACAAAAATATGGGCAGATGTGCTTGACAACTATTAAAGGGCAAATAATCATACCATCGATAATATTATATCAATATTTGTCTGTGGTAATGGTGTCTTTTTTATTTAGTAAAGAATTATTTATGGGAATATCTTTGTCAAATGATGACTTTAGTTTTAAACAAGATGTTATTCAATGTCTGGACGAAATATGTTGAAGGTCTTTCATATGACTGCCTCGTGGTCTCGCGGTACAAGTAGGTATGTGCCGTGCGATCTAGAGGTCCTGGGTTCGATTCCCGGGTCGGGCAAAGTGTTATTGGATTTTTCCATTAGGAAATTCTCGGTAACAGCACGGAGTCTGGAAATGTGGCCGAAAAACGGCAATAGGCTCGCCCCCTATTACGTGGGACTGATACATACTTGGCGAAATGTGGGTGCAGAAATGCACCTCTGCCTACCTCTTCGGGGAATACAGGCGTGAGTTTATGTATGTATGTATGTATGTCTTTCATATTAAAAATACAGTAAAATAAAAAGATAAGGAAACTTGTATGTTTGTAACGAATAAACTCAAAAACTGCTTTACCAATTTGAACGATTTTTGTTTTTTTTCAATCGCTAGTTTAAACTATATATTATAATTAAGAGATGAGAGTAGATTTTTTTATCTGTTTGTTTGTTAAGATTTAACCTAAAAACTACTTAGTAGCTTAGAATGATTTTTGTGTAGTCATAGATGGGAACTTATTGTAAAAGTTATTGCGGTTAAAAGACAGATTATATTATTATTAGATTTATCATTTATATGCTCTCAACGCAAATTCAAATTGTAAAAAAAATATCCGAGACTGTGTCCTTGCTATCATTAATTAGCTACAATACACTACAGATTATTTTGAAGTTATAATAAAAACATGTAACAAATACACCCAAAAATCACATACATAGTTCTGACCCCACACTAAGATACAAGTCCTGTGTCGTGGGTATCAGAAACTACGAGAGACTTTTTGGATTCACAAACACCCAGACTTGAAACAATTTTTTGTGGTTCACACAAACATTTGTCTCGGTGCGGGGATCGAACCCGCAGCCTCTTGTTTCGCAAGCTGGTGTCTTGCCAACTGCGCCACGGTACTGTTAAAGATGTACAATGTAGGTACATATTATGACTTACATCATCATCATCATCATCAGCCCGTATACGTCTCACTGCTGGGCACGGGCCTCCTCCACCATTGAGAGGGTTTAGGCCTTAGTCCACCACGCTGGCCTAGTGCGGGTTGGCGGACTACACACCTAAGAACTTTTTAGGTGTGCAGATTACATCACGATGTTTTCCTTCACCGTTAAAGTACGTAATAATTTATTGTGAATACACACATAACTTTGAACTACTTACTACTTCGAACTTATAGTTATGACTTACATAACTATAAGTAAATACAGTAACACAAAGTATTCGACGGTACGCGGAAATCAGTCACCGGAAATCACCGGAGTAACACACTTGCGGATTAATGCACAAGCAACAGCGGAAGTTACGTAATACTGTGCTGTCATTAGTCTTATGTGTGGAGATGTTAATATCGGTCTTTCGATCAAACACCTCGAAGACTGAATCGATGCAATTTGCATAGCTATGTTCCGAGCGATCTGGAGGTCCTATGTTCAATTTTAGGTTAGGGCAAAGTGTTATTGAGTTTTTCCATCGGGAAATTCTGAGTCTGAGTCATGGGGTCTGGAAATATAGCCGCAAAATGGAAATAGCCTTTTCGAACAGAAAAGCGCTTCTGCCTACCCTATTAGGACTAGAGGTGTGAGTATGTATGTAATATGTATGTATCACCTCATATACTTTCCAATATACTCAATGATAGAGAGGACTTAGCTTTAGTCCATAAGTCCAATACCAAGACTACAGAATACCTCTAAAAACTTCATTAGTTCTAGAAAACTCAGTATCACCATCAGATATGTAGTATTCCTCCCGATGTTTTCCCTCATCGTCAAAGCCTTTACTGAATGGTTCTAATTGCAATAAAACGCTCTCTGATGGCTTTGACTTTGACTTTGACTTGAATATATTAAAACTAACACTGGAATACAATTTATATACTTAATTACCTTAAGTTTTTATATTAGATGGCACAAGATATAGGCGATGTGAAAGTTTAATTACTGGACAATGTTATTATAAAATAGTGCAAAATGTATTGAATGGCGCAAGTTGTAGTCTTCCAGCGATTTAAAATGTGTTTAATTTTTTTCACTTTACTTTTTTCTTTCGAAAATTCAAGCCTTGAAATATGATATTAAAATTATAAGCACAAAATTCTTCCTTTTAGTAAAAGCTGTCCTTTTGGTACCTCGGGGGATACATAAAGGGTATGTCATGGTCTCTGGTTTTCCAATACGTGACACCCCTTAAGACGAAACCCAAAAATTGAGACATTATTATACCATCCTAAGTTTGAAGCCAATATTTTTATCATGTGTTTTAAAGTCCTACTTATTAGGAAACGCGCTAACTACCTACTACTTTTCGTACATATTTCTGAATTTTGTGCCACTACTGAGAATTTCTTAAAGGAAACCCCAATAACACTGTACATGGTAATCGATCTCGGGATTTCTATATCGACAGCACATACTTGTGTTGAAAAACTAAATATTATAGCTATATAATATCAGCTGCTGGACAGTAACCACTTCCAGTAGAAGCCGGGTAGAGTAGGTACCTAGACTGCGGGTTGGCCGACTATACACCTAAGAATTTCTTAAGAACTTTTAGATGTCCAGGATTCCTCTCGATGTTTTCTTCACCGTTAAACCAAATCACAATTCATTATCAATGCGCATAAAATTGAGAAAAGTTAAACGGGAGTGCCTGGGCTTTTAGCCCGCGACCGACGAGATTTTGAGCCTTGAGGTCATCGCGACTTCCAAAACATAAATACTATAATTCATGCCTAAACCCACAAGCCTGTGCCTGGGCTAATGATGGTTATGATGATGATAATATTTTACTTAATTTACCCGCTACTTTCTGTCTCTTGCGCGGATTGACATAGCGGACGCGGTTTTTTTGCCACCTAGCCCGACGCGCGTGACCGCAGCTCGCTGTGAAGCACAAACATACAATTATTGACGCCATTATAGGCATTTATTTATCTAATAAGGCCAGCGTGGTGAACTAAACCCTCTCAGTTGCAGAGGAGGCCCGTGCCCAGAAGTGGGACGTATATGGGCTGATGATGATGATGATGATAGGGCGCCAATCCGCACTAGGCCTTAGTAGACTAAAGCCTAACCCTTTTCCGCTGTAGAGGCAGTGCCCAGCAGTGGGACATATATGGGCTGATAATAATGAATGTGTCAGAAACTATTAAAGTTGACCGGATAGTCTCTGCCTATACTTAAGGGACACAGGCGTGACGTTGTAACGACTGTAGTAATGACTGCATAAGTGTCTGCTTTCTACGCGGAGACGATTAGCAAATTGATTCCTGGTAATGTCGTATTACGTTCTAGAAATTATCAACGTGTGATTTTCTTCATGACCTTCCTGTATTCACATCATGACTGCAAGATGTGACAATCGCACTAATCAATCGATATTAACACAATATCCAGTTCATTTCTAGATCGACCGTGATGCTAGCTCCGTGTAGATCGCCAATCATATTAGGTACTCAATTGCTGAGCTCTCGGAGAGTAAAATTATATCATCAGCGAAGCGGAGATTGCTTAGGTATTCGTAGTTTATGTTTAAACCCTTGGAACTGGATACCCTTGGCTAGACACAAAGAAAGATGGAAGTTCTTGGAGGAGGCTTTTACCCATAAGGGGTCTATATAAGCCACGACAAAACAATATCTACCCAAAATAATCAATTTGATCTGATTATAAGGCAACAAAAAATATTTATCAGAATGTATGAATAGGCTGAAATGGAATTAAATAAAGCTTTATTATTATTATTATAACATAATATGTATTACTTGTTTTCATGCCTAGTCAATCTATTTATTTAAAACATTAAAGATTTTTAATATTGGTAAGGTCCCCACAATATGTTGTTAGGTTAGCTAATTACGTCATAACTTGAGACAGAACGTCCCTTAAGTGGGGACTGAATAAATTAACCGACTTTGTATGTCATGGATTTCACAACTTTTTACCGTAGAAGAACTGAAATGCGAGACCTTTTTTTAACAAGTTATTGGCTGTATTTGTTAGTGTTCAAAACGGAACATGCAGTGTACTGTCGTCTGAAGTCTATGTCATGGCACTGTACAGTGGTCGCAGTGTATTAAAGAACAGTGGAAAGCCAGAGACCCCGCCATACCCCTTTCGTCCTCCCCCGAAGTACCGAACAGGGGAGCATAAGGCGCTTTCAATTGTAAAAAAAAAGTGTATTACTGAACACAGCGCTAGTATAGGTATATGGCTTGAGACGTAGGAAAAAAAGGTGGTTCCTTAAAACATTCTTGTATCAACTTTCTTGTAAGGTGGGTATTATGACAATGACTTGAATTACATTATGAATCGCCCGATTTGCCGCTACCTAACCCAAGACTCCTTGATAGTATTTAAAATTAAAGAAGGATAAAAATTGGTCTATAAAAGTCTAAGATCCCATTTATTTTTGTACTAAAAACCGCCAAAACCGATCAAGCAGTTAGGACTTAAAAGTGTATCTAAGAAACTCAGATTTACATTATTAGTTCCTATCTTTACAAATAAATAAAATTGGAGTGTCTGTTTGTAAAATTTAAATAACCGCATTTTAATAAATGCATATGGATATACACGGTACATATACCAAAATAACGTTTTTTTACAATTTTTGTCTGTCTGTCTGTTTGTTCCGGCTAATCTCTGAAACGAGTGGATCTATTTTGACGGGACTTTTATTGGCAGGTAGCTGATGTAATAAGAAGTAATTTAGGCAAAAAAAATAAGGAATCGGCTCTTAGGCGGAACGAAGTTCGCCGGGTCAGCTATAGCAAATAAATTCACAATTAACAAAAATATTCGCCCAACGTGGGGCTCGAACCCACGACCCTGAGATTAAGAGTCTCATGCTCTACCGACTGAGCTAGCCGGGCTTGTGTACTCACAACAAAATAACAGAACACTGAATTAACATAGGTATACATATGTACCTATCTACGTTTTATTAAAAAAATAACAAGATTGGCTTTAAAAAGACCTACTTATATTCGTTTCGGTTATACGAATATAATGTATCAATTATTAAAAAAATTAAAGTAAATTTAATGATTGTTCTGTTTTTTAAGAGTCCGCCTCGTTGTTCATGCCTGCAATGACGAAGTCACAGGTTCGATTCCAGTTTAGGTGTGTCATTGTATTTTTATTTTAAAGAAATTATCAGAGACAGCTCTGAAGGCCAGTTGGCCAACTTTGGGACGTAATTAACTCACAAAAATTTCGTTCCACTTATAAATAACGCATGATATACTATGTAATCTAATTATCGGTAAATAATTATATCTAATAATAAGTAAAAGCAGTGATGGCCTCGAGGTTTAGGCGCGCGGTCGAGAATTTCGGCGGTCGCAGCTTCAAACTCCAGGCACACAACTCTGACTTTTCGAAGTTATGTGTGTATATATACACAATGAATTATCACTTACTTTAACGGTGAAGGAAAACATCGTGATGAAACTTGCACACCTAAAAGTTCTTAGGAAATTCTTCGGTGTGTAGTCCGCTAACCCGCACTAGGCCAGCGTGGTGGATTAAGGCCTAAAACCCTCTCAGTTGTAGAGGAGGCCCGTGCCCAGCAGTGGGACGTATATGGACTGATGATGATACATCCATATGCATTTATTAAAAAGCGGTTATTTCAATATTACAAACAGACACTCCAATTCTATTTATTTGTATAGAGTATAGATGTATAGATTTCGTATTTACAATAATTATTATAGTAGTATGACAATGCTTAGTCATAGTAACAATGATAAGGCATTATCCACAGATAAAATACGTAATAAATTGTAGATGCTATACATAAACTGCATAGTTGTAAGGTTGGAGGAACTTGAAGTAATTATACTAAAAGTAGTTTCGACTTGTCCGTTGAAAGCAATAATTTAGTGCGCGAAATTTAACCGATGATTTTTAAACCTGAACTTATTAAATGAAAGTGGTTATTGAGTAAGTAAAATAAAAAGTTCACATTATTATACAGTAGAAAAAACGTATAATTTTGGAACAAAAAATCTCTCGCAATTATGTATATCCCCGAACGGGAAAAAAGAACATTTCTGCATCCACGTTTCCCCAGACTGTCTCGTTGGTCCTATGATTTAAGCGTACAGCGTGCTATCATTCCCAGTTTCGATTACCGCATCGGGCGAAGTTTATTGTGTATTCGATAAGAAAAATCTCAGTAGCACTACGGGCTAGAAACACGTTGAATGTGAGTACCTCAGGTAAAAAAATCATGGCCGTTTTTCTATAGTAAATTATGATTTTACGTACAGGATGTAAAACACATAAGACCTAAATTAAATCTGAATGCAATAAAAGCACCGGAATTCCGAAAGGCGCTCCATTGATCTGCTATTACATAAAAAACACATCGCGCACATATCGAGGTACGAGACCAAAGAAAAAAAAGGTTGTTTTAACTTTTTCTCGTTAACTCGAAATAGTACAATCGAACAGTACCACTACACCGCTCACTGTACGACTCTAAAATATTTAACTGCATCCATTGCTGCATACCTACACAAAGAACTTAACACATCAGGTACACAACCAGCAATGGATGTGTAATGAAGTGACTGAACAAGAGTACGGCAACGAGCGACGAGTAACATAACACTCGGACCTATCACTGAATGGAAAGGTGCTGCGTACATTTCACCAAGTATAAAATGCTTGGAGGGATCTCAGTATGCACCAGTCAATACTAAGAAGTCGACAACATCATCTAAACTTGACAACATGATCGCCTTCGTAAGTTTGTTTTGATATTAATTCTCTAGGTAGTGAAATCGCAAGTGGCAGTCGATACTGTTATATTTTAAGTACTAAATAACAAAATTGTGCTCAAAATTAATGTTGTGTCTAAAAGTGATTTTAAATGTGGCTTCAAATTTTAAAATATCTCCAACCTTGTTCGCGTCAAAAAGTGTCAAAATGGCGGTGTGTTCCTTTTTCAAAAAATTGCAACGTAAAATTCCATTTTCAAATTGCATACTCACGTTCCAGATGTGCGTTGAACGCATAATTTGGCATAAGACTAACGTCTGATGACTTTCATATTATCTCATAATGGCATATTTGATTACGCCACAGCTTCCTACATCTCACAGTGAAAGGACGAGGTACTTCCTGTTACTTGAAGCACCTAATTGTGTCTTACGTAATCGGCATTACGTCATTAATTCTCATCTTGATCTTTAAAAAAAAATTGAAGTGTTTATGGTTTAAAATTCGCATATTCCGCATTATTTAACGTTACTTTTTCGGTTAATTGTAGTTTTATGTGATTTTAAGCGTATTATCTAACTGTGTGTTATAAACCTACTTTTATGGTTACGCTCTAGTTAATTTATTGCATTTATGAGACCTTCGGCAGTCTTATCTAAAAAATCTTATATGTTCGTGTGCTCTCGAGTAAATCTCTGATATCTACAATCTTTAAATCACTTAGTAACTTATAATTAATATATGCTCCAAATAAAGCTTATGGCGTTACTACTTCAACTTCTACAATTTTGTCTCTATTATCTAACATCAGTTGGTTCAAAGCCAAAAATTCGTGATCATTAATCTACAGCAGCCGTACTAAAGAAGTAGCGTACATTTAAACCATAGCTTGACAAAAACTTCTTCTTGCAGACAACAACAGCCGTCCTCCTGCTGGCCGCCGTGGCCACCGCCCGCCCCTCGGAATGGGAGCCCGAATCCCACTCGCACACGGAGCACACCAAACCCTACCACGTGACCGTGGTGAAGAAGATCGGCGTGCCAATCCCACATCCGGTCGCTGTCTCCGTGCCGCAGTACGTGAAGGTCCCAATCCCACACCCCTACCCCGTCCATGTCACCGTTGAGCAGCCGATTCACGTCCCCGTCTATAAGGTAAATATAAGCTACTGATTGTTACATTACTGAGTCGTGATGGCCTCGAGGTTTAGGCACGCGGTTGAGAATCTCGACGGTCCCAGGTTCAAACCCTAGGCACACACATCCGACTTTTCGAAGTTATGTGTGTATTCACAATGAATTATCACGTACTTTAACGGTGATGGAAAACATCGTGATGAAACCTGCACACTTAAAAATTCTTATGAATTTCTTAGGTGTGTAAGTCCGCCAACCCGCACTAGGCCAGCGTGGTGGACTAAGGCCTAAACCCTCAGTTGTAGAGGAGGCCCGGTCCCAACAGTGGGACGTATATGGGCTGATGATGATAATTGTTACATTGACACAGTAAATAAAGTATTAGTAATCGGAAATAATGGCGACTATTTAAACTTTACCTGGAGTCGAAAAGCAAACAGCAGCGGCAATTGAAAATAGCACCAATTTTAAATGCTTAGGTCTTAAATACAAATTACTTATTTTATTCTAATATAAATTTAATATGTCATACTCGTATAAGACTTATAAAATATCTGAATACGAAAATATACCTTAGGGCCACACGCGTAGTCATCTTAGTCACTTGGGTTTTGCTTGTAAGGATCGAGCTCAAACCTGAAACAAAATTTTGATCTCAAAAGTGTTTTGATGTCACGTGTCGTCAGTCTATCATTTCACTTCCAACTTATCATCCACAACGTTTCTACTTAATTCAGCATGTAAATGAGCTATCATGCTACTACATATTATTTGCATAAACCAGCTGCTTAGTAAATAGAATTCCGGCGTTTATTTCCGTTGCACCGTAATGGCTCGACGAATTTGGACAAACTTTGGAAGAAATAATGCAGGATTAATCATTTAAATTTTATATCTATTTCTATAACGTGTTTAAAAACCGAGTCCAAAAAATTATGCATATTCATAATAGTGAAAATAAATTAAAATAATACTTGTAGTATATGTAATCTCATCTAGACACAATAAAACATTGCGTAATACGAAAGTCAAATTACTTTAATTCAAAGCAAGATATTAATTTTTCCATTGAATTCACCGACCGTTACAACAAACAATGGTAATGTCGCAACAAGAAACTGTCCAATTTTCCGTAGCTGCTATCAACAAAGTGACGTTTAATATTGTTAGATTGCCAGCACTGTCATTGTTGTTTTTTTCATGCGATCTCATGACATAAGTAAGGCCATTCACGCCACTGCATCGATTATTATGTAATGAAACTGGCCGCAACGAAAGTAAAAGCGACAGCCAGTGGAGCGTAGATTAAAAAAAACACCATTCCCGGCATTTATGACAGATGCGGTTACAAGATATCGACGCTGAGACATCGGCTATAATTTTTATCGTATTAAATTTTCACCTCATTAACGTCGCTGTATTTTTTAATAAAAACATGTTACTCTCTTTTGATTGGCAAAAAATTACATTCCTTTCTCCTTTCTTTCAGGTCGTGCCTCAAATAGTAGAGAAACCTGTGCCCTACCCTGTTGAAAAGCCAGTTCCCTATGAGGTTGAGAAGCCCTACCCCGTCGAAGTTGAGAAGAAGGTTGAGGTACCAATCCCCAAGCCTTACCCAGTACATGTGCCAGTCTACAAACATGTCTACCACCACTCCGGCAAACACTAAAATCTAGTTTAAAAACAATTCGATTGGCAATTCGAAATTCAAGTGGCAGTTGAATTTCGCATGTCATCTCGAATGGGGGCATTTTAGCGACTAAAAGCTTACTTCGTAAGTTTTCGCTCGGGTAAACATGGCGGGAACTGCCATTTTGTAAATACAAATAATAAGACTAATGTAGATCTGTTGGAGATGTATTTCCACCAGTAATGACTACAGTTTATTGTGATATTTATTGTTACACTGTATTGTTTGTTGCTGTTGTTTGTTTATGATCGTTGTTGATAAATGTGTAATTGTTGTTGATTATTGTTAATTGTAGGTGTATTAAACAATTTCTATAAAAGTATATTATTCATTTCACCCCTTGGGTGTTTTATTCCATTTAGTAAATAGTCAAAAGTATATTTTATAGCAAGGCTGTATTTAATAAGCTTGGTCACGTAAACGAAATAAATTTAAAAAGCAAATATGTCAAATTTTAAATTCGTTCTAAATTTAAATAAGCGATATTCATCTGTTTAATATCAATCCGTCGTGTTACTTTCACTGCCTCGGTCAAGGCTCGGGTCGATGACACAGGCACCAAGCGGCTCAACACACATTACTCACTCTCGAACATATCGTCTTTCTTCTCTCCATCGCTGCTTTTGTATTACTTTCCTGTGCATAAAATATTCCCAAACAGCAATGGTCCTCAAAAAATATATTAAACCATAATAATACAATGAAATTTATAGTCACAATTTATTTCCTTTTTATGAATATAAATTAGTAAAGGTACGTCGTTTTGTACTGCAATAAATTTAACAGTTTATAAGTTCGCACTAGCAACGTGGCATTTTGATAATTATCCATTTATTTATACGAAATTATTAGTGAAGTTTTGATAGAAATACTAAATAATTGTTATTTTTTACTTGGTAAGTGCGTTCGGCCACCGCCCTTTTGACACTACATAAGTCATATGGATTAATTTACATAAGCTGTAACACTGATAAGCGTCATATAACTTATGTTGCTAATTAATATACTTGCCTTTAATATATCGTGGTAGCTGCATTAAAAACAATAAAGGCAAACATGTTTTTGTAATTTAATCAAGTCATAGTTGCCTTTATATTACCATCTGATACAGATGATAAATTTAATAAGCATTACCATCAGTACCGTCAAATAAAACATTTAAAAATACCAAACAATGAAGTAAAAAAATATATCTTATCTCGAAATTCGAATAAAACTTAAATTTGTCTATGATGATCATTTTTAAAAATTAAATATATTTGGCGCCAAATTGTGTT
The DNA here is from genome assembly GCA_907164795.1 of Hemaris fuciformis. NCBI lineage: Eukaryota > Metazoa > Arthropoda > Insecta > Lepidoptera > Sphingidae > Hemaris > Hemaris fuciformis. Next base: position 12,384,499 of record OU015450.1, on the reverse strand, counting down.
AAGGTGACAGTAATGCATTAAAAATACAAATTTACATTCAGGTTATGGATTACTGATACATAAAATGTTGTACATGATGAGTCACAAATATATCTTTTATGGAAATTTAATTTGTATAACCGGTTATTTGTTTTAATGAGGAGATTACGTTCGCTATCATTGACACGCGAACAAATCTATAGCTGATAAGTGTTACTACTGGGTACGGGTCCCTCCCACACAGGGCTTTCGTTGTTTAGGCCTTAAACCACCACGCTGGCCTAGCCCGTCTACGTCATCGTCAGTAATAAAAATCGACTTATCTGCTCTCACATTTCGATAGTTATATTTTGAGTCCCACAAAATAGGGATGTTAGAAAGCTGATTGCCGTTTCGGTAAATTTTCCAGACTCCGTGCTACTGGGAACGTACATATAAACCCCTAACACTGCCCAATTCAAGACTCAATACTGGGACCTCGCAAAATCATATCGGATACTACCAGTGGTACATCCATAGAAGCCCAAAAGCATTACAAGTTAATTGTGTAATGTCTAGTTTATAATTGTTATTGTGGGGTCAGTATATTCTCATTTTTATGCCAAATTGATTTTAAAATAAAAATTAAAAGCTTAAAGATTATTATTATTCGGAATTTTGTAAGACAATCTGGGCTTTTGGGCTTCTATGGAAGTACCGCCACTGACATTAACCAACGAAGTATTCAGACCAATACCCAGTTAATAAAAGCGTAATTAACTTTACAAGTACCTAAGATCCAATATTTCACAATTTTAAAATGATTCCTAAATTTATCTTAATAGAACATATCACAGAGGACTATGGACCGAGGGCGGTCTCGCGGTCTCGTGCACCTGTCCGCCCCCCACTGGGACCGCAAACGACGGATTAATGCCGGCTTTTCAAATAAAAAAACCTCTGTCGACCCACTTCAAGTAAAGGTTATAAGCTATTGTAACATAACTTATGTTAGGAATTTATTATAATGCGTTATTCGCGTGAAATCCATTGGTTCAGGTGTGTATTTTACAAATAGTAAAACAAGCTGTTATGGTACCATTTTGTGGTGTAAATATCGCATTTGCCACCAAATAATATCGCGTTTGTTCTGTCTATGTCGCATCTGTTCTATCTTTCTATGTAACCCTTCTTTTACTCGTAAGTATAGGTACGTATAAGTAAAATACTGGCTTGTGTTTAAGGTGTTGGACACTAAAAGTATTTGGTTTACAATTATTATAATTTTATTTTAAAGTGGACCAGTGCGACAAAGTAGGTACATACATTTATGTCATGTAATTTTTTAAGGATCTTCACAAACGGATATTTAGTGAAAAATGTATTATATACTATGCAAAGAACAAAAGAGTAATCGATGGCGGCAATAACTTGGCAATACCCGTAGCATAAATAGAAAAAAGATTATCGCAAATAATTTTCTCTTCCACTTAACCTAGTTTTCGGGAACTCTCATTTTGTTTATCTGTATAAATCGCTTGATTTCTTACAAAACTACACTTGGCATGCATTAAGCGTACATTAGGCACGACGTGAACCACAACCATTGTGCAGTAAACACATCGATAAAACAATAACTGAGCCAATACTAAATTTAATATCAAAACAAACAGGACACGGCCGCGCGCCACGTGAATGTATTGACATAACGTAAATATACAATGCTGGTGCGGAATCGGGGGGAGGAAATGGTGGACATACCTCCACGTCAATGTAATAGGAAGTGAATGGCGGAGATTAAAAATTCTAAGAATCGCGAAATATCCCAGCGTACAGACTTTCTAGTAATGACAATAAGCGTCACAGTAATGGATAGGTACTATAATTTTCTTGAACATCAGTTTTTTCATCACGTACAGTGTTGCTATATAATATTACGAGTACCTATATCATTAAGTGCTCTTTCAAAACAGATGTTAAAAAAGAGGAAATGGAATTGAGTAAAAATAATGGATTTCCGATTTTTTTTAAATGGCCCTATCCCACCACATATTGTACCTACTTGTAGGTCCAAGCTGACTATTGCGTCATTCTCTCACCTCAAATGAATCTAGCAAGATAAATAATCCTGAATGGATCGGCTTACCTCATCATCATCATCATCAACAGCCTTCGTCACGTCCACTGCTAAACATAGGCCTCTCCTCTCTTAAACGTTCTTCGTAAATTCCAAATTCTTATCTGCCGCAAACATTTCAATTGTAAATACAAAATGGACAACAGATTAAATAAAACCTAAATACACTCTAATTCAACGATACACATCTCAAAATCATCTAAAATTATCATTTCCACGTCGGCGTGCATGTTTTGCAATTATTTTGAGGTTATAAACATAAATATAATGGAATTTTGCGCGCGAAATCTGGATTATTTCCCGCGCTCAAACAACAAACATGGCGCGTGCGGCTGAAACTTACGTGTCGAAATGTTGAATTAATTGCATCACACAACGGGAAGATTAAGAAATAACACGTTGTAAATCGCCATGTACCATAGGGTGAATAAATGGGAAGGCCCTGTTTCTAAATAGATTCGATTTACGCTGTTGCGGTTCTCTTCGTTGGGTACGTTGAAAAGTTTGGTAAATATCCGCGGCGATGGGGCGTTAATTTTGTGGGTGTTTGACTTATAAGAGTGTAGGTAGGTGTAGGTCTGTGAAATTAAAAAATAGCTTACCATTTTTCCATAGATTCGAGCTAACATTTGAATTCTTGCTAAATATATTTTAAGTCTTAAACGGCTTAACCGATTTTAAAACATTTCTTTTTTTTGTTTTTGAACGGCTGCCTTCACGGCTTAGATACACATTTGGACGCAAACGTAGCGTTAAAATTAGTTCTATAGTTGCATTTTACAACAATTTATTTATTTACTCTAAACCAAGAAGATGGACTAAAACTATCATATATAGAATAGTATAAAAGTATAACAGTGACGGTACTTCCATAGAAGCCCAAAAGCCCAATGTGCCCTACAATATTCCGAACAAGCTTCCGTATAAATAAAAATCCGAATATAAATCCTAAATATAAATCCGAATTGACATATAAATGAGAATATCCTGACTCCAAATTAACGTGTAACACTTTTGGGTTTCGCTACTAGAGTATAGTATATACTTATTTGGGCCGATATATTATATTAATAACGGTTTTCCTAACAAACCTCCTAGGAGCAGACCAACCGACGCTCAAATGAAAAATAAATATCGTATACAAATCCATATTAACATATAAAGTAATGTATTGCAGCAAAAACGAACCATAAACAATGGACTGACAAAAACACCACAAAGTATCACAAAAACTGCGGTTTTAATCTTTTTAAATGCATGCAAATTAACTTCGTATCAACGATTGATCGGAACACATGGTAATTTTTAAAAAGGATGTGTTGTTTCAGGTTTTTTCTAAAAAAATACCAATCTGTAGAATAAAGTGGAACCCGATTCGATTCGGTCGAGTAAAGTATCACTGGACTGTTTCAATTAGAAATCAGTAGATTAGCGTAGCTGGACGTGTTCGTGAAATTCGACCATAAGTTTGCCCTAATAATTGGGTATCTAAAGGTCCCCTCCGTTTACCCCTTCTGAGTTACACGCGTGATTATATCAGTCCACATCATCAGCCCATATACGTCCCACTGCTGGGCACGGGCCTCCTCTACAACTGAGTGAGGTTAGGCCTTAGTTCTGCGCGCCGAGTTGGAAGACCAGAGACCCCGAGATACCCCTTTTGGCCTCCCCCGATGTACCGAACAGGGGAGCTTAAGGCGCTTTCCTCTCGTAAAAAAAAAGACAAACATGCTGGCCTAATGCAGGTTGGTGGACTACTAAGAAATTCCTAAGAACTTTTAGGTGTGAAGGGTTCATCACGATCTTTTCCTTCACCATTAAAGTAAATGATTTCTGTCCACATACCCTCGATTAATTCACGAGCGAAACCGTAGCCCTGAACTAGTGTTCTCAAAACATCACAAGCCTTTCCGTCTGAACGAACGCGGCATTGTTGTCTGTGCCGTCTTTTTTCCCCATTTTTAGTGTCTTATCTCGTAACAAATGGCTGCCATTGATCGAGACCGCCCTAATTTGATCGCCTATTAATTCGCATCGAGTCAAAACATGGCAAAAATTGTGATTAATAAATCTGCCCGTGGAATTCCTGTACATAAAATACCTTTTGTTTATATTGCGATGATGTTTTAATGGGCAATAAAAAAAATATCATGTTTTTATAGAAAAATTTAAAAAGCAGTGATAGCCTCGAGGATTAAGCGCGCGGTTGAGAATCTCGGCGGTCGCGGGTTCAAACCCCAGGCACACACCTCTGACTTTTCGGAGTTATGTGTGTATTCACAATGAATTATCACTTGCTTTAACGGTAAAGGAAACATCGTGAGGAAACCTGCACTTCTAAAAAGTTCTTAGGAATTTCTTAGGTGTGCAGTCCGCCAACCCGCACTAGGCCAGCGTGGTGGACTAAGGCCTAAACCCTCTCAGTTGTAGAGGAGGCCTGTGCCCAGCAGTGGGTCGTATATGGGCTGGTGATGAATAGGAAAAGTTTATGTTTGTACTTTATATAAAGTACTGTTTTCTTGAAAGAAGTGCGTGTAAGTACGGAAATTATCACCTAACGCTGTATTTTAAAAGCCTTTTTATAACTTAGAACCAAAGTATGCTGTAAATAGCAAATAAACTGAACGGTTACACACATAGTTGTCTCCACTAGTCATATCAGCCCATATACGTCCCACTCAACTCAACTCCACCTCCACCGGTTTAGGCCTTAGTCCACCACGCTGGCCTAGCGCGGGTTGGCGAACTACACACCTAAAAAATTCCTAAGAACTTTTAGGTGTGCAGGTTTCATCACGAAGTTTTCCTTCACCGTTAAAGTACGTGATAATTCTCTGTGAATACACACATAACTTCGAAAAGTCAGAGGTGTCTGCCTAGATATTCGCCGAATATTTATTCAAAACCGAGCCCTTGAGAGCCTTTTTGGCGCAGGTCTGACACCTTGTAAAACGGTAGGCAACGGGTTCTGAGTGATCGTGGGACTGAAAAATGTCTCAGAATCTTATGCCCTCGACACAGAACTAGTAACTAGTGCGGTGTCAATATTGTTTTTAAGTATAGTATCAAAGGTTTTAAGCGACGATAATTATAGATTGTAAGAAATAATTAGATAACATTATTCTATAAAGATATATTTATAAGGACTTTCTCTAATTAACTTATCAAAACTTACTTATACTTACTTTTTTTTCACACATAAGTCATGTGATTCTACCTCTGCAACTGGCACTAGCTGTGGACAAAAAGGGAATTAATGTCCACTTGATTGATCTAGTTTATGTGACTATTAAAATTCATTAGCTTTTAGTAAGAATATGTTTATGGTAATCCTATAATTCGAGGTATAATTTAAAATGTCTTCATGTCTTTCAATGCAGTTTTTACAGTGCATATTTTGAGCGAACTCTCCGCGAATTCCCCTCGAAATCGACCCTTTGACTGACAAATTAAATCCACATACATCAGTCGAATGGAAGTTACAAATTGTCACCAATGTCATCAAGATAAAGTATAAACGCATTTATATTCCAAAATCGACAAATGAACGTGTCACAACGATCAAAAAGTATTACCACCTAAGCATCAATAAACTCAATCCATCGTCAACTTTTTTCCCCTATTATAGTGACGTCAATGTCGCCTGGACTTGTCAAAATTTAGTGCCATACATCAACGTGGCCATTCCGGCTGTCGGCCGCGGCTACTGGCCCCAGACAGTCACTGTTTGACAACTTGACTAATGTTTGTTCTGACTAAAAATGTTCGACTGACGTTTGAGTAAGGAGGCGGAATAGGCGCGATGACAGCGCCCGCCATTAACGGGATTTAACCCGGGAAAGTTTTTAAATTGACCTTCGATTGGATTATTATAATTTTTATGATTAAAGGTGGTTGTGTTATGCAGCCGAAGAGCTACTTTATTTTTATTATAATTATGACGTGAGGATACTAGATATTATATTCATCATCAGCCCACATACGTCCCACTGCTGGGCACGGGCCTCCTCTACCATTGAGAGGGTTTAGGCCTTAGTCCACCACGCTGGCCTAGTGCGGGTTGGCAGACTACACACCTAATAAATTTTATAGTATATTATACTATGTTTATTTTAGTTACTCTTGATCCAATGGAATTGATCCAGCCACAAGCCATACCTTAATTATTGCCAGACTAATATAATATACTTGGTATCTTCATACCATTACGTTTTCCTCGTCCAATATCTAAGTTACTGCAAAAAAACATCCCAACTTATGATGAAAGATAAAATAACGAATTGAGACGTTTGGACACGATGTCGGGGAATGCTGGGCTTTGATGGCTGGCAACATTTTTACGTTTTTTTGCTAATGTAAAATGCACTTAATCCCAATAGCGTAAAGCTTATATTTGTTGGCGTAGGTAAGCGATGTGTAAGATCGCCGGATACGATTAGAGATGCCTTATCAGTTATGTATATAGATGGAATTCGAAACTCGCGGTGTCTGTTTGTTCGGGTTGAGTGTTTAAATCAGCTGGGATATCTTCGGGTCTTCAAGGTGGACAGAAATTAACCTTGATTGAGATCGTCTACCCTCTAAGTATACTGCATGCGTTGTTTATCTTAAATAAGATTTTTTTGTTTTTTGTTTTAATAAACCTGGTTTAAACATATTGCATCCGAAAAACTTTAAGTATAGCAAAAAGCAGTTTATTTCTTCACCTACTCCCACTCACACCTACACTACGGACAAAAAGTTTGGAAGCACTTTTAACACTCTCAATTACTTTAGAAATTATATAAGATATAGTATTATTTAATTAAGAATGATTAGGTACTTAATTAAAACAACAATTAAACTATGAAACAAAACCATATATTACTAAAATAATATTATATTTTATTACAACATCGATAAAATTTATTATTATCAATTTGCTATTTGTTTTTACAAAAATTATAGGTACTTCCAAACTTTTTGTCGGTAGTGTATATCCCCGAAGGGTAGACAGAGGACACACATTTCTCTCTAGCACGTAAGCTACTAAGAAATTCGTTCTGAAAATAGCAACACCTTAGTTCGACTCCCAAACCCACGACCAGCATTTTACTCCGCGAGATGGACAAGGCATGCAGTTTACTAATTCTGTCATACCATAATAAATATATTTTGTATCATGAAACATACATAACCAACATTTCTATATATATGTATATATATTTGTTTGATATGCAACTCTGTGAATTTAATCTTTACATGGAAACAACCACTTTTGTGTACGCCACCAAAATTAGCTTATTGAGAAGATGAGGCCAAAATCTCTCTCGTTGATTCTAATTACCATATAAGTTTCATACCTTTCAAAATTAATAAAACCATTCTACAGTAGAGAAAATGTAGCTACACCGTTCCGTCTGTCATTTTATGTTTACTTTAGTCCTGTAATGGCCTCGAGGTTTAGGCGCGCGGTCGAGAATTTCGGCGGTCGCAGGTTCAAACCCCAGGCACACACCTCTGACTTTTCGAAGTTATGTGTGTATTCACAATGAATCATCACTTGCTCTAACGGTGAAGGAAAACATCGTGATAAAACCAGGAAAACCTAAAAGTTCTTAGGAATTTCTTAGGTGTGTAGTCCGCCAACCCGCACTAGGCCAGCGTGGTGGACTAAGGCCTAAACCCCCTCAGTTGTAGAGGAGGACCGTGCCCAGCAGTGGGACGTATATGGGCTGATGATGATGATGATGATGATGATGTAATGATCGCCCCAGCGATTAACGACTAAATATTTGAACTGATAAATAAATGAAAATTTATTTAAATAACTATAGTAGCCGTTATATTCCATAGAAGTCTATGAATTAGTTTATTATTTAATAAATTCCAAAAAAAAACAATATAAATCAAAACAAGAACTTAAACCCTTTCAAAATAATGTAAATCAGTCATGCCTTTGTCATATCATAAAAAATACAACCGTGGCTGTATAAACTTCGATGCCTTTGCCTATTCCAATAGATTAAAAAATAGACCAGGTGTGACGGACCAACGGCCGATGGCGGTTAGAAATTTGTTTATTGTGTGTTAGATTAAAAAACAATGCTACCTATGTTAGGACGATTAGGTGCGAAAGGGCAAGCGGTGGCTTTGTGCTAGCTAATTGCATAGAGTTGCAGGGCGGGGCGCGGGCGCGGCCGCCTCGCGTGCGATTGTTGACCAGGAGACCATGACTTCCGAAGTCGTTTAATGCGATTTTTGTTTTTTTTTTAAAACATGATGACTATGGTATGGGCATTAGATTTTTCTGAATAATAATGTCAATTCATAATATCGACAAAAATAATTCTGATCAATAGAGAAATAAAGTAAGTAAAAATAAAAAACTACTATTGTACCTGAACCGGAAAATCAAAGGCACCTTAGCCGATATTTAAAAAAAAACATACGACGGAAGGCACTGAAATTTGGCACAAGACATCTGTTCCATTGAGATGTTTTTCACGGCATAATGGTAGAAACCAAACCACAGATAAAGCACTTATGGCGCTCTACTCCTAATGTGATGACAGCATTATTTGCAAAACAAATGGACATTTTAAAAAACGTTTTCACGATCTTCCATTTCGAAGTTTCAACGGATTTGTACATACGAAATTAGTCAATATTAAAATATAATTGAAATTTACTGCCTACCTACACTCAAATTAGACTGCTTCGTGGTCTCGCGGCACAGGTATGTGCTGTGCGATCTAGAGGTCCTGGGGTCGATTCCCGGGTCGGGCAAAGTGTTATTGGGTTTTTCCATTAGGAAATTCTCAGTAGCAGCACGGAGTCTGGAATTGTGCCCGAAAAACGGCAATAGGCTCGTCCCCTATTACGTGGGACTGATACATGGCGAAATGTGGGTGCAGAGATGCATCTCTACCTACCCCTTCGGGGAATATAGGCGTGAGGTTATGTATGTATGTATGTAATTGAAATGCATAAAAAATGAAGCATATTTATCATCGGTTAGCTGATACATATTTACACTAATCGTTCGGTATCCTTCACTCTGCCGTCTAGGACATTTATGACGTATTTTATGTTTGTGTTTTAACCTACTTAGAGCTGCCTCGTTGCTCTTGCAGCATAATCATTCGAATCCTTTTCGCGTAAAAGTTATGGGTTTTTTCATGAAAATGCTCAGAAGAATATTCCTGTAAATCGGCAATATTAATTAATTAATTGCCTTTCAAAACTCCGATTAAAATCTAAATGCTTCTCTCTCTTCTTCTTCTCTTCTAAATGCTTTAAATCATTATTTAACAAAAGCAATTGGACATATATGTAAATGAAAATATCCTACTCCACAATGAAATATTATAAACTAGACATTACACAATTAATGTGTAACGCTTTTAGGCTTCTATGGAAGTACCGCCACTGAGTGTACTAGGGCCTAAAGCCTCTCGGTTGTAGAGGGGGCCCGTGTCCAGCAGTGGGCCGTATATGGGCTGATGATGATGACTAGTAAAATAGTTCCTGTCTCCCAGTCCGGGAACAAAGCGCGTGGCAGCGGCGGTGGCTCCGCGTTGCACGCGACCGCCAACTAATAGAGCTTTAATGCACCGCTAACACATGCAATCCGCGCGCCTGATTAATTGGACCCAATGGATGATAATCAACTTTAATGGACGGAAAATATACATTCGCTTTGTGAAATCGTTTGTGTATACTATGTACCAGTGGCGGTACTTCCGTAGAAGCCCAAAAGCCCAGCTTGCCTTACAAAATACCAAACAATAATCTTAAAGCTTTAAATCTTTATTTAACAAAGACATATAAATGAGAATATCTTGAACCCAAAATAAACAATTATAAACTAAACATTACACAATTAACGTGTAACGGTTTGGGCTGCTATGGAAGTACCGCCACTGCTATGTACAAGCAGTGATAACCTCGAGGTTTAGGCGCGCGGTTGAGAATTTCGGCGGTCGCAGGTTCAAACCCCAGGCACACACCTCTGACTTTTCGAAGTTATGTGTGTATTCACAATGAATTATCACTTGCTTTAACGGTGAAGGAAAACATCGTGAGGAAACCTGCACACCTATAAGTTCTTAGGAATTTCTTAGGTGTGTAGTCCGCCAACCCGCACTAGGCCAGCGTGGTGGACTAAGGTCTAAACCCTCTCAGTTGTAGAGGAGGCCCGTGCCCAGCAGTGGGACGTATTTGGGCTGATGATGATGATGATACTATGTACTACATAGTCATCTTTGAAAATAAGGTTTTGTGCACTTATATTATATTTAACATACTTAAAAATGTAGGTATAAGGATATAAAACACAAAACGTGTTATTTTTTAAATGTTCTCTGAAAACGGCGAGTATTTTGCCTAATATACCCATCTTTTTGCCGGAATTTTTGGACAAAATTTTTCTACGAATAAAACAGTATCAATTTGCTTAACCTTGCAAAATATTTGGCAATTGCATGTTAGACCTAATCGTACGCTTATCTAACCCATAAGGCCAACGAGATGATACCAGCCCTATAACAATAAATTTAGTATGAATTTCACACAAAAAATAGTTGCTTTTCATATTGATAACAACTTATCTGTGATTTGGCCCTACCCTTTTTACTGTAATCCATTTTAGTTTTAAATCTTTACTCTGAGAAATTATTAGTACCTTTTACAAATTCGTCCCAATCCGGACAGATAGTACAATCCTGTTACCACTGCTTCAACCAGAAAATTGGGCCCCTAGTTATCTCATTCACCAAACGAAAAACCGAAGCATTTAGGCTTATTTCCACCGTATTTTCGCTTCCTAACTTACGACTCAAAATTGCGAAAAAAATGGCATTGTCATGACAAGCAAAAGTAATGATGCTAATTCATATTCATAACGTAAATTATTATTTAAAAGTTCAATATTCTAGTATTGCATGGTAATAATGCTACATTTCATCGTAATATGCGCGACGGACTCATAAAATATTTATGTATCGCGTCCAGTGAATATACAGGAATAAATTGTACTTAAACTGCCCTTTACAATGTTAAGTGTAGTAGATACATTGATCTAAAGGATGTACGCCTTTCCTTTTAAAAGTAAAATATGATATGAAAGCATCGACTTTTAACATAGTGTAGAAAGTTCATAATTGGGTAAAGGTTGAGGATACACCCGGTAGCCACGACTAGGACAAAAAGAAGCCTATGACAAAAGTCATAATCTGATGATGAATATTGTGTCTACGTTTGAGAATATCAAACAATCATCACAACAATCAAATTACCATCACTTACATTAACGATGAAGGAAAACATCGCGAGGAAACCTGCACTCCTAAAAGTTCTTAGGAATTTCGTAGGTGTGTCCACAAACCCTCTTTTACGCTAGAATTTTTGGATATGCAGACTTTGCCAGGGTATCTCCGACACAGTAGGTAGGGATTGCTTCTTCGGTAGAGCGCTCTAGTGTTTTTTCATGATCAGAGAAAAGTTCCAATCGGTTTGCCAGTACAATTTTATCATAAGATTCAGTTAAAAACACATCTAATTCTAAATGTATGTATGTCCTTCTGGAAGGTTATGGAGGTGGCTGTTAGGTCATACTTTTTCTATTAACACTCATAATAGGCAACTTAGATTCACCTGTCATATAATGTTTTCCTGCTCAGCTTGAGTGCGCGGCAATCATGAGAACGCATATTACTTTCGTTTGCTTTGAGTCATACTACAACCGAGACAGTGTCTCTAAAAAAACTATTCGTCTCGTCGAAAAACAGGTTATTAAATCAAATAATAACAGTGTCTTTGTCCAACCGCTCCAAATTTTATATCTGCAGTTTAATTAATTGTATGACTTTCACTGACTGATCACTTCACCTCCGGCTACGAGCACACTTGGCCCAAAATATGTTTTCAGTCAGTCGCGAGGCGGACAGAGCCGCGGGCGAAACCCATAGATTACGCGTACGTATTTTTAAAAATATCAGGGCTGTCAAGAAATCATTAGCCTGAAAGATGCAGCTATTTTTTATTATGGTTCAGCTATTCTTATAAATAATGGATATGTAGATTCATATTCTCTTATGTACTATTGGGAAAAAATGGAGAATTGTATTGAATTTCAGAGATGTTTTTGGCCAAAAATGGCACCTCCATGGTCTGAGTTTACTACCAGGCACAATAAAACGCCCAACTCTTGAAGACCTGTTGTTATAGAATGCAAGTAGCCAAATTTATGCAACTAAAATTACTCCACAAGGAATTTCTAAGGTGTGTAAGCCACCTACTCGCTCTAGCCTAGCGTAGTAGACTAAGGCGTAACCATTCTCAGCTGTAGATCAGGCAAGAGCTAGCAATAAATAAATACACCCAACAGTCACATACATAGTTCTGACCCCACACTAGGATACAAGTCCTGTGTCGTGGGTATCAGAAACTACGAGAGACTTTTCGGTCTCACAAAACCCAGACCCGAAACAAATATTTGTGGATTACACCAGTGGCGGTACTTCCATAGAGGCCCAAAAGCCCAGTTTGCCTTTCAAAGTTCATAATAATAAACTTTAATCTTTAAATCTTTATTTAACAAAAGAAATTTGATAAAGAAAGACCTCACAATAACCAATTATAAACTAGACATTACACAATTAACGTGTAACGCTTTTGGGCTTCTATGGAAGTACCGCCACTGGATTACACAAACATTTGTCTCGGTGCGGGGATCGAACCCGCGGCCTCTCGTTTCGCAAACTGGTGTCTAGCCAACTGCGCCACGGGGCTGTCAAAGCAGCAATGTTACATATATGGGCTAATATAAACGGTAATCATCATCGTCAATATTGACAGTATATCTAGATAAATATAAGATATCGCATGCTTTGGCAGCCCTGCGATGTGCACCGCAAAGTGCACCTTGCACTTCACCTGCCCGAGTATTCACATCGCTCTTAATAATTATATACATTTTTATCTTAAAATACTCAACTTCAATTGTTTGCATACTAACTGCATTAACCTCTTAAATATGCTAGAGTTACGCTCGCCATTTTAATGCAATTTTAAATTGTATGTCATGCTCCGTATCGAGAAGTCTAGAATTAGATTCCCGAGTAGAGCAGTACTTACTACAGGGTTTTTTCCATTTGTGAAATTCTCAGTATAGAGCACGGAGTCTGGAAATGTTTTCGTAAAACGGCATATTAAAACGCAGCTGGCGAAATTTAGGTGTAACAGACTTTGAGTGCCAACATTTATTTAAATTTAATATGAAAATAAAAAGTTAATTACTGTTATTTCCTTTATTTCTGTTTATTAATTAACTCCATTCGAGTCTTTAAATACTAAAAGAAAGATAAAAAAATTATTAGTTGAAGTACCTACCAATAGTCCTATCATTCAGGAAACTTACGTAAAATCCCTTTTTATGTCACTAGAAAGAAAGAAAGAAAGAAAAAAAGTTTTATTGTTGGCTATAGGAAAAACAGATACAAAGAACAAACAACCAAACAATTAGTAAATACAATTTAAGTACATAGCCAACAATGATCCCTTCATTCAGCTGTGTGCTGCAATTCCGCTTACACGGTATTGCAGCGCTGGTTTTCAATAAAGGGACCAAGTGACAAAACGGACGCTAGGTAGGCGTACTGATTTTAAACAATAATAAAAGTTAATAATATTACTATATTAAAATATACTATTCTTATATATTGCACTAGTCTAGATTAAATTAACTAATAATATAATAAATTATAATACACGATCGTATTATAGTGTTAATGCCATTTGGAGGGAAGCGTCCGCCATATTGCATAGATTTGGGGGAGCGGCGCGCGCGCATCAATATGTCAGCACGAGGCGTAGCACCACGCAATTGGCGCCACAAACGTAACAAAAAACATTGTTTATGTTAAAAATACCGCCCAACGATATTAACTGTTCCCTCCGTCGCTAAATATAGTTGTTGTTGCCCTTTCTTAAGTATCGATAATTGATTTAGGAAATTGATATGATATAAAAAGTCTAATGTTTTCAGTGAGTCATACTTACAGTTAAACAACAGGATTAAGTAGTAGCTAAGATAACTGCCTAAGACTGCCTCGTGGTCTCGCGGTACAAGTATGTGCCGAGCTATCTAGAGGTCCTGGGTTCGATTCCCGGGTCGGACAAAGTGTTATTGGGTTTTTCCATTAGGAAATTCTCAGTAGCAGCACGGAGTCTGGAATTGTGCCCGAAAAACGGCAATAGGCTCGCCCCCTATTACGTGGGACTGATACATACCTGGCGAAATGTGGGTGCAGAAATGCACCTCTGCCTACCCCTTCGGGGAATACAGGCGTGAGTTTATGTATGTATGCTAAGATAACAATTTATACCTACATACGTTTTCCACAAAAGAGAACATCGTATACTTAGTTTTACAATTAAATGTTAATAGATATATCATCTTTGCAGCTAGTTATAAGTAGTTCAGGAACGCATAAAATGTGTTTTATTGTCTTGTGAATATTGCACAGGGATGAGAATACCTGCTAAACTTTAGCCCTAAGTCTCATAGTAGGCGCCTGCGTAGATAATATTATAGAGGTAGTAAAAAATATGATTTTGTGCAGGTTAGTATAATTCGAAATTCATGAAAAGGCTCTCGAGAATTTCGGCGGCTGCAGGTTCAAACCCCAGGCACACACCTCTGACTTTTCCAAGTTACATATGTGTGTATTCACAATGAATTATCACTTGCTTTAACGGTGAAGGAAAACAGCGTGATGAAACCTGCACACCTAAGAGTTCTCAGGAATTTCTTAGGTGTGTAGTCCGCCAACCCGCACTAGGCCAGCGTGGTGGACTAAGGCCTAAACCCTCTCAGCTGTAGAGGACGCCCGTGCTCAGCAGTGGGACGTATATGGGCTGATGATGATAATGATGATGATATAGTATTTAGGTACTTGTGAAAAACAAGCGTCATCGTAACACCTAATATCTTCAATCTCCACCATAGTATCCTTGCAGTTGAAACAAAACACCACGATACGAATCAGAGTAAAACCCGTGTAGTCAAACTTTCACATATTATTTTTTTCGCCAAAAAGTCAGCATTTTAAATTAGACTGAGCGGTATCTCGGGGCGACATCTAAGCGGCGCGGAGAGCAATAAATTATAGCGAACTGGAGCATTGTATGCAGATGTCCACCAAAAGACATCATTCAGCATTTGCATCTGCAGGTAGGTTTAATTAGGTGCGTTGGCGAAGGTCGCTGTTTGGTGTTGCGTCATTCAAGTGACTGTTTATGATTTTTTGGAGCACATATTGCCCGCAAGATTAGCACGCTAAAGTGGAAGTGGGCCGGCCATGTCTGCCGACGGTCCGACGGCCGATGGAGCAGACAAGTGTTGGAGTGGAGACCGCGCTTAGGCAAACGTAGTGTAGGACGTCCTGCAGCACGATGGTCCGACAACTTGAGAAAGGTGGTGGGTAACGGATGGATGAGGGCTGCTCAAGACGCTGGTTGGCGCTTTCTTGGGGAGGCCTACGTTCAGCAGTGGACGGCGATAGGCTGAGTATAATATATATACTCCGAAGATGAGGCGATGTATGACAATATTTCGCCATGTTCTCTCGCTATAGACTCCTGTTTCTGCTTTTAAGATTCTCCGTGGTACTAATAGATAATTTCCTTATGCAAACTCTATATCATCAGTCTATATACGTCCCACTGCTGGGCACGGCCTCGTCCACAACTCAGTGGTGGTATTTCCATAGAAGCCCAAAAGCCCAGTTTGACTGACAAAATTACGAATAATAATCTTTAAGCTTTAAATGTTTATTTAAAAAAAAAATTTGTCATATAAATGAGAATATCCTGACCACAAATAAACAATTATAAACTAGACATTTCACAATTAACATGTAACGCTTTCGGGCTTCTATGGAAGTACCGCCACTGCCACAACTGAGAGCGTTTTGGCCTTAGTCCACCACGCTGGCCTAGTGCGGGTTGGAGGACTACACACCTAAGAAATTCCTAAGCACTTTTAGGTGTGCACATTTCCTCACGATGTTTTCCTTCACCGTTAAAATACGTGATAATTCATTGTGAATACACACATAACTTCAAAAAGTCAGAGGTGTGTGCCTGGGGTTTGAACCCGCGACCGCAAGATTATTATGGTTTATTATAATGGGATGTTTCAACATGCAGTATGTACGAATAACCTCATTGGTCCTGATGTATAAATGTAACATGCGATCGAGCTACAAAAGGTCGATTCTTGCATCAGCCAAGTGTTACTGGGTTTCCCTAGTAGAAAATTCTCAGAAGCAGCGTGGAGTAATGTACGCGGACTACGGCAATAAGCTCGCCTTCCATTACGTGGGAAAACCAGGTCGAGAAACGTGTTTGTAAAAAATTAAATAAAAACACCCAACAGTCACATACATAGTCCTGATCTTCTCTAAGATACGAGTCATGTGTCGTGTATCAGAAACTACGAGAGACTTTTCGCCCTCACAAACACCCAGACCCAAATATTTGTGGATCCCACAAACATTTGTCTCGGTGCGGGGATCGAACCCACGGCCTCTCGTTTCTTGTTGGTATTAATGTTATAAAAGTACACTTTTGCCTAATCCTTCAATGATGTAAGTGTGTATATATATGTATGTGAGTACCTATACAGTACTGGCAAACCAGCAAACGAACCAATCAAAACACTCGGAACATCCAAGCCTGTAACGTTGCGACCATTGTAGCTTCAAATAATCATCTACGTACTTTGGAGCAGACTTGGGTAACATCCGGATGTTTCCATATCGCATTTTTTTCTTCAAGTGTTAAGAATATCCTGATTGTTGGGCGGCAGCATTGCTAAACTCCACGATCGACAGACCATTTACTATAGTTAGGCTGTCAGATCGCCTGCCTTAGACGGCAAAAAAGTAAAAAATGACAAGAAGAGACAATGGTTTGACTTTTATGATTTTCGTAAAGTACCCTCAAATTTTAATAACTGTAAGTTAAGACAATTTGAAAACTGTCAGTGCATATATTGATTGGATATTTCAAAATACGGGCTGACAGCTTCATAATAACTAAGCGATCATTATTGTCCAAATATGAAGAAACATTTTTGTACCTCGGACGGTGTAAGTGACCGGCGCGGGCGCAGCGGCCGGCCATCGGCGCGCGCTACAAGCCACGTCGTTATCTAATATCATTTTCAATAATAGAAACAATAGCCGTCCGGAGCCATTGTTCAAGTCACAATAGCGTCGCTCATTACTCAGCCAGCTCGTTAACGTTCCGAGCGGCGAGTGGCGACCACCGCAACACGCTAACTTTATCAGCGGCCCACGTCCGATATCTACACATCTCGGCAGTCGGCCACAATCGCGGCCGAATAAAACCGCGACATGACTTCTGAACGCGCTCCCCGCTGCCATCGGCCAGATGCGTATCGACGAGCCAAAAAGCCAAATTCGAATTTAGAATTGCGATATGACGTCTCCCGCGCTCCTTTTTTAGCATCGGCCGCGAACTGTCGACACAGACATAGACAACGGACGCATTTGAATACGGCCGATTTGAATATAAAGGTCGGCATTCACGTGTCGCCGCCATGCATCAACCGGGGAGGCTTTAAGTCTTTCGAACGCTTTTCGGGACACAAATAAGCGTCTGATGTTGGACGGGATGCGCATAATAAGCTGCGTTTGGATTCAGAGCGCGGCTTAGGTACTATTTATTTAGCCGCGCGACAAGATGTGCGCGGCGTTCGTACGAGCGCTGTCGTTTCGCGAACGAGGTGACAACAGTTTAACAGCCCAGCGCACGTCGCTTATGTAAATGACGACTTGGAGATCGGCATTAAAATAATCATTTAAAATATTTATAGCGTGTAAACGTCGATATTACGGCGGGCAACACCCACGACAGAGTCCGTATCGTACGATGCCATATTTCATTTGGCCACAATTACAACCATTAAACGGGGCGCAACTCTTTGATATTTTTCTTTTTATTTATCGTAGCAAACTTATTAGGATACCGTGGCATTAATGATGACAGATGAGCGCCGGGATCTCGGCTTAATGCGTTCCGTGTCGGGTTTCTGAAACGATCAGTTTTAGCTGTTGAGAGCTAAATAAAAAGAAATAGTTAAATTATTTCATATAGATACGTAATTACCCTACAGCGCTCGGCGGTCCGAGAGTGTATCTCACAAATACTTTATTACCTCCACGCAGTGGCGGATTTACCAGCAGGCTGAGTAGGCTGGAGCCTAGGGCGGCAGATTTTAGGGGGCGGCAAATTTGCCCCAATTTTTTTTGTCCAAAACATTATGCACTAAAAAGTAAAAAAATAATTGCGTATTCTTCTATACCTTAATAATCAACTTACTTTTTCTCATCATCAATATATATAGTAACAATCTATGTGTTTACCACGCAAGAAGATAGATAGGTACCTATCGACTTCAAATGTAACTCAACACATATGTACATACCTATGAATAATACACAATAATCAAAATATTTTTTAGAGTTCTCCTAAGTAAAATGAAATGAAAAATATTAGACTACTTAAAAGTCAAACGAATTATTACGATAATATAATGTAGTTACAATTATTGTTATTTTTGGAGTCGGTGTTAGCCAAGATACCTATCTTGGCTAGGTTTGTAACTACATATTATGCACAAAGTTATAGGTGAGATATGCTTGGTTTAATTAGGTATTGTCACAAAAAATATTTCTTAAAGTATTCTTGTATTATTATTGCTATGTATATTGTAGTGTTTCCTTGAGTCAGCGACTCAGGGGGTGATTGTACCGGTTGGCATTCAATAAATTGCGTCCACCGGCGCCCCCCTCTCACCCAAAGTCCCCGATCGGAGCTCCTGATTGAAGTCGTTTTTGCTCTCTTTCCGGCCACCCCGGATTTTACTCCTCCACCGATGCCACCACGTCTGTGGTCGGTGAGGGACGGATCGTTGGTGGGATCATTTACATGTTCGGCAGAGGAGACCTCGGAGGTTCCAATTCCATTCGTTACGCCTGAGGAGCTTCAAACAGTAGTACTGCGGCTACGGAGAAACAACACCGCCCCGGGGCTCGACGGCATCCCAAGACGCGTGTGGGTCCAAGTCGTCGAGTACCTGGGTGAGAGGCTCCGCGGCCTTTTCTCCGCGTGTCTAGAGCTGGGCGTCTTCCCGCCGCTTTGGAAGACTGTGAAGATGATTCTGCTAAGAAAGAAGGAGCGTCACGCAAAGTCGCCATCGGCCTACCGGCCCATAGTGCTTGACGAGGTAACCAAGCTCTTTGAGCGTATCATTCATGCGCGTCTCGTTGAGCATCTAGGAGAGGATCGGTTCGGACCTAGCATCGTGCCAGTATGGGTTTCGGAAAGGCCAATCAACCGTCACCGCAATTGTGCGGGTGAAGACGCACGCGGAGGAGGCAGTAGCCCAGGGAAAATACATGGTGGCGGTGTCAGTCGACATCGCCAACACCTTAAAACACATTGCCCTGGCCCTGCATAGACGAAGCTTTTCCGTACCACGTGGTGCCGCCCTATCTCCGAGGCCGATACCTTTCCAACTGGGATATAGAGTATCCGGGCGCTGACGGGTGGCACCGTAGAGAAATGTCGTACGATGTCCTACAGCGGTCGGTCCTAGGATCTCTTCTGTGGAACATCGGGTACGACTAGGTGCTCCGTGGTACCAATCTCCGGGGCGTCGGCGTAGTTTGTTACGCTGACGTTGGTGACAGCTTGTGCCGGGACCTTTCCGGAGGCCGTCAACCTCGCCGCGCAAGGCACAAGCCACCTGGTGAGGAGAATTCGGCGGCTGGGCCTCGCGGTGGCCCTTCAGAAATCCGACGCCATCTGCTTTATTGGGCCTCGGAAGCAGCCACCTGCAGGGGCCAATCTGACGATAGAGGGCGTGGATATCCACATCGCCTCCACGATGAAATATCTTGGTGCCGTGTTGGATAGCCGGTGGAATTTTTGCGCCCACTTCGGCAGAAAAGATTAAATTGTTTAGGGTAGCGGGCGCGTTATCTACCCAATCTCGAAAGTCCCGGCATCCCTTGCCGAAGATTGTTCGCGGGAGTGGGGAGTCGTCGTTGCCCCGTTTGGGCCGAGTCTCTGGGTAGACGTTGCGTGGCCTTTCTGTGGCCACCGCAGCCGGTAGTTGCGCAGTGGATGATCAGGGGCTACCGCACGATTTCCAACGAGGCGGCCTCCATTTACGCCGGTTTCTTTCCCTAGCGTCCTGACGCCAGGGCCCTCTCGTCAGTCTACCACTTGCGAGGGGACGCATCTTGTTGAGGGGAACGACCGGCCCCAAAAAAAGTAAAGGCCAAAAGGGCCTCCCTACACTTGGTCGTCGTGGAGCGGTGGCGTTTAAGGCTGGATAGTCCCAGGGCTGGTCCGTTCAGCAGTGCGTCCTGTCTTTAGTCAGCGGTTGGATAGGCGCCATGGTGTGACGAGGTTCCGCCTGTCACAGGTTCTGTCGGGACATGGTTGTTTCGGCTGGATCCTGTGGCCAGAAAAGGAGAGTCCGCCGTGTGTCACCACTGTGACAACTGCCCAGAGGAAACAGCCCAGAACACTCTGTCGGATTGTCCGGCCGTGATTCCTTCCATGGTCGAGAGTCGGAGGTGCAGGCGATGCTCTACTTCCACGAGATTGTAATATCGCAAAAGGAGAGCGTGGGGCGGGTTCGTGAGCATAACGATCCCGCCCGCCGCCGTAAGCAGAGAAAGAGGCGCCGGGTAACTGTGGATTGGGAATATAAGAATTCCACCAAGATATCTCCTGCCTGTCGTAAGAGGCGACTAATAGGGGCCCAAGGGTGGCTGGGCGTACTGCGGGGGCAGTGCGCCATGACTAAAAGCAACCCCGAGATGTGCGGCAGGAAGCGTGGCTTCTTGACTGTCGCGGACGTTCATAATAAGTGAGCGTCCAAAATAGGGTGAGTGGAGGGCATCTCAAGCCCTCCCAATTTTGAGGTGGCCATAATTGGACAGTGCGCTGGGCGGTAGTGGACCATATAGGGCGGTTCTCACCCTGAGATGCCGTAAAACCGCCCCAAATGGGCTCACGCACATGGTCACCGAGAGGTTTTAGACGGTATGCTGGCGTAGGATTTTGGTTAGGGACCCAACTCAGATAAGCGGACAAATGCTCCACGTGCCGAGTTGGAAGGCCAGAGACACCGACTTATCCCTGACGGGCCTCTCTCGAGGTTCCAAAAGGGAAGCATTCCTTTCGTTAAAATAAATGTGGCAGAATTTAGTCCAATTTAATCGGTCAAAGAAACAAGTTTGCGCATTTACTGCTAAGAAAACCCCCTTTTCTTTATATCACCTCTGTTCATTCGGCGCGTTCCCTGGTATCTCGTTTAGTATTGGACTCCTTGGGGGTCTATGTTTCGAGTACCATCCAGTTCTGTGGTCATCTGGAAGCTAAAGCCTACGTGGCTTCGAAAAAGCTTGGCGTGTTCAGCAGAGCGAGACATTATTTCACGCCAGCTCAGCCTTATAAGGCGCAGGTTCGACCTTATATGGAATATTGTTTTCATCTCTAGACTGGAGCCCCTGAGTACCAGCTTCTTCCATTTGACCGCATTCAACGACGTGCCGCTCGAATCATCGATAACCAAATTCTTTCTGAAAAAAATTACCCCCTGGCGACCCTCAACATTGCGGTTCAAACGGTGTTTCCTACCTCGCTCAACATCTATGTGGAATCAGATTTCCTCGGAGGTATTTCGTAATGGATACGACTGAGGGACCTTCAAGAAAAAAGCCTATATTTGCCTCAAAGTCCGGCAACGCCACGATAATTCCTCTGGTATTGTGGGTGTTCATGGGTGGACGGTGTTGACCACTTGACATCAGGTGGCTCACTAGCACGTTTGCCTCCTTTCTCGTTAAAAAAATAATGTAGTCTTTTAATTCTAAAATATAAAAAAGTCAGAAGGGGCGGCAGAATTTGAATAGCCTACAGGCGGCAAATGTCTTAATCCGCCACTGCCTCCACGGTTTATTTTGTACACGACTATTTGGAGTACAAAAATAATGGTCGTACGTGTAATTAGTTAACGGCCGGTTCTAAAGCCAAAAGTCATAGATAACGTGTCCATAAAAGGCTTAATTGAAAACAATATTTAACTGCTTTTTATCGCGACAGTGCGCGGCGTTTAATTAATGAACAAGCAATTCTATCTGCATAACAACATTACCATAGCAGTTAACAAAACGCATCGTTACGTACGCTTTTGTTTTCATACAAATGTCTCCCATTAGCCACCCAAATTTAATTATCTACACATTACTTTTAAACGGAAACTCCTTCCAGGAAGGTCACTGGTCATGTAAGTGAACCTTCTTGAACACATTTGTTACTTTTTTCAACAAAAAGTTAACAAAAAAACTTCTCCCGTTCGGCCGCACGAGCAGTATCGAGTCATAGACAAATTAGCGCAGATCGAATCTATTTGAAATTTGAATAGAGAACGCACGGAACGGAAACACGTTGTTTTTACCGCGTTTTAATTTAATTTTGAATTTGGAATGTCGTCCGGCGCGCGGCTCCCCGCCGCGTTTACAAATGGCGTCGATACATCAAGCCGATGATATCTCTTTCAACTTTTGAAAGGAGCCCGGTGCGACCGGCGAATTAATAAATGGTTGATGTTGTAAAAAAAATTAACCCCGCAATTTGAAATATTAGATGACGAACGAGTTAAAAATTACCAATTCGAATTTGTAACTAGAGACTGGGAGCGGAGAATTAAAAATGAACTTATAATGTCGACAATCGAGAGGTCGTAAATAAGCCGGCGGTGAGAAATGTGCTTTTTAATTTGTTCCGAACGAATGTCTTTTATAGGCGACACGGCTGACACCTAATTAAAAATATTGTCACGATATGCCTACCATAGTTAAAGTTATTTATAAGGTAACTGTTTTTAAATTCTTCACGCCTTTATCCTCATTAGGGGTGGAAAATGTACGTGAGATTACGTATCTTTTGCCTTTGGGTAGACATGACACGTGACGTCTGCTATCAATGACAAGCGGTAGCACTGAACTTTAATGTCATATTTGAAAAAGGAACAGTCAGCGATCCGGCTCGAAGGACCATAAAATTTGACTTACTGAAAAACTGCCTTTTATCTATTTAGTAATTCTTGAGATTTTTACTATTAAACAATGGCGGTATTTTGGCGGGAACTTACCTGACAGGTACGCGAGCGGGTGCAATCACGTCAAATGTGATTGATCGCTGCATTGATTGGCGATAGATTGATTGATGTGCTGCGGTCGCGCTCCGCGGCCTTTAATTAATTTTTTCGGACATTTGTCGTACTGCAAAAAGCATGGGGATAATTTGGCTAATTAAATAACAAGTGCCATAATGTAAAGCATAAAATTCTGACATTTCGAAGTTATAGAGTACCTAACTATGTATTTGATAATGAATCAGGCATTTTATTTAGTTATTTACTCTTTCTTGAACATTACAAAATAAATAAATGGAGAAACTAAACGAAATGTAAAGTACTTGGTGGTCCTATTGCTCTGGTCAATTTCTTACAGACAACTTGGATGGATAACAGAAGAAGAAAAATGAACAGTGTACTTTTTTTACTTTATGCAAGGTACAGAAAACTTAAGAAAAAAAGCTTTGAAAAAATAAAAAAATATACCTAATACACTCAAATGAAATCATATTTATACACATACATTAAATATATAGACTATAGAATATATAGACTGCCTCGTGGTCTCGCGGTACAAGTATGTGCTGTGGGATCTAGAGGTCCTGGGTTCGATTCCCGGGTCGGGCATAGTATTATTGGGTTTTTCCATTAGGAAATTCTCAGTAACAGCACGGAGTCTGGAAATGTGCCCGAAAAACGGCAATAGGCTCGCCCCTTATTACGTGGGACTGATACATAGCTGGCGAAATGTGGGTGCAGAAATAAATAAATAAATAAATACACCCAACAGTCACATACATAGTTCTGACCCCACACTAGGATACAAGTCTTGTGTCGTGGGTATCAGACACTACGAGAGACTTTTCGGTCTCACAAACACCCAGACCCGAAACAAATGTTTGTGGATCACACAAACATTTGTCTCGGTGCGGGGATCGAACCCGCGGCCTCTCGTTTCGCAAGCAGGTGTCTAGCCATCTGCGCCACGGGGCTGTCAATGCACCTCTGCCTACCCCTTCGGGGAGTATTCCCGTACTACGGCCTGTACGCCTGTATAGGCGTGAGTTTATGTATGTATGTATGTATGACATTTAAATACAAAAATAAACATACAAAATATAAATAATAAATAAACGCTGGCATTTTAATTATGAAAAAAAAAAAACTACGTATGGAAGAGTTCACAAGATGTTTCTTGGGTAGTTATGTCGCAACAGGTCATTGTGATGGACTAAAGACTACTCGCAATCATAGAGGGAGCCTATTCCCAGTCGAGGACGTTTTTGAGCCAATATTAAAAGCGATATTAAGGCATAGACGTAGAGATGGCCTCGAGGTTAAGGGGCGCGTTCGTGCATCTCGGCGGTTGCGGATTCAAACCCCAGGCACACACCTCTGACTTTTCGAAGTTATGTGTGTATTCACAATGAATCATCACTTACTTTACGGCAAAGGAAAACATCGTGAGGAAACCTGCACACTTAGGTGTGTAGTCCGCCAACCTGCACTAGGCCAGCGTGGTGGACTAAGGCCTAAACGCTCCCAGTTGTAGAGGAGGCCCGTGCCCAGTAGTGGGACGTATAAGGGCTGATGATGATAAGGCATAGACGCATAGCAATGACAGCCACTGAGGTGCAGTTACTTAGACGTCAATAGTACAACAACACTTGATTCGAGTCAGGGTGTTTAGGACACCGAAAATTCGGTCACGGTTGCGAAATCTTCATTGAAAGAAAGAAAGAAAAAAGTTTATTTGTTTACAAACATACAGAACAAAATTAAAAATAAAATAAAATAGACGTAACCACTTAAAACCATGTTTGCAACAAAAAGGCACCAACTCAGCAATATGCTGGCAATACAGCCAACGCTGGTCTTCCGTTGGGACGTTCATTGGATGCGCGAATGCACCTTTGCGTACCTCACATACATTACGTCATTGGTGACAGCCCCGTGGCGCAGTTGGCTAGACACCAGCTTGCGAAACGAGAGGCTGCGGGTTCGATTTGTGTGATCCACAAATATTTGTTTCGGGTCTGGATGTTTGTGAGACCGAAAAGTCTCTCGTAGTTTCTGATACCCACGACACAGGACTTGTATCCTAGTGTGGGGTCAGAACTATGTATGTGACTGTTGGGTGTATTTATTTATTTTATTTTATTTACATAAAATACGTCATTTCAGACCCGAAACGAACATATACCTTTAGATCAAACAAAAACATTTGTTTCTGAACTCTAGTTTCTAAGGCGATCTAAGGTTGTCAATCAACTAATGATACGTAAGATAAAATGCATGGTTTTTTTCATATTTTTGATCAGATTCGAATCTGTGATAACAACTGACAAAGTACCAACCTCATTAACCAAATGACCTAACCATAAAACAGCTAGAATATTAAAAAACCACTAATATCTATCTATCTAAATGCTAACCTTGTTTTGATAATGTTCAAATTAATAACAACACAATATCTGACATAACTGTGAAATAATAATTATTAAGTGGATGACTCTATGTCACATTGCATCAGTGCGTTACCTTGGATCACTTGTCTATGCTTGAGGGGGGTTAAGCGTAAATCCATCTCATTGGTCTATGGATGGTCTGGAGTGTTCATTTACAATCATCATCAGCCCCTACACGTCCCACCGCTGGACACGAGCCTCCTCTACAACTGAGAGGGTTTAGGCCTTAGTCTACCACGTTGGCTTAGAGCGCGTTGGCGGACTATACACCTAAGAAATCCCTAAGAACTTTTAGGTGTGCAGGTTTCCTCACGATGTTTTCCTTCACTGTAAAGTAAGTGTTAATTCTTTATGAATTCACACATAACTTCGAAAAGTCAGAGACGTGTGCCTGGGATTTGAACCCGCGACCGTCGAGATTCTCGACCGCGTGCCTAAACCCCGAGGTCATCAAGATTTTATTATATTTTCTTTATTTTCATTTACAATAAATTTTTGTAATGACGTCTCAAGAAAGCATGTTTTCCAACAGTGTTAAAGTTTAATCACATATGTATAAATCACACTCCACATGTTTTTGAAGTGAAAACTTCTTTAGCGGCGCTAAGCAATTTTAAGAGAAATGTTAAACTCGCGTCAGATTACATGACCCTGATCGAAAAATGCGTAAGACGCTGACGTCACGGTCAAGACCGACTCGTGTCATGAATAGTAGTTTATCATCTCTTCTTCGAAATTTATCAAATTCATCTTAGTTGGTTGGGCGTATAAGCTTGACAAACGAACTCAATTTCGTTATTAATATACCCTAATATAGCATAATATATACCCTATATAACATAATTTATTTAGACAGACCTGTGGCGCAGTTGGCTAGACACCGGCTTGCGAAACGAGAGGCCGCGGGTTCGATCCCCGCACCGAAACAAATGTTTGTGTAATCCACAAATATTTGTTTCGGGTCTGGGTGTCTATGAGACCGAAAAGTCTCTCTTAGTTCGGGGTCAAAACTATGTATATGACTGTTGGGTGTATTTATTAATTTATTTTTTATAGACCTAAAGCAGCACACGCTAGTCTCAAGAACTAGTGGTTCAGATTGAAAATATATTTTTGTGTTGAACAGTCCAGTTTCGGACGGGTTATAGGCTATATATTACCAAGCTACGACCAATAGGAGCAGAGCATCATTCAAAAATATGTACAAAACGGGAAAAATATTCCTTTTGAAGTCGCGCATACGGTGTTGTGGGCAAAACTAGTGGTCAATATAATTTAATTTATTTCTGTCTAGTTTCTGCATGAATCCATTCATAACATTACTATTTAAACAAAACAACGATGACGCACATTCAGTAAAGAACCAGCAAGATGTCGCGTAAATTGTTCATGATTTTATTATTTTTGGGAATATTCGGCGCAACAACCATAGGTATAGCTATTATTGTTATATTAGTTACTTCTATTGTTTCATCTCAGTATATAGGTTCAGTATAATATAAATCATAAATGCATTAACAATTTGAAGATTCCTGCCCACGTTTTTCAGGTTAGTGTTAGTGGCTTAACATAGGTAACTGTCCTGGCTGTTTTTTTTTTAAAGGGCGCTAAAACTATTTAATTATTTTTTTCTGGACAGACTCAGTACTAGTTATTTTTATTTCTACATTATCGATAATCAAAAGATATTTACGTTTGACAAAGAAATCTTTTAATTTAAGAATTGGTGAGCCGCTAAATAATTTTTAATACGTTCCCGACAATCAACAAATTCTTTCAAATCTATCTTGAATAACTCTAGTAATTTCTTCCACATGTGCCACTTACATTAACCATCTTACTAATAAACGTTTCTTAAGATTGTTGTAACGATGCCGAGTTTCATGTACCTTTTTTTTTTTTTTTTTTTTTTTTTTTTTTTTTTTTTTTTTTTTTTTTTTTTTTTTTTTTGTACCTAACTACGTTTATAACTTTTAATGCAACAACAAAAACATTTTAACATACGATTATTTGCAATAAACATTAAATGTACAACATATAATATTAATAAGGCTCATGTAGGTTAGAAATATTAAATTGAGCTATAAAATGAAACTAAGTCCATAATTTATGATATTTTAATATTCATATTTTCTAACAGATGCCATCAAGGATTGTGAGCTGCCTCTACGTAAAGGTCCCTGCCCAGGAAAATACCACAGGTGACTTTTTCTTTGTATAATAACACTGGATGTTGCCCACAATTCCTTATGCCAAACTTTAGACTTCAAAATGAATAATTTTCCCGTTTTTACCACATTTTTATAACTGATCCGCTTCTGTTCGTCGTAATATTACACTTTAATTAATAGATTTCAAGTAATGGCAGTATTTAATCTGAGCTGAGATTTTTATTTACTTTATATGTCTTCATTTTTGAAGCAGTAAAGTTATTACTTTGCAATGGCCAGGATTTAGTCATCTTAAGATTTTTTTACGCCTTTCATTTTTCACATAGCAATTACGCTAGACTGTGTAAATCGTAAGCGATATTCAGGCGTAACGTACATTACTTCTTTTGGTATAATATTTTCATGTTTTTATTTTTATTTTCAGCTACTACTTCGATATAAGATCCCGGCAATGTAAACCTTTTGTCTACTCAGGATGCGGCGGCAACGGAAACAGATTCTACAGCCTCGACGAATGTGAATTTGCCTGCAATTATTTCATGAATTTACCATAAATGTATCAAGAAAAATAAAACTATTATTATACACTATGTTGTCTAAATATTTCTCTCTTCACCAATAATTTTTAAATAACTACTTCAATAATATATGATGTTAAAATGTAGACACACTAAAATATGTGAGCTTTGCGGCAATTTGTACAAAAATATCAAAGAATACTTTCAACCTTCTTACTAACATTGTAAACGCCGGAGAACCTAACTAAGAAATTTTCACCAAACCGCTGCTCTGATGAATGATGAATTTTGATATTGACGTACCTAGGAGAAGGGCTTGGACTACATCCCTCAAGGCCTGATACATTTGAATATTTTTTTGTGGTTTTGAGAGGCCTTTGTCGGCACTTCATTGGTAGGTAAAATAGTAAACTCACAAAACAACAGATCTTTACGACTCTATTAAAGTAAGGACGACCTCGTACATATACATACATAACCTCGCGCCTGTATTTCCCAAAGGTTACCCCTTACATATTTTTAATTATAATGAGGTCAAGGTTAAGACGACTCCGATTGCAACAGTTCAGAGAAACCGGTCCAAACACTATTTAATCACAGCTAATCAACTATTTTATTTCATTCGCAATGTGCCGTTGAACACAATGCACAATGCATTATCACTTGCTTTAACGGTGAAGGAAAACATCGTAATAAAACCTGCACACCTAAAAGTTCTTAGGAATTTCTTAGGGGTGTAGTCCGCCAACCCGCACTAGGCCAGCGTGGTGGACTAAGGCCTAAACCCTCTCAGTTTTAGAGGAGGCCCGTGCCCAGCAGTGGGACGTATTTGGGCTGATGATGATGATGTGCCGTTACCGAAACTAAACTGTAGGTACCCGAAAAGATTTCTGCATTCCACAATCTAACCCGCTGCCTCAGATTACACAGTTTCTATACTATAATTTGCGTAAGTATTCTAGTATCAAAAATACTTGTTAGAGAAAAGAGAGGTTCAGAACATTAGTTTAATAACGCGTGATTTCTTAGACATTTTGAACCGAGGTCTAATATCTAACTCTTCAAAAAAAACTTGTATATTAGAAATGTATATCTGTGTGTGACTGTTGGATGTATTTTTATAGCAAAGAAACCCATATAGGTTTCAATTTCATATATAAAAAAGTTCTCTAGAGTTTTTTTTTTATATCCTTTACAAATGTATACTGCTAAATGCTAATAAAATACAAGAAAACCTGCACAAATCAAGAGGAGACCAGCACTCGGCAGCAAACGAATCATAATGGATTAGCGCCATCTTCCAAACTTTGTAAGAACTAAGTAACGCTTAAAAGCACATATTGACAGTTTGCTTTGTTGGAATGGCGTTACCATCGCAATAGAAAATATTTTCAATAAATAAACACAAAAAATACCTACCTACCTAATAATTTTAATAGGCCTGCTTGTCTTTAATTGCGGAAGTCTGTAATAAAACCGCTTCTAATAGGAAATCCTTTATTAATGTAAATATATTTATATTCACCATCTATTACGTACCTATTAAATAATGTAATGTTTTTATCAATTGTAAATGTTATTAAAATAAAAATAAATCTAAATTATCATAAACGAATAAAGTACCTAAAGTTTTTTTCATTTTTATTTTAACATATTTTAATGCATTTTTTTTTTAAAAGGCAACTTTTTTTAAACTGTCATGTGTCAACTAGGTTATGATAAATGTCAAAGTCAATAGTGTCAAAACATTGAAACAAATAAGGAGGCTCTCGGAGAAAATTAATTCGCTCCCCACCACAGTTGCCAACTTTCACCATGGTACGTCTTCCAGCGTCATTGCTTGGTCGTGCAATGCAGCGCGCGCCGGTTTCGTGACTACATCTTTGTTAATTCAGCAGGGCACTGCGATGTTCGCCAGGGTTACCTTCTATCCCACACTCCTGTACAATGTGGTGATGGAGAAGGTGACCAACAGGCGCTGGTATGACAGGATGGACGACACCGTCATCCTAGGCGCCCTGCCTTTCCAGAGCATGACAAAACAGGTAAGGTTTCTAGGTTATTTGTGTAGTACATAACTTGGTCAAACTTTGTTGTTGGTTTATGAATGAAGAAGTTTAGTTTTGTTTACGTGGTGTAACCTAGTGACGTCCATAGGCGTATTCCAGTAGATAGGATGTGGTTTTTCTAAGTTATTGTGTCAAATTAATGATTAACTTTTGTGACAATTTTATTTTATTTTTTTGTAACAAAATAAATCAGTAATTTATAAAAAAAATAACACAATAAGATAATCAAAATATAAATAGAATATCATATAAAAGTTCTGTAGAAATATTGTGTAGGACTTTGAGCAAATTATCATTTAAAATATTTGAATTTTTATACCACATAATTTAATATGCAATGGTTGATTTGTCATTTGTCAATCATACTCAGAACTTTATCTACAAATTTAAATTACATTAACTCATTCACAAAAAAAACATACAAGTCATTGTGTATTTAAGATTAACTATTTACTTTAAGAAGAATTAGGTTGAGAGAAACTTATTTAGGTCAATGTTTAAATTGTATCACAAAATTTGTGTCAGTTTAAGTACTCATTAAAATACATACTAAGCACTATATTATGTAACACCACAATATTTATAATTTAAACTATAAAGTAAATAAGTCAGACCACTGTCTCTAAAAAAACTTCATCTGAATAAAAGTAATAACTACTTGGTTATTACATTTTCATTAGTTTGTAAGTTTTAATGTTTCCTATGTTATAACTGAGATGGTTTAGGCCTTAGTCCACCATGCTGGCCTAGTGTGAGTTGGTGGTTAAGTTAGAATACTTAACAGTATACTAAAATATTAATAAATTAATATTTGTCTTAAAAAATCCTCTTTGATGTTATTTTATTCATTGTTATGGGTGTGAAAGGTATTATTTAATTAATATGTGCAGTAATAACTTATTGTCTTATTGAACTATGTTACTGGATATCCAAAATTAAGGACACTTAATAACAAGTTTTCCACAACAACAATATAGCCCCTAACACCTTCATTTTTGTCCATCACTCATATCTCAAGTCCAATATAAGTAGTAATTACATTACCTTTATTAATCATTATACCAAATCATACAAAGTTAATTTAAATTCCAAACATAACCACAGTGACATTTTGTTTTCATTTGAAAATGTTAAAAACATATTAATACAAAATGGTTAGTGTAATCAACGAATAGTTGTACAAGTTGAAACTTGTTTTTTAATTAGAAACATGTTTCATTAATAATTATTTCATGTGGTTGATATGATCAATTTGATAAGATATGTTTGTATTAGCAGTGATAATATTTAATTGCATTTTAATTGTATTTTTCTTATGACTGACAGCCTTTTTTACTTTCATACCTGTGGCATATGGATGGTGCTTTTTCAACAATGTTTGCTTATTATGTGACACTTAAAACACAGATGTAAAACTATTCCTCCCTTTTGGCAGGTAATTAGTATTAATATTTAATACACTTTTTCATATTTCCTCTCTGTTGTTTATTTAATTATGAACTAGCCATTGCCTGAAACAGCAGCCTTTTTTTTTTGTTTTCGAGGGGAAAGCTAATTATGGCTCTACTTCCCGCCAGCCCTGGGGGAGGGATGCAGGAAGCGTATGTCGGGGTCACCGGCCTTCAAGCCGGCGCGCGGTGACGTCACGTCCGCGCAGATGTTAGTGCCGGGCTGGGTCCCTAACAAAATCCCTAAACCGGCATACCGACTAAAACCTCCCGGTGGCCATCTCCGCGCCAAATGGGACGACCACGGTACGTGGGCGAGGAGCGCCTACCGTAATTCCGCAGCCGCCCGGTGCGCCTCCGAGACGAAATCGTCTCGGCCGTCTCGGAGTTTTAGGGGGCGCAGTTGCACCCCCACTAGCTTGGTTCGGGCGCCCGAGTTGTGAGTAAGCGCCCGCGACGGACACAGGCCGCCCCTCTCGGGGTCACTTTCAGTGAGGACGCGCTGCCCCTACAGCGCGTCCAGCGACCCCAAGGGCCCCTTTTAGTCGCCTTTTACGACAGGCAGGGGATACCGTGGTGGAATTCTAACACCCCCTTAGCACGGGGCAGCCTAACTTTTTTTCTTTTGACATCAGTTATCTGCCAGTGAAAGCCCTGCCAAAAAAGGTTCTACTTCTTCAGAATGCTTAGGAAGTCGTAAAGCCATGATTTAGAAATTTTAAAATGCAGACAAATAAACCAGCTCCAAAACTATCTTCAAAAATAAAGCTGATAAGATCCTATTGTATTTTGTCCAGTATCCCTTACTGCCAGAGGCCCAATTTGCTGATAATAGGATGAAGTATCTGCCAGTGCAACAATAAGTAAAACCTGTCATAGTAATCCACACAAATACCAGTGCATGCCAGAATACTTGTGGCAATTGGCTACTAGAATATGGTGGTGCCGACTTTGCTGTGTTCAAACTCAAAAAAAATAACAACCAAATAAATTTTCTTAGTTGTTTATTTATTTGGTTGTAAGTTTTGGGTTCTTAATCACTCACAAGCAAAATGTAAATTTACAGTCATCTAAAAATAAAATATTATGCACAATGATGAGAAAAAGGATGCAAAAAAGTTGTAAACCCATTCTTGAATGAAAAACAATAGGATTAAATTAATGTAGGTCGACATGATGAAATGATGTTAATTGTTACAATATCTCATACACAAATTCATAACAAAAAATGTTAATTTATGTATTTATCTTCATGAAACCTTAATAGTGACAAAAAAACAACTTCCATACCAGTGGTTAAGTTGCTTTTGGAAGGTGTTGTAATAATACACTCACTCTCATTAAAAATAACATTGTTAGAGTTTTATAGCCCCACTTAAATTTTGTTACAATTCTTGGGCTGGATGTTTGTTTTATGTTTTGCACATCGCCTAGCTGGTTGGGTTGGATTTAGGTGTTTCCTAATGCTTGCATACTTTATCCTGATGCCCCGTTTTATTTCTTGGGTTTGTTACAGTGCTATAGGGTTTTTAGTAGTGATGGCCTTGAGATTTAAGCACGCGGTCGAGAATCTCGGCGGTCGCGCGTTCAAACCACAGGCACACACCTCTGACTTTTAGAAGTTGTGTGTATTCACAATGAATTAACACGTACTTTAACGGTGAAGGAAAACATCGTGAGGAAACCTGAACACATAAAAAGTTTTAGGAATTTCTTAGGTGTGTAGTCCGCTAACCCTCTCTGGGCCAGCGTGGTGGACTGGGGCCTAAACCCTCTCGGTTGTAGAGGGGGTCCGTGCCCAGCAGTGGAACGTATATGGACTGATGATGATTTCCGAAGAAATATAGTAGATGTGTATTCCTACCCATATCTGTTATAATCCATTTAATGCGTTTTGCCAACAAGGCTGATACAAGCAGACTAAAGATACTGAATAATACTGAAATGCGTATGACATTGTAACAATTTTGATAATGTAATGTTGTCATCAAATTCATGTCAAATCAATTCCAAACACATGAATGTAAATAAAGCAAATAAAAGGTATCTCCGTCCAAGCACATTAGATACCTTATCACGTTCTCTCACTACAGATATAACGAAGTATTCTGTATAGTTTCTTGCCCGTTCTTCTCTAGTGATGACTGCCTTCCGAACAGGTTGGTAAACGACTTTACGTTTGAAACGACTGAATCTAAGTGATGTGTTTGACATTTTATAGATTCAATAAATATTATTTCATTTTATTTCACTGCCTCGTGCTCTCGCGGCACAGGTATGTGCTGTGCGATCTAGAGGTCCTGGGTTCGATTCCCGGGTCGGGTTATTGGGTTTTTCCATTAGGAAATTCTCAGTAGCAGCACGGAGTCTGGAATTGTGCCCGAAAAACGGCAATAGGCTCGCCCCCTATTACGTGGGACTGATACATATTTGGCGAAATGTGGGTGCAGAAATGCATCTCTGCCTACCCCTTCGGGGAATATAGGCGTGAGGTTATGTATGTATGTATGTATTTTATTTCATTGAAGATTGCTCATGTTAGGTACATTCATGTTGTATTATATTTACTACTAAAATTTCGTCTTTATACTTTAATTAGTAGTAGCTAGCTTCGCATAATGAGATCTTCTTGGAACCACTCCTGCCAGTTCTTCCCCTCACTTCCCCGACCGTTCGTATACCATACTCTTCCATCTTATTCCATATCCCATAAAGTCGTTAATCGTAACTAAATCCATTTATGCCCCATTGACTGTCCCAGCACACTGGCTTCGAGAAGTCAAAACTCAACACGTCTTAAGTACTAGTTTGTAATGAGTAGGTATACCTAACGCTTTACAGTTGAAAGAGGAAGAGAACGTGAAAGGCGTGGTGTCCATGAACGAGACGTACGAGCTGAAAATATTCTCCAACGATGCTGAGGTGAGAACTTTATTCATTCATTCTTCTTCATTGATCCTGCCTCATGTGCAACCGTGATATTACAAACCAACACACATATATTCTTATGTCCTATTTAATTATATTAGAGGCTTAAATGCATGCCATGCTATCTACTTTTTTTTCTCGAGGGGAAAGTTGATTATGGCTCTATTTCCGTCAGCCCTGGGGGGGGGGGAGCGGGTTCAAACCCCAGGCACACACCTTTGACTTTTCGAAGTTATGTTTGTATTCACAACGAATTATAACGTACCTTAACGGTGAAGGAAAACATCGTAAGTAAACATGCACATCTAAAATTTCTAAGGTAGTAGTCCGCCAACTCGCACTAGACCAGCGTGGTGGACTAAGGCCTAAACCCTCTTAATTGTAGAGGAGGCCCGTGCCCAGCAGTGGGACGTATGTGGGCTGAAGATGTTGATGATGATGATGATTGTGATTGTTCGAATATTAAGCTTACTGTAACGCTTGTGACCCCGAAGTGGCATGCAGAAGGACATTTCATCCACACTTCGCAACTTGTGTTTTAAGTTACAGGAGGAGCTAGATATTCTGAATGGATATAAATAGCTCCGTTATCATTTCTAACCTCAAAAGTCATCTCCATAGATAAAATCATAGAGACATTATTCTCAAATGATAAACGCACCATTGTAACACTTGTAAGTATTTTCTGTCGCGCGTCTAAAGATCCTATCTCTATATTAATTGTTATGCAAATTGAAATGATAATGCAGTTTTTAACACATAAATTGTAGTTTGTTACATGTTGTTTTTTGACAGCGTCTGTGGCTTGTTAGAGATCATTCAGACGAGAGATAGGTTCGATCCCTGCACAGGCGCAAATGTGTGTTTGTCACACAGAAAACTTTCGTGTAATTTGTGACGCATGCGCCACAAGACTTGTACTCTATTATGGGATCAGGACGTGTGCGACTGTTTGGGAGTGTTCATCGTTTAGGTACGTCAAAGTATTCGCGCCTCTGTCGACCAACTAACCGTCCATATGCATACGTCCCACTGGTGGGCACACGCCTCCTCTACAACTGAGGTTAAGGCCTTAATTTTAGATGTGCAATGTGCATATTTACTTACCATGTTTTACTTCACCGTTAAAGTACGTTATAATTCGTTGTGAATACAAACATAAATTCGAAAAGTCAGAGGTGTGTGCCTGGTGTTTGAACCCGCGACCGTCGAGATCCTCGACAGCGTGCCTAAACCTCGAAGCCATCACTACTTACCAAAATAAATCGGTCTTGGATAATCTTGCACGATGTAATTTGTTAGAAATCAGGGTCTATTTGAAATACTCATTTCTCGCATTCCTTTTACAAATACAATTAGTATGAAGCTATCTAATTATAATATTTGTATTTGACAACTAAACAATTTTGATCATTTACCAATTATATCATGATAAGAGTTTGACAATATAGGATTACCGAAAGACTTTGCCCTCGTAATATTTGCCAAACACACAAATATTGGGCAAACTCATAACTTTGATTGTTTTGGCCCGATGTCGTAGTTTGAACAATTTGCGTTTCATAAAACAAATATCATCAGCGTATTGTGTTGGTTATTGTCACGTGGTTCATTTCTTAGCTGATTTCTTATCTTTTAAGCATTAAAACGGTACATGTATAAATTCAATACTAACTTATTTTATAAATAAGTAGTTGGTAGGTACAGCGGCATACCTTAAAGGACCTGGGGAAAAGTAGATATAGAAATACATCTATTTAACGAGAAGAAATCGTCTTAAGCTTTCCTTTAGCTACCTCCGGGAGGCCGAAAGGGGTATGTCGGGATCTCTGGCTTTTCAACTCGGCGCGCGGAATAGTTGTCCACTTGCTGAGTTTGGTTCCTAATTAAAATCCTACGCCAGCATACCGACTAAAACCTCTCGGTGGCCGTCACGCGCATTTGGGCCGGTACTACGGCATCTCAGCGCGAGAAGCACTTTGACTTGGTCCCCACTGCCGCCCAACGCAACGTCCAATTATAAACTCCTCAAAATTAGGAGGGCAAGTGATGCCCACTCACCTTATTTTGGACGATCGATCATTGTGAACGTCCATAGAAATAAATCTCTGCATTTTTTTGTCGAGGGGAAAATTGATTATGGCTCTACTTCCCGCCAGCCCTGAGGGCCGGGAAGCGTATGTCGGAGTCACCGGCCTTCCAGCGCGGCGCGCGGCGACGTCACGTCCGCGCAGATATTAATGCCGGGCTGGGTCCCTAACAAAATCCCTAAACCGGCATACCGACTTACCGACTAAAACCCTCTGGTGGCCATCTTCGCACCAAGTGGGGCGACCCCCACTAGTTTGGTTCGGGCGACCCGGTTGTGGATGGGCAACTGTGACGGTCACAGGCCAGCGCCGCCGCCCCTTTCGGGGTGCTGCCCCCGCAGCGCGCCCAACTACCCGAAAGGCCTCTTTGAGTCACCTTTTACGACAAGCAGGGGGTACCGTGGTGGGTTTCTGACGCCCCCTTGCCACAGGGCAGAAATACACCTCTGCCTACCCATTGGAGGATGTGGACGTGAGTGTATGTAAAGGCAAATGTTTTTTAATAAAGGTAAAAAATAAATATTTTGCAGAAATGGAGAGAACAAAACGTGGAATTCCTGCAGCTAGCGACCACTGATATTTTCGAAGCGCCCGACCAAGACAAGCTGTATGAAGGAGTCACATTCATAAACAGGTGAATAACAAATATTACGTATTAATAGCTTAAATTAATTTTTAAAGTTCATGTTATATTACGAATATTTTAAAAGTATTAAGCACTAACGGTAAAAGAAATCGTGAGGAATTCTGCAAACCTAAAAGATTTCCTCAAAGAATTTCTTAGGTGTGTAGTTCGCGGATCCGCATTAGATCAACCAATCAACCAATGGACAAGGGCGTAACCCCTCTTAGTTATTTAGGACTAGGAAGGTTTGTTCAAGAATCGGACGCAGGACGATGAAGATGAATATTGCTTTTTAACTAGTACTGAAACCCAAAAAAATATAGTAAAGTTATTTGTTTAAACCGCCTAGTCCGCCAACCCGCACTAGGCCAGCGTGGTGGACTAAGGCCTAAACCCTCTCGGTTGTAGAGGAGGCCCGTGCCCAGCAGTGGGATGTATTTGGGCTAATGATGATTTGTTTGAAGAAGGTTTCGAAGGCAATGGCTGTACTTCCATAGAACCCCAATAGCCCGGTTTGCCTTATAAAATTACGAATAAAATAAATGAAAATATACTGGCCCCACAATAAACATCACACAATTAACGTGTAACACTTTTGGGCTTGGAAGTGCCGCCACTGTTGAAGGTATTTGTTGTGGTGGTGCCAAACTGGTGAAGTTTCCGTAGGTTCCTACCGGCGGGCGGCAAGCTGTCCGGCGTTCCGTCCGGCGGCGCGCCCGTGGACGGCGGCTCGGTGTACGTGCACTGCAAGGCGGGCCGCACGCGCAGCGCCACGCTCGTCGGCTGCTACCTCATGATGGTAAACATTATCTTTATATATATACTAGCTTCTGCCCACGTAGACTACAGGTTGTGTTCAGAAAGATAATAAGTGAATCGTCTCCCAAGTGCCCAAAATGGCACTTACTGAATTTTACATCGGTCTAGAGGTCCCGTGTTGGATGTGTTCCGAATAGGGCAAAGTGTATTTAGATTTTTCCCTGGCTTGCTCCCTATTTCATGGAAATCACACCTCTGACTACCCAACAGAAATATAAATAAATTGTACACCCAACAGTCACATACATAGTTCTGACCCCACACTAGGATGCAAGTCCTGTGTCGTTGGTATCAGAAACTACGAGACACTTTCCGCTCTCACAAACACCCAGACCCGAAACAAATATTTGTGGATCACACAAACATTTGTCTCGGTGCGGGGATCCAACCCGCGGCATTATGTAATGACGGGCCCCCGAAGTAGTTAATAGGGCATAGTTTTGGCACGTTAGCCACGGTTATTTGACTCTTCTATCTCGACCTTTTGAAGACTCTGTGTATGCTATTATTTTGCAGAAGAATGGCTGGTCACCTGAAGAAGCGGTGCAGTACATGCGCTCACGCAGGCCGCACATACTACTTCACACCAAGCAGTGGGAAGCGCTCGACATCTTCCACAAGAGACATGTGAGACTGTGAAAGACTCCCTAGCACAATATAGGCTTAAGGTTAACAGGATTTAAAGGAAAGTTATAAAAAAAAATATTTTGATGTGGGTAGTTGAACATTTTTAACCCAAAGTGGGTTTAATGTTTAATGAAACAGATATTTTTGGTGTTTCTTTGTACAGTAAAGATGATAATTTAATGTGTGTTGTTGGTACTATCAAGTCAAGTCTTGTTGATGTCAGGATGTTAATATTGACCCAAAAACATAATGGTGTAATGTGTAAAACGCACTTGCATCTTGGGATTAGCACGTAAACGCTGTTTTAATGGGCCGGCATATATATCTCAATCGGCGAGTATAATCGTTTATCGTCAGTCGATACACTATTTAGAACGAATTTGATAACAAAACCACATTAATTGCCCATAAATTCAACCAACAATAAAACCTCTATTACCTTTATCATAATATACTTAGAGTACAGGGTTGCATTTAAAGACAATTAGTTTTATTTAAATGAAGCCAAAAATATATGAAAAGCATAATAATTATTGAGTAATATTAGTAAGTTAATTATGTCGTTTCTCATAAAGTTTATAAATTTCTTCAAAGCAAACTTAATATTATGGTACCATATGACTGTCTAATCTACTAAATATGTACCTACATATATGCCCTGTTGATAAAAATTTTGCACATTATATTGTTAGTGGAAAAAATTATATGTCTGTAGTTGTACAATGCCTTAATTGAATGTTAAAATTAGCAACTTATTATTGATTTGTCAATAAAAGTAACAATTAATTAAAAAGGTCATTTAAAGTTTATAAATATCTTGGCATGGAAATATTAATTGTATTGAATGCAATTTAACAAAATGTAGCAAGTCCTTGGCAATGCGGGTAAAATTAATTTTTCTTGCACCAATAAATACATTATGTAACTTAAATAATTTTAGAGAATTACAGTCTATTCATAGTTAACATTAGGCCTTGTTTAAACCTATGACATAATGTTCTTTTAAAAATGCTTTTATATGTAAAACTCTACTTTCAACTCTATGCCCTACTCTTTCTTCTTCTCTTTCTATGTGTATTTGATATATCTATTCTTTTTGAGGTCATAGGTTTGAAATAATGACATAATATAGTTATATCTGAATAAAGAAAAGTTTTAACTTAAAGCCAGTCATTTCATAGAAAATCTCAATGTTGTTGTATAAATTTATTTACACCATATAAAAAAGATAACAAAAATAAGGAATTGTTGACAAAATCTATGAGTCGAAATAAATTGTGTTTAAAAAATAGTTACTGGTTAAAATACTTACTTTAGCATGTACAACATCTTAAAAATAATATATAAACTTTTCACAAAGCATTTGAATATTTAAAAACCACATTACTTATACCTCAATCAAATTGTGTAAGATTGTTACCCTTTAGATTGTCATAAAGTGCTATATTTTTATAATCATAACTGAAGATTATAGCAAATGAATTTTGAATGTTACAATATTAAATAGATGTAAATAATATTTATTGTTGAATATTCGAATATAATATTTTTGACTGACACTTGTTTTATTCATATGTTTTTGAATTCATATTAAAATAATAATGTTATATTAAAACTCATGTCTGTAACATTGAAGAGGTAAGCAGGTTTTTATTCTCGTGTGATAGGGGGTGAGACTAACAATTTAAATATAAATAAAAAATAAAACAAACACCAACATACCAACTGTTTATTTCTAATAATAAATAAAACCACAATTTTTCATACACGGACGATCACAGCACGTATAGAGACGTTAAAGTTTTATAAACGCAACAAAAACTATTTAATACTTTTTGCGATACCAACCAAAATTGTTTAAACATTGTGCTTTGCAACCTTAAGTACTCTTCAATATATTTTTATCTTGATTATGATTATAGATTGGTCACAACACTAATAACAATTTTTAATTAATAAAGCATTTCGGTAACTCATTTTTTTAATTCAAATGGGGATATAATGAGGCGAACAGGCAGCATATATTCCTCTATATTGAAAAGTGCGAACACTGTCTGTATGTACGCTATGCGTACATGCTCAGTGATCGCTCTTGGGTGTCTACTACGAAAATCGAAACGAATAACCAAGAAATTTGATCCCAAAATCAACCACGGTGTTTATCTTATATTTTTACATCTTTTCAATTCATATTAAAAGTATTTTAAATGTACTTTTAAGTTAAAAGATATTTCATTTTCAGTAAGAGAATGTTAACGTATGTATATGAAATAAAATGTATGAAAATAAAACAATAAATATTTTATTATAATAATCCACATACAGATGATTTTAACACATAAACATAACGATAATCTAACAATAGCTTACCAATTTCTATTAATAAAACGTCGTACAAAATAGTTTCCCATATTTTCGTAGTAGACACGAGCCCGTGCGCCGCCATACACCCCATCTTTCCAACATATCACAATTTAAAGCCGAATATGGCCATAACTACCAATGGCTTAAAACCAGAAATTAACCTAGTGTGACCTGTTCCATAACCAAAAAACGATGATTTACGCCTTCTGACCCTCGGACTTGATGGACCAGAACTGCCTGATGGAGTTGGCGATGCCGATGTCGTGTGAGATGAGATAGAAGAGGCCGCCCAGGGTCGCGAAGGACAGGAGGTACACCAGGCCGATGGCAATTTTGGGGATGACCGGACCGACAATGGATGCGCGCACGTAGTCTACTGCTATCGCCTCAAGGCCCCTGGAACATGGAATATGTAGTTAAGACCAGATAGACTGGAGTTTCAGCTGTGTCGGAAAAGTGTTTGTGAGACAAAAAATCTACTATTTTTAATATGAATATATTACATTTGATAAATTGGCAGAAGTAATCAACATTATTCCCACAATATTTAATGTGTATTTTGATCAGAGAATAAAGAGGTCTATATAAAAGCAATTTATTTGTTCATACTTTTATACATACCCACGATTACATGGCAAAATAAATAAATAAATACGACTGAAATAAAAAAAATACGACTGTGATAAAAAAAACTGTCATAGCGAAGCGATATTGCGTAAATTGACCTTGCTCCAGTATTGTGTCTTGTGTAGATTTGTGTCACCATAATATTGGACCTGCTATAATGCGTTTTACATAAGGCTGATTTTTATTTGAAAAGACAATTTTACACATAGAAGGACCTATTGACACGGATAAAATTTTAAAAAATCCCAATGTTGGTCATATTTTGTCACATATTTTCGGATTTTTTAAATAAGTAAAACATAAATACAGGCTACAGCCAACCCAAAATCTACGAAAAGTTTATAATTTCTTAGCTTTCATCTCTAATCTCTTCATTACAAAATAGCAGATACTTACTACCCTCTCCACGTGGCACAATACAGATAATTTTACATTTCTCGCTCTTCACCATCGCTTACCACTTGCTTCTTTGAAACTTACTTATAATATCACTCATTTTACAATTTACATCATTTTGCAATTGAACAATTTTACCAACTGGTATGAGATGATCATGGTCGTTTTTTGACTGCCCAGACTGTATTTCAGTTACCTTACCATAGCCAATATAAAAACATACATTCATACATAACCTCACGCCTGTATCCCCCAAAGGGGTAGGCAGAGGCGCATTTCTGCACCCACATTTCGCCAGGTATGTATCAGTCCCACGTAATAGGGGGCGAGCCTATTGCCGTTTTTCGGGCACAATTCCAGACTCCGTGCTGCTACTGAGAATTTCCTAATGGAAAAACCCAATAGCACTGCCCGACCCGGGAATCGAATCCAGGACCTCTAGATCGTACGTCACATACTTTTGCCGCGAGACCACGAGCCAGTCCAAAATAAAAACTCTACAAGAACAAAAGAATAACCTATCTAGTTCCTCTAGGCTTCCTCATATTGGACCAAATCCTCCAGAACGCCCTGCTCATCCCGATGTCGTTGAAGTTGAGGTAGAAGAGGCCACCGAGCATGGTCGCCGTTAGCATGTACACGACGCTCATTGCTAATTTGGGTA
The DNA here is from genome assembly GCA_907164795.1 of Hemaris fuciformis. Taxonomy (NCBI): domain Eukaryota; kingdom Metazoa; phylum Arthropoda; class Insecta; order Lepidoptera; family Sphingidae; genus Hemaris; species Hemaris fuciformis. Next base: position 12,341,361 of record OU015450.1, on the reverse strand, counting down.
TCAGTGGACCAAAGAGCAGCACGCGGATGTACTCCACCACCATGGCTTCCAGACCCCTGGGAGGGATAGGGAAGGGATATGGATGAGGATAGGATTGGATCATGATAGGATTGTCGGGCGATGGAGAAAACTTCTTCTAGGGTTGGTTTGATTTATGAAATTTGTAATTCAACGTTTTTTATTCTATATCAGTTCATAGCTGTTCCACTGGTACTGGCCTCCTCTACAACTTAGAGAGGCTAGGTTTCAGACTACCACGTTGACGGACTAAACACCTAAGAAATTCCCAAGAACTTGTAGGTGTGCTGGTTTCCTCACGATGGTTCTTAATTCGTTGAGAAAAATATAAATTCCACGTGGTACACCAGATCTTGCTGCTTACCTAAACATCTAAAAGTAATATCCATTTAATGTTAAGATTGACTTAATGTTTGAGGTTCTTGTCCGAGCTCATATCAGTAACGCCACTATAACATGGAAACACTTTTAAAAATCCCATCTATTTTACATAGAGGCAACTTTCGTCCAATAAACCCGAGATAACAGTTCAAAAACCCCAATAAATTAGATGACATGCAATAAAAGCTTAATATGGATAAGGCCACTCACCAGAAACTATGCGCCGTGACGAGTATGGCGAGCAGAGAGTCGAACAGCTTGTTGGGCATCAGCAGGGCGATGGGAACGAGGGGGATGAGCGCCGCGGACACTGCCCTCTCAATCACCCACAGCTTGGAGTGGTCGTGCGCCTTGGCGGCCGACATACGCACGCAACTCGTGCGGAAGGAACGCACCTGTTGGGTAGTCTATGGTTATTTGTGTACGTGATTTTATAATTCACTACATAAAATAAGGCAATATTTTGTTTTCAATATATTAAAGACAGTGAACGCGCAAAATTTATTTCGTACACCAGCACTTTAATAACAGTGATGTTTTTATCTTTTTTAGCTAGATGGCAACAGATCTGAAACCCCTTGAAACCTTACCTGAATACGTAATTAAGTTAAAATTATTTTTATTTAATATTTATGAAACTAAAGCTTTGAACAGAGTTAATAATTAAATACTCCATTCGTTTTTAGCTTTCCTAATCCAAATGGAGCCAACGGAACCCTATTACAAAAGGCTTCATAGATTGACTGATAGTGACAGTTATCTTTTAAACCGTAATAAAAAGCAGTAGCCCTTTACCAAGAAAGTATTTTAATACCGAAATTGTGATTTGTTCGCTATTATTTGCGCGACCTAATAACATCAAGTATGTAATCTGATTTATTTTTAATACATGTAGTGTAAAATATATATAAATGATTAAATTGTGGTATACCTTAATCTACAAAAACCCGAAAAACGGCAATAGGCTCGCCCCCTATTACGTGGGACTGATACATACCTGGCGAAATGTAGGTGCAGAAATGCACCTCTGCCTACCCCTTCGGGGAATACAGGCGTGAGTTTATGTATGTATGTATGTACAAGTTCAACTCTCTCTTGGCCGTTTTTTGTGCCTGCATTAGCCCTTCTCACGTCATGTCCGTTTCATCCGTGATGCGTCTATCAAAGTAGTTTATTTTTTTGTTGAATCGAGTATGTGATGTCTAAAAGCTTTTTTATCTTAACGGTTGGATAAAATAGTTTTCGTTATTAAAAACTTTTATTCAACTCGCAAGGTTTGTGTTCGGGTAAAATCTCGCAACTGAATTTTGAAGTCAATAGATTTTTTTTATAAATAGAACTTGACAGCCCCGTGGCGCAGTTGAATAGATACCAGCATGTTAAACGAGAGGCCGCGGGTTCGATCCCCGCACCGAGACAAATGTTTATGTGATCCACAAATTTTATTTCGCCAAGGTGTGTGTGTGTGTATTGAAGATGCTTCATCATTTCTCCGACACTTAATTCAAACTTTACTATATCTTCTAATAACCGGTTTTACAACACGCAGACCACAATTATTTCTAGATTAAAAAAGGTTCGTTGATTGGTGTGAGCTATGAAATCCAGATGTTCGGGATTTAACTTTCATGTCGGGAAATTCTTTTAGGAGCACGGAGTTTGGAACTATTCCAATCGTCTTGTAATACTAGGGGATCAAAACACTGCTGTTGAAACTTGGTAGGAGTTCTTTGACTTCAGGCGCACTGGGATGAGTATTACATACATAGGTTATCCTTCAAACAAAAAATTGAAACGTGTTTTTAAAACTATTTATTTCGAGTTTAGGTCTTTTTGTTTTGTGTTTCTCGTAGTTTCTAATATTTACGGCACAACACTGGTATCATAGTGCAGTAACTATGTGCGTCTATTCAAATGTATCACGTGTCGATAAATCTATACTTAATAAATAAAATTGGAGTGTCTGTTTTGTCTGTCTGTCTGTCTGTCTGTTTGTTCCGGCTAATCTCTGAAACGGGTGGACCAATTTTAACGGGACTTTCACTGGCAGATAGCTGATATAATAAGGAGTAACTTAGGCTACTTTTAGTTTATAAATTTTCTTATTAAAAATAAATTTACCGCGTGGACGAAGTCGCGGGCACAGCTAGTTTTGGTATAAAATGCATCGACACTCGGGTTGGACTTCCCACACATAAAAACATACAACCTTAATAACTCCACTGATACAGATCACTAATTATGTCGGGATTTGTGTCCCACAGTCTTCACCGTTCTGTCCCTTATTCAGGAACCGGTTTAAGAATGTCACTTAATACGGTTTTGTCTTGAGAAAATTGTTAATGAGGCTTTTTTTATATATTTCGTCTGAACACAGGTGTAAGACGAGACCTTTATCGAATTAAAGACGATACGTCTTGTATTTTGGGGAGAAAAAGTTTTTTTGTCTCTTAAATTTTGATGGAATTTTTGAAGTAAAAAGTTTTTTGACGAACACGACCGACACGGGTACCTTTTTTTTTTGTTTACAAAAATTTTGGAAGCAAGTTATTTTCAATTTAAAATAATAATCATCATCATCAGCCCAAATACGTACCACTGCTGGGCACGGGCTCCTCTACAACTGAGAGGGTTTAGGCCTTAGTAAAATAATCAAATACGTGAATATTTTTAACAGGTTTATATAAAAAAATAATAAAAAAAATGATAGATATAAGTAAAAAATAGAGGTTGATTTTTTATGGCAGACGAAAATAAGTCTTCCTTTTTGATAACAAATCATTAGAGTGAAGTTTTGGGGAGAGTATGTTATATGAAAGGAAAGTTTTTATTATTGAGAAATGCCAAACAATAATCGCGAAATTATTCAAATACTTTTCATACTTACAGCGTTTAAAATCGGCGTCAGTTTAGCGTCTTTAAGCGCAATAGACCTGACTGGCAGGGTGGAGGAGACTGTGCGCTGGGCTACTGACGGCTGGGTCGCTAGTCTCATCACCTGTTGGGTGAACACGCGACTTGTGCATCCTGGAAAAGAATCACTTTCAAAGTCAAAGTCAAAGTCAAAATATCTTTATTCAAATAGACTTTTACAAGTTCTTTTGAATCGTCAATTTTACACATCTTAATTTTTTTAAACTATTGCCGCTTCGAAACGTGTTATAGCTGTGGAGAAGAAACGGCAAGAAACTCCCTCAGCAACAGGACATGTCATTTTTTTCTTTAAAAAACAGCTATATAATTATGTCTTTTTTTCATTACATTATTTAAATTTTACATTATAAATGTCATAACGATACAAACTGTAGCAACAAAACAAAACTCCGATCAATTTACTTACTCCCAGGGCTTATTATCTTCAATAAAATCTGAAACTTTATAGTATGCTTTTTTGTAAAGCTTATCTTTAATTGATTTCTTAAACATTGTCAAGGGAAGCTCTCTAATAGCCTTCGGAAGTTTGTTATAGAAGCGTATACATTGCCCCATAAAAGAGTTATTAACTTTCCGGAGACGAGTTACGTGTTGAACGAGATTACATTTGCTCCTAGTATTTTTATTGTGTACATTACAAAATTTATTAAATTTATCAAGATTCTTTTGGACGTACATTAAGTTTTCGTATATAAACTGACAAGTGAGGGTAAGAATATTTATTTCCTTAAATTTTTCTCTAAGTGAAGCCCTGGGACCTAAATTATAAATAGCCCTAATGGCTCTTTTTTGCAAAACAAAAATAGTGTTAATATCCGCAGCGGCTCCCCACAAATGAATACCATACGACATAAGGCTATGGAAATAGCTGAAATAAACCATTCTTGCCGTTTCCTCGTCAGTCAGACGTCTGATCTTTTTCACTGCATATGCCGCTGAACTTAATTTGCTTGCCAGTTGTTGAATGTGCGGTCCCCACTGGAGTTTTGCGTCTACCGTAATGCCCAGAAATGTAGTAGACGCAACAGGATCCAGTTCTTCACCGTTAATTTGTACAGTGGTTTTTAATTGCTTAACATTGGGCATTGTGAATTTAACACATTTAGTTTTTTTCGCATTTAAAAGTAAATTATTATTATCAAACCACTGAACAACTTTACGAAGTGCATTGTTTACTTCGTCAAAATTATCGAGACGTCTTTTTACGTTAAATATAAGAGATGTATCATCCGCAAACAGCACTATATCGTTTTTATCCCCTACGTAGTAAGGCAAGTCATTAATGTCTTTCTAGATGAATGTGGTATACTGACATTAGTGTGTTTTGTTTTAATTTTATGACGAGACAAAACGGCTAAGAAAATTTATACAATGTTGATGAAGATTTTAGATGAATTATTAATCATCATCAGCATGTCTCCTCTACAACTCAAAGGGGTTAGTCCTTAGTCCATGTGTATTAAGGGCTTAAATTTATACAAAACTATAATTTATAACGGCCTTACTTATAAATGGTAGTTATATTAACTACTACAATGAATAGAGCAGGCCAAAACATCTAGTAGTTAACGTTTATTAATAGATATAAATAGATAGATATAATAGATGCTTATTGCAAACAATTTTGTAAAATTCCGATAAAAACCGCCTCACAAACAATTACGTTTTCCGCATGACTCAAGCCAACCATAGTGTATTTTGTATATGAGTAAACTTTTTTTTCAAGCGAAATAGTTAAATGAAGAAAATGTATTTTTCTAACTCCTTAGAACACTTTCGCGTTTTAAAGTATTTTGTGATAGTATAGTTTCGTTGTTCCGCGAGGTAAATCGCCACGCGCGACCGATGGATGCTGGGTTCGATTTTTCGGAGATGCATGCGTGTGGCAATGTGTGTTGTGTACATTTTGGAGACATTTCAGTTTTTTTACCCGAAATTTTGAAATTTACGTAATTTTTATTTAGTAGTTTTTTATTCATAGAAATAATTAATTCTTTAGTTGGTTTCTTTATCCTGCGATAAAGATTATGCCAAGATTAATTTTTAAGAAGGGCCTGATTTTTAATAAACATGTATCATTATTCTCAATAAATAATAATTTCTAAACACTTACATGTAAAATAAAAAAAAATACACTAAACAATATTAGTAAATGTCCAACAATGGACATTTGACATCTTTTTTTTAAACTAAAAGAAAATATTAAACATAATGACAGACAAATAATTAAGTACAGTGGCAAACAGTTATTAAATGGAAAGTTTTTGGCAGCCCTAAACTTTTCCATGAATGCATAACAGAACCAGTCCCCTCATTACAGATAATGTAAGAATTTAAATTGCTCAAAGCTTATGCTAATCACTTATTATGGAAACTAACTATGCAAGATGACCAGAATTTAATGTTTTCAATTGCAGTTACTTATTAAATAATTTATTCAATTATTTATAATACTTTTGTCATATTTGTTTTAAAATTATAGCAAAAATAATTTATCACAGAAAGTTAATTCCAAGTCCTTTCCTATACTTTATTCTGGGATAATGTTAATAAAATATACAAAATCATTCAAATATGAGTATTCCGTGCTCTAGTATTAAATTGCAGTAATGAAAAAGTAATGGAAACCTTAACAGATAATTAGACACACATAATAGGTGTATTTTTATTTTTATTTTTTTTTAACTGTATTGAGTATTAATTTTGCTGTGTACCTAAGCAACTCATGTTCATGAAATATTGTTATCCATTATTAACTGTGACAATAAGACTTTTTTTCTTTCAAGACTAATATGAAACATGTAAAGCTCATATAATACTAATGCAATTTTATCAGTATTATGTATTTCTATACAAGCTCCTATAAAACATGTTTACAAATACAACAACTTATAAATAAATGAATGGACAGTGGACTCTTTTATCATTCTAACAGATAAGCTGGATAAATGCATAACACAGTACCACAAACAATTAAAAGTAAATTAATAGCATCATTAAACAAATAGGTATTTTATTAGTTCATTCCAATTTAATATGATAATTAATTATATAGCTATTTCCAATTTTGTTTTAGTTTGTGACACATAAATATTTTGTTATAATTGTTAATCAATTCAAAATATATAAAAAAATTAAATATAAAGTAAAGATACCACATAATTTTTCTAAACAGAGAAAAGTGATATACAAAATATTTTTCTATTATAAAAATAAATACAGTAAATTGATCAGGCTTATTAGTAAAAATATATCACTCAAATAAGAAATTAAAGTATGTACTACATTAATTAAGTGTAAAATAGAAATTATAATATTTAATTAATAGGAATTCTAAAAAAATATATAGAAAAAAATTGGATTATGTTAAAGAAAAAACGACACTAAAAAGTACAGTTCTCGCGTTTCGTGTTAGGGCTCGTTGGCATCATTTGCGCAAACAAGTTTGCGAAATTAAACAATTGCAAATAACCTACAATGTAAGTAGGTACTTATTCAATTGAAAGTAATATGATGTTTCGCATTATATTAGAAATAAAATTAATCCAAATACTTCATACGTACATAAACAATAATCAAACGTATAAAACATAAGATTAAACTCAATAATATGTATTCTTTTTAATAAACATGCATTATGTAATATCAAAACAATAAAAAAATAAAATTACCTGGTGTACGTAGAAACATTGAGAAAGCCATTATGTTTGGTATTATTTAGGCACTGAATTTACAAATGAAATAAGATTTGATTTATTGTGTAATACGTAGACAATTATACGTGTTTTCGAAATTCCCCAAAACTGTAAGATGACAGTTGTCAACCTGTGTGTGTCAGGCGGGGCTTCTGGCTGGTCTGTTTGGGAATGGGATCTGCTCGTGGTTCTTGTTGGAAAAAAAATATGCTAATGAGGTTAATATTTAACGGAGGATATCGAATTACTTTAAAAGGATTTAATTAGTTAAATAAAAAAATATATACTCCTTTTTTTACTTCAATTGCCCATTCTGCATAAATTATGAATTTTCACTGAAATAGAAACAAATGATTTAACCACGCCGCGCAGATGTTAAACTAGTTAAGTTTTTATATGCTTATCGTGAAATTATACAATAAATTTTTACATTAATAATGTATATTTTAGTTCGAATATATTTTTATTTTATGAAATAAAATATTTCTATAAAATCTTTTTAATCCTAAAAAATAAAAAAAAATGTACTGTAAGTTGTAAACAATATTTTTATTTGGTCACCCCAAACCGGAATGACAATTCATTTTGGTGAAACACGATTTTGTTTGAAATCATTTTACAAAATAAATAGAAACTAAAGTTGTAACATCTGAATCTTAAATATTACCACAATGGCCACTACTTTGGAGGACAAGTCAATTTGGGGTCAGGATGAAGAGGAAGCTCTCAGCGAAGAAGTACTCCGGATGCCAACAGACGAAATCATAAGTCGTACAAGACTCCTGGACAATGAAATCAAGATCATGAAGAGCGAAGTCATGAGAATCTCTCATGAGCTGCAAGCACAAAACGACAAAATAAAGGAGAACACAGAGAAAATTAAGGTCAACAAAACCCTACCCTATCTAGTGTCCAATGTCATTGAACTTTTAGATGTAGATCCTCAGGAGGAGGAGGAAGATGGCGCCGTGGTGGACCTAGACTCGCAAAGAAAAGGCAAATGCGCTGTGATCAAGACTTCCACACGACAGACATACTTTTTACCAGTCATTGGTCTAGTTGATGCTGATAAGTTGAAGCCTGGTGACTTAGTAGGAGTCAACAAAGATTCGTACTTGATCTTGGAGACTCTGCCAGCTGAGTATGACGCTAGGGTGAAGGCTATGGAGGTGGATGAGAGGCCCACAGAACAGTATTCTGATATTGGTGGCTTGGACAAGCAAATACAGGTTAGTTAACAATATATTAACCAATATGTTACTGCCTCGTGGTCTCGCGGTACAACTATGTGCCGTGCGATCTAGAGGTCCTGGGTTCGATTCCCGGGTCGGGCAAAGTGTTATTGGGTTTTTCCATTAGGAAATTCTCAGTAGCAGCACGGAGTCTGGAAATGTGCCCGAAAAACGGCAATAGGCTCGCCACCTATTACGTGGGACTGATACATACTTGGCGAAATGTGGGTGCAGAAATGCACCTCTGCCTACCCCTTAAGGGAATACAGGCGTGAGTTTATGTATGTATGATGTTATTTATAATAGAAGCAGTGATGGCCTCGAGGTTTAGGCGCGCAGTCGAGAATCTCGGCGGTCGCGGGTTCAAACCCCAGGCACACACCTCTGACTTTTCGGAGTTATGTGTGTATTCACAATGAATTATCACTTGCTTTAACGGTGAAGGAAAACATCGTGATGAAACCTGCACACCTAAAAAAAGCTCTTAGGAATTTCTTAGGTGTGTAGTCCGCCAACCCGCACTAGACCAGTGTGGTGGACTAAGACCTAAACCCTCTCAGTTGTAGGGGAGGCCCGTGCCCAGCAATGGGACGTATATGGGCTGATGATGATGTTATTTCTTTACAATACATAATCTTTTGTTTTTTAGACATACTTGTAAATCAAAAGTCTTTATTAGTATTGATATCATGTAAATTAGAAATATTTTTGTGTGGGAGGCAGTGCCAGTTTCTATTTACATATCTAGAAATGTCATATCCAAATACTTTGCAGACAAGCAAATTGTAGAATATAAAGGGATACTGGTCTGTTTATATTCAAGGTAGCACTGCCCTGACAGAATGTTAAAAAAAAACAGCTTTATTTGGCTTCTAAACATATACTAACTTGTTGCATATGTGTTTAATAGTTTTTTTTCTTTTGTGTCCATAATATTAAAAGTGTGTCCTTTTGAATCCTAAAATTACAAATATTAAAACATACCAAATCCAAGTATAGATTTGAGTGACTACAATCTAATCTAAGCAACTAACAAAAGAAAGATTTTAGTCAAATTGTGGTAATCTTTTACATGCTTATGTGGTACTAGCTGACCCGCCTAACAGCCAATTCTTTAATTTTTTCGTCTTTTTTTAGCCTAAATTACTCCTTATTACATTGGCTATAGGCATCAGAGATTAGCTGGAACAAACTGACAGACAAAAATTGTAAAAAACATTATTTTGGTATATGTACTGTGTATACATCCATATGCATTTATTAAAAAGTGGTCATTTCAATATTACAAACAGACACTCCAATTTTATTTATTTGTATAGATGTATGTATTGTTCGGAGCCCTGCAAATTGAAACCCTCCTCTATCTCCTATCAAATCTCTTTAAATTACCCAAAAACTATTCAAACACATGTTTTAACATATTTTTTTAAAACTAAACAAACATATTTATAGGTTTACCATCCTTGTTTTTCCATTGAATCTATAGCAGGTCAAAGTTCCTTTGAATGATTTGCTCAGCAAGTGTAGGCTTAATCTGACACAAGCCTTATATACACTGTAGTTCAAACCTATAACATTGTCTATCATATATGTACACACATAAGTACACAATGCTCTATTGATTAATATTTTTTCATTCCAGGAACTGATTGAAGCTGTAGTCCTTCCTATGACACACAAGGAGAAATTTGTGAATCTCGGTATTCACCCACCCAAGGGAGTGCTTCTGTATGGACCCCCCGGTACTGGCAAGACCTTGCTGGCAAGGGCATGTGCTGCACAGACCAAGTCTACTTTCTTAAAGCTAGCTGGACCTCAGCTTGTGCAGATGTTTATTGGTAAAGACAAAAAAAAATATGTATAATATTTTAAATATAAAAATCATAGTTAGAGTAAACTTATCAGTAAAACACTACACATAATAAAACATTATGTAAACAAAATTCACACAGATATGTAAGTCAGCTTCTCAAATGAATCACTGAACCAATTTTGGTTTTATTTCTATTATATACTTGAAAAGGATACATACATTTTATTTTGACTAATTTTGGTTTCCTGTGGGGTTATCTAAAATAACCAAATATTCTTAAGGACTTGACCCACTAAGGATTAAACTTTGCTGTAGAAAAGCAATTGATTATGTTGTGCACCAGGTATAAATGTGTTGTGTGTGTTTATGATGTCCAGGGTTGATTTGAGATCGGGTAGGTTTATATTGGAATTTTCCATTGGATATAACCACTAGCATCACAGATTCTGGAAATATGCTTAAAAATGTTGACCTCTCTTTCGGGGGTATAGAACTGATGTGTGTTAATACAACTGTTTGTCTCTTGTACAATTCTTTAATAGTAGTTATCTTATAAATAATGTTATTACGATAGCAAGTGGAAGCGCAACTTACGCAGCTTCACCAGTAGCATGGGCTATAATTAAAAAGCCTTTCAGACTTACAGCAATTGCCTTTGAGACAAAGATGTTTTACTTGTAATTCCCTTAAATAATAATTACATGAACTGAAAAAAATAAGCCCATAAAAAACCTTTTTTACAGGTGATGGTGCTAAGCTGGTGCGTGACGCCTTCGCCCTCGCCAAAGAGAAGGCGCCAGCTATCATCTTCATTGACGAACTTGACGCCATTGGTACCAAGCGTTTCGACTCTGAGAAGGCTGGTGATCGCGAGGTGCAGCGTACCATGTTGGAGTTGCTCAACCAGCTTGATGGCTTTAGTTCCACAGCTGATATCAAGGTAATATTCAAGAATATTCAGAGAGGATGAATTTTACAAAGAGGAGAGTTTACAATTTTTTTAAATTGGATTGTAATTGGTTTACATAATATAAAATATAAATGAAATAAGATGCCTGTGATCTAGTGGAGTCTTATTCGATTCCTCAGTTGGGCAGACATTCAGTAGTGTGTAGTCTGGAAATGTGGTCTAAAAACGTCAATAGCTTCACCCCCTACTACATGGGGCGAAAAGTAGGTGCATAAATGCGTAACTGCCTAACCTTAAGAGATACAGCCGTGGGAGTGTGTCCCATAAGTAACATTAAATTATTGTTTTTATTCAGGTGATTGCTGCCACTAACAGAGTGGACATCTTGGACCCTGCCTTACTGAGATCAGGTCGCCTGGACAGGAAGATCGAGTTCCCACATCCAAATGAGGAGGCAAGAGCTAGGATTATGCAGATTCACTCAAGGTATATTTTATCAGTTTTTTTAAATATATTAATGAACAAGTCTCAACCCATAGTCATTCACTAGTATACATATCCTCAACACCTTTGTTGAAATTCTTTTGCTTGATCGTATTTCAGACGTCCATATTGGGTTCGGCATTAATGAGTGTTCAGTGCCCCTGCACCAACTTTACTAAACTAAATGTTGTTTTGTCTCCCATCGGATTCTTGAAAGGAAGCAAGTAAAAACAAGGCAATTGATGATACTTTATCGCAATTGGTTTGCAAATTTATTGCGCGAAGTATGGCAAGCCAAGCAAAGACCTTTTTAAAGTCCCACAAGCAATTCGTTCCCAACACTGACTCTTGATTACCGCACTCACCAATATATACGTTAATAAATATTGAACCATCCTTCCAGAAAAATGAATGTAAGCCCCGACGTGAACTTCGAAGAGTTGTCCCGTTCCACGGACGATTTCAACGGTGCTCAGTGCAAGGCCGTGTGTGTAGAAGCGGGTATGATCGCGCTGCGCCGCTCCGCCACCGCCGTCACCCACGAGGACTTCATGGACGCCATCCTGGAGGTGCAGGCCAAGAAGAAGGCCAACCTCAGCTACTATGCCTAGTTCAATGATAATGTACCATGCGTTTATTTGTAAAATAAAGTAAATTTAAGTTAAAAAAAAATGCTATTTTATTAATAAAGGCTATCATACAGAAAAAAAAGGTTTTGTTTGGAAAAGTAGAGGAAAGCTAGAGTAGAGCAACCTTTCAAGAGGATGCCTGGACAAAAAATTCGTTCGCTGATCTTCTAACATAACATGCACATTCGACGTCGTTGCTGGAATGAGTTTCAGCGACTGACTAATGAGAATACACTAAACTAGTAAGTCCATTTAACTTCGGAAATTCGAATTACGAAATATCGCACTTGATCCCCAGAAATGGGCTCGCAAACGATCAGGTTTTTTTCGTCTTGCTCTATTGCAAGACCTACATGTCGTTATAGTAGGTAAAAGTGCCTAAAACGTAAAATAATAATAGCTATGAATAAAAAAAGGAATATTATAAAACAAATAATATTGAAAATAACATTTTATATGTCATCATCATTTTAAATTACAATAGAGAAAGAAATGTAATAAAAAGAGAGACAATTCGGTAGATTTGTCGTTAAAAGCGCCTTTTTTAATTATTATTTTAATTTGGTTGCAGTAAAATATTTTTCGCTTTCGAGTTCTTGTACGTGTACATCGGCATAAGTTTTACTCGAAGATAAAATTCAATTCAAATTAATTTTATCAAAAAACAAATTATGGAATAAAACAATTATTATTTGTAATTGCAATAATACCGAGAATGAATAACGGTTTAGGAATTTTATTTCATTTGAAATACCCTCAGAAAAAGCTATGAAAGTGATCGCATCCAAAAAGAAATCATGAAACGCGCGTGCGTATGCTAAATTTGAAACATGGGAATAGATCTATCAAAATTCTAGTACTTTTCACATAGTAGTAGTAATTAGTTATTAAATATACTAAAAATTAGAAATGTGAAATTATTAGTTGTGAAATTATCTGCGCCCGTGAGAGACCGGCGAAGTAAAAATACCTCTAGTCGTGAGTACATAACCTATAATTTACAAATTGCTTTTTTGACATATCGTAAACAAATTAAGTTTTTGTGAAATATTGCCGCATAAAGATATCGATCTGTGTAGAATGCGGTGTATATGTATGCAGCTTCAATGCCTAGACAATATATAAACGCTTTTGAATAACATTTCCTTCTTTGATACATTTCTATCCAACCGACATAGGAGTAGAAAAAAATAAAATGAGTTATCCCATATGTTTCTACGTAACAAAACAATAATTAACATAGAAGTTTAAATAAATAAAATCCAAATTCAGTGCATAAAAATAATCTTCAATATATAGAACCCATTTTCCATTAGTCATTTAAAGGTATTTTTTCTAACATCTCAATTTCTACCAATTTTATATAAAATGATGGTTGTAATTTGGATAGAATAAAATTCTATTTCCCTTATGCTAGAGCAATGGAGGTGGAAGAGAGCAATGTGCCCAAGCTAAAGCTAGCACCAGATGATTTACCAAAAGTACATATAAAATGCAAGTACAATCGTCCACACACCAGGTTTCCTGTTTATGTCTATTTCTATATGGAAAGTCTTGAAATTCGCTATAAATATTAGTATTTCTTCTTATTCCCTTATTAAACAATAATTAAGTATTTTAAACCTATTTATTACCATATATTTACTTAGTAATCAAGTTTAAATTATTTAAAATCTTGAATGTAAAAAATATTGTTAATAAATTATAGTAAAATTAATTAATGTTATTATTGTTATTTTCTATTTTCAGCTTCTTATTAAAAATTTTGCTTTGACATTCCCAAGGTGAATTTGAAGATTTTCTGTGTCTTTTACTTCTAGTTGTCATCACATCTTAAATATATGTAGATGTTTTTAAATATTTCTGACATCTCTACACTTTACCTCTCACTACACACATGCTGCGCTTTATTTATAATCAATGTGTAAATGTCTGAGGCCTGCATAGTGATGACTTGATGAGTTTGGCTTCTTGTTAGTCATTAGTCATTACCATTATCAGACCATACCTGCTGGCAATCAGAGAGCCAGTGCACTGACTAATACTGGTTACTACATATTTATTTATAATCCACAACCAACATATCACACTGCTAAAAAAATATTTATATCTCCTTATTTATTAATTAAGAATATGAATATGCTGTTTATTACATTTTTTTGTTATAAATTAATACAATTTCTATTTGTCATAAAAGTTTTAAAATTACTAAAGTTATCAAGGCAAACAATTTACTTCCTACTATATATTTATTTTAATTAAATTAATGATGATGATGATTAATTACTATAAAATACAAATATGAAAATAGTTATGAAAGAAAAATATTTTTTTGGGTGCGGTTCCCGGGTCGGGCGAAGTGTTATTGGGTTTTTCCATTAGGAAATTCTTAATAACAGCACGGAGTCTGGAAATGTGCCCGAAAAACAGGAATAGGCTCGCCTCCTATTACATGCGACTGATACATACTTGGCGAAATGTGGGTGCAGAAATGCACCTCTGCCTACCCCTTCGGGAAATACAGGAGTGAGTTTATGTATGTATGCATGTGTTTTTTATAAGACCCCTGTAAAGTCTATAAAAACTTTTTATATGTTTACTCACACATTTATCAAAATATGTAAAAAAATCGCAATGTAACTTGCAAGCTAATCGCAATTTGATAATACATAATTATCTAAATTCCTATGTTTTTAAATCATTAACATTTGCATCGGACTTTAATAAATCACAATATTTAAATATATCAAGAACGCACACGAGAAAATTTTGCATCCGCCCCTACCATGACAAAAATGTCGAAAGCGTGACTTATCGACCGTCGTGTCGTGTGCACGCGGCTCGCCGTACCGTGCTTGGACCAGGCCAGACCGCGGCCAGTCACCTGCCGTCGTTCATTCGCGACTGACCATTCATACGCTCCGGCTATTGTTTATTTACACTCGCGAAATTGTTCCGGTGACTCACGCCGCGAGACTTGCGCTTTGGATTTCAGTTTACTATGGGCAAAATATTTGTGTGAGTATTTTTTATTTGATAAATATTATTGCCTGACATAAACCCACAGCGGCACAAGTCTCTTCTAATATAGAGGAGTTAGGTTTTGGTGTACTGCTGGTCTAGCGCAGGTTAGGTTCAAATTTAAACGTAAGTATATTCTAATAAGTTTTTGATATTTTTCGTTAAATTACTGAAGGTTTTTTATTATGAACTGTGGAATTGTATTTTCAAAAAGATTAGTTTAAAAAAAGGCAATTCAAATTTGTTTATACGAAAACTTTTACGTTATGGTACGTACACGTATAATTTGCATAACTTTACTATATTGAGTTCATCCTAATATTTATAACTGTACTTTTTGTACGCCAAATTTCATAAAAAAAGCGGTAGGAATATGATTAGTATATTATGAGGAGGCCCGTGCCCAGCAGTGGGACGTATATGGGCTGGTGATGATAATTATCTAGATTGAGCATTTCATACAGCGAAATATTTTTAATCCAAGTTTAAATTTTCTTCCACTACCCGACTGCTTTGCTTATTTTGTGACCTAAAAGCGACCAAGAGGTTCAGGATTCGATTCGGTTCGGGCAAAGTGATGCTGGGTTTTACAGTTAGGATAAATTCAGTTGCGATAAGGAGTCTGAATATTATTATAACTGGTGAAGGGTAATATCCTCTTGCCGTTATAATGTTGTACATTGGCGTTACGAAGATGTGCAACATTTGGGACAACCTCAAAATTTGGGGGTAAAAATATACCTACCTACCCTTCAGGGATGCGGCGGTTAGAGCCCAAATACTTGTCTTACTTATGACATATGATCTGATTGTGATGAAATCATAACAATAACAAATCAACTAAGCTTACACTGGCGCCAGACATCATTATTAACTCAGTATTCTAAACTAACTCGTATCCATCAGGTTTAGACTTTCAAGTGACTTGTCTACTGCATTCGAACGGTGTTAGATTGGTACAACTCAATATTACGCTATAAATTAATTATGAATTCACTAGATACGCGTTATCATACCTAGATATTAACAATGCTCTACGCCGTGTCACCTTGAGATGTTGTGTTTTTGTCCAAGTTTTTTCCCACAAATGTAATTGCAACTGCTATTGTTGAATACCTTGTTTATTTGTGTTGTAGTCTGAATTAACTTTCGCCCGCGGCTTTGTTTGCGTTATATCAATTCTGCGTGCCGTCTATTTTTGTACCTAAAATCGTTGAAATCGCTTCCGTGGTCCAAATGTTAGGAACAAACTTTCGCATAAAACTATTAATAATTTTGTTCTGGTCTTATAGATCCTTTTAGATTATTTTGATCGACATTTTTATGTTATCACTATACCGGCTTGTGGGGCCTATGGTAGGAATCAACCAAATATGATGTAATTGGATGTAGGTATTGCGAGTAACAAAAGAAATTAATCTTCATTCATAATTTTCATCATCAGCACATATACGTTCCACTGCTGGATTCGGGTCTCCTCTACAGCTGGTAGAGATGGTTAGGCCTTAGTTCATCACCCTGGCCTAGTGCGGTTTAGCGAAAAAAAGGAAATTAATTTCCCCATAATTGATAAAAGATCTGAAATAAACCTTAAATTCAAGTGCGTTGTGATTTCTATTACGTGTTTTTTAACGAGAGGAAAGGGCTTTAAGCTCCCCGTTCTTTGAGTGAGTTCGCTTGGGTCCCTAAATCAATCAACCAAAAATACGCCGGTATACCGACTAAAACCTCTCGATGGCCGCATTTAGGTGCTACTTATAAAGTATCTAAGGGGCTTCCAGTAGTAACTTTGTATGTATGTTAAATAATGGAAAGCCTGACCCCATAGGACGTACATATAGGCAACATGGCATGTTTTGAATGTAATTTATGAAAGTTGCTATGCCAAAACCCATCTTCATAATGTTTATGTATCCGTCTGAAAATCTCAACTGAATAATAAAAGAACATAGGCTAGTTTTGCCTACATGTTTACCACGTGGCTATGCTGTGCCATTTCTTTTGTTTAGCAAATGCAGAGGCCTCCTGAAATCTTAACCTCCGCCCTACTTTTTTTCGTCTCTGCCCGTAATGACTCCTTGGAAATATGTCTCAGTTTTTACGTTTGTTTCTGCAAGCCAGTACGTTTCCATTAGTGTAACTCTCATTTAATGCATGGGTCTCACATTTAGCTTTGAATTTTAAAAATGTAGCGCATACTTGTCACGGCCATGACGTTGTTGACCTATTTTTCCATAAAGTGATCAATTAATGTTACGCCATGAAGATGAAGAAACAATTTGTTGCATATTTTAGGCCGTGACGAAAAAATGAATTTAATATCTTACAAGGTAATTTGCAATAAACGAAGCAATAGCTATATAAAACAATAGCGAAGGTGCCGCAATTACATATTTATTGTGAAATTGTGATCTTGATAAGATAATAGAATGTCGCGCTCCTAGTTTGGTGGCAGCATGTATGTTAACATAAAGATTCGGGGTTCCAATTCTCGTAATATTGAGAATACTTTAGGTCCATTTTTTTGTACCTGTCGTGCGACTTAGGGTTATTTCCTTAGCACTAAGTGTGGGGTCAGAACCAAGTATACAACTGTTTAATATATTTTTAACTTATGGTGTTGCAATAAATGAAATTTCCAAATATATAAATATCGTAATGTGGGACGTATGGATATACCATTGGAGAAAGGATTCAACTTAACTAGTGTCTATAATTATGATACCAACATAAGGATCAATAAAAATGTACGAGTTTAAAAAATATATATTTAAACGGGTGTTTGCGATGCCGGAAATCTTCTTGTAGTTTCTGATTCCCACGACACAAGACTTATATCTTAGTATGGGGTCAAAACTATGTATGTGTTGGGTGTATTTATTTATTATTATTTAAACCAGGTCGCCAGTAATCAAGAAATAACAAGAATTCAAACCTTTCACAACACATCAACCCTTTGATACATTTCGCACTGCAATACTTAACCAATCCAATTATCGCGTAAAAGGCAACGTACTTAAGGCTAGGTTCGTAATGACCCAGTTACGGAATGCAAAAATAAACTCGTTACATTCCCTTGCATGTGCACGGCATCGAAGCTTGCACCGAGCGCTCCGCTCGCGACCCAACACAAGCGGGATGTAGTGAGGCTAATATGTTACTGTTGATATTGTGAATTCACAATGAATCTTCGTTCATTAACGGTGAAGGAAAACATCGTGAGGAAACCTGCACACTTGAAAGTTCTTAGGAATTTCTTAGGTGTGTAATCCACCAACCCGCACTAGGCCAGTGTGGTGGAAGGCTCAGTTGTAGAGGTAGCCTGTAGCCAGCAGTGGGACGTATATGGGCTGGTGATGATGATTATATTTTAATGGAGATAAGTAGAATTTTCTAGACGTTTTCTTGTGGTAGGGTGGTGAACATTCGATTTGTCTTCGGTGTAAGTATCAACTCAAGCTGTTGCGGTTTCTCTGAGTATTTCTAGGTGTAAAATAAACTTATGTTTAATCATTTGCGGTTACACGCAGAACGTAAATATTTCAAGATGCTCAGAAACCGCATACACGTACGGCACATTTTACTCGTATAGGATTAGGTTCAAGGCTTTTATGGCTAGTGCAGTTAATTCTCGCTCTATCAGTAAAAGAGAAAAGAAAGATAAAATAATTTGAAAATCTATGAGAATTTGCAATTTATGTCAAGACTTTTATTGCGGTTGGGGATCAGTCTGAGTCTGATTTTTATTAGACCAGCTTAACTACTCGGATTTCATTCTACGGCTACAAGTTCAGGTTCACTGCAAAAAAACGGGTAGCGTTCCGGGAGTGCTGGCAGAAGTGAAAACTTCAACTTAACGTTGTGCATTTTTGAATATTTTGGAATGGTTAGGGAATATTTATTATAGCCTTATTCATCAGTATAAAAGTACTATAATTTACGTGGTAAAATACAATATTCATTGCACTATCGTACACAAACGTAATTCGTCTTACGCATTTTCGATCAGGGTCACGTGATCTGACGCGGGTTCCAAATTTTTTACCCATCCCAAAAAAGTGCACAGCGCCGCTAAAGAAGTTTTCACTTCAAAAATGCACTCATTTGATTCCATGGCACAACCACAACAATGTAGATTACAAAAATGAAAAATGTACGTGTCTTAAAATATAACATATTCACTATGCAACTTATATTTTTAAAAATGTGTCTGTATTTTACTAGCACGTACACTTTACATTGTCTATGGCGATAAAAAGGAGAATGTCCTTTTTATTCGTTACTCCAACACAGTTGGTCTTAATGTGGACATAACTCCGCAACTTTTTCCTCACTTCGGCCACATACGTCCATGATTCAGTGTCGAGCGACGCGGGTGACGAGCGAATCGCAGCCGCTTTTGTTCACTTGACGATGCTAATTCTGGATTTGCATTTGCACACATGTGGTGTAATAAATAGCATTTGAACGATGCGCACAGAGTTCGATTGCTGGGGAGTAGTGTTTGCATAAATTATATCGAGGAGAAGTACATTGGTATATTTTTGAATGCTAGGCGTAATAATCAATTTAATACTAGCTTTTTCCAGTATTTATTATATTCGCGTTAATATAGATTTGATCAACCTTCATTTATTGTAAATCTCTTTACTATTGGATACAATTGGATCCATGTTATAATAATCTACGTGGCAAATTTCAGAGCAAAACGTATGATGAGCAGAATCTTGATCTGTCAGTAACGATTACCTTTAGGGTATATAGAAGAAATCCTACTTACATCCACAAACTTAGTAGAGGATTTCTCCATTGTTAAGCGTAATTAGACTGATAAGTATAGATAGGATTCGATGTAAACATGTTTTTAATATCACTGTTACAATATTTATTTATTTACTGCCTCGTGGTCTCGCGGTACAAGTATGTGCCGTGCGATCTAGAGGTCCTGGGTTCGATTCCCGGGTCGGGCAAAGTGTTATTGGGAAGTTCTCGGTAACAGCACGGAGTCTGGAAATGTGCCCGAAAAACGGCAATAGGCTCGCCCCCTATTCGTGGGACTGATACATATGTACTTGGCGAAATGTGGGTGCAGAAATGCACTTCTGCCTACCCCTTCGGGGAATACAGGCGTGAGTTTATGTATGTATGTGTATTTATTTAAAACTTTATTGTACACATAACATAATAACTATAGAATACCGTAGACTATAATAGTAAAAAAGGTGGTCTTATCGCACAGTGCGATCTCTTACAGACAACCATGGATGATAGAAAGAGAAATGAAAATGAATATTATATGAAATGAATATAAGGTAGACTTCATTCCTAACATAGCTGAGACAAACCTTGCTACGTTGATAAGCATCCCCAGGGTAATAAATTATTTACAAGGCACTATACAAGAGGGTCGGGGTTGCATGAGTCCCCGGAGACCAGATACTAGGTGTGTGTATATAAATTGTATTGTGCTATTGCTATAAATTATTCTCCTCTTAATATTGAAGATTTCTTTACACTGGTTATATGCGAGGTGGTTTTAGAACCATATAAAGGAACTTGAAAAAAAATATCCTAAGTAAGTTAGAAATTCTAAGCGGTAAAAGTGTCTTTTTTAAGGCGGGAAATCGATGATTTCTACTACAGTAGTACCTACCAATTCTGGGGAGTTTTTTTGTAATTGTATTTCCATCTGAGTAAACCTGAAAGAAGTTATGCAATGTAATCGTTTTGTGGTTAACCCTTCACTTTTACACCAAAATATGGAATAATTTCACCCAACGATGAGAACAGCAATTATAAATGCTAAGTGCCATAAATTTCACTAAGAGAGCGTAATAAAAAAATATTAAACTTTCATTTTTTAATATACTGGCTGGACAAAGTGAACGCACTGTTGGTAAAGGTAGTGCGCTTCAAAAAAGTTTAGATGGGTGGTTATGATCATCTCTCGCCAGTCGGCGTTATTATATTGGCATATTCATAACAAATTTAAAGATATCAATTATTTATATGTTGCATCATTAATTTATCATAGAAAGAAAAAATACACCCAACAGCCATAGACCGAAAAGTCTCTCGTAGTTTCTGACACCCACGATACAAGACTTGTATCTTAATGTGGGGTCAGAACTTTGTATGTGACTGTTGGGTGTATTTATTTATTTATATTTACGTCCCACTGCTGGGCACGGGCCCCCTCTACCCTTGAGAGGGTTTAGTTCTTAGTCCATGCTGCATGCCGGGGCTGCCATTGCGTATAAATAAATGATTACATTCTCTGAGAATGCATACAAAATTCATTGATGGTTGATTTTTGGAGCCTATTCCTAGGTTTCCTGGTTAACACAACGTCTTCTCTGTCAAGATGATGCATACAATGTATTCGCTAAAGGAACGTTTCAATGTATCATTTCTCGACGGGTTATAACTCATAAAAAGTTATTTATACCGACGTATGGACATGTGCTATCAGGATTGCCCGAGTTTGTGGCTCCGATTTTGTGGCTAGTGGGAAATGTATAAACTTTGCAAGCTCGTCTTTTACGTTCATTGAATTTTCAGTTACTGTTAGATTTAGTGACGTAGGCTTGAAAAATTACAACAACTACTGGAAGGATGGAGTAAAAGCGCAAATGAACGATATGGGAATTTTTATCTAGCGACCAAATGTGCATTTTGGTGGTTTGAATAAAGTCTCAAAAAAAAAACGTCTCAGATGTTCTAGATATCAGAAAACCTAATGCTGGACAGTAAAGCTCCTTAAGATGGGCCGTTAATTGATAAACATTATGATTTTATTAAGATGGACTGTTTTTTTTTAATTGATATGCTTTTACGTTTTGAACATCATCCTAATGATTTTATCATCAGCATCATCATCATCATCAGGCCATATACGTCCCACTGCTGGGCACGGGCCTCCTCTACAACTGAGAGGGTTTAGGCCTTAGTCCACCACGCTGGCCTAGTGCGGGTTGGCGGACTACACACCTAAGAAATTCCTAAGAACTTTTAGGTGTGCAGGTTTTATCACGATGTTTTCTTTCACCGTTAAAGCAAGTGATAATTCATTGTGAATACACACATAACTTCGAAAAGTCAGAGGTGTGTGCCTGGGGTTTGAACCTGCGACCGCCGAAATTCTCGACCGCGCGCCTAAACCTCGAGGCCATCACTGCTTTTCCAAAATTATTTTATGTTTACTATATTTTAAGATGTTATATTTAAAGTCAGGTTTACAAAAATATTCTCCTAAATAGCACTGTCACCCTTCAAAACACAACACCCCCTCTTTATGAGAGCTGTTTGCTAATTACCTGCTCCCATTCATTGACGAGTAATATTTCGATCTTCGTCCTTTTTGTTTCAATAAATAACTACTGACTGTCTATTTCTGTTACCGTTGCGTTGTGTCGCTACAGTTAATGAAGTCCTCGCAATGTGTATCGTGTAGATTAATGGAAATATTGTTTTTGCGGAGTTGCGAATCATCACCAAAAATAGTAAGATGAATCCGGACATGCGCTTGAATATATCAAGGTTGTTATTGAAAGGATTATAATTGTTGACTCGCTTTCGTTTATTTTTAACTGGCTTGACCCGGCTTCGCTTGGATGCATTATAAGAAAGCATAACATGTATAGGCTATAGCCTAATCCAAGTCTAACCATTAAATCTTAATAATTCAGCTTAAAGAAGGCATTGAAGCGTTACAATGATATTTAATAGTTTTGATAGCAAGCCTGGGTATTTGTGTTGTGAGATCCAAAAGTTTCTTGTAATTTCTGATACCTACACATGGAACACGGATATGAAACACGGAAGATTATACGTGTCACTATTAGGGGTATATCTATTATAATTGATTTGCCTATGCAAGCGGATTAGCCAATAGCCTAATTGCTGGCTCCCTATTGTTCATGAACCGCAATGCGAGGGGCATAGCTGAGCCGATACTAACAAGCAGTACCAACTCTTAGACTATACATCTATGCTATTGAATGTATGAGTAATCTATACTATTATCTATACTATCTATACTATTATAATAAAGAGGAAAGGTTTGTATTTTTGGATTTTTGTATTTTTGGATTTTTGGATTTTTGGATGTTTGTTACGCTTAAACTCAAAAGCTACTGAACCGATTTCGATGATTTTTGGTATGGAGATAGATGGAACCCACAGAAGTAACATAGGATACTTTTCATCCCGGAAAACGTAGTATTCCCGTGGGAATGGGTATAAGTAGCTATGTCAATATTCTGCTTTTACGCCTAAACCGTTTGACCGATATAAATGATTTTTTGTACAGAGATAAATGAAATCCAATGTAGTAACATAGACTAAATTTTATCCCGGGAATTTGTAAGATTCCCGTGGGATGACCATATAATGTAATGCGAAAGTAACACTGCCTGTGTTATGCTTTGACGCCTAAACCATTTGACCGATTTAAATGATTTTTAGTATGGGGGTAGATGGAACCCACAGAAGTAACATAGGATACTTTTCATCCCGGAAAACGTAGTATTCCCGTGGGAATGGGTATAAGTAGCTATGTCAATATTCTGCTTTTACGCCTAAACCGTTTGACCGATATAAATGATTTTTTGTACAGAGATAAATGAAATCCAATGTAGTAACATAGACTAAATTTTATCCCGGGAATTTGTAAGATTCCCGTGGGATGACCATATAATGTAATGCGAAAGTAACACTGCCTGTGTTATGCTTTGACGCCTAAACCATTTGACCGATTTAAATGATTTTTAGTATGGGGGTAGATGGAACCCACCGAAGCAACATAAGATACTTTTTATCCCGGAAAATGTAGTATTCCCGTGGGAATGGATATAAGTAGCTCTGTCAATATTCTGCTTTTACGCCTAAACCATTTGACCGACGTGAATGAATTTTAGTATGGATATAAATGGAACCCTATGAAGTAACATAGACTATATTTTATCCCGGAAATATGTAGGGTTCCCGTGGGATGAGCATATATTGTAATGCGAATGTAACGCTGCCTGTGTTATACTTTCTGGCCTAAACCATTGGACTGATTTAAATGATTTTTAGTATGGGGCTACATAGGATCCACCGACGTAACATAGGATATTTTTTATCCCGGAAAATGTAGTATTCCCGTGGGAATGGGCTTTCACGCCTATACTATTCGCCCGATTTATATGATTTTTGGTTTGAATACAAATGGGACACTATAAAGTAACATAAGCTACATTTTATCCCGGGAATATGTAGGGTTCCCGTGGGATAAGCATATATTGTAATGCGAATGTAACGCTGCCTGTATTATACTTTCTGGCCTAAACCATTTGACTGATTTAGATGATTTTTAGTATGGGACTAGATAGGACCCACCGACGCAACGTAGAATATTTTTTATCCCGCAAAATGTAGTATTCCCGTTTGAATGGGCTATCGCGCCTATACTATTCGCCCGATTTATAAGATTTTTGGTTTGAATACAAATGGGACACTATGAAGTAACATAATAGCTACATTTTATCTCGGGAATATGTAGGGTTCCCGTGGAATGAGCATATATTGTAGTGCGAAAGTAACACTGCCTGTGTTATGCTTTCACGCCTAAACCATTTGTCCGATTTGAATGAATTTTGGTATGGACATAAATGAGACATTTAAAAGGGACATAGGCTACTTTTTTGAATAATTCAATAAGTGCCATTTCGGGCACTTAGAAGACGATAGGTGTCATTAGACCATTTAAGATTCTAAGGATTCATTAAGTTACGTTGAATATAGTTAAGTGCGGTTAAGTGTCATAAGGTTTATGGAATAGAAGAGCTATTTTTCCGTTTTGTGAATTTAGGTGCCATTTTTGGAACTGAAATCGCGAAAGGCACCATTATTTGAAGTCAGTATCCTGGATGACTTGAATTCACGTTAAAAGCCATTTAGCACTGTGGAGTAGTGGTGACTGGTACCGGTACAGTAAAATGTTATCATGTGCATTTTTATGGGGCTCGGTGTCATTATGCGATGTTAAGTGCCATTATGCGCACCTAGATGACATTAGATACATTTTCGCGATAAATTTATGAGACGATCTGAGGTTATGAAAAATGTCATAATGTCACTTGAGACGACTCTCAAAGACAGAAATGACCTCCAGTGGTGAACTACTGCAACAATTAGCGTAATTTTTGATTTATATATTCACTTAGTTAGTTTCTGCACCCAACCCAGAAGTCTACGCAGACGGAGTCGCGGGCAAAAGCTAGTTACTAGATATTTTCTGATCCTAGATGTTTTCTGGCCGTGGTTCAGGATGAAATAAAAGTATTAAATAATTTTGTTCAATTCATGTCATTTCTACTTTGTCCAAATAAATTATCAACATACGGATTGTCATATTGTTACCAAAAAATATTTATTGGTATCGAGCAATATTACCCAAGAAATTTTCGTAAAGGAGCATCTCGATACACAAGACAAATGTTTGGTACCCTCACGTTTGTTTCGGGTTTGCGATTTTAGTCATTTCTCGTCACAAGACTACACTACAAGAGAAATATGAACGCTTCTGTTGGGTGTTCGATCCCTACGAATATGAACTAATATTGCAGAATCACGCAATATATTTTAACAACTTAGGCGCGTGGTTCGTATAACTTCCGCTTGTGCAACGTGTTGTCTCCCTTGTCATAGAGGGTGCGCTCCCTCCGTTGGGGAGGCTGATCGATACGTCAGCACTCACGTAACCAAGGATACTGGCCTTATGGGTGGGTTGGCAGGCAGATACGGGCCACGCGCGGTTTTACTCATGCGAGACTTTGAATATATTTTTTTGTTTTTTTTTTCTCCATTTTTTCTTGTTGTTTTTGCCTACGGATTCGTCTGTAATGCAGACTTTATCTTTACCTGAAATACATAAAGCTAAAGACTTTGTTTGTTTGGTTGGTTCAATACGCAAAAAAAATATTTTTGTGTTGAATAAATTGTATGTCTAGGAGGGCTATGAGCTATATATCATAACGCTACGACCCGTAGGAGCGGAGCAAAAATGAAAAATGTAGCAATAACAAGGAAAAAATCCTTTAGAAGTCTAAATTTTCGTATACGGAGATACTGGCAACTAGTGTTGTATAAAAATAGCGCAAAACCGTTTTAAGGGCGTGTCTAGACAGACATCAGTAGCAAAGTTTATCAAAATCTTCTGTTTGGCTGGGCACACAAGTCAGGCAACGGTTCGCGGATTTCACATACTTCAGACATTCCGTGGTTTTTTTTCCCCGTGTCAGTCTCAACTTAAAATAACTTCGAGATTCATAAACAAATAACTTTGGTTTTTCCACTTTAGATGACTATGTTATTCTCATATTCAATACAACAGTTTGCGATTGAATTAATGAGCTGCTCTAATTCGGAAAATGTAATATTTGTATCAATATTGTAAACTATTTCTTAATTGGAAAAGAACAACATTAAAGTTACTTGCCCGTTCTTCTCTGGTGATGACTACCTTCCAAATAAGGTGGTATACTGAATTTTGAAATCACTGAATCTAAGTGATGTATTTGACATTTTATAGACTCCAATATATTATTTCATTTCTTTTCAAAATACAGAAAACTATACGCCTTATTCTTCAGACCTTCAGTCATCACGCAGTTTTTATTGCGAAATATATACATATACCTATACATACATACATACATAAACTCACGCCTGTATTCCCAAAAGGGGTAGGCAGAGGTGCATTTCTGCACCCACATTTCGCCAGGTATGTATCAGTCCCACATAATAGGGGGCGAGCCTATTGCCGTTTTTCGGGCACATTTCCAGACTCCGTGCTGTTACTGAGAATTTCCTAATGGAAAAACCCAATAACACTTTGCCCGACCCGGGAATCGACCCCAGGACCTCTAGATCGCACGGCACATACTTGTACCGCAAGACCACGAGGCAGTCGAAATATATACAAGTGTGTAAATTTGTTATTAATTGACGTGATATTTCAGAGTGTAATCCTACAAACATATCTGATGTACGTATTCATTATTCATGTTTGTTAGTAGGTATCCTTTGCGTTCGATCTCATTACGCTCCCCCTGTTGCTTTAAGTAGTCCCGCTGGCAGGATATCGAATTGCTTATTGGGCAAGGGCGATATTTGATTACCATACAAAAAAAACAGTGCAGCAGTGATGGCCTCGAGGTTTAGGCGCGCGGTCGAGAATTTCGGCGGTCGCAGGTTCAAACCCCAGGCACACACCTCTGACTTTTCGGAGTTATGTGTGTATTCACAATGAATTATCATTTGCTTTAACGGTGAAGGAAAACATCGTGATGAAACCTGCACACCTAAAAAAAGTTCTTAGGAATTTCTTAGGTGTGTAGTCCGCCAACCCGCACTAGGCCAGCGTGGTGGACTAAGGCCTAAACCCTCTCAGTTGTAGGGGAGGCCCGTGCCCAGCAGTGGGACGTATATGGGCTGATGATGATGATGATGATGATATTTAATTACCATAAAAAAACCGCCTCGTGGTCTTGCATAGGTATGGCCGTGCGATCTAGAAGTACTGGCTTCGATTCCCGGGTCGAGCAAAATGTTATTTGGTTTTCCATCAAGAAATTCGCAGTAGCAGCACAGCAGTGCCCAGAAATCAGCAATAGGCTCGACCCCTATTACGTGGGACTGATACATACCCGGCGAATTGTAGGTATAGAAATGCACCTCTGCCTACCTCTTCGGGGTAAACAGGCGTGACGATATACGTACGTAAATAAATAAAAATAAAAAACACGTATGGTTATATAACGTTTTTTCGTGTATAAGATTTGTACAAAGTAAATTTATAGAAATACAAAAATATAAAGAAATAGGTAGAAACATTATTTCTATTTGAATTTAATTTCTAAGGGATATATTTAGAAATTACTGCTACGATTTGGATATTTGGTATTTACATAGGCAGATTCTGAGAACAATAACACATGATATTTTTGTTATAAAATCGCGCCCGGTGAATCGGAGTTCAACCAGCCAGTAAAACGTATAACCGTATTTTCTGAGGAAAGGAACCTTCCATTCAGAACGTATGCAAATGACATTGCCTTTAGGATTCTTATCAGATTTCCTCCGGATATTAGAGTTGTAAGTTGTGCTTTTACACCGTTTTTATGGGGAAAGTTTGATGGATATAGCTTGAGTCTTATTTAACCCAAAAAAATGAATAAATTTGGTACTTCCTTAAATATAACTTTGACGTGTATAAACTAGGGCACTAGCTTTGGTTTGTGGTTTATTTTCTCGTTTCTATACCCCAAAAATATTTAGAAATTATTTTGATGGGACATTCGTATTCACCCGAATCGTAGCTACGGTACATAATGTGTAACGCCTCCCATTCCCACATATCCTTACCAGGATAAATATGTTTATCCAGCATACATCAAAGTTTATACCCGATATTTCCCTTTTTTCTGTCTCTTGCCGAGTGCCGAGGGATAGCGATTGGACGGTTTAACTTAAACAGTTTCTCTAGTGTTATTTTCGATGTTGTCTCCATTTTTATAATGTGATTCATAAACGAAATGAGTGCAAAACAATCGATCATCGCACCCTTTAAAATGACATAATGCCTCCTTAAAGGACGGTATCGAATTCGTTGTGCATACTGCATACTAATACGCCAATAGCCATGTGAAATGAACCGTGAACGTCCATCGATTGATGAGTAATCGATGCCGTAATCGATAATAAAGAAGTTATAATCATATTAAATGGTACCGTGTGAACGTTAACCTTCATACCATTTGTATCGATTATAGCTACTCGATTTTTAATTAAATAGAGTGAAGTTATCCATGGACCATGACATTGCGCGAAGCACTGTATGGTAACCTATAAAATATGTATATTTCCGTTTCTCGACCGAAATTAAAATCAAAATTATTATCTGTATTATACCACTACCTTTTAAGCCAACAGTGTGACGTATATCGGGTGATGATACCTGAAACCTTGTGTAATTTGAAGATCCTTAATCCTGATTATGTACGTTTACTGTACTGGCATCTGATCACTAATGTATGTGGAATATTTCTTCATCTAACATAGTTACGCGGTTCTATTTGCAAGTCGAAATGAACCATGTACATTCGAAACGCAAAAGATTCATGTTAGACATTATGGTAGACCTACAAATACAGAATTTGTAATGCTATCGCTAACCGGGCTGTTGCAAATAACTGGATTACATACTACAAAAAAGCTTAAAATATGCATTCAACTATCTCAAACTTTTTATGTTCCACACCGGAATACCGGAAAACCCTCTCAGTTGTAGAGGAGGCCCGTGCCCAGCAGTGGGACGTATTTAGGCTGATGATGATACCGGAATAGAATATGATCAATCTTTATCTGTCTGGGTGTGGGTGTTTGTGAGACCGAAAAAGTCTCTCGTAGTTTTTGATACCCACGACACAAGACTCATATCTTAATGTAAAGTCAGAACTATTTATGTGACTGTTTGGTGTATTTATTGTATTTATTTATTCGAGTACCTATGTGAATCTCCGACCTTCAATGTTTCGATCGATCTCTTTTCAAAGAGAAAACGTATGGTTGTTCATTAATATTAATAATTTTATTAATAGACAGGCACTCAATTCCGATAATTACCTGTAAATAATGTATCCTTTTGTACTTAATTATTCAATCTATTTGCCGTATCAAGCTCGCTAGTTCCCTTGTTTCCATTACTTTGGCTTCTTGAGTAGTAATGTGAAAACGCAGTTCAGCAGACCGACAAGATGAGTGTCATTTCCCCGTTCTTAGTGCTCTTACAAGGCCTCCATAAAATACGTGTGGTGTTAAGTGAGTAAAGGGTTGGACAAAATTGGAGGAAGAAAAAAATTGTGTTAAATTGAAATTGATTATATTATATAATTTTGAATTGAAAATGGGTTAAAATCTCGCGAGATTTTAAAGAAATCGCACTAAACGATAAGACCACTAATTGTCTTTGCTTTATATTATGTAGTCTTGTATTGATAGAAATATAAAGTAAAATTTAAAAAATGACTGACGTTAATTGCTTTTATTTAAACATTAAAATGTATTAACCCACTTCCAAATTTGTATGGGGTCAAGTGTATGAAACATTTTCATCATTAGCCCCTTTATGGAGCATGCTTTTGAAATCGCAAACAATACTTTTCAGGAGTCATACTTTAAAACGTTAACAATAGAACAATGTGGCATATTACACCCAAAAAGTAACAAATTTCAATGAATTGCATGACTGAAATCATAGTGTATGACTTGATACATATATATTTATGAAGAAATTTGTGTGTTCGCCAGGTAACAATCTATATAATATCAGTCCACATACCTTCCAATGCTTTCATGAGCCTCGTGAATTACATAACCTTAGTACATTGTCATCATCATCATCATCATTAGCCCATATACGTCCCACTGCTGGGCACGGGCCTAGTCGGGTTGGTGGACTACACACCTAAGAACTTTTAGGTGTGCAGGATTCATCACCGTTAAAGTACGTGATAATTCTTTGTGAATACACACATAACTTCGAAAAGTCAGAGGTGTGTGCCTGGGGTTTGAACCCGCGACCGTCGATATTCTCGACCGCGTGCCTAAACCTCGAGGCCATCACGACATATAGTATAGTTATAGTACATTGTAACGGTGTAGAATAAAACTCACAAGGAAACTGGCAATAGGAAAGAAAATTCTTTTAAGAATACTTATTAGGTTTGTAAAATCCATGAACATGTACTAGGCTAACATAGTAGTCTAAGGAGTAACACTTACTAACTGATTTTTTTGTGGCAAGCAGTATATTTACAGTATGTAGAATACAGCTGGTATTAATACTTTGTTCGATATACGTTCCAACCGCAGGGCCAGTTCGATACACCCGTCATTTTAATTATTTTGACATCCTCCCACATAAACCTTATTAGGTAAGTAAAAGAGCCGTGTAGAATTTCTAAGCAGGTTTTATTTGAAGGTCAAAGAACTAATTCCGTAATGTTGGTAGTATAAATGCTAGCCTCGTACAAAGCCATTTTTCGCAACACCAAGACAATTCGGATGTTTCCGGGAAGTGAAAAGTATGTTGGTTTAATGGTCCAGTTTATCTAAAACACAAACAACATCCACATCTCCGAAATACTGTAGTTAATATGAGAGTATGTACTTTAATGCCAGGCTGATTTAAATTGCCGCTGATCACTCCAATATCATTTTTATGGAGAGTTCATAAAGTTAGGTAGGTATACTACTTTACCGTGTTAGTCGACTGCGTCGTGGTCTCGCGGTACAAGTATGTGCCGTGGGATCTAGAGGTCCTGGGTTCGATTCCCGGGTCGGGCAAAGTGTTATTGGGTTTTTCCATTAGAAAATTCTCAGTAACAGCACGGAGTCTGGAAATGTGCCCGAAAAACGGCAATAGGCTCGCCCCCTATTACGTGGGACTGATACATACCTGGCGAAATGTGGGTGCAGAAATGCACCTCTGCCTACCCCTTCGGGGAATACAGGCGTGAGTTTATGTATGTATATGTATGTGGCTTTCTTCAAATTTTCTAGAAAAAGTGAAGAGGTGGCGTGACGTTCAAGTTTTACGAGAACATAAATTGTTTTGCATTTGCACTCCAAACATTATAAAAATAAATAAATTTCACACATAATCTAATCAGACGTTTATGCACAACATACTTCTACAAAATAAAACTAGCTTACTAGAATCTTAGCCATTACGAAATCAAGATAACATTTTCAACGAAGCAGCAGTCTTGTACCGTGGATTTTAAAAACTTGCAACTAGCTTAGTCAGTAGCCGTGTAACCGGGCAAAAAGTCGCAGCAAGACAATCCAGTCACGCGAATTAATTTATGTGCCAGTGCAATTATAACACGCCATCTGTCATGTCTGGCGCCACCTTTACGCGCGCTTTATCACGATTTTCTATGTAACACTTGGGAAGTACCTTGATATACACAGTCTTGGAACCTTGACGACACGAGTTAGTTTTTGTAGAGATCAGTGTGTACGAAATAAATATTATTTAAAAGTTTTTGATCATGATATAATAATTTTATCGTAAGAAAAGACAGGCATCCAAATATAAGCTAGACTTTATTTTAAATCACACACAGTAGCGCCTTGCCCGTTTGGTATCAAGTGTCAGTTTTATTTATTATTTTATTAATACATTATATAATAAGCAGTGATGGCCTCGAGGTTTAGGCGCGCGGTCGAGAATTTCGGCGGTCGCAGGTTCAAATCCCAGGCACACACCTCTGACGTTTCGAAGTTATGTGTGTATTCACAATGAATTATCACTTGCTTTAACGGTGAAGGAAAACATCGTGATGACCTGCACACCTAAAAAGTTCTTAGGTATTTCTTAGGTGTGTAGTCCGCCAATCCGCACTAGGCCAGCGTGGTGGACTAAGGTCTAAACCGTCTCAGTTGTAGAGTAGGCCCGTGCCCAGCAGTGGGACGTATATGGGCTGATGATGAATACATTATAATTAATAATAATTTTGATGAATATTATTTATGCAAATTTATTGATCTGGTAAAGTTATAAAACCATGATATAACTTGCATATTTCGTTGTATAACTCAATTTCTGGTTCGTAACTGTTTCACCGCATTCGTTTCCTGTTTAATCATGTATACAGTAAAACTTAGCAAAAACTAGGCTTTATAAAAAGCTTGCCTTAGAACTGCTGATTGCATCTTGTTCATAATGGTGCATGGAATTGAATTCAATTATATCCTTGCAATTGATTTCATCTTTAAATTATCTCAGACTCGTTGCAGAATTGTTAGCCGTTTAGATAAAGTCGGATATAGTTAGTTAAACTTTTTGTGGGTATGTATCTCCTGATAGGATTCCGTTATATTTTTTGCAATTTAATGAGATTTATAATAAGTGGTTCAGCCATGGTTCAGTCAACTTCTATCACAAATAAATACGCTGTTTTAACGAGGTGGTCCCACAGAAGCTTAAATAAATCATTTCAAGGAGTTGAAATAGTGTGCAGGTTTCTTTTTAATAACACTATTGTTACAGCAATAGGATCTCCTCTATTACTTATAAATATAGATAGAGGCGAGAATGGTGAAAAAAAAGTTTTGTCTACATACTGCTTGATACAGGCCTAAAAATATTATGTAACGTA
Organism: Hemaris fuciformis; assembly: GCA_907164795.1. Classification (NCBI taxonomy): domain Eukaryota; kingdom Metazoa; phylum Arthropoda; class Insecta; order Lepidoptera; family Sphingidae; genus Hemaris; species Hemaris fuciformis. Next base: position 12,308,033 of record OU015450.1, on the reverse strand, counting down.
ATTTAAGTCAAAGTCTGTCATCATCATCATCAGCCCAAATACGTCCCACTGCTGGGCACGGGCCTCCTCTACAACTGAGAGGGTTAAGGCCTTAGTCCGCCACGCTGGCCTAGTGCGGGTTGGCGGACTACACACCTAAGAAATTCCTAAGAACTTTTAGGTGTGCAGGTTTTATCACGATGTTTTTTCCTTCACCGTTAATGTGCGTGTGTGTGTCCTTCACAGTGATGGCCTCGAGGTTTAGGCACGCGGTCGAGAATTTCGGCGGTCGCAGGTTCAAACCCCAGGCACACACCTCTGACTTTTCGGAGTTATGTGTGTATTCACAATGAATTATCACTTGCTTTAACGGTGAAGGATAACATCGTGATAAAACCTGCACACCTAAAAGTTCTTAGGAGTTTCTTAGGTGTGTAGTCCGCCAACCCGCACTAGGCCAGCGTGGTGGACTAAGGCCTAAACCCTCTCAGTTGTAGAAGAGGCCCGTGCCCAGCAGTGGGACGTATATGGGCTGATGATGATGATGATGATGATGATGATATAATATTAGTAGAATAAGGATCGTTCAGTCAATCATTTCTAATTTATTATCCGTTTATTTTGAAGGTACAAATTTTACTTAATATTTTTTTACATTACCCCATAATAAAAGACTAAAATAATTCTCGTATAGATTGTAAAAATTCGTACCATCGCGACTTCTCACCTCAACACAAATGTAGTCATTAAAACTTCTTGTAATCACTTGAGGGTCTCTGAGTGTTTTCACGGCATTATACACGAGTTTCCAGACTATTGGGTAGGAAGGAACAAAACTTCGGCTAGTTAACTTGGTGTTGAAGCAAACTGTAATTTGAAAAGTCTGGTTTGGTTGTTTTGCATTGCTTCAAATCATTTATAGGGTGTACCTAAATCATTAATTACTGAAGCTTTGTTTCAAGTAGTTTTGAATGTCTGGTCACAAAATATCAGAAAACTAACTACTATGGTAGCATATGAAAAAAAATATGGCAGTTTTTAGGGAACAGAAGTAGAGGTGACTTTTAGGACATACAGTGGAATCCGTTTATAATGACATCGAAGGGAATTGACAAACACGTCATAATAAGCGGACGTCATACAAAGCGTTTAGTGAAAAAAAAACCTTTTTTGAGGTAAACATTTAAATAAATAAATACATAAATACACCCAACAGTCTCATTTTAGACTGTTACTTGTGGGACAATAATTGATTGCATACGTTATCATTGTATACTTTTTACTACTTGTATGTCCTGCACGTGTGTAATTGTATTAAATAAATAAATTAAATAAATACTTACTTAGTTCTGACCCCACACTAAGATACAAGTCTTGTGTCGTGGGTATCGGAAACTACTTATTTAGATATTTATTTAAATGTTAATAGATAAACATAGTATATAAAATAAAAATTGCACGTAATAAGTACGATACATGTATGTACATATTATGTATTTTTCATATTTCTTCGTCGGGAATCAATGAACATTGCAGAAGGTAGAATAAATAATCATGTCGGTCATTATAACCGGACATTAATTATTAAAAAATGGGTCATAATAAGCGTCATGTCACTGTAAGCGAAGTCATTATATCCGACTTTTACGAAGAATTTTATATGAAAACCAAAGTTCGTTGTGTAATACGTCATAATAAGCGGTTGTCAATATAAACGGAGTCATAATAAACGGATTCTACTGTATTTATTTTAATAAATACTTTCTCATGAAATCTTCGAGAGAATGTGTTTCCTGGATTATTTCCTACACAATAACGGAGCAAATTAGTCGAATTTTGTCTTTGTATTTAAAGCTACAATTTGTGAGTCACACTGAGTGTTAACTCAATCTTCAGACACACAGGGTAACGAATTAAGTGTCTTGTCGCGGTAATACCGCTGGCCTAGATAATCTTTTTGATACGACTTTTAGCATTGTAATGGCAATAAAGTGCAATCGCCCTTGCCATGACCTGAATATTGTTTTATTTTTTTTTGCACTCGTGCAGTCAACTTGCTATCAGAGTCGATTCAAAATTGAATTTGCCGTTAGTCTGTTAAATATAAGATTGTTTTTTGGTTTTGGACTCACGCCGTGCAAATAAATTCAAATTCGCCTCTTCTCTCATAATAGGCTCTCAATAATGATACAACGTAGGATGTCTAGTAATCAAATAAAACAATAGATGAGACTTTACAGCAATTAGAGAATTAAAAATCGTCTAGGTTTCCTAGGCGGCTACAATTATGAATGCTTAATAAAAAGTGTTGTGTAGAACAATAGGCGATGTTACGATTACCTACTTCAAGGCTGTCTATTTAAAGAATACCATTTAAAAGTTGCTATTTTTTTTTACAACATACATACATAAACTCACGCCTGTATTCCCTGATGGGGTATTCCGTAATAGGAGGCGAGTCTATTGCCGTTTTTCGGGCACATTTCCAGACTCCGTGCTGCTACTAAGAATTTCCTAATGGAAAAACCCAATAACACTTTACCTGACCCGGGAATCGAACCCAGGACCTGTAGATCGTACAGCACATAGTTGTACTGCGAGACCACGAGGCAGTTAAACCTTTTACAACTAAGAAATAGACCGGTGACAATAAAGGCGATACAGATCATCCATAAGTTTAAAAATATGTAAGCAATTTTGCACACAAAAGTGCGGTTCAAATAGTGCTCTGAGTCGCGAAAAAGAAGTGCTCGTATGTCGAACCCACAACCCCGGTCTCGGCCCGTTTCCTACTAAACAATCGCTCACTCACATAAATTCTATGGAGGCATAGACAAGCAATAAGTATTCCTCTTTATGGACAGTGCATAGTGAGGCGGACCATAAAGCTACGTCTATTTAAACAGAATACAGCAATAACTCCACGTGAACGTCGGTTGAAATCTCTTTAGCCGTCTGTTACACCGTCGTGTAATATTAACATAATTCTAAGGTATTCATGCAAAGTTCGGGAAAGGTCATGTGTGTCACGCGAGTTGTGCTACATTTATGCAGAATAATGAAGTTTTTTTTATAACAAAAGGTTTGTTTTCTGTAAACTGTGGCATGACTAAACGTGATACATTGCTGTAAAATTCTGACAATGTAAAGATTACAGGAGTCACTATTGGTTCGTAAGTAAAGTACCCACACCTCCGATTTTGTCCATTCTTCATTTTCCATACAATCTATTCTCCTATGGAATGCACTCCCCCTCGAAATCAGGTCGGTTACAACTCGCTTGGCATTCAAAATGAAAGTCCGGCAGTTATTCTTTAATGAAATTACTGAATGATATGTGTGATATCTGATTATTATCTCTCTTTTATGTATGTATGTATGTATGTATGTGTATATATATATATATATGTTTCTATAATTATTTATTTATCTGTGTATATATGTTAGTTATTCTATTTATATGTATTTATTTAACCATTTAACTATTTATGCACCTACCTTTTTTATCTCTGCATCACCCAGAGGTTGACTGTTAGAGAATGCCTTTGGCATTAAGTCCGCCTCTATACTTATTGTATAAAAAGCATAAATAAATAAATAAATAAATAAAGTATTAATATCAGCCCGATTAGAGATCATCGAACATAATAATAATTCCGTCATAAACAAGGCAATTAAAATTATATTTTTGGAATCAGCTTACCTTAACAGATACGACTTAGAGGCCTTCAAGAAGAGAGCCTATATTTTCCTTAAAGGCCGGCAACGCACCGATGATTCCTCTGGTATTGTGGGTGTCCATGGGCGGTGTTGACCACTTAAAAACAGGTGGCTCACTTGCTTGTTTGCCTCCTTTTTCCATAAAAAAAATATAATCCAAAAATGTGTTTTGGTTTTATGGATTTTTATGTGAAGCGCCATGTTCGACCCTTTCCGCATAATGCTATCATTTGCATCATCTTTGAAGATCGCTTATTGGCAAAAAAAAACGCAACATTATTAAATTCATATATGATTAGTCCATGTAATACCTTTTTTATCTTTGATTTTGCGTCAGTTATCGTATCGCTATAACTGATTAAATCATAGCGATTTATTTTTGCCTCCCCTATAGCCTATTAAACTAAGTTTTTTCTACAAAATATTAATAAAACCCTGGATTGTTATACCTCGTTGGATAGCTGATGAAACGGAGATATTTTTAAGTACGTCTGCAAAGCAGGTGCCATAATAATATTTTTTGATATCCTTACGAGAAAAATAAACTTTCTAAATGTTTGTTCAAGTTTTTAAGTTTTAATCGTCTACTGCGACTTATTTATTCATTTTATGTACAATTTTGGTTATTGAGGTCATAAAGCATCTTATTTTACATGTAAAAATCACATAATAGTAATAATAAGATTTACACATTTCAAAATATCTAAGCTGATAGCCGAAAATCGGGAGTTTTTTGATAAAACTATTAAATTCAAATATCTCGAAAACGGTTAGATTTAGGATAGGGTGTCTCATAGTCAAATCAGTCAGAAACGATGTAAACTACACGCCCTTAATGGAAATAGGACGACGATACCTGTAACCCTGTATATGCAGTGATTTTACCTAACTATGTTTAATAATTTTTGACACGAGAGAAAGACAAAATAGAGTTATGACAGATTTGTACAACGGTTATGAATAAGACCCTTAACTTTTGCATTCACAGTACTCGTACTGCAGATTCTGGTTTATCAGAGCCAAATCGAAAGACTTTCGAATTACACAATTAACATTTGCCTGGATACAGAATGATGTCATTAGGCTTTTATTCTATTTCCAGTTCTCACTAGTAATATTAACTATTTCTCACTATTAATCTTTCTTTGGGATAAATCCTCAACTATAATTCCCTTATTAATAATTAAAATAATTTTACTGCTCGACTGCCTCGTGGTCTCGCGGTACAAATATGTGCCGTACAATCACGAGGTCCCGGGTTCGAATTCCGGGTCGGACAAAGTGTTATTGGGTTTTTCCATTAGGAAATTCACGGTAACAGCACGGAGTCAGGAATTGTGTCCGAAAAACGGCAATAGGCTCGCCCCCTATTACATGGGACTGACATATAAATGGCGAAATGTGGGTACAGTAATGTACTTCTGCCTACCCCTTCAGGGAATACAGGCGTGAGATTATGTATGTATGTAAAATAATTTTAAATTTCATTCAGTAGGTAATACCAGACATTATTCCCAGTAAGTCCCTTTATTATCGTTTGTTAGTATATATTTGGATTTATTTACTCCTTTGCAACACTCATCAAGACCAAATACCCAAAGCAATACGTAAATTTGTGCATCACACAAATATTTGTCTCGGTGCAAGGATCCGCGGCCTCTCGTTTCGCAAGCTGGTATCTAGCCAACTGCGCCACGGGGCTGTCACTCAAATCGTTTATTGCAAATAAAATTACGTGTCGGTATTACGGGCGGTTCCCATGCTATAAACCACGTTTGAATGACTCCAGTGCACGTCTATGGCGTTACCCATGTATGTACCACAATGGCCCCATTCATTGACCATACGCTTGCGAACATGGATATTACATTTGCATATTAGTTTTGTCGCTTCACCGGCTGATTGATGGACAATTTTTTCCTTTTATACTGCAATTTATGTGATAATTATTTGTATTTTATTTATAAATTGAAATAAAAAGTTTGTGATATTCAACTAATCGTAAGAAATCTCTTATTTTTTATGATGTTAACGATTTGTATCTTGTATAGATGCCCCATATTTATACCAGTGCAAGTGAGTCCCAAAGATATACATATACAACAGGATCCATGTGAAATCGAGTTTTCTCAAAGCATGAATGTAGAATAGTGATGGAATCAATTCTGAGGTTCTTGAATACCTTACAGAGCTCCTTTTTATTAGCTTTATCACTTCAACATTAAAAAAATATATAAAATTGCGAACGAAACTTGTTTTCATTCCAGTCACATTAATAAGCCTATAGTCACCTTCAAGCATTGTTAATATCCAATTAACAATAGTCCGATTCACGGACCATTAGATCGCTGCGCCCCACTCAATTATTTGCATCGTTCGGCCACCTGCATATACCACGCAACAGCCACTAGAACACCTTCACCCACTAACCTCCAACTACCCACAATTAACATGATTGATTTCTCAGTCCACATGTATCACCAGAAACGACAAATCCGTCTACATCGGGCCTTCAGACGTCAACCGAGATAGAGCAGAACAGCATGAGAAAAAATGATGACGAAACATCGACAAATGAAAAGGAAAATGAAGCCTCCATATCCGACTGGATATCGGGCGGACCGTACGGTTCCAAGGGTGCGGTTCTGGTGTTCAGATCATGTGTCCTAGCTTCGCGCACACCCTCTTTAGAGTCGACTACGAAAACTGTCGGGAATAACACTGGCACAACAATTTTGCTGAACAAAGCCAAGAATATGGCTAGAAGGTTGGTCGCCGAGCCCCACGCGTTCAGTGTACGGCCAAAGACGATTATGCATGACGTGATGGAAACGTTCGGAAACGGCAACAAGTTCCAGGGCCAATCGTATGTAGTGAGACACGTCAGCGAAGCCGAAGTTCCCATGACAGAGTCAGTGGAGGATCAAGGACACGAACCCGCTGAACATAAAAGAGATATCGAAGACGTTCTAAACGATTTGAGCAAGATCACGTTAAAGAAACATTTGAATATAGAAAACACCACAGCTAATATCAAACCTCCTGAGGATCCACCGCCACAGTCCGTAAAAGGTAGAATTTTAAATAATTTAAGTTAACACTACCTCGAAAAAGATTGTTTGGATAGTTTAAACATATTTAATCTATTTACAGATCAAAAAGAAGATAAAAAAGGCAAGAAATGCAAAGGAAAATACAAACGCAACAAGACTACGCCCCCACAAAGGATAGCGTCTCCAGTATTGGACAGCGATGACTCCGAACATCTGCTAGTGAAGGAAGTTGACAGTGTTAAGGTAATAATGATGAGGATCACAGAATACTTAAAAATTAAAGCGCAATTTACAATGAGTTATTAGATCTTTGCGGGAACCAGTATCAACTACGAGATATAATAATACCCTTCTATTCGTTGAAAGATTCTAGGTGATAGGCCTTTAGTGCACAGCAGAACAATTTTATTTTTTCCTAAATACAACAGTTAAGGCGTTTAACAATATTCACACGGAAGTCTCGGTATGAAAATTTCTTGATTGTTATTTGACGGTTACACGTCAGCCTATACTGCGCGACAATTTTTTGATTACAAGCCCTCATTTGTGAAGACTTTCTTGTAATGTTCTTGGCGGTATAAATGCCTCTAAAATAATATTCAATATGTAAAATGACTATTTTTATCTATGGTAACTCTAAACATGACCCAACAGTAGTTTCCCCAGGTCCTGGAGAGCACCCACATGCCCGCGCGCCTCTTGAAGATCACCTATAAACTGGTCAACACTGAGACCAAGCTCCTCCACCGGCTGCTACAAGCCCACGGCCTCCAGGAAACCACTACTGACTCCAAAGAATTCAACTTGATGTGGTCAGGGCTCCATCCGAAGCCGGACGTGCTGAGATCGCTGTCGCCTTATCAACGGGTGAACCATTTTCCAAGGTAAGTGACGTCATACTATTGGCAGTGTCATTGTTTGCAGATAAAAATGAGGTAAACGTTGGCGGGCTAATGAGATTAGATGTGTTCGTGACGATTTAGAAGATTATCATCAAAGAGTGGGCGGTAGACGTATCACTTGGCTTAGTATTAATAGGTTTTTTTATTACTGGGATATTTGGATTAAGTGCTTAGAGATTTTCGTATTGGTGAACTTAATTTCGCTATTATTGTTGGCTCAAAATATTGAAGAGTATATTGTGAAGACACTTGCATACTTAAAAGATAGTTATGAAATAATTCAAAACAGTAAGGTCCACGAATTTGTACTGAAAACACATATGGAGAAATGGACTGGTGTGGATAAAACATAAATTTTGATTAATTACTGTCTAGTAATAAATAACATGCTGTCAGGTTACATAATACGTAATATTCAGGTTTATTCTTCAAAAAAAGACTGAAGATCGACATCTTATATATTAGATACCTATTTTAACTTTTACTTAAAAGTAAACCCATCAATTTTGAAAGTCCCCTGATAAGGTATTTTTCCAAGATTTGCTTATTAAAAAAAAAAAAAAGAGTCCAAAACTGACAGTGCCCCGGTGTCAGGGTGAACATGCTCAAGTTACTCCTGGAAGCCCACGGGCTGTTGGAAGCGCACTACGAAGCCACCGACTGGATGCTAATGTGGTCAGGCCCACTGATATCCTACAATTTGTTGAGGTCATTGAAAGAATGCCAAAAGGTCAACCATTTTCCAAGGTAATACTCCGAAATGCACATACGCATGCGTTCACGCCAAACAATAAGATTGCATTCAAACATGTAGATTATAATCCTTTCTTTCGTGTAATACCAGGCTTTGACAACGATTTGTGGATCCCTTTGTATAGAAACTAATCGCCAAAACACGCCAAAGTAACTGTTGAAAACGATCACTGCTAGATTCATAATGCTGTAACGTCTATTGCAATTTATAAGAATAGGGTTACTGGGCTATGTGTAGTTTTTGCTGTCCATGAAATATTTTTGTGAAAAAAAACCCATCGGATTTGCAGTTATAAGATATAATATTTGCAGTTGCAAAGGGATCGTCTTGTTTTCTTTCTCGCACATCTAAAATACAACGGTGTTGAGGTGCCTTTTCATATTATGTGCCTCCTTTTTTAGTTGCTTATCATGCACGTTATTGAATTTCAATATTTATTTATGTTATCAATTTGCCAATGATTTTTAAAATTCTTAACACTGAAGTAACTTAACAGATATACAAGAAGTAAAATAACTATTGTATATTATTAGGAGTATATATATTTATATTTAAACCTTTATTTATTCCTTAATAATAGTTACATTCTACAATTTATTTAAGCAGCAATCAAAATTTTTCTTATACAATATTTAAGTAGTATTTAATCATGAACTGTTATATATTTTAAATTTAAGCTATGAATTCATTTTTATACATATTTTTATATTATTTTTTACATTTTTTTTAATCAATAAGATTATTATTAAGGCGTATATACGATAATAATTATCTCGTCATATAACGCCATATCAGAACCACGAGCTTCCACTTTAGTTTCTATTCTTCAAGCGCCTAAACACATGCCCAATAACAAACTAATAGACTTATCATTACGTATAAGCATCCTAACCCTCAAATATTGTTCCAGATCGTACGAACTGACACGCAAGGACAAACTATTCAAGAACATCGAGAAGATGCAATACTTCCGAGGTCTCAAACACTTCGACTTCATACCGACCACGTTCTTGATGCCTATCGAGTACAAAGAACTCTGCTCTACCCACTACAGAACTAAGGGGCCTTGGATCGTCAAACCTGCAGCTTCTAGCAGGGGCAGGGGGATTTACATCGTTAACACTGTAAGTTTTGTATAAAGATCGCTTTGGATCTATTTATTTTAAAGTAGATCACTCTTGCACTGTGCTTATTATAAGATTGTAGTAAAAAAAGGACTCCACGTAGGCGCTGAAGAATTTAGAAAAGAAAAACAAGTTGAATAGCTTCCTTAGGAAAAAAATAATAATATTGCGATACGAGAGGCCGCGAGTTCGATCCCCGCACCGAGACAAATGTTTGTGTGATCCACAAATATTTGTTTCGGGTCTAGGTGTTTGTGAGATTGAAAAGTCTCTCGTAGTTTCTGATACCCACGATACAAGAGTTGTATCTTAATGTGGGGTCAGAACTACGTATGTGACTGTTGGGTGCATTTATTTATCTTATATCTTTAAATGAGCAATTCTTGTATATATATATATATATATTTATACAGGGTGTCCCAGCAGTCGACGATAACCCGGAAACGGGGAATAGCCCAAATCGTAAGAGTTATCAGAAAAATATTTAAAAAAATATAAGTTATGTATTTAGAAAAATATAGGGATTTCAAAAAAATCTAGAAAATCTACACCCTGTGACGGTTTTTTCACTACTGTTGCTGCAAATCTCTACTTTTTTAAATTATTATTTTTGTTATGTAATCCTGAATAATGCCTCTGCAAACTGTTATCCAACATTTAGAGCCACCTTGCTATACTTCGGAAGAAAATGACATTGTTTACCAAACCGCATATTTAAAATTAATCATACGCCCAAATTTAACTGACTGCCCTGAAAAAAAAAAGTACTACGCGAGTTTGGCAAGTAGCTTTAAAAGTTTGCGCATTTAATAAGGAATCTAAAATGGTATAACACTTGCTACATTATTTTTTAAATGTGGCACAATATTTTTTTATTTTGCGAAGAAACCCATTTGATGAAATTTTCTTATTAACTAAAGATGTTTCTATTCGGCTCTTCGAGACAGCAATTTTAAGATACTATTTGAGTGAGATGGAGAGAATCGTTTTACGATGTGTGAGCGAGACAGATAGTGACGCTAGTTCAGTTAGAGAATATTTCGATTAGGAATACCGGAGTAGATGGATAGGACGAGCTGGCACAATCCAATGGCCAGCCCGTTCACCTGACTTAAATCCTTTAGGCTATTTTTTACTGGGGAACGGTGAAAGAAACATTTTGTTTAAAGCCAATTGAAAATTTACCTGAGCTACGGCACAAAATAAATAGAAGTAGCTGAATTTGTTAGGAATAGAAGATTTTCGCCCCTGATAACCCGATCTTTTTTAAGAAGATGACGAGCGTGTATTGCGGCTGAAGGAAGGCAGTTTGAACATGTATTGTAAATTTTACTAAAGAAATATTTGATGTTAAGCAATTACTTAATAAATCTAAGATATCCAAATAAAAAAAGCCTAAATTTAAAATAAAAAAGTGATCATTGCTCCGATGCGTGGTGCCCATGGACTACCTGACAATGGAGTATCTGTTTCACTCACACATCGTAAAACAATTCTCTCCATCTCACTTATAAGTTCACCATCATGTCATCTTTAGTTAATAAGAAAATTTGATCAAATGGGTTTCTTCGCAAAATAAAAAATATTGTGCCACATTTAAAAAATAATGTAGCAAGTGTTATACCATTTTAGATTCCTTATTAAATGCGCCAACTTTTAAAGTTACTTGCCAAACTCGCGTAGTACATTTTTTTTTCAGGACAGTCAGTTAAATTTGGGCGTATGATAAATTTTAAATATGCGGTTTGGTAAACAATGTCATTTTCTTCCGAAGTATAGCAAGGTGGCTCTAAATGTTGGATAACAGTTTGCAGAGGCATTATTCAGGATTACATAACAAAAATAATAATTTAAAAAAGTAGAGATTTGCAGCAACAGTAGTGAAAAAACCGTCACAGGGTGTAGATTTTCTAGATTTTTTTGAAATCCCTATATTTTTCTAAATACATAACTTATATTTTTTTAAATATTTTTCTGATAACTCTTACGACTTGGGCTATTCCCCGTTTCCGGGTTATCGTCGACTGCTGGGACACCCTGTATATATAATTGGAATCTCGGAATCGGCTCCAACGATTTTCATAAAATTTAGTATATAGGGGGTTTCGGGGGCGATAAATCGATCTAGCTAGGAATCATTTTTAGAAAATGTCATTTGGAAAAAAAATAACAAAAAGGAGGTGTTTGAGTAGTCTCAACTGAAAAATATGATTCTTCCTGACATCTATTGGCGAATAATAATACTATTTTTTGTGAGCAACTAATTGCTTTAACGACACAACAGCAGATGGCGTTGTTAAGTAACATTATTCATATTTCATCATTTTATTAGTAATTCGTACTTAAATATAATTTCCAAAAAACACAATTTAAAAAAAAAACCGAGCAAAGCTCGGTCATCCAGGTACTTTATTTATATGTGTCGACTGATGATGATCAGAGTCGGTTTTTACCAGTCTACACTGTTAAGACCGAACTGCACTTACTATTAGAAACTATTTCAATTATTTTAAAACGTCAATTTATAGGTTTATATATTATATTGCAGCCAGAGCAAATCCCCAAAGGCGAAAACGTGGTAGTAGCCAAGTACATAGACAAACCGCTCCTAATCGGAGGTCACAAATGCGACCTGAGGCTCTACGTGTGCGTCACGTCCATGGACCCTCTGCTCATCTACCTGTACGAGGAGGGACTGGTGAGGTTCGCGACAGTCAAGTACGACCACACCAACAAGAACCTGTGGAACCCGTGCATGCATCTGTGCAACTACAGCATCAATAAGTACCACACGGATTATATCAAGTGAGTAGAATTAGTTTGGAAGTCTTTAAAAACTGAAGCTTGCTTCGTATCTTTAATCGATTTTACTATGTATTAAAAAATAATGATGCCTATTCATTGGAATCAGCCTATGTGCCCCTAATACTATCTCTCGTTATAGTAGGTAGAAACATTTCAGCATTAAGAAGTCTAGCTAGCGTTACAACACCAGTAAGGTGTATAAAGAACTTATCTTCACCATTTACGAACCCTATGCCCATGTATGAGAACTTATATAGACTGATGATTGCCGTAGATGCGATGACCCCAACGCTGGGAACATAGGCCACAAGTGGACCCTGTCCGCTTTGCTCCGGCACCTGCGCAAGCAAGGCCGCAACACCACCACGCTGATGGCCTCCATCGAGGACCTGGTGGTGAAGTCCATCCTGTCATCCGCGCAGACCATCACGGCAGCCGCCAGGGTATTCGTGCCCAACCTGTTCAATTGCTTTGGTGAGTTGCTCTTGTATATCCAGGGTATAAGTCGATGACAGAATATTTGCAAAGAAGATTGTTGATTGGTCAAAATTTTGTTTCCTTGTTTTATGAGCTAACAAGAATGTTGAGGTTATGCGAAGTCAAAAAGTCCGCACTAGGCCAACGTAATGGACTATGGGAGGCCCAGCGGTTGGATCTAAATAGAGTGAAGGCTTTTGATGCAGCTACACCACAGAACAGCTGAATAAGATTAGAAGGGAAATAGATAGTATTTTGTGTCGGGACGAGTGTCGCCGCTTATCTGACACCTGTTCATTCTACTACGATCTCACGACCAATGATAAATTTTCAAACAAAAAGGAAGGGCTGCTATTGGTAGTCACACATTAAGTCTTGATATTCACGCTACCCGAATTACTAAGAAGCGGCCGTGTCAAACATATGACAGTCTAATCGTAAGTTCGGCACGCTCGGCATGCTGACATTTCCTTTCTAGTCTTATTCAACTGTCCTGTGAGCTACACTTTCTTCCAAATATCGAATTTGTGGAAAAATAGCATTTCCAAATATACCGAGGATTTTGACTTTAGTAATGGATGGAAGTTTTAAGTTCTTATCTAAAGATGAAAAGCTATCAAGTACCGTTCGTTTCAGAGCTATTCGGTTACGATATATTGATAGACGACATGCTGAAACCGTGGCTGCTGGAGATCAATTTATCGCCGAGGTAAGTGTAGCATTCTTGCTATAGTTGTTTGTATATTACTGTATATACATGGGCAGTCACTATTAACATGTATTTGAAAAACATCGAAATTCACTGCCTCGTGGTCTCACGGTACAAGTATGTGCCGTGGGATCTAGAGGTCCTGGGTTCGATTCCCGGGTCGGGCAAAGTGTTATTGGGTTTTTCCATTAGGAAATTCTCAGTAACAACCCGGAGTCTGGAAATGTGCCCGAAAAACGGCAATAGGCTCGCCCCCTATTACGTGGGACTGATACATACCTGGCGAAATGTGGGTGCAGAAATGAATGAGTTTATGTATGTATGTATGTGTCGAAATTCATAAAAGGATGATAAGTAATTTAGTGTTTACAATAGGTTTAGTGGAATACGATCGTTGAGTTTTTGGGATTTTACCAAATAAATAGAGCATTGCCCCATGTCTGTTAAACATGTGTGAAAATCAATAATAAATGCTACAAGAACAACTTCAATTAGAAATACTACAATTATAAATATTTTTAATGTCCGCCAACCCGCACTAGGCCAGCGTGGTGGACTAAGGCCTAAACCCTCTCAGTTGTAGAGGAGGCCCGTGCCCAGCAGTTAGACATATATGGGCTGATGATGATGATGAAATATTTTTAATGACGATGTGAAAAGTGTAAGTGGATAAGTGTGACAAGTGTGAATCTATCTATCTCTGTCGCTCGCACTTCGAATTTCATATGAATCTATGTAAGATACACACTCATAACAGTTAATTAATTCATAGGCAAGTTCCGTGCGATACAGAGGTCTCGGGTTCGATTCCATTAAAAGATTCTCAGTAGCAGCTCGTCTAGAAATGTGCCCGGAAAACGGCACTAGGTTCGCCCACTATTACGTATACATTTATACACACCTGGCGATATGTGACACAGTTAGCTAGACACCAGCTTGCGAAACGAGAGGCCGCGGATTCGATCTCCGCACCGAGACAAATGTTTGTGTGATCCGCAAATATTTGTTTCGGATCTAGGTGTTTTTTAAACCGAAAAGTCTCTCGTAGTTTCTGATACCCACGACACAAGACTTGTATCTTAGTGTGGGGACGGAACTATGTATGTGACTGTTGGGTGTATTTATATTACTGTATAATATACAGTACCTGGATGACCGAGACTTGCTCGGATTTTCTTTTTTTTTAATTGTGTTTTTTGGAAATTATATTTAAGTACGAATTACTAATAAAATGATGAAATATGAATAATGTTACTTAACAACGCCATCTGCTGTTGTGTCGTTAAAGCAATTAGTTGCTCACAAAAAATAGTATTATTATTCGCCAATAAATGTCAGGAAGAGTCATATGAGACTACTCAAACGCCTCCTTTTTGTTATTTTCCTTCCAAATGACATTTTCTAAAAATGTATCCTAGCTAGATCGATTTATCGCCCCCGAAATCCCCTATATACTAAATTTTATGAAAATCGTTGGAGCCGATTGCGAGATTCCAATTATATATATATATACAAGAATTGCTCATTTAAAGATATAAGAATATACATATATGGGCAGTCACTATTAACATATACATATTTGAAGATCATCGAAATTGATAAAACGATGATAAGTAAGTTAGTGTTTATAAAAGGTTTAGTGGGCTTAGCGGGAACAGTTTTTGTTGTGTTTGATATTATACATGTATCAAAAACAACAATTAATTCTAAAAGAACAACTTCTACTCTGGATAAATATTTTAAAGACGACATGAAAAGTGCAAGTGGATAAGTATGACAAGCGTGACTCTATCTATCTCTACATACATACATACATAAACTCACGCCAGTATTCCCTTATGGGGTAGGCAGAGGTGCATTTCTACACCCACATTTCGCCAGGTATGTATCAGTCCCACGTAATAGGGGGCGAGCCTATTGCCGATTTTCGGGCACAATTCCAGACTCCGTGCTGCTATTGAGAATTTCCTAAAGGAAAAACCCAATAACACTTTGCCCGACCCGGGAATCGAACCCAGGACCTCTAGATCGCACAGCACATAAATGTACCGCAAGACCACGAGGCAGTCTATCTATCTCTGTCGCTCGCAATTCAACGCTTGTATTATAGTGTGGAATCAGAACTATGTATGTGACTTTTGAGTGTGTTTATTTATACCCAATACCCATTGTCAGTCTGGCGTGCGAGAGTCCGTTGGATGCGCGCGTGAAGTCCGCGCTGCTGGCGGACACGCTGACGCTGGTGGGGCTGCCCGCCGTGCCCATGTGCAAGGCCGAGCTGTCCGAGAGAACCACCTCGCTCAAGATGAGGATAGGCGCCGTGAGTACCTCATCCTCCATTCCACTCCCCCCATATTCACTATTAATATTGATACGTTTTATTTGGAGAAAAAAAACGTTTTGGCACCTCCTCATACAGTTGGTCTAAATTATTATTGGATTGTGTATTTGCAATGAATTAAAAATAATTTTCACTTGCTTCATATACGTTATTGTAGAAAAAAATTATTTCAAAAAACCCGCAATGTATCACGTACATTACAACCTGTCGTTGATAATATCAATATGAAAATTAATGACATTTTTTATTAAACTTTTTTTTCCGTGGCATGTCTATGTCCCTTGCTTTAATTTCCAAAGATGCTCTAAAATGTTATATATTTGTGGTATTTGATTTTAGTAAATAGTTAAGACTGCCTCGTGGTCTCGCGGTACAAGTATGTGCCGTGGGATCTAGAGGTCCTGGGTTCGATTCCCGGGTCGGGCAAAGTGTTATTGGGTTTTCCATTAGGAAATTCTCAGTAACAGCACGGAGTCTGGAAATGTGCCCGAAAAACGGCAATAGGCTCGCCCCCTATTACGTGGGACTGATACATACCTGGCGAAATGTGGGTACAGAAATGCACTTCTGCCTACCCCTTCGGAGAATACAGGCGTGAGTTTATGTATGTAAATAGTTAAGAACACATGTTCAAAAATTGGACCATGAAGATAGTGATATCTTCATGGTAAACACAAAAGTCATGATTAAACCACAACGGTTGACGTCACAACATAGAGAACTTTACTTACGGAGCTTTATTTCGAAACGTTATCTAAGTTTTTCCCCAACAAAAGATATTCTGTCTCGCTTTATCTGATGTGACAGGTAACTTAATTGAGTAGGATAAAGCACTTCTTGTTAAGGAATATAATATTAGACATGTTTATTCATAATATAATCAGCTGATCATAACTTGATGTATTTGCGTATCCCACCAATCAATATGGCGGATTTTATATCTTATTTAATGTGGTCCCTTTCGTCACCAAAAATAACGTAGAAGTATTGCTTCTAGTCCATTTTTTCGTTACCATTACCGAGCAGTCGTATTAGCATCTTTTTCTTTCCTTTTAATCTCTATCCAAGCTGACTACGTCACTTATTATGCCTTCTGTCGCTATTTAGTCTGTAACTTATTATGCCGGCCTATATCAACAAGGGTTCTATCCGCAGTGCCGTCGCGTGCACTCAGCGGAGAACGTGTGCGTACGCGGCAAGAGCCTGAACAACAGCCAGGCCAACGGTCAGGCCCAAGGCCCCCTGGCCGGAATACTGACTGGCGAGGAGTTGCGGCTGGTGCGCGCGGTCCGGGCGCAGTACGCGAGACGCGGCGGTTTCGTCAGGATCTTCCCCAGCCAGAACTCCTGGCAGAAGTACTCGCAGTATCTCGGTGAGTTGGAGAAGAGAAAAGAGAAGATTCTGGTTTGCTTATAGAAGGCATCCCACCACACACCCTCCACTGTAACTCCTGTCCACCAGGATCCACAGAATTGACACTGATCTGTGAAGCTCAGCGAGTCTTTTGGGGGCCTAGCTTCTTTTTTACGCCACAACGAAAATCATCCTAAAAATATAAACAGGAGAAGCTGAAAACAAATTTGTCTACTTTCCTTGACAGGCTTTTCTTGAAAGCGGGAGACAAAATATAATAAGAGTGTGTTATGATAGAATGTAGACTGTATGTAGTTAATTTTTTTAACATTATTGTGTTCATTCTAGCAATTTCGTTGAGAATCAAAGCCAAGGTAGGTTCCCACAGAGTGAGATACGGTGCTTGATGTCATTTTTGTTCCCCAATCTACAGGAGTTGCAGTGGACGGTGTATAGTCCGAAAAATTTGAAGAGGTGTTACTAAGAAGAATTAACAAAAATGTCACTTTCATGCTGCTGTTTTTTTTTTAGCAAGACTTAAGAAGTGCACCGTATTGATATATTTTCCGTCACAAAACGTCCTTCTTCTTCTTTGAAATCCCCTTTCAACCTCTTTTTTGTTTGAGTCTCCATATAGGTGATCCTTCTATGAATTGTGATCACGTCCACAGATCCGGTGACGGGCATCCCGGTGTGCTCGACGTCGCTGAACAACAACATCCCGTACCAGGTGGTGCAGCACAACTACAACCTGCTGGTGCACTCGCACGTGTTGCCGCACTTCCAGCACGCCACCGTCGCCACCAGCCTCACCGACACGCCGCAGAGGTACGCCATTATACACTTTATTGTGGGGGGGATAAATACGGTAATTGATTGTGTAATTGTGCTAGTGTTATTTTAGATCGATAGTTACCACGATTGACATGATAAAGAGCAGGCTACATATAGGGCAAACATTGTCCTTTTCTTGATAAAAATAATAATGAAATTTCGTGTTGCTCAGAGAGTTTGTTGCCGTTTCTTTTCCGCGGCAATAATACGTTCCGAAGCGGCAATAGCTTAAAATTAACGATCCAAATTGTCTATTTAAGAAAAGACTACATATTTTGAGTTTGATCTTAACTTCCATGGTTTGCTGCGCGCTCAGTATTGCTTATTTATGAGCAGCAGTGAAAAATTTAATTCAGTTGGACTACTTGCTCGTCAAGATAAAATATTATGGACTTGACTGTCTTGTCGTATTTGTTTCTACTCTCATTCATTATTACGGTAATAATCTATTCTGGCGTGAAACTAGTATGAGTTCGACATTGTCTTTCGTTATTCCTCTAGTGGTCTTTTAGGGTCTTCTCTCATTTCTCATAATTATATTGGTATTTTCTATAAAATAAAAATTACATTTCGTGTTGCTGAGGTAGTGCCGTTTCTTCTTCACAGCGATGACACGTTTCGAAGCGGCAATCGTTTAAAAAAGTGTAAAATTGACGATTCAAAAGAACTTGTAAAAGTCTATTTGAATAAAAATAATTTGACTTTGACTTCCTGGACGAGTTTGATGACGCTTAGTGGTCTTTTAGGGCCTTCTCTCTTTGTATGTGGGTTGAGGCCGTATACTTGCACTAGAACTAGTCCCCTCGCGCAGACTGAAGCGGTACGAGGCGG
Organism: Hemaris fuciformis; assembly: GCA_907164795.1. Taxonomy (NCBI): domain Eukaryota; kingdom Metazoa; phylum Arthropoda; class Insecta; order Lepidoptera; family Sphingidae; genus Hemaris; species Hemaris fuciformis. The sequence goes on along the minus strand of OU015450.1, from coordinate 12,289,151 downwards.
TGAGCATCACGTCGACGGCGCCCGCCATCAGCCTGCACGAGCCCGCGCCCGCGCTGCCGCACGACACGCGCCGCGCCAAGGAGCTCGTCAAGAGACAGCTGCTCGACGGCATGAAGCTCACGTGAGCACCTTCTGTATATCTATCATCATCATCAACAACCTATATACGTTTCACTGCTGGGCATGAGCCTGCTCTACTCTGAGAGGGTCCTGAGGACCTTATTCCACCACGCAGGCCTAATGCGGGTTGGCGGACTATACCCCTAAGAAATTCCTATGTTTTTTTTAAGAGTGTAAGTTTCATCACGATGTTTGATGTCATCGTTGAAGTAAGTGATAATCCATTGTAAATACAGCCTATATAAAATTGCTGGGGATGAAAGTTCTACTCCAGGGTATGAAATTTACGTGAGGGAGGACACTTGATAGCGTTCTATATCAGCCCATAATACACAGCTGCTGTGACAAGTGAGAGGGGTTAAGCTTTAGTCCACCACGCTGGCCTGGTTGGGTCACAGCATCCGATGGTAAACATGATGCTGTACAAATAATCAAGGAGCTAAATAATCTCAGGTCTCGTTACTCGTTACACTGATAGATGTGACCTTAGACTGCAAGTTGGGGGGAGGCATTATATCGGTGGCATCCTCTTGAAAAACCCGCATCCAACTGCTATTGAATGGGCAGAAATAACTAGTAAAACCTAGGACAGACTTAGTAACAATTCAACAAGGTTTCTTTAAGTAGGTAGTATCCATAACTATCGCCTGCCTCGATCTAGAGGTCCTGGGTTCGATCCCCGGGTTGGGCAAAGTGTTATTGGGTTTTTGCATTAGGGAATTCTCAATAGCAGCACGCAGTCTGGAAATGTGCCCGAAAAACGGCGATAGGCTCGCCCCCTATTACGTGGGACTGATACATACCTGGCGAAATGTGTGTGTAGAAATGCACCTCTGCCTATCCCATCAGGGAATACCGGCGTGAGTTGATGTTTGTATCTATAAGTATCGTAAAGTGTATTGTGCTTGGTGATGACCCATGTGTGGTGACGTGGCAGTCGCGGCGAGGGCCGGCGCGCGTTCGGTTTGTTCCTGACGCACGTGCTGAAGCGCGTGTCGGGCGCGTCGGAGCTGGGCGCGCGCCACGCCGCGCTCGTGCTGCGCTTCCTGCAGCGAGCCTCCGCCGCGCTGCGCGTGCCCTACAACCTCAAGGTGCCGCGCCACACCGACACACCATACCCGACACGTGCGCGGCGTTGACTAACATCAGATGGCTTACTGGCTCGTTTGCCTCCTTTCCCATTAAAAAAAAAGTTAAAAATTAACATTACTACATAATACCCTACAAAACACATCTCATGTGCTAGGAGAGAGCTACTACAATGCTATTCATCCGCTTTCATACCACATCAATACTCTTTAATAGTTCACTGTTCCTCACCCCATCTCCAAAATCCCGTAGACTTTGCTGTATCCCACATAAACTGACATTTAACACCACCATACCTTGGTTAAAAAGGCAATTAAACTGAGAATTATACAGAACAGTTTCTCTGTGAACCGTGAGGACACCCATATCGCTTTTCCACTCCAACACCCTCTTTACTTCACATTCCAGGGTCCCCCGGCGAAGATGTGCGACAAGGACCGGTGCGCGGTGATCGCCAAGCAGCTGAACGACTTCCTGTACATGTACTACCGCGAGACAGACCTCTATACCGACAGCGAGGACAAGGACGGATGCGTCTCCAACATACACTTCGCGCAGTTCCTCTACTCCGCTAGGTGAGGACACTTGGAATACTTGGGGGGGATACCTGGTCTAAAAATGCTGAAGCGTGTTGGCAGTAACAGTCATAACTCACCAATTATACAATAATGTATTTTTCAACGGATATACTGTATACATCCATTGAAAACGTTCCACTGTTGGCAGAATTCTCAACTACACTTAGAACCAAATCTTTAGTGTTCCACACTAGCGCAGTATGGACAATATTTACTATAATACTTTGGGAGATCGCTTACTTGTGTAAGTTTTATCATTTTATTTTCTCTACTTTTGAAGTGCGTGATAATTTCTTGTAACTCGGAAAAGTTTGAGTTGTGTCTGAAATTGGTCCCTTGTGTAACAGTTATCCAGTCTAACCTCCAACCCCATATTAATGATTACAGCGAGGCGGACCTAGAAGAAGTTTTGCTGCTAGTGTTGAAGCTGGAGAACTACACCACGTCATTCCTGGGTGACTCGCGCAACCAGCTGTGCGTGGACCTGCCGCCAGACAAGCTCTGCGCCGAGCCGACCAGGCACACGCTACTCAAACATCTGGCAGCGTTGTCGCCAGTCAATACCAGGAGATACAGGTAACGCAATAAAACTGCAAAACTCGTATGAAAAAAAAAAACCGGTCTCACTAACACCCACACTTGATACAAGTGAAATGGTTATGAAGTGGTTCATTGTTTAGTGGGACAGTCTTTCTTCCCCCTGTTCTGCAGTAGGACACGAGCTCAACTAGGTTAGTACCATTGTCTCAAATAACACTAGTAAAAACATATTAATATAAAAAGTATACTGTATTTTTTTTTATTCGAAAGGGTTAGTCTTAGTCCACCACGGTAACCCTGTTTGTAATAATGAACTAAAAATATAATTAAATTAATCCCATTAACCCCTTAACAATATACACATAACTTCCTAAAACCAGAAGTGGATCTTTAACTCAGTGGGCAACCATACCAACCCAGACATGTTCTTCTGCTGTATACATTACTATATTATTTTATTCCAGGCCGTTCCCAGATTCCCAAAGCCGTCAGGAGCTTGAAGATGCCCCACCAGCTAAATTGGACGCCGAGCCCGCTTCCCCTGAGCCAGTCCTCACCAGCTCCGACGTCGTCATCAAGGACTCCATGAAGGAGGAGAAGCCTCTCACACAGGCTCTTAAGTTCGCCAGGTCATAGCGAATGCACATCTAAAGGTATCGAATTTTGAGAACATCGGGGTTTTTTTTACACGTTTTGTGACCTTATTAAATTCTGAGGCGAGTAGAAACTGATGTATTGAGTCGGTGATGAAAAGGGTTGGAAAGAGCTTATGTAGTCCAATTTTATTAATATCTTTATGAATAAAAAGTTTTTTCTTAAGTCTAAATTTCGTCACTAAACAAAAATTTAGTATGTCTTTTGACACTGACTCAATATATTTAATTGTTTAACATCATAAATTAAGTTCCTAATTCTTTAAATTGTTTACCATTTTATATATTGCTTTCTGAGCTTCGCTTGGCTAAACAAAGCTGTCTCAAGTCTTATTCATTGGACGCAAAACGTGTTAAAAAAATCCTGGGTACCAACTTACGGCCAATCACCAACATTGGCAACACTACGTTAAGAAATGTCATATGACGTCACAAGATGTCATTTTAGTGTAAGCTTATCTCCATGCCTTCTCGTGTCACTCTGTAGTACAATTAATATGTTTTAGTGCACATTCTGATACATGATGATCTATTACATATCTTTATTTATTCAAATTATATAAAATGTATTTTTGTACAATTGATCGAAGTAATTCTTGAATATAGTACAAGGCATAAGAAAAAAACGCAAGCATTTAAAAATAAATATATTGTAGTGTTGCCTGATTAATTACCAAACTTTAAAACTGCATGAAAATCGCGCTTAATTCATGAAAATATTTACACTCAAAAGACATTTTTTTCCCATGTATTTCCATTTCATACACCACTTGTTCCAGTATCAGTATGTGCATTAAAATGAAACTGCCTTTTACAAAGTATATAGCAATAATTGAATCTTATGTAAATGTCGTTGTCGATATTAATTTGTTAACCAAAGATCACATATTATTTACGTGATATTATATTAGTGCGTAGCTTGTCTGACGTCAAGGCTCGGAGCGAGACCAAAACATCTAATATATCTTATGTCTTTTCAAAAACTCCGTTAGACTCTAAAAGCACTCAATGAAATACCAAGTCAATTTGAAATATTTAAATAATTCTGTGGGGTCCCGCATCAGGTTTTTGCGTCAGACATCATCAAACGAACGGTGCTATGTTTAACGAATCGGTTTAAGAGAGAAGCGCGTCACTACCGACCCAGCAGCTCATGTAGTAGGCGTTTTAAATGAAGCTTGGCTGGAAGATTGGTCGGTGAAGTGATGGAGTTGCTACACGGGCTCTCAACCAAATCTGTTGGAGTAGAATTTAATAATACATTCCTTTATTGACATGCAGACATAAAAATTATTGAAACTAATACGCAAATGATATTATAGAAAAATCTATTTGTCATACTTCTAAGCGTAATATCATGTATTCACATTCACATAAGTGCCGTTGTTACTTATATGTATTTTATTGGAAATTTAAGGACGAAAATGTGCCATGGACATGGAAATTATTCCAAGTATTTTTGATAATAATTGAATTAATAGTGTTTTTTAATAATTGAATTAAATGTTGCAATATACGATGCTAACAGCTTATAATAGCAAAAAGATTAGGAGCCCAGGTAGTAACTTATCAAGTGCGCAACGCGCGTGACACTAGGTATTCATAGACTGAGTTAGTGGTTTATTAGCGAGTAACTACGTACTTACCACGTAAGGGCTTGTTATAGTAAACATATTCAGTAATTTTCCCCTTGCACGGCCCTTGAAAACTTGCATGTTTGTTATTAAGCATGATTTCTAAGCTCGATATTATCGTGAAATAATTCCACAAGTTGTTCGATATTCTAATAGGGTAATCGGTCGTTTTGACTTGTGCCCGTAGTAATTGGACTCGTGGTCGGAACATTGTTGGAAAGTTGGGCGGTTGTGTAGAAGAGCTATTACTATTTCAAAAGACGCAAGAAATGTTTCCTAACTGATTTGTTTGGCATTAGGTATTTTTACATAGCTTAGTTACAATAGATTACCATAGTTACCACGTATCAATGATTCTCTTCCAATAGCTGCATGTGATCCTTCAAATTATCTAATATTCTTAAAAATGAATCTGAAAAACAAATTCCTCTATTTTTTTAATTAAAAAAAAATAGCCTGGAGATGCAACTTTATGTACTTAATTATTATTGATAGTGTCGTTATTTATAGAAATCGGTCTTTTGTCATTTTTGTATGCTCGGATGCTTACCGAGTTAAGCAGCCATTTTTAACCGCTAAGAATTTTTTTATTTATTTTTAAATCCATACTTAATTTGTAAAATTTTGCAAGTAAAATTCACATGCTAGTCCATTTATTTCTCGCAATTTTAGAAATCTTAAGAGTGAAATTATTTATTTTTAAAATTAATATATTTCCTTTAGCTTTTCGTAGTTTATTTATTTTTAATAGTTTATAAATTCTTAAAGATTGACTACATTCATCCGTGATTTAATTTGGACGCCTTTTAGAGATTTGGATTCGTTTAGTTTGATTTAAGTAAGCTAATTTTCTTGCAATTAAATCTTGGGTGAATGTGACCAGTGATGTATCAAGATTGTCGTTACAAAAACTGCAATTGCGCATACATTAAGGCAGCTTTTGAAGTGTGTAATTAAGAAACTTGTGTTTTTATTTATAAGTGTTTTTTAAATTTTATTATTTGTATTTTATCATTTAAAAAAAAACGATTTCAAATACACTCCAAATACCTCACAAGTGTTTTATCTTCCGTTAAGCACTAGAAATGTATAGTGTTAATGAACACTCGTCAATAGCGTGACAAACCATTATCGTACAAAACTAGACAAAAAAAATATTGTGAGCGCAATATGTGAACCATCGTTTGCCGTCCATTCGAATCGATTACATAAAACCACGTTGTGATTAAACTCGTAGCTTTACATCGTCGCATTACTGCACTTAGTTATACAAACCCATAATGTCCATCTTTAGAGAACAACTTGAACCTTATTGATAAATAATTCTTATGATTCAAATTAACGCTTATTCAACAAGAAGCCATTGCTGACTGTGTTTAGTATAGAAATCGCGAAAAATCTGTATTTTGGTATGAATTGAATGTAATAATTCTAGTTATTACGTCCATAGGCACACCATCGATGCCTCACCATTTGAATTGTAAAAATAATAGTTGTCGGCACTTTTTAATCAATAAACGCCACCGTTGTCGCGAATTTACTACATCGTAAAACATGAAAAAAATGCTGAACATATCCTGGAATGTATAAAGAAAAAATTGCAAAAATTTAAAATAGCAGGAGCTGTTTACAGTAAACAACTGAAATACTTGTTAGATGCTAAAAAAATTAACATTTTATAGCCAAGTTTATATCAGTATTAGGTCTTGCTTCAAGGCACAATAAATTACTATATGACGAATTGTGAACTGACCATGCTTGCCGCATTCATTTAAAATGCATCTCTGAGTAAATTGCCATATTAGCCGCGGGCGGCACACTACCTAATGCGAGCAAGTATGGTCAGTCCCTAATGAAAAATTTAGAGATAAGTCGATTTGGATTTCCTTTTATTTTTTCTTTTGAGTGAGGGTGAATGCACACTGCCTAAATGTATAAAATTAAATTATATTATTAGGATATGTCTAGTTTTTGAGTTACCACACCAAGTCAGTTTTTTACTTCTAGTCCGGAGTATATCAATAACAAAAGTATTAGTGTGCAGTTACCTAAAATATATTTGAAGTTGTATTTCCGTTTATGTTTTAATATCTGTGACGCATCATTGCCAGTGGGATATATAGATTGATGCCATATGAATAAGCAGTGTTCAAATGATCTAGTAATGCAATTGGTAATGTAATGAAGTGGACGCTTCGCTTGAGTACAAATATATGTGTGACTTGAATCTCTGTTCGGCAAAATTTAATCTCACCATGTAAAATATATATTTTTGAATACGCTAAACCGTAGTTTTATTTAACTCCCCATCTATTGTACTTTTCACGGTTACAAATTCAATGCAGACGGTATACCACTTTATTTATAAAATAAAACAAAATCTCTCAAATACTATCTTTATTCATCGAAACAAATTCATCACGTCTCCGAATCGACGCTAGCGCCTTCCGGCAATGAACAGATCTCGTACCCTCAGTCTCGAGACTGTTCGTTTCAACTTGGTCCGTAGTACCTGCGAACATAAGAAACGGGTTAAAATTACATCAAACCAGTGTCAATAGTATCGTGATTCGGTACTTTATCGTTTATTGTGAATGTCGAGTATCGATAGAACGTTCGTAATGACGTTTGCAACGTTGCCGCCTGGCCATCACTGACGAGTGAGGTGTTCTCGCCGCCCGACGTGGCGTGGAGTCGCGTACTTACCGCCGCCTAACATTCAGCGCGACTCGGACGCAACATCGCAACGCATCGCCGCCCGTCCGCCCGGACGTCGTGCCGATAATAACTATCTGCAAGTGCTCGCCCTCTGTCGATGCCTCACCGACGTTAGCGCACAAGCAGAGCCGCAGTGGCCGCGGAGCGAACTCCACATCGTCTTCGTCCCTCGCTTCATTACATGGCTTACGTTTATAAATAACCTAATATACTCAGTAAATAGCACAAGATTGTATGGATCTTCTCACGTGTTATTGAGAAAAATATATTAATCAGACCTAGCGTCTATGTGAAACGCAGTGTCCGATCAATGATTGAAATTGCTTATGGTTAGGACGTGATTCACACGCATGTATGACAGCGCGAGTCAACGTGCGTCACCTGTGTATATAACGTACGATTTGTAGAATTCACCTTTTCTGCGAGCCACTGATCGCCGTAACGTTTTGGTCATACTTGGACCTTACGCCTGACTGCCGACGCAACCTGACGCACTGACCATCTCCGTTCACCAAACTCTGCAATCTTATCCAGGAAAAAACACACACCTATCCGATGAGTACGGGGTGCGTTCTTTGGAATGAATAACTCGAATTCACGCCAAGGAAATCTTATAACATTCTGAAGATTGATTATATTTCGCCGCATAAAACGCGTTTTTTTTCTTTGCCCATAAAACATGTGTAAAAATTATAGTTAGTGTATAAACGATAAAGCTAAATCGTTTAGTACCGCTCGACAAATTTTTTTATACGATATCGTGTAAATTAGCTCGAACACATCTGACGAAACGAACTTCCACGTGACCGTGTAATATACGACGTAGCAATAACGAAAACAGATTGAATAGTACGTAGTACCGTGTATCTTATATTTTATACTTTTAATTACCCAATCTGTAGAGATTAAACAATGAACGCGTTCTTGGTACTGATAACCGAACCTGTATGTTCTTACGTACTTTAATTATTTTCTCAAACATTCTTTAATTGAACGCACCCCTTCACGGAATATATTTCAAATATTCATATAACAAGATTATATCTGAGATTGCAAGCCGACCCTAAGGTCAGGTTTATGCAAAGAAGTCCTGCAATAAAACATTTCAAAATAATAAATAAATACCGCAACCAAAGAAGCATAGAGAAGCTGGCAATCACAAAGTAGGTCAACATGCAACCAGATAATGTAATGGTGGGGTTGGTTAATGAAAGATAAAATAATCTATAAATTAAAAATTTAATCTAAAAAAAGTAATTTACAGCTTAACATTAGGGATGCCAGTATACAGCATGGGTCATTATCATGGTCGTAAAACACATCACACCATCGGGTCCAAAATGAAATCGTTCCGTTTGATTTTACCTTGTTTATTAATGTATAAAATGATCGTCATAATTTTCATCCATTCCTATTAAACTTACAACAATGTTACAACACGTCACGGATGGCGGGCGAGCGTCGCGGGCGCGCCGATGCACCACTAACGGCTACATTTGTTCGTGTCACGTCGACTTATGCTACTTATGCTATGGTCCGGCGGCGCTAGTGCGCGGTACAGGCGCGAGTGGCGGGCGCTAGTGTCGCTAGTACCGGCGCGGGCCCACGCCCCCGCCCACGTCGCCGGCGCGCGGCGCTCCGCCCCCGCTACGTACAAACAACGCTCGTCACTACACACGCTCGCGCGACAGAGCCGCTGCCACACCGCCTTAGCTCATAGTGCCTTTGCCTCCACGCGCAGACTGTCATGGCGACCAGTGCACACTACTAAAAAATCTTAAAACATTTACTAGTTTTTCCCCGAGTCACCATAACAGTCAACGTGCATCTGTTCATAAAATGATACGCAAACTAAACGAAACGAGTAACGCTCCGATCGAATTCCACCGCGAAGTTGTTACGCATGTATCTCACTATAACCTAAGAGGCGCCTTCAGTTGTCTACGTGATAATAAACGTTTGCATACGATGGCACACACAAACTGCGTGCCTATGTGCTTTTTAAGTAAATTTTCTACAGCAATCGAGTCAGTCACAAGTCGTAGTGTACCACGCGATATAGCGTGACCGGTGTTTACCACACGACGCCATGTTGTTTACCAAATGTCATAATGTACTTGCGATGTTGCTTGGTCAAATTGACAAGTGCGATGACAGGCGGTGACTTGTCATACCGAGCACGCGATATCGCGCGATTTAACATGTAAGACTTCGAGCTTTTCTCCAATTTTTTAACTATTTGCAGCAATGTAACCTGTTTCTTAGTTATTACGTAATTTCATAAAGGTATTTATAATTAATCGATCCATTAATCCGAGTTTATCTATTGTATTCTTTGTTTAAGACATTTAAACGTTGAATACGCAACAGCACGTAGCGACCAGCGAGTAAACACAAAGAAATTTTAAAATTTCTACCAATTATTAAGTTCATTTTCCTGTTACATTAATTACAACCAATAGGATAAGAGCAAAATAATTATTTATGATATTTACTGCTACATCCGTAATTATTTCCCAATATTTCAACATAAAATTAATGTAACGTGGTAATTATAATTAACGTAATGTGGTATTTAGCAATATTTCTTCTACAATACATGTCTCCAGACAAAATACACTTACAGAACTTAAAATAAAATTGTGAATCAAATTAAGTCGTGAAAAGTATTGTAAGTGAAACGTCATACCTCTCGAGCGACGACCATTCACGTTGCTCCGTGACTAAGCATGCAAGAAACACATCTCGCTTTATAGACATTAGACAAAGTTGCTGAAAATAGCAGTCATATACACCTACAACTGACAGACTAATCAAACTAACAATAATCTAGCAATCTACTTACATCAACCCAAGGATGATGGCCTCTACTTATGGACATTGGCCTCCTCTGTGTTTTGGTCTTAGTCAAAAACTATGCCTTTAATTGGGTTTGTAACATGCTCACTGCTCATCCAACTATTGTCTCTCTCTGTACATAAATTGCTAATTTGTCCATTCTACATCAAATACAGTATACATGACTAAAAACATTGCCATTTAAATATTTGTAAAAAATATAATTATCATTGCTCAATTAATCATCAAAATGATTTTGCAATAACATGTCATTCAGGAATGCTGTAAATATATGTTATTTCTTTACTTTTGAATGACTGTAACTGAAGATTCTTAGAATGTGTTTAGTCAACATTTTTTATAGCTATGCAAAGTTCCAATTGGTGTCCTGCTGTATTCACAAGGCTAAAATGTTCCGCATTATATTACAGCCTAACTAGTACCTGAAAATATAAAATGTGTGCTAAGCCAGATATTTAATGTTTTAGTATTTTACTGCCAACATGTGCCAAATTTCAGTTTACAATTCTTCTATAATTTATGAGATGTGACATATTTTTATATTAGGTTTTATTGTTTGAAGTTTCATTTCAAATATTACCACAGAAATTTTGCATTCAATATTATGTTGCATAATTGTGTGATCTTTATTTTTGGGCACTATTAAATGGCCAACTTTCAATGTTAGTAATTTGTTATATTCATTGAAAAATAAAATAGCAACATAATCTTAATTACAGATGCAACAGGAAAATAATTGGCAATATTTACTGTGTGTCCTTTTAGAAAATGTACTCGCTGGCAACTGATACATGACAAGACTGTGCTGTGACACTTACCGTCCCATGGGTGGGTACTGCTGTGCATATGGGTCTCTGTCATAGCCTGCAGGACCAGCTGGACCACGCCTGTAAACAAACACTTTTATTTTACTTATTGTAATATTTATGAATATGTTTTTTAAATTCATGTGACTGATGTGTCTATGGTCAGAAGAAACTTTGCATTTATTGTAAGTGATAATGCTAACATTAGCAAACAAGGAAATGTTAATACTGCAGGTTTCAGCTATGCATCTAAATGTCTTAAAATTAGAGTACTGGAATTTAGAAAGGTACTTACAGGTTGTCTTGCGGCGCGTACATAGGCGAGCGGCGGCTATACATGTCCGCAGCAGGCACTGGGGGCGGGCGAGGGGGTGCGCGGTCATAGGCGCTGTGCGGCGGCGCATGCGCGTGCGGCGGCGCGTGGGCCGCGTGGGGCGGAGCCCGAGCTCGCCGGTCCAGCACGTCGCGCTCGTCGTACATGCCGCGTCGGTCCTCGTACGCCAGCTCGTCGCCCATGCCGCCCGCGCTGTAGCCGCGCCTGCTGCCTTCCACCACCGAAATGTGGTTCGAGTACCGGCTGTAGAATAACAAAAAAATTGCTTTTATGTTGCTAATGCTATAAGGAACCTTAAATGTTACAGTTAAAAATATAAAAACTATTAAAACATACACAAACTCATAAGTCAGAATGAAGCTTACTAAGGATATGTATATTTTGTAATTATGAATATTATTAATTAAACTATATCTACCAAAACATATCCCATTATTGATCACCATCCATATACAAAGATAATGTAGATGTTTGCTCAACTTTGTCAATAAGTATAAAGTACAATCATTCAATGATGTACACATATTTGGCCTAAATATACAAATATTTACTGAGTTCTTAATAATTATTTATTCATGTTACTTTCCATTCTCAGTCATTATAGTAGATTTGTTGTCCTACAATAATAATTATGGTTTCTGTATACATTATGTAAATTAGTCACTTCTTGCAAAATGTATGCACTTTAGTTATTGATATTTTGTGATTCTTGTAATGCTTGCATTACATAAGACAATTATAACTCAGGGGCTATAAAGCTAGCTTTGATTCACACAGTCTAGTCTGCAAATATCAGTTGTGTGTTTTATTTATTGCATGTGAAAATACAATAGAGAACACAATATTGCTACTTTTACATAACATAATTCAATTGTGTATTAAAACATTAGTTTTAATTATTCTTATTTATTATCAGTTTTTTGCCAGCAATGGTTTCTATATGAACTGGCATATTTTAAAGAACAAACTAAAATATATAGAATATTTAACTTGCACTAGTCAGATGCTACCTAATGTTACATAAGTAACAAGAAACCACCATGTTATGACCACAAATTACTTGCAATTTCTTGACACGGTGAGTCATCTTTTGAATAATCTTGGAATGCAAGTTAATCTGGTTTGAGCTAACACTTTAGATATAACTTTTCCACCTCAAAAACATAGCAAAAATGGTGACCTAATAGTTTTTACATTATTTTCCAATGTAGCTTGTGTTTTTAGCAAGTCAATTTACAAGTTTAAATTGCTTATTAGTTTAGCATGGTATTTTTCATGTATTGATGTTTGGTAACAATTTATTACCTGTCATCTGGATACATTGGTGCCGGCGCGGCGTAGGGGTCGCGAGGTCCACGATCCATCAATGCGAAGCCGCGTCGGTCTTCACCCCCATAACCTCCATAGCGGTCGTCGTACGAAGCGGCTGGCGGTGGAGGGCGCTCGGGCCCGCGTTCGTATGGCATGCCATTTCGTGCCATGCCGCCGCCGCCCATGGGCCCGCGCATATGGCCCATGGGGCGCGCGTCACGCATATAGGGAGCGTCGCGTCCTCCGGGGCCGCCGGGCGCGCCCCGCATGGGCCCGCCGCCGCGCCGGTCCATGCCGCCGCGCATGCCACCACGCCCGCCGCGGCCACCACCGCGCTGCCCGCGCTCCTTAATGCGGCCGCGTTCTACTGAGATCACGCCACCGTTGAACGACGTGTTGTTAAGGCCTCGGATGGCGGCCGTCGCCTGCTCCTCGGTCTGCATATGCACGAACCCGCAGCGGTTCATGATGTCGCATTCTGTTACAACACCAAACCGCTCGAATAGCTTGCGAAGTTCCTCGGGCTTGGAGCCCTGTGGCAGGCTGCCGACGAACACTTTGGTTTGCTGCGGAGATAAAACCCTCACATGACTTACGGATCTTATTTTCGAGCAATAATATAAATATAATTATATCAGCACTTACCGGCACCATTGTGTTGTCTGTCTTTCACTATAAACTAGTTTTATCAATACAATTTTGAAAATTAACCTCGCGCACCGCAAACAACCTCTACAACCGCAATAAAATGGCGGACCGGAAGAATGATTGACAAGCGACGCGGTCGGCTAGCGCTCTGATTGGTCCCCGGCAATTATTAAATGCGGCTAAACCGTGATTGGTGGATACATTTCCGTTAAGCAAAGACCCAATGGGCTACGAGCGGGAAAAAGAAAGGAACGAATGAAATTTTATCGTTCGGAAATGCATGCCGTATATTTTTATATTTACAAAATATGAATTCTTAGGATTTGGATGTAGAAAAAAAAGTGTGTGTGTGTACTTATGTACACGCGTTAGAAGTTATACTTCATAGTTTCATACATAAATATATATTTTCTTAAATAATATAATAATATATTATAAAATAATATTTTAATAACTTCATGGTGTCGGTTTTTCATGACAGTGTGCGCGCGCATCGTAATAACTTCAATTATTACTGTCACTATTCTACATTCTTAAAATTTAAAACAAACTTTTTCTGAATAACTTTTTGGTGTCGGTGTGCGCGCGCATCGTAAAAAATCACTCTCATCATTTTTCCCTAACGCGCCAAAAGAAGTATAACTTCAAAAAGATATAATTATAACAGTATAAACATGCAGAAAGCGATGAACCGGACACAAACTCTACTCTGTACAAAAATTTACAAAGCTTTTACCCATTCTCGCGCATAGTAAATCTTACATGTTCACGTGCTCTAAATCTTAGATAAATTATGGATTATTTTATAAAATAAGTAACTCAACAACCAAGATAATAAAATAACTATCGTTTAATACTAAGTTAAAATTTTGATACATATAAATAACCACAAATTATCACATTACATACATCAGCAAAACTGGAAAACACCACTAAACAGGATTATTACTTATATTATTTATCCGTTCCAATAATAGATATACATTTATATATTTTATCACAATAAATATTTTTGTCAAGAATTACTTAATGTCAGCTTAACGCGTCTAAATACAGAGTAGCGTTATGAATTGATTTTATTAATTTGGTCACATGAAAGTTTATAGAATTTTTCACATACTCTGATAGATTGTATTTGTTTATAGTACCACAATCGATACAGTTAAATATTTCTAATAATTTTGTCCTTATTTTTTCAGGATCGTTATGATGGATAACTTTGGGTGTTATTCTTTTAGATTTTTTTAATAAAATGTCGGCGGTTGTAGTCAAATTGTAAGTCAAAAGTTCGTTAGGGCGTTTGACTTCATTTCGCGCCATACGCCCCAAAAGATATCCTGCAACAAAATAAAATAAACAATGTAATTGCCAATTAGATAGAAATCAGCTTTGCGTGGGAGAATTCAAATAATTATCATTCAAACTAGCCATGTAAATCAGGGATCGCCCTAATTCCCGCATTTATTATTGAAGGGCCTGCAATTTATTACACTTTCGAATATTTTCTAGTGAATTATCTTTAATCAAGGGTAAGTGTTAAAACTGTGTAATTTGGATTATTTCTCCCTACCAGGTAATATATTGTCAAGTCCTATAGGTACCTCACACGGTTATCTTGATTAAAATCGGCACATGCAATCTAATTTCGTCGCAGACAGTACTAGGTTACATGTATGCAATTAGAACGAGCATAAACATTTGTTAGTAAATAAATCAAGGCATTCTCACCTCCGAATATACATATCAATCCAATTAAAAGCACAATAATCGTGAATAATCGTTTGGTGACGTGGGGCGCAGGGCTCCCGCACGATCTACGCTCAAAACTCATAATTAAAAAAATAATAGACCGAATGAAGACGCGCGAGATGTGTCACTCTTTACTGTGAGAAATGTAATTGCCGCTTTCCCGCTAGTCGAGAGTTTTACCCGACGGCCGTGAATCCTATTTTATTTTTAGACGGAGTTTCGTGTTGTGTCTGCTTCGGTGAATGACTGTCCGTCATTTTATCCATTGGCTGTTGTAGGAAACCTTTCCTGTAGGGGGTCATGGACGGTCCAAAAGCTTACGGGAGGCGAAATTATAAAAAAAGACTTATACAAAATTAAAAAATAGGAAGCAAACAGCCAACAGGATACATTAAAAATGTTTCACGCGATTTACGCTATCGTAAACCTGTAACGCACGCAACTGTGGCGACATAAAACATTTTTCATTGATAAAATTTCTATCTAGTTTTGTTTGATTCATTAACGCGAGGTGCTGGCGGCGCTCACAGCTATAAATGTTTCTCTTATTTCGATATAATCCTAATGATTATGGATTCTGTTTTCTTGGTGATCCGATTAATAACTTACAAAAGATTTATCGACTATCACCCAATATTTAAAGGAATATTAATACTTACTAGGTTCAGATAACACTATCGAATCAATCGAAAAACGAACAAATCGAACTCAACGGTTTGCTCATTCGTGATGTTTTTTTTAATAGAAATTTAACGTAATCTTTATGAATATAATCACTATGTAGGAGTAACAATGAGGGATAAAGGAAGAGAAGTGAAAATGTGTGAAGGGCACTAAAATAAGAATTTAATAATAACCGATTAAAAAACGACAAGTGACTATTGACTGAAGGAATAAAATTAAAATAAGAGATAATTGGCATAGGATAAATTCCTCGAGCACCTAGTTCGGCCCCCATATAGATCATTACTACTATCTACTCTCAGGGCTGGGCAAAATACATGCTTTGCTGTAATTGAAATACAAATTACAAAATACTGTATCGCAAGTAATTAAAATACGAAATACAAAATACATTTAAGTAAGGTATTTGAAATACAAAATACAAAATACAGTATTTTAGCTATTTTTAATTGAAATACAAATTACAAAATAATGCATATTTATTTGTTTTGGAATAGTTTTTTTTTGAAGGCGGTTTTTGTTTTGTTATTGCAGGTCCTGATGAGCACAAACTTAATACTAAATGAAGGCTAAATGTATTTTAATAAATGTATTTTGAAGCCTCGAGTATTTGAAATACTAATTACAAAATACTTCGGCTTCACGTATTTGAAATACAAAATACAAATTACATTTTAACAAAGTAATTAAAATACAAATACAAAATACGTATTTGTATTTCAATTACGTATTTCAATTACAAGTAATTCAAATACTGCCCAACCTTGTCTACTCTAATTCTACCACCTTCAAATCCTTAACATTAAAATAACTGCTAAAACTTGCCATTAACATTTTTTCTGGCGTTTCATTTTAATTTCTTCTTTCAATGGTTATGTCGCTAAAAGTAATATGTCGGATGACGCCAATGTTAATTAAAGTTGAGACTCCTAATAGGCAAGGTTAAATGAGCTACAAATTAACAATTGGCTTAATAGAATTAAACAGCAATTAGATCAACAAATAATCATTTATTATAAAACAATTCTTATAAAAATATTGTATTAAAATAGTTTCGCGGTGGTCCCTTTAATCTAGAAGCATTCATGTCATCATTCATACAATATAACAAAAAAAGAATATATACACAAAAAATACATACATATATATTTTATGTGTGAAAATATTTTAATGTCGATAAAAAGTTTCGAAGAAACTCGAAGTTTGAGAATTACAGAAGCAAAAGAGTTAAAATAACTGAAAGATGATTAAGTAGATGATGAAGTATCGAGAAAAATACGAAAAGACAATTCAACTTTGAAAACGGCTTAATTTATTTATATTTTAAATATAAAAGTATTCTGTGTTTCGAATATTATTGAGTCCATATACATGTAATTATTTTTTAAATTAAATGATTAACGATTAGATTATTTAATTAAATCATATGAAATCTTTTTGATTAAATGAAGACCCGAATTAATGATGACCTAATAACTCTAATATTACATCGTTTACGAAAGTAATGATTATTTCGGTAAATCATAAAATAATAGGTTTTACTGAGAATTTTCTTACATCACATACTGACCAGTGTTGGACGATCACCAATTATGGAATCTTCTAGATCCATTTAATTGCTATTTTTAAGATCTATATCTACAATCCGTCATTACTTAAAATATTTGTTCAAGATTCGGTTAGCGAGATTGCATATTGAGGAGTGACTAATCTGATGTTTTTATAAACTTATATACAGTTAATTAGTATTAAAACAACAGTACGCATTATATAATCGTAATTAATAGTCTTTTTGGAAATTTAAGTGAACAAAAACGTTACAAACCTGTTATTTACTCATCTTGATACTTTTGAGCAATTTTAGCAAGCATTGCAATATTAGAGGTGACAGAAGATGTCCAGTTAATGTTTGTTTGCCTTATTTTTATATTAATCCTACCGTTTCTAAATATATTTTCAGTTAAATTTCCAAAATGACTAATAATCTTTATCCCTCGCGTGCTGACTCTATAAACGTAACACCTATATATCTGTCTCTATGCGGTATATAAATCTACTGAGGTCCCATGTTGAACAACATCTTGAGGTCTTCTATGGTGAGTTTGGATGCGTTGGTGTGTCTGGCGCCTGTCAGGACGTTCTCAGCCAATTCCAGCTTGGCTTGCTGCAGCTTCCTGATTGTCTGCTCCACTGTGTCCACGCACATGAACCTGTGGGATAAATATGTTGCATCAGCTGGGATTGGGATATTCGTATCCAGTGGCGATCATTCCATAGAAGCCCAAAAGCCCAGTTAGTCTTTCAAAATTCCGCAAAAGTCTTTAAATCTTTATTTAACAAAAGCAATTTGTTATAAATAAACAATTTTAACAATACACAATTAACGTGTAACGTTTTTGGGCTTCTATGGAAGTACCCCCACTGTTCGTATCCACCGGGAGAACGACCATAAAAGGGTGTGATGTAAGAAGTAAGCAAATGTTATGTTTCGCTAAAGGTGTTAACAAGGCTGATGATTCGTTGAACGTAGATGAATGTATTTTTAATAGATACTAGATGTACAATTTGAACGGTCCTGCATTTATGAAATCATCATCATCATCATCAGCCCAAATACGTCCCACTGCTGGGCACGGGCCTCCTCTACAACTGAGAGGGTTTAGGCCTTAGTCCACCACGCTGGCCTAGTGCGGGTTGGCGGACTACACACCTAAGAAATTCCTAAGAACTTTTTAGGTAACTTTTTATAAAATAGATAGATCGATCCTATCTTTTTTAATAAGTTTGGAACGCGCTTACATCCGTCTGCACAATTGGCCGAATAAAAAAATAATGTTAATAATTTTTCTTGCATCTATATTTTACATGTATTATAAGTCTGGGTATGAATAAATAAAAACACCCAACAGTCACATACATAGTTCTGATCCCACACTAAGATACGAGTTTTGTATCGTAGGGATCAGAAAAAACGAATGACATTTCGGTCTCATAAACACCCAGACCCGAAACAAATACTTGTGGATCACACAAACATTAAGAACCTATAGTCAAAATAAAATCATCATCATCAACATCAGCCTATATACGTCTCATTGCTGGGCAGAGGCCTCCTCTACCATTGAGAGGATATAGGTCTTAGTCCACCACGCTGGCCTAGTGCGGTTTGGCGAAGTACACACCAAAGAAATTCCTAAGAACTTTTAGGTGTGCGGTTTCATCACGATGTTTTCCTTCACCGTTAACGTAAGTGATAATACATTGTGAATACACACAAACTTCAAAGTTAAAATAAAATAAAAATAATAATATAGGTAAATTAAAAAAAAAAACTATTTTGAAGATAAGTGGCATTCGATGATGCGAGTGACCAACTGACCAGTCTATTTACAGATTTATAAAACAATCCTTGGGGTCGTTAATGCAAATGAACAACCATTGTCACTGCCAAATGGAATCAACCGGAAATTTTGGCTTAGCAAGCATTCCAACCATATGCCATTGTTATATGAAAACACTTGTTTAATATTACTACGAACATCTTATGGGTTCTAAAATAGCCTGTATAACACCAGGCTACAGGTTCGATCCCTGTACTGGGACATTTTCTGGGTAATTAATAATATATTAGGCGAATGAAATATTTGATGATTAAAAAATATGTATATAGAAAGATGTAAAATTTGATGACTCATGAAATTGTGCTGCTAAATATGATGATAATGACGTTACGAATAAATAAATAATAATTTAATAAGCAATATTGATGATGAATAACAAAAATATTATGTTAATAATCAGAAATGCTATCGCCCAAATAATGACGGAAAAATTATAAATGATTAATGATGATGATAGGTGTTAAGAATTAAATCATAAATAATTAACGTCAACACAAACAAAGGAGATCCGATTCCATTTGTTTTACAATATCTATAAAAAAAACGGACAAAGAAGTAGTTTAAGCGTTCTATATGCGTCCTAGTGACGTCAGCTGTTGATGTGAAAATTGGATTTTGAATACATTTACAATTAGCAATACGGCGGGTACGTACTTGCGAGCGTCGACAATTATATAAACTTTGGCCAAATTCTTAAAATGCCGCGCGGTACACACATGAAAATAGTTGGCACCGCGCTAAATGTGAGCGTTTCACAACGACTTGCGGACAAAGCTGTGACAATACACTATGATATTGTGACCACAGTATCATTTAAGAGAGAGATTTTCGTGATTTTATTTCTAGAATTTCATTGCATACAAAAAAATAATAATTTAAATACAGATAAAAGTAATAATAGAATAGAAGATAGATATATAGAAAGTTAAGAAAGATGAGACAAGCCCAGGATCGAGGGGAATAGCATTTCGTATAGCGTATATGTAGTAATGAAAAGGCTGAGAAAAACATCCCATTCGCGGATACGTAATATTATCCTATCCCACCACACACCCGCCACTGCAACTCCTGTTTTTCAGGATCAACAGCGGCTTATCAATGAAGGTCAGCGAATCTAAGGGAACCTAATTTGTCATTACCAAATAGATAAATCGGATACGTTATAATGTAAACAAAATAATTTTGATCCACTTGATCTTATCTACTTTTAAGAGAATCCTAGTTAACTATTTTTATTCAAAAATTGAGTCACCGCTAATAGTACATTTGCCGAAACTTATTAAATAAATATTTTATGCCCTTATGTATTGTGGTTTTAGTTTAAATTTCTTGTAATCTGTAAACTAAAACTGATTGGTTAATAAAAATAATCATTTTTAACAAGTTATTTTTACCTACGGAATTTCAATAGCCCGCGCCTCGAATTAGAATTGCCACATATTTTACAAACATTTTTTTTTGTCAGGAAAATCCCGTAAAAATCACAACTAATGGTCACAATGCACCGGATGTGGAAATTATCGCGTTCTCAGTAATTTTAGCGGAAATTTGGCGCGTTCTACTGAATTATGATGACGCGAAACATAAGGAAATGTGCTTAGGAGCTTTCGCATGCTTCCGGGGCCGTGACCCGTGTAGTACCAAAGCGTTTGTATTTAGCTCGAATCATTGTACTAAAATATCTGTGAAATCTTGACGACCTCAAGATTCAAGCGCGCGATCGAGAATCTCGGCGGTCGCAGGTTCAAACTCCGGGCACACGCTTCTGGCTTTTCGATGTTATATGTAATGAATTATCCGTACTTTAACGGTGAAGGAAAACATCGTGAGGAAACCATGACACCTAAAAAATCTTAGTGATTTCTTACCCCTTACCCCTCTGAGTTGCAGAGGAGATCCGTGCCCAGCAGTGGGACGTATGTATATGGGCAGATTATAAGTTTTATTTTTGCCGTTTTCTCCCAAGACTAAAAGAAATATAGAATCTAAACACTGATATCGATTCTTTGGCTCGAAAATATTAATTTTAATCGACTTTAATGTCGATTGAAAAACATTATTATTTAAATAGTCTGTCTCTGGGTTCTTCGATGTTTTTGTAAATTTCTTTATCATACGAATCTCACAGACTAAAGGCGGGGGATTTTGACGTAAGTATGCTAGGTAAGGCGGCGACCGCCGCCGATTCTCCACGACGAGTATACCCGTCAATCACAATTAACTGGTTAAGCTATAAATCGTATTACTACGACTTCCGCCTTTAAGCAACAGTAAAGATAAATTGTAGTACTACGAATCCCGCCTTTAATGTGTTAATTCGATTAGAATTATTCATTTCAAAATACCATCTACTTCACGCTAGACTTATTAAAACAAATCATATCCAAAACATATTGGTTAGTATCGACGCGACAAGACTGCATTAACTGCAATAACAAATAGATACAAGACAACAGGTAGGTAATTTAGTTTTGAGGGCGTCGCGAGGTGATTTGGAAAAGTTTTCGGCTGCATCGAAGATCGATCGACCTAGTTGGCGGTTATTTGGGGAACTATTCGCATCGTTATATCATTGGTTTGTCTGACGTGAACCGGTTTGTTTTGTTAGTAAACTGAGATGGAAATAACCACGCGGATTCGGTCTTTGGTTTACGTAAAATGGTTAAAAGGGGAATAAAACAGTACCATCGAAAATGAAAATATAATAAACTAATGTAATAATCAGGGAAGCAATAATCTTGTTAAAAATTTATAGTTTATAATGTAGTTATCTAAATCATCAAATATTTTATATACATACGGCTGTTGTTACACTCGTATGTACTCCGTAATAGTCTTTTTTGCAGCACATTGACACATTAAAATAAAGTTATTTATAATAATTAATCGTTATATTTATTAAATTGATTACGTAGTGCAACAAAGACACGAACTGTTTAAAATTTTCCGAAAAATAAATAAAAGTAGATTTCGCCTAAAGAAAGCTTTGCAACCTTCTTTGCGAACAAAAATATTTACTCTATTTTTTTTTTCATAGCGCTATGTCATGAGTGACAGTAAAACTGAGAATGTGTGCGTGTGACATTTTTGTGCGTGCGTGTATGCGTGTGACATTATGTGCGTGCGTGTATGCGTGTATGCGTGTGTGTGTGTGTGTGTGCATGTGCGTGTGTATGCAGGTGCAGTACGTCACCTGTAGATGTGCACGTGCTTGGTCTGTCCCACGCGGTAGATGCGGTCCTGCGCCTGCTCCTCGAGCTGCGGGTTCCAGTGCGTGTGTGTGTGTGCATGTGCGTGTGTATGCAGGTGCAGTACGTCACCTGTAGATGTGCACGTGCTTGGTCTGTCCCACGCGGTAGATGCGGTCCTGCGCCTGCTCCTCGAGCTGCGGGTTCCAGTGCGTGTGTGTGTGTGCATGTGCGTGTGTATGCAGGTGCAGTACGTCACCTGTAGATGTGCACGTGCTTGGTCTGTCCCACGCGGTAGATGCGGTCCTGCGCCTGCTCCTCGAGCTGCGGGTTCCAGTGCGTGTGTGTGTGTGTGCATGTGCGTGTGTATGCAGGTGCAGTACGTCACCTGTAGATGTGCACGTGCTTGGTCTGTCCCACGCGGTAGATGCGGTCCTGCGCCTGCTCCTCGAGCTGCGGGTTCCAGTGCGTGTGTGTGTGTGCATGTGCGTGTGTATGCAGGTGCAGTACGTCACCTGTAGATGTGCACGTGCTTGGTCTGTCCCACGCGGTAGATGCGGTCCTGCGCCTGCTCCTCGAGCTGCGGGTTCCAGTGCGTGTGTGTGTGTGTGCATGTGCGTGTGTATGCAGGTGCAGTACGTCACCTGTAGATGTGCACGTGCTTGGTCTGTCCCACGCGGTAGATGCGGTCCTGCGCCTGCTCCTCGAGCTGCGGGTTCCAGTGCGTGTGTGTGTGTGTGCATGTGCGTGTGTATGCAGGTGCAGTACGTCACCTGTAGATGTGCACGTGCTTGGTCTGTCCCACGCGGTAGATGCGGTCCTGCGCCTGCTCCTCGAGCTGCGGGTTCCAGTGCGTGTGTGTGTGTGTGCATGTGCGTGTGTATGCAGGTGCAGTACGTCACCTGTAGATGTGCACGTGCTTGGTCTGTCCCACGCGGTAGATGCGGTCCTGCGCCTGCTCCTCGAGCTGCGGGTTCCAGTGCGTGTGTGTGTGTGCGCATGTGCGTGTGTATGCAGGTGCAGTACGTCACCTGTAGATGTGCACGTGCTTGGTCTGTCCCACGCGGTAGATGCGGTCCTGCGCCTGCTCCTCGAGCTGCGGGTTCCAGTGCGTGTGCGTGTGTGTGTGTGCATGTGCGTGTGTATGCAGGTGCAGTACGTCACCTGTAGATGTGCACGTGCTTGGTCTGTCCCACGCGGTAGATGCGGTCCTGCGCCTGCTCCTCGAGCTGCGGGTTCCAGTGCGTGTGCGTGTGTGTGTGTGTGCATGTGCGTGTGTATGCAGGTGCAGTACGTCACCTGTAGATGTGCACGTGCTTGGTCTGTCCCACGCGGTAGATGCGGTCCTGCGCCTGCTCCTCGAGCTGCGGGTTCCAGTGCGTGTGTGTGTGTGCATGTGCGTGTGTATGCAGGTGCAGTACGTCACCTGTAGATGTGCACGTGCTTGGTCTGTCCCACGCGGTAGATGCGGTCCTGCGCCTGCTCCTCGAGCTGCGGGTTCCAGTGCGTGTGCGTGTGTGTGTGTGTGCATGTGCGTGTGTATGCAGGTGCAGTACGTCACCTGTAGATGTGCACGTGCTTGGTCTGTCCCACGCGGTAGATGCGGTCCTGCGCCTGCTCCTCGAGCTGCGGGTTCCAGTGCGTGTGGGTGTGTGCATGTGTGTGTGTATGCGGGTGCAGTACGTCACCTGTAGATGTGCACGTGCTTGGTCTGTCCCACGCGGTAGATGCGGTCCTGCGCCTGCTCCTCGAGCTGCGGGTTCCAGTGCGTGTGTGTGTGTGTGCATGTGCGTGTGTATGCAGGTGCAGTACGTCACCTGTAGATGTGCACGTGCTTGGTCTGTCCCACGCGGTAGATGCGGTCCTGCGCCTGCTCCTCGAGCTGCGGGTTCCAGTGCGTGTGCGTGTGTGTGTGTGTGCATGTGCGTGTGTATGCAGGTGCAGTACGTCACCTGTAGATGTGCACGTGCTTGGTCTGTCCCACGCGGTAGATGCGGTCCTGCGCCTGCTCCTCGAGCTGCGGGTTCCAGTGCGTGTGCGTGTGTGTGTGTGTGCATGTGCGTGTGTATGCAGGTGCAGTACGTCACCTGTAGATGTGCACGTGCTTGGTCTGTCCCACGCGGTAGATGCGGTCCTGCGCCTGCTCCTCGAGCTGCGGGTTCCAGTGCGTGTGTGTGTGTGCATGTGCGTGTGTATGCAGGTGCAGTACGTCACCTGTAGATGTGCACGTGCTTGGTCTGTCCCACGCGGTAGATGCGGTCCTGCGCCTGCTCCTCGAGCTGCGGGTTCCAGTGCGTGTGTGTGTGTGCATGTGCGTGTGTATGCAGGTGCAGTACGTCACCTGTAGATGTGCACGTGCTTGGTCTGTCCCACGCGGTAGATGCGGTCCTGCGCCTGCTCCTCGAGCTGCGGGTTCCAGTGCGTGTGTGTGTGTGCATGTGCGTGTGTATGCAGGTGCAGTACGTCACCTGTAGATGTGCACGTGCTTGGTCTGTCCCACGCGGTAGATGCGGTCCTGCGCCTGCTCCTCGAGCTGCGGGTTCCAGTGCGTGTGTGTGTGTGCATGTGCGTGTGTATGCAGGTGCAGTACGTCACCTGTAGATGTGCACGTGCTTGGTCTGTCCCACGCGGTAGATGCGGTCCTGCGCCTGCTCCTCGAGCTGCGGGTTCCAGTGCGTGTGTGTGTGTGCATGTGCGTGTGTATGCAGGTGCAGTACGTCACCTGTAGATGTGCACGTGCTTGGTCTGTCCCACGCGGTAGATGCGGTCCTGCGCCTGCTCCTCGAGCTGCGGGTTCCAGTGCGTGTGTGTGTGTGCATGTGCGTGTGTATGCAGGTGCAGTACGTCACCTGTAGATGTGCACGTGCTTGGTCTGTCCCACGCGGTAGATGCGGTCCTGCGCCTGCTCCTCGAGCTGCGGGTTCCAGTGCGTGTGTGTGTGTGCATGTGCGTGTGTATGCAGGTGCAGTACGTCACCTGTAGATGTGCACGTGCTTGGTCTGTCCCACGCGGTAGATGCGGTCCTGCGCCTGCTCCTCGAGCTGCGGGTTCCAGTGCGGGTCGAGCAACAGCAGGTGGTTGGCGCCGCACAGGTTCAGCCCCACGCCGCCCGCGCACAGCGACAGCAGCATCACCTGACAATCCCACATCTTAATGTCAATTATTGTTCATGATAGCTTTTTCCTTTATTTATATTAGAAAGGCAAAACTACCATACTGATATCTGATGGTATGCGACCAGATATGTACAGACTGATTCCGGAATGTATCAAATGCGTGTTACTTAGTGGGTTTTACATTTTGTGTATGATTATCTAGACCTTCATCGATTAGTCACCGGATTCGTATCAACAATCGATTATAAATTTGTAATTATAGCGTTCATTTCGTTACGGCCCTAATAATTATATAATGTTATAGTATTAAGTACTAAATCAAAAAACGTTGATGAATGAATCAGTGGCGGTACTTCCATAAAAACCCAGTTTGCTTTACAAAATTCCGAATAATAATCTTTAAGCTTTTCATCTTTATAGAATCAATTTGACATCTAAATGAGAATATCCTGTTATGTAGTTTATAAACAATTATAAACTAGACATTACACAATAAACGGATAACGCTTTTGGGCTACAGGAATGAATGTGTAACAATGAAGCGGAGCAGACTGACCGTGACGTCGGAGTGTGGGTCGTTGATGGCCTGTATGAGCGGCGGGCGCGCGGGCACGGGCACGTTGCCGCTGAGCGTGACGCTGCGCACGCGCACGCGCTGCAGCTCGCGCTCCACCAGCCGCAGCACCGACGTCCACTGCGACACCACCACCGCCTTGTGCCCTGCACCACATCCAATACTGTCCATTATACCAAATAGTATCGACAACAACCCATATACATCCATGTATCTATCGAAATCTTGTTATGAAAATAAAAATTCCATTCAAAAATACGGAAAGTAAACGTATTCAGTTAAATAACAACATCAACAGCCCATATATTGCTGGGCATGGGTCCCCTCTACAACTGAAAGGGTTAAGGCCTTGGTCCACCACGCTAGCCTAGTGCAGGTTGGTCGACTTCAACTACTCGGTAGTAGTATGAGATCTGCAAACCTCAAAAGAGCGGCCATTGGCTTAAACCTAATAAGATGGGTCTTTATACTGTTGGCGAAAGATGGATGTAAAAAAACCCTAGAATAATCTTTCGTGAATACCGTTATACACGTGACTATACATATGTGTATCTTCTATTATTATTATTATTCAATGTATTTAAATATTACTGTGTATGAAATTAATAGTATCGATAAGTCGGTATTTTTATCAATCTCTACCCCTATCTCTATTACCTTTGTTAGGAAACACATTCTTGTTGAGGCACTCCATGACGGCCTGTATCTTGGAAGAGGGCCGCGTGAGTTCAAACACTGGGTTGTTGGGAGAGAGGACAGATCTGATCGCCTCCGCAGCCGTCGTACCCTCCTCCGGCTCGTTCTCCTCCTCTTCTTCTTCGTGTTTTCTACTGCCACTCTGTGATAGTATTTGTTAAATATTATAGTCTACTATGTACTATGTGTTGTCCGCAACTTAGTCCTCAATTTGATAAAATAAAATATTCGATCAAAAGTACTAAGTCGACCTATCGATTACTTATATTCTTGAATTTTTTAGAGTGCTCATTTCAGTAAATTAGCCAGAATTATTTTCTGCATTCTACACGAGAAGCAGATCTGCTTAAATAATGGCTAATCATGAACAGATTAAAGCCACTATTTAATCACCAAAAAATACATCTACTATCACTTTTTAAATCGATTCGCTCCAATATCGATTTTTTGATTGATTCTCTCTTACCCGTCTCCTAGAAGAGTCCTCCAGGGACAGTTTATTGAGTTCCGCGAGCAGGTCCTGGCCAGCAGGATCTTCCGCCACATCGCCAGCGCCCTCCTCGTCCAACATGGCCGCTATCAGCCCGCAGTGACAGCACACTTGCCGCAAACGCAGCAGTAACACCAGGATCTCGTGAGACTTTACTGGTTTTGCACCTTCATGAGGAAAGAGTAAATATATGTAAAGATTTTTTGTTACGAGAGGAAAGTTTTTTAATATAGAATATGTGGGATATGTGCTAAAGGTAAGAAAAATATAGTATAGTATACAGAATCCATTGAAATTTGAATTTGGTACAACCCGCACTTGGCCAGCGTGGTGGACTAAGGTCTAAACCCTCTTAGTTGTAGTGGAGGCCCGTGCCCAGCAATGGGACGTATATGGGCTGATGATTATGAAACATTTTACCGTTCAGGTAGAATATCAACGCAACTATGTTGGCTTGCTGTTTTGATTTTGTTAAAAGACGCAAACGCTATAGAAGGCATTATTTTGTATACTTGTGTACTGTGTTTTATGTACGCAGTTTAGACTATCTTGAATTAGGTTTTGTTCGATACTAAGCTTGCTGCTTTTAACTTTAAATGGGAATGTTACCTTGCAGTGCGATCATTTTCTTGTGCATCTTGGTGTATTCACTGTCTTTATCAGGCCGCACTACGGTGAGTCCGTCGGAGTTCTTCTCCGCTCGCTGGTGGAGGAACTGAGCGAACAGGGTCTTCGAGAACACCAACACCTATTTACCAACAATTTTTGGTTTTAATTTTATTTGGTTTTAAGAAAATATAGGTATATGTTTCTATTAAAAGAAAGTAGAAAGAAAGTTTTTTTTAGTAACACACAAATTGTAATTCGATCATTGAATATTTTGACAACCTTATTTAATCCAGTTTGAAGGACCAAAGATTCATTGTTAAGTCAAAAGTGATCGAGGTATTAATCTGAAATGTCTCCGAAAAATGAATTAACGCGACACGAATGACTTCTAATAACCGTATTTCTCATACTATAATTTAGGGATGATCGATATTCATCGATGTTGAATAAACATCGATGTTTTGACTTCGATATCATCGATATATCGATGTTATAAAAATAAAATATCGAAACGACGAAACGTCAATTATTCTTTAGGGTGCCATCTAGTGTTCGCAAGACAAGCCGTACGAATAGTTATTTCTTTGCATTTCTCAAAGAAAAAAAGCAAAGAAACTGACTACTAAAGACATTAACAATAACATTAAAATATCAATTCAACTGCGAGTGCGAGACAACATTAACACTATCCTTTTTTTTTGATCGACAACTCTGTCAACGCACGCGTATTTGTAAGTTCTTGAGTACGTACACAATTCATACCGATATATCGATACTTTTTAGTAAAAATATAAATATCGATAGATATTTTCAAATAATATTATATTTACTTTATTGCATTTTCCGACATCGATGTTTATCGTACATCGATACTTCTGGTTCGATGTTAACATCGATGTCAACATCGATGTTTTTCTAACATCGATCATCCCTACTACAATTACGTAATAAGTTGAGGCTTAAGCCTCTTTCATGCATTCTCTTTCGGCTCATGACCATTTCCTACTGTTCAGAGGGACTTATCCTTAGTCCACAACCCTGGCCTATTATAATTCCTCTCAGTTTTTTCAAAGCGCTTCCTTTCAACGTAACTAAAAAAAAATAGTACCTTCTGATACACGTTCATCTCCTGCTTGGTGAGGGTGACTTCCACCTGGTGCGGCGTCCTGTCGGGCAGACAGCCCAGCTGGCCGCGCTGCTGCAGCTGCTGCTTGGTGCGGCGCAGCAGCAGGCACCGCATGATCGTGCTGAGCCGCTCCTGCCCGCCCAGGCTCTTGTTGTCGATCCATTTCTTCCACATCTGATGAGCGACAGTTCATTCATTTCATTCCAATTAGACAAGCTTAGTTTGATAAACTCGACGTATGATAAAACGATGCTTCTATTATAAAAAAAAACAATCAATAGTTCATTTGTCGATTAACATCGTTGAATAAAGTCGCTAATATGGCAAAAGGTGTGATATAAACTTACAGCCAAACACAATTACTCTACTATAAGCAAAAAATAATACAGGCCATTTGTGCCACACACGCCTCACTTAAACATTTCACTAATAGCTAAGACGAACATCGAGGCATCGCTTATATACAGCAATCAAAGAATTTCGATGTAACATCATCATCATCAGCTAATATACAGTTCCACTGCTGGTCAGGGCTTAATCTACAACTGAGAGCGTTTAGGCCTTAGTCACTAGCCTAGCGTGAAGAAGAACTTTTAGGTGTGCAGGTTTCCTCAGTACGTTTCCCTTCACCGTTAAAGTACGTGATAATTCATAGTGAATACACACGCAATACATAGATAGCATCGATAGCGATGAATGCTCACAGTGAGGTCATCGAAGGGCGAGCAGCGTAGGAACTTGATGAGCGCGAAGAGGTCGAGGTCCTTGTTCTGCACGGGCGTGCCGGTGAGGCACCAGCGCCGCCGCGCCACCAGCGCCGACACGGCCATGGACGTGGCCGACTTGTGGTTGCGCACGATGTGCGCCTCGTCCAGGATCGCGCGCCGCCAGCGCAGCCGCATCAGCACGCCGTTCTGTGCGAGTAACAAACTACTCATTTACTCTTATACGAGGGCAGTCCGATAAGTACTTAGCCTCACCGCCCGATGGCACCACTATCGTAAGATAAATTTACCATCATGTAGCACATCTTCGTAGACGGCTATTGTCAAAATTTCAGCCGAATTGGATTTGTAGTTTTGTTTTGACCGCGTGTGTAAGCGGACGTGTCCGCGGATTTTCGAAAAATGGAAAAAGAGCAATATCGGCCGGTGATTTGATTCTTGTTTTTGGAAGGGAAATCGCGCAGCGATATCAAAAAGCGCTTGGATGCTGTTTACGGTGACTCTTCTCCTTCAATGGCGACCGTCAAAAATTGGTTTAACGAGTTTCAACGTGGTCGCACGTCAGTTTTTGATGAGCCACGCCCAGGTGCCCCAAAAACGGCTACCACGGAGGATAACGTGAGAAAAGTCCCGATCTTGTATTGGCAGACCGCCGATTGAAGGTGCGCGAGATAGCTGAGACAGTAGGCATCTTAAAAGACCGCGTGGGTCATATCCTGCATGAAATATTGGGCATGAGAAAGCTGTCGGCTCGATGGCTGCCGCGTTTGCTCACTTCGGACGACAAGCGCATCAGTGACACAACTTCAGAGCAGTGTTTGACACTGTTTAGGTGCAATCCGAAGGGGTTTCTGCGTCGTTTCGTGACCGTCGACGAAACATGGATTCACTGGTACACACCAGAGACCAATAAACAGTCGAAACAGTGGACTTTACCCGGCGAATGTGCTCCGAAGAAGGCGAACACTGTCCCATCGGCCGAAAAGGTGATGGCCACCGTTTTCTAGGTTTCACAAGGTGTGATTTACATCGACTACCTGGAGAAGGGCAAAACGGTCACAGGGCTCTACTATGCCGAACTATTGGGCCGATTCAACGCTGAATTGTAGAAAAAAACGGCTCCATTTGGCGAAGAAAAAAGTGCTCTTCCACCATGACAACGCACCGGCTCACACCTCCGCCGTCGCAACGGCCAAATTGGTCACATTAGGCTACGAACAGCTGCTCCATCTACCGTATTCTCCAGATTAGGCCCCGTGTGACTTCTTTTTGTTTCCAAACTTGAAAAAGTCCGTCGCCGGACAGAAATTTGAGTCGAATGAGGAGGTTATCGCCGCCACGGAGGCCTACTTTGTAGACCTCCAGAAAACGTTCTTTTCAGACAGCTTAAAGAAGTTGGAGCATCGCTGGGTCAAGTGAATCGAGTTGAAAGAAGACTGTGATGAGAAATAAATCGCCACTTTTCCAAAATTTTCGTTTTTCTTTTGTAGGCTAAGTACTTATCGGACTGCCCTCGTACACCTAATATCATATACAGGATGTATTCAGACCGTGATCGGAAACTAAGGCAGATAATAGCTGCGATGATTACAAACACCGTGACAATAAAGAATCGAGACAAAAAATAAAAAAAATGGAGGTTTCTTAAGAACCATAGCTATCAAATGTATGTGGTTGTTAGGGAAACGTATTTATTTTTATTTTTTGGCGGGACTTTCTTTAACGCCAGGGGGTTTGTAATGATCTTAGCTATTACCTGCCTTGGTTTCCGATCACGGTCTGAATACACTCTATATGTACATACTTCTGATGCCACACTAAGATACGAGTCCTGTACTGTCCAAAATATAGTGAACAGAGGATTGAGTATTGCTTGTCGATATTGTGTGTGGTGTGTTTGATTTGTTTTTCCCTTTTTTCTTCCCTGTTTTCCGTTTTGTTTTGGGAGTTTCCCGCCCTTTTACTTTGATGGAATTTTCTCGAATATACTGTTCAAGCTCTAAACTTTGACATTGGCAGATGCGCAAACCGCGCCTTGCCTTAAAAAAAAAGTGTGTGTGTACTTATGTACACGCGTTAGAAGTTATACCACACGACTGAAGTAAAACTTATAAATACGCCCAACAGTCACATACATAGTTCTTAGTTTACACAACATATTACATTTCTGAACGCACTCGTAATTTACATACATTTAATTGGGCGCATTTATAAGTTTTACTTCAGTCGTGTGGTATAACTTCTAACGCGTGTACATAAGTACACACACACTTTTTTAACCTGCATTTGTGTCGTTTCCGGTCAAAAGGACGAGTTATTAAGCCAGCTGACTCATTAATGGTACTAGGCATTCAGAAAGCTAGAGAGGTGAAATGCTATCATTAATAAGTTTTGTTTTTAATTCATCGTGGTTTAAATTTCGAATGGATTATACGAGTATACAGTTTTTAATGCTAGTACTTTGTCCTTGCTGATTTATGATGTCCTGGTAGTTGCGTAGAACATAATTGACATTTTCTTATTTTCAATTTTAGTTTTAATTTATTACTGTCACAAATGTAGAATATACATTTTAAAAATCTAAAACATAAACTTTTTTGAAAAAATACTTGATCTGAAACATATTAAAACCTTCCTGATCCATTTGACACTTACATTTTTTTCGAGACTTAATGAGCGGTTAAGCAGACAACTTCATACTGTTAATTTAAGCAGACAACTTCATACTGTTAATTTTGTGTCACAGATGCGCGCGCATCTTAAAATTTCACTCTCATCATTTTTTCATAACGCGCCTAAAGAAGTATAACTTCAAAAAATAAAGATGAGTGACCTTCTCCGCGTCCCTCTGCAGTATGTTGTATGTGGTGACGACGATGTCGTGTCCGGCGAGGCGCTGCGGCTGCGTGGGGCGCGCGGGCCCGTGGTGCAGCAGCACGCGCAGCGCGTGCGGCGCGCAGTGGCGCGACACCTCGCCCGCCCACTGCGACATCAGCGACGCGGGACACACCACCAGCGTGCCGCCAGCGTGCACTGCGCACCACGTTATTACTACTATACTACACGCATTCTAAACACACGCATATTATACATACATACTACGGCGGCCATGTTTAATGTTACTAACGAATACTAGGTGACAAAAATACAATTAATAATAAATTATCTTTATAAGAAACTCTATCCAACGATGTAAAATTTTGGACATTTGGAATTAATAATTAACAGATTTAGGTTCTTGTGTCACTGTTTAGAAGATATAATCATTTATAAAATATACATAGATAAAGTCAATTAAATGCTATTACTAACGCGTAAAAGCGTTTAATCAAATACATACATAAACTCACGCCTGTATTCCCCGAAGGGGTAGGCAGAGGTGCATTTCTGCATCCACATTTCGCCAAGTATGTATCAGTCCCACGTAATAGGGGGCGAGCCTATTGCATATTATGTTATGTTTATACTACCTTATAATTGAAAAACGACAAAAATAAGGGATGAGAGAAATAATACAGAAAAACAATATCAATCATTCGCTAAATTCAAATCGATTTTCAAATTTTGATAAAATATTGATATAATAATCTTCCATTACAAACCAATAAAAACCCACTAACAAACTCTAATTCCAACTTAAGTGTATTCGTCATATAGTAACAAAAAAATTAAATGAGACTTACGTTTGGATCCTTTGCCCGGGCGGTCATCATCGGAGTCTCCGTCGTCGATATTGTTCTCCTTGTCGCTCATAATAAGCGATATCATTGTTATTGTTTTGCCGAGACCCATGTCGTCAGCTGTATAAAAATTCAATCAATTTAGCATCATAAACACCGTAGTGTTTGACGGAGTATCGATAGTTAACTGTTACATTTAACAACACTATCGATAATAATGGCACTATCGATAATATATTTTTAAATTTAATATTGATATTGACGATTTTATTTGTTACTAGTTGTGCCCGCGACTTCGTCCGCGCGGAAAATTAATTTTTAATAAGAAAATTTATTAACTAAAAGTACCCTAAGTTACTCCTTATTACATCAGCTACCTGCCAATAAAAGTCCCGTCAAGTAAGTCATTGGTCCAGCCATTTCAGTGATTAGCCGGAACAAACAGACAGACAAAAATTGTAAAAAAGTTATTTTGGTGTATGTACCGTATATACATATATATTCATATATACATGTAGTAAAAAATGGTTATTTTAAAATTACAAACAAACACTCAAATTTTATTTATAAGTACGTAGCCTAAGTTACTCCTTATTACATCAGCTATCTGCCAGTGAAAGTCCCGTTAAAATCGGTCCATCCGTTTCTGAGATTAGCGGGAACAAACAGACAGACAGACAAAAATTGTAAAAAACGTTATTTTGGTATATATACCGTGTATACATCCATATACATTTATTAAAAACCGTTTATTTCAATATCACAAACAGACACTCCAATTTTATTTATTTGTATAAATTAGTTAAATATTGATCTTGACGTATACTCATGGTATAACTTAACATCGCATATTGTGGAAGTAGTATAGATCAATTACCTTCCTTATTCCTAGTCTATTACCTTCTTTTTTCATAATAAAAATTCTCGATATGCTTAGTTTTGAAAGTGTCATATCTAATACGTTAATTTTTGCCTTGTTGATAAAATATAAAATTGTATTGTGTATCCAGAATTTACTTAACACTCGATACTCTTTCATCAGACTACCCTTGCCATCAAACAGCGTTTGTCTTTCTATAATATCACCCTCTCATAGAAGACTATGAATGCAGTTCCATAGGGTCGTTCGAAGTAGCCTCAAGAAGAACTTTTCTTTTCCCCTTAACCAGTGCCGTAAATAGGGCGGTGCCACCGGGGCCCAGGCACAGGGCGTTGGGCGGCTGCGGCATTACGGTTGGCGCTTCTCGCCAACGTACCGCGGTCGCCCCACTCGGCGCGGAGATGGCTACCGGGGGGTTTTGGTCGGTATGCCGGTTTAGGGAATTTTGTTAGGGACCCAGCCCGGCACTAACATCTGCGCGGACATGACGTCGCCGCGCGCCGGGCTGGAAGACCGGTGACCCCGACATACGCTTCCCGCCCCCCCCTCCCCCGGGGCTGGCGGGAAGTAGAGCCATAAACAGCTTTCCCCTCGAGAACAAAAAAAAAGGCACAGGGCGTTGATTCTGGGAGGCGCAAGAATGGGAGAGACGGCATTTACGGCACTGCCCTCAGCAAAGTATTGCAGTGAGAGTGTCGTGGTATAGAGTAGTGGAGTGGAGTGGAGTGGGCTGACCCAGTATCCCGGCGGTGGGTCTCTGCGTCTCCCGCCAGCGCAGCCAGGCGAGCGCGTGCAGCTGGTGCGGCATGAGCGTGGTGGCGAGGCCGCGGGGCGCGGGCGCCAGCGCGCTCTCCGGGGGGCGCGACGCCAGCGACTCGTGCAGGTCGCGCAGCCGCTCCAGGATCAGGCTGCGCTCCGCCATGTGCGTCGACATCGCTGCAAATATCTCATATTAGCTGTTGCTTGTTGCTTGCAACTGGGTCTGCCTAAAACCCAATAAAAAATAAATAAATAAATACACCACCAACCACCAACAGTCATATACATAGTTCTGACCCAACATTAAGATACCGAATCTTGTGTCGGAACTACGAGAGACTTTTCGCTCTCACAAAAACCCAGACCCGTAACAAATATTTGTGGAAGACACAAACATTTGTCTCGATGCGAAATTATTTGATGAAATGTATAAGTCAGTACATTAAGAAAAAAATATATGAGAAAAAAAAATGTTTTTCGCGGTATACATATGAAGTCGGATCATAATGTTCTGCCTTAGTCGACAAAAATGATCAATTTGAAAAAATTACATTAAAATTACCATAACATTTTTTACGGCGAAAAACAAATATTTTATTAGAAAAAGTGTAAAATTACGAATTTCATCAGAAACAATAAAAATCGTACATGTATGTGCCTTGCGATCTAGAGGTCTTGGGTTCGATTCCCTGGTCAGGCAAAGTGTTATTGGATTTTACCATTAGGAAATTTTCAGTAGCAGCACGGAGTCCCCTATTACGTGGGACTGATACATACGTGGCGAAATGTGGGTGCAGTAATGCACCTCTGCCTACTCTTTCGGGGAATACAGGCGTGAGTTTATGTATGTATGTATGTATATACAATAATAATAAGAGCCCTAACAACTAAAAAGCAAATGTTGAATATAGTGTAATAAAAATAGGATTGTGGGGAGGAATGGGTTAACTCTTAACTTGAAGTCAAAGCTAAAAACTCACTAGCAATTTGGCCTCGCATCAAGTGGGCTTAATTTTATGGAAACATAGCCCATATTGCGTCCCTATTGTGCCCATAAATAAAAAAAAAAACACTCAAAAAATTGGATGTTTTTGAGTTTGCTCGTTTGATCCATATTTTTCAACTTTATGATATAAAATATAGATTAGAAAAAAATGCCTGTACTCACCCTGCTTGCCGAACATCCTTGGCTGCACGGCATTGCTGGCCTTCTGTATCTCATCCCACGTGAGACCCTTCTCGAAGCCGTCGTTGGCGATGTCTTCAGCCGTGGGGTTGTCTGAAATAAATATTATTTTTTTAGAACGTTATAAAAAAAAACAAATTGTACCAATTATTTGCTTTTTTTCTCTAACCATTCATTGGACTCGGAAGTAGACGAAGTAAAACATATTTTTTCAATATCTATTACTTTTTACTTTTAGCACCGATATTTGCCATTCTAACCAAAAGCTAATTAATGTATGTGTAGAACCATTTCAATTAGTGCAGCGAAAACCATATTTAGACTAAACAGTTAGAAATTGATTAAATAATACTTCATAATAATCGTACCTGGTTCGACGATCATGTTGGCGACTTTATCTCCCTGGCGTCGAACCTCAGCCTCCAGACCCGTGAGACGCTCGATGTACTTCACACCGCCATCGGGAAGTGTGTTTATGTCGATTTGTTCCAACAGATTCTAAAAGAAAATTGTAACTTTAATACATTTACGACAATTAAACAATATGGTCTTATATTAAGCTCATCATCATCATCATCATCAGCTCTTATACGCCCTACTGCTGGGCACGGACCTCCTCTATAACTCAAACGGTTTAGGCCTTAGTCCACTACGCTGGGCTAGTGCGGATTGGCGGACTACACACCTAAGAAATTCCTAAGAACTTTTAGGTGTGCACTTGCAGGTTTTATCACGATGTTGTCCTTCACCGTTAAAGTAAGTGATGATTCATTGTGAATACACACATCACTACTGAGGTATGTTTTAGATATTTGTTTGATTTTTATATCTTTCTAGATACTTTGAGATTATCTCTATTAACAGACTGGATTTATATTATATTATTTTATTATCTAAATTTTTTCCTTAATTATTAAAGAAACAATAAACAAATCTAAAAAATGAGTAAGAATTATAAAAAATAATTTTCTAAATTAATGGGACCCGCATTGGGACTTATATGAGGTCATTATATAGATCCCTTAAACAGTGGCGGTACTACCATAGAAGCCCAAAAGCCCACCATGCCCTACAAAAATTCCCAATTATAATCTTTAAATCTTAGCAATTTGTCATTTACATTAGAATATCCTGACCCCACTATAAACAATTATAAATTAGACATTACACAATTAACGTGTAACGCTTTTGGGCTTCTATGGAAGTACCGCCATTGCCCTTAAAAATAAAATACAAAAAATAATATACAGACGTACAAACAAAGAATTTAAAAATACTCAGTTACTCAATAAAGGTATATTAACTCACTCTGACATTATGAAGATCCTCTTTCAAGCTATTCAGTTTGCTGAGTTCATTCTCCCTGACGTGTTTCTTGACGTACACGACCCCCTGGTTGGGGTAGCTGGGGGGCACCAAATACGACTTGATAGTGTTGTCCTTCTTCTTCTTCGGCGAGACATCTTCAAATTTCGGCTTCGGAGACTTCTTAATTTTCGGAGACTTGGGTACTATGCTTACCTGTGTTGGCAAGTAGAGTTTTGAATAGTTTCATGCCGAAGAATTTTACGTATTACAGAATAAGAGATAAATAATATAATAATTAATACCAAAAAATTGGTGGACACTGGACATTATTAATAACATTGAGAAAAATAAATTTATGCATAAAAGCGAACCCTTGTGGATAATTTCCAGAAAAATCGCATTTTTTTTCCAAAAATATAAAACCGTGCCATATAGTTATTAATAGTTTTGAATATTTAATTGAACGCGCTTATTTTAATTACTTCTTCAAGATTTGATATCTTTACCTTAAAATTGAGAACTTTACTAACTGTCACTGCTCACTCAGGCAAAAGCATATTGAAGGAAGAGGAATTCATCTCTCCCTAAAATCTAACTATATTTCGACTGTAGTATCAGAACATTCGCCATAAAATTATGCACAAACAGTCGACAGATCTGTACCAAATTTTAAAAAGGATAAGTTTTGACACAAGTATTACTTCTATGTAACTGCTAATTTTTAAATAATCTAATACAAATAACCTCATTATACGGGACATTATCCATAGGCTGCGGCCTGGGCGATGTGGCCAACCGCCTCATGTCTTCAGAATTAAAGTAGAGAAAATTTTATTGCTATTGAACATCTTATAGACAAATATTGAAAATAACGGCGAACTACAGTCAACACAAAAATTGTTGTTTTACATGAAAATTAGGTCCTGCCTCGGTACCCAGTTTCCCTGACTAACTAAAGTTATATTTTACTCCACAAAAGTGAGGAAGGTCCCAGCCCATTTGAGAAAATACTCGCACGACAGTAATTTTAATGAATGAATAATGGTAATATTGGTAACTTACAGTGGTATTTGGACTTCGAGGCATTTTTCATTTGTAATTATCATAAATTCATAGCAAAATATACACAAAACCTAATAAAGTACACTTTCAGAAATAACTTTTAATTTGCACGACAGAATTCTTTCACAGCAGCACGGTAATAAAGTCACAATTGCGGACCGTTGACTAAATTTTTCATTTTTACCCCCATTTTGATTTTATCGGATGAATTTGACAATATAAACCGCTATCTCCGAATTAAAGTCTTGAAATTTTAAATTATACTTCGCGTGAATAAATTATACGAAATATTTACTTTTAATAGCACCCACACACTCTAACTGATATATTTACAAAACAAAACCTAAACGTAATTATATTATTTTACTGATGTATTTATTTAACAGTAACAAAAGTAAGCGAGCAGTGATGGCCTCGAGGTTTAAGCGCGCGGTCGAGAACTTCGGCGGTCGCAGGTTCAAACCCCAGGCACACACCTCTGACTTTTCGAAATTATGTGTGTATTCACAATGAATTATCACTTGCTTTAACGGTGAAGGAAAACCATCGTGATAAAACCTGCACACCTAAAAGTTCTTAGGAATTTCTTAGGTGTGTAGTCCGCCAACCCGCACTAGGCCAGCGTGGTGGACCAAGGCCTAAAGCCTCTCAGTTGTAGAGGAGGCCCGTGCTCAGCAATGGGACGTATTTGGGCTGATGACGAATGACGAACAAAAGTAAATGTAATGATTAATTATTACAATTATATTTCAACCATTTCATGACTCATTAGAACATTTTCGGACGAAATAATTGGCGCGCAATTTAAATGTGGGAATAAATATTATTCACTATTCATACAAATATAAACTACTAATTATGTATATGTATATGCTTGTATCTCTTTATATTATTTTATTATACTGTTTTATCTATTTATATTTGTAATAGTTTGTCGTCATGGTTTATTCATATTAATAATTGAACTAAGCCTAAAATCTAATGTTAAATACGGTTTTAATAAAAATACTACATCGTCTAAGTTAATTTTTTTTAATTTAGACGAGGATTTTAAAATGAACGAATGATAATGTATTAAATAACAAAACACGATGGTAACGATAAACTATATATAATTTTATCAAATATTGGCATAACAGAAAAGGAAATTGTTAGGATATTTTCGTATTGGACTACCAGATACTTTATTATAGATAACACTCGATGTGTCGTCGTATTGGATTTCCGGTTACCCCGTGCCTTATTTGTTATTTTTGATATTTACTAGACAATTTTTTGTGGGATCCAGATTTATATTGGGTCTTGGTATTAATTCGGAAAATCACGTATTTCTGATTTTGAATGTTAGAATCATCATCATCAATGACCAAAATTGTGTGTATATGCCAAAAAATACAACAATACATACCTCATCTTCGTCGTCACTGCTCAGTGCTATGATCTCAGGTTTCGGGTCTATTATTGTTACGTCATCATCATATACCACTACATTCTCCTTACTCTCCATCGCTTTGTCGGCCGTCAGCTTGTTCAACAATTTATTCTTCAAATTGTCTGTCGCTGGTCTAGATTCAGTCACACCTTCTTTAGTAGACTTTGGAGTATTTTCAGTAGAATCTACTATTTCGTTCGTTATATCGTGTAGGGGGCTCGAGAATGGAGAGCAAGTTAATTTGGAAGTGTCACTGTCAACTTCGATAGTTTTTGTGGGTGTTTCGTGAGTTTTTGTGGGTGTATCGTGGATTCTTGTGGGTGTTTCATCGGGTGGCGTGGGTGTTTCACGGATTGACATACCAACGTCAGGTAGACTGCTGCATGAACCACTATTTGTCGATTTTCGATGGCTCTAAAATTTAAAGACTCAATCAATTTATGCTAGATTACGATTATTGTTATAGAGTATTTTGAGTTTGGGGGAAACTTTATTTGAATAGTAACTTAAGTATTTAAAATTCTTCCTATTCAGTAATCAGAGCTAGTTTTTAGGTTTCAAGATCAAAGAAAGTCCCCTATAAAAATTATATGCTTATAATAATTAATCATTACACAATACTCACATCATCAGATTGTATAAAATCTGACTCATCGCTGTCATCACCTTTAGGTATCACGCCCATGATGCTCATACGCGTCGCCCGAGACATCACCATTTGATCTTCATCTAGCTCATCACCATCGCTTTCATCACTACTGATTACTTTGCGATTCTTCTTCTTAGCAGATTTCAGTATTAGTTCATCGTCACTATCAATGATTGCGTTTCTGTTGATTGGACTCTCTCTTTCATCAGATGATGTCTCTTTCTCTGCATCACCTTCGTCATCATCAGAATTATTGTCAGTGGAATATCTCATAACATCAACAGCCGTTTTCGAAGTAGTAGATACTTCATTATTGTCAGTAGTATTTAGTTCTTTTGCACTGCTGTTTTTTGAATCATTGTCTTTTCGCAAATTTGAGAGTGGCATATCATCATCACTACTTTCATCACCTTTCTCGTCATTATTAGATGACTCTTCACTTCCATCAGCTTCATCACTGTGTATCAGATTATCTTGTGCTATTTCTTTGTCATTTTGACCACTAGATCTCTTTCTTTCAGTGTCAATTTTCAATGGTGTGTTTTTTAAACAAGTCAATTTCTTATTTTTGTCATGTTCTGCTACTATGGAATTATCCAAGTCTGAGTCAAACAGCATTCGTTTTTTGTTTTTATTATTAAGTAACGGAGTATGGAATACAGGCTTTTTTACGCTTGGTGGACGTCTAGGTATTAATTCGGGCGAAGCTTGAGGTTCTAAATAAAAATGTATGAGTATAACAAATTATTAATATCAGTTCAAAATCCAGTTACAGTATTTCATTTAGATCTCTAGCATTACTTTAATTTGGTTGATAAGGACTACATAAACCCTGAGACACTGGATTTCTATGCAAATACACTTACCATCTTCATCTGAGGAGCTCAAAACTATTTCATTATGAGATGATTTTGATTGTCTTCTACTTCTTGTTTTACTTTCACCTAGGTAAGAAAACAGTCATTCATCATCATCATCATCATCAGCCCATATACGTCCCACTGCTGGGCACGGGCCTCCTCTACAACTGAGAGGGTTAAAACAGTCATTGCTGAGTGTAAATAGAAAAAGTATGTAGGATGCTTTTTGATTGTCTGTAAATATATCCTCCCATTCTATATAAAAATAGTTAGTTGGATCTATAAACGGTCAAACACATGATAGAGATTCAGTCACTTTTCAAATTAATTTTATTTTCACTAGAGAATGATGCACAAGTAAAGTGCAAGCCTGCAGGCCAATTTTTTACAGGCAGCTTTTATCCTATTGTCTATGTTTTTGTGGGTATAAACAGCCATACTTATATATTATAGCCATACTTATTATGACTGCCTCATGGTCTCACGGCACAAGTATGTGCCATGCGATCTAGAGGTCCTGGGTTCGATTCCCGGGTCGGGCAAAGTGTTATTGGGTTTTTCCATTAGGAAATTCTCAGTAGCAGCACAGAGTCTGGAATTGTGCCCGAAAAACGGCAATAGGCTCACCCCCTATTACGTGGGACTGATACACACCTGGCGAAATGTGGGTGCAGTAATGCACCTCTGCCTACCCCTTCGAGGAATACAGGCGTGAGGTTATGTATGTATATATGTATGTACTTATAAACATTAGTTAATTTAACTACTAATTAAACATGCTGTAGCCTGAACTATTGATTGGCTTGCGACATTAGAGAAAATAAATTTTCAATCTATCAGCTTGAAATTGTGTATAATATCATTATCATCAACTCATATACCTCCCACTGCTGGGCAACAACTGAGAGGAATTAGGCCTTAGTCCACCACATTGGCCTAGTGCGGGTTGGTGTTTGATTTCTAAAAGCTTTATTTACCACTGTTACTTCTTGATAATTCCAGCTTATCTGATAAATTACTTGGTCTTGCTGATTTGGATGACTGACTAGTATTATCCTCATCACTCTGAGATTCATCTGGAAAAAAAAATTGCTCACAAAAACCTTTTTTAATGATATAACAGGACACTGTCAAATCTAGCCTTTTTAGCTTATGTTATTATTAAAAAGTAACCTACTTTGTATTCATGACTAATTAAAATCACATCTTAAACCAAATGCCACACTTATGTCGAAAATACGT
This sequence comes from Hemaris fuciformis, assembly GCA_907164795.1. Taxonomy (NCBI): domain Eukaryota; kingdom Metazoa; phylum Arthropoda; class Insecta; order Lepidoptera; family Sphingidae; genus Hemaris; species Hemaris fuciformis. Next base: position 12,246,445 of record OU015450.1, on the reverse strand, counting down.
AACAAGTTTTAACATGCAAATTTGTAGAAATGATACATAGGTGATTCATTAAAAATTATATCGTAACTCGTTGGCAGAAGGTGCATAATCCGTAGAAAAAACAACTAACAACAAAGTTTTCTTTGACACTTTCCAAGTGATAAATCTATAAATAAGGTAATTATATTCTAAAAGTAATAATGATTATCTAATGTACAGTCTGTGAGCTTACCATCGGTGGCAGATTCATCCGTTTCAGCAACAAAAACAGTGTGATTTTTCTTCTTTATATTAAACGAGTCGTCTACCACCAAACTATTGTCAATTATTTCGCCATCTGATTCACTGTCCACGCCTGTCTTATTTCGATATTCAAAAAATGAATTCTCCATTATTTTCACTACAAAATGTATTTATTATCATTTATTATTTCGTGGAAGCATTCAAAAGTTTTTTAAAACCCTATTTTCATTTGAATGCGAATGTCGTTTAAATTGACGTTTTGTTTTTGCTAAGGATTCAGATAATATTTCGATTAGAAACAAGACGATCCGAAAGATAAAATTGAATTACTTGGGATTGGCATAATCGTGAAATTCGATAATATTTGTCTGTGTACATTTTCATTCCAATACAATAGTTATTATTAAATCTGACTGAATTCTAATTTCTAAATGTTATTTAATTACACAACATACTGAGCTCTAGTGTTCCATAACTCTTAAAATTCTTTTGCAAGTTTTATTTTAGCTTTCTCTCTTTCTGACCGTGAAAGTACTATTTGAAAGAAAGGGAGAAAAAATATCAGCTCGAAAATAACTGAATGTGACAAACAGTCAAAATTACTGGAGCTGTCTATACTCTATTGTTTTGAAACCGTATGTTAAATGTTTGTAATTTGTATTTGTGAGCTTGCGTTTTGAGACCAAATACAACTAATGTTCAAAGAAATATTCATAATAATTTCAAAATAAGAATAAAATAGTGGTGTTAACTAAGTACCAACATGACTGAAATTCAATTGCAAGAATTTAAATTGGAGCCCGATTCAGAACTTCGCTTTGAAGTTGAATCGAAAAATGAGAAAGTTGTTCTAGAAGTAAGTTATCTATTAAATTAAACATGATAGATTCTAACTCTAAAACTATATCTACTTGCATCAGGTTGTCCTTCTTGTGTTAAAATGAACTTATATAGAGGTCATTTGTTTTTAGGTCAAAACTGGTTATGCCGAGGTATTTGGCACAGAGTTGGTCAAAGGTAAACCATATGAGTTCCACTCAGGAGCTAAGGTGGCAGTATTTACGTGGCATGGTTGCGTCATCGAGCTTCGAGGGCGAACAGAAGTCAGCTATGTTGCTAAAGAAACTCCTATGGTATAATAGTGCATTCTTTTAGTCTCTGTGTAACTGTTGCTTTTTTCTACTACATACACACACGAGTAGGCAGACAAGTATTTGTACACCCATACTTTGCTATCTGTATTTACATCCCACATTATATAAACAAAACTACTTAATTTTAAGTCAATTTGAAGTTATGTATAATGGTAAATGTCCATTAAAAACAAATGTCTTTTAAAAGGAAATAAGAAAAAGTAAACTGAAATAATACTGTATTCACATACATATTTAACATGATGAATGTGGAAACCGCACAAATTGTGTCCTTTGTGTGTTGTTTTACTGCCAAAACACTACAGTGAATGTATTTAATGGAAAAGCAAACAATTTTTTGAAAACCTCAGAAACCTGACGGAAAATAGTCTTTTGCTACTAATCAACAGTAGGCCCAGGAGTAGACCTTTTTTTGAATTATGTAGACCTCCATCCATATTACATTAATTTAATAATAAAGATAATAATAATTTTTATATAAAATGTGAAATTTCTCAACCCAATTTGTCCCAATCAGGTGGTTTACCTCAATGTACATGCAGCACTGGAGCAACAGAGGATGGCCGCTGAACAGGAGAACACTCGAGGACCTGTCACAATGGTAGTGGGGCCCGGTGATGTCGGCAAATCCACTCTCAGCAGGATACTTCTCAATTACGCTGTGAGAATGGCCAGAAGGCCAATATTTGTGGACTTGGATGTAGGGCAAGGACAAATTAGTGTGCCTGGCACTATAGGTAAGACCCATATTTCTTTGTGTGATTTACGTCTGTTAGATGGGTATTCATAAACTTCAGACTTGGATCCAAATTTTAGTAAGTATTTAATTATCCTAACAGAATCTAACATCTGGCTAAACCTATCTTAGTCTCAAATCTATCCTGTAGTGCAGTGGTCGGCAACCTTTTGGCAGGCAAGGGCGACAATGTGGCAAAATAAACTAAAGGTGGGCCGCACTTTTGATATTTACTCTAAATTCTATGGAATATAATATGTAATATCTATGTATAATTGGTCATATCCCATAGAAAAAATGAAAATGCTAACTAATGCTAACATTCACGGACCGCAAGCAAGATGTCCTCGGGCCATGTGTTGCCGACCAACCGCTGCTGTAGTGTGTTCTTTAACTTTGTAATACAATAGCCAATAGATATACCTAAATGTAATTTGATTGTTAAATAAATTTAATGGTCTGATTACCCCTGATTTCCCCTAGGTCTAAAAAAAATGTATGGATTTATTATGTTTTGTTTCTAATCTTGAAACAGGAGCCGTATTAGTAGAACGTCCAGCATCAATAGAGGAAGGGTTTAGTCAGCAAGCACCTCTAGTGTATCACTTTGGACACTCATCGCCCGGGGACAACCTAGAGTTGTACAACACCATAGTGTCGCGACTGGCAGAGGTCATCACTGAGAGATGTGAAAATAACAAGAAAGGTATGTATATGACTGCCTCGTGGTCTCGCGGTACAAGTATGTGCCGTGCGATCTAGAGGTCCTGGGTTCGATTCCCGGGTCGGGCAAAGTGTTATTGGGTTTTTCCATTAGGAAATTCTCAGTAGCAGCACGGAGTCTGGAAATGTGCCCGAAAAACGGCAATAGGCTCGCCCCCTATTACGTGGGACTGATACATACCTGGCGAAATGTGGGTGCAGTAATGCACCTCTGCCTACCCCTTCGGGGAATACAGGCGTGAGTTTATGTATGTATGTATGTATGTATATGAAACACCAGCTTATTTTAAAATGAAGTATGTTGTTATAATCAGAATCTGACAATTTTTTTATTGCAGCTGCAGCATCAGGTGTGATTATAAACACATGTGGTTGGATCAAGAACGCGGGGTACAAGGTTTTAACGCATGCCGCTCAAGCCTTTGAGGTAAATATTTAATGAGCGGACAAATGAATGTATTAATTTATATTGAAACTTAAAAAAATGGGGAAAGGGAATCTCTTTCTTGTACATGTGCATTTGATTGTCGCAAATGAATATAAACGGTTAAAATGTTTTTATTATTAACATTACCAATGTATATTAAAATATAATCAGCTGCCAGTATAGGTCAATGACCCGCGCAGCTTAGAACTTTATTCACACTTTTTTTTTCTTATGGCTCCGCACTTCTTGTGCATCACAGACAACTTAACCTATAGACGACGCATTACTGGGGATATGCTTTCGCCGACGTTATGCTCTGACACGACATAACCGCCGGCCCCGCCCCTTAACGTGACTCATTCCGCCGCCGAGTGTCGCAGTGACATATAGTCCCTGTTTTAAAAATATTAACTGTCATAATGCCGTATTGTTCAGTGAAATTTTGTGGAAAGAGCAGCACAACATCTAGTCTTGCAAAAGATGGTATTACATTTCACAGGTAAGTTATTATTCTTTCATTAATCACTAAAATAACTATATACTAAAAATAAAATATTAAAAATTCTCGCGTTTAAGTCGTATTTGCATCTCTTTCTTTCTTATTTGAATTCATATAACATTATCTCGCTCTCTCTTTGACACGCAGACTAGTAATGAGACACAATGTAATTATTGTTTTATCGACAAATAATATTGAGATCGATATTTTTATAGACTGTATATCGTTGTTTGTCTGTTGTTGAAAAGGTTTCCCAAGTGCCCTGAAGTGAAAAAAAAATGGATTGACGCTACCAAACGAGATGATAATTGGTTTCCTGGAAAAAATCACGTTATTTGTTCGCGACATTTTACTGGGGATTGTTTCCGAATTGTTGGTAGATCTTAGATTAGATTAGATAGTTTTCTATTTGAAACTGAATAAATAATAATAATTTGAAATTTAATAAACCAAAGAGCTATCCAATGTATCTTTCTTGTAAAACATTGAATTCTTTAGCAAACCTAGAATTATTCCCCGACTTACTGCACCATCAGTTTGACTTTGAAAACGTCAATCATTTGATTGATTTAATAAAATGCGTAATTAATAAATATATCGACATACGTTTGGCTTATTTAACAAAAAAAACTGAATCAAAATCAATAAGGAGAGTTTATACAAAATTAATACATTTTAGAAGTCAATAGTTGATAAATAGTATTTACTTTTAATTGATGAATATTTACTTTCGTAACGAATATTTATTTTCTCGTCTCCGGAAAGTCAATAACTCTTTTATGGGGAAATGTATACGCTTCTATAACAAACTTCCGAAGGCTCTTAGGGAGCTTCCCTTGACAAAATTTAAGAAATCAATTAAAAATAAGCTTTATAAAAAAGCATACTATAAAATTTCAGAGTTTATTGAAGATAATAAGCCTTGGGAGTAAGTAAATTGATTGGAGTTTTGTTTTGTTGCTACAGTTTGTATCATTACGACATTTATAATGTAAAATTGAAATACTGTAATGAAAAAAACATATATTGCTATTTTTTAAAGAAAAACCGACATGTCGTGTTGCTGAGAGAGTTTCTTGCCGTTTCTTCTACACAGCGATAACACGTTGCGAAGCGGCAATAGTTTAAAAAAAAGTGTAAAATTGACGATTCTAAAGAACTTGTAAAAGTCTATTTGAATAAAGATAATTTGACTTTGACTTTGATGATTGTTTAACTTATAAGTATTAAAAATTTATATGAAAATTAATATGTTTTTTTATTTTTCCTTTATACTATAAACTTCGTAGATTATCGATAATTATTAGTTTATCCCATCTCTAGTGCGCACTAGAATGTTATCAACTGTCTTGAAGCGTCCAATGAAAACTAGCCGACTGCCCCCGTACCCCGCCACGATTTAGCGATTTTGTTTTCATATTAAAATTAATAGAAGCGGAGTCTATAGGTTAGGTTGTCTGTGTTGTGCATCTAGCCAATGACAAGTAACAGGTCACAACACATTGCGGGATTTAAAAAAATCTTTTTTCTAATGTAAAGAAGTTTTTTTTTTTTTAAGTTTTGAAAAGAATATGGGTCCAAATTAGTTCCTTAGACAACCACAAACAGGTTTTAATTTAATGGTTTTTCTTGCCAGGTTGACGTGATCCTAGTATTGGACAATGAGAGGCTATACAACGAGCTGAAACGAGACATGCCTAAGTTTGTGAAAGTCGTCTATTTGCCGAAAAGTGGCGGGGTAAGTTTACCATCTATACTAAAATGTGATGAACTTGTCATAAATGAGCTAGTATGTTTGCCTCGGCAATACTGTCAATACTCTTCAAACATGAAGCCATAAACAAAATACCAACTTGCTGATGGTAGAATGTTCATATGGATTTGGATAGCGACCATGCTTCGCGGTTAAATCTAACTACTGGCTCTACTAATTATTTAAATAGGTGTGTATTTTTATATAATTGAATCTATTAAATAAGGAAATCTTGCTGAAATGACATTTTTTAAGTTCTTTTTTATTGTTAGGTGGTAGAACGTTCGACGACACAAAGGGCAGAAGCGCGCGACGCGAGGATCAGAGAATACTTCTACGGAAAGAGAACTCCGTATTATCCACATTCCTTTGATGTTAAATTTTCAGACTTGAAAATTTACAAGGTGAGCTGACAACAGTCGAGAGTTTTTATTTGTCTTTGCTTTATCATTCTTAACGATATGGCTACTGTTTTATTTTTTAGTAACAAACACGTATTTAACTGAATATATAGTATGTAGTACCTCTACTAGAAATTCTTTTGGGATGTTCCCTAAATATGGAGAATTTAATAGTAGAGAAGTCTATCATGGCATCACAAGTCACAGGTCGATCTGGCAGTCTAGAAAGTAATTATGTTAATATGATGATGATGGACGATCTTTTAGATATTAGAGGACTGTGGGTGGTGATAATCGACGATCTTATAGATATTAGGGGAGAGGTGAGGCTATGGGTGATGCTGAAGATAGATCTGTTAGTTTCTAGAAGAGGTCTGTGGGTGATGATGAAGGTAGATCTGTTAGTTTTTAAGGGAGGCCTGTGGGTGATGCTGAAGGTAGATGTTAGTGTGTACGGGAGGTCTGTGTGGATGGTGACGGAGTGAGTGAGTGTGTGTGCAGGTGGGCGCGCCGTCGCTGCCGGACTCGTGCATGCCGCTGGGCATGCGCGCGGAGGACGCGCTGACGAAGCTGGTGAGCGTGTGGCCGTCGCCCGCGCTGCACCACCGCCTGCTCGCCGTGTCGTTCGCGGCCGGGCCCGACGACCACGTGCTGCACTCCAACCTGGCCGGCTTCGTATGCGTGTCAGTACCACCTTCTATCCTACCGCGTCTATGGCCCAACTCCCAATGTGGAAGGCACCAAATTACTTTTTTCTACATATAATATTTGTATCTGTGGGCACGGTAGTGCCCCCACCAAGTCGAGTGAAAAAGCGGCACGGCCGCACTACATTTTTCTCGAAGCAACTCTACACTAAAAGTGAGATACATTGTGTTTTCATGCGATTGCCAAGTCTAACTATTTTATTTAAAACATAAAAGATTTTTAAAATTGATATGGTCACTATAAGATGTTGTCTGGTAAGCTAAGTCCATAATAACTTAAGACAGAAGGTCCCTTAAACGGGGACTGAATAAATTCATCGACCTGGATCTCACAACTTTTTACGGTAGAAGAACTGAGTTGCGAAACTTGACGTTTTTTTACAAGTTTTAGTTATTAGTTGTAATAGTTTCTCTGCAACCTAGTTTTGTTAATTTCTTTCTTTTGTAAAATAAAGAGCATTTCTCATTGAATTTTCATTTCGACATTCGACTATTTGAAAGTTGAATTATGTTATCATTCCTGCTGAGAGGGATTTAGTTTGTTGATAATTATAATACTCATGTGCTTTTAGACTTATCTGTTAATTTATTATTAAAACAGGCACTACATCACTTCACTACTTATTCACAAAACTATTAATGTTGTAATAATTTTTAAATGCGTAATAGCACCCACAAATTACTAGGCTCTGTAGTAATGAAACAAATAATAAAGTGCAATAACATGTACAGCACGGCGGTGGACATGGAGCGTCAGGTGCTGACGATCCTGTCGCCGCAGCCGCGCCCGCTCCCCAACACGGTGCTGCTGGTGTCGGAGCTGCAGTACATGGACAACCACTAGCGCGCGGGGCCCGCCAGCGCGCGCCACGCCCGCGCCGCCTGGCGGAACTGGCTCTAAACTGTAGAGCCCAAAGACAAGCTAGGCCCCATAGAGACTCGCTGACCCTGCCTGTTTCCTGAGATAATCTCCACTGAGCAGTGGTGGTACTTCCATTGAAGCCCAAAAGTCCAGCTTGCCCTACGGAATTCCGAATATATAATCTTTAAGCTTTATATCTTTATTTAACAAAAGCAATTTGACATACAAATGCGAATATTCTGACTCCACAGTAAACAATTATAAACTAGACACTACATAATTAACGTGTAACGATTTTGGGCCTCTATGGAAGTACCGCCACTGCCACTGAGACACAATCTGGAGCGCTAGGGACACCAGCAATGTAAATATTAATATTTATCAATAAATCTATTGTTGTGTAAATGTAGAATGGATTTTATTGCCTACCCTTTTTTGCATCATGTACTCATAATATAATAGTTTTGTAATCCAAAAAGGTATTTTTTTCAAAATCAACAAAATAATTATCTTTCCATTACTGATTTAAAAATAAATTAATACAATTGGTGCTTTGTTAATAAATTAAAATGCTTATTTATTAAAAATTTAAAAGCTTATTTCAACTTTTAAATAAAATATATTTCTAGTTGCAAAACTATTGTGAATTGTGACATGTATCACTATGAAAATACAAGATAAAAATTGTATTAAACATTAAAATGAAAATGTGTAGAATCATAAAAACGAATAAAATTACTGGTGTTTATGCAGTGATAATTCATTCCATGAAGTTAAAAATAAAAAAATTGTGGATATTAATAAATTGATAACAACCAAATGGTAAATAACATAATGAAAAATTCATTTTTATTAATAAAAATAAAAACATTATTTACAGGGAAAACTATTTTGTAAAGTAATACACATGAGAATCATACATCATCATGAATCTAAAATATTTTTTTTTACATTTTGTATAAATTAAAACATACTCCGGGTAGAAAAAAAAAGCTTAATATACTCGTATATTATATGCCAAGTTTCAACTCTTTTATTCCTTTAAAAACATAACGAATCTTAAGTTTTGTTAACATAGCATCAGAGTGTATTTAGTCCTATTACAAATAGAAACTAGTTACTGTTTTAAACGGAACGCGTCCAGTGTACTGTCGTCTGACATCAAAAGTAATGAGAACCTTGCCTCTCACGCCAGTTCTCACAAAAATGGCGACTATTAATGACGTCATGTATTTCCCTGTAATACTACGCCAGTCTGTCAGCCTGTAATGGAAGGAGCCCACAGACTTCGCTGTCTTGGACACCTAGAGAGATCGGATGAGGATCGTGCGGTAAAGCGGGTGTACCAGGGTCGTCCCTGCGCTCGTCACCTGGTTGGACGACCCAGGTACCGTTGGTAGGATGACGTCGAAAAGGGTGGAGGATCTCCAGGTTGAGGATTGGCGGGAGATGGCGCAGGACAGATCGAAGTGGAGAACCTTATTGTCCACTTTGGGTCGTTGCGCCATTGCAGTATGAGCAATATACAGTGGTCTCCATGTATTACGGAAATAATCCTAGATATAATACTTTTTGTATTATTGACATATTCGAACAAATAAAATATGGTAAAGGAACACATTCGGTGTGTGATAACTACGTATTAGACAACATAAAGAGGGCAGTACTTACTGGCTAATAACTGGACCATTCTTCAATCATAATCGAAAATAAAGAACATCAAAATGTATGAAATTGACAACTTACAGGAAAACCATACATACATAACTTCACGCCCGTATTCCCCGAAGGGGGAGGCAGAGGTGCATTTCTGCACCCACATTTGTAAGTATCAGTCCCACGAAATAGGGGGCGAGCCTATTACCGTTTTTCGGGCACAATTCCATACTCTGTGCAGTTGTTTACAGCCTCCGATTCTCATAAAAGAGGGGGATTCGATTGCCAAAACCGAAATGTCTCAAACCATGAAACAAGAGTTGATAAGACAACCTGAAAATGTGTTAGGTCTCATGACGCAGTTGGCTAGACACCAACTCGCAAAAGAATCTCTCTCAATCTTGATACTTTATGGTCCCATTCAAATATTAGATACTCAATATTTAAAAGCACTAGTTGTGTTGTCTGTTCTTCTTGTTGGTCTCGCCGTCGCTGTTGTGCACGTGGGACTGCGCGAACTTGATGGCCACACGCATCGCGTCCTGGACAAGCTGCTCGCAGTTGATTAGGCTCACCTGGAAAATATCCCTTTATTTATTTAAAATACTGCCTCGTGGTCTCACGGTACAAGTATGTGCCGTTGGATCCATAGGTCCTGGGTTCGATTCCCGGGTCGGGCAAAGTGTTATTGGGTTTTTCCATTGGGAGATTCTCAGTAACAGCACGGAGTCTGGAAATGTGCCCGAAAAACGGCAATAGGCTCGCCCCCTATTACGTGGGACTGATACATACCTGTCGAAATGTGGGTGCAGAAATGCACCTCTGCCTACCCCTCCGGGGAATACAGGCGTGAGTTTATGTATGTATGTGTTATTTAAAATAAAAATAAGTAAATACACCCAACAGTCATAGATAGTTTTGACCCCACACTAATCCCCCACTAAATCAGAAATATGAGAGACTTTTCGGTGTTACAAACACTCGGACCCGAAACAAATATTTGTGGATCACACAAACATTTATCTTGGTGCGGGGATCGAACCCACGGCCTCTCGTTTCGCAAGCTGGTACCTAGCCAACTGTGCCACGGGGCTGATTAAATTTATTTAACACTTTGTTGTACACCCAGTTTTAAATCATAAAAAATATACTAGAGGGTACAAATGGTGGGTTTATTGAACATGGCGATCTTGTCAAGACAATCATAGGATGAAATAGTAGTAATGGCCTTACTACAGAATATCCATCCTATTATCCTAGTATTAGTAAGTCGTGATGGCCTCGAGGTTTGGGCACGCGGTCGAGAATCTCGACGGTCGCGGGTTCAAACCCCAGGCACACACCTCTGACTTTTCGAAGTTATGTGTGTATTCACAATGAATTATCACGTACTTTAACGGTGAAGGAAAACATCGTGATGAAACCTGCACACCTAAAAGTTCTTAGAAATTTATTAGGTGTGTAGTCTGCCAACCCGCACTAGGCCAGCGTGGTGGACTAAGGCTTAAACCCTCTCAATGGTAGAGGAGGCCCGTGCCCAGCAGTGGGACGTATATGGGCTGATGATGATATCCTAGTATTTATTTATTTATTTATCATTCATTCATCAGCCCATATTCGTCCCATTGCTGGGAATGGGCTTCCTCTACAACTAAGGGGGTTTAGGACTTTGTCCAGCACGCTGGCTTAATATTACCTTGCCTACCCAACTTTCAATAGCTATATTACCTTGGTGGCGGTCATCTCCGCGTATGTGAGTGGCGAGTCTCCCGGCTTGGCAGGCACTATGTCTGCCTGGAACACGGGCGTGATGCAGCCCAGCCACCGCCGGGCTGTGAACGCCTCCGTCACCAACTCCTGATACACAAAAAGAAATACACCCAACAGTCACATACATAGTTCTGACCCCACACTAGGATACAAGTCCTGTGTCGTGGGCATCAGAAACTTCGAGATATTTTTCGTTCTCACAAACACCCAGACACGAAACAAATATTTGAAATTTAATATTTGAAATGCGCCTCTGCCTACCTATTGGGGAAATACGCAATACGGAAATATAAATATAGTCGCGAAATTATGTATGTATGTATGAAAAAGTTTTCCTCTAAATTTCTCCCTGCTATACCTAGGGACTCTCCCAGGAAGATAATAGCACACATATCACCAGCAGCCCTACCTGTGGCACGGTGCAGGCGGCGAGCACGACGCCCCCCGCGCAGCCCAGCAGCAGCGCAGGCAGCGCCGGGGAGTCGGGCCGCATGGCGCGCGACACGCCCTCCGCGCGCATGAGGTACGAGCACCGCACAAAGTGCACCGCGAACCGACGACCCTCGCGCGCCGCCTGCGCCAGCGCCGAGCGCACCTCCGCCTCGGCTATGGCGCTGCTCATCGCCATCAATTTACACACCATCAGTCATTAACTCTTCACCTTATACCAGCAGCTTGGTTAACAGAGATCCTAGAGAACTATGCTGGTGGTAGGATATTCGTATCCGCCCGGGATAGCGACCATCGTACACAGGGCGTATACCCGCTATAGTGGCACATGCAAGTGTGCCGCGTTCCGGGATCAGCCAGTGTATATCCGGTTTTCGGGGGGGCTTCAATCATGGTGAAAGGATGACCGTGCCGGCATTTTTTGGCCGGTTTATCGCGGTCGGTCCTTTGATCACCATGGTATTAGCCCCCCAATCTTCATCACAATAAGTTGAAGAGGTATTCGGCCGGCATGATTGTGTCGACCAACGGGAGATCATCATCTCTCGCTGGTCGGCACTTTTTATGGACTCCATTGCGCTTACCATCAGGTGCAATGGGGTCACTTTGCCGTGCCAGTATAAAAAAAAAAACTACTTTTATCATCATCATCATCAGCCCTTACCTATACATCCCACTGCTGGGCACGGGTCTGCTCTACCACTAAGAGGGTTTAGGCTTTAGTGCACCACGCTGGCCTAGTGCGGGTTGGCGGACTACACACCTAATAAATAGCACCTACATATTATATCAACCTAATAATATACTGTATATTATAAAGACACACAAAGAAATTGTGGTTAACTTACTGAAGCGCCATATCGTTTCTGTCCACTGGTCTCTTCTGCAGGCTGTCCAACAGCGTCAGGCACTGCGCGTACTCCCCGTAGGGCGCTCCGCCCCCACCGCACAGCTCTGCCAGGGAACACTTAATTCGATCCACCTCTTCTTTACGCCGATCCGGGTCCACCAGCTCAATCATTTGTTCCAACTTACGAGCTCGCGCGAACAATTCTCTCGCCTGCATTTGTTTATAAAAACAAATTAAATATACATGTCGTTTAGGCCATAGTCATACAAGATCTAGACGAAAGTAGGTGGAAGACATAGTCATTAATTCAACATTCAGCAAGCCCATATAACCTTCAATATATAAGTATGCCTATTTATCCATTTACGTCTTTAATCAGCGCAAAGAAATTTGTGTTTTTTTTTTCACTGTCTGTAATTGAGATGTTTTGTAAATAAAAATGATATAAGTAATCAATAATATTAATTTCGGACCTGTTAGTATTTAGTAAATTCGAAATGTTTATCTAACATTTTGCCCATAACATTGACCAGTATTGTGTGGGTACCACAGTTATTTACCTCGGCAGTCCGTTCCCCTGTGAGCGCCAGCACGGCGGGGGCGTGGCCCCCCGCGCCCTTAACCCGCGCCACGCAGAAGTCCCGCAGCAGCCCCGCGCGACCCGCGTGCGTGCCGCAGCACAGCTCCCTGACACCAACACACTCGCCTATACCTTATACTGGCGGTACTTCCATAGAAGCCCAAAAGCGTAACGCGTTAAATGTGTATTGTCTAGTTCAGAGGTTCCCAAACTCTTTGGTTTCATAGACCACTTTCAAAATTTTGCTGGGTCCGGTGGACCCCCTGCAGCTACATTGCTACCAATTTCCAAATCTAGTCTCGACGCGTTGTACTGAATATAGAATGTGCAAGTTTTTACAAGTCGCTGAGCTATTTTGAGATTTCGTGTTGTTGAGGGAGTTTCTTGCCGTTTCTTCTCCACAGCGATAACACGTTTCGAAGCGGCAATAGTTTAAAAAAAATAGTTTTATATTGATGATTCAAAAGAACTTGTAGTCTATTTGAATAAAGATAATTTTGAATTTTAATTTTTTGATAGAAGTCAAGCAACATTTCAGTTTGAAACCAAATGAATTTTCATGGACCCCCGTTTACGATTGTAGACCCCCATTTTTTGTCACACCCAACGTAGACCCAGTTAAGTCTCCCGTGGACCCCTATGGATCCACCTGGACCACTTTGGGAATTACTGGTCTAGTTTATAGTTTATTGTGGGGTCAGGATATTATCATTTATATGTCAAATTGCTTTTGGTAAATAAAGATTTAATGCTTTAAGATTATTATTAAGATTTTTTTAAGGCAAGCTGCGCTTTTGGGCTTCTATGGAATTACCGCCACTGCTTATGCCAGCCAATCAATGTGGGGCAGCAGGACCATTGTCCAACTAACTAATATAAACAAATACGTATATAAAATTAGAGCGTCTGTTTGTAATATTACAATAAGCACTTTTTACTAAATGCAGATGGATGTATGTATACGAGTACACGGTACATAATACCATAATAACATTTTGACTAATCTCCGAAATGGCTGGACCGATTTTGACAGGACTTTTACTAATGTTTGTTTTATCGTAACCCTGCGAACTGAACAATAACTTTTTTGTTAAATTCCACGCGGACGAAGTTTCGGGCACAGCAAGTTACTAATATGCTAGCTAATCTGACTATTTGATATTTGAACTGCTTTGAAAAAAAATATGACTAGAAATGACATCAAAAATCTCACATCTCTCTCTAAAATGCATTAATTGATCCTCAAATAAAAATTCATAGTATTTTTGAAAGAACGCACTGTAAGCGAATTCTTAATTAAATATACGGTGCAAAGATAAGAATACTGGATGTTTTTTACTAATAAAAAATAAATCTTTATGACATAAGTAAAGATCAAAATAAAACGTACTTACTTGGAGACCAAAGGCGGGTGCACAGTGACGAGTCTTAGTCCCGTCTCCGGATAAGTCTCCCCGGGGACTGTGACCACGGACTCCTCCCGGGACAGCTGCACGCTATCTATCACGCTCGTCTCTACTGGAGCGTTGGTTCTTATTGCCTCCCTGGACATATATTAATCAAGTCAATTCATGAGAAAAAAATGTTTATTGATATAAAAGCCTGGTTTTAATAATAAAAACCACGTCTTCATTGTTAAAATAAAATCATTCTTTTTGGGATACCCTACACGTAAAATTTTTCTCCTGTCTACCCCATAGTGAATTATGAGATAGGTCTTTTAAAAAACATTAAGATATTTCTAAAACGATTATTTGATTTAGGTATGCGTTTGCGAGATATTAAACTTGAAAAATTCCAATTTTTTGTTAAAATTTGTCGTCCCAGCCCTCTAAAAGCGAAATAGCTGGATCGAAAATTCTGGAAAAAATCGTGATGGTAGTCCATGTAATGGCCATACGGGCTTAGATAACTTTGTTAGTTCAAACTTCGCACATCATGGGTTTATACATTATTATGGGTGACTCGGCAAACGTAGTGTAGGGCGCTCTCTGGCTAGGTGACGATATTCGCAGGGTGGCTGGCAGAGCTTGGATGAGGAGGGCAGAAGATCGAGCCCAGTGGCGTGCCATAGGAGAGGCCTATGTCCAGCAGTGGACGTAAGAAAGGCTGCTGCTGCTGCTGATGATGATGATGGGTGACAATGGAACCCTATTCTATGCGTGGCCTGACACGCGTTTCGTCGGTTTTCTATATTAGCATGGCAATGGCAATACCGATTATTCACAGATTGATCCCTGAACGCGATATACTCACAAAATATATTGCAAATAATGTAAATTTGAATCCAAAACTCACCTAACCAACTCCTGAGCATCCAGCACCACCTTCTGCGTCAGTTTGTCGCCGTAAACCGCCAGATTCAAACACATCCCTTTGTCCGTAACACTAGACCCGGTCTGACACACCACACTATTCGGCAGCACTCGCCTTATCGCCGCGTTCAGTAAATGTATACCCGTATGGTTTATCATTGTGTTGAACCTCTTATCACTGTCAATTTCAAGAGTCACTTTACAGCCACAACTTAAACATTTATTTTCACTGTCTTTTATCACAAAATGTCCTTTATGGAAGATAAAATCACGAATTTTGAACACACTATCCACTTTTAACGATAAACTTGGGTTAATTTTTATGACACCAGTGTCTGCCGCCTGTCCGCCCTCTTCGCAGTAGAAATTTGATTTCTCCGTAACTAAATAATAAGATCTATTTTCGCATGCGTCTAAATAGTCTATCCATTCACAGTCTTGATTCAATATGGCTATTAACTTAGTATGTAATGGGGGGAACTCTAATCTGTTGTCTATGGTTTCATATTTGTATTTGTGTGTATCGTCTGTGCTTTTGTAACCGTCTTTGATCATCTTGTCTATGCTTTCGTTAAAGAGGAGGCCTTTGTTGGAGTTTTGCTCTTTGAACGCCGTTTTGTGCCTTTGTTTGTGCTGTGATAGAAGTTTCCAGAAACCCTCCTTGTCTATTGTCACATGGTTGAGATCCGCTATTCGCTGTATAAGGTCTTCTTGAAAACCGTGCGTATCGTACAATTTAAAAACTAATTCCCCTGGTATTACAGCTGATTTTTGCTTGGACATGATCTGTGAAAATAAAACGAGATTTAAAACATACTTCACATTATTTATGCCATTGTAAACGAGTAATGTATGTGTATGTATTGTATATGTATGTAATAATAATCTTAAAATAATATTATGTTCATCTATTTTTGTTAGCTCATATTTATACGCAATTATTTTTCCATGGTATGGCATGGTAAAGTGAATGATGGTATAAAGTAGATATGGCCAAGAGGTTTATGCGCTCGGTCAAGACAAAATTTCGGCCAGTTCGGACCCTAAGCATACACCTGTTACATTTCGAAGTTAATGAACTATCACGTACTTTAACGGTGAAGGAAAACATTGTGAGGAAACCTGCACACCTAGACGCTCTTGGGTTTTTCTTATAAATCTAAAGCGATCTAAGCGAAAAATTATTCCTATCGATATGCACCTCTACAATTCTTACGCACATCACTACACCTCTCCATAAGACCTGTAAGTGCGAGCGAGACAGCCAGATAAATATGATTTATGACCCGAAGCCTCAGTTCATAATGCGTCGACTATAGTTGTGAAGTCCGCCAACCTGCACTATGCTAGCGTGGTGGACTGAGTCCTAACCCCTCTTAGTTGTAGAGGAGGCCCGTACCCATAAGTGGGATGTATATGGGCTGATGACGAACAACAGTAACAAGACCACACACATTTAAAGAGCAATTGGGTCCAACAAACTCTCAACACAAGAAAGTACCGACCTCTTTAAACTCCCTATAACCCAGAGGGAAGCCAGCCATTTCCACGTCCCCCATGGCCTCGACCTCTGGATGTTCCACCACCAGCTCCCTCCACTTCTTCACCAGCCCCGCACGCATCTTGGCGTAGGCCTGCGCTTCGTGTTCCATGATGAGCTTGGCGTCTGACTCCTTGCTGACCAGCTCAGGGTACGCAGCACCCAGGGTCTGGGCTACTTCGTCGTACAGCCGAGGTAATAGATGTGGGTTTTTGAATATATCAGTTGATATCTTGAAGGATTTCCGCATTATTTGCTTTAGGTTGAGACTGAAATGAAAGTTGAAAATGTTAGTTGTAAATGAAAGTTGTACATATCAGTCTAATGAACCACCCCCAGTAGTAAATTGTAAAACAGATATTGTTTGCCAAGGAAGTTTGTTTATTCGTTTCTTCTCTACAGTGATCTGATAACACCTTCGGAGCGGTAGTACTAACCTTGATGATTCAAAAGATCTTATCAAATACGACTTGAATAAAATTATTTGACTTTGACACGAAAATATTGGATCGTGTGGGGATCGAACTTGCGTCTTTTAAAACTTTTCGTGTCTCTTGTGCCATATGTATAAAATATCTAAATATTTCTTACCTAGAAGCGGGAAATACTCCGTCAGCTAAACAAATACTGATCATCCTCGCGTGATCTGCCAGTCTTCGATACGCACAGTCCAGGACTGCATCGGGTTTGTAGCTCCCACTGTATGAAGACACACCTTTACTGTTCTGTAAATCACTTTCAATTATTATAAGTGCTATGCTTAATATTTATTTACTATCAAACGGCTGCACCAATTTTGATAAAGTTTTCTTTTGGATGTGGCTGAGTTATGACTGAATTAACACACAGGCTGTTTGATCCCAAAAAATATAAATGTATGTGGATGTGTTTGTGACTGAACTCAGATTGCGAATCGAGAGTCCACGGGTTCGATCCCCGCACCAAGACAAATGTTTGTGTGATCCACAAATAGTTGTTTCGGATCCGAGTATTTGTGAGACCGGAAAGTCTGTCGTAGTTTCTGATACCCACGTCACAAGGCTTGTATCTTAGTTTGGAGTCAGAACTATGTGTGTGACTGTTGGGTGTATTTATTTATTAGCTAACCGTTTTTACATTTTCATTCATTTTACATTTTATAAAGTATATCATATATATGTAAAACCGTCACCGGTAACTTTACCGTATAAAAACTTAAAGCTGTAATTTATTTGCGAAGATACCTTTTCAATAGCCTTTATGATTGGTCGGAATAGGTCTGTGTCGTAGTTCGAGGCCACGTTTTGCAGTAGCGTCGCCATTCTCTCCAGTCCCATGCCGGTGTCCACGTGATGTCGGCTGAGCTGGCTCACTGTGCCATCCGCTTCTCTGAAAACCATACATACACCGAATTTATAAAGTGTAATTTTATATAGGACTGTATCCAGTATGGAAGGAAGGAGAATTTATAGCAGTTTCTTCTTTGTGATGCTATTTAGTACTTTCCAAATGGAAAAATACAAATTATCCGCCCGGGGATCGAACTTGAAACTTTTGGGTCGTCACGACATAGTGCCAATAATACAGATGTATATGAATTGTAAATATATTTTATTTTATTAAAATCTTAAAAAAAAATTGATTGCTGTGTCTAAAAAATTATGTATGGTTAAAAAAATTGTAATTAACTTGCCAAGTGGAATATTTGTATGTGTGATAGAGATAACTAACTCACCGATTACACTGTATGAACACAATGTTCCAGATCTCTGTGAGACTTCCATCGGGATTTACGTAGTGTATCTCCGTGCAAGGTCCGCAGGGACCCGTCGTGCCCATCTCCCAGAAATTATCCGCCGCCCCCAGACCCTTGAGCCGGCTCGATGGGACTCTGGAACGGGATAAATTATGTTGAATTGGGGGTGTTTAAATACCGATGGTGTTAAAAGACCGAATTTGTTAAAAGACCGAAAGTGTTAAGTAACGTAGATTAATATAAGTATGGCGAATATGGCAATAAAATTGCTTCATATTCCATCTATAAATAAATTCATGCATGTATTCCCGAAGGGGTAGGTAGAGGTGCATTTCTACATCCATATTTAGCTTTTCCCACATAATAGAATAGAGCCTAATGCCGTTTTTCGGGTACATTTTGCGACTTCCCAATGCCCAACCCAGTTGCTCTATACTATGTCACAACACATAACTGAGCTATGTGATCATGAGACTGTTTTATTGAAGATTTTTATTTTACAGTTGATGATGATGATTTACAAAACATTTTTACAAAAGCACACCAACACACAAGCACCTGGATCTCCGAATGTGGAGAGCTTATTGTTATTTAAAGGACACATATCCATGCAGCATGCTGCTACTGAGAAGTACCTTGTGAAAAGTCTAGTTTTAACTTGGCAAAAAGAAGTGTGTTAATATCTTCCACCACTATGCATAAGTAATTGACAGACTTCTGCATCATATTTACTCAGCAGACAAAATATACATCAAATTTAGCTGTTCTGTCAACTACATGAAAATTTAAGGTAGTGAATTATAAATATAAAATCACCCAATAGATTTCCAGATGTCCCTGCATTCTCTGTCTTCTTGGAGACCAATTATTGCATCACCTGAAAAGTAAGTCACAACCAGGTCCTCAGGTTTCAGCCTGTACGGTCCTAAGAGGAGGTCCCAGGCCATCTGACATGCTTCTTTCTGAAACGAATGAAGGTAAATATATCAGCCAACATAGTATGGTGTTTTTAAAATAACAACAATAAAAAATACATGTATAAAAAAGAAATGATTTTAATACAATAAAAAAATGGTTTTGAAGCTTGCAAAATGAATATGTGAAAACATTTCAGATACAATGAAACTTAATCTCATACATTTCCTTTTATTATTTTTCAGGAATTTTATTATTGTTTACATCCTTAAATCTTATGAACTATGGTTAAAATAAATTCCCCACAAAACAAAATTTCATAAATCAGAACTTAAACATCATATTTAACTTGTGGCTTATAAAGGATTGAATCTCTAGAATACAATCTAAACATAAAACATATACCTTGTAATAGTCACCAAAAGACCAATTGCCAAGCATCTCAAAGAATGTGTGGTGATGTCCATCTGTACCAACAACATCCAAGTCATTGTGTTTGCCTCCCACCCTCACACATTTCTGGGAGTTCACAGCCCTGAGGCATGGTGGAGCAACTTTACCCAAAAACACACCCTTGAACTAGAATTAAGAGCAATTAAAATACATTAAGGATGGGTGGCAAAAGTTGTCCACAGGTGACCAAAAGTCTCTTCTAAAAATTTCCAAAGTGTATTTAAAAGTGGCCTGGATTTTCTGAATGGAAATTAATGTACAAAAGGTTTTTTTATTAATGTTGTAAAAAATATAGAACCAAAACAATCATTCATTGACATTCTTCATTAAAACAATTATATTGTTTGTAATAAACACTTGATAGGAGAGTTGATTAGATAAAATTATAAAACATATCCTTGGTTTGAAACTAAGGGCATATACAAAAAAATATTCAAATATTTAACACGTCGTTTGTTTTATTTTCCTTTGCCATTAGAATAAATTTAAGAATGTACATGAGAATAAATTGTTTTTTTTTTCTTAAACATACCTGGTTCATGCCAGCGTTAACAAAGGGCACTGAAGGATCGCACAAGGGCACCACAGAGCTAGATTTGACATGCTTATGGCCATGATTTTCGAGAAAATATTCGATGAAAGTACTTCGTATACTGCTTGATGACTTCGTACGAAAGCAAACTTTTTGATGGATCGTAACTCTTCTAACCGGTAGTCGTAACATATTAAAAGGTTATAAAATATGTAGTATGTTTAATTCACGGGACTTGTAGCCACTGAATGAAATATTTGGGTTTGTTTTGATTTTGAAAACAAAATTTCTATCACCTTGAACTAAACATTTCAGTTTCACAATTTGCAAATTTTTGCAATTAAATAACTGTCATTACAAACAGCTGTCACTTGCCAATGCCAGAGTCAAATGCCAATTGCCAACTACAGACTACAGTTGTCAAAAGTGACAATTCTATGTAGGTATAAGATTTTGTAATATTCGTAACATCGGAGGGGTATTTTATTTCCATTTTGAATCGTGATTATCCACACAAATTTAACTAATATCGGAGTGAACATTTTATGTTCAAAAATTGTTTGAAATCAATGTTAGAAATTATGTAACCACCTACAGCGTTGTATGGAACATAGTGAAATTGACATTTTGACGTCTTTCTGACAAGTTCCACTTACCTGTACTCAAAGCTCGGTATTTTTCGAGAATAAGTAATATAATAACAATAAAGTCCATTTGAAACAACAAATTGCCTAATTATAAAAGGTATTTGGTTAGGCATCACCTGTTATATTATACTATGCTTGTTTATTCGCACTCGAGTTGATTTGTTTACTCGCGTTTGGGACACGTAAGTGATTAGTGTTTTGTATCGATGCGCCTAAAAATACGTAAACATGAATCGTTTTGAGTTTTATATATTGTGTTTGTGTATCGGGCTATCCATGGCGGAGGTATTAGGTCCGATATCTGGTAAGAAAACGGAAGATAGTGAAGATGAAGATGAAACAGAGAGTTTGGACAGTAAAACACGATTGGATCCTGATTACATCAAGGAGTTAACGGAGGCGGTAGACAAGGAGATTTTAACGTTGAAAAAATATACTGATGTTATTAAGAACAAAGATCCTTCTAAAGATAAAGAAATGAATAAAGGTTAGTAAAACATTGTTAGGGTAGCATATAACAGTGTAATTAAGGGTTAATTCTCTACGAGCATATATCACATTGGTCTCGTAGTAAATCTTTAATGAACTATATAGTTCTAGGTTACATTTTCAACGACCATGCCACTTTTCATCATACTGCTAGAATTTCTTGAAATATTGACAATGGATGGCTTATTTTGAAATTGTAAATACTAATACTATATTTTTCCTGTATACCTAAAACCTTGCCAGGTCCTCTTGATCAAGAGATACATAAAATTCAGTTGAATGCATTTTTTTTTCAGATAATCATTTAGAACAGATGGCATATACATTAAAACTGCTGCAAAAAAGCCTCCTAAGGCACACAGAACCAAACTGGATTGACCAACACAAGTCTACAGGAGATACAAGTAATGAAATTGAGGTAGGGATCTCACAATTTTGATTAATATCTGCAATGCTTATTGTTATTAAGAAATCTTTGATATGAAAAACTTTTACAGTCCCAATCTCTTAAAGTTATTAGAAACCCATTAAGTGAAATCTTCAGAATTTTAGTAAACTTTAAAAATAATCTTTATTCTATTAATTTAACAGCTTTTGACCAAAATAGCAGTAAAGTAACCATCCATAAATCCTTTTGCCTAATTAATTTTAATAGCAAAAAGGCAATTATTTTGTTAGTGGAGAGCAGTAAAACTTAGATCTATTACAATTTCTGAGTACTTTGGCTGTCTTTGTAATGTAATATGATCTTTATAGAATGCTATAAAAACAAGTTATGGCTAACTACTTAGAAGATACAGATAGCTGCACTGTGTTAAAGCTGTTATTTTTTTTAGAAACCTGAACAAGAAAATCCACAAGTACTTTTAGACAATTTACCTCCCCTAACTCAGGAGGAAGAACCTGAATTGACTCCAGAGTTTAAAGAAGGTAAGTTGGTACAGATAATAATGCAATCATAATTTTAATAATGTTAAGGTTGCTATGTACAGACCAACCACAATTCTTTCATAAACAATTCATTTGTACCAGAAACCAATAAAGACTATTCAATCTTACAAACCAGCAGTCACAAAAATATGAGTGAATAAAATAAACATTAGTCCCAAACTCCCAATATAGGAATTCAACCTCTACATATACATTTCACAAGCTACCCTCTAATTAGTTGAGCCATTAATTTGTATTGCCAATGTATTTCATGTTTACTGATAATGTTCAAGTTAAAAACTTAGTTTTTACTTGACACAGAATTTGAAACCAGTTATAGACCATAAAAATACTTCTTATTTTATTTAATTCACAAAAAAATTGTTCCAACAGCCAAAGAACTCTATGATGCAGCCATGGCGAAGCTGAACAGACGTTCTCCAGACCTCCGGGCATCCATTCTCCAGATCAAGCAGGCAGCTGATGTTGGCTACATACCGGCCAGGATCAAGCTGGCCTGGTCCTACCTCTATGGTGAAGGTGTAGAGTTGGATGTGGATAAAGCTAAGGCAATATTTGAGGTGTTGGCTGAGGAAGGCAATGCTGATGCTCATGCGGTAATTTAAATTTAGTTATATATTAGCAAGCCAGTATCTTTGAAGGGTTGGGTAGGGGTGTATTTCTTTGCCAATTTTTTGTTATGTTGTATAGATTACTGCCGTTAACAAGGCATATTTTTGAGATCTGAGCTAGACAATCCACTCAAAAGATTTTGGCCCTACCGAAAAATAAGATTGTACCTAAGATGTCTGGATCCTTATGCAAGAATTAATATCTGTCCAATAAAAATTACACACATTATTCATGAATGTTGATGACTGTATTGGTAATTGTAACAACATTTTAAATGGCATCGATTAATATTTAGCTATGGCCGATGGAGCCAAAAGGTTCTTGAGTGGAGGCCACGTACCGGAAAGCGCAGCGTAGGACGTCCACCCACAAGATGGTCCGACGACCTGGTGAAGATCGCAGGTCGTCGCTGGATGCAGGCTGCCTCCAACAGGTCACTGTGGAAGTCATTGGGGGAGGCCTATGTTCAGCAGTGGACTTCCTTAGGCTGATAATGATGATGATGATGAATATTTAGCTACAAAATTCGATAATAAGTATGACATTAACAAGTATTTTTAGCTTAACTCGAAACTTTATCCCACTTTCCAGGGCATGGGGTTCCTATACGCAACCGGTATCGCAGTGCCCGTGTCTCAGGCCAAAGCCCTTGTCCACTACACTATAGGCGCCATTGGAGACAGCTCGTACGCGCAAATGGCACTCGCTTACAGATTCTGGAGTGGTTCCACTGTACCAAGCTCTTGCTCCAAAGCCATGGATTTGTACATGAAGGTGGCTTCTAAAGGTAAGATCTTAAGCTTTAATGATATTCTGACTAATCTAGAATATATAATGTGTTGAAGCTCATCATCATCATCATCAGTCAATGCAAGTCCACTGCTGGAGATAGGCCTCTCCTAATGACTTCCACAGGGACCTGTTGGAAGCAGCTTGCATCCAGCGACGTCCCGCGACCTTTACTAGGTCGTCCGACCTAAGCTCACCTATTGAAAATTAATGCGATAGCAGGGATCCCTATTAGTTCCTTCTTGATAAACAAAAAAAAAACTTTATAACTCAAACAAATTGGTGGTTGCTTGTGTAATGAAAAGTCTTGGAGAAGATATCTATGATATGTATATTTAAAAAAAAAACAACTTCAATTAAATGTAAACAGGTTGTATTATATTTATATCCAGATAGTAAACTGTACAGTTATTATTCAAAGAAAAACTTAATAAAATTGTGTCCAACCCGATAATTTAACCCGGGGCATAACGAAGCGATCATAACCCATGAACTGAGGACCATATTAGACTGATTAGACGCTAAGTATGTGATGGTCACATTATACAGGGTGTATTCAGCCCGTGATCGAAAACTAAGGCAGATAATAGCTACGGTGATTACAAACCCATTGGCGTTAAAAAAAATCCCGACAAAAAATAAAAATTGTCACGTTTTCCTAACAATCATAGGTATTCGGCCGGCATGATTGTGTCGACCAACGGGAGATCATCATCTCCGCTGGTCGGCACTTTTTTCTGGACCCCATTACGCTTACCATCAGGTGCAATGGGGTCACTTTGCTGTGCCAGGATAAAAAAAATATTAAATGGATGTGGTTGTAAGAAAAATGTATTTTTTTGTCGGGATTTTTTTAAATGTCACGGTGTTTTTATCACCGCAGCTATTATCTGCCTTAGTTGCCGATCCCGGTCTGCATACACTGTATGTAAAGTGTATGTGTCCGGCAGTGGCGAGCCAGGTGACGTTCAGCGGCGGGCCGGCGATACACCGCACTCGGCTGATGGACGAGGCGGAGGGGCTCGGCTCCGGCAGCGCTCTCGACAGCGACCTCATAGAGTACTACCAGCTCTTGGCCGAGAAGGGAGACGTTCAGGCGCAGGTTAGTCTTCTGTAGTGCCTCAATCTCATATATCCACAATTACAATAAGGATTATCCAGGATCGATAGTGGGATGCGTAGAAATGACAACGAGCGATAAAGTAGTGATGGCCTCGAGGTTTAGGCGCGCGGTCGAGAATCTCGGCGATTGCGGGTTCAAACCCCAGGCACCCACACCTCTGACTTCGAAGTTATGTGTGTATTCACAATGAATTATCACTTACTTTAACGTTGAAGGAAAACATCGTGATGAAACCTGCACACCTAAAAGTTCTTAGGAATTTCTTCGGTGTGTAGTCCACCAACCCGCACTA
The DNA here is from genome assembly GCA_907164795.1 of Hemaris fuciformis. NCBI lineage: Eukaryota > Metazoa > Arthropoda > Insecta > Lepidoptera > Sphingidae > Hemaris > Hemaris fuciformis. The sequence goes on along the minus strand of OU015450.1, from coordinate 12,221,262 downwards.
GGCCAGCGTGGTGGACTAAGGTCTAAACGCTCTCGATGGTAGAGGATGCCCGTGCCCAGCAGTGGGACGTATAATGGGCTGATAATTAAAAAGTTTAGCGAATCTATAGGATCGTAGTTAGCCGACCCCAAAATGAAATTATGTAACCAAAAAGAAAACATTGGGAAAGATAAAGTTTTAATTAATATCCATATTAACCCATAAACGTCCCTCTCTAATGGGCGCGGGCATCCACTACTGCGAAAGTTAGGCTTATTATATAAAGTTAACTCACATAAAAACCTCACAACATTACACGACCCGTGAATCGAATCTGACACCAGGTGATCGCACGCCGAAAGCGGCTGGACCCACAAAACACATAATGACAATATTATAAAACAAATATGATTAACTCCATTTCACAGGTTGGTCTAGGTCAGTTGCATTTCCAAGGGGGCCGAGGAGTGACCCTGGACGTGAACAAAGCGATGCACTACTTCCAACAGGCGGCCAAAACAGGCAATGCTGTCGCCAACGCGTTCCTTGGCAAGGTTAGTTCAAACCAGTTTTCATAGTTATACTGAATATAGTGGTCTAAGAGCCAGTGAACGGATACCTGTATGTATTTGACCAGACCTGGGTTTTTGTACATTGAGGCCCCTATACCTACCGTACATGAGATGGGGACTCACTAAGCCCAAAGTGGTGGACGCGGCGAGTGCGCAGGTAAGACAGGTATCGATTTTTGGCTATTTCAATGTACAAAAACCCAGGTCTGGTCAAATACATACAGGTATCCGTTCACTGGCTCTTAGACTATAGGTGAGATGGATAAATTTTGTTAATTTTGCTTAAAATATTGAGGCGAAAATATACCTGATTATTTCTTATGGTAAGTTATTATACGCCAGTAATAATAGGGGGGTGTATCTGCCATTATGCCACCATGTATGAACTATAAACATGATATATTAAATTATTTTCATATTAAAGGTGAAAACATTCATGTAATCCACACAAAACTAAAAAGGAGTAATTGATTTTTTATATAACATTTTTTAAAGAAATATAGGGCTAAATAAATTTGTTCGTGTTTTTATATGAAAAAAATATTTTAAAATTGCTGGGTGCCCTTTCCTAACACCTATTTACTCAAAATACCCATTCACAGTTAATTATGCAATTTATTTTTTTATTACATTTTTATCTTCCTTTAGTATACACAAAAAAACATTTTTTATTTCAGATATACCTAGAAGGTGGTGAAGGCATCAAAGCGGACAACGAAACCGCACTGCGATACTTCAGGAAAGCTGCCGAGCTCAACAACCCAGTGGGACAGAGCGGTCTTGGGTTCATGTACTTGCAGGTCATTATTCAAGCTATTTGTACATAATAGTATTTTAGTGAGATGAAATATCTATTTTATTTGGATAACTATCAAGTGATAGTAGTGAGCTGTTGTTAAAAGAAAGTATATGAAATGAAGTGATGACCTCGAGGTTTAGGCACGTGGTCGAGAATCTCGACGGTCGTGGGTTCAAACCCCAGGCACACACCTCTGACTTTTCCAAGTTATGTGTGTATTCACAATGAATTACCACGTAATTTAACGGTGAAGGAAAACATCGTGATGAAACCTGCACACCTAAAACTTCTTAGAAACTTCTTAGGTGTGTAGTCCGCCATCCCGTACTAGGCCAGCGTGGTGGACTAAGGCCTAAACCCTCTCAGTGGTAGAGGAGGCCCGTGCCCAGCAGTGGGACGTATATGGGCTGATGATGATAATATGAAATTATTGTGAACCCAAATTACTTCACAAATAGCGTAAGAACTTTTGATGTTGGACTCCATTAGGAAATTCTCAGTAGCAGGACAGAGTCTGGATAAATGCTTGAATAAGCTCACCCTCTATCACGTCGGAATTTAAACACAAACACCGTAGTAAAATGCACTTCTGCCTACTTCATCGAAAATACAGGCGTTAGAATGTAAAAATTGCTTTAAAAATGGTTTCAGGGTCGAGGGGTACCGAAAGACACCAACGTAGCGTTCAAATACTTCACGATGGCCGCCAACCAAGGCTGGGTGGAGGGGCAGCTGCATCTTGGCTTCATGTACTTTGGTGAGTCATCTAAACCAGTCATCATCTTTCATAGGTGTCCTAGAACTTAAATCCACACAAGATATTTGCACAAAAAATCATTAAATCAAAGAATCAGTGTTTTTTTTAAACACTTTTTTACCAATTCCTAGCAACCTTTGTACCTCACAATCAGTAATAATGCCAAAAATGGCAAAAAAAAATAAAGATTAGTTTATAGATACCACTTAATAATTTGCTTTAAGTTTTATTTTAATTATTATTTGAAATTGAGAATTACTTTGTTTTTTTTGGCAGTGTCGTTTAGTGTTGCCATTTAATATAATGGGGTAAAGGAATGTGCCCAAAGAAGCAATATTTTAACACAGATGATCTTCTCCTCTGGCTCCCCCTTAAGTGGTATAGCATGTATGTTAATGAATAAATGTTATTTTTGTCAGGTGGTATCGGCGTTCCCCGCGACTTCAAGCAAGCGAACAAGTATTTCTCGTTGGCGTCGCAGTCGGGACATGTACTGGCCCTCTACCACCTGGGACAGATGCACGCCCAGGGACTCGGTGTTATGATGTCCTGCACCACTGCTGTCGAGGTAAGGATTATAGTTAATTTTATTAATAAATGCCTCGTGGTCTCGCGTCACAAGTATGTGCCGTGCGATCTAGAGGTCCTGGGTTCGATTCCCGGGTCGGGCAAAGTGTTATTGGGTTTTTTAATTAGGAAATTCTCAGTAGCAGCACGGTGTCTGGAAATGTGCCTGAAAAATGGCAATAGGCTCGCCCCCTATTACGTGGGACTGATACATACTGGCGAAATGTGGGTGCAGAAATGCACCTCTGCCTACCTCTTTGGGGAATACAGGCGTGAGTTTATGTATGTATGTTATTAATAAATAGTTATTACAGTATTTATGAATATTTGATTTAAGTTTGTTTATGGGTACCAAATATTTCCGCAAAGAGTGCCGACTATCCGGCTTCTTGTTTTGTATGACAGCCCCGTGGCGCAGTTGGCTAGACACCAGCTTGCGAAACGAGAGGCTGCGGGTTCGATCCCCGCACCGAGACAAATGTTTGTGTGATCCACAAATATTTGTTTCGGGTCTGGGTGTTTGTGAGACCGAAAAGTCTCTCGTAGTTTCTGATACCCACGACACAGGACTTGTATCCTAGTGTGGGGTCAGAACTATGTATGTGACTGTTGGGTGTATTTATTATTATTTATTTATTTTATATACTTATGAGTGTTATCTATGTTGGAGGAATTACATTAAATAAAAACCTTGATTATTTATTAGTATTTTCATTTTATAATCAGACAGTTTGAAATGTAAAGCAAAATAACCTTTCCTTTGGCAATCACTTTTTACATTTACTTGCTTGTAAGGAAATCATATTATGATAGTTATTAAACTTAATTAACAAACAAAACAACATTTCATTCATGCATTCTTAACCACTACAAATTATTATTTGGCATTGATTGCGCTTAACTTTGCGAGAATCAGTGTCCAATTGTTCAAAAAACATCCATACACGAGATTTTTTTTGACATGTTTAAATTTGAATTGTCCTATTTCACTTTAATGATCATTGGAACAATAACAGTATTAATTATCTTTGCACAATTAAAAAAAAACATCACTCTGACCCTTACAAAAGCAAAACTAAGAAACAATGCGAAGTAAACAAAACAGGCAGAGACATGCTTGCAAGAGGTGTTTGCGACTTTCGCGCGAATCAGCTGTATACGATGGATTACCAGAATACCCGAAACCGTAATCGGCTTGGCCGACTAGTCGGCCTCTTTATACCGACGAATCGGCTAGTCGGCTAAAGTCATAGTCGGCACATCTCTAATAATATATGTCAAAATGCTTTTGTTAAATAAAGATTTAAAGCTTAAAGATTAATTTAGGGAATTTTGTGAGGCAAGCTGGGCTTTTAAGCTTTTATGGAAGTATCGCCACTGATATAAATGGCATTATACAGCGTGTTACAAAAATCATAATAATGTTTCCATGTATTTTAAATGGCGTTCGTTATATACAGGGTGTAAAAAAAACGTGATCGAAATCTAATACTGATAATAGTTACGGTGATTAAAAATAAATGTCATGGTGTTTATAATCACCGTAACTATTGGCTGCGTTAGTTTCCGATCACGGTGTGAATACACCCTGATATGTGTATGTAACTGACGCGACCGGTGCAGCTGTTCAAGAACGTGTGCGAGCGCGGCGGGTGGGGCGCGCGGCTGATGCTGGCGCACGCGGCGCAGCGCGCGCGGGACGCCGACTCCGCCTTCCTGCAGTACCTGGCGCTGGCCGAGCGCGGCTACGAGGTGGCGCAGAGCAACGCCGCCTACCTGCTCGACACCGGTACTCGCATACACATTTTTGAATGAATACTTCTTTAACGGCGCTGTGCACTTTTTTGGGATAGGTAAAAATTGTTGATGATAAGTAATAAATACTTTGCTATGGAGGGAAGTGGACAACTCTTTGTTTTCCAACTCCTCCTTTATTTCGTTGCGGGATTATGACAAATTTAGGTCCCCTTAGATTAGCTGAGCTTCATTGCTCGGCGTCGATAATGTGCGTGCCGCTGTTGATCCTGGAGTTACAGTGGCGGGTGTGTGGTGGGATAGGGCCAATAATAAAAAAAATTTTGAACTCGCGTCAGATCATGTGATCCTGATCGAAAATGCGTAAGACGCATTATGTAATATAAATTGTCATGTTTGTGTACGATAGCGCAATTAATATTGTATTTTACCACGCAAATGATAATACTTATATACTGATAAATAAAGCAATTCGTGCGAAATTATGCACTAAACATTTCAAAATATAAAAAAATGCACAACATTAATGTTTAGGCACGCTGTCGAGAATCTCGACGGTCGCAGGTTCAAACCCCAGGCACACACCTATGACTTTTCGAAGTTATGTGTGTATTCACAATAAATCATCACGTACTTTAACGGCGAAGCAAAACATCACTAGGAAACCTGCACATCTAAAAGTTCTTAGGAATTTCTCAAGTGTGTAGTCCGCTAACCCGTACTAGGCCAGCGTGGTGGACTAAGGTCTAAACCCTCTCAGTTGTAGAGGAGGCCCGTGCTCAGCAGTTGGACGTATATAGGCTGATAATGATGGTGATGATGTGTGATGATGATGATGATGATGCAGGCGAGACCCGGCTGTTCTCGGAGCGCGAGCGCTGGGCGCGTGCGCTGCAGCTGTGGGCGCGCGCGGCGGCGCAGGGCTCGGGCGGCGCGCGCGTCAAGCTCGGCGACTACCACTACTACGGACTCGGCACGCCCGTCGACCTGGAGGCCGCCGCGCACCACTACAGGTATGCTACCACCAGGCGCTGCAAATTATAACCCTACACACCTTTTTACTTTTAAAAGTTATGAGGTAAAATGTGTGGGAGGCTGAGAATATTAGTTTAGCGGTAATGGTTTTAGTCCGCTGCGGCTGTTTGATTTACATAGACCCTACCAAAAAATGCCAATGACGTCTAGGTAACGTTTAGTAATCTTGTGTTCTATTAAAAGATACAATAAATATAATAAAAACGCGTGTCAACAATACGTCAATCTCAGTTGCAGCAACAGTTACACGTGTCAGTTGCAGTAATGGTTATTCCGTTGCAGGATCGCTTCGGAGCAGCTGCACAACGCACAGGCGACGTTCAACCTGGGCTACATGCACGAGCGCGGGCTGGGCCTGGCGCGGGACGTGCACCTCGCCAAGCGCTGCTACGACCTGGCCGCGGAGACTGCGCCCGACGCCAGGCTGCCGGCCGCACTGGCACTTGCCAGGCTCAATGCGGAGGCGGCGCTCGCGCAACTGGCGCAGGTAATCTCAACATGCCTCTTTGTGTATATATACTCAGCCTATCGCCGTCCACTGCTGAACGTAGGCCTCCCCAAGAAAGCGCCAACCATCCCGGTTTTGTGCAGCCCTCATCCATCCGTTACCCGCCACCTTTCTCAAGTCGTCGGACCACCGTGCTGCAGGTCGTCCTACACTACGTTTGCCTAAGCGCGGTCTCCATTCCAACACTTGTCTGCTCCATCGGCCGTCAGACCGTCGGCAGACATGGCCGGCCCACTTCCACTTTAGCGTGTGTAACTCTTTGTGTATGGATCGAGTTAAAAAAATAAATTATAAAAAAACATTAAATTTAATCTTAGCAACACCTGTATATTTGTTAACAATAGTAGAGACATGGCAGAATGGTAAGAAAGAGTTGAGATAATTTTTCTCTGGTTAACATTCTGCTGTGATAACACATACCCATCTGTGCAACCTTATAGTGAAAAAACATATTATATTTTTTTAAATATCCATGTTATATTAACGATATTCATTGGAACTTTAATAAAATAGAATAATTTATTAATATAAAAACACTTCCTGAATATTCCTCGGAAATATCTTCAAATGAACTAACTCCAATAAAGAATAATATCAGTATGTATTACAGAGTCCGCTCGCGATGATATTCCTGACTGGGGAGGAGTCAACATTACTGTCCAACTGGGACCTCTACCTCATTACCGTACTCTTCGGAGCCCTGGGGCTTGTGGTCTATCTCAGGAGGCCCACTGCGCAGCCCGCGAACTGACACTGTGATGTTGTGAATTGTGTTTTCGAATGGTGTTCAATCGATTCTAATCGATTCAATCGATTGTGAATAAATTACGGAAATCGAAAGACTTTATACCCGTGTATTATTGTGAAGTTGTTTTACACACGTGAGAAATAATTATAGATTAATGTAGTTACAAAGATGAAAGTTGTAAATCTTATTTATTGATACATTTAACACTTTTATAGTTTTCACATGGATAGATACTGAATATTAAATGACCCAAATATGGCAACTTGTATTGAAATTCAATAATTTAAAGTTATTCTGATTAAAAGGGGGTGAATTTGGAATCCCAATGGGATACGACAAAAATTACTGTACAGTAAGAGACTTATAAGCTAATACAGATAAATTGACATAATGAATATGTCAAATGGCAACACTATTATCAATATACAATGTTTTATGGAGCAGAATCAATGCTATGAATATGTAAACGTTATAGTCCTTTTTTTTATTGAAATGAGAGGCTGTGAGTTGGATCACCATCATGAGACAAATGATGTTTCTGGGTATTGTGACATTAAAGGCTCATATTTTATGATACCTACGACTCAATACCTATACCACAGTATGAGTTTAAAACTATTGAATTTATTTATTTAAAAAAAAAAAACATTTACTATTTTGGGGCTTTACTTACTTTTACATTGGCTATATCTGTGTCAAGTAATATTTTGTATTTGCTCATTAAATGATCTTTTAATTTATTAAAAAGGGGGCAGTATATTACTTTACTAAGACATACATAAACAACATTTAAACATTTGTTTGTAAAGTACTGCCTCGTGGTCTCGCAGTACAAGTATGTGCCGTGCGATCTAGAGGTCCTGGGTTCGATTCCCGGGTCGAGCAAAGTGTTATTGGGTTTTTCCATTAGGAAATTCTCAGTAACAGCACGGAGTCTGGAATTGTGCCCGAAAAACGGCAATAGGCTCGCCCCCCATTACGTGGGACTGATACATACCTGGCGAAATGTGGGTGCACAAATGCACCTCTGTCTACCCCTTCGGGGAAAACAGGTGTGAGTTTATGTATGTATGTATGTTTGTAAAGTAACAATTTCTATATTAATGTGTTTTTGAGTACATTTTTATTTTTCATTCATAAATTTATTTTCATTTTTATTAGAAGACAATGTTTCAAGATACAAAAATGTAGCAATAACCTCAATGGGTATTATGTAAATATATAGAAAAATGTCATAGAATATACTAAAGGCGGGCATTACTTATGTCAACTCATATTATAGTATCTATCCAATGTTTTATTTTGATGGTCAGTCCTCTAAATTTGCAGTCACGTTGGCTTGCCAGGTCAAAAAAATACACTTAATTCATATTGCAGTAAATCATAAGCTTATTGTTAATTTTTCTAAAATATTTTGTCGGGTGTTATAAAATAGTTCCTTATAAATTAATTTATGATGATATTGTAAATAAAAGGGATTAAGATAATACTGTGGTTTTATTTCGTAACCGACACACTTCGGTGGCAACATTAATGATATACCAAACTAGAAGTCTCTGAAGACCTTGATCGCTTTTATACCTATTGATCGACGCTGTTACATCTAGAACAATTAATCGTGACATATGTATGTGAGACTGTTATATCTTTGACGACAAATAAAAAGTTCATTCTCTAAATCAGAGAAATATGAAACTACCGACATATACAAAATTACAACTACACATTTTCTTCAATTATTGTAATTTATAAAATGTTCAACGATTAGCCTGCTCAAGCTGTTCAATCTTCTTCGCTATGTCGTCTGCCGAGAACGCGTAGTCCACCAAGTTCTCAGACTTCACTTCATCAGACTCTTTTTTGGATTTCTGGAAAAAATATACAATTTTATGTAATAGCTCTATTATTTTTAACAGCCCCGTGGCGCAGTTCACTAGATTCCAGCTTGCGAAACGAGAGGCCGCGGATTCGATCCGCGCGCCGATGCAAGTGTTTGTGTTATCTACAGATATTTGTTTCGGGTCTGTGTATTTGTGAGACCGAAAAGTCTCTCGTAGTTTGTGATACCCATGACAGAAATTGTATCCAAGTGTGGAGTCAGAACTATGGATGTGACTGTTGGGTGTATTTATTTATTTTATGGCAATTTTGTAGTTATTATAATAACACCTCTTTGAAAATCTCAACGCAATATCAAGGAAAAATGTATGTTTTTTTCGGTTTGCAATAGGCAATATAATTTTGTTGAATATAACGAAAATACATTAGAGTTTAGACGGCTTCGGTTGTCGTGTGGTACAAGTTAATGCCATGCAATTTAGGAGTCCCAGGTACCTTGGACCTTGTGGCAGTGTTATTAGGTTTTTCCATTTGAAAATTCTTAGTAACAGCATGAAGTTGGGAAATACTTACATTCGGAAAACAGCAACAAGACCTTCTATTGCATGAGATTTTAGACTACCTTCTTCTATACTAAAGACGTTAGTATATTTGAAAGACTAAAAACTCACCCAGAAATTGGCGTATTCAGGCGAAACAGACTGCAAATACGCGATCTTATCCTCCATATCCTTTAATCGTTTGAAGACGTCCTTGCCGACGGGGCCGATGTTGAGGAACCTCTCTATGTTGATCACGCGCTCGGCGATGGAGGGGGGTAGCCCGGATTGATCCGCGCTGGGGTCTGGGGGAGCGCTGTTGATAGCTGTCTGGGGACCCCACTCATTGATGACTTTGCGAACTGGAATTGGATATTTGTAATATAGGTAAATAAGTTACTGCATCGTTAGTCTTGTGGTATGTATTGCGTGTGTTCCAAAGGTCCAGAGTTATATTATCGGATCGGGAAAAATAACAGTTTTTTAACAGTTTTTTTTTTCAGAATTAGCATGGAAACTGTACGTACTTCTAAATAGGGCAATAATCTCCTTTCCTATCACATTGACCTTAAAAAATAGTTGATTGAACATTGGTGTATAATGTATAATATGTAAATACTCCCCTATATTATATTTTTGCTTCTTTCTTCATCATATTGTAAGATATTTTAGTCTGCTGGGTAAATCATTACCTTTGCCATGCGTAAGAAATACAATAAAAAATTAAAATATACGTACTCTTAAGATGTCCTTTAGAATCGTTTCTCTTGACGAACTGCGCTCGAACTCGCGCGCACGTCTCCGTATCTTCCGTCTCACTCTCGCCCGGTATAAAGTCGTGTATATTGCTTATATTCACTTGCTCTCTCTTTCTCTCGATGAAGTTCTGTATGCGTTGCTGTAACTCCTCGCTGGATACGTTAATTTGAATCAGGTTCTTGTCCACTGGTGGCTCTGGTTTGGGGGGCGATGGCGGTGTTACGTTCGAGCCTGCAATGTAAATCGAATTTTGTAATGAAACCATTTTGAGCTCAATTTTAGTTTATGTTTTGGTATAATGGTTGTCATTGTTTTATTGACGATTTAAATTGTTTTACTTTCGATCTTTGTATTTTTTGTCTTAATGTTTTTATACAGTTGGGCTAGCAATAGGTAAACCATTGTGCCTATGTACCTCTCTGAATATTAATATTGTATATTCGTAAAGACTACAATGAAATAATTATGTTAATAAATATCAGTCACCACGGTATATTATGTGAAAAACTAAAACGTCAAATAGCTTAGTAGCTAACTTCAGAGTGTTGGTTTTTTGTGACGGTGTGCGCGCGTATCGTAAAAATTTACTCTCATAATTTTCCCCTGACGCGCCAATAGTAGTATAACTTCAAAAACAAGGAACCTAGCACTATAACAAACAATGGTAGATCGACGTGTAGTTTTTAGGTAGGAAAATAATATTTAAAATATTGGAATTAACCCCGTTCATACTCTTCGTTGTTAAAATAATTAAATTAAACTCAACTGCTGCTAAAAGATATGTGGCATCGAGTTTACAAATTTGCATAAACTATATGCATATAACGTAAATTAAACGGCAAACAGGATATATGTAACTGCTATCATCAAATTGGAAGCCAAATTTAACAATTCGAAATAATAAATACACCACACTAAAATAAAATTCTTGCGTCTCGGGTATCTGAAACAACGAGATAATTAGATCTCACAAGCACCCAGACATTGTGGATCATATAAGCATATCTCGGACAACAAACCTGCGGTTTTTTGCCACGGGTACCGTCAAAAAACGTACAACTACGTTGGATGTGTATTTGTAATTTTATTTTATTATTATGTTTTCTGTTTTCATTGCCTGTCACAAAATATAGTGTTTAAACGTCATGCATGTCTATAATTTAAGTGATTACATTGCTTTTAATCAGTTGTTTGTTGTATGTAATTACTTTGTTGGTGAGCTTAATAAATAAATGAAATAAAATACTGGGCTCAGACAGTTTCTCCCTTCGAGGTGACCGGCATATCAGTCCAGACACGATATAAAGATCAGCAACCAAATTAAGCCAGCGTGATGGACTTAGGTCTAAGCTTTCATTGTCTTTAAAGGAATCAGTGAGAGCATGGTCTATAATAAATATACCCAACAGTCACATACATAGTTCTGAACTCACACTAAGATATTTTGTGTCGTGTGTGTCAGAAACTACGAGAAACTTTTTGACCTTACAAACACCTAGATACGAAGCAAATATCTGTGGATCACACAAACATTTGTCATCAAACCCACGGCCTCTCGTTTCGCAAGCTGGTGTCTAACTGCGCCATGGGGTTGTTGTGTGGAATACGGACTGAATAGATACATCATTCCGTTGCAAGATAGAGCAAAATACTTTCATCGGTTTACATTTTTTATATCATAACTGCCAAGGAATGTTATCACATTTCTATCAAATATAAGCTATTGCTACTCCAGTCTTCGTGGAACTTAAAACTTTGTCTTTGAAGCTTTAAATATTAAATAAGTTTTATAGTAGCTTTGAATTCCAACTTGTAAAGTCGATTAATGAAAATATTTAAATGCAGTTAGTTTAGAACCATTTTTAACCGACTTCAACAAAAGGAGGAGGTTCTCAATTCCACTGTATTACTTTTTTATGTTTGTTACCTCAGAACATTCGACTGAGTAAACCGATTTTGTTTTGTGTTGATTTTAACCAATTTTGATTTCCATACAATAAAAATAATTTTAAAAATGGATCTCACTACTAATATAAAACCAAATTTGTCTTTAATACTATACTCATTCCATCAAAACATGATGCATATTTGCTTATTACTATAAAGGATAATAAAACTCACAAGAGTAACAAAATCATATATTTGATACAATATACTCTTAAACTACCGAACCACTAATAACAAAATAAAAACAATACACAACCATGGTCTACTTGCTAAATACAACTAAATTCTGACGATTTTACTCCGAGATTGGATGTGAATAAAATAGAAGTTTTATTGGAGTTGGTTATCAATTTATAGAAGACGATTTCGTCTTATGCTTGGATGAGTTAATTTAAGCTACTTTTAGGAAATGGTGCACCTACTTGAATTAAAAAAAAACAATACACTTATAATACTAAATATATATTATGCATAATAAATATAGGATATTTTGCTTGGCATTACCTTTAAAAATAACTATTAAATAATTTAAATTTCAGATATACGTTTACTGCCAATAACTGCGTTTCCACATAACTCTCCAACCTTCCAACCGCTATCCAACCAAATCGTACTCGGTCTAGTTGACGTATGTCTGCCATAGCCATAAAGCTGGTTCAATAATAGTTCTAAGGTTTATCTCTAGATCTATTATAAACATAGATCATTGAAAAAAAATTCTGTCAGTCTAACTTTGACATGATTAGTTTTTGATAAAAATTGGGTTCATTTATTAATGGTAATTAGAAGCTTTTTCTAAAATGTTATAGTAAGGAACCCATTAAAAATGTTTTACCCTATGCGTACACATTACCGACAGTTGGACCAACCATTGATTGATTAAACGATCAGGTAGAAACTTTCCCAGATAATACATATATCTCAATATAACAAATATGTAACTTTTACTACACTCTAACTACTTCATATTATATTTTAGTATAGTTGTCTTTAAGACATTATCACCTTTAAATTTTGTTCAAAAAATAACAACTCTTAGACTAGACACAACGACACATAGCCGATGCAACTAATAAATATATATAAAAAAACATGTATGCATGCATAAATATCTATAACATACTAAATATAAAAGTATTTATTTTATTATTTGGAAAATATAAAATATTGTAGGTTAATTATTTCATTAAATTAAAAAGTAAATTTAGTATTCGCAGCAAAAAGGCTATTTCATTCCGACCATTGTTTGTACAGTTGTTAGCGAAAAACAATTATGTACCAAGTTTTCACAGTTGGTAACTTACTCACTTTCGAATTCATTAAATAATTCGTTTTATCTTCATATCGTGACCATACACGTCTGTAATATGCTATATTCGCTAAAAAAATATATTAAATGAGTTGATAATTGCATATAAAAGTTTCAAGTACTTAAAAATATATTGCATTGGTAGTTCTACCATAATTTTTAATTATCACAAAATGGTGATACAAAACTAAAATATAACATTAAAAAACAAAATAAAGACGTTAAAGTCGATAGGCGAAAGGCTACTCAGTTAAGACTGGATTTAAAAACATAGTATGCAAATTGCAAGGACTAACCTACGACACTTTTTACGTTTCGAATAATGTTAATATTCGTAGATAATCATCAACTATGAAACAAAACATGGTCTAACCTAGGAACCTAAGCATTCTTTACAAAGTCACGAAAGCATATGTAGGTCAATCAACCCGAATAAGGCCAGCGTGGTGTCTTAAGCATACCTCCATTGCTCTACCCATGAATATCGTAAGACAATAGCCATAACCCAAATTACTTTTCGTCTACCTCACATTCCCATTGGTCCCATACGATTATGGGACCAAGCAGAAGTCGTAGAATATCCTACTAATCGCAAAAAGCGTAAAGGTTCTTTTTCTTTTTTGTAACTAAACAATAGGAGTTTTAAAAGCTAGTATTCCGAGTCGTTTACTGCTTGGCGATGTTCTAGACTAACGCCTACTAAGATAATCTGAGATAGAAGAGAAACCATGCAAAGACCAGATCATAACTACAGATAGACAAAAATAAAAATCAGAAGACGACCTCTTTAGTATCAAGGAGTCATGCTAAACTTTCTGACCATTACAAGAGTTATTATGAGAAGACCACGCACATTCAACGTTCTCCTTCCATAGGGGCGGGTCGTCGTTGTAAACCTCCTTCTTCCATATGGGGACGGTGGCCTTCAGCTGCTCGATGCAGTGGGACACGGCGTCCAGGGAGTCGCGGCGGTGCGGGCTGCTCACTGCTATCACGACGGAAGCCTCTTTGGTGGGCACGTTGCCTAGCCTGGAAAGGAAATTGGGCATGGATATTTGGTAACAGACTTATGCTTGTATATTACATTAGGTATTTATAAGGAGTGATTGCCTCGAGGTTTAGGCGCGCGGTCGAAAATTTCGGCGGTCGCAGGTTCAAACCCCAGGCACACACCTTTGACTTTTCGAAGTTATGTGTGTATTCACAATGAATTATCACTTGCTTTAACGGTGAAGGAAAACATCGTGATGAAACCTGCACACCTAAAAGTTCTTAGGAATTTCTTAGGCGTGTAGTCCGCCAACCCGTACTAGGCCAGCGTGGTGGACTAAGGCCTAAACCCTCTCAGTTGTGGAGGAGGCCCGTGCCCAGCAGTGGGACGTGTATGGGCTGATGATGATGAGGTACTTTTAGCAACACGTTGCATTAACGGTTTTTTTAATTCTTGACTGCCTCGTGGTCTCGCGGCAAAAATTCATGCCAAGCGATCTAGTGATGCCGGGTTCGATTCCCACGTCAAGCAAAGCATATTTAGGTTATTCCATTAGGAAATTGTCAGTATAAATCTCAGCTAATTTTGCTGCTTGTACTAAATATTAGTCGTGTGAACTTAACACAATGAAAACCAAAATCAATGAGTGTTCCGTCATACACGTGTCAGTCTCAAGGGCGGAAATAATTTCGTAACCACATAGCCGTATGAAACAAGTTACATGAAAGGATATGGATAATTGGCACATGAAACTGCAGTTTTAATGAACATGTAATTGTTCTTTTGTAACAATAATATTCATTAGTATTAAGGTATAGGTAAGTCGTGATGGCCTCGAGGTTTAGGCACGCGGTCGAGAATCTCGACGGTCGCGGGTTCAAACGCCAGGCACACACCTCTGACTTTTACAAGTTATGTGTGTATTCACAAAGAATTATCACGTACTTTAATGGTGAAGAATAACATCTTGACGAAACCTGCACACCTAAAAGTTCTTAGGACTTTCTTAGGTGTGTATTCCGCCAACTCGTACTAGGCCAGCGAGGTGGACTAAGGCCTAAACCCTCTCAGTTGTAGAGGAGGCTTGTGCCCAACAACGCCACGTATACGGGTTGACGATGATGATGAAGTTATAGGTAAATATTACAAATTAAGTCACATTTTATTACCCTGCTGCTACGGGCCACTGCAAAAGGGGTTAGGCCTATGTCTAACACGTTAGCTTAGTTCTGATTGGTGTACTAATTGTGTTTGATGTAGTGCGGGTTTCATTACAATATTTTATAACTGAATGCTAGAGGTGAGCCTCTAGAAAAAAAAAAGTTGCGAAAATGAGATGGCGTTGACATAGACTTTTCAGCATTGGAAAACACAACTTCGTAAAATAAGTTTAACAACAGCAGAAAAGAAATGAACTGTCCCCAAACTGAATACGTTTACTTTCCGTATTTTTTGAATCGAACTGACCTAGCCATTGCGTTTGTTGTAGCTGTATGTTTTATTTTCACAACAAGATTTCGATAAACGCATCTCCGAAGCCTCGGAGATAATAACGAGAGACAACAGCTATGACGTAATAACTATAACAAGATAACACATTTTCCACGACGTTCCATTGCGATTGACCATTTTTAGTTCCTTAAATAAATAGTGATGGCCTCGAGATTTAAGCAGGCGGTCGAGAATTTCGGCGGTCGCAGGTTCAAACCCCACGTACATCACTTGCTTTAACGGTGAAGGAAAACATCGTAGTAAAACCTGCACACCTAAAAAGTTCTTAGGAATTTCATAGGTGTGTAGTCCGCCAACCCGCACTAGGCCAGCGTGGTGGACTAAGGCCTAAACCCTCTCAGTTGTAGAAGAGGCACGTGCCCAGCAGTTGGACGTATTTGGGCTGATGATGAGGTCCTTAAATAAACACAGATCACGCCTGTATCCTGATAATGGTAAGCAGGAATTTACTTCAACAACCACGTTTTGCCTTATATATTTTAAGTATCATTATGGTACCCGTGGCGGTACTTCCATAGAAGCCCAAAAGCGTTACACGTCAATTGTGTAATGTCTAGTTTATAATTGGTTATTGTGGGTTCAGGATATACTCATTTATATGCCACATTGCGTTTGTTAAATAAATATTTAAAGCTCAAAGATTATTATTCGGAATTTTGTAAGACAATCTGGGCTTTTGGACATATTTCGAACACATTTCCATACACCGCGCTACTACTGACAATTAATTCTACTTTTTTTAAATTAATTGGTAAAGAAAAATATGGTTAAAATCTTAATTTCCGAGAGTAATCAATTGTCCAGCAATGTCAATACGAATATTTTTTCAAAAGAGTCCTAAAAAAATAATTGTAATAGCAGCCAAGTATACACTATTACGCACCTGCAATCACAAAATAGCATGAAGCGTGAAGGAAGTCACGGCCTGTTTCTTTGTGAATATAGACATTATCAAAAGTTATTATCATATTTAATTTCAAGCTAAGTTTACTTTCTACGCTTACACCGAGAAAGAAAACTACAAGTTTTCTGAAACCACTTTTCGCCAGGCTGTTTTAAATCCCCCTTAATTATAGGCGAACCTCTTAGTCATTTTTGTGGCACATTTCCAGACTCCGTGCTGCTACTGAGAATTTCCAACTGGAAAATAAAATCTCAATCTAAATCACAGGACACACACTTGTACCGCGAGACCAACAAGGCAGTCCAATCAACCCATTTATCTCAAACAAACATATATACAATACTAAATGTATAATTAATTGTTGGACCCAAGCTGTTCATCCAATATTCAAACACAAGGGGAGGTCACGACCTCGCTATCGCTATGATAAAGTAGGTACATCCCAAACCAATAACTTCTATTTAAGGCTCGACCGAGATGGGTTTTTCGTTCTCGGCCGAGACCGAGACCGAGACCGAGAATAAAATCATATCTCGGCCGAGACCGAGAGCCGAGACCGAGAATAGACAAAGCGTGAAATTTTTGATTTTTAATACTGTTAACTTTTTAATACACTACTAATTGTTTAACAAAATTAACTGTTTTAATAATCAAAGTTAAATAACATTATAATATAACATAAGTGAGTGAGTAATTTATATTTTCACTTAATTTAAAAACTCGATACCTACTGCAGTAGAGCATTTTGCAGATAAGATTTTGTTCTTGGGGACCGTCGAGTTGTTCACTTGCTACGCTAGTAGGCGGCGCAGACTCGAACTCGGACCTCGAAACACTCGAACGGGGCGAAGGCGGCCGGCCGCAGTTCGCCAGACGGGACTTCAACCAATCACAATTCAGCCTCTCACGCACTTACACCGATCGACTTCGCGCTGCGGCGCGTGGCCACGCGCGGTAAAATTTGAATGCCGATCCGAACAAAGTTACAATCTCGGTCATGACCGAGAATCTCGGCTGTAATTAGCCGAGAACCGAGACAGAATTCTCGGTTGGATTTGTAGCCGAGAATGCCGAGACCGAGACCGAGACCGAGATCTCGGTCGAGCCTTACTTCTATTCAATCGAGTTAGGGCTCGTACACATAGACCGTCCGCTTTACTGGTCCGTTAAAACGGATATGTTATTAGCATATGTAGTTGTATGAGCGAGTTCATACAGAATACAGTATTGCGGATCCAGTAAAAAATGTGAATATTGCCTCCAGTAGCGACGGATCCGTTAAATTTTACCTGTAAATCGGACGTCCTATGTGTACGCGCCCTTAGATTTATAAAAAGTGCGCTATTACATCATCGCGTGTTTGTATCTAGTGTATTATTAACTTGTACATCAATTTGTTGCGCCAGTATTGCACAAGTAACGTCTAATGACGGCCAATTGTTTTTTCATTACGTGCTTTAAAATCGCTTACGGTCAATGTAAATGATTCTCCGAATGTACAGTTTTTAGTTATTGATATATTGTCCTTTTTTTCTCGAGGGGAAAGCTGGTTATAACTCAACTTCCCGCTAGCCCTAGAGGAGGGGGAGGGGGGGGCGGCAAGCGATGTCGGGGTTATCGGCATTCCAGCCCGGCGCGCGGCGATGTCCCAGCAGATGTTAGTGCCGGGCTGGGTCCCTAACAAAAATCCCTATGCCGGCATACCGACCCATCCTAAAGACATCCTATAATAGATAATTCTATTTACCTGTGATATATCGCGATGTTGTGCACGGCGGGCCATTTCTGTCTGACTTCATCGCAAATTGCCTTCATAGACTTGAGCGCCATCGGCTCGTACGCTTCATATTCCAGTCTTACCACCTGTTAACATATTTTGCCTATTTACTTCCGCATGCGTCAGTGAAAAAGTTTACTTTTGGGGTGACATTTGTATGGAGGAATATAGATATGGTACGTTTAAGTTGGATTGGAAAGCTGGTAACGCAGACATTTTATCCACGCCAAATTCTTGCAAGACAGGGTGTGGTGGCTAAGTTATAAGTTATAGCGGTTGTCGAATATAAAAATTATAAATGTAATTTAATTTTAATTGCAATATTCTATTAAATATCTTAATCGAGTTTAAATTTATTGATATGTAATTAATAATAGTTTAATAATTATTTCAATGAAGAAATTATCTCATTTTGGTGTCAGTATGTATATCTTTATCTTTGAAACAATTAAACGCCAATCAGAACTACGCCACAACATATCCACAATATTTGAACTCAATTTATCTAAGTTCATCCGAATAAGTGCAGTACTTGTGCCGTGAAACAAACAAACGCGCATTAATGAGTATAGTGAACTTACTATGCAATTTGATACTAAGATGATGATTGATGCTTGTTGCATCATCATTAGCACATATACGTCCCACTGCTGGGCACGGGCCTCCTCTACAACTGAGAGGGTTTAGGCCTTAGTCCACCACGCTGGCCTAGTGCGGGTTGGCGGACTACACACCTAAGAAGTTCCTAAGAACTTTTAGGTGTGCAGGTTTCATCACGATGTTTTCCTTCACCGTTAAAATACGTGATAATTCTTTGTGAATACACACCTAACTTCGAAAAGTCAGAGGTGTGTGCCTGGGATTTGAACCCGCGACCGTCGAGATTCTACCTAGATAGAACCTCGAGGCCATCACGACTTGATACTTGTTTACTGGTTCGGTATCATCATATTTACGTTGAGAAAGTCTTGAATTATTTAT
Source organism: Hemaris fuciformis (assembly GCA_907164795.1). NCBI lineage: Eukaryota > Metazoa > Arthropoda > Insecta > Lepidoptera > Sphingidae > Hemaris > Hemaris fuciformis. Next base: position 12,201,984 of record OU015450.1, on the reverse strand, counting down.
ACTGTGTTTGCGCAAGTTTCAAGGTTGGATATTGTGGCATTTGTCAACTTGTACAAATAACATTCGTTAGTATGGAAACCCCATAAGGCAAATTAATAGCCTCTGCGGTTACACAGGTGTTCAATATACTTGCGCGATGTTAAAATAAGGCAATTTTCATCAAGTAATTTTCATCATTTTATACAAGCTACTTAGGAAGAAGTAATAATTTGAAGTTCCTTATTTATGTTGCCTTATTATATACAAGAATTCATTCATATCGGTCAAACGGTTTAGGCGTAAAAGCAGAATATTGACATAGCTACTTATACTCATTCCCACGGGAATACTACATTTTCCGGGATGAAAAGTATCCTATGTTACTTCTGTGAGTTCCATCTATCTCCATATCTAAAATCATCGAAATCGGTTCAGTAGTTTTTGAGTTTAAGCGTAACAAACATCCAAAAATCCAAAAATCTATTTATATAATCAAATCTATATAATCAAAAATACAAACCTTTCCTCTTTATTATAATAGTATAGAAGTATAGATATAGATTGTGTAAAATACACATGTATCAGGGTAGCTGTATAGGAAACATAATTGTATATTTGCTGTCCGAAATCAAGGCTTTATTATTATTTATGTTGCATTTAGTTGTCTTAGGATAGAGGTCCGCAATTAAAATACACATACAATTGGGCCGGCTGGGAAGGAAGTCGGATTCTTTACGTGGGTCACTACAGCAAAATCTACGCCGGCATACCCAGTGGCGGTATTTCCATAGAACCCCAAAAGCGTTACACGTTAATTGTGTAATGTCTAGTTTATAATTGGTTATTGTGAGGTCTTAATTTATCAAATTTCTTTTGTTAAATAAAGATTTAAAGCTTAAAGATTATTATTCTGAACTATGAAAGCCAAGCTAGGCTTTTGGGCTTCTATGGAAGTACCGCCACTGGCCATACCGACTAAAACTCAAAAATCATCGGCAACCTAGCACCTTAAAAAGATTCATACATTCATATTTATAAGGATACAAGTATAATCACAATGAATTATCGCATAATTTAACGGTGAGGGAAAACATCGTGAGGAAAACTGCACACTTCAAAATTCTTAGGAATTTCTTAGGTGTATAGTCCGCCAACACGCAGTAGGCCAGCGTAGTGGAATGCGTAGCGTAAGAATATGGGCTGATAATGATGATGATAAAATTCTTAAGGGGTATAAAGACTACAAGGGAATTTGATCTCAAAAATAACACGAACAAAATATTTGTAGATCATTCCATTTGTCGCGGGGATTCAAAATTGCGATTCTAATAAACTGCACCTTTAAGAAGTTGTACGGAGATTAAACTGTGAACTTTTAATAGTGCTAAAAGAATACTGCTTAGTCACTACGCTAATCGATTCTTAATAACATAATGTGTACTAAAATAATGTGAAAGTGTATTTTTTTGTGTCTTCATACGCACAGTAATGGCTTAATCGGCGCATTTTTTTGTGTAACGAAAGATTAATTGGTCGGAGTGACTTGTATTTTTAAAATGTACAAACAAAGAAAAAAATTACAGCTACTTGCTATATTAAAGTGTATGTAGTACCGGAAATTCACTGCTTCATCTCTCTTGAGTTGAAGTTTCTCGCATTAAGAGTGCAAGAATAGATATGAATTTAAGAAAATTTTGTTTTATACTGCACATTTATAGTCATTCTAAAAAAATATTATAAACGTCTAGAAAAGAAAACGGCTAAATGCTCCTAAATTTAAAATAAAACCACAACATACCTTTTTGTCTTCAAAATTGTCCCTTGTAGTTCCAACAAATATGGACACAGCTCCGCACTTATCGTCCATTACCAACTCGCTTATATCGTCTATGGACAGTTTGTCTACGGTCAGCTTTAGGTGATCCATCGTGTCTAACTTGTATCCTACTTTAACTTATAAAATCTAGCCTCCACTCAATGGGGGTATCACAGCAATACTATCTTTCTCCCTTATTTCTATATCTATATTTTCTTCACACACCACCTCGTTTTTGGCCAACAATATGTTGTTTTTTATACTCTCCAAGTTGTAGTTTTTTGTGATCAGGTTCAGAAGTTGGTCGTAACTTATTTTCCTTGGCAGATTGAGGGTAGTTTCTCTAACGCCAGCCAACTCTTTGGAGCGCGCGAAAAATAATAATTTCACTGGTATGCCATGGTCAATTTCCATATTTCATACTGTAACAACCAGAATATATCATTTATGTTTTGCTACAACTTTGTTTATCTATAAATATAATTTATATCTAATTTATTATCGTAAGGAGAGCTTTCATAATACCATGCAGCAATAAAAGCTAATGCTACTTTCGTTTTACGTATTTTAAAAGAAAAATATTTTTTTTTATTGTTCTAAAAGAAGAATTTCAAAAGTAATCCTATAATACACCAGTTTCCAAAAAAAAACACTTATAATTTAAAAAAATATCAAAGTAATCTTGAAGATTCGGTGCGGTCTGTTGAAAAAACTGGCACCAATAAAATGCGTTGGACATAGACCAAAATCCTCTCAGTTGTAAAAGCCAAGTCCAGTAGTTGGATGTACACTGATATATGTAGATAAAGTAATTTTGCATTTATGATTCTAAAGTACTTGGGTGTATTTGGGTGTATTTAAAGTACTTATTTTGTTATCTGTTACTAAACCATTTTTATAGCACCATCAACTAAGTTTGTGTTTCTTTTCACAGGTTTTTATCTAAGAAAGACAGTTCAATGTTAAGCTAAAGTGTTTTGTATAATTGATGATGTAATCATGTGAATAGCCCTCATATTAAATGACAGTAGCATATGACATGTATATGAATATGCTTATAGGAGTATATTTGGTCATCATCATCAGCCCATATGGGCTGGGTATGGTCCTCTTCTACAACTTAGAGAGTTTAGGCCATAATTCACCACCCTAGCCTAGTCAGGGTTGGTTCACTACACACCTAAGAAATTCATAAGAACTTTTAGGTGTGCAGGGTTCCTCACTAGTTTTGCTCACATGCCTAAACCTCGGAGCCATCACTACTTCTATCAGGGGTAGTCCACCACACTTAAATGATGGATGGAGATTTTATATCTAATTTATTCATTGTGGAAAAACTAATTTCTTTCAGACAATCAAATAAGTACCTGAGAATTGAACCTTCAACCTCTAACGAAGTTGCTCATGCATGCTCATACCCAAGAGCACACTCTTTTATATTTTTATGTTAATACAAATAATAAATAGCTCCTTTTCATTTCTAGGTCTAGTGTATTTAATGTATAATGACATCAGTATTTGAGGTTTAAGTATTTCTATTTAAATGTTAAGCATTTATACATGTGATAAGAGATAAGATGTGATGTAACACAAACATTTTCTTACCAAAGTTGAGATTGTTTGTTTTGTTTGCTTTCTTCTTGAAAATGATTAAATATGATAAAACTATTGCATGATAAGAAATTATATATTTAGCTTAAGCCATACGGTATACAACAGTAATGTATATTATTTAATTAATGTATAAAACATTAGGATCTAGGCGACATACGTCAGATCTCAAATTACTGTTTATTAACACTTCTATAATCCCAATGACATTACTGAGTAATTAATAAGAAAAGCAGTGATGGCCTAGAGGTTTAGGCACGTGGTCAAGAATCTCGGCGGTCGCAGGTTCAAACCCCAGGCACACTTTTCGAAGTTATGTGTGTATTCACAATGAATTATCACTTGCTTTAACGGTGAAGGAAAACATTGTGATGAAACCTGCACACCTAAGAGAAAAATATTCTTAGGAATTTCTTAGGTGTGTAGTCCACCAACCTGCACTAGGCCAGCGTGGTGGACTAAGGCCTAAAACCCTCTCAGTCGTAGAGGAGGCCCGTGCCCAGCAGTGGGACGTATATGGGCTGATGATGATGATGATAATAAGAAAAATAAATACTTTATGTATTAACTTATTCATTATGTTATTTATGTTAACTACAAATCAACACACAAATTAATTGAAAATTATAATATACTGATTGTAATTTATTATGATAATTTCAGTGGGTCTCCACTTCACCCAGGCGCAACTTTATAAATATAAGCCTTTGCCCTTTCCCATCTATCTGCATACCAAAACTCTTTCAAATTGTTCCAGTGGTTTAGGCTTCAAAGTGCATGAGAATAACTGACAGAGCTAATTTCGCATTTAAAAACAGGTTCTAGATCTACAAAGGAGAGAAAGAAAGAAACAGGATCTAGAAAGCGTCATTAAAAATATTACTTGTAAGTTTATTAAAAGGCACTCCGGTGTAATAAAAGTACCAGTGCATGCGCTTTCACATGAGAGTCGAAAGGAAAAAAAATAGATTGACAAATAATAAAAATCTTATTACAATATGCCAAATTTGTTAGGTGTTATAGAAATTCAATACTTACTTTTTTAATGTGATAACTACACTTCTAAAACACTTAATATTAAAATAATTAATTTAATATATTTTGAAATTGTAACACGTTCGCTCACTATAGAGATTAATCGCAAACTGAAATTTTTGACGCAAGTAATTGAACTGTGAACATTCGCTTCTCCGTTATTAAACTGGTTCCGTAACTATTATACGAGTACTGTGCAACTGAAATTATTCGGCTGTGTAATGAGTCCGTGGACTAACTACATAGTTATATTATCTACAATGCATATTTTCAATGCTAATTGCTAAGTAGGTACTCAAATATGACTCGGGTTTTCGCGGATTTATAGGTTATGTAGTAACCTTGAGTTGTACTTGCCTTAAGTATATTAATAACATACCTGCTCCATATTGAAATCTATAATTTATATTATTAGGTTCATATAGAATTGTATTAAAATAAAAATACAAAACTTTCCGTCCAGTGACAAAAACGAGATTGTCATTATATTTACGAAGATATTTCCAAATATAAACGTAAATAATATTCTAGTTAACACTTTATATTTCTAATTTCTAAATAAATTATCTCTATCATATAATTAATTTTGATTTTTCTCTAAACTGAAAAAAAAAATCGAAAAAAAAATATAAATGCAAGAATTAAGAAATCTGCTACCGAACTTTATAAACGTTTACAAATAAAGTTTCCATACATGTGATGTTATAAAAAGTTATTTGCGTTTTCTTTTTATAATGAAACATGAAACATAGTTTTTAAAAAATAATGTTATTTTATAATTAGATTATATAATTACAATATAGCTGCCAATTAATTAAAATATCGGTATGTAGACGTCGATTGCAATGATGCCAATAAACGTAACGCAATAAGAGAAACAATGTGATGATTGGAATACACGTGTTAAGTATTAAGTAAATTTATAAAAAAATATATAGGTATATTGAAATAACTGGAAATAACATTATTTATATTAAAATCTTCAATAGAATATTGGTAGATACTTTTTTTCATGTGTGAAGCGCAAAATACGTCACGCTAGTGACAGTTGACAGTTCAAATATAAAAAAGTTACCGGATTCAAACGGTTTCTCTGTGCGGTATAGTTGTGTTGGTTCGTACTTGTGTCTGCTTTTTGGCAAGATTCCCTCGGGAGCGTGCGTTATATAAAATGAACGTCGCATGGCGCGCAACACAAAAAGGATAAAAATAGACTTATACAGTGAGTTGCGTGTTTATGGCACGGACATTTTTGTTTTCAAATGACACACATACCGCGTCGTCGCTCGTATTATGCGTTAGAAATCTAAGTGAAACTATCTGAAATCGGTTAGCTGTAAACATTGGACTGATTTTTTCCGTTTGTGCCTTCAGATTGACGTGCAGCTAAGGGAACACTCGTGTCAGAGACTAACAAAAAGTTATTTTAAAGTGACTGGTGTGAAAAATTTTTTGAAATGGCTCATTCTGTGGAGCCTATGGACATAGACTGCATTGACAGTGACAATAAAGAAAACACGTTCCATCACAACAATGTCCAGCCTTGCACCGAGAAGGGGTATGAAGAGTTGGATGTCTCCGAACTTAATATGAAATTAAGGTATTCTATTACACCAGCGGCTTCACCAATGTCTAAGAGCTTTACCAGCTGTATTGACAATAGGACCCTTGACTTGGATGATTCGCTTAATTCATCATGCAATGATGTAAATTTAACCCGGTCTTTAAACTCTACTATGACAAAAAATGATAGTGTAGTTAAGTCACTCAAAAGCCTGCCTCTACAGTCACTTCCTACTGACCAGCCAGTGGAACGCAGTGTGTCAGTCTTGCGCCAATTGGACTCTACAATTACAGCAGAAAACAATAACATAACAGTAACAGTTAGCAGTACTAATGACATTGAAGAAAATTTATCTTTGCCAAGTTCTTCATCTTCACACACTCCGGAAGCAACAACTCCAACAAATGATATACCCAAGAGTGATGGTGGGTCACCAATTATGCGAGGCCTGAAGAGTGTGCTCAATATGTTTCGATCTTCGCAAAGTCCCATACCTCCACCGGATAATGAGAACACCGCTCCAAAACAATTAACACCTACCTCTACAAAGAGACTTTCATCTGAGCCCAGAGACAAGGTAGACCCTAAAACAGTTCTTGCCTCAACCCCTATAGCAGCTCACAGAGATAGAGATCTAAATGGAAGCAAAAGAAACAGTCCATATAAAGAAAGCATAATTTTCAATGATGATCTGGAAAAAGAATTGCAATGGAAGGATGAAACAACAATACTTTTTAGTGAAGAAAAAATTCCTATTCATAAATTATTTTATCCACAGAAAAAAAATAAAGTTGATAGCAAAACTTGTGAAGGGAACACAGATGTAAAAGTAAACTTAGATACTACTGTTGAGTATATGGACATTTCATGTAATGATTCTGCAATAAATGACAGGACAATGACTGAAGTAAGTCCCGGAATGAATAAAAATGAACTGCATGTTGCTAATGAATCAGATAGTGAGTTTTTGGACTGTGAAACTGAAACCAATGTTACAAAGACTGCATCATATATGGTGGAAAAACAAGTAGAAGAGTTAAGTAATGAAAATGTTTCTAAGCAAGACTTAATTAAAGATGTTACAATTAGTGCAGATAATCAAGAAATTATTCAACAGATTGATGATATTATCAAGAACACTTTGAATGTGTCAATTCCAATAGAATGCAATAATTTAGAAGCCAGTGGAGAAAATCTTTGCACATCATCTCCAAGCCAAAATATTAGTATGATCCAGACACCATGTAATAATGTAAGTAGATGTGAAGAAATTCTGACTACAACACAAGTATTAGGGAAAGCTCCACAAGAACCTGACCCAGAAATAATGCCCCAGACATTTAATCATGATGCAGCAATGACTTTAGATACTGAGGAAGTAAAGGAAAAAACCATAAGTGATATGTTAGAAGTTTCAACATTAGAATCACATACACAATCATTGAGTTCTTTGATAGAAAGCCTTGATAATACAAAAACTATTGAAAAAGAGGATAATTCTGCTTGCAAAGACAATGATTTAAAAATAGGAACTCCAAAAGAAACAATTCAAGTGCCTCAAAAAGAACCACAAAATTCTAATGTTAGCATCACTATAAATAATCAAGAGAGTGATAAATCTGAAGATACCACACAACAATCTTTGGATATACCTGACTCAATGCATACAACCTTTCATAACCCCAATGTTACTATTGACATTGTAAATCAAGAAGAGATAATAAGGGAAGATAATTTTGAAAATAATGTGCTTAATAATACAATAAATATTACTCATGAAATAAATAAAGATGATGCACCAACTCAAACTACCCTACAAGAATCAGAAATAAATGCTCACAAGGAAGCCACAGTTGTTGATCAAGTAACAACAAATGCACCAGAAATTGTACAAAAAATAGAATCACCTGCAGACATCCCATTGCCTGATGATGAAGTTATAGAAGAAAATCTAAATAGTCCTCCAGATGAATCTATTGATGTAACTGAAAATAATCCTTTGCCTGTGGTTGATAAAAGTGTAGCAGAAATAGAAGTAAATAATATCATTGAAAATGCTGTAGGTGCGATTATCGAATTAAATCGAAGTGATATGACTGAAATGCCACAGGACACCAAGAAATTAAATCTGGAGAACAGAATTACAAGCCCTATTCAGGGAGAGACCGTTCCTGGCAAAGAAGAAACTACCGATATTAGTATGTTATCGGAAGTGAGCAATGATCATGAAAGTGAAGTTAAGAATATTGGTGAAATAAATAATGTTGAAAACACTCTTCATGGACAGACATCTGAAATTATTGAAAGCACCGTAAGTGTAGGTGCTGAGCCTAATGTCATCAACCAATCGGTCTTAGGAGATATTGATATGATGGTTGTTGAAGCTCCCGTGGGCCACGCAATTGGTAACAACTCAAATGAAAGTACCAGTAATAAAGTCTCTAGCCTATTCGAAAATACTGATAATAATATATCATCTTCTGAAAATAACCAAGAAGGACAAATACAAAACCATAATCAAAGTAATATTAATTCGATACTACTGCCTGAGAATCATATCACAGGTTCAATATTAGCATGTGAGGAAATTTTGGACAAAAACCGTGAGATATCCGAAGTCATTCTTACCGAACAAAAGATAGACAAATTGCAACATGAGTGTGATGTAGTTTTGAGTTTTTCTGAATCCAGAGACGAAGCCTCACACATGTCCATAAAGGAAAATCAACAAAATTCACTCCCAGGTGACCTCAATGCTACGTTTAAGAAAGGAGAATCAGACGCAGACCAAGTAAACCAATTATTTGATGTTGATAAAAGTGTCACTGAAACAAAAAGTCGGAATAATGCTCAAAAATCGGAAAATCTAATTGAAGATTTAAAATGTTCAATCGATGAAGTGAAGAACAATGCTGATCAGGAAATTACTCCGATAAAAGATATAAATGCAATAAAAAATGATAAACCGGATGACAAGAATATTAATAACAGCATTGAACAAGAAAATATACAGACAGAAGTCGATCATGTTAAAACAAATGAAATAAACACTGCTAATAAATCTATGACAATGGAAGACGATAGAGACATAAAACATGATGCTTATAGAGATACCGATAAGGAATTGCCAGAAGAAAGATTGCATAAAAACAACATAGCAACGGTAATTGAAAAATCGCCGGAGAAAATGATTACGAATGATGACTTATTGGAAAAAATTGACTTGACTAAAACTGATGATGAAATCGTTATCTCTGAAAATAATAGCCCTTATGTGTCCATAGCCGCTGACTTAGATAAAGTTTCTGATGAAAAACCTTTAGAAAGCTTTGAGGAAATCGAAAATCCTTTTACAACTAATACCAAAATTCCGAGCTCTCCACCAATTGCTTCGAAGGGCTATAATTTTAATTTCGATGATATTGATGATCCATTTGCTACTAAAGTAAATATACGAATGTCACCTACTCCTGACACACCAAACAAACCCACTGAACTAAAGAAAGACGACAAGAAACTACAAAGAGCAGACACATTCAAGAAAGATACAAATAAAATTAGAAGGAAGTCACAACCGAGACCAAAGTTATCAAGTACGAAAAAGCCATTCAATACTACCTTCGACTGTAGTGTGAGTCCTCCAGATAAGAATGATTATCAATCAAAAACAGATGTTAAAAGTGAGAAACCCACAATCGATCCGAATGTCGAAGAACCAAATAATATGAGTATTGATTTTTCGAATGATATGGTTTATAACACTACAACGACAATAGATGCAAACAAAAATGACCAGGAAATAACAACTGAAAAGTTACCTGTTGATAATATTGACACCGAAATCAACAAGAATACAACACTTAGTGAAGAGAAACCAGTAAATAATAAAATGGACGAAGAAAACAAGCATTTGACTGAATCTATAACTGCAGCATCAAATGAAATAAAGACTACATCTTCATCTGAACAGTCTACATATTATTCAGCCGGTACATCGTCAAGTGAAAGCAATAATACGCGCAATGTCTTCAATTTACCTGAAATAGATGATATGAACTTTAATCCATTTGCAACCAAGACTAAAATACGCCAGTCTCCGCCTCGTGATGTAGGTGTGGATAATCCTTTTCAAACTAAAAATAAAGTATTAAACTCACCTGACTCTTCTGTAATAATGCAACAAGGCGACGAACATAAAAATACTAACAATGCAACAACTTCTGAGAAAACTTTGGAAGATAAAATGGAAACTGAACCGATGGAGAAAGATTCCTCAGGAAATATTAGTAACATTACAAGTTCTTCGGCTGGTAAAGATACTACTATTAGAGAAGTTAATACAGAGGATGAAGATACTATTGAAGGACCATTTTTGGAGGCAGAAGAGATAGAGGAATATAAGCAGTCTGAAATTGATGTTGAAGGTACAGATATGATGCAGTTTAATGAATTGCCTGCACAAGAGCATGACGAAAACGCTGAAGGTGAACTTTTCATTGACGCTGAAGCGTTCGAATTTCTTTTAAATCAAAACAAGAGTAATGTTGTTGCAGATAGTGGTAAAGAAAGTTTGTTCTTAAAGTTTGACCCACTATTCGCTAAAAGAATGTCCTCTGACAGCGTTGTCGCTGCTCTAAGTAGAGCTAAAAAAAGACAAAGTACCCCTACGCGAACTCCAAGACAGCAGAGAAATTCACCGATGTCTGTTGCCGGACCGTCGACGATGAACTTGAATTTTGAAGCAGATCTTAATGCATCCGAAGATTTAAATACAACTGTAACTAAACCAATGATGGTTGTCACGCCAGCTGTTAATCCTACAGCTGCTATAAGAAAATCTATCACTCCCACAAGAACAAATCGACGTTCGATTACATTCACGTCTCCGGCCATGGCTGTTATTGACAGACTTCTTTCGTTAAGTGCAAACAACTCACTTGTCGAACAAGAATCCACAATTCCTCAAGTCAGCCGAGAACAAAACGAAGCCGAATTAGCTCTGACTCAACTCAGAGAAGTGTTGGCTGAAAAAGAAATCCACGTTTACAATCTAAGATCTGAAAGCAAAGAACTGAAGGACAGGTTATCCGCATTAGAATCTCAGATGAAAGTTCTGGAAACGGAAGGTCAACAAAGGCTGAAAAAGATTAATGATTTAAATGAAAAGCTCGCTGAGAAGACGAAAATGAATAAAAGCATGGCTGTAGTTGTTGAGGAATATGAGCGAACGATCGCGAGTTTGATAGCTGAGACAGAACAAGATAAGAAACGGCACGCTGAAGAAAGAATTGCATTAATGAACGAGAGAGACGAACAAACTGCCCACTTAGCAAGCATGGAAGTCTCATTCAACGACTTACATAGCAAATACGAGAAGAGCAAACAAGTTATAATGAACTACAAAGCCAATGAGGAAACCTACAAACAATCGCTTAAAGAATTCGAGGAAAATGTGACGAAAATGCAGAAAAATTATGAGTTGTTAAAGCAACATGCAACTTCAAAGCTTAATCACGCAAACGAGGAACTTCAGAAGATAAACAGAGCACATGAGGCGGAAGTTCTAAAGCTTAATGCAATGATTAAGAGGAAGGAGCTGCATATTACATCACTAGAGGAGACCCTCGCTCAGAAAACCAAAGCGAACGAGGAACTAACGGCGATATGCGATGAACTCATAAACAAAGTCGGCTGATCTAAATTTAGGCATACGTAAACATTTGCTTTGTATTACAGTGTCTGTGATCTAGGCTGAATTTCGGGACTCGCTTTTGTGCTTATCTGCAGATAAGTGGCATTAAGTTAGCATACCTAGTCTCTGTTACAGATTGTGCCAAATCGTAGTGTAGCGAGTTTTATTTCTGTTTTTATACTCCAAGACTGTTGATTGTGATAAAGTTGAAATGTCCGTAATCATGTGATTTGTCAAGTTAAATACTCGTGTGCCTTCACGCTCCTGTACGTTCCATACTAGATTTTTTACGTATTAATGCACTGTTTAAATTATGCTGGACATAATTAAAATGTGCGTCATATATTTAGCTGGCAGAGAGTATATTGAAAAAAATGTGGATAAATGTATATTTTTTGCATGTTGTATCAGTAGAACAAAATATTTATTTTGTAGTGAAGTCTTATATTAAACTATTTTTGGGATATTGTATAATTGTCATCCAACCTATTTTTGGAGATGTATTCTAGAGATTTTCTTAAAATCTAAACTTAATGTGTAATTGTTTTGACATAATGGCTATTGCTAATGTGAAATTTATAAGTACATATTATACTTGATATTAAAATTATTTAGTTTTGGATCTCTATAGTTACTTTAGAAACCATTGAAGAAATAAGCCCTTGCATGAAAATATTTTAAACCACACTGAAATAGTCTTTACTGTTATCATTGTAAAACTTCGCAAGAGATCACATGCATGGGGTGTTATGTCAATTATTTTGTATGATATAGAAATTAATTATAATTGTAGTTAATAAAGTTATTTGACATTTTTTATAAATGTTATTTGATTAATTTAAAAATCCTTTTCCATCCCTTTAGACAATCAAAATATAGTTTTTATACATTAGGTAAATGATATGAAACGGTTGCGATATCGCTAGTAAAAAAATAATATTTCTCAATTAATGGTAAGTCATTATAATATTCGAAGTTCTTTTTAGTGTAATTAATTAATTAAATAATAATAATTATTTGTCATACATTTCTAGATGTCATAAAACTTCTTTACCTTAACTACAAGAAAAATTAACCATTGCATTACTACTATGTCTATAGACTAGACTAGTCGGTTACTAAAGACCTTGAGTTGGGATACATACACTTATTAACAATTCCGCCTCTGTGCTATTTAAATTAGAAACTGCGCCGAAATTTTTAATATCGTTGCATCTAGTAGGTTAGATAGGAACAATTTATATTAGCATTATTTACTGTCTATTTAAAATTAAATTAAAATATTTTCAATCTATAAAATCTCAAATACATCACTGAATCTAAGTGTTAAGTCATTTCAAAATTTAGTTGATTATGACTGGGTTGTGGTCTCGCAGCACAAATGTGTTCCGAGTGCTATAGAGGTCTCGGGTTCGATTCCCAGACAGAGTAAGTTAAATCTCAGGAATGTCTTGGGTGTGCAATTCGCTAACCTGCACTAGGCCAGCGTGGTGGACTAAGGAATAACTCATCTTAGTTGTAGCGGAGGCTCGTGCCCAGCAGTGGCAAATAAATGGGTTGATGATGAAATAATTCTTATAACAATGAGAAGGTTGTCTTCAATTTAGACCAAAATGATTGGTTACATAACTCAAGTTTCGTTACACGCACGATCTTATCAGAAAGACGGATATATTTGATCGTTCATATTTTTTTTGTAACTGGTGACTGGCATAAATCACGACATTGCCTATCCTCTCACATGTCGCGACAGTACCACCCTGTGCCATTTGGTGTAGAAAAATTAAATTGGCAACTAAGCCACTTTGAGTTCACGCCTTCGCGGACGCAGCTCGTCGCGTCGCCATGGCAACCAACGACAAACACTGCCAGACATCAGTCAAAAACGAGGAAACTGTGATAAATGATATTTGTAATATGTATGATGAGACTGTAGCTGTGAACGCTAGGGAAATAGAAAGCCCCTCCAGTGAGGAGGACGTTGTGAGGGCCAACATGTCGAAGTTCAACCCTCCGGTTAGGCACACGGCGCGACATGATTTCGACTCCGAGAGTGATTCGGACTCCGAGCCTCAAGAGTTTCTGGACAACATCGAGGATATTGAAGAGGTAAGAACTTTAAAGTTCTTTTAATTCACTGTATACTGCCATATACTCCACTATTGTGATCCACAAATATTTGTTTCGGGTCTGGGTGTTTGTGAGACCGAAAAGTTTCTCGTAGTTTCTGATACTCACGACACATGACTTGTATCAGTGGGTTCAGAACTATGTATGTGACTGTTGGGTGTATTTATTTTATTTATTGGCTTTTTTCTCCACCTGTACTTTCTTGATGAGGTCACAAGCCTAGCTGCATTATATTCTGTGCTTCCGACTCTCACAATATGTATGTGGATTGCCATTCTATATCGGATAAATTGAAAAAGGTGGCGCGTAGCAAATGAATAAGGACTGCTCAAGACTGGGATGGTTGGCGCTTACTTAGGGACGCCTACGTTCAGCAGTGGAAGGCGATAGGCTGAATATACATACATATGTATAATATCTTATATCTTTAAATGAGCAATTCTTGTATATATATAATTGGAATCTTGGAATCGGCTCCAACGATTTTCATAAAATTTAGTATATAGGGGGTTTCGGGGGCGATAAATCGATCTAGCTAGGAATCATTTTTAGAAAATGTCATTTGGAAGAAAAATAACAAAAAGGAGGCGTTTGAGATGACTCTTCCTGACATCTATTGGCAAAATAATACTATTTTTTGTGAGCAACTAATTGCTTTAACGACACAACAGCAGATGGCGTTGTTAAGTAACATTATTCATATTTCATCATTTTATTAGTAATTCGTACTTAAATATAATTTCCAAAAAACACAATTTAAAAAAAAAAATCCGAGCAAAGCTCGGTCATCCAGGTACTGATAAATTATATCCGTTCAAATTAACCAAATCAATTTCAGTGCTATAAAAATGTTATTGAATGCTTTATCAAATTAAATAGTTCAGGGAGCTGAGACAAAGAAAATTCTAATCGTAATAAAACTAAAGAATAATATTAAATGATATAAGTAAAATCAAGTGTCTATTTTTGTCATTTTCATAAATTTTATCGTATCTATTACAGTTACCTCTGATTTTTCGAAGTTATGTGTGTATTCACAATGAATTATCACTTGCTTTAACGGTGAAGGAAAACATCGTGATAAAACCTGCACACCTAAAAAGTTCTTAGGAATTTCTTAGGTGTGTAGTCCGCCAACCCGCACTAGGCCAGCGTGGTGGACTAAGGCCTAAACCCTCTCAATGGTAGAGGAGGCCCGTGCCCAGCAGTGGGACGTATATGGGCTGATGATGATGATGATGATGATGATATTACATAGCGATTGCACTTGTACAACGATATTTTGTTAGGAAAACGTGTTGTAATTAATAATCGAAAAAGATAGCAATGGTAATGTTAAGAGACTTTGTTAACATTATTAACAGATGTGAAAACCTATTGCAGAATATACAAGTTGATAGCAATAGCTTTGAATAATTCAAAAACTGCGGCACAGGATCGGAGCCAACGGTTCCACCCACGCAGGGCATCGTGTTCGCATTCGGGTTAATGTAGTTCGACAAACATGTTTTGATGTTTGAAATTTCACTTTGATCCTACGAATTGGAGATTTACCCACTGACGATTTCTTGGATGAAGTTTATCGTGACAACCGCTTGACTTCGTGGGTATAGGTAGAATGACTGTAATTAATGATGCGTTTTGAACCTTGCTTTGGTTAATATTTGCACTATAATACTTGGAAAACTTCTCTTTCACAATTAAAAATGTCTGGGTAATATACTAATTATGGTAACATGGAATAAAAATGACACTATTTACTGCATACAGACTTAATCCAACAACGCCTACTTTAACAGAATATAGGCGTCTTAATGTGGTTTATGTACTTACCTAGGCTCACAACATGGGACTTTTCATTGCCAACTGGACATCCTTTGGGAGCGCCTATTGCCAATTTGAGAATCACTTTTTCATCTGAGATTCGATTTCGATTTGGTAAAATATCAATTTGAAGATAAATAAATAAATATAAATACATAAATAAATACACCCAACAGTCACATACATAGTTCTGACCCCACACTAAGATACAAGTCTTGTGTCGTGGGTATCAGAAACTACGAGAGACTTTTCGATCACACAAACATTTGTCTCGGTGCGGGGATCGAACCCGCGGCCTCCCGTTTCGCAAGCTGGTGTCTAGCCAACTGCGCCACGGGGCTGTCAGATACACTGAAAGTTCAATGATTTTTCATCCTGTCAGCCGGATACCAGCTTGCCGTACCACTGAACCATAGACATCGTTAAATGAAAATAAAAAAGGATTGAATCGTATAATCCGCTTTATTGCCGGCATAAAATAAATAAACTCATCTACGAGGTTTTACTGCATCACGCGCTACATTCTGCTGGTAATAAGTCTGAGTTTTGATCATAGGGGGCGAGTCTCTGTGCGGACTTGCGTGTCTGCTACATGTTGAATGAGGATTAATTTTGCCGTGGATGTTGATCTAAATTCCAATGATATTTCCTCCATTTTCCTTCCATGGGATTTTTCTTAACAATAAGGAGTTGGGGTATATGCATAGTAAACGGCAATAGACTCTGCCTGTAACGCGGAAATTAACATATAGTTAAAATGTGTTAATTATAAAAAAAACATAAAAATGATTTCATAAATTATTCATGATTAATAAAATTCATGCGTTAATCTGGTCTAGTTTTTTTTGGTACATACATACATAAACTCACGCCTGTATTCCCCGAAGGGGTAGGCAGAGGCGCATTTCTGCATCCACATTTCGCCAAGTATGTATCAGTCCCACGTAATAGGGGGCGAGCCTATGCCGTTTTTCGGGCACATTTTCAGACTCCGTGCTGTTACCGAGAATTTCCTAATGGAAAAACCCAATAACACTGCCCGACCCATACTTGTACCGCGAGACCACGAGGCAGTTTTTTTTTGGTCTAGATTAAATATTATTTTATTCGTGTGAAACATCTTCACGTACACGCTTTCGGCCGCCATCTTCAAATATTTTTAATACGTACATGTAATAAGTAAGTAATGCAGCGCGTTTGTTATGGTTTACAAAGAATGCAGGGAACGTGCGCCTTGTACAACTATGAATAGACGACGGATCGTAATATACGAGCTTTACGCCTTCGTAGATGCGTTTTATGGCTTATCTATTATTAAGCTAAAGCGTTCCTAGCGTAGATTTGAAACCAATCACTCAGTATGTTATAAATTACGACAGTGTCGATGTTAACAAGAATAGATTAATTGATATTACGTCTTCAATTGTTTAAGGAAATGGATTATGTCTGTTATGGTGTAATGTTATTGGAAGTGCTGATAACTTTAGTTGTATCGTTAGAGTATTCTTTATTTTGGTTGTCGTGTTAGTGTTTAGTTTTTTGTTCCAAGAATACAAACTAATATTATAAACATCATCATCATCATCAGCCCAATACGTCCCACTGCTGGGCACGGGCCTCCTCTACAACTGAGAGGGTTTAGGCCTTAGTCACACCACGCTGGCCTAGTGCGGGTTGGCGGACTACACACCTAAGAAATTCCTAAGAACTTGTAGGTGTGCAGGTTTTATCACGATGTTTTCCTTTACCGTTAAAGCAAGTGATAATTCATTGTGAATACACACATAACTTCGAAAAGTCAGAGGTATGTGCCTGGGGTTTGAACCTGCGACCGCCGAAATTCTCGACCGCGCGCCTAAACCTCGAGGCCATCACTGCTTATTATAAACGCTAAGGCTATACCACTAAGGCCTAAATCCTCTCAGTTGCCCAGCAGTAGAATGTACCTATATGGGCTGATGATGATGATGATTATAAATGCGAATGACCTCTATGTGATACGTTGTTACGCCGAATCCATAGAACAGTTGAATAAGACTAGAAAGGAAATGTCAGCATGCCGAGCGTGGCGAACCTACGATTAGGCCGCTTCTTAGTAATTCGGGTAGCGGATAATATCAAGACTTTATAAATGTGTGACACCCAATAGCAGCCCTTCATTTTTGTTTGAAATTTTTATCATTGGTCGTGTGATCGTAGTAGAATGAATAGGCGACAGACAAGCGGCGACACTCGTCCCCATACAAAATACTGTCTATTTCCTTTTTAATTTTATTCAGCTGTTCTGTGCCTCAATCAGTTGGCCAATTTGCCAGTATTTTCATGTAGAGATAGACTGGGCCTTGGGTAAGTACAACGGCTATGGGCGCAGCTGGATCGCACTGCTAGTACCTACCTAATATACGGACAGCCCCGTGGCGCAGATGGCTAGACACCAGCTTGCGAAACGAGAGGCCGCGGGTTCGATCCCCGCACCGAGACAAATGTTTGTGTGATCCACAACAAATATTTGTTTCGGGTCTGGGTGTTTGTGAGAGCGAAAAGTCTCTCGTAGTCTCTGATACCCACGACACAGGACTTGTATCCTAGTGTGGGGTCAGAACTATGTATGTGTATTTAATACAATTTCTGAAAAAAATCTAAACTTTAATCACTCTTTTGACTGACGACGTCCACTGTTGGAGATAGGCTTTCCCCAATGCCTTCTGGAGAGAGCCTGAAGCAATTTTTTTCGAAGTCTTATGGTATGTGAGGTCAGTTCTCAAGATTTGTCTATAAGAAAATAACTCAAAATATAATAAAATATACACAGGCTACAGCCTGGTGGACTAAGGCCTTAACCCTCTCAGTTGTAGAGGTTGCCTGTGCCCACCAGTGGGACGTCCCACGCCCTTATACGTATATAGGCTGATAATGAAAACACAGGCTACGTATACATATGAGTACATAATTTTTTACAGTCCCCAGAGAGAATGCCTCAGGCGCCAGAGAAGATTGTGGAAGTGCAGAAACCAGCTCCTAAAGAGAACAAGCCAATCAGCAGCGGGAGATCCAAGCCTCCAATTAAACGGGAAGACTCGTCAAATTCTGGTAAGAATATCAATGTGTTAACTCAGAATTTTTCATCGCAAATCTTCGACTGGCAAGGCAATTTAATCTGTGTCCACTTTATTCAATTAAGTCGTTTGCCGTAGTTGGCAGTAATGGATTGTAAAAGAAAAAATATACAATTTAAAAAGAAAGATTTGCATTTATGTTTATCCAAGTAGGTATCTCCAGCTCGCGAAACGAGAAGCCACGTTTTTGTGATCCACAAATATTTGTATCGGGTCTGGGTGTTTGACCGAAAAGTCTCTCGTAGTTTCTAATACCCACGACACAGGCCTTATATCCTAGTCCCTAGCGTGGGGTCAGAACTATGTATGTGACTGTTGGGTGTATTTATATATGTATCTAATTATTAAACAATCTATTTGGGTATCTCTTAACTATTTTAAAGATGTTATACAACACTATCAACATATTTTGTCAATCAATAAATAAACATAGCCTTGTATACACATCTTTTGTATAGTCAGAATCCGTTGAACAACTTACATCGAACAGTAACAAACAAATTCACTTTCGCATTCATAATATGAAGAACTACATATTACGTAGTATGTTCCCGAAACGTGTTAGAACTCTGGGCACTCGCCGTAACGGTGCGCGGAGCCCCAAGTGTGACGGACATCCTTCCTAACTCTATTATTTTGTTGGCATACATTACAAAAATGGGAGATGCCTTATAAACTGTTGGGACAAGGTTAAAAAATAGAAACTGTGTCCTCAACTGTTGTAAACAAATAGAAAAATTAGGGAGGAATGGGTTAATAGATATCGCCTAGGAATTAAGCCTTCTACTAGTACAGGTTTGAGGATATTATATGAGAAATTATTTGCATAGATGTTTTGGGGAAAGAGAAAAGTTACGATTGAAAAGGCATCTTTGAATACTTTTTACTGACTCGTGCCGTCATCTTTTGAGTTTTTACATTGTAAGTACAGAAACAGAAAGATTCGTCTTTATCATTTATAGAATTAAACTGATTTAAATACAAAAAGACTGCCTCGAGGTCAAGGGTTCGATTCCCGGGTCGGGCAAAGTGTTATTAGATTTTTCCATTAGGAAATTCTTACAAACAGCCCGGAGTCTGGAAATGTGCTCAAAAAGCTGCAATAGGCTCGTCCCCTATTACGTGGGACTGATACATATGTACGTACCTAGCGAAATGTGGGTGCAGAAATGCACCTCTGCCTACACCTTCAGAAAATACAGGCGTGAAGTTATGTATTAAATACAAAAAAATATACATAACTCCAGCGCTCTTTTGCCAAAGTGGTAGACAGAATTGTAACTACTTAGTTATAATGTCCTACTTAGTTGGGAACGAGTCTTTTATCGTTTATCGAGTTTATTGCTGCTATTATTATTAAAAGAAAATAAAACGCTGATATGACTTTGATCCCGGCACTTCTGTATAGCATGCTGTACTACTGGGTATGTCGCGAGATCAACGAGAAATTCTACAGAATATCTTCAACATAAATATGAAACAAAACATTTAAACGCTCGGTTCGAATTTTGTGGTACGTGTAGCAAAATATAGGAAGTTTTGGCCTTATTTCAGTGATTATATAAACATTTGTATCCGTGCGCTGAATAAACTTGCCTTTCGTATTTCTTCTCATAATTATTATTTCATTATTCCGCGTATCTGCAATAGATTTCTTACAAATGTTGTATTTTGACATTTTGACAGCCCCGTGGCGCAGTTGGCTAGACACCAGCTTGCGAAACGAGAGGCCGCGGGTTCGATCCCCGCACCGAGACAAATGTTTGTGTGATCCACAAATATTTGTTTCGGGTCTGGGTGTATGTGAGACCGAAAAGTCTCTCGTAGTTTCTGATACCCACGACACAAGACTTGTATCTTAGTGTGGGATCAGAACCATGTATGTGACGGTTGGGTGTATTTATTTTATTTTATTTTAAGTTTTAACTAAACACGTCAGATGAACAAAGACAGGTCATCGACTTGCACTAGAATTTTTAGTTTAATTTTCGTATTTTTCATCGCCAGTAAACAGATGTTGTATTTGATCATTTAATATATTTTATTGATTTATTTTATTTAGTTTAATTCGCATCTTGGCATACGTACTGCGTGTGCTATCCGACCGGATTACCGCCACTTCACTGGATTTACTGCGTGACCTGAAATCACAGATTTATTACCAATCTCTTTAAATAACCCACATAATATTGGTCTTGGTTAACGGTGTTATTTTTTTTTTGTAATATTTATTTTTGTTCGATGTAAAATGATGATAGGTTTTACTCGAGTTCTGACTTGGAAAAATATAGATTTTACAAGTTTTAACCTTTGACATTTTTATACAAAACTTAAAATTAAATGGCAAAAATGAAAAAGTGGATGAAACCTATCCAGTTGAGAGTTAACCATATAGCACTGTCCTCTAGTTTTTGAGTTTATTCATTACTGATAAAAATAAAAATATATTCTGTTTAGAATAGATTAATTATAGTCATTAGTGTAAGCTTAAGGACAAATATAGTCTTAAAATTACGTTATTTAGGAATAACTCCTAGTTTGTATATGTGGCTAGTGTGCAGTGATGGCCTCGAGGTTTAGGCGCGTGGTCGAGAATTTCGACGGTCGCAGGTTCAAACCTCAGGCACACACCTCTGACTTTTCGAAGTTATGTGTGTATTCACAAAGAATTATCACTTGCTTTAACGGTGAAGGAAAACATCGTGATGAAACCTGCACACCTAAAAGTTCGTAGGAATTTCTTAGGTGTGTAGTCCGCCAACCCGCACTAGGCCAGCGTGTGTGGACTAAGGCCTAATCCCTCTCAGTTGTAGAGGAGGCCCGTGCCCAGCAGTGGGACGTATATGGGCTGATGATGATGATGATGATTGTATATGTCGGAGCAGGTGAGGCTTCGAAGTGTCTTTAAGATGTGTGACGTCACATTGCCGACGTCACATTGCCGACGTCACAACTGTTGGTTTATGGTGATAACTCAAAGTTTGAGTTTTCTTTAGAAAAACTTCACAATTACTGACGGAGCAGATAGCCCAGGATCGTTTAAGAATAGCAGTGATATCGTTATTACTGGAGGATCAATTTTGAGAAGTAAATTTAACAACCAACTTCAATCACAGTTCCTTTTATTTCCCAATAAATCGGATGTTTGCTGTCCGAGCGTAGACCGATGAATGCCTCGCTCTGCTGCAGCGGGCGTCTTTTTATAGACACTTGAGTGGGGCGACCGCCCGTGAGTCATTCTTGTTTATGCAAGAGCGATGACATAGCTCTCAGTATATGGTTTTACGCCGTTATATATAAACAAATACGAAATCAGTTCTGTAGTTTTACCTATTTACTGTTGCTTTGAATTTAGAGACAGACAGTGGTGATGTGGAGCCAGAACGAGCGGAGCCTGTGGCCGGCAGTGGTCGGAAGAGAGGCGGCGGCGTGGTGATACCGGCAGAGGGCGCCTACGATCCCAAGCACTACCTCGACCTCAAGGTTCCGCCCGACATGGAGAACATATTCCAGTACATCATGAAGTAAGTAGCAGTTGATACGCAGAATTATATACAGGGTGTATTCAGACCGTGATCGGAAACTAAGGCAGGTAATAGCTAAGGTCATTACAAACCCCCTGGCGACCCTGGCGTAAAAGACAATCTCGACAAAAAAATAAAAATCTTGAAGTTTTCCTAACAACCACATACTACATTTTATATCTATGGATTTTTTCTAAATACTAATAGACCCGGTAGTTGTATGCTTAATCCATCGTCTAATGTCAACGGTCATGCAGTCGCTACATTCATGTGAAATAGTTGTGTCCATATTCCCTTATGTCTGTATTCCGAAAAGAACGCAGAGGTGAAATATTCACGATTATTGTAGGCTTTTCTGCACCCACATTTCGCCAGGTATGTATCAGTCCCACGTAATAGGGGCGAGCCTATTGCCGTTTTTGGGGCACATTTCCAGACTTCGTGTACTGAGAATTTCCTAATGAAAAAACCCAATAACATTAGCCGACCCGGAACTCTAGAACGCACGGCACAAACTTGTGGTACGATACCACGGGGCAGTCTTTTCTTGTATTGATATAAATAATAATAAATATCATATCTGTTTAGTCGCGCACACGTCACTGTTATATCCATGATCAACGTTAAAGTTAATTGGGCTACAACACAACAGCTTTAAAATTCTCAAAGTTTAAAAGTAGAACGCATTATCCGAGCCTTGCTTGAACTCGAGAGGTCGCTTATTCGATGCTGGTACCGTCTGTGAACATATTATTAGTCAATCACAAAAATCTTTGTTTTGCGTCTAGGTTTTAGCGATAATAAATGTTAAAAAAGTCGTGATGGCCTCGAGGCTAAGGCACGTGGTCGAGAATCTCGACGGTCGCGAGTTCAAACCCCAGGCACACACCTCTGACTTTTCGAAGTTATGTGTGTATTCACAATGAATTATCACGTACTTTAACGGTGAAGGAAAACATCGTGATGAAACCTGCACACCTAAAAAGTTCTTAGGTGTGTAGTCCGCCAACCCGCACTAGGCCAGCGTGGTGGACTAAGGCCTAAACCCTCTCAATGGTAGAGGAGGCCCGTGCCCAGCAGTGGGACGTATATGGGCTGATGATGATGAATGTCAAATAGTTTCTGATAATCACAACTCTAAAACTATTAGGTTAAAAAGGATTATTTTTCTAAATTGATTCAAACATGTGTGCTGTCGATCCTAATACTTTACACTTATGAGAATTTCTAACCGTCGAACTGAGTGTAAATAACACGTTCCATGACCTAATTACAGTATTAACACATATTTGTAATCATTGCGTAAAGTTTTATTTTCGATCGGTACTCCATGCAACTGTGTTGAAACGGTTCGTGTTATTTATTAATATTGATAGCCCACGCAGAGCTATTGCGATCAGCCTGCTAAATAATTTCGGCTTCGATCCCCATCTCGAGACAAATATACAGGTAGGTACATGTTACAAAACTACCCGTAAAGCCGAAAGGGTTAAATGTCCTAAAAATTCACAATATTTAAGAACCGTAGTAACACTGTATAACATACTCCAAAACAATTAAAAATATATTATTATTTTCACTGATGTGCAAACCCTATTTCAGTAAAATTAAAAAGTAACGTAGAGTACATACGTAGAGTACGTAGGCCTTTCTGTTAAATAATCTGGTTCTCTGACATGACAGCTTACTAGGGTTGACAATATTTTTGGCTAAGATAATTAATTATATATTTTGCGGGGTATTTTGTAACACGTTGTAATTCATCATTATCAGCCCATATACGTCCCACTGCTGGGCACGGGCCCCCTCTACTACTGTGAGGGTTTAGGCCACCACGCTAGCCTAGTGCGGGTTGGCGGAAGAAATTCCTGAGAACTTTTTGGGTGTAGGTTTCCTCACGATGTTTTTCATCACCGTTAAAGCACGTGATAATTCATTGTGAATACACACATAACTTGGAAAAATCATAGGTGTGTGGTTTGAACCCACAACCGCTGAAATTCTCGAAGCCATTACTACTTGTTTGTGTTGTTGTTGTACTTATTTCTCGTATGTGTAGTTAAATCACAAATGCCGAAACGTGAATGTTGAAATGCATCTCTGCCTCCCCTTTTGGACATATAGGCTCAACTGTGTACGTACATTGGTTACTTCCACTTTGGTCCTAAAACCGGAAAGGAATTATTATTCTTCCTTTTTTATTTCAGCTACCTTAGTTTCATATGATTCATAAATCACCTAATTTTGACAGCCCCGTGGCGCAGTTGGCTAGATACCAGCTTGCGAAACGAGAGGCCGCGGGTTCGATCCCCGCACCGAGACAAATGTTTGTGTAATCCACAAATATTTGTTTCGGGTCTGAGTGTATGTGAGACCGAAAAGTCTCTCGTAGTTTCTGATACCCATGTCACAAGACTTGTATCTTAGTGTGGGATCAGAACTATGTATGTGACTGTTGGATGTATTTATTTATTTAAAGGAATAATCGTTTCGACCCAATATCCTCGCGAATGTCCCATTTACAATAGTGTTGCGGTAGACAGGAAAGTGGGCGATGCGCCGCCCACAACGTAACCTTGCACTCACGACGCAGATATTACACGATTCAACTGTCAAACCAATAGATTCACACGCGCGCAAACTATCGACTTTGCAAAGACGTTGGGGTTAACACTTTAAGTGATTTTTAATTTATGATTTTCTGCCTCGTGGTCTCGCGGTACAAGTATGTGCCGTGCGATCTAGAGGTCCTGGGTTCGATTCCCGGGTCGGGCAAAGTGTTATTGGGTTTTTCCATTAGGAAATTCTCGGTGACAGCACGGAGTCTGGAAATGTGCCCGAAAAACGGCAATAGGCTCGTCCCCTATTACGTGGGACTGATGCATACTTGGCGAAATGTGGGTGCAGAAATGCACCTCTGCCTACCTCTTCGGGGAATACAGGCGTGAGTTTATGTATGATGTATGTAAAATTCTATTTGTTCTGGGGAACTTCCTGATTGTAGTTGAAATTTTACTTAATTCAGTTTCAGAACATCAGAAGATTCATTTATTCATTCATCAGCCCAAATACGTCCCACTGCTGGGCATGGGCCTCCTCTACAACTGAGAGGGGTTAGGCCTTAGTCCACCACGCTGGCCTAGAGCGAGTTGGTGGATTACACATCTAATAAATTCCTAAGAACTTTTAGGTGTGCAGGTTTCATCACGATGTTTTCCTTCACCGTTAAAGTAAGTGATAATTCATTATTAATACACACATAACTTGGAAAAGTCAGAGGTGTGTGCCTGGGATTTGAAACCGAGATCGCCGAGATTCTCGACCGCGCGCCTAAAACTGGACGCCATCACTACTTATTAAAGATAACGTCTAACTAAAGTCTGACTAAGATTACGTGTTATAAATCTAATGTCTTCTAGTTATGTATGACACACATATTCACGCCTTTATCCCCAGGACAGCCACAGGTAAATTTCTGCCTTCAAGTTTCATAATTTTCTTCTTCAAATATCACGCAAAAGGCGCGAGGCGCATGCCGTTTCCAAACTCCGTGACGGTATTAACAATTTCCTTATAGAAAATCTCAATACCACTTTTCATCCAATACTGACGAGGCTAATGCCACTCGCATAAAAGTCGACAGTGTGCCGAGGGCTTAATAAATCCATTTAGTGGTAATGAGATAAATTTAGACGACCTAGTGGTCCACTCGAGGCTGTGTGAAATTGATCTATGAAAATTGGCGTGCGTGGACGCAGCTATATATCTTATTTACTGGCGCCTGTTTGTTTGTTTAACAACACCACTTGCATTACAAAATCTACGGTACGTTACCGTTAAAGCAGCGGTAATTAACTCGCGAAGTACCGTTAGTAAGAAAGTATATTATAATAATTATACTCAAAGCGATGACAATGAAAATTTGTGTAGTATGTTTCGCGTCGTAAATAGTAGTTTTTGATCGGAGAAAGCGGGTTCGATGCCCGGGTCTTTCGGAGTTTTATTAGTTTTTTTAAGGAAATTCGGTTGCTTGGTAATCGGAAGTAAGCTCGTCTTTTAAGTTACTTCAATATAGCTGTCGTAATAATAAATACATACATACAACTTTGACTGGCTCGTGGTCTCGTGGCAAAAGTATCTGCCGTGCGATCTAGAGGTCTTGGGTTCGATTCCCGGGTCGGGCAAAAGTGTTATTGGGTTTTCCATTACGAAATTCTCCGTAGCAGCACGGAGTCTGGAAATGTGCTCGAAAAACGGCAATAGGCTCGCCCCCTATTATGTGGGACTGGTACACAGCTGGCGAAATGTGGGTGCAGAAATGCACCTCTGCCTACCCCTTCGGGGAATACAGGCGTGTATTTATGTATGTACATACATACGAGTACATCCATTCATACAAAGGTGTACATATCTTTGCAATTATAATTTAATGGATCACCCTTCTCGGTTTTTTTATATCGATTAATTAACAATGTTTTATCCTTTAAATAAATTTACTTGATAAGCCATTTGTTGCCTTTATGTCATTGTTATCAAAGAGCGGTCGTTCACTCCAACATTAGAGGTATAGTGAGGTGTATAAATAAGGTGTACGAAATGTTACGTACTAAATTAAACGATAGCAGTTATCATATGCAAATACCGAGTAACAGTTACAATGGAGTTTTCAGACCGTGACAAAAGATCACATATTTAGATGGGGTTGTTCAACTTTATCGTTTCTCAAACAGAACTATTTGTATAAGGCTTGTTGAAGCATTGTCTAAATTATATTTAGGATTGTTCAAAATCACATTAGGTTGCCCGAAAATGTATAAGAATACCTCCAAAATGCATGTACATTGCCATGTGTTTTTCATTATTTGTTTTTAATAGCATAATATGTAAGTTAAAAAAAGTAGTGATGGCCTCGAGGTTAAGGCGCGCCGTCGAGAATCTCGGCGGTCGCGGGTTTAAACCCTAGGCACACACCTCCGACTTTTCGAAGTTATGTGTGTTGAATACAAACAATGAATTATCACTTATTTAACGGTGAAGTAAAACATCGTGATGAAACCTACACACCTAAAAGTTCTTAAGAATTTCTTAGGTGTGTAGTCCGCCAACCCGCATTAGGCCAGCGTGGTGGACTAAGGCCTAAACTCTCTTAATTGTGGAGGAGGCCCGTGCCCAGCAGTGGGACGTATATGCTATGACGCTGATGATGAACATATGCAGGTACCAATATCAAGGTTTCGACAACTTTTAAGTGCCGTTTCGTAACAGGCCCGTGGCGCAGTTGGGTAGACACCAGCTTGTGAAACGCCCCGCGGTTCGATTCACTAGACAAATGTTTGCGTGATTCACAAATATTTGTTTCGGGTCTGGGTGTTTGTGAAGGCGAAAAGTCTCTCGTAGTATCTAATACGACACAAGACTCGTATCTTAGTGTGGCGTCAGAACTAATTATATATGTGATTGTTGGGTGTATTTATTTATTATTATTGTAGGTTGGTCGAGCTTGCTCAGCCCGACCGGGTTATCAAACTAGGGACCTCTTGATATAGTCCCTTATGACTAATTAACAAAACAAAAACCGCTCTTCAAAAAAATCTATTCCAAAACAAGTTAAAATGCACTAAAAAGTAAAAAAATAATTGCGTATTCTTCTATAACTTAATAATCAACTTACTAATTCTCTTCATCAATATATACCTAGGTACGATCATAGATTAGACTAGACTACTTAAAAGTCAATCAAATTATTACGACAATATAATGTAGTTTTAATTATTGTTATTCTTGGAGGCGGTGTCAGCGACATTATTAATTTTTAGTGAAGCCACAACCGGGATCGAACCTGCAACCTCATGCGTTGCAAATCGGTTACTTTGCCACTCCGCTAATACCAGTCTATTATAATATGGTTATAAAACTCATCAACAATACGCAAATGTTTCTACCACACACTCGGCTACCACCGCTTCACACATTTAATACACCTTAAGTACCTAATGCGATTAGATTGCTTAATTTATAATGTTACCAGATACACACCGCAGAAGATCGACATAGAGTTGAAGTTGCAGCCGTTTGTGCCCGAATACGTTCCAGCCGTGGGAGATATAGACGCGTTCCTCAAGGTGACCACGCCGGCGTCCAACTTGCGCGGCAACACGCTCGGCGAACCCGTGCTCGAACATATCGACAATTTAGGTACGTGAAATTCGGATATTTTCTTTGTGTTTTTTTTCCATTAGGAAATTCTCAGTAGCAGCACGGAGTCTGGAAATGTGCCCGAAAAACGGCAATCGGCTCGCCACCTGTTACGTGCGACTGGTATATCTGGCGAAATGTGGGTTCAGAAATGCACCTCTGCCTACCCCTACGGAGAATACAGGCGAGAGGTTATGTATGTATGTTTTTTTCCATTGATGTTGGGATTTGGCGTGGTAGGATATGAAAATTGACGGGTTTATGTCCTGCGGAATAAGTATCCTTTGTGCGATCTATAGGTGCTGGGTTCGGTTCCCGGGGCGGGCAGTGCTGTTAGATTTATCACTTGGGGAACCTAATTTGTCATGATCCCGCAAACAAATTAATCAGGAAAAAGATATAAAGGTGGAGTTGGAAACAAAGTGTTGTCCACTTCCCTCCACAGCCAATCAGGCGAGTTTAAAGTAAGCATTATTATTATTGGCCTAAAACCGTCTCAGTTGTAGGGGAGGCCCGAACCACGCAGTGGGACGTATATGGGTTGATGATGATGATGATTATTATTATGAATTTGAGGTCTGACTGTGTTGGACGAGCCGGCGGCGGAGCAGAGTGACTCCGCGCTCCTGCACTTGCAACTCAGAGCTATCTCGAAGACTAACAGCTCTAAAGCTACTGTGGTAATTATTCTTATATCTAACGCCCCTGTTGCCCTAGTTTAATGCGCGAATAATAAATAAAAAAACCCGGCCAAGTGCGAGTCGGACTCGCGCACGAAGGGTCCCGTACAATTATTTATAAAAACGGCAAAAAATCACGTTTGTTGTATGGGAGCCCCCTTAAAAATTTATTTATTCTGTTTTTTTTTAGTATTTGTTGTTATAGCGGCAACAGAAATACATCACCTGTCAAAATTTCAACTGTCTGTCTATTACGGTTCATGAGATATAGCCTGGTGACAAACGTACAGACGGAAGGACGGACAGACGGGCGGACGGACAGACGGCCGGACGGACAGACGGCCGGACGGACGGACGACCGGACGGACAGACGGCCGGACGGACAGACGGCCGGACAAACAGACAGACGGACGGATGGACAGACGGACAGCGAAGTCTCAGTAATAGGGTCCAGTTTAACCCTATGGGTATGGAACCCTAAAAAACAGCTGACATAGATTTTGCTCGTTTACCTAATGTTTTCTAAGATATTTTCATCCAAATGGTCTTAATGAGTTTTCCGTTAAAGTTTAACAAACTTACCTACAGTCGCACATATAATTTGCATAGGCTTCTTTTAAAAGTATAATTTGTCAAACAAATACACCAAGCTCCTGCTATTGTAGCTTATTCGCTATTTCTATTTCAGCTATTTCTAGCATAAAGTCCACAACATTTCATCATCAGCCCATATACGTCCCACTGCTAGGCACGGGCCTCCTCTACAATTGAGAGGGTTTTGGCCTTAGTCCACCACGCTGGCCTAGTGCGGGTTCGCGGACTACACACCTAAGAAATTCCTAAGAACTTTTAGGTGTGCAGGTTTCATCACGATGTTTTCCTTCACCGTTAAAGTGCGGGATAATTCTTTGTGAATGACTCACATGAGATTCACATATGATTTCGAAAAGTCAGAGGTGTGTGCCTGGGGTTTGAACCCGCGACCGTCGATATTATCGACCGCGTGCCTAAACCTCGAGGCCATCACGACTTTTACCACATCATTTACGGTCCACAATATACTAAGGAATTAGGCAAAATACACGCAAAAACAACGACAACGTGACTTGAAATGATAAATGGCAAATTAAGTCAAACTACCCTGGATAAATATTTTTTGTTATAAAAGTAAATACATGCCTCTTTCCCCAAATGAGTAGGCAACGGAAGAACTTTCACGAATTAACCATTTAAACGAATTTTGGGGAATATATAGATTTTTGGAAAGGACAAAAGGTCTTTTTTACTGCGCCTAGACGCTAGTAATAAATAAAACCATGCAATGCTTTTTAAAACGCGAAAGACAATACCTTCAATAATAGAATTCGAATCAAAGCCAACTTCAAAGTTAGCTCATTGTACCTACCTCGAGTCTGTTCGCTTGACCTTCTTGTATTGATTGATTTATCGCGTACGAGTATATTCAGTCGTCAAGGCAAACTCGAAGGAGGAACAGTAATATTCACGGAATGTTCTTACAGTTGACGAAGAAGATTGAAAATGCCGAGAAGAACTCGAAAGCCATAGAACGGTGGATTAAAGACGTGAGCGAGTTGCATTTGTCGAAGCCTGCTCCCACCGTCACTTACACCAGGTAATCTCTAATTTTTCAGTCTAGACTCATTATAAATAAATAAATAATAAATAAATACACCCAACGGTCACATACATAGTTTTGACCCCACACAAGGATACAAGTCCTGTGTCATGGGTATCAGAAACTACGAGAGACTTTTTCGGTCTCACAAACACCCAGACCGGAAACAAATATTTGTGGATCACACAAATGTTTGTCTCGGTGCGGGGATCGAAACCGCGGCTTCGTAAGTTCTCGCTTCGTAAGCAACTGCGCTACGGGGTTGTCATTAGATAGTTCATAATTCATATAGTATTTTCCCTGGCTATTAAGTGTTGTTTTGTTACTTTACCATGCCAGTATAAAAGATTTTTATTTTATTTTATTCTGGCACGGCAAAGTGACTCCTTTGTTGACTAACTCCAAAGTTCGTACTAAAATCATCTGCTACTGCCATTTGCTAAGCAGGTATTCGAACTGATTCTGATAGCTACCATAGTATAAAAATGTAAATCCGATAGTGGCACACACAACTATGCGTTCCGGGATCTGGTGTTAAAATAATTATCAGCCATTATCTTACGCATCTCATTGCTGGGCAAGAACCTCCTCTACAACTGATAGGGATTATGATGACTTGTATTAGGTGTATGTGCGATAATCGACGAGTCGACATAATTGTGTGGACTGGAGACTGCCGTAATCATCGTCATCCGTCATCATCATCATCAACCCATATAAGTCCCATTTCTGGGCACAGGCCTCCTCCACAACTGAGAGGGTAGGGTAGTGCGTGTTGGCGGACTACAAATCTAAGAAATTCCTAAGCACGTTTTAGGGGTGGCGGTTTCCTCACGATGTTTTCCCTCGTCGTTAAAGTACGTGATAAGTAATTGAGAATGTGTTATATACACATAACTTCGAAAAATCAGAGGTGTGTGCCTGGGATTTCAAGCTGCGACCGCTGAGATTAAGACCATTACTACTTATTTCACGTGCCAATAAAAATTGCCGACATGCCATGTAAACTTAAAATTTACGATTTTTTCAGTAAAATGCCCGACATAGACACCTTGATGGAAGAATGGCCGGAGTGTATGGAGGAGACTCTCAACGAGGTGGGGTTCCCTCCAGCCAACATCGACTGCTCGTTGTCCCAGTACGTGGACCTGGTGTGCGGGATGTTCGACATTCCCGTGGCGGGAGACACCCTCAACCACAGGATCCAGGCGCTGCACCTGCTCTTCAGCCTCTACTCCGCGGTCAAGAACTCGCAGCTCTATGCTGATAGGCAGAAGGAGAAGAATGAGGCGTAGTATTGGAAAATAGTTGTGAATAAATATGAATTGATGTTTCCTTATCGTTTTTTTGAAGTGAAAACTTCTTTAGCGGCACTGTGCACTTTTTCTGGGATGGGTAAATATGTTGAATTCGCGTCAGATCACGTGATCCTGATCGAAAATGCGTAAGACGTTTGTTGTAGTGCGTTGTTGTCGCGTTGTCATGTTTGTGTACGATAGCGCAATAAATATTGTATTTTACCAAGTACTTTTATACTGACAAATAAAGCAATTCGTGCGAAATTATTCCCTGACCATTCTAAAATATTAAAAAAATGCACAAAGTTAATGTTGGAAGTTTTTTTTTATTATGAGTGTTAGAGGATCATAGATCAGCGGGAAAGTTAAGTGTCAGGGGTTATAAGTTGGAAATTCATTTTACTATATTGACAGTCTCCTTTAGCTGAATTAAGGTAAGAAAAATATATTGTAAGACACTAATTCTTTTTTAGGCGGTACGCAAACAAGCAAACCTTTTTTGAACGACTGGATATAGGAACTAAATGTTTTGAAGACGTCGGTAAGGATATTTGAGATAGGAGGCCTTGTCTTAACAGTATAATCTACAAGCGGACTTTACCGTGTTTCGTTAGGTGATTAAAATTTCAGGTCTAACTTACCTCATTCTATCCTCCCACTTTTTTCATATAATTTGCAAGGCAACACACCTTCAAACTAAAAGATCTTATATTTTACTGTTCAATAAAAAAGTACAGAAATAAAGTCACACAAAAATAGGAACGTATTTAATTGCAACATTAAAATTTCTAATTTTATGGCGAACAAAACGGGGAGCGGGTATCGGACTACATTCGTTTGACATTCAGTTATGGACGGTACATTATCTGCATTCAATATGTGACACATCTTACGGAGGGTAGATCGCAAAAATCTTGTTAACTTATTTTGACGTCTTGTAGAATATTTTTTTTAAGTATTTTTAGGCGTTGCGTATATTTTTATTTTCATTGTGTCATTTTAATATTTTATGCGACTCACGTGTAACTCATAGATTAATTTAGCACACGTTACAATCGATAATTATTAATGAATTTAATAATGAAATCGATTATTTTAAACCATATACACTGAAATTGCAATACGCAGTTTATTCTAGCCTCTATTTAAAACAAACGATATCTTCAGAGGTGTCCGATATGGAGGATCATTTACCCCGTAATGGACAGGTAAGTTAGAAACTACTGCCCCTTTAATTTTTACGATTTTACATAATGTCGCTTTTATACATATTTCCTTTGATAAAGACATTATCAGAAGCAAGCCTACTCAGAGATCAAACTTTATTCTCGCCATTGACATAAAGTTATTGATGATCTCGTAGCGCTACGACTTCCCGCCATTTTAATCTATGCGGCGAATCTATTTAATTTTTTCATTCATTCACACAATGTCAATTAATGAGATCTAAAATTAGGACACTAAGTTGGAAGACTACACGGGCTCAACAAATAATTATTTACAATACAAATACGATGGACCATATAAAAAATATTTCATATTCGCGTTGATTACTTCATCTTTGTGAAATTATATCTTATAACTCGTTCAGTTGGTGAATGGGAATGAAAATGCCTACAGAGATAGTGTTGCTATCATATTTTGATTAAGGCAAAATAGTAGTTAAATAAAAACAGTTATTTTTTGTTGAATGTTGACTTATATAAACTAAATTTGAACTTTACAATGAGAAACACTTTTCTAGAATATTCCGAAGTAAAAGCGGTTATATTATATAGCATACGAGGTGCGAGCGAGAGGCAAATAGCGACTCGGAGTTCAAACCCATTCTTCAACTGTACTGTTTATACGAAATAATAAGAAATCTACGTATTACAGTATAATATTAAAAGTTTAATGTTAGATTACATTAAGGAATGGAGACGTCTAGCTTCAATTTACGAGAATAATTATATATTACCTACGTTAATTGTTTTCGACGTAAAATACGTCATAGCGAAAATACCTGATATTTCATAAGATTTTAATTGAAGAAAGATTGAAGTAAATTTAGCATTTAAGCTACTTTCTCTACGATGTCCAAAGTCACTAGCGTTTGAAGAGTGAAATTTCAACTATATGAAGACTTTGTAAAAGCTATTAATCGATACTTTTTGTTTTTTTTATACATGTGATTGCGATATTGTATAGTTGGACCTCATATTTTTTTAATATTGTAAATTTTATTGTTCAGTGTCATTTAGTGTTATCATATTTTATATGGCCCTTAGAGGGGTACTTAAGAAATGTCAGGGAGGTTAGAATTAAATTAGTTAAATATAAATAGGGTTGCCATATTTGATGTGAAATTACGTCAGTTCCCTTTTTTTTTAATACTTATTGATAAATAAATGAGAATTGTATAATAAATTATATAAAAATATTGTATTACGTCTATAATCTTTTTAGCAGAAAAAGCATTTTTGCGTTCATGAAGCTATATATAACTAATAAATATTTTTTTTGCACTTTATTTTTAGTCTCTTATGGCTACTATATATTCGCTCCATAAACAATATAGAATTAATTTGAATATACCTAATGAAATGTCAAATATTGCTTTCTTTTGTCAGAAAAAATTGCGTTCCACTCCACAATTGACTTAAAGAGAATGACGTAATTTCATCAAAACACACTTGTTGGCTGAATGTTTTTGTCTTTTTACATATTTTCTTAATTTAAACATTACATTTAATACAATCATGCTGTACTTTTCATCTCATATCAAAAAAACTATATCGGATACTAATAAATTTTGTTGTTTAAACATTAAATCTACATATTTACAAATCGGCAAATTCACAAAGCATCTCGTTTTTATCACAGTTCCATATTTTGCACCCACACTTAAATTAATATTACATTTTTTATTACATACAAATGTGTCGATAAAAAGGGAACATATTGAAAAAGTTTAATGAATGACCATCATCAACGTTCCAATACAGCTCATTAAACGTCAATTCAAAAGTTAAGAGTGTAAGCAGTGACATTTTGTAGCAATGACTTATCAATAAAATAAAAAAAATATATAAAAAAATATGAGTAATGGTGTTTTTCCTTTTTATATTTTGTAGACGAATATGTTGAGCAATAAAGTAATTAAATTAAATTAAATCATTGTAAAAATAACAATTAAATTATAAAAGTAATGTCTGTAAAGAATATATTATATTGTTACTATTGAAAATATCTTATACGTCAGTTTAAAGTGCATATTATATGTTATCTAAATGTTTTGCAAGTTCCCTTTTTATCGACACTTATTTTATAATAACTAAGACTTGAAATTACAGTCTATTGTTTCATATAAAGTTGACGAGCGGCTTGTTAGGCATGTCGTGATTTTCGAGACAAAAACTGAAAAAAAAAATTATCACTTCCAACGATCTGCCAAAACATGTCACTCTCACAAAACCTTGTCTTTTCGAAAAAAAATATAGAAAAACAAAAAAAGGTCAGAGTATCACTTCACAAAACGAATTAATGTTTTTTTTTTTGGTAAGTATTCAAAAATTACACACAAATGTTACACGGTTCACTGTCGTTTGTATTTTTATCACACTTCGTAACACCGCACGAGCAGTGTTCCCCTGCTTGCGTTTCGTCTGCCTGAAAAAAATGGTTGAATAAATCGTTTAATCATGCTTCATTTTATTTAAAAAATATTTTTTTCTTTTTATTCATCATAAAGCATATGAATATTCTCACACATGAAGTTAATTAAAAAGTTAGCTTCTTATAAGTCTTAACAACAATTCTCAATTTTTAATAAATCAGCACCGTTAACATGTAAGGTCTATTATAATAATACGGTAATCTTAAAATTCTAAAAATCTTAGGGTTTATAGCTTTATATGGGGCAATAAGCTTAACAGATTTTTTTTGGTTCATTATATGCCTTTCATCATCATCATCATGATGATGAAATAAGTTATGTGTTGTATGTACTTGTACATGCATATGTAAACCTTATGTCGAAGACATCTTTAAAATTAGTTTTTTCCACGGTAACCTAAAATCGTGGTCTACGACTTCTACGAGTATTTTTTAACCAAATCATACAGCATCTTTTCTTACCCTGGTATCGAACCCAAGATTTCTCGATGTCACATTAGACATACAAACATATCACGCTTGTATTCCCCGAAAGGACAGGCGGTGCGTTTCTGCACCTACTGGAATAGGGGGCGACCCCATTGTCGTTTTTCAAGCACATTTCCACACTCCCTGCTGCTATTGAGAATTACCTAACGGAAAAACCAAATAACACTGCCCGACCCAGGAATCGAACCCGGGTCTTCTGATCAAGAGGAGACCACGAGGCAGTCGTCATATATTACACAGTACTTGTTTAGCTCACCTGACGCGTCTGCCTGCGCTAATGGTAGTGGAAGAGGTTGAACAACCTCCGATTGAAGGGGAACCGCTGCTGCTTCATCTCGGAGAGGTCCTCCTCGTTGCGGATGCAGAAGTAGCTCGTGATTACAGAGCGGCATATCGGACACTTGTCCAGTTTAGCTGCGAACGGAAAATTGTACATATTTTATTAATAAAACACTTTTTTTTGCCCTAATGCGCGTAATGGTCACCGAGAGGTTTTAGTCGGTATGCTGGCGTAGGATTTTGGTTAGAGACCCAACTCAGCTAAGCGGACAATTGTTCCGCACGCCGAGTTGGAAGGCCAGAGAACCCGACATACCCGTTTCGGCCTCCCCCGAGGTATCGAACAGGGGAGCTTAAGGAGCTTACCTCTCGTAAAAATAAAATAAAACACACTTGGCTAAATACCAGTTATCGAAACGAGAGGCCGCGGTTTTGATCCAAAAATAATTGCTTTAGGTCTGGGTGTTGAGACTGAAACGTCTCTCGTAGTTTCTGGTACCCACAATACAAGACTTGTATCTTAGTGGGGGATCAAAAGTATGTATTTGACTGTTAGGTGTATTTATTTATTTTTATCACTCGACTTTTGTATTTTGAGGTTTATTATACTTTCATGTTATATATTAAGGTTTATTCCAAAAACACATTAGAATCAACTTTTTTTTTTAATACTGGCACGGCAAAGTGACTCTACTGTACCTGATGGTAAGCACAGTGGAGTCCAAGAAAATAATACCGACCAGCGAGAAACGATATGGTCACCCGCTGGTCGACACAATCATGCCGGCCTGCATAAATGCTT
The DNA here is from genome assembly GCA_907164795.1 of Hemaris fuciformis. NCBI lineage: Eukaryota > Metazoa > Arthropoda > Insecta > Lepidoptera > Sphingidae > Hemaris > Hemaris fuciformis. The sequence goes on along the minus strand of OU015450.1, from coordinate 12,164,657 downwards.
CTTCACGCTTTCTTGACGCTTTATGCGTCGAAGCAGTAATAATGCGACACACCATTCGCATTGTTAATTGGATGAAGGCCTTGATCTCCATAACGGCAAGTTTTTTTCCACAAATTATTTGTTACGCGTCTAGGTTTTATTGAGATCGAAAGCCTTTCTTAAATTTGGAATATTATCAAATACATCCATATTCCATTGTTTTCTTTAAGTATTCATTGCTACATTAAAAAACAATATGACGCCATCTACCGGTACCCACACAAACTACATTCTAATTAAGCCAATCCCGATGAACACAGCAGATGATCGGCACGTCATTGACACAGTCATTGTCTCCGGTTATATAACTGGTGCATGGTGTATGCGAACGCGTGTCACGTATGTGCAGTTAAGGTCGCATCCACAAGGTTTACGGTTTAAAAAACCTCCGACGATTCGTATGGAGCGCGGCCGCTTTGCAATGTAGTTTGAATAACGATGACGGTGTTAAGGTATTGTTCCATTGCAAACGACGCTTTGATATTATATCTATCCTTCTTTGGAATGCACTCCCCCTCGAAATCAGGATTTTGGCAAGCCGCTTATCGTTTAAGGTAACTTTTATTTAATGAAATGTCAAAAGCACCCTAGCATGTACGACTATGTACGTATACACGGTTTTATGTTATATGTGTTTATGTAATGGTTCGTAGTTTATATATTTTGTATTTAAAACATTTATAAAGAAATAGAAAAACATTACTTGGGAGTTGTTATACATACGTTAGACATACATATTAAATTCGGGAGCAGTAAGTAGACGAGAATCCATCTTTTAATACGTTCCAAGGATATTGCCTTTTTTTATTTATTTCATTTTATAGACATAATATATTTAAAAAATAAACCATGACTTTATGTATCTACCTTTTTTTGTGTTCTCGAGGGGGAAAGCTGTTTATGGCTCTACTTCCCGCCAGCCCTGGGGGAGGGGGGCGGAAAGCGTATGTCGGGGTCACCGGTCTTCCAGCCCGGCGCGCGGCGACGCCATGTCCGCGCAGGTGTTAGTGCCGGGCTGGGTCCCTTACAATATCCCTAAACCGGCATACCAACCAAAACCCCCCGGTGGCCATCTCCGCGCCGAGTGGGGCGACCACGGTACGTGAGCGAGAAGCGCCCACCGTAATGCCGCAGCCGCCCAGTGCGCCTCCGAGACGTAAACGTCTCGGCCGTCTCTAAAAACACATACCTAAACCAATGGCAGTACTTCCATAGAAGCCAAAAGGTCCAGCTTGCCTTACAAAATTCCAAAAAATAATCTTTAAGCTTTAAATCTTTATTTAACAAAAGCAATTTGACATTTAAATGAACTAGATTATAGGTACACAATTTTTAATATAAGACTTTTATTTTCTGCATTCTAAATTTAAGTGTTTTGTGCGACATTTTTCTATTAACTATTTTATTATTTATAATTATTATTATAATTAAAGTGTAACGGTTTTGGGCTTCTATGGAAGTACCACCGAAAATCCAATATTTATGGATCAGACTAGAATTTGCAAGCAAATCGCTGAACTCTTATCAACTGCGTCACATAGGTTGTAGGAATTCAATATACGAAATAGCTTAGCTGGCTGTGGAGCGCGCGATCAATATTTATTAGTGGCGAGTGATGATCGCGGATACTCGCGACGTGGTCGGAATACATCGATGAGATTCAAGAACTCATGCATATTTTGTGTTTATGCGACGAGTTTAATATAACTACAATGTAGACAAAAATAATATAAATTTTATACGCGTAAAAGTGAATTTGAATTGCTGAGTTGATTTTGATAGATTTTGTTAGAGAGATAGATGAGACAATGGAATAATCTTAATGTCCTGGGATTGGGAGCGTTTGTCTATTACGAAATTTACCGTAGCAGTCTAGCAATCTAGGAATTTACGAATATTCAAAGAAATTACAGCTAACAAAACATAAGTGTTGTCTGGGTTGTATGGAAGAAATCGTATTCAGCGATAAGACCGCCATTTGTTGCACACTATTTTAACTTTTATTGTTTCTTTACTCATGTTTCATAATTTTTGTGGTTTACAATAAAGTGTGATAAATAAGTGTTAAAATCTTTAGTTACTCTCAGGGGATATACACTACCGACAAAAAGTTTGGAAGCACTTTTAATACTCTCAATTACTTTAGAAATAGGTAATATAAGATATAGTATTATTTAATTAAGAATGATTAGGTTCTTAATTAAAACAACAATTAAACTATGAAACAAAACCATATTCTTATTACTAAAATAATATTATATAGTAAGAAATCACTTTAAAGATTTATTCTACCAGGGGCCATTACAAAATTATCAAAGTTGAATTGACTAAATGTTAATATTCACGAGGATAAATTATTAACAAGCACGCTTAGACGTTCGGGCAGAGCTTCCGCACTGTATGACGGCCGGTGAGTAAGAGGGCGAGTGACGTGCAGAACACTGTTATATAGGCAGCCGACGTGGTGGTACTACCCGCCACCAATTTGTTATCTAACTATATTTTATTACAACATCAATAAAATTTGTTATTATCAATTTGCTATTTGTTTTTACAAAAATTATAATAGGTGCTTCCAAACTTTTTGTCGGTAGTGTAGTAATGAATATAAGTTACAACCCAACCAACCGCCAACCCGCACTAGGCCAGCGTGGTGGACTAAGGCCTAAATCCTCTCAGTTTTAGAGGAGGTCCGTGCCCAGCAGTGGGACGTATATGGTGATGATGATAATATACAAATGCATGTACGTATGTGTGTGTGAGGTGGACGACCGATATCGTCATGGTTACTGGTTACAGACCGTTTCAGGCCATTTGTAAGTCTTTGAAGGCTTATGGCTGATGATAATGATGATGGACATGGTGAGGTAGGTGTGGGTACTCACGCAGACACCTGGCGCAGAGACAGGCGTGGCGGCACGGCAGCAGCGCGCGGGAGAGCGGCTGCGCGGCGCACACGCAGCACAGCGCGTCCTCCGAGCCCGCCGTGTAGCCCTCCGCCTCGCCGCCGCACTCGCCGCTCACGTACAGCTGCTGCGGGCACACACATCCTGACTCAACACCGGAGCTGACAGCTTGACAGCCCCGTGGCGCAGTTAGCTTGCGAAACGAGAGGCCGCGGCTCCGATCCCCGCACCGAGACAAATGTTTGTGTGATCCACAAATAATCCTGGGTGTTTGAGAGACCGAAATGTCTCGCAGTTTCTGATACCCACGACACAAGACTCGTATCTTAATGTGAGGTCAGAACTATGAATGTGACAGTTGGGTGTATTTATTTATTTATAATAGCTATGCACCCAAGTGCAGTGGAGGCCGCTGTGTATGCACGAGAAGCGCCCACAGCGACAGCTGGTAAATACTTTGACTATTAATATAAAATAAATGAAATGAAATAATATTTATTGAATCTATAAAATGTCGAAAACACCACTTAGATTCAGCCATTTCAAATTTGGTGTACCACCCTGTTCGGAAGGCAGTCATCACAAGAGAAGAACGGGCAAGAAACTCTGGTGTTGCTCTTTTGCAATCAAGAGATAGTTTACAATATTGACTAAAATTCCCGAGTACTTATCGCGATTTCGGGGAATACAAGCGTGGGATTATGTACGTATGTTTCGCAAGTCAAAACATTTTAAGGTAATCATCAAGTGATACCAATTTTCTCGACGCAAACGATAGAATATAAAATTAAACAAAACTGAAAAGGGTGTCGAATACTTACCTTTAAGCAGGATAGATGGCCGTTGGCCTGTTTCAGGTACTGTGCGATGACGCCACTCGGGAGAGGACACTGCTCATCTCTAATGTGCACTACACTAACTAATGCCACCTGGAAAAGAAGAACGTTCCAGAGATTATCAGCTACAAGACGTCTACTGCTGGATGTAAGCTTTCTAAAGCAAAGTGTTAGAAACGCGTTGCATCTTGCGGTCTCTGCTTGGTCTTCCGTTCATTTCGTAGACGGGCGTTTAAAACCACCATAGCGGTCACGTGGTTTCTATTCAAGAACTTTTCCACGCCTTTAAGAGGTCTTCATAGACTTTATGGTGGAAATACCGACCTTATAGTCGATATCAGTGGCGGTACTTCCATAGAAGCCCAAAAGCGTTGCACGTTAATTTGTAATGTCTAGTTTATAATTGTTTATTGTGGGGTCAGGATATTCTCATTTATATGTCAAATTGTTTTTGTTAAATAAAGATTTAAAGCGTAAAGATTATTATTTGGCATTTTAAAAGGCAAACTGGGCTTTTGGGTTTCTATGGAAGTACCGCAGGATGCTATGACAAGATACGAGTGTTGTTACGTAAGCGTTTAACCATTATAATATTCTTGTTTAATACCCATGTTTCACGCCTCATCCAAAAAGCTACCCCGTCGGGGTTTCAACTTCGATCAATAACGTAAATCTTACGAACATATTATACAATAGTATAGATAGCCTTCATGGTTCATCTAAAGACCTAAAAGAGTATAGATCATGGAAGTTGAACCGATGACATATTTACTGATTCTTAAAAGTCAAAGTCAAAATCACCTTTATTCAAATAGACTTTTATAAGTGCTTTTGAATCGTCACTGTTAAGTTTATTTTTTAAACTACTGCCGCTTCGAAACGTGTTATCGCTGTGGAGAAGAAACGGCAAGAAACTCCCTCAGCAACACGAAATGTCATTTTTTTTATAAAAATATTTAAATTATAATTACATTTTAATTTAACCTCATACATGTCATAACGACATGTCTTCCATTTATGACAGTACAATATAGAAATAAACATTGTAGTCGTGTCAAAGAGCACGTAATTATTACTTCAATTCATCATTAAAATGTTGAGAGTGTCAGGTTAAAGTACTTATGTAATTAAACCGAGCAAGACAAAGTAACGCACGCTTAGATGATAGTAGGTACCAATCCTTACTCTTTATCTGCGGATCGATACATCATCATCATCAGCCCATATATGTACGTCCCACTGCTGGGTACGGGCCTACTCTACAACTGAGAGGGTTTAGGCCTTAGTTCGCCAAGCTGGCCTAGTGCGGGTTGGCGGACTACACACCTAAGAAATTCCTAGGAACTTTTGTGTGCTGGTTTCCTCACGATGTTTTCCTTCGCCGTTAAAGTATGTGATAATTCGTTTTGAATTTACACATAACTTAGAAAAGACAGACGTGTGTGCCTGGGGTTTGAACCCGTGACCGTCGAGATACTTGACCGCGCGCCTTAACCTCGAAGCAATCACTACTTCATATCAATATATCAATCATCATCATTATCAAGATTTACCGTATACCGTGGTCAAACAATTTGTTTACCGTATCATCAGGCCGCAGTTCCCCCGTGTCCCTCAGGTCCCGCGCCAGTATCACCACCAGAGGGTAGCAGGTTCGAGGCGGCGGGCCCAGCTGCAGCGGCTCGGCAGTCGATAGCCTCAGCGGCTTCTCATCGTGGGATCCACTTCTGCCAAATCAAACATTTTGAATTAATTTTAATTATTTGTAGAACATCCGCCAACCCGCAATAGGCCAGCGTGGTGGACTAAGGCCTAAACCCTCTCAGTTGTAGAGGAGGCTCGTGCCCAGCAGTGGAACGTATATGGGCTGATGATGAAATATATGGCATTGAGAGGTGCGTTTGCCTACTCGTTGCGATGGTTAATTGTCTAAGAATTTAAACCACAAGAATAATCTAAATGCAATGCCATATATTTAGGGAAAGAAAATAAAATAAGTTATATCAGTGGCGGTACTTCCATAGAAGCCCAAAACCGTTACACGTTAATTGTTTAGTATATAGTTTATACTTGTTTATTGTGGGGTCAGGAGGTCAGTTCTCTTTTATATGTCAAATTGCATTTGTTAAATAGAGAATTAAAGGATAAAGATTATTATTTGGAATTTTGTAAGATAAACTGGCTTTTGGGCTTCTATGGAAGTAAAACCACTGAGTTATATCTAACAGGTCTAAGGTATTGCTCTATAGACAGAAACTTTCTTAAAAACTGCTCGTGCAGTGAAAAAAGTCTCCCCTAGTTTGTGATACCAACGACACAAGATTTGTACCTTGATTGTTATAGTGATTTAACTGTTATTTGGTACTCCTTATGTGAAAATTGGCCATCGAACAAGTAAGCATGATTACTTTCAAGGCAAACACACACTGTTCAATATATTAAGAAAAAGAAAATGAATTCTAGGACCTTGCTCAAAAGACGCCAGCGCAGAAACTCTCCTTGAGAAAATGATTTTAGTGACAATCGGACGATTTCGTAAGTGAATATACAAAGAGAATTCAGTAAAGTACGGTTGCACGCTCCGGCGCTCACACGTAGTATATTATTTAAAGAGGCATTGTTCGCTGCGACAGTCGACATGTCATTAACTCGAGTTTCACCGTTTCGCTAATTCCGACAATACAAAACGTTTCGCAAACCGCCTTTTGTTTCATATTTCCACTTAAGTTAGTGTAATATTGTTGTTTAGGAATATAACTCTTGCTTTTTGTAAAAGTCGGAGGATTAGGTTGCATACATATTGGCATGGGCCAGTGTCCTTGGAGGGCCGGGCGGCTGCGGCACTATTGTGGGCGCTTCTCACTCACGCACCGTGGTCGCCCCATTTAGCGCGGAGATGGCCACCGGGGGGTTTTGGTCGGTATACCGGTGTAGGTTAGGGACCCAGCCCGGCACTAACATCTGTGTGGATATGACGTCGCCATGTGCCGGGTTGTAAGGCCGGTGACCCCGATATAAGCTCGCAGGCAGCACAAGATGTCCGCTGCACTAACCAAGAAGTCAGGCAAAGTCAGAGGCGTAAGCTTTACCTTCTATCCTCAAAAACGAATTTCGTCCAAATCCAACTGATCGATCTGGGATGTTAAGATAATGAATTCTTCTATTTATCTCCATTGTGCCTTATTTATAAGCGTTGATTACATTGTTCAAAGTGTAATGTAATGCATAAAGATTTCTAAACTTTTTAACCATTTATTTTCTTCTAAATTTTTGGGTGTTTTGATAGAAAATAAATGTTTGCTGAACGGGAGCGCTGAATGCATGCGTGTTTGCGTGCGTTTGTTTACGCGTGTGCGCACGTTTTTTGCCGTTGAACTAACATACTAAAAATAAACAAATAACAATGAAGAAATAATTAGCATAATGACAATGCTAACGCTATTGAGTACTTTCCGAGTCTTAACATTTAGAACACGTTTCTTCAACTTAGTATTTTGTGTCAGATATAAATAACTCAACGTTACGTTAAGTCGACGGCCATAAATTAGGACCACCGCAGTTGTGCCAACAAAACAATTACAACGGCAACACATCAATATTAATGAGATATAAAATAGTGTGGGAAGAGGCCGTTATTACGTGCTTGTGTTGTTTTGTGACAATAGAAATTCATTGTTACAGGAAATGTGTAGAGAAATCCGAAATAGCCTCATTGTATTTGTTGGTTCTTTCATTTTAGTTACTGGTACATATATATGTATTAATTATTATCTTTATCTTTAGCTTATTATTTATCATGTGTAGGTTGAGAGTCGTGATGACCTCGAGGTTTAGGCACGCGGTCGAGAATCTCGACGGTTGCGGGTTCAAACCCCAACACACACCTCTGACTTTTCGAAGTTATGTGTGTATTCACAATGAATTATCACGTACTTTAACGGTGAAGGAAAATATTGTGAGGAAACCTGCACAGTTCTTAGGAATTTCTTAGTTATGTAGTCCGTCAACCTGCACTAGGCCAGCGTTGTGGACTAAGGCCTAAACTCTCAGTTGTAGAGGAGGCGCGTGCCCAGCAGTGTTATTTCAATCTTTTCAAATACAAGTTGATTTAAGTGTTATCGTGGTATATGCGTGCCCGAGTGCAGCTTGCGATCTAAATGTCTTGTGTTGGTTCCCGAGTTAGACAAAGAGTTAATGCGAACTGTCCGATATATAGAATTCTAAACTGTTTTAACTGGTACTTTATTCCATTACATTTGAATCTGAATAAGTCAATCCGAACTTTCGCAATAATTCCGATTAACAAACTGCATTACATACCACGAGACGACCGCGACGTCCGAAAACATACGAAACGGTATCTCGTAAAATGTTTGACCAAGGTCTCATTACGCCAGTCACCCTAAATGTATGGAAGCAAGTGAATGTTCAATGAAAGTGTCCATAACTGGATACCAAATAAAGCCACTCGCAAACAACAATTAAAATGTACTGAAGCTGGCGAAATAAGGTCTCGGCCGCGAACTTGTGTACGGCTTTTTCTCTTGTAATCACTTTATTTAAGAACTTGGGTTTAATTAAACACGCATGGAGTAACTAGTATTGGACATATTGGGACATAATAATGGAATTTTTTACGTTACGAACATCAATTTTACAAAGGGGCTCGTAATAAAATTGATAAGGAAAAATTTTGATATTGATGTATTTTTTAATACTTTCGTATCACAGTTGAAAGGTCTGCAGAATCGATATTGGCACCCAAGGCTAATGTTTGTGTATTAGAAATGCTTATTTCAAGTCTAAGAGGGACTAAACTTTACGATGACTACAGTATTACTAAAAAGATTTGTGGATTTTTTGTTTTTGTGTTGGAAATTTAATTGTGTTAGTGAAGAAAAACACCGTCAACTTTTTAAACGAGATATACATAACAGATAAATATATGGGCAGGTCACATCTGCCGCAGAACGGATAACCGTTGGGGGAAACGTGTTCTGGAGTGGAGACCACGGCTCGGCAAACGTAGTGTAGGACGCCCTCTGGCTAGGTGGGGTGACGATATCCGCAAGGTGGCTGGCAGCGGTTGGATGAGGAGGGCCGAAGATCGAGCCCAGTGGCGTGCCATAGGAGAGGCCTATGGCCAACAGTGGACGTGAAAAAGGCTGTTGATCATACATAACAGATACGATCAGACTATGAAAACTGTAATGGCTAAAACTTTGACCTTCATATGCGTTGAATGTGGAACAGGTCATCTCTGAACGCAAGCGACCGGTATTATTCAGCGCTGCTGTCCGACACATCATGACATTGCCATAATTTATATTTCTAGGGCGTGTATGTAGGTACACCTGACCACGGACTTGGCGATCATTGTGAGATATATCTTTATATAGAATCACGCACGTATTTTATGGCAGGCGTATTTTAGTATTTTTTACTCTTACACATTTTTCTTGGTTATGGGTGCTCTTTTCTTAGCCTTTACAGAGAACATTATGTTTATATATCCTCTCTGTGCGCCCTTTTTTCCATCCTTCCATTTTTATTAGCTTAATTAATTTGTTTCGTAAGTCGACTTTTATCCATCATCCCCTCATGTCCTAACTACTTCATCACGCTCATTTCTAGCCTAGTCACCATACCATGAACCGTGGCGGTACTTCCATACAAGCCCAAAAGCGTTACACGTTAGTTGTATAATGTCTTGTTTATTGTGGGGTCAGTTTACTGTCACTAATGCGTCAAATTGCTTTTGTTAAATAAAGATTTAAAGCTTAAAAAATGTTCTTTTGAATTTTGTAAGGCAAGCTGGGCTTTTGGGCTTCTATGGAAGTACCGCCACTGATCATGAAGTAACTGACAATGATATCTTATCACACTATACTCCATGTGGTCTGCGGGTGACTCTGCATATACTCCGAAGAAAGAAAAGACTTGCTAGAACTTTTAATCGGTGCCGTCTTACGTCTCAGTATAAGGGGAGGTCCCTTACCCGATCTTATCCACTGGGCTATCCAATACATTGAATTGAAACCATTAGGCAGATGAGTACAATGTTCCAAGTGTTAGTTTATATATTTATTAAAATACAATGTAAACTTACTGTACATACTAAAATGCTTATATAGCTAAATTAATTAAAATTTAGACATGAATTGAAATGAATAGCTCTAACCGTGGGAGCATTCCTATCATGGGGATGTACGTGATGATCCCGGATTTGACACATTTTGAAAGGACTCTTGGTTCAGAAAAGATTATAACTAACTAGCTTTTGCCCGCGACTCCGTCCGCAGGGTTGGCTTCTGAACGAAAATAAGTTGTAGTCTATTTTATTCCACAGAGTCCCATTTATGTCCATACCAAAAATCGTTCACATCGGTCAAATGATTAAGGCGTGAAAGCGTAACAGTGATATAGGTATTTTCTCATTTATAACATATTAAGGGATTTTTTTTTAAAAACTTTTAATATAATTCTTATATTGTGTATATATATATCATATATATGATGTAATAATGTAATAAAAGCCATATAAAAAAGTTTCATCATTCTAGCTTCAAAAATGACGAATTTCCATACAAACTTTCATCCCCTATTTTTATTTTACTCCGTTAAAGGTTTTTTACATACTTTGAATGTCATATTTATTTATATCTAATCAACAGCCTAAAAAATAAGTTTCTAGCTTTAAAAATGACAATACTTCCATAAAACCTTTCATCCCCTTAAAACCCCTTTTACGCAATAAAAAGTAGCCTATGTTCTTTCTCAGGCTCCAAACTATCTGTGTACCAAATTTCATTTAAATCGGTTCAGTAGTTTTAGCAGGAAAGCGAGACAGACAGACAGAGTTACAATCGCATTTATAATATTAGTAAGGATTTTTGTTAATAACATGTGTCTGACTAGTACATAGTGGCCTTAACAGTAATATCCATTATGTCCATACAAAAAAGGGCCTGTCTACACTAACTGACTCTCGTATTACAAGACCTAAACCGGCAAGTGTTTCTATAGTTCCTATACGTATAATGTAAAGTGTGTCGACTCAATTTGCGATAAGAGCGCGGTCGTGCTGCGTCTTATCAGAAGTAATCATGTTTTTCATTACTATTGCGCGTAAACGTTTTGTTTATATTCCACGACGACCTCTGTGCTAGGTTAGTTGCACAGTCTATGCTATGAACTCTGAGATCCCGTGGTGCAAGCGTGAAATCGATCGATCATATTCCCCTTTACTTATATGTAAGGACTTTATTTATTTATTTATTTATTTTTATTTTTTAAAAGACATCTCACACTAGGCAGAGCCTGTATCGTGAGATGTTCTTCAGTTACTAGCTTACAATGTAATTAATAAGTTGTAAGTTTTAAATTAAATAACAATAAAACAAAATAACAAAAAGGAAAAACAAAAACACAGGAACCTTATACTAGAATAAAATTAGAAATATATATTTCTATATTTCTCTTATTTCAACTGTCGTAGAGGGAAATCATGTTTAGATACACATCATCATCATAAGCCCATGTACGTCTCACTGCTGGGCACAGGCCTCCTCTACTATTAAGAGGTTTTAGACTCGCGATAAAAAGAAAGGGTAGGCAGAGGTTTGTTTTTACATACACAAAAAGTAGTGATGACCTCGAAGTTTAGGCGCACGGTCGAGAATCTCGACGGTCGCAGGTTCAAACCCCAGGCACACACCTCTGACTTTTCGAAGTTATGTGTGTATTCATAATGAATTATCACGTACTTTAACGGTGAAGGAAAACATCGTGAGGCAACGTGCAAAGTTCTTAGGTGTGTTGTCCGCCAAACCGCAATAAGCCAGTGTGGTGGACTAAGGCCCAAACCCTCTAAGTTGTAGCGGAGGCCCGTGCTCAGCAGTGGGACGTCTATGGGCTGATGATGATGCTTATGATGATGATACCCATAGCCTCGCAAAAGCGAATGAGCGAATAGCTGTTTTTCGAGTACATGATAAATCCTACTAAACTGACCAAAGATCGAACCCGACGGCCTTTCGATCGCTACCTTTCATATTATTACTTATTTTTTCATTACTCTAACATCGCGTATTACAAGATTACACACTATACAAATAGCGCTTATGATTATTTATTCAACATTCTATCTAATTTAGTGAAGCAATGACATGATAAATAAAAAATCCAGTCGGACGGTTGGAACGGTACAAACACGTGTCGCCAACCGCTCGTTTTGCAACCGTGTTACCGACGATAGACACTCGTGTCACGCCCCGACGGAGACCAGTCACTGACATTTACAGAGAGCTGAGTGAGGCAGGTCAAGGACATACGCGATGTCTGTCAAGGACGACGTTACATCGATCAATTCTATTTATTTATGTTCTTTTTTTGCTGTATTGATTTACTTTAAAATCAATACAGTTTAAAGTTGATTGCTGTTGAAATCAAAACCAGAGAAAAGAATAGAACATACAAAACCTCACGCCTGTATTTCTGCACCCATATTGCGCCACGTATGTATCCATACCATGGAATAGGGGAGAACCTATTACCGTTTTCTCCGTGCTAATATTTATTATTTATTTTTATTTAATATGCTTTATTGTGCACTACATACATAAATAAAAATTAAATTAAAGCTACCTTATAAACTATTGTGCCACAAAGGGCGGTCTTATCGCTATTTGCGATCTCTTCCAGACTACCCAGAAAAAAAAAAAAAAGTATATAAAAGGGGTGGTCATGGAAATTAATTAAAATAATAATAATAAAAATACACAATAAACAAAAAAAAAAGCATTAATAAAAAAATAAATAATAATAATTAAAACTAAATACACAAATATATTTTTAAATTAAAAAGATTATGAGTAGTGTGCTTTAAGCCTAGTCTTAAAAGTAGACAAGGATTTTGCTTGCCTTATAGATAGAGGAAGTTCGTTCCACAAGCGAGCAGCATGGACTGAAAACGAATTACCAAGAAAAGAGGATAGAATAATATGTGCTTATAATTATCAATTCTTTATGGAAAACTCAATAACACTACCAGACCTGGGAATCAAACGCAGAACTTTTGGCACCAAATCTATTGCAACAGTACAATATTTGGACGAACGGAGTGGTATGCAAAATTGGCGAACATGTTGCAAATACGCGAACCTTGGACGACCAAGTGCGACTTGCGAAAGTTGTTGAAAAATTTAAGCATAATGGAGTTGTTCTCGTGATTGTGAACGACATTCTCCTCGTTCTCAAAATTTGACTAGATTTTTATCAATACACTTCTTTGCGTAACCGTGAGAAGTGATCTTATAATATCTTGGTTGAAGACTGGTAAGGTCACGAATCTGAATTTGATATTTTTCAATATGCTATATCTATCTCATGCTTTTACTTTATACTAGTCTAGTTGATCTTACATAGCTACATTGGTCTTCGAATAGAGCAGGGTTAACCAAACTTTAAGTTTCATGAACCGATTAGAGATTCCAGGTGACAGCGAACCCCTTAAGCTTTAAGTAACTTAATAACCCCATAGAGAAAATAATAAAATTGTCTGTTAAAGAAAATAAGGTTTTTATTTAAATAAAATAAAAAGTGCCAAAACAAATATGTACCTATGCTTATTTATCATTATGTATGCTTCTTTTTTGTCGCAAATAGAATAAATTTTAGGATTAATATAATTTTGGACTGAAAATACTTAAATCTGACTCTGACGAATTCAGTCGCGCGCGCGCCTCTAGGTGTGCCTGCTAAGTATCAAGTCATTATAATCTTGTCGCGAACCACCTGCCGTCGAATAGCGAACCCCTAGGGGCTCGCAACCCCACTTTGAGAAACCCTGGACTAGAGTGTTAACTACCGAAAGACCACAATCTCTCCTCACTCGACACACTAAAGCCGGCTTGCTGAGACGCTCCTTCACGCTATGCGTAAAAGGATCTGGGATAATAGAAACATGTGAACTGGTAATATATTCAACACCTTATAGTGCTTTTTGTTTAGAGCCGTGATGGTAAAGACCACGAAGCTATGTAGGTACTCATATAACTTAGCATGCGTGCAAACGTGTATCTACATATATTATATTAAAAGGTGATTTGATTGAACAAATATTCAGAGCATTCACCATAGTACGCACATTAGAACACCCCGAGAGAGCAAATATTAATTAAAATCTTTACTAACTCTGCCTCTGCCTCGTGGTCTCGCGGTACAAGTATGTGCCGAGCGATCTAGAGGTCCTGGGTTCGATTCCCGGGTCGGGCAAAGTGTTATTGGGTTTTTCCATTAGGAAATTCTCAGTAGCAGCACGGAGTCTATAATTGTGCCCGAAAAACGGCAATAGGCTCGCCCCCTATTACGTGGGACTGATACATACCTGGCGAAATGTGGGTGTAGAAATGCACCTCTGCCTACCCCTTCCGGGAAAATAGGCGTGAGTTTATGTATGTATGTGTCTTTACTAAGGTGGACTTAATACCTAGAACATTCTCTAATACTCAAATATAATATGATGCAAAAAGTAAATTAAATTAATATAAAGATATCGCATAACAGACTATATAAACAAACGGTATAGCGATTGCTTTAATTGGAGATTTAATTAGCCATATCTTAATTTATTTATATTCTATTTGGATCGCATCTGCTATTGCCATTCAGGCGCCAACAGTAATGAAGTTAACATTTATCCATGCTAATGCCATGTCTAATAGATAACCTTTTAATTATAAAATTACCAAGAATCAGAACGTCTTAATGATGTTGGTATGTAGAGCACACCATTAGCCAAACGCGTTTGAATATGTATTTCTTGACCTATAACACGTCTCGAATATGTATCAGGGCGAAAACTAGTTTCTTTGAACGTCAATATCGTTTTTCTATTTTTTACTATTACACGGCAAAGTGTCGACACCAAACTTGATGGTAAATGTTGTAAGGTCCAAATTGTCGACTGGCAAGAAGCGACTGCGATTATCCTTGACAAGTTGGCACAATTTTGTTGGCGTGATATATAAAGGATATACATGTGTAGGTTGAGAGTCGTGATGGCCTCTAGGTTTAGGCACGCGGTCGAGAATCTCGACGGTTACAGGTTCAAACCCAAGGCACACACCTCTGACTTTTCGAAGCTATGTGTGTATTCACAATAAATTATCACGTATTTTAACGGTGAAGGAAAACAACGTGATGAAACCTGCACACCTAAAAGTTCTTAGGAATTTCTTAGGTGTGTAGTCCGCCAACCCGCACTAGGCCAGGGCAGCGTGGTGGACTAAGGCCTAAACCCTCTCAGTTGTAGAGGAGGCCCGTGCCCAACAGTGGGACGTATATGGGCTGATGATGATATGTAGGTTGGTCCCGGAATGCGATACACTGGGACAGGTTTAACGCATTCTGTACGGTAGTGGTTATCCTGTAGAGTATTTGATGATGATATTTGTCAAGTACCTACCTATAGAATAGACTAATGAGTTACGAGCCTTTATCTATTGCGATGGATGACAAGAAACTCCTCGTGAAGAAGTCTCATGTAAAAAAAGGTTATAAGACGTATTCCTTCCTATATTTTAAAGGTGTAAAAACGTTGGACGGTTTATTATTCAGTGACGCACAGACATATTTGCTAATGTTTAGCACGTATAATGTATTGGGTTATCGTGATTATTTGAGAATATAATAAAAAGATAATATTCCAATGTGTTTGTACTTTTGAGGATACTGATTTAAATTAAATTTGATTTAAATAAATACACCCAACAGTCACATACATAGTTCTGAACTTCTGACCCTACATTATGATAGGAGTCTTGTGTCGTATCAGAAACTACGGGAGACTTTTCGCTCTCACAAACACCCATACCCGAAACAAATATTTGTGAATTACACAAACATTTGTCTCGAAAGTCGAAGGATGGACAAACAGAGGAAGGCCTAAGAAAAGATGGATGGAGTGCGTGAGAGAAGATATGAAAGAAAAAGGGGTGACTGAAGACATGACGGCTGATAGGGATGTTTGGAAGGATAAATCATACTGCGCCGACCCCAAATAAAATTGGGAACAGGGCAAGTGAATGATGACAAACATTTGTCTCGGCGCGGGGATCGAACCCGCGGCCTCTCGTTTCGCAAGCTGGTGTCTAGCCAACTGCGTCACGGGGCAAAGAAGAATATCTCCTCTTGTATCTTCTCAAGTTTATTTTGACACATAAGATTAAATGAAAAATTTGTAATATGCCAATTTCTGTTGACCCCTTCGTGGTCTCGCGACACAAGTATGTGCCGTCCGATCTAGAGATCCCGGGTTCGATTCCCGGGTCGGGCAGTGTTATTGAGCTTTTCCATTAGAAAAATCTCAGTATCAGCACGGAGTCTGGAAATGAGCTCGAAAGACGAAAATAGGCGGAAAGTGGGTGCGGAAATGCACCTCTGCTTATACTTTCGAGGATTTTTATTTAAAAAAAGTATCTACTGTTTTTGTATTTTAAAGTTTCATTCTAATCAATTTTCCTGTTTTGCTTTCTTTATTTACTTTGTATATATAATTAATGACGTCTCATAAATCAATCTTTTATATATTTTGTATGAATTTATTTGAGTGTTTTATTGGTATGATAATAATTAAATGATTCAATTAGACGTATCATGCAAAGATACTTAAAATGAATAAAAATACCATTTATTGTCACAATAAATATTCATATACTATAGATACATTCTATGGAATATAGTAGGTTCTTGGTTTCGCTGTTTACATTCGCAGAATCATATCGTCTCAAACAAACAACAAATATTTGTCTCGGTGCGGGGATCGAACGCGTGGCCTCTCGTTTCGCAAGCCGGTGTCTAGCCAACTGCGCCACGGGGCTGTCGAATCTATATGTATGTACTAGGTGACCCGGTTAACTACGTTCCGCCCAACAGACGATATACATATATACATATTACTCCTTATTACATCAGCTATCTGCCAGTGAGTCCCGTTAAAATTGGTCCACCCGTTTCAGAGATTAGCCGGAACAAACAAACAGACAGACAGACAGGCAAAAATTTTAAAAATCCTTATTTTGGTATATGTACCTACCGTGTATACATCCATATGCATGTATTAAAAAGCGGTTATTTCAATATTACAAACAGACACTCCAATTTTATTTATTTGTATAGATGTATAGATAAACATCGCAAATCGCCATGTTCTGTACAAATCGCCGCACGTTCGCCAGCGTGCGCAGTGCGACAAAAGTGTCACAGAGCCGTATCAAACGGCTGTGATAAGGTACGCATCTGACACGCAGTAAACGATGGAGCGGGCGACATAACGGTTCACTGCGAGAGGGCGACAGTGTTGCGAAACAATGCCACTATGTCGTTCAATGCAGTTCATTAGTAGTGGTGGCCTCGTCAAACCCCAGGCACACACCTCTGGCTTTTCGAAGTTATGTTATTCATAATTAATTATCACGTACTTTACCGGTGAATGACAACATCGCGAAGAAACCGGCACATCTTAAATATTCTTAGAAATTTCATAGGTATGTAGTCCGCAAACCCGCACTAGGCCAGCGTGGTCCACCAAGGCCTAAACCCTCGCAGTTTTTGAGTAGTAGGACGTATTGGGCTGATGCTGATGATAATAATGGCATAATTTAAGCTTACAGTGTCTAGAGGTGTGGCAACTGGCATTTGGTCAACTGTCTAATATTTTTTATAACATAACCGCTTGAATTTTAAAGATCATAATTAACTCGGAAAGCAAGTAAAACACTGAGTACCATTATTTATCGAATATTTACATCAAACGATTCCGCATAGTAAAAACGGTACTAGGCGCGCATCGTCAACCATTACGTGTACATATACGACTGCCTCGTGGTCTCGCGGTACAAGTATGTGCCGTGGGATCTAGAGGTCCTGGGTTCGATTCCCGGGTCGGGCAAAGTGTTATTGGGTTTTCCATTAGGAAATTCTCGGTAACAGCACGGAGTCTGGAAATGTGCCCGAAAAACGGCAATAGGCTCGCCCCCTATTACGTGGGACTGATACATACCTGGCGAAATGTGGGTGCAGAAATGCACCTCTGCCTACCCCTTCGGGGAATACAGGCGTGAGTTTATGTATGTATGTACGTGTACATATAAAAACAAAGTTTTGCCCGAGTTCTGATTTAGACGCGCATTGTATTCTCTACTGTTACTTTGAATGTCACCGGGCTGGTTTATTTACAGTATGAAGGTCATCGAGTTATTAGGAGTATTTGGTCTAAGTTAATGGCTTATGATGGGAAGGGATTGACCAAGACCAAATCCTTAAGAGCGATAGACAGTTTGACTATAATCCCCAGTCATGTTTGCCCTTAGTCCACCACACTGACCTAGTGCAGGTAGGTTCGACTACCTGTTCCCTCATATTTTAAACTTGAATTTTTATTAGTATCTAACTTTATCTCTTAGTAAACTTCCGATAACCTGTATGGTTAGGTGTCACCGTTTAGACCCCCTTCGGGTTGATAGTTTTTAAAACATCGTATTTTTTTAACTATATATATTTTTTATGCTGTAAACATCGTAGTTTATCTTATAGCCAAAATGTATAACAGTTTCCGTTCGTTCGTCAGGTCGTTCGACCTTTTCTCCCCTTTTTAACCTTAAATTTTTCTATTCAAGATTGACCGATTTGAGCAAAAGTTTCTAATCTTAATACTCTGTGCTTATTTTAAGTTCCGGTGAAGTCACTCTATGTCTGATACGTGAGAAAACATCCATGCTATATTTTTCGCTAACTCTACTGTATTTACATTTGTATTCGTCAAAGTGGTCTAAAATGAGCTCTTGTGGTTTATATTGTCCTTGTTAACCTTATTGTGGTTTCAGCGCCTGAATAAAGTACCCATTGAAGAGACGAAATCATAAATATTTTTGGCAAAATTAAAAATCCTTATGCTCACAGATGACCCTAAAACGCCACACACTGATTGTGTCGACCAGCGGGTGACCATATCGTTTCTCGCTGGTCGGTAATTTTTTGGACTCCACTGTGCTTACCATCAGGTACAGTGGAGTCACTTTGCCGTGCCAGTTTAAAAAAAAAAAAAAAAAACCTTAAGTCAGTCACTATCCAGTTAATTCCAAATAACCTGCTACTGGCCTACTGAAGAAGCTAGATGCAAAGTTCCAAGAGACAAAAGTCCCGTTTGAACATCTCCTATTTCCCATTAAGCTCTGAATCATCACAATGTAACACTTACACGAGTATGTGAAACGAGTGAAAAAACAATTCACAGTTTGTTTCGTGCCTAAACACTTGAAGCAAGACGTATCAGTAGGACTTGGCTTTTTCCTCATACTATAATAATTGCAGTATTTAACACCTCTAAACTTGAACATACAGTTATGACTGCTCAATTTGTGGCTATGAAAATAATTCACGCTTTAAACAAACACGATACAGTAGTACTTCGAGTGACGATACACCGAAGTTACACGGATTTAAACTTGGTCGAAGGTATGAAAAAGCAGCTAGAATCAGTGTTGGGTCTGATGTAATTGGCAAATAAATTGGGAAATGTATAGCGGATAGTGATTCTTTGCCTGCGGGATCAATCATAATAATTTTACTTCAATCGAAATTGAATCGTCTTTATTGAAGAGAAATACATGAAGAACAGGATGTCATAGAAGATATACATACATACATAAACTCACGCCTGTATTCCCCGAAAGGGTAGGCGGAGGTGCATTTCTGCACCCACATTTCGCCAGGTTTTGTATCAGTCCCACGTAATAGGGGGCGAGCCTATTGCCGTTTTTCGGGCACAATTCCAGACTCCGTGCTGCTACTGAGAATTTCCTAATGGAAAAACCCAATAACACTTTGCCCGACCCGGGAATCGAACCCAGGACCTCTAGATCGCACGGCACATACTTGTGCCACGAGACCACGAGGCAGTCATAGAAGATATTGATTTATCAAACTAAGATCAAGAGGTATAGTACATAAATGTACATACATAAATGTTTTGTACATAACATAAATGTTTTCCCATAATATAAATCCTCAACCTATATTCCGCCAATAGTACTACTTTTTAAAATCGCGGAATTATAGTTATCAATTTAGGCGTGTGTTATTATGGAGTTTTTCCATTAGAAAATTCTCAGTAGCAGCACGGAGACTAGAAATATGTCCGAAACGACAATAGGCTCGCCTCCTGTTACGTGGGACTGACACATACCTGGCGAAATATGGGTGCTGAAATGCACCTCTGCCTACCCCTTCAGGAAATACAAGCTTGAGTTTATGTATGCATGACACCTTAACTTCAATATACACAATATACACATCCGCCAGTAGATCACGTAACTATAGTATACGATTTAGGCGAATAACTTTTTTTCTATTTTATAACAACTAAATGACTTTAGTAATAATATTTTACCATTATGATAGGTGAAGTAAGATCTAATTCAATCTCTTTTCAATACTTTGAAGCAAGACGCACACACATTGAAGGCGGAACTCGACATTTGCGTGGGAGACAGTTTCGGCTTTTTTATTATACTTGCCGTCAAAAAATCATATTTAAATTGTCGTCCTTAATTACCTTCCCTAATTGAATTCACCTCGCAGGAAATGTTTCTTAATGACACAATATTTAAGATAAATTAGGATTTATTTACCAGGTTATATTTTTGGATGCCCTTTTGCTGCAATTTCTTGTACCTACATGTTTTGAGCGGCAGTGTTTTCATCTAGTTTGTAAAAGAGCTGGTGAACTAATATTTTCGGTGCGTATTCGAGTAACCTTAAAAATATTGTACATGAATTAAAGTTGCATATCTAAAATGCAGATCTCGCTGAACGAAAAGTGGGGCATAAGCGAAACGGTACTTAACGACCTTCTGCGACCTTCGTGAGATCGTCAGTTCAAAGTTATGTTTGCTGGTACAATATTCTTTACTGCAGCTAAGTTTTTAATTTTACTTTGACTTGGTTTTTTGAGTATAAGAAATCAATAAAGAAATAAGCCCTTTTCTTTCGAGGGGAAAGCTAAATGTGGCTCTACTTCCCGCGGGCTCTGGAGGAAGGGGGCGGGAATTGTATGTCGGGGTCACCGGCCTTCCAGCCCGGCGCGTGGCGGCGTCATGTCCGCGCAGATGTTAGTGCCGGGTTGGGTCTCTAACTTACCCTAACCTACACCGGCATACCAACCAAAAGCCCTCGGTGGCCATCTCCGCGCCAAGTTGGGCTACCATGGTACGTGAGCGAATAGCGCCCACCGTTATCCACAGCCGCCCGGTGCGCCTCCGAGACATAATTGTTAGCCTTGTCTAGTAGATTTAGACTACCAAGTTCTTTAAATAAATAAATAAATACACCCAACAGTCACATACATAGTTCTGACCCCACACTAGGATACAAGTCCTGTGTCGTGGGTATCAGAAACTACGAGAGACTTTTCGGTCTTTTGACCGTATAAGAGGTTCATTCCCAACAATACATCGTATATGGACCGATAAACATAGACGACATGTCTATGATATCATACAATTCGCAATATTTATTCGCGGTGTTTTTGCAAGTACATCCCACGCGTAGCACCTTTTATGTCAGATGTTAACGATTGAACCAATGTTAAACGTTTAAAAATATTTTTATAGTTTGTTAGACTAGCTACTTTTTGCTGTTTTATCCATTACTATCCGCGACAACATAATCAAGGTGATAGCTACCTGCCAATAAAAGTCCCGTCAAAATCGGTCCACCCGTTTCAGAGATTAGCCGGAACAAACAGACAGACAAAAATAGTTAAAAACGTTATTTTTGTTTGTGCATCGTGTATACATCCATATGCATTTATTAAAAAGCGGTTATTTCAATATTGCAAACAGACACTCCAATTTTATTTATTTGTATGTATAGATTTTGGCTCTATCCCACCCCACATCCGCCACTGCAACTCATGTGCTCCAGGATCAACAGCCGAACGCACAATATTGAAACAGAGCACTGAAGTTCAGTGAATTTAAAGGAACCTAATTTGTCATGATCCCGCAACGAAGTTAATCAGAAAAAAAGCAGGAGTTGTAAACCAAAGAGTTGTTGTCCACTTTCTATGAGGTATCACGCAATTGACGTACCACGGGTAAAGTATATGATATTTAATAAATAAATGAGACCTAAAGTGCGAGCTGTTATGTTAGTTTCTAATTAAATGTTATCACAATTTTATTCCACCTATTTTGTTTTTTGTTACACTTAAACACAAGTTGGTGTGCGTTTCCTTTCGTGGATACAGGCGTGAGTGTTTAAGTTCAAGTATGTGCCAGCGATCTACAAGTCCCAGGTTCGATTCTCAGGTCGGGCAGTGTTATTGGGTTTATCCATTAGGAAATCCTCAGTGGCACAGAGTTTGAAAATATGACCGAAAACAGTAATAGGCACCCTTTTACGTGGGACTGATACCTACCTGGCGAAAAGTTGGTGCAGAAATGTATTTCTACCTACCCCGGGAAATACGGGCTTGAGATTATCTATGTAAGTATAAATGTAAAGATATAATTTTTCAGTAAATTTAAATTTTTCATAAAAGTAGTCACTCTTGAAAAATTAGATCTCTTAAGGCCGAATACTGAAACGCTAGTTAATCTGAGGGCGACTTATATTTAAGTGGCTGTTATAATTTAAGCGGTAAACTGAAACACCATTTATTAGTTTTAAGACGGTGATTAACTAATGCCCACTTAAATTTCTATAAATGGCAACTTTTTTTTTTTTTTCTAATGCTGGCATTTGACCACGATCTCACCTGGTGTTAAGCGACGATGCGGTCGAAGATGGAGCATGCCTGTCTAGTAGCAGCCTATTCACATTTGATTCGAATTTGTCCAGTTGTATCGTACGGGAAACACTTCAGCGGGCAGGGCGTTCCACTCCTTTGCAGTGCGCATTAAAAAAGTAGACCCAAATCGGTGTGTGCGGCAAGATGGCATATTAACAACAAAGGAATGGCACGACCGCCCGCTCTTGTTTCCCGATGGCGGAAAGTGCTCGGCGGAATTACCACAAAAAGTTCTTTTACATGACTTTTTTAAGTATATACCGCTTAAATTATAACAGCCTCTTAAATATAAGTCGCCCTCAGATTAAGTAGCGTTTCAGTATTCGGCCATTAAGTCTTAAATCCATATTGCACTAACCATCCACAAGTTGCCACTTCCGGCACTTTGCCAAGCTGTTACATGAAGAATTCTCGAGATAAGGATGCGAATAATAGATGCTCAATTTAATGAGGTGCTAAACACTTAGCCGGACAGCCAGGTACATAATTAGCACATGAACACTTGTTTCTATTATCTTTTTGTTACCGACAAATAATAAAACGCAAACATAACGTGAATGTCGTGTCTGTGCCCCTTTGTCATAGGAAATACCGATGTCTTCATTACTTGTAAATAAATACACTACATACATAGTTCTGACCCCACACTAGGATACAGGGCCTGTGTCGTAGGTATCAGAAACCATGAGAGACTTTACGGTCTCAAACACTCAGACACGAAACAAATATTTGTGGATCACACAAGCATTTGTCTCGGTGCGAGAATCGAACCCGTGACCTCTCGTTTCGCATGGGTCTAGGCAATTGCGCCACGGGGCATGTCAAACATCCGATGATTTGATATTTCGTTGTAGGTACCCCAAACTTAAATAAATTTTATTAATTGTGGTTTCAGAAACTATGACAGACAATAAGTCTCACACACTCCCAGAACCAGTAAAAAAAATTGACAGCCCCGTGGCGCAATTGGTTAGACACCAGCGTTCGACACGATATCCCGCGGGTTCGATCCCCGCACCGAGACAAATATTTGTGTGATGTACAAGTATTTGTTTCGAGTCTGGTTGTTTGTGGTACTGAATGAATGAATGACGGTATATATTGGAGATTAACAACATTGCTGACGTCATAATCTTGCACACAATTAGACATAAACACAACATACAGTTATTAAACATTATGCTAATAACTCCGTCTGCTGAATATAAATGATGAATCAGTTGTGCCATCAACGTGTTGCGAAATCATCATATAATTATATGTTAATCTTTATGAAACAAAGTATTTGTTGTGTAAAAAAAAAAAAACAGTGATGGCCTCGAAGTTTAGGCGCACGGTCGAGAATTTCGGCGGTCGCAGGTTCAAACCCCAGGCCATGCACACACCTCTGACTTTTCGAAGTTATGTGTGTATTCACAATGAAACCAGCACTAGGCCAGCGTGGTGGACTAAGGCCTAAACTCTCTCAGTTGTAGAGGAGGCCCGTGCCCAGCAGTGGGACATATATGGGCTGATGATGATATCACTTGCTTTAACGGTGAAGGAAAACATCGTGATAAAACCTGCACACCTAAAAGTTCTTAGGAATTTCTTAGGTGTGTAGTCCGCCAACCCGCACTAGGCCAGCGTAATGGACTAAGACCTAAACCCTCTCAGTTGTAGAGGAGGCCCGTGCCCAGCAGTGGGACGTATTTGGGCTGATGATGAATTTGTTGTGTGATCGTTTAATCATGACCTACGAGAACTGTATGAAATCATCGCTATTCTATCTGTCATTTTCATCGGAATATACACGCCACAATGCCTGGAAATGGAATGCATCTAATATCCTGCGTAATGAAATGAATGGGATGAAATGATATCCTCCATATATCCTGATATTGTATAGAAGGCCTTGTTACATAACTGTCTCTTAGTAATTTCTTTATAAATAAAAAAATAATATCGACAGCCCCGTGGCGCAGTTGGCTAGACATACATAGTTCTGACTCCACACTAAGATACAGCCTTTTGTCGTGGGTATCAGAAACTGAGAAAGACTTTTCGGTCCCACAAACACCCAGATCCTAGACAAATATTTGTGGATCAAACAAAAATTTTTTTCGGTGAAGGGATCGAACCCGCGGCTTCTCGTTTCGCAAGCTAGTCAGTTGACTAATACAGAGGGGTGCCACGGGCCTGAGGAGTACAGAGACAGATAGGACACTGGACGAGAGTCATCGGCTACTTTATATCCTAGAAAAATACGAATACTTCAATGTTTTTTGTAACATTCGTTGACAAAACCTATTTTATTATGATTCTGCAAATGTATATTTCTTAATGTTATCATACGCGGCAGATGTGCCATGTGTTAAGCAAGTAGGCACTACGGCCTTCGTATGTTGTCGTACATACAGCTATTTCGAGTATTCAAATGAGATTGCCAATGTGCATTGGCCAATTCGAGATACATCTTAAAATTAACCAACACATTTTTAAACTTCAAGTGCCTCATATTTCGATTGCCTCTTTTGACTCACGGCATAGGGTAGGTTATCCGGTAGCGCAGATTTTCTTGCGGTTTTTTTTCATTCTCAGTAGCGGCATTCAATCTGGAAATATGCCCGAAAAACGGCTACAGGCGCTAGCCTCATTTTTTAGCCTCAGGGTGCTACCCTGTCAAATCTCTTCAAATCAAAATTAAGTATTGCGGCATATAGGATAACCACGCTCCGATTTACTTTATGCATAACTAATACAGTAGAACCTCGTTAAGTCGAACCTGGATAAGTTGCAAGCCTCCCAATCTCGAAAAAATGTTTTGTTCCTTTCCCTACAAACACCAAAACCTCCATTACTTGAAATCTCAACCCTCTATTAGTCGAAATAAGAGGCGAGTCCCTCCAAGCCGTTTTGGCACATATCCCCCCCCCCCCCCCGTAACTCGAAAAATTAAACTCCTCTGTATCTCGAACATATCTAACTCAAATTGTATAAGAATTAAGCTCAAACTCTCTATGTGCGCTCTTTTTATCCGCTTAAGTCAAAATCTGTATAACTCGATTTTTTGGTGTCTCCCTTGACGTTCGACTTATAGAGGTTTTACTGTACTTCTTTTTTTTGTTAACAGAACGAAGATATTTCAACTTTCAGAGCATGCATAATGTTTTGCTGTTCTACTAAGGACTTTCTAAGGCATTCAAAACATATCAACAGGGAACTAGGTCGATATTATAGATACAGAGCGCTAATGAAAGGCGCTAGAAAAAACCACACGGGACTCAGTAGCACAATGACACAATGAGCTAAACGTGCAAAACAAATATTTAGTCAGTAAACAAAAACCCGTTAAGGTGGCAACGCGACGGCACGATGTAGTGTGTATAAAGGCGTTTTTGCCGCAACAACACACGCGGTCAATGAACGCGCAATGAATCCGAGCAGTAACCTTATTTTAAAATAATTCAGCTTCGTTTGCATCGCGGAGGTTGGCCGAGGTTGCCATTGATTCATATCATTCAATTGTCATTAATTGGAGTGTTCCTTTTGTGTCGTTTAAATAACGGTGAAACATTGTCAAGGGTGTGGTTAAACACTTTGTAAGTTGATTGAATCTCGAGACTGTCTCGGACGCTCGTTCAGTCTGGGCGTCCGAAGTGGGGTTAAGTGGGAGACATCTCAAGGCTTCCAATTTTGAGAAGTTTGTTTTTGGACGTTTCGCCGGCCAGCAGCGGTGATATCTACCGCTCTTAATGCGCCTTCAGGCCAACGAAGGGTTTAGCTGGTATGCTGGCGAATTATTTTTCTCAGGGACCCCTCAGCAAAATGCAAGGTAAGGAATAGGTTGCTTCAAATATTTTCTTCAGATAAAAAAGATGGGTGTGTCTCGGGCGTAAGCGTCCAATAGTTGGGAACGCTTTGAAAAGAGTAGAAGACAAATTTAAGTTTTCTGGGATTCTATTCAGTTGCTAAAAAAGGAATGTGTTCAAAAAATCTTAATTCTACACAGTTTGCGGTCGTTAAAAACCTGTTCCATAGGAATTAAGTTTCTATTTATGTCAAATACATTTTGTTATCAAAATAAATTATCAAAGCAGTAACACGGCTGTGATATGCAAATATATAAATAAGCCTATTGAGTACTATAATAAAACATTTTTAATTGCACATTGTTTTAACTTCCGTATTGATAATGCGAAAAAAATAGTTTACAGGTTCGGTTCTGGAAATTTTCCAGCAATGTGAATTAAGCGGCTCCCTGTCTCCTTTCCCTCATTCACTCTCATTCTTTTCTCTGCTACGCCCTTCTTTAATTATATTATCTTACTTATTATTATTATACACTTTATTGTACACCATAAATCATCATCATCATCATCAGCCCATATACGTCCCACTGCTGGGCACGGGCCTCCTCTACGATTGAGAGGGTTTAGGCCTTAGTCCACCACGCTGGCCTAGTGCGGGTTGGCGGACTACACACCTAAGAAATTCCTAAGAACTTTTTTAGGTGTGCAGGTTTCATCACGATGTTTTCCTTCACCGTTAAAGTACGTGATAATTCATTGTGAATACACACATAACTTCGAAAAGTCAGAGGTGTGTGCCTGGGGTTTGAACCCGCGACCGCCGAAATTCTCGACCGCGTACCTAAACCTCAAGGCTATCACGACTTTACACCATAAATGTATAACACAAATTGAACTATGTGACAATAGGCGGTCTTATCACTGACTACGATCTCTTTCAGACAACCTGAAAAAAACAAAACTTGTAAAAAAATCCAAGTCTCGCAACTCAGTTCTTCTGCCGTAAAAAGTTGTGAGAACCATATGATACCAAGTCGATGAATTTATTCAGTCCCCGTTTAAGGGAACTTCTGTCTTAAGTTATTATGCACTTAGCTTACCAGACACCATCTTATAGTGACCATATCAATATTAAAAATCTTTTATGTTTTAAATAAAATAGTTTTGACTTGGCAATCGCACTAAAAGTGAGATACATGTGTTTTGCTGTATATGTACATGCACTGCCGTGCCCCCAGATTAACAAAAAGGATCTGAAAAAAGATATCAGGGTAATCGAAAAAGGGATGATAATAATAATACAGTTATGTACCTAAACTACAAAAAAATCTTCTTTAATAGATGAAGAAATTGGTTTTTTGTTTTAGAATCATTAAGTACCAATGATTTTACCTACGCTGGATGTATGAAAAATCACATACTTCATATCTCGCATTATCGTGAAGGTTGCTATTTCGAAACTGCAACATTTGACGGTAAAAGTAAAGTTACGACAATAACCAACAAGGCCGTCGCACTAGACCTAGCAAAATGAATGCGTTTTCGAAATTGTCATTGAGTTAATATATTACATACGAGGTGTTAGTTTAGTTTGTAGAAGAATGGAATGCTGAAACATCGCGCGTTGGAATACAAACTGATATAGAAATTCGTGCACGCGATCTAGATATTTGTGATTCGACATTCGGTCAGGGCAATGTTTATTGGGTTTTTCAAGATACAGGTCGGTTTTTTTCTTTTTTTATACTCACACGGCGAAGTGATAGCACTTGATGGTAATTGTATTACGGTCCAAATAAGTTCCTCACAGTTAATTGACTGGTCTGGTCTTTAGTGCGGTCAGTTAGCAGGATATGTATAACCTGTAAGTTGATCCGGGAATGCGAGACACTAGAGCTTGCCATTGTGGTGTATTTTAAATTAATTATTTATACGGAATACAGGTATATTATCATATTATTTAAACCTAAGGGGGCATTCATGTATTGTGTAAGCACTTTATCTTCGCTTTGTTTATTTTTTGGAAATGAGGGATGGGGCGGTCTGGATTACGTAAACAAATTTATTCTTTTTCGGGATTTTCTACAAAATTTTATCTTTTGAATACAAAATGAAACCAGAACAGATTAGAAAAATGCATTTACTAATGTTTACGTAAGCATAGGAGGGGAGTACGATATTTGCTTTCTTTTGCTGGCATTACGTAATACTGGAACGGCCCATACTGTCTGATTCAAACACCATTAAAACAGGTGGTCTACACAACTGAGTCGGACTGAACACACTGCAGCAGGCGACCGTGCAAGGTCGTCGGAGGCAACTGTCGACCTTTCGTCACGTGTGGACTCGCACGTGTGCGTCGCATTGCCGTGGCGGACGCGTTTCGGAACCACAGCGTGTGGCCGACCGACACGATGCGGTGAAACG
This sequence comes from Hemaris fuciformis, assembly GCA_907164795.1. Lineage (NCBI taxonomy): Eukaryota > Metazoa > Arthropoda > Insecta > Lepidoptera > Sphingidae > Hemaris > Hemaris fuciformis. Next base: position 12,135,805 of record OU015450.1, on the reverse strand, counting down.
CTCCACAAAATTAAGGATAATATCATAAATACAGCCGACAGTCAGTGGCGGTACTAAACTAAACAAAAATCCGAATAACAATCTTAAAGTTTTTAATCTTTATTTAACGAAAGCAATTTGACATATATGTAAATTGGAATATACTAACCCCACAATAAACAATTATAAACTAGATATAACACGTGTAACGCTTTTGGGCTTCTATAGAAGTACTGACACTGCCGACAGTCACATACAAGTCTTGTGTCGTGGGTATCAGGAACTACGAGAGACTTTTCGCTCTCACAAACACTCAGACCCGAAACAAATATATGCGGATCACACAAACATTTGCCTTGATGCGGGGATTGAGCCCGCGGCCTCTCGTTTCGCAAGCTGATGTCTAGCCAACTGCGCCTCGGGGCTGTCGATTTTAAGGATTGCGGTCGGGTGCGTTGCGGAATAGCTGCTTGACGTGCAACAGGTTATTATCATCTCGGCATCAGACCCAGGTATTGGACAACTCTATTCTAGATTGTTGGTCCCCCGTGTATAAACTGTGGTATCATGGGAAGCTTTATTGTTTTTATCGATTGAGAAATTCTATATAAAGTCGTGAAATACATACATACATAAACTCACGGCAGGGGTCAGGCCATTTCGCCAGGTATGTATCAGTCCCGCGTAAGTCCGTGCTGTTACTGAGAATTTCCTAATGGAAAACCCAATAACACCGTACCCGTTGGCCGTACCGGGAATCGAACCCGGGACTTCTAGATCGCACGGCACATACTCGTACTTGTACCGCGAGACCACGAGGCGAGGTGATTGCTCGAAAAACAGCAATGGGATCGCCCCATACGTGACACTCGAAAGACAATTATTTGCGAAACGTGGGTATCGTATACCTACACCTCGCCTATTCCTTCGGGAATACCGGCGGGATGTAACCGTTGTGAGGAGTCAGCTAGGGACCTAAAGAATTTTCTTGTTTAGAAAGTTACTGTGTGTCAATACGCATTACCTCCCTATGTTCTTTGTAATATATCGGCTGGGATTGGGACTACCCACTACACAGCTCGTACCTTCATTTGTGTACATACTTAAACTCACGCCTGTATTCCCCGAAGGGGTAGGCAGAGGTGCATTTCTGCACCCACATTTCGCCAGGTATGTATGTATCAGTCCCACGTAATAGGTGGCAAGCTTATTGCCATTTTTCGGGCACATTTCCAGACTCCGTGCTGCTACTGAGAATTTCCGAATGGAAAAACTCAATAACACTTTGCCCGACCCGGGAATCGAACCCAGGACCTCTAGATCGCACGGCAGATACCGACAAATCAATCGTGTTGTTAGGAAATTGCATTCTAGAACGTTCTTTTGCCTCGTGTAACATTAAAAAAAAGGAAAATAGAATTGAACCGATCGGCCCTGACGTTCGAGACATGTTTTGTTTTGGTAGTTATTTTTCTTACACGCGCGTTTACCGTTCTGGGAAATAAAGACGGCAAGGCATGTAATTAATTTCCGACAGCCGTTGAATAATTAATTTGCGTAATTTCAACTAAAAAGTCAAGGTCGAAACACGTGGCCAGTCTATGGTCAGAATTAAGCTCGACTGGGACGGTACCAAGTGCAATCAAAGTAGTGACGGCCTCGAGGCTTCGGCGCGCGGTTGGGAATCTCGGCGGTCGCTGGTTCAAACCCTAAGCACACACCTCTAACTTTTCGAAGCTATGTGTGTATTTACAATGAATTATCACGTACTTTAACGATGAAGGAAAAAATGGTGAGAAAACCTGCACAATTAAAAGTTCTTAGGAGTTTCTTAGGTGTGTAGTCCGCCAACCCGCACTAGGCTAAGGTGGTGGGCTAAAGCTATTTAGTTTTTGTGGGTCACACAATCATTTGTCTCGGTGCGGGGATCGAACCCGTGGTCTCATGTATATTGCTGTGGCAGGTAATACACTTTACGTGCGGTAGCCCCTATTTATTTTATACTTGCGTCTAATATCACTAAATGTAATTGTCTTTTTTATGTGAGGGTAAAACCTCATAGCTCAATGTTTTGTCACCCGCTTTGCTGTGGAGGGAAGTGAACAACTCTTTGTTTTTCAACTCCTCCTTATATTGTCTTTCTGATTAACTTCGTTGCGGGATTATGACAAATTTAGGTCCCCTTAGATCCGCTGAGCTTCATTGCTCGGTGTCATTACTGTGCGTGCCGCTGTTGATCCTGGAGCACAGGAGTTACAGTGGCGGGTGTGTGGTGGGATAGGGACAAAAAAAAGTCCCTATTTTCCTAACAAGCATATTTCCCATCCTTTAATTTGACTCACATTTCGAAACGCAACAGTATTGCTTTACTTCAGTTTCTTGTGGTTAGGTTGTATCAAGCGCATTGAGTCCAAGGTTAAAGTAACGTGGACTTAACACTTCTAAACGAACACTTTGTTCTAACATTCAATTATGTTACACAATAATCTCCATATTCATTTCAAATGCAAATGAACCATAAAAATTATTATTTTGTTCAGCTGTTTTAATGTCTTCGGGCTTCATTCGTTTTCTTGATAAAATTTCGTTATTGCATTGTAGTTAGAGGACCGTTCTAGACTCTCAGACTATGGAAGGACAAACCTTAAGATTAAACTGTTAGACAATCTACCAATTAAGACTTCTATGCAAGTTCATAGGCATAATACAACCCAATGTTAGGTAAGGATATTGTTTTAAGTCTTAATAATGAATTGTTCTTACTCCACGATGTTGAAATTACGTGTTAATGGTTTCAAGGAATCTCAGAAATCACACACATACGTAAACTCACGCCTGTCTCCCGTTGAGGTAAGCAGAGACTTTAGAGCGCCAAACACACTTCTTTCGCTTCCTCAACCGACATAATCATCTTCATGCATGCACATCGATTTCGAGGACATTTTTTGTTGCCATTTTTTAATAAATCACACATTAGGTGGTTACAGGTGCGCCTAGGACGTTTCCCCCGACTTCACAACTCACTTCCGCAAAGATCTCTTTCGTAATTCTAAAGTCCTTTACAGTACTTCCATTCAATGTGGCCAAAACATTTAAGCATCCCCTTTTCAATTTTGGTCTTAGAAATTCATCATCATCAGCCCATATACGTCCCACTGCTGGCCTCCTCTACCACTGAGAGGGCTTAGGCCTTAGTCCACCACGCTGGCCTAGTGCGGATTGGCGGACTACACACCTAAGAAATTCCTAAGAACTTTAGGTGTGCAGGTTTCATCCCGATGATTTCCTTCACCGTTAAAGCACGTGATAATTCTTTGTGAATACACACATAACTTCGAAACGTCAGAGGTGAGTGCCTGGGGTTTGAACCCGCGACCGTCGAAATTCTCGACCGCGTGCCTAAACCTCGAGGCCATCACGACTTATGTATTAAAATGTAAATTATGATTCATTAGTCAAATTCAGTCTATCTTATCGTTCGTAAGCGACTTTTTCAGAAACGTTCCTACAGAACCGCGTCCAATACTTTGTCCTAAAACTTTCATTCCATTTTCACACCACTTACTTGGTGAAGTTTAGCTGAGTGGAGGCTAGTATATCGGCGAGCGAACCCCACAGCGTCCGGTGCAGCTCCCGGACGGGCGCACCCCACCAACTCGCGTGCCAGTACCGCACCGTCGACGATACACAGCAGTTCACGCCTGCAAAATAAATTCGACACATGACGTCATCATGCTAATGAGAAATCCCACAGTACATGATTCAGACAGTGGCGGTACTTCCATAGGAGTCTAAAAGCGTTACACATTAGTTGCGTAACTTTCGGTTTCACGAATCCCTTGTCAAAGTTTCCGGGACAGCAAATCCCTTAAGCCTTATGTAACTAATTAACCCCGCCCCGAATGGCGAGCTCCTAGCGGTTCGCGTACCCCACTTGAGAAACCCTGCTATAGCTGACTAAATATAGTACGGCAACAAAAAACCATAAGATTCTATTGAATCAAACTCTACAAACAAGTCGAGTGCATGCAGGAAGCTTTGCCGGAAAGAAATTTCAATGCACGGCTGCGTCCGAGTGCCACGGGTCATTAACCTTCAGCGGGAGAATTGCAAGAACCATGGCGGAAGTTATTACAATAACTTATTGCTAATTATTCTGCAACTCGCTTTCGACTTCTGGTTTAGGATTCAACAAATATGAAGTGACCTCGAACATCTTATATGTATATACTTGAATATATTTCATATTTTATATGTGTATTCATATTTACTAGTTAATTTTAATATGTTAGTATATATTTATCTTTATCAGTTTGTTTTATCTTTGCATCACCCAAAGGTCGACTGCAAGAGAATGCCTAAGGCATTATGTCCGCCTTTATACAAACTGTATAAAAAGCATAAATAAATAAACAACATAAAAAGCATAAAAAAATAAGTGGATGGTATCAATTTGTTTTAATGAACATTATTTTATTATTATAGTTATTGACAATTTTAATTATGGTTGTAAGTAATAAAATTTATAATTATAAATTTTTTACTGTTATTATAATTATTTCACTACTTATTTATTTTAATTTATTATTTACATTTTTAAATATAAAGTTTTATAAAAAAATACATTTAAAAATATAAAATATTGTAATAATTATTAATAAAAAGTTTTTACGCATTAGCTTTTAATACATACATAACCTCACGCCTGTATTCCCCGAAGGGGTAGGCAGAAGTGCATTTCTGCACCCACATTTCGCTAGGTATGTATCAGTCCCACTTAATAGGGGGCAAGCCTATTGCCGTTTATTCGGGCACATTTCCAGACTCCGTGCTGCTACTCACAATTTCGTAATGGAAAAACCCAATAACACTTCGCCCGACCCGGAAATCGAACCCAGGACCTCTAGATCGCACGGCACATACCTGTGCCGCGAGACCACGAGGCAGTTATTTTTAATATTTTTTAAATATATTATATAACTAAAGTTGTATGATAATGAAATACATTTATAGTTATTAAAAATTACAAAGGCAAAAATTACCTATAAATAAATAACACACGACGCGCATACACAATCACGTCTGTAGTCTTGAAGTGGTAGGCAGAAGTGTGTTCTGCACATGATAATGATGACATCATCATTGTCATCAGCCCATATACGTCCCACTGCTGGGCACAACTGAGAGGGGTTAGGCGTTAGTTTATAGTTAGAATTAAAGTAGTGATAGCCTCGAGATTAAGGCACGCGATCGAGAATCTCAGCAGTCGCGGGTTCCAACACCAGGCACACACCTCTAAATTATCACTTACTTTAACGGTGAAGAAAAACATCGTGAGGCAACCTGCACACCTCACAGTTCTTAGGAATTTCTTAGGTGTGTAGTCCGCCAACCCGCAATAGGCCAGCGTGGTGGACTAAGGCGTAAAACCTCTCAGCTGTGGAGGAGGCCAGTGTCCAGCATTGGGAAGTATTAGGGCTGATGATGTGAATAGAAATCCTCAATAGCAAGTTAGTGTCCATAAAACGCACGTACGAGTGTGTACGTTGGTACGTAATAATGATCATGCTTAAGACTAAACTGATTTCATTTGACTGCTAATAATATTCTATTATACTCAGATTTGCGCGTAAAAACACGAAACATACATATTTATACATACATACATACATAAACTCACGCCTGTATTCCCTTATAGGGTAGGCAGAGGTGCATTTCTACACCCACATTTCGCCAGGTATGTATCAGTCCCACGTAATAGGGGGCGAGCCTATTGCCATTTTTCGGGCACAATTCCAGACTCCGTGCTGCTATTGAGAATTTCCTAAAGGAAAAACCCAATAACACTTTGCCCGACCCGGGAATCGAACCCAGGACCTCTAGATCGCACGGCACATACTTGTGCCGCGAGATCACGAGGCAGTCGATACATATTTATAGTATTTAACAAACCGGTGATAGTAATACTACGTTGACGGCTAATAACTTTTTTCTAAAAATAATGATACAATTTATTAAAAAGAAAGTTCTCGTACATTTTGACAGCCCCGTGGCGCAGTTGGCTAGACACCAGCTTGCGAAACGAGAGGCCGCGGGTTCGATCCCCGCACCGAGACAAATGTTTGTGTGATCCGCAAATATTTGTTTCGGGTCTGGGTGTATGTGAGACCGAAAAGTCTCTCGTAGTTTCTGATACCCACGACACAAGACTTGTATCTTAGTGTGGGATCAGAACTATGTATGTGACTGTTGGGTGTATTTATTTTGGAATTCTCTTAAAGGCCAAAAATTCAAAAAGCTTGTGTATAGCAATTCCCTTGATTTCACACGTTTTGGTAGCGTATAAACGGGGTGAATGCACTGCCGAGCGTCTAAGTAGTATAGGTAGGTGTGTCTTTTGTCAGTCAGTCACGCCAACGAATTGACCCAAATGACTTGTACCATCTAATACGTCTTAGAAAAGATAAATTGATCATTTAGGAAACGCAATTGAATGATTGATCAAGTCAAATTATAATTGTGTTTTTTAATTAGTGTTAGTTTAAAAAAAAATAGTTTAATATTGACGATTAAAAAAAACTTGTAAAAGTCTATTTGAATAAAGATGATTTTGACTTTGACTCTAATTTATACTTTAATTGACTTGGCCTGTAGCCTTGTCCTAGTGTCGGTCCCGGATGGGAAAAAGTGGTATCATAGAATTGAGAATTGTGCCCGAAAAGCGATAAAAAGGAGGCCTTTGTTATATGGGATTAGATAAAAAAAACACGATTGCCTATCCCTTAGAAGATAGAAGCGTAACAAAGTACATTTGTATGTATAGACTGATATTAATTCTGTCTAGTAGATGAATATATGCCTCAGTTGTTGGACAAGGGTCCGCAGGATCTTACGCACCGAAATAGCTGATTGGACATATAAGTCTAATTTTTCAGTTTCCATTTTTCATGGTTGAAGATAAACATCATAAGTAAGTGTGAAGATCTAACTCTTCGAATATCTAATATGCGTAGTCATGAAACGCTACTAGGGCAGCGTATTAGGCTAATGGGTTTAATATCCACAAATACTATTCTCGGGTCTAATTGTTGGTAAGACAGTCTGTCTACACCTTCGGGAATTCAAGCGTGAGTGTATAGATGTGCAAGTATTATATGTCTATATGAAATGCGTAATTTTTATAGAAAACATGCGACCATATTCGATCTCCAGTACATTTTCTAACTGATCTCGCACATACAGGTAAGTTCCTGAGTTTCGCAAGGCGCATTCATTAAAATTATCTAACATGCGTTAGGCAATAGCCCACATGGCTTGCAGAGTTTTACACCTGCACTTTTTATGCTAAACGGATCCATCACGAGATATGTTCACATTATTTATTGGGGATAGAAAGAAAATTAATTAAATAAATAAATAATACACCCAACAGTTATCCACTTGGTTCTGACCCCTTACTAAGATACAAGTCTTGTAGCGTAGGCATCAGAAACTACGAGATTTTTCGGTCTCACAAACACCCAGACCCGAAACAAATATTAGTGGATCACACAAACATTTGTGACAGTGCGGGGCGCAAATTTATAAATTATACTGTTTAACGTGGTTAGAACATATAGCGTAAAGAAGCGCTGACATTGGCCACTCAGAGACAAGATACGAGCATCCACTGGGCAAAATTCTAGCCCATCATCATCAGCCCATAAACGGCCCGCTGCCGGGCACGGGCCTCTTCAACAACTGAGAAGGATAAGACCTTATTCCACCAAGCTAGCCTAGTGCGGGTTGGCGGACTACACACTTAAGAAATTCTAATGAACTTTTAGGTGTGCAGGTATCCACACGATGTTTTCCTTCAATGTAAATGATAAATCATGGTAAATACACACATAACTTCGAAAAGTCAGAGGTGTGAGCTTGGGCCTTGAACCCGCGACCGACAGAATCTCACTAATAATTTAAATGTAAGAGTTTTTATTTATGGATGTTTGTTACTCTTTCACACGAAAACTACTGAATGGTTTTTAAATAAAATTTGGCGTGGTGATAGCTGGCACCTTGGACTAACACATGGGACACTTTTTATACTGGGGGAATAAATTTACTGCAGGTGAAACTGCAGGGCAAGCCAAAGAGTCAAAGACAATAATATCTTCGTCCAGAAGTTAGTTCATCGTACCCTGGCTTAGTACCTTCGACCATATACCCAAAACAATTACCATCAGCGTACATCGATAAGCGCAACACTACAAGGCACGTACGCGGTGCGGGCGCACCGACTGTTTTGTAATCATCAGTGATAACAGCTGATTACACGGCTATCGGCGCGGGGGCAACACGGAGGGACTGCGGAGTGATGTAACAGATTGTCTTTTGTTTATTATATTGTAGCCGACGAAAGTCACGTACATACATACTCTCTCACGCCAGTAGAACCTGAGGTGTATTCGACACTTGCTTTTCATATGCTATTAAATTACACGTAATAGGGACTTCATGTGATAGTGGGCGATGGCTGCGAGATTTGGATGCGGATTCGAATATCAACATCATACCTATACGAAATAATGGGTGTATTAGAAATGAATGATTAATAGGACTGCCTCGTGGTCTCGCGGTACAAGTATGTGCCGTGGGATCTAGAGGTCCTGGGTTCGATTCCCAGGTCGGGCAAAGTGTTATTGGGTTTTACTATTAGGAAATTCTCAGTAACAGCACGGAGTCTGGAAATGTGCCCGAAAAACGGCAATAAGCTCGCCCCCTATTACGTGGGACTGATACATACCTGGCGAAATGTAGGTGCAGAAATGCACCTCTGCCTTCCCCTTCGGGGAATACAGGCGTGAGTTTATGTATGTATGTATGTATGATTAATAGGAAACGATTTGCCGAGTAAATTTTTGGACTGTGTTAGTTCAGAATTTAAGTAAAAAAGACCACTCGAATATTACGTACTTACTGGGACCACTAGCTCCATTATATGCTGGATTACAAAAAAAAATACCTTGATATACTAGCTGAAAGATAACCAAGCGATCATATAACTTGCTCTTTTTTGTAGATTAATAGATCCCTAAAAACTACGCTTAATTTCCAGAAGGTTTCCTCGAATTTAAAAACATCGAATGTAATAAGGTTGACATTACGGGTCGATTTGAATATAAATTTGAATTAAAATCCATTGTTTTTGTACATCGCGACCTCTTCGGAAGGTCAATCGACGGATTTACCAATTCAACCGATAATAATAAATGAATGTGAAGAAACAAACAACATTTTTTTTAAACAACACCTGTTTAAATCGTCGCCTGTGCTCTTTATTTAATTAAACGGAAAACTTGTTTTAATAAAAGAACTGGCATAATGTAGTTTTCAACACAGACTTTGGAAAAAAACAATTGTTACCTGTTTTCAAGGTTTTTAAAGTGCCCATGCAACATACCAGTATTTAGAGGTCAAATAAATTTGGTGTTACTACGATTCTTCCTAAACTTCTTTTACTTTCTTACGATCGTGTCCAACATAAAAATAAATAAGAGTGTCAATCTTTTGTTTCTTAGATCAAATTCTGGTGGGATTTTCTTTTCAATGATTTGATAAGCATTGATCAACGTACCGCGCCCTTAGGAAGAAGGATTGTTACCAAATAAATTGAACTTAAAAAGCAATTAATTTTTTCATCACGACAGGTTGAGCTACAATAATGTAATAGGTTGGAAATGGCTGGAATAGAGCATCAGGCATCTTCCCATCCCATGGTTTATCTTCCATGTTATAATCTTGGAACAATTAAAAGAAGCCTCGCGTGGATTGTAGCTGTCTTTTTCTATTTGAACTCTAATTTGACAAACTTCCGAAGGGCATTAGGGAGCTTCCCTTGTCAAAGTTTAAGGAAGCAATTAAAGATAAAGCATACTATAAAATTTCAGATTTTATTGAAGATAATAAGCTCTGGGAGTAAGTAAATTGATCGGAGTTTTGTTTTGTTGCTACAGTTTGTATCGTTATGACATTTATAATGTAAAATTGAAATAATGTAATTTAAAAAATATTATATATTGCTGTTTTTTAAAGAAAAAAATTACATGTCGGTTTCTTCTCCACAGCGACAACACGTTTCGAAGCGGTAATAGTTTAAAAAAGTGTAAAATTGACGAATCAAAAGAACTTGTAAAAGTCTATTTGAATGAAGATAATTTGACTTTTACTTTGACAAAGTAGTGCCTACAATAATATTATGCAGTGTTAAAACTTTGACGTGCTTTGCTTAAAACTATTGAGTCATTCGTAAGCGTTTCTCTACAATCGACATCATGCAAGTATCACCAGATTGTCATTTGTACTAATAAGAGTAGGTACAGGAAAAACAATGTTTGCTATTTTATATCCAATGACATTGTGTAAAAAAATCTTTATGATCTTTGAATGTACGACTGCGCAATCATGATTAAATCCATCGTCAGTGACTTCTTTACTAAGTTATTCGAATACCGCGCATAGTCTTATAACTTCGGAAGATCGCTAAGACTAGACGATGCTTTAATTTTTCCCTTTTTAAATGATCACAGTGGTACCTAATGTAAAGTAACCGACATAGCCCAGCGGATTAGCAAGTTGAAGTGGCAATGGGCCGGGCACATAGCGCGGAGAACTGATGGCCGATGGGGCCGATGGGGCCGATGGGGCCACGTACAGGAAAGCGCAGCGTGGGACGTCCTCCGACAAGATGGTCGGACGACCTAGTAATGGTCGCGGGACGTCGCTGGATGCAAGCTGCTTCCAACAGGTCCCTGTGGAAGTCATTAGGAGAGGCCTATGTCCAGCAGTGGACTTCCATTGGCTGATGGATGGATGGTACCTAATGTTACTTGTTGTACATACATAGCCTCACGCATGTATTCCCCGAAGGGCAGTCCCTATCCCACCACACACCCGCCACTGTAACTCCTGTGCTCCAGGATCAACAGCGGCACGCACAGTATTGACGTCGAGCAATGAAGCTTAGCGAATCTAAGGGGACCTAGATTTCCCCGAAGGGCAAGTAGAGGTGCATTTCTGCACCCACATTTTGCCAGGTATGTATCAGTCCCAGGTAACGGGCGAGCCAGACTCCGTGCTACTACTGTGAATATCTTCAGTTTTTGTTGGTACTGAAAATGCCCTAATTATAAATGACACTTTGCCCGGAGTGGTTATCGAACTTGGGGCCTCTTAACCATATGCCAGCGTTAAAAAACCTATGTATGCTTATCTATACTATAGAAATTCAAACTTAAATTCTAAATTTACTTGTACTCATCTCTTTTCCTTATCGTACCAAAAGATAAATAGGTTTTTCTCCGCTTTTCTTCTTCAACAAATAATACTTGAATAGTTCTCCGTGATTTTCAAAAACAAAAGTAGCAATCATCATCATCATCAGCCCATATACGTCCCACTGCTGGGCACGGGCCTCCTCTACCATTGAGAGGGTTTAGACCTTAGTCCACCACGCTGGCCTAGTGCGGGTTGGCGGACTACACACCTAAGAAATTCCTAAGACTTTTTTAGGTGTGCAGGTATCATCACGATGTTTTCCTTCACCGTTAAAGTACGTGATAATTCATTGTGAATACACACATAACTTGGAAAAGTCAGAGGTGTGTGCCTGGGGTTTGAACCCGCGACCGTAGAGATTCTCGACCGCGTGCCCAAACCTCGAGGCCATCACGACTTAAAAGTAGCAATATCCACTAGTATAATAAAAACCGAGGTGGGTGCGCTTGGGTCCAACCCGCGGCCTTCTCCCCACTCCCCAACAATCCGATTCCCTTCCAATAAGAAATCGTAACCTTCAAAATAATATTTTTTGCAATCGGATCGAGGTCAATTGTATACAGGTTTTTGAACTTAAAAATTTATTTTTGTACGCGAAGTGACATCCTAAGTATTTTAAAGTTTCAAAATAAACTTCAAATTAACATCATTTTAATATGTTGTCAGGTAGAAAACGACGCTATTTCCATACTATATTTGGTGGCCAATAATATTTTTTTTTAAATAAGGTGTTACTTATTAAAAGCGGCAAGACTACCTTGTGGTCTCGCGGTACATGTTGTGCCGTGCGATCTAGAAGTCGATTCCGGTATCGGGCAAAGTGTTATTGTGTTTTTGCATTAATAAATTCTCAGTAGCAGCACGGAGTCTGGAATTGTGCCCGAAAAACGACAATAGGTTCGCCCCCTATTACATGGGATAAAAACTTAATCAGCGAAGAGTGGGTGCAGAATAATCTGCCTGCCCCTTCGGGAAATACAGGCGTTAGGTTATGTTATTAAATAGTATACATATGAATCATATATCTATACTATATGGTTATATAGCTGAAGAGTTTGTTTACTTGAACGCGCTAATCTGGTCCGCTAATCTGGTCTACTGGTCCGATATGGAAAAATCTTTCAGTGTTAAATAATTTATCGAGAAAGGCTATATATCATCAAACTACGACCAATAGGAGAAACAGCAAAATGTGGCGAAAAAAGGAAAAAAACAATCGTTTTGAAGTCTAATGTTTCGTATACGGAGTTGCGGGCAACCACTAGGCATAGATAAATTATATAACCTCAATATATTAACCTTCTTTCCCATAGAAAAGTGATCAATCTACTGGTTTTTTTTTACTTTTACTTTGCATGCCTTGTGGGCAGGATATGGTTAATGCACCTTATTGTATTATAATATAAGAACTATTTGTAACCCATATTCGCAAATACAAGCAGTGATGGCCTCGAGGTTTAGGCGCACGGTCGAGAATTTCAGCGGCCGCAGGTTCAAACCCCAGGCACACACCTCTGACTTTTCGAAGTTATGTGTGTATTCACAATGATGTATCACTTGCTTTAACGGTGAAGGTAAACATCGTGATAATACCTGCACACCTAAAAGCTCTTAGGAATTTCTTAGGTGTGTAGTCCGCCAACCCGCACTAGGCCAGCGTGGTGGACTAAGGCCTAAACCCTCTCAGTTGTAGAGGAGGCCCGGGCCCAGCAGTGGGACGTATATGGGCTGACGATGATTCGCAAATAAATGATTTTGATTTGATTTGATTTTTAGTACTACGGGGATGACTAGGAGGGATATGACCGTATCTCTCCTAGCAACACGTGCCGACTGCCGATGTATGCACAGGTTAGGTTTTTAAGTTCTACTGTAGTATAAATAAATACACCCAACAGTCACATACATAGTTCTGAACCCACACTAAGATCCACCAGTGGCGGCAATTCCATAGAAGCCCAAAAGCCCAGCTTGCCTTACAAAATTCCGAATAATAATCTTTAAGCTTTAAATCTTTATTTAACAAAAGCAATTTGAAGTATAAATGAGAATATCCTGACCCCACAATAAACAGTTATAAACTAGACATTAAACAACTACGTGTAACGCTTTTGGGCTTTTAACGTCCAGTGTCGTGGTCAAAAACTACGAGAGACTTTTCGTTCTAACAAACACCCAGACCCGAAACAAATATATGTGGATGATACAAACATTTGGCTCGGTACGGGTATCAAACCCGCAGCCTCTTGTTTCGCAAGTTGGTGGCTAACCAATTGCGCTACTGGGCTGTCGACATATCGTATATCATGGGAAAATTGTGCACGAGCGGAGCAATTACTCTGTTGTTAACACAAGTCATAAAATTTACGATATACAGTATGTATTCAGACCGTGATCGGAAACTAAGGCAGGTAATAGCTAAGGTCATTACAAACACCCTAACGTTAAAAAAACCTTAAAAATTGTATTTTTTTGTCGGGATTTTTTAAATGTCAAGGTATTTGTAATCACCGCAGCTATTATCTGCCTTAGTTTCCGATCACGTTCTGAACACACCCTGACGAAATATATGTATAAGGATATTCTTACCGCTGTATCCCAGAGGCGCGTTCTCCTGCAGTTTGAACGTGAAAGGTATATGCACCCTCTGCATGAGGAGGCGCGGAGGAGTCATGGCGCGCCCCCACGCGTCCTCCCTCCCTTCCCCCACTATACCGATAACTTCCATGTTCCTGTGGACAAAGGAAGACAACATAAGTAACAGCCAAGAATCTCATAATCCTTTTTGAAGTTATACTTCTCTTGGCGCATTAGGGAAAAATGATGAGTAAATTTAAACATAATGCGCGCGCACACCGTCACGAAAAACCGACACCATGAAGTTATTCAAAAAAGTTTATATGTATGTTTTAGATTTTAAAAATGTAATATTGACAGTAATAAAAAGGGATTGACATATTTATTAGTTGTCAAATCTTATAATGAAATGTAATATGTTGTGTAAACTAAGAACTATGTATGTGACTGTTGGGCGTATTTATAAGTTTTACTTCAGTCGTGTGGTATAACTTCTAACGCGTGTGCATAAGTCCACCACGCTGGCCTAGTACGGGTTGGCGGACTACACACCTAAGATATTCCTAAGAACTTTTAGGTGTGCAGGTTTCATCACGATGTTTTCCTTCACCGTTAAAGTACGTGATAATTCATTGTGAATACTCACATAACTAAGAAAAGTCAGAGGTGTGTGCCTGGGGTTAGAACCTACGACCGCCGAAATTCTCGACCGCGCGCCTAAACCTCGAGGCCATCAATGCTTACTTATGCTATACTGCTTATTTTCTCTTGTATAGAGGGCTTTAAAAATACTTATTTAATTTGCTGGTTCCTGGTTAATATTACAGCGTAATACAAATCATTGTTCTTTAGTCAGTGGAAATATGGACGTGTTGAGTAAAAATATTCTTCTAATAGAAATTAAAACGCAAAAGTTCAAGGTTTCGGTTACGATTACAAAAGGCACGATGGAAGTTGCGTGCCGCATATTAAACGTGGGACTCCGCGATGTTAACGTAACGTATCGCGTAAACGACAATATAGACTTGGTATACGTTTTAAATCTTATTTTTACGTTTGCCTCGTTGGTCCCGTGGTCAAAGCGACGTGCGATCGAGAGGTCCTGGGTTCGTTTACCAAGTCGCAGATCATCATCATCGTCAGCCCATATACGTCCCACTGCTGGGCACAGGCTTCCTCTACAACTGAGAGGGCTTAGGCTTTAGGTCGCAGATACTAGAGACTTTATGTTAGAAAATTCTGAATAGTAGTTTGAGAGTTTTGAAATGTGCCCGATAACGACAAAAAGCTGACTCTTTATTACGTGGAAGTTAAAACACAGGCGTAACGTAGGTTGGCGAGCGATGCTCTCTTTCTGCGAGCAAGTTATGTCGCAGAAAGAGAGCGCGGAGCGGGATCGCGAAAGACGTGATCCCGTCCGCCAAAGGCGTCAAAGAAGGAGGCGCCGGGTCAACGGAGACAATTAGACCCGGCGCCCTGCCCTGTGGCAAGGGGGCGTTAGAATCCCACCACGGTATCCCCTGCCTGTCGTAAAAGGCGACTCATTGGGGCCCTTGGGGTCACTGGACGCGCTGCGGGGGCAGTGCGTCTACATATGTGACCCCGAGAAGGGCGGCGGCACGGTGGCCTGTGTCCGTCGCGGGCGCCCAAAATAAAGGCGCCCAAATCAAGTAAGTGGAGGTGCAAAGACTTGTTTATGTATGTAATTAATAGTAATTAATTAATTCAATATTACCAATTCTTAAATCGTATTTATTTCCTGGATAATATTTTGAATGAAACAAAAATATATTTACAACATGTCTGTAATTGCGATTCGTAAAAAAAACTTGTTATTTTTATTGTGAATGTTAGCACGGTATTTGCATTTCTAGAAATATCTTTATGAGGATTGACGTGTGTGTAAAAACATCGCGTACATTAGGCAATCGCGGCTCCAAATAGCAAGTTTACTGATTCCATACACCCGTTTTGGTATTGCAATATAGCAACATCATTTAACATCTTTCTGAGTAAGTCAGGATATTTATGTATCATCATCATCAACACTTTGATACAAAGTCATTTAACATTGTAAAAACCACATATTACATGAATAATTAGGAATCCCGTTCTATGCATTTATAATTTCCTCTAACATTCCGTTCGACGCAGGAACGTTTTACGTTTCCAACCGTGACGCGTTTGTTTTAAAACCATTAGGAAGATTTACGCCTCGCAACACCGCGGCTTTGCAACGTGGTTGCTGGTATGCAGACATTTTTAGCGGAACTGCGCATATTTCACTCCAACTGGCGTAATTTCATTATGCATATATTACTGCAAACCGAGCCAGGCATATTGATATCACCGGGTCCAATTAGCGTTGTATGGTATGAAACGACTGTAATCTCTCACTACTCGAGGACATTATGCCGGTCGAATGTCGCAGAAACGGAGTTGTTGTTTTGTTGGTTCAGAACGTGCCACACTTTTATGTGTAAATACGGCTGTCGTTATCTTGGCAGAAATAGGCTAACATCAGTAAATTGGGCCAACTGCAACCTCGCACTTAAAAAAAGTTTTACGTCAATTTTCTGAGATACGGAGGTCCATCCCTCCCCGATCCAGCCCGACTAATCGCACTTCATTCCAAGGGGACAACAACATGGCTCCACCATTTACAAATATCGAACTTATTCTAAATTCAAAATTGATTGTACATTGCAGCCAACACACGAATAATATTTACATTGCTACCAACACAGAAACGTTGTCTATAAATGTCACAGATGAACGCATACGGCAACGCATTGATGAAACGATAATTCAAGCGAACGTAATGCGATTAAGCAATTATACACTGTGTTGAACGTAGAAACGTTGAAATCGTTGTATTTACAGCTTTGCGATGCTAATACATGCTATACAAGACTATAATATGAGAATAAATGGCGCAGTTTTGAATATGAATGACTACTGCGCTAAATGTGTCGATATGACTGAAATTGCAAAATAATCTCTGTCTGCTGAAAAATGTATGACATGAAACAAAAAACAAAAATAAGGCTCAGTTATGAAAATTAAGATATTAATTTTATTGGTTACCATAATTTAAAAAAAAGATATAAATTAATACACGCAACAGTCACATACTCGTACATAGTTCTGACTCCACACTAGGATACAAGTCCCGTGTCGTGAGTAACAGAAACTACAAGGGACTTTTCGGACACTCGTTGAAGTTTTTTTTATGTTATTTATGTTAATGCAAATTTAACAAAAATTATCTATTGTTGAACAATGAAATCGAAAATTTTCGGAATTGAAAAATATAAGAAATAAACAAACTAACGTCATATTCTCGGCGGTCAAGGGTTCATACTCCAGGCACACACCTCTGACTTTTCAAAGTTATGAGTGTATTAATAATGAATTATCACGTACTTTAACGGTGAAGGAAACCATCGTGAGGAAACCTGCACACTTAAGAGTTTTTAGGAATTTCTTAGCTGTGTGCCAACCCGCACTAGGCCAGGGTGGTGGAGTAGCCTAAACCCTCTCAGTTGTAGAGGAGGCCTGTGCCCAGCAGTGGGACATTTATGGGTTGATGAACGTCATACTACTAAGGAAAATTAAGAATAAGCCTTTGTGCCAATTTTTACGATAATCTTTAAATCAATATAGTTGGTAATAAGGCAAAAATGTCCTCACGTACATCGGAAATTTAAAGCTTACATAAATGTTTGACTTGAAAAGAATAGCTATTAAGGGTAAGCCGAAATAAATTTATCACAACAAAGTTTATCATGACATGACTTGACAAGGTTCGTTTCCATTCATTAGAAACTACCAAAATTAACTAACCAGTTTACAAAATTACGCCGTCATGAATACATAGTGATAACTACTTACGTTATTTTTGTTTCTTATTAACAAAACAGGTTACAGTCAATTCACATCAAAACAGCAACATTCTAGTAATTAATTCACACAAAACTGCAACCTTTTGATGTAATTCTTAAAGAAAACATTAAAAAGAAAAGAAACGTACGATAATCGCTTACATACTTATTGTATAAAAAGAAACAACACCAACATATATAAAAAACAACATTTAAATTAACACACACAAAAAGGTGAACAGTGAATAACGTGTATCTGAATTTAATAACAAAAAAAAGGAAGCCGAAACAAAATAAATACGAAAACTTAATGTACGCCCAAAATAATCTTCATAAATTTAATAAAATTTGTAATGTACACAATAAAAATACTAGGAACAAATGTAATCTCGTTCAACATGTAACTCGTCTCCGGAAAGTTAATAACTCTTTTATGGAGCAATGTATACGCTTCTATAACAAAATTCCGAAGGCTATTAGGGAGCTTGACAAAATTGACAAAATTTAAGGAAGCAATTAAAGATAAGCTTTACAAAAAACATAACTATAAAATTTAAGATTTTATTGAAGATAATAAGCCCTGGGAGTAGGTAAATTGATCGGAGTTTTGTTTTGTTGCTACAGTTTGTATCGTTATGACATTTATAATGTAAAATTGAAATAATGTAAGTAATTTAAAAAAATATATAAATATATTGCTATTATCTAAAGTAAAAAATGACATTTCGTGTTGCTGAGGGAGTTTCTTGGCGTTTCTTCTCCACAGCGATAACACATTTCGAAGCGGCAATTGTTTAAAAATGTGTAAAATTGAAGATTCAAAAGAACTTCTAAAAGTCTATTTGAATAAAGATAATTTGACTCTGACTTTGAAAGTTACATATATGCAAGAATATTTAGGATGTTTTTTTAAAGCCTATAATAGACGCCACTGCTGGGCATAGCCCTCCCTCTTCTCCTTCCACTCCTCTCTCTCTTTTGCCAAGTTACGCCACTCCTTCAGTAAGGCGTTTAGGCTGACACCAGCGCATTCTCCGCCTGCCACGCTTACGGCGGCCCTCAGATGGTATCCAATCATTGGCGATTTTCGCTTATCTGTCTGAGTCCATCGTGCAAACAAGGCCGGCCCAGTCCCACTCAAACTCAGCGGATCTTTGGCCCACATCAGTAACTCATCAGGATCAGTTTACGAAGCGTTTTTATCACCGAATCGCTGTAGGTTTACAAAATTCAATGTACAAAAACCTAACGGAAACGACAGACAATAGAGATGTTGATAAAGGTTCAAATGGAATTGTTATAAAATTAAATCGATAAAAGCTACCGGGTTCTTGTCTCCATTACGCAGTTGGTTAGACACCTGCGAAACGAGAGGCCGTGGGTTCGATCCTTGCATCAAGATAAAAGTTTGAGCTATCCACAAATATGTATTTGTTTCGAATTTGGTTTGAGAATGGAAAGTCACTCGCAATTTGGTATCACCAACTTTACGAAAATTTTCATTTTGTCAAGTATACAACGACGAAATATTTATCCTAGCGCGGGAATTAAACCCGCTTGCTTCTCAGCTGGCCTGAAAACAACTGAGCCATAAATACTTGTAAAGTCATTAAAAACGTTTGATGATGCAATTTTTTTTAATATTTTTTTAATTAACCAACTTAACAAGCGGTTGTTATGATGTTTTTACATTATTAAGTAATAATGAACAATAGACTATTAAGATTAGTAGCATCCACAAAGGATGAACGTAATTTCACAAATGTACATAGTTTACAAAGTTGCTTCTCAATAAGATTTAATTTAATTAATTACATGCGTAGACAGAGGTGCACTGCTACACCCACATTTCTATAAAATACAAGTCTATTACCGCTTTCGGGCTCATTCCAAGACTCTGTATCGGTACTAAGAATTACCTAATGGTAAAACCTACATAAAATCTGCCGAACCCGGAAATCGTACCCAGGACCTCATATCTATATGCCGCACTCTTATAGCACGAATAGACAGCCTTATGCTTTATACCGAAAAGATGGTACTACGTATATTTGAATTAAACCGCCTTCTACGGGGTGGCTTTGCAAACGAACATTCTAGAAACCGAGTGACGACAATATACCATTTTAACAAATGGGAACAAATTCCTTCCCGCTAGTTGTCACTACACGACCGACAAATCGTACAAAGATTCATTGACGAGAATTTTTAGTATTTCGCTAATGTATCGTGCGATGCAATAGGGTTTGACGTTTTTAAACTAATGCATCATCATCAGCCCAAATACGTCCCACTGCTGGGCACGGGCCTCCTCTACAACTGAGAGGGTTTAGGCCATAGTCCACCACGCTGGCCTAGTGCGGGTTGTCGGACTACACACCTAAGAAATTCCTAAGAACTTTTAGGTGTGCAGGTTTCATCACGATGTTTTCCTTCACCGTTAAAGCAAGTGATAATTCATTGTGAATACACACATAACTTCGAAAAGTCAGAGGTGTGTGCCCGGGGTTTGAACCTGCGACCGCCGAAATTCTCGACCGCGCGCCTAAACCTCGAGGCCATCACTGCTTTAAGATAAACTAATGCATAGTTCATGCTAAATAACAAATAAATACTTAGTCTTCTTTTAGGGGTTTAAGACAGATTATGGCTCTTCTTTACACCAGGCTTGGGTGAAGGTAAGGAAGGGTATCTGGAAGTTATCGACTTCCGGAGTAGATGTTAATGCCGGCTTGGTACTTTAATTCCTACCCCGGCATACCCTCATGAGGCGAAGGATCGTTTCCACGGTATGTTGAGGAGAGTTGCTTGTAATTATTCTGCAGCCGCCTAATGGGTCTTATTGTAACTTTACATTTACAGTCTGGGAGTTTACAACATGTTAAATTATGGACTTCTGAGAGGGACATAGGGTATCCTCGTAGACACCCTTCTTGGGATCAGTTCCGAATAGAGCACACCTCTCTCGCTGCCTGTTCATCGACTCCAATGGCCCCAATAAATAGCCTTTTACGACAGGCAGAGGATACTATGGTGGTATTTCCCTGGGGCAAGGGTAGGTGAGTGACTAATCTAATAGCAAGAGGTTGTAGGTGGTAGCGTAGGCGTGTTGCCGACGTTTTTAATACAATAGCTATTGGAACTATGTAACTTTGTACTAAACTCGACGAATTTATTTGAGAAATTTTTCCTGCCTTTGACTGCCTGGATTTTGACTGCCTCGTGGTCTCGCGGCACGAACTTGGACGGTGAAGGAAAAAAAACCTTCACAAAAACAAAATCTCAGGTAAGTAAAGTCTATACAGGGCCAGAATCCTAACAAAATACATTTTGTCTTCACCAATATAAGAATTAATATAGAAATATGTTTATCTAATTAACATACACTTGCCAATTTGATGAAAAACATTAAATGACTTAAATAATTACCTATAAAATTTGTAATACATCATTTTACTTTAAAACAATACCATTAATATTTTAAAAACAACACAAAAACCATGGACATGTAGAACAAACACAAAAACACGAATTTTGAGATCTGTCAGTTTGATAAATCTTGGTAATTTTTTGTATTTGTAAGTTGTCCTGTGATTTATTATATGCACTCACACCTATATTCATCAAAGCAGTAAGCAAAGGTATGTTTTTGCACCAACATTAATCCAATTGGCTTTTTCAGGCATACATATTTACAGACCCCAAGCACTGAGAACTGACAAGAACTGAGAATTTACTAATGGAAAAATATTTTTTGGTGCAGAGGTATATGGAGCCCTAAAGAAAATCAGTCAATTTAGCCTTTATACACCTATATAAGCCTACTAGCCTCTACACAGATAGGAAAACAATTATAGTCCAATGTACAGCATAAAATGTTATGTAAAAAAAAAACTGCAAGCGCCCACTGACAAGAACAATAATAATCTCAGCACCTTTAGAGGGACACACAATTTTATGAACAGTCTGCATTCTGGATCATGCTCCTACAATGCACATATTTAATCTAAGGACTGAGCTACATGGCTCATTAAAAAAGTCAATTTTTCAACTACAAGTTTTTTTAATTTAGGGTTTGAACCCGCGACCGTCGAGATTCTCGACCGCGTGCCGAAACCTCGAGGCCATCACGACTTTTGTCTACTTAATTAATGTTAATTCTTAATTCCATTTGTTTAAAAATAATGTACTGTTTGTTGATTGTTTGTATTACAATAAATAGAATTCCATTTATGATAAACAGCTGAAGTACTTTTTTATCTGAAGTCATGTGCATGCCAATCAAATATCTGTAGATTATAACTAGAAAAAAACCAGTATAAATGACTGTTTAGTTTTTTCAAGAATTAAAAATGAAAAAATCCATATAGGTAAATGAAGTGCTCAAGTTTTATCTTTCTGATTTTACTGTCTGGACCTAAAGCTCAAATTTTAAATATAGCTTAAAAAATAATAGATGTAATGTAGTGTTCTGTTTGGTAGGGAACATAATTTGACTGTATTGGCGCTGAAGAGAGGGAAAGTTGAGTGGAGTAATAGAAAAAACATTGCATGCTCAAGAAGCTTGCATGGGTAACAAAATATATTTATTTAAACACTACATTAACCCTGTTTAGGATTAAGTCCAATTAAAATCCTCATTAGCATTTATATATTCAGACCCATAAGAATGACAAAAACTTGTATGTAAAAATATAAACAACAAACAACCTTAAATGTTATAAAAAATATATGTGATAAAAAATATATAATGTGTTTAGCCAGGGGCATTGCATTTTATATGATAAAAATAACCAATATATACTTACACAATAAGATAGCAACAAAAATACAAAAGTTTATGTTAATTTCTAGATTGTACTCCTTTTGTAAACCTCTATGATGTATTCTTGTGTCTATGACTAATTAAATTAATAATTTTCTTTCTTTCTTAATTTATCTCTTATTTTAATACAAATGAATTTGCTAGCTTCTAGTAAATTTTATGCAAACAGAGTGACTAACTTCATGAAAAGAAAAAATATTTTGACAAAAAGTTTTGTGACATTCTCTTAGCAATAAGACTATGAATATCAATTTGGTGTGTGTTGAGCTAAAATAGGGTAGTCAATTTATTGCAAAGAATATTTTTTAATCAATACATCCACATCAAAAGTATTATAGCTTGAGGTCTCCAAGTATAAAGAATTTGTGTTGAAACAAAAAAAAATGTGTTTTGTAATAAAAGCTCTCATTATAATTTCACTTAAAAAAAAAACTTCAACATCAAAATATCAACTTCAGGAACCTGTACTGCTCCATAAGAACTAATTATATACTACTGTTAGTTTTATGGAAGTATTTTTGTTATGTTGTTGAGAGTATGTTTATACATTTAAAGAGCTTATTCAAATTAATGTCTTGATTTTTAACTGTTTTATTTCAGATTTTAGTCTAAACTGTGTTTCTGTTTTAGTTCTATTTTTATACTACTTATATTAAGCACATGTTTATATCTCCAATAAATTACTTTATATTTTATTATACCTACTAACAAATGATAACTTTGCTGTTTATTATTCTAAGTATACCTTCTTTACTAAGGAACACAATGTTTAGATATTGCCTTGACATTTTAGACAATATGTGAGTTATTGTACCTACTATATACTTTATTTAAGAAAATATATTGTATCTTGACATGTCAACATAACTGTGCAAAAATCAAAACATACCGATGATTCCAAGCGCATAATAGGCATACCACGATTATTTTAAAACGAAAAGTACTTTGTGGGACACAATACATTTTGTGAAAGTTGTTTACGAGCTGAAAATATCTACAAATATATGTAGTTTGTAAATCTATTTATATCACAAAAACGTTTCACTTACCTGAGGAGTATGACCAGCATCACAAACAGAGCGACGAGAGCTCCAATCATTATAAAAATATTGGGCAAATCGGCCAAAGTCAGACCTGTGGTACCCATCTTGACAAACTATTGTAACGAACTATCACAAAATACTTTTACAGCACTTAGAACAGCTCGAAGTGACGGGGGTACGCATCAGTCCACACGGTATATTCCAGATTTTCGTCTCGACCTTGCCAAATGATACGATTCGCGAGCCCAGAAAAGGTGCTATTTCACTTATTTCATCACATCATTCGCGTACTATTGCGACATAGTCTATTTCCTAACGATATTAAATTTTACACAGCAAGGTGAGGCGATAACGAATGTAATAAAATTATAATTTCGTCATATGTTCACAACAAAAACAATAATTCATTGATCGGACAAAACGAACGACAGACGTGTTCTCGTACGCGAGTATTTGACAGGAATGAATGACATCTGATAACGGAGGATGATTTGAATGAAGGAAAGAGCAATAGTGACGTGTATGCACGTGGAAAAGAGAAGCAGATGTCGCGTTTACTGCATACAGTGTGAGAGAGATGAATATATATATTGCTGCTTCAGATTGCAATGTTGTTTTGCAATGCCACGTTCCGTATAAACTCCTGTTATATTTGTGGCATAAGATTTTGCACACTGTTTTATTTGTAAACATCGATTCATTTTGCTATTGCATTATAATTTATTGTTTTTATAGATTGTTATTATTGTTTAGCTTTTATAGGGACACAAATTATATAAAAAAAATACGTAGTATAAACTATTTATATAAGAATTTAAAAAAGGATAGCTGTATATTCGCGAAAAATGTTTATTATACACAAACGGAAAAATGTTTTTTTTCAATATTGGAACGTCGCCCAGATTTAAGTCATTCCTTAATTATCAAAATAAAGAACAGCAATATCGCAACATTATAGATTATACCGCATATAGTCACCCTAATTTGCCCTTCAAAGACTTGTCTTACTTTATGCCCTTTTAAAAATAATTCTAAATAGGTATACATCAGGCAAATAGCAAAAAAAATCCGCTTGCGTCGATAAACATTTTTTTATGTTTGGCAATTATCCGGTACCTATTGGCATTCAGGTAAAATTTTCCGACCAGTTGAATCAATTACTGCTTATAGGAGTCAATGGGCTGATCGTGGAACCTTGGCCGTGAAGTTTATAGCATTTTTAAAAATAGATTACTAGCTCATACCTAGAGGTAGTACTTTATCGTAACCATAATTGCGTATCTTTTTAATGAAGCATATGCTAATGACGTCATTCACCACCTAGAGGCTCCATAACTACTGTTTTTTCACAGGAAAACTAGCTGAATAGCCAACGTGGTACTAGCAGATACCGGAGAGTACCGCCTCGCTAATATATATGGTTTTGACTGGGATAATATTTTATATTTTACTAATTAAACACTTAATTTAACACTCAACTTTTCCGACTATATACTATTTTATAATATTATATATATTTATATATGTTTGTTTGTGATACATGACTTGTGGCGTAGGTATCAGAATCTACGAGACACATTACGGTCTCATAAACACACAGACCCGAAACAAATATTTGTGGATCGCACAAACATTTGTCTCGGTGTGGGGATCGAACCCGCGGCCTCGCGTTACGCAAGCTGGTGTTTTGCCAACAGCGCCACGGACGCTGTTGAATGATGAGGATAAATTAAATCGTATTTATTTTTACCAATAAATGTTGCATAAATTTGTGTTAATTAAGCACCCGTTTTGTTCGTTCTTTCCGTCGAATGCGAATTGACGCTAAAGGAAGTGGAATCTTATTTTATATTTATAACTTATTTAGTTATAAAAGAGGTTTATATGGTTTAAATCGTTTTTGTAAGTGATAGAGCCACATCGTAGTCAGATGAGAGTACGACCGGCATGGTACCACTGTCTCCTCGAAAATAAAGGTAAAACAACCGAATTTACTGTCGGCAGGATATGAAGTAGTGCTGGCCTGGAGGTTTAGGCGCGCGGTCGAGAATATCGGCGATCGCGGTTTCGAACCCCAAGCACACACCTTTGACTTTTCCGAGTTATGTGTGTATTCATAATCAATTATCACGTAATTTAACGGTGAAGGAAAACACCTTGAAGAAACCTGCACACCTAAAAGTTCTTAGGAATTTCTTAGATGTGTAGTCCGCCAACCCGCACTAGGCCAGCGTGTTGGACTAAGGCCTAAACCCTCTCAGTTGTAGAGGAGACCTGTGCCCAACAGTGGGACGTATAAGGGCTGATGATGGCTACAGCAGTTGCGACCTGCACACTTAAATTACTTAAAAGTTCTTAGGAATTTCTTAGGTGTGTAGTCTGCCAACCCGCACTAGGCCAGCGTGTTGGACTAAGGCTTAAACCCTCTCGACCACTGATTGAAGCTTGCTAGAGTGGTCTACACAAGGGATCGTTCCAGGATCAGCGTGGCTATATCCGATACCATACATATTATATTTCGACAGTGACATACAGACTACTTGGAACGTATTACAGTTACTATCAAGTGCATTTAACACCTTTGTTTATAGCTGAGGGCGATGGGATAGCTACCGCGTTGTAGTAAGAATTCATTTCATTTATAATGAATTAATTCTATTCTATTATGAATTATTTCTATTATATAAAGCCCTTTTTTGAGGTTGTGTTACGCCACATTTGATAATTTATTTCACAATATTTAATAATAACCAAGTGCGCGTCAGGCCAGGCATTGTATAGGGTTCCGTAGTCACCTACAATGACACGTGTCCATTGTACGCATTTTACAATTTAGGCCCGTATAACTACTGAACTAACAAAGTTATCATAGCCGTTTTAGTTTTCTTACAAAGTTCATCGATTTATTCAGATATTCGACCCCACCGTTTTGATTTTAGAGTGGGTTGGGTTACCATATTTTTACAAAATTTGCGCTTTAAAGTTGAATATCTTGCAAACGGATTGCTAAACCTAAAAATTGTCCCAGAAGCCTCTCAATATTTTTAAGATACCTATCTAATGATGATAATGATTTTTAGCTAGCGTCTCTCATCTATTTGGCCGCTTTGCCGATTATGGGCCATTCAAATTTTACCGGACCTTTGCAATCCCAGTTTGCGTGCAAGAGGCCCCTAATCGAGCCAGGTATGAGATAGGCTTTTCCCGTTCACATTAGTAGTACTGAATCTGGAAACGTGACCGTAAAACGGCAATAGGCTCGCTCCTTTTATACATAACATACATAATTCGACATATTTTCTATATAGTTCATCATCATTGCCTTGCCCTGCTCCCAATTTCATTTGGGGTCGGCGCAGTATGTTTTATCCTTCCAAACATCCCTATCAGCCGTCATGTCTTCATTCACCCTTTTTCTTTCATATCTTCAGTCACGCACTCCATCCATCTTTTCTTTGGCCTTCCTCTGCTTGTCCATCCTTCAACTTTCATATTCATCACTTTTTTACCTACATATGATTCATCCCTTCTCATAACATGCCAATACCATGACACACGGATTCGTTTCAACTATCATAGGAGCTACTTTCATGCAGTATGGGTATTTTCGATATAGTTCAGGAACAAAAAAAACAGAATAAGCCGTCAGCTACCCAACTTCCAGCCTTACCTAACGAGGCAAGCCATTACGTATACATAAAAGTACGCATGCCGTAGTACTTAGCATCGATTTTAAATTGTGGTGAGTTATCATCATGCATGAAAGCTCCACGAATGTGCTGTAGGCTGGGAGCTGGCAACACGTTTTCATATATTATTGGGTATTTTAAATATTTAAGTATAGTTTAATATTTCCTTCTAATTTGTAGTATAACTCAAGAATATTGCGATTGGTAGAGCCTTGATAATTTTGGATGGTGATAAATTTTCTTAATGATTTGTCACGTACTTCTCAATTGTTACAGGTTAGTGCCTATCTTTGAGAAAGTATTGAGTGAATTTCGAGCGAATTTTGAATGAACATTTTATAACTAAGAATAAGGATGAAACAGCAAGGCTTAACGATGTCTTTAACTTATTTACATTCGCCGCAACGAAAATGTGACGAAACTCCTCAGTCTGCTTAGAAAATCGTTAATTTACGTCATTCTACTGTAAAAAATATCGTGCCCAACTCTCGGTCAACGTTCACCCTACCACCGCGGTTGTCATGTACACAGGCCGACAGAAACTGTAAACAAAACAGCGATCGATATTAGTCTGTACCATGGCTAAAAGCATTGCAGCTTTCCAAACGACAACACATTGCGATTGTGTCCGCCATATTATCGCTTTGCGCGCGTCTTTTGACACATAAATTGGGCGGGAAATGCCGGTGCATTTGTCCGTTCCGAAACGCGAATGAAGAACTCTGTGGACCGGGACGATTCTAAATTCAAATTGTGGAACAACGTGACATCCTGTATGGAGAAATGGTTCGGTGATAAACGATTGTGGTTATTTGGCAACAACCTGCCGCTGCTACCGAGAAGGTCAGTCGATCAATCAATCAGTCATAAAATTTAAATGTGCTCGTACAAAAACTTTCCCTACTGCGCATATTGCCTTTCTGCCTCCCACTCTGCAAATTTTCGTAAAAAATCTCGAAGTCTAGGGTTGAAAAAAAATACAATTGTAGATTATTACTCTAGCCAATAATTATTATTTAAACGATATAGGTACTACAATTCCAACAATAAGTCTTAGTAAGCTAGTAGCATAAACTCAATGTTATTTGGAAATTTATTGGCGTGAAAAATGCTTTCAATAATAGCAATATTTAGTTTGTATTAAATCTAAAACCTTCCTAATAATAATACATTCATATGTAGGTATATCATTAAAGGCAATTATAAAAAAAGTTATGGCGTTTCCTATTTCATGTTACCTTTAACGCATTTGCATAATGAAGAGCACGAGTAGCATGGTTTAGAAACGTTCCGAAACTTTCTAGAATAATATGTAAAAGCTGGTTGTGTTATTATCATAGTAAATACCCGCAGTAAAGGATGCTTAAAATAGAAAGCATTGCGGGTTCTATACAAAAAAGGTAATTGTTCTGTATGAAGGTTTAATATTTAAATATAATTTCTAATGAAATTGTCCTACTGGAATAGTTGTGTCCACTGAAGTAAGCACTTGTCGCCAGTCGATATTAGACCTTACTGCACTCATTGGTTGCAAGTGCAATTGCTATTTGTCCAAAAAATCTTTTTGTTTTTCGTCGTCATCATCATGTTGTTGTATGTTTATTTAAACGGTCAGTAATTGATTGATTTTTATTAGTGACCCAGCTAAGATTCAGACCAGGCGCAAAAAAGTGACATACACATGACCTTATTACCAAAATACAAGTAATATTTACATTCAATATTAATCCAAATTGTTTGGTTTAGGAGTAAAAGTAAAAGCGACAAAATGGTTTTCACATAACATAGTATGGAGTGATGTAGACTTTACGAAACAAAACGTCTAACAAAAACTCTATGTAAGCTCATATACTTCTCAATGGTGGGCAACGGCCTTCTCTACAACTAAAAGACGTTACTCGTTACATCGTGGTCGATGGCATAATTCGGATTGGCGGAAATGTCCGGCAAAAAAAATAAAAAAACCTAAATGCCTAACAAGACCTTCATCGTGACACCGTTTTTAAACGGTCATCCAACCCATTTAGGGTTGGATAAAACAGTAAATTATTTAAAGCAGTCCGGATTTTTATACCCAATCAAATGTATTTTAAGTACGTAAAATTTATAGTCAATTTATTTGGGTAGAATAAAATGAAAATGTGCAACAAAAACGATAAGCAACACTTTGTACAATCTAAAATAACTTAATAAATGTTTTTTTTATTGGTTTCTATTAATATTAAGATCTTTGTATTTTGAGATTTCAATGTATTTTTTTTATCTGGCACGGCAAAGTGACTCCACTGTACCTGATGGTAAGCACAGTGGAGTCCAGAAAAATAATAATTTTTCTATATTGAAACCTTTATTATTTATTTTTTTCTTGTTTTGGCGATGTAATACAGCTACCCGCTTGATATGCAGATCTGCTTCTTAAGATTACACTTAAACGACACAAAATATATTATATCTAATAAATATAGTAATATTAACGGATTTTCTAGGTTTAATAGAAATCAACGATCTTTCATGGTTTTTTCATTATATTTTATTTGTTCTGGATATGTCCTATATCTTATTTTATGATGGCTCCAGAAGTTTATGAAACTTTCTTAGGGTCTTAGGGACACAATTTTTTCTTCGATTATGTTTTTGCGGTTTCGTACCTAGTTTCTAATAATCTATCTTCTCTATTATTATGGTACCTTAATTTTAAGTCAGAATAATGTTTAACATATTATGTTTTTTATATTTTTTAATATATTGGAAACCTGTTTAAACTTCCTTTAATTATAAATAGTCTCAAGCCATTGTTTTCTTAAGTTTTCCGCATTCAAAGTTCGCCATGACATTTATCAGACATCTTTCCCCATTAAGTGTTCCGGCTTACGATAAATATTCATAAATAAATAAGGTATTGTATGGTGTGTGAACCTTTTCTTTATTAAAAGGGTACAAAGTTCTTATATTTAACGTGACATAGGGAAACGCTACAGTTATTGGCCCCTATACAGTAATTGGCCATTTGAACTTTGACGGCCTAAAATAAGCAATAACCTACCCGAATAGTAGATTTAAAACTGCATTAATGGCAACACTTTCATCATCTGTCAAATAGTTTTAACAAAATTCCGCTAGGGGTACTGGTTCCTTTTCGTCGTATGATATTTTGCCGGGAGGTACAACGTAAGTAATTTTCTAAAAAAAATGTTAAGACTGCTACTTTTTTTTGATGCAATACTTTATGAAATATATGTAGTAGTGCCGTTATTCAAATTCTATAAAATAGTGCCTTGTTATGCGTTGTAAACATATTTAGGGCAAAAAATTACCTATATTCATATTAACCTCAAAATTTTGTAGTGGCCAATAACTATCCCAATTATTTGAATAGCTTATAGTTATTGTCCTCCTATGCCAATTACTATAATTAAAAATAAATAAATAAATAGCGTTGTTAATGAATAAAACGTCTTCTGATATGATAATAAGCGTCATATTCATTTATTATAATGTTCAAATCGTTATGAGCAGTTAATGGCCTAGGCCAATAACTGTGTTATCCGTAAAAGAAACTTGTAGATAAAGTAGGCCAATTACTATATATTTTTTTCATTTTAAAGAAATTAGTTTAACATTATTTTCTTTTTTACATCAGGTTCATGAAGAAAAAACAATGCCAAAGATACCCCAATACACAAAAGAGGCCCTTGACGAGGCTTTAGAAAAAATTAATTTTAAAACTATGTCTTTGCGAGCAGTCGCCAAAAAATATAATATACCTAGAGGTACATTACAGTTTAAATTAAAAAATCCTACTTCAAAATCTCAATTTGGCCCAACACCGTATTTGACATTTGAAGAAGAAAATGCTATCGAAGAATGGTTGCTTAAAATGGCCCGTAAAGGTTTTCCTAGAAAGCCAGATGATGTTCTCGACACAGTTCAAAAATTTTTGACTGATAATCCACGCGTTACTCCTTTTGTTAATAATCGACCTGGTCGGGGATGGCTAAAAGCTTTCTTAAAACGTCACCCTTGTTTAGTCAAAAGAACCAGCGAGGGAGTAACTAAAGCCAGTGCCTGCGTGTCTGAAGCTGACATAAAGAAATGGTTTCTTGAAATAAGAAACTATTTGACGAGTGAAAATTTGTTAGAGGCAATTCAGGATCCAAAACGTGTTTTCAACGCTGACGAGACGGGATTTCAGCTATGTCCGTCTACTGGTCGCGTGCTTGCCGGTAAAGGAGACAGAAATGTTTATTCTGTGGAGCTAGGGAACTCCAAGGAAAATGTAACAGTATTATTTACATTTTCTGCTGATGGCAAGACTTGTCCTCCATTAATTGTGTTTCCCTACAAACGACTCCCTGAAAAAATCGCTGCTTCAGTGCCACCTAAATGGGGTATAGGACGCAGTGATACGGGATGGATGACGGCGGATGTTTTTACTCAATTCATTACCCAAATATTTGCTCCATACCTCACAGAAAAGAAAATCAGGAAACCAGTTATCTTATTCATAGATGGTCACAAAAGCCATATCACTTTGCAGCTTAGTTTAACTTGTAAAGAGCTAGGAATTGAACTAATTGCTCTTCACCCTAACACAACCCGCATCACGCAGCCGGCAGATGTTTCTGTTTTTGGGCCTATTAAAAGAATGTACCGTAATGCAGTTCGAAAATTTCAATCAGAAAACATTGGAGAGGTGGTAACAAAGTTAAACATCGCTATTATTCTAAAAACTGTTGTAGATGATTTAAAGCCTGAAACTATTATAAATGGTTTTCGAGCATGTGGTTTAAATCCCTTTGATGAGAATGCAATAGATTACTCTAAATGTCTAGGGTACACAAAAAATGTAGAAGAGTACAAGGATGAAAACAAGCTCATGTCCCTAAAAGAATTTGAAAACATTGTAGGAGTCGAAATGATAGACAAGATGAAAGCACTGAAATCTCAAGGTGTCATCACGAATGATTCGTCTCCTACATTATTTAAACTCTGGTCATTTTTTCAAAATGATCACCCACAACAGAAATCTACCGATATCGAAATACAATACGATAATAATACAGCAACAAATGTAAATCTTACTAGTGAAAATAATCTGACTACACTTAAAATTACAATGACACCTACAAAAACTCCTATAAATTTGTGCCTGCCTTCGACTTCTGCTACTGTAACCACTTTGACAGAAACTACTCATCTCAACAAGTCAATTAATAATTATCTACCTAATGCCCCAGAAAATAAGAGAAAATTTATTCTAAATACGGAAAAAA
Source organism: Hemaris fuciformis (assembly GCA_907164795.1). Taxonomy (NCBI): domain Eukaryota; kingdom Metazoa; phylum Arthropoda; class Insecta; order Lepidoptera; family Sphingidae; genus Hemaris; species Hemaris fuciformis. The sequence goes on along the minus strand of OU015450.1, from coordinate 12,103,219 downwards.
ACCCCTTTGCCATTACCTCCGAGAAATTTAGATCAGTTATTGAAAAAAAAGAACTAGATAAGCGAGAAAAAGAGAATCAAAAAATGGAAAGAAAAAGAAAAAGAGAGGAGAGAGTAGCTGCACGGAAAGAAAATGCTCTAAAGACAAATAAAGGTAAAGGTGTAGGAAAAAAAACCAAAAACGTCACTAAAAATTATGAAAATATTGAGATTGACAATACTGATGAGAAAAACAAGACTGAAATCGAAAAAAACTGTGGTAAACCAAAGATATTATCAAATATAGAAGTAGTTACTTGTGATACGTGCCATCGTCTAGCTGCTAAAAATAAGTCCCTATTGTGTGATAGTTGTAATAAATATTATCATCGTCATTGCATCCCAAACAAGCACGAAGAGCATATACCGGATGACGATGAGCTGACTGATTTTGTATGCCATAAATGCTTTTTGTTGAATGATGATGACTCTTTGTCTTTTGAGAATGAAGATCATCAAGAAGATATGTTTTAGTTATATAGAATTGTTCAAGTTTCAATTTATATTTTATGTGGCTAATTACTGTATGATCTCATGGCCAATAACTACAATGTTATGGCCAATTACTGTAATTTTAAGTTTTTTGTTTTTTTGTTAATTTTATTTCTAAAATGTTTGATAAAAGTGTATGTTATAAGACTTATCTAATAAAAAAAATAATATGAAACCATATGTAATAACTTTTATTTATTTCCTACTGAAAGTTTTAATTTTAATTGAAATTTTGGATCTTGAAGTCGCTTAACTGGCCAATAACTATACTGTTTCCCCTATTTGTAAATCAAATACGATATACACTAGAATTTTTAATGCTGTCAACAGTAATCTATTTATATGAATACGAAAGGTAATTCAAAGAGTAGGGTAATTTAAAAAAAAAAACTCTTAAAAATTCCTAGTAACTAGTAACACCATTTATTTTATCCTTTTCGAAAGTTGAGGATCCTCAGCATGCCAGTAACAAGAGCGTTGAGAACTGCAATTGCTCGAAACGAACTTTTGGGTGTGCAGGTTTCCTCACGATGGTTTCCTTCATCGTTAAAGTACGTGATAATTCATCGTGAATACATACATGTCTTCGGAAAGTCAGATGTGTGTGCCTTGGGTTTGATCACGCGACCGCTGAAATTCTTGACAGCGTGCTCAAACCTCGAGGCCATTACTACTTGATAGATCCTAGATGTCTAATATAAATTGTAATAACGTCGACTAAAGCCCACTATCGAGTTACGATCAAAGAATTTATTAGGTAGTAGATATATTGGACTGGATGTCACATCGCATCCAATATGAGTCCTTAAAAGCAACACTATTTCAAGGAAAGATGTAAACTCTTTGACGGTTTTTTACAAGACAGTGACCACGTCTGTTGAGATAGCCCGTCAATAATGTACAGACCAACCAGTACCTACCAGATTTGTAACGAAATGTATAGGTAAATAGAAAACGCTTACAGAATAATATTTACCTACATACATAAACTCACGCCTGTATTCCCCGAAGGGGTAGGCAAAGGAGCATTTCTGCACCCACATTTCGCCAGGTATGTATCAGTCCTACAACTCCGAGACGGCCGAGACAAACACGTCTCGGAGGCGCACCGGGCGGCTGCGGCATTACGGTTGGCGCTTCTCGCCAACGTACCGTGGTCGCCCCACTCGGCGCGGAGATGGCCACCGGGGGGTTTTGGTCGGTATGCCGGTTTAGGGATATTGTTAGGGACCCAGCCCGGCACTAACACCTGCGCGGACATGACGTCGCCGCGCGCCGGGCTGGAAGACCGGTGACCCCGACATACGCTTCCCGCCCCCCCTCCCCCGGGGCTGGCGGGAAGTAGAGTAAACAGCTTTCCCCTCGAGAACAAAAAAAAAAAAAAAAAAAGGTATGTATCAGTCCCACGTAATAGGGGGCGAGCTTATTGCGGTTTTTCGGGCACATTTCCAGACTCCGTGCTGTTACTGAGAATTTCCTAATGGAAAACACAATAACACTTTGCCCGACCCGGGAATCAAACCTAGGACTTCTAGATCGCACGGCACATACTTGTACCGCGAGACCACGAGGCATATTTACCTTTCCAAAGGAAAATACTGTCATATACCTACTCTTGACAAGCAAGGACAGGCATAACCGACTATAAATCAATATAGATATATAGTTTCCTCATATAAAAAGGTTGAGGCTGCACCGTCCTTGAAGCCAGCGGTGCAATAATACGCAGTAAATTATTGAGTGATTTCGTGTCTATGATAATCCGTAATCTGTGAAATAATAGGTCGCGGTAAAACAGTGGCGTGCTTACTAACGCGTAAACCATAAACAGTGCGTCATTTCTTAACGACGACCCCGTGGCGTAGTTAGCTGGACACCAGCTAGCAAAACAACAGACGTGAGTTCGATCCCAGCGCGGAGACAAATGTTTGTGTGATTCAAAAATATTTGTTTCGGGTCGGGGTGTTTGTGAGACGGTTAAGTCTCTAGTTTCTGATATCCACGACGCAAGACTCATATCCTAGTGTGGGGTCAGAACTACACGTGTGTGACTGTTTTGTGTCAACATCAGCCCATATATGTCCCACAGCTGGGCACGGGCCTCCTCTACAACTGAGAGGGTTTTTAAGCCTTAGTCCACCACGCTGGCCTAGTGCGGGTCGGCGGACGATGTTTTCCTTCACCGTTACCTAAAGTACGTGATAATTCATTGTGAATACACACATAAGGTAGTCAGAGTTGTGTGCCTGGGGTTTGAACCCGCGACCGTCGAGATTCAAGGACCGCCTGCCTAAACCAAGACCATCACGACGGTTTGGTGTATTTATTTATTAATTTTATTTGCGGTTATACCAGCCTTTATTGCTTAGCGGTTAGGCCTGTTTCATGTGGACACTTCAATGTCTTTTCCAAAGGTCCCATACATACTAAAAATCATCCAAATTGATAGAATGGTTTAGGCTTAAGTAGGCTTAGGTAATACATATCGTATTGCCAAAGCTACATACATCATGGCTCTACAACTAAACACCTCATGTCTAAATAGAAATATATTTGAGAACAGGTCCTTAAAAAGATTAATTTATTCATGTCAAATTACTTAGCAGGTTGGTTCTTTATTAACCCTTAATTAGACACCGTGTAGATTCTCATCGAAATAACAAGAACTTAACTTGATAATGTCCATTGTAATGAATGTAGATTTTTCAGGATACAGAAATAGGTAGATTTCTTCGAGTATTTTTTCTAGGTCCCCTCACAAGCACGTACCAAATTTATGATGTGCAAATAAAATAAAATAAATTAAACTGTCGAATTAAGGGTTAAGTAGTATCTGAATGTATTTTATGTGTTTTATTGAGTTTGAAATGTAGTCAATTATTAAAACTGCGTCTACTTGTGGAACTTATAAAATATAATGTACTAAGCTTGTACCAAACAGAATTAAGAAATTGCAGAAAAAAATACCAAGTACCACAGTACAAAAGAAGTAAAAAATAAAATAGGTACCATGAAGTTTAATATTTGATCAACCTCATTTTTCGTTTTTATCCTGACAGAAGAGAATAGCGTCAAAATATAACTCTGCTATGTAAAGACCACACCGATATTGTGCTATGAAAATTATGTTTGAGAAGTGAACAACAAATCCAATTTATGCTATTTTTATTTAATGGGTGAAATTACAGTGAAAAGGATAAAATGAAAGGGGATATCAACAGATCAATCATATCGCCCTATGTTGTTACAGCAAGGTAAATCTTAAATTAAGTGTATGGCAACAAATCTAAAGGTAATATGGTACATAGATTTATAATCTGGATGAGAACCTAAAATGCATTATGTCCTAAGACCTAAGTCGATATCCGTAATCCTACGTCCACACGCATATTAATCGCGACACGAAATAATAACCACTGAAGCGCCTTAAAATTTACCTTGTTTCATATAAAAAGCTAGCAGAAATGGGCATCTACGACGGTCATGATGGCAAGTTCTGCCGCTCATAATATTAGATCTCTGCTAATCGAGATACCTTCGATATTGAATGAGGTGTTAGATTGGCAACATTGTTACTCCATGACGAAATAATTTTATGCTTGATAGGTACATCGATTCATTCCGTTAAAAGATCAAAGATTTCGTGGTGACAACGACAAGTATATGCCGCGCAATTTAAGCTCTCGAGTTCGATTTCCTGACATTTTTCTTGGATTTGTCCATTAGGAAATCTCAATACCAGCATGGAGCTTACATATACCTACCTCCAATCCAGCAAAATCTCCCATATTTCGTGTAACCTAAACACCTAGGAACACGTACCTACATTCCACGTACGTCCTACTGCTGAGCACGGGCCTCCTCTACAACTGAGAGGGTTTAGACTTTAGTCCACCACGCTGGTCTAGTGCGGGTTGGCGGACTACACACCTAAGAAATTCCTAAGAAGGTTGTGCAGGTTTCCTCACGATATTTTCCTTCACCGTTAAAGTACGTGATAATTAATTGTGAATACACACATAAATTCGAAAAGTCAGAGGTTTGTGCCTGAGGTTTGAACCCGCGACGTTCAAGATTTTCGACGGCGTGCCTAAACCTCAAGGCCATCACAACTTACTGTGTATCATGTATCAGTGGCCATATATTTTTCTTCATTCCGTCGCCCAGGTCCCGCGCCAGCAGCCGCGCCATGGAGCGCTACGAGAAGCTGGCGAAGCTCGGCGAGGGCTCCTACGGTCTCGTGTACAAGTGCCGCAACAGGGACACCGGCGAGATCGTCGCCGTGAAGAAGTTCGTCGAGAACGAAGACGATCCTCTCATTAGGAAGATCGCGCTCAGAGAGATTAGGATGCTTAAGGTAATTTCTGATTTTTGAGTTAGCTCCTATTTCACCATTCTTAAGTACCTAAGTACTAAGTAGAGTCATGCTAGTCAGGTTAACTGTCAAACGAATAAGTTATTTCGACCTAAAAAATTCTCACATATTTCGTTCTCCTTGGTTTACTTATTTTAACTTACAAACATTACTTAACTAAGACAAGCTCTATCTTCGTTTTGATATAAAGGGTACAAGGGTCTCCTGCTTTGCCTCTGCACTTGAATAATAAGGATTAATAGAAATTCCCCAGAATGATTTGTCTGCCCCGAAACTAGCCAGGATCTCTCGATGACGCGCCTTACACTAATATCGCAAGATCACTGATTTAATAGATACTAGTACAGTATCTAGTCGTGTCTCCAATGACGTTTTAAATATAGAAGTTATAAACGACGTCACTAAAAAACAAAACAAAGAAATGAGTCTTAAATTCGTTCAATAACGTTAGTATTGCACAAGTTTTATTCTGATAATAAAACCGCCGTACACCGCGGACCCTGTAATAGAATTCAACGCAATCAGCAAAAGTCGTAAAACTTTACACAAAGCCGTATTTTTATATCGCTCACCGACAATTGTAGAATTTCGCATTGAAATTCTAGAACTAAAACCGATATTTATGCAGACCAAAATCAAATTTGTCTCGGTGCGGAGACCTTACTCGTAGCATCTCGTTTGGAGCACAGGAGTTACAGTATATATGTTTGGTTATATACCTAGTAGATGTTTGGTGGGATAGGGCCAAAAATGCTGAGCTTCCCTTCAGGGCCTCAGTACTGTGCGTACCACTATTGATCATGATGCCCAGGCTTGCAGTGGCGAATGAGTGCTAGTATAGGGCAAAAAAGCACAACCAACTATTGCATAAAGATGACGTAAGATTTAAAAAAAACAGGATTATTAAAGTTAAAACAAATCGATGAATGCAAATGCGCCGTTCTCGATGACACGTCAATATCTATCCATTATGTATGGAGTGAGTTGCTAATACCTCGGTGGTAATTGATGGTAAGGCACCGACCGTACAGAGGTGTTATTATTTTATTAACGTTAATATCGGCTGGGTTAGACAATGCAGTGTTTATAGCATGTGTGAATTCTCACGTAGGGTTAGTCGGAGTATTTATAAAATATATCGTGGATTTGAATAGGTTATTTGTTTAATGGTTTCGCTTTGAAGAATGAGCCCAGACATTCTTTATTAACTTTAGAGATTGTTGTATTTGTACTGTGTTATAGCTATTTCTTTATCTACATCTAACTAATGTTACATGAGATATTCGGCGTTGCGTTGGGTACGTGGTTTCGATCTGAGAATACTCGTTGGAATAACGACATTGACAATACAACAATAAGGACAAAAGCTGGAGCTTTTTCCCACTTTAAACAAAGAAATCTAGCTAATATGTAACTTAGCTGAGGATATAAGACAGTAAATTTTTACTGTTGTTGATAACAATGCTTCGTAATAAGTGTCTTCTATCTAGCTTACACCATAAAAATATTTTGAGTAAGATAGTCTAAGAGGGTACGGCAGCAGTGCCGTAACTATAAGTTATAGGAGTTAAGTATAAGAGTAAGTTATAGGAGTAGATTCCCTTTCGTTCATATAAATAAAATAATTTGCGGTTGACAACTGTAGTATAATGAAATATTAAGGTTTTCAAAGGCAATGTGAAAGTGAATCTAATCTTTATTCAAGTAGACTTTTACAATTCCTTTGGAATCGAATGAAACGTAAGCAACCGCCGCTTCGGAACGTGTTTTCCAAATCATTAACAGAACACGATCATAGCATTTCTATCCCGATTTATTTTATACCTTCATAATCAAATTGGTTGTTTTGTTTCAGAATCTAAAGCATCCGAACCTAGTTAATCTGATCGAGGTATTTCGACGCAAGCGCAAACTGCACCTCGTGTTTGAATATTGCGACCACACCGTGCTGCACGAGCTAGAGAAATACCCTGCTGTGAGTATTTTACATTGCTAGAAGAATTAGTTAGTTAGATTTAGCCTCGAGGTTTAGGCACGCGGTCGAGGCTCTCGACAGTCGCGGGTTCAAACCCTAGGCACACACCTCCAACTTTTCGAAGTTATGTGTGTATTCACAAAGAAATATCACGTATGTACTTTAGTGGTGAAGGAAAACATCATGATGAAACCTGCACACCTAAAGTTCTTTGGAATTTCGTAGGTGTGTAGTCCGCCAACCCGCACTAGGCCAGCGTGGTGGGCTCCTTAGTCTAGACGCTCTCAGTTGTAGAGGAGGCCCATGCCTAGTAATGGGGCGAATATGGGCTGATGTTAGAAGAATTAGTTGCATACGCAAGCGAACGGATGAGATACAGTTTAGGCAGTTGTTGGTACCTTCTAATAAATTTCTGAGCAATCGAACTAACGAGGAAGATATCCCCGCACCGAGACAAATGTTTGTGTGATCCACAAATATTTGTTTCGGGTCTGGGTGTATGTAAGACCGAAAAGTCTCTCGTAGTTTCTGATACCCACGACACAAGACTTGTATCTTAGTGTGGGATAAGAACTATGTATGTGACTGTTGGGTGTATTTATTTATTAAGTCACTTACTTAATAAGTGTTGCTAAAAAAACGTTGCTAATTTAGGTACTACTAACGTGATTATGTTATTGGTTGACCACACTCGTGTGATGTGAACTTTGACATTTGATCGGGAAATAATGTCACCAGGAACATTGACATTTTAATAAAATAACTACATGATTAAATCTTTTGAAGGAACTTTTTTAATATTTACATTATGCATTTTTTTAAATTTATTGTTTAACAAAAATGTTGTTCCTGATTAATTAATTATTGTATTTTAGGTTTCTTCACGATGTTTTCCTTCACCGTTAAAGTACGTGATAATTCTTTGTGAATACACACATAACTTCGAAAAGTCAGAGGTGTGTGCCTGGGGTTTGAACCTGCGACCTTCTCGAGATTCTCGACCCCGTGCCTAAACCTCGAGGCCATCACGACTTCCTCGAGATGTATGATAGAAGTTTTATATTACCAGCTAAATGTTATGTTAAGTAACAATCATACCACTGAACGGCTCTAGAATACAGATACGTACATAATAGATCTAGAATATATATACATGGGGATGCTGCGGACATTTACACTATTTTTGTTTTGCAAAAAAAGAGTCATTAGGGCTACCTACTTATAATTTAGGTCCCAGGGCTTCACTCAGGGAAAAAAAAACCTTAAATACGTTCGAAATAATCGTGATCAATTTAGTGAAATTTGTAATGTACACAAGGTACAAACGTAATCTCGTTTAACACGTAACTCGTCTCCGGAAAGTTAATAACTCTTTTATGGGGCGATGTATACGTTTCTATAACAAACTTCCGAATAATATTAGGTAGCTTCCCTTGAATAAGTTTAAGGAATCAATTAAAGATGAACTTTACAAAAAAGCAATACTATAAAATTTCAGATTTTATTGAAGATAATAAGCCCTGTGAGTAAGTAAATTGATCGGAATTTTGTTGTGTTGCTACAGTTTATATCGTTATGACATGTATCGTTATGTCATTTATCATGTAAAATTGAAACTATGTCAATAAAAAAAGTAGATTCCTATTTTCTATTTAAAAAATGACATTTCGTGTTGCTGTGGGAGTTTCTTGCCGTTTCTTCTCCAAAGCGATAACACGTTTCGAAGCAGCAATAGTTTAGTTGAAAATACTTAGTTTAAAATTGACGATTCAAAAGAACTTGTAATAGTCTACCTTACTTGAATAAATATAATTTGACTTTGACTTTATATACGAAATTAAGTACCTAAGTCTAGACTTAAGCAATTTGCATTATTTAATTTCTATTTTAACATATATTATAAATGCTAATGGGTGTGTCGTCAAGCAATATTTAATAAAGGTTATAAAACATACATACATAAACTCATGCCTGTATTCCCCGAAGGGGTAGGCAGAGGAGCATTTCTGCACCCACATTTCGCCAGGTATGTATCAGTCCCACGTAATAGGGGGCGAGTCTATTGCCGTTTTTCGGGCACATTTCCAGACTCCGTGCTGTTACTGAGAATTTCCTAATGGAAAAACCCAATAACACTTTGCCCTACCCGGGAATCGAACCCAGGACCTCTAGATCCCACGGCACATACTTGTACCGCGAGACCACGAGGCAGTATTTATAAAAAAAACTTTTAAAACCTAGTCAGTTTTGTTATTTACGTCGTACCTACATTCATGGTTGTTTGTCCTATAAAGTAGTAGGTCTTTTTAATCTCACATAATGAGGAGAAAGCCCTTTTACCCTTGTTATGTACGACGGCCGGCAGCGGTTGGATGTGGAAGGGGAGTTCAAGCCTTATGGCGTTCTATAGGAGAGGGCTATGTCCAGGAGTGGACATAAATAGGCTGGTGATGATTTTAAAAATATTGTCAATGAGGCTTTCGTAACAGAAAAGCCAAAATAATTTTCCCCTACGAGAAAAAGGTTATAAAAATATCAATTATTATAAACTACGCCAAGACCTTATAATAAGTTCAGTGCGTTACAAATAGGGGATATCTCCCCAAATGCATAGTAGTGAAAGCCTTGAGGTTTAGTAGCGCGGTCGAGAATATCGGCGGTCGCAGGTTCAAACCCCAGGCACACACCTCTGACTTTTCGAAGTTATGTGTGTATTCACAATAAATAAATACACCCAACAGTCTCACAAAGTTCTGAGCCCACATTAAGATACAAGTCTTGTGCCGTTGGTATCAGAAGATTCTGACGACGATGACGAGAGACTTTTCGGTCTCACAAACACGCAGACAAACAAACATTTGTCTCGGTGCGGGGATCGAACCCGCGGCCTCTCGTTTCGCAAGCTGGTATCTAGCCAACTGCGCCACGGGGCTGTCAAAATGAATTATCAATTATATTAAATTAATTATCACGTATTTTAACGGTGAAGGAAAACAGTCGCGAGGAAACCTGCACTCCTAAAAGTTTTTAGGAATTTCTTAGGTGCGTAGTCCGCCAACACGCACTAGGCCGGCGTGGCGGACTAAGGCCTAAACCCTCTCAGTTATAGAGGAGGCCCGTGCCCAGCAGTGGGACATAATATATGGGCTGATGATGATATCGATGGTACAAAAATTTTGTCGGCGTGTTGAAAGTTATTGCGCAATATCCTGTAAATGAAATTGCAATACATATGTACGAATATATTAACACACTGACCCCCTGTATTCCAGAAAGGGTAAGCAAAGATGCCCCTCTATCAGAAATACATTTCTGCACCCACGATGCGCCAATTGAGCAATGGACCCACGTAATAGGGGGCGAGACAATTTCCTTTTTTTTCAGGCACATATCAAGATTCCGCGCCGCTACCGAGAATTTTGTAACACAAAAACGAATTGACTGCCTCGTGGTCTCGCGGTACAAGTATGTGCCGTGCGATCTAGAGGTCCTGGGTTCGATTCCCGGGTCGGGCAAAGTGTTATTGGGTTTGTCCATTAGGAAATTCTCAGTAACAGCACGGAGTCTGGAGATGTGCCCGAAAAACGGCAATAGGCTCGCCCCCTATTACGTGGGACTGATACATACTTGGCGAAATGTGGGTGCAGAAATGCACCTCTGCCTACCCCTTCGGGGAATACAGGCGTGAGTTTATGTATGTATGTATGTATGTAAAAACGAATTTATTTTCTGCCTGATCCGAGATCGGGACCTGGAACACTTGTACACCACTAGGCAGTCGAAGTAGTGAAACTAAAATGTCACACATGTATCAGGATGAACTACAAACTGACAGTAGTGTGAGTTCATAGCCGACATTAACAATAGACAATCAATAGACGAGGATTGTACGGAAAAACCAAAAATTATGATTTACAAATCAATATTAACTCAACGGGTATGGCACGGGGCAATGTTTGAACAAAGCTTAGGTTTTTCCCATATGTTTTCATTGTAATGTGTATAAAAATATTTCAAGAACCACAAATATACCTTTATATTGAGGAATGCATTAATATGCAACATTGGTCAACGGTTAATTATATTAAATGAAATACTGGATTATACTGCATGATTTCTGTTGATTTTTACCTTGACTATACATTGCAAATATGAAATCCGTGCTATAATAACCGCACTAGGCCAGCGTGGTGGCCAAAACCCCCTCAGCTTTAGAGGAGGCCCGTGCCCAGCAGTGGGACGTATATGGGCTGATGATGTTTGTAATATTGTTAGTGTTTGTGTATTTCCTGACCAGGTTATGTATCATTGATAACCTTTAAATAGCTTACAGATAACTGTACTAAATTTGTATTATGCCATTGCGTTTTATAAAATAAATAAAATAAGAAAATAAAAACACCCAACAGTCACACATACTTCTGACCCCACACTAGGATACAAGTCCTGTGTCGTGGGTATCAGAAACTACGAGAGACTTCGTCCTCACAAACACCATACACCACACCAGACCCGAAGCAAATATAATAATAAATATATTGTAGATTACATAATCATTTGTCTCGGTGCGGGGATCGAACCCGCGGCCTCTCGTTTCGCAAACTGGTATCTAGCCAACTGCGCCACGGAGCTGTCGAATATAAAATTATCATCATGAAATGATTTTCGCAAAATAAAAAGAAAGTTTTTTTCGAGTTTAATAACACGTCCATAACCTCTAGCCTGTTTCCGATTGGGCTAGACAGACACTGCTGGGCACGGTTCGCCTTCATGATTGTTGGGAGATAAATCATAGCTCATCACACTGGCTTGGTCCGAACTTAGTCTATTTCACCTATAAAAAGGTCTAAATGAGAAAGCCGAGTACTTTAACTTTTTCTCCCATAATCATCATCATCATCAGCCCATATAGGTACGTCCCACTGCTGGGCACGGGCCTCCTCTACCATTGAGAGGGTTTAGGCCTTTTTCTCCCATAAATGCTATGATAACTTATTTCAATTAAATTTATTAAATTACTTCAAAATGTAATAAGTGTACCTAGAATCCGTTCCTGCGATTGCCAAAATTGAGTAGTAAAATAATACGCGCTCAAACAAAAAACCTATCAAGGACCATAGCGTTCAACAAAAGAGGGAATCACTCATATTTTTTGTTAGTTCTAATAAAAATATGTGTACATTTCCTTATAGACGTAATGGGCAGATAAGCAAATTTTGTTTATAAGTAAATATGACGAATATAGTAAGGTATGTCTTTAAAAATATTTGACATAGCGGGCAGCACAAAATCGTGAATACTAAGCAGTAGGTACCTACATAATGTTAAGCGCGTAAACAATAGTATGGTGAATCATTTATCGAATCTTTACGGAAATTTATTTCTATATGCAAGAGAATGAAATGTATTTAGAAATTAATAAGTTACGTTGATATTACTCAATATTTAAAGTGTAAAAAAAAATTGTGCAAGATTTTCAATACAGTTGATTAAGAATTATTATTATTAACTAGCTTACCCGGCGAAGTTCGTTCCACCTCACAAAACTTTCTTTAAAAAAATATCATTTTTTTAGCCTAAGTTACTCCTTATTACATTAGCTATCTGCCAGTAAAAGTCCCGTTAAAATTGATCCAATCGTTTCAGAGATTAGCCGACAACGAACGAACGAAACAGACAGACAGACGAAAATTTTAAAAAACGTTATTTTGGTATATATGTGCCGTGTATACATTCATATGCATTTATTAAAAAGCGGTTATTTCAATATTACAAACAGACACAGTGGCGTACCATAGGAGAGGCATATGTCCAGCAGTGGACGTAATGATGATGATGATGATGAAACAGACACTCCAATTTTATTTATTTGTATAGATACATTAATTTTTCACTTCAAATATGGAGAAAAACATCGTGATGATGATAGTACAGTGCCAGGGGGTTCTCCAAAAGGTATTTTTGAGGTGGGCGTGTCAAGTGCACCAAATGGCTTCAGATCTATTTAGTACACTAAGTCCTAACCTCTCTCATCATTAAAAAAAAAGTGAAAAATCATTTAAAAATCATTGCTGATAGATAAAAAATCCTATCTTTATATCACCGTGAATAACAATTGCTTAAAATTAAGTAATAGGTAATCGGTCTTTTTTGTAAATAAACCGTTTTTTGTTTGTCAAGTATTCGTGTTTTGATGTTATTTGAACTGTTCAAGTAGTATTTTAATTAGCACTCAGTAATGTACGAGTGCTATGTACCTACTTTTTTTATTAAGTTCGTAAACTGTTTTGAACATTCAAAGAATGCGTATTATTGCAGATGATTTGCGTTTTTTAAGGCTTTGATTATATCATGGCACGGCAATGTGACCATAATGGCACTTAATGGTGATTGTAGTGAGTTCCAACTAAGTCTCGACTGGCAAGAAACAAAATGCAACTATTTTTTACTATTTTTTGACTGCCTCGTGGTCTCGCGGTACAAGTAGGTATGTGCCTTGCGATCTAGAGGTCCTGGGTTCGATTCCCGGGTCGGGGAAAGTGTTATTGGGTTTTTCCATTAGGAAATTCTCAGTAACACCACGGAGTCTGAAAATATGCCCGAAAAACGGCAATAGGCTCGCCCCCTATTACGTGGGACTGATTCATACCTGGCGAAATGTGGGTGCAGAAATGCACCTCTGCCTACCCCTTTGGGGAAAACAGGCGTGAATTTATGTATATATGTATGTTTTTACTATTACCATAGTGGTCATCGGCACGTTTCTAAAATATTAGAGTGGCTCTATAAAGTTAGTATGCTGAATTGCTGTAATGATTCTGATAAATAAAATCTCACATTTTTAAATAAAGGGAATTCACACAACAGCCACATATATAGTTCTGACCCCACAGTAATATAAAAGTACTGTTTTAACGATATCAGAAACTACAAAAGAATTTTCGGTCTCACAGACATCTAGATCCGAAACAAATATTTGCGGATCCCACGAACATTTGTCACGATACCGGGATCAAACTCGCGGCCTCTCGTTTCACGAACTGCCCTCATCAGCCCTTATACGTCCCACTGTCGGGCACGGGCCTCCTCTACAACTGAGAGGGTTTAGGCCTTAGTCCACCACGCTGGCCTAGTGCGGGTTGGCGGACTACACACCTAAGACATTCCTAAGAACTTTTAGGTGTGCAGGTTTCATCACGATGTTTTCCTTCACCGTTAGTGTAAGTGATGATTCATTGTGAATACACACATAACTTCGAAAAGTCAGAGGTGTGTACCTGCGACCGCCGAGGTTCTCGACCGCGAGCCTAAAGCTCGAGGCAATCACTGCTTAGCTTAGCTGTAGCCAACGTACTTATAATTTATTATTTAATGTATACGATCTTCTGAGTGAATGTAGTTGTGTATTGTCACCAATAGCAGGATAAAAGACAATACATGTAATCAATTTCATAATCGATTCACAAATATTACTCAACCACCGGCATTGAATGTGTAACCTCCGGAGGATGGGGCATTTGAGACGCCTGTTTCCTCTACGCAGTTTCCTCCGATAAACGTGACAAGGGTTTAATGAGATTACCCAATATTCTAGTAGCATAGTTCCGATCGAATGCAGTATTCAATAAAAATAAACATATAGGTACATCATCATCATCATCGTCATCATCAGCCCATATACGTCCCACTGCTGGGCACGGGCCTCGTCTACAACTGAGAGGGTTTAGACCTTAGTCCACCACGCTGGCCTAGTACGGGTTGGCGGACTACACACCTAAGACATTCCTAAGAACTTTTAGGTGTGCAGGTTTCATCACGATGTTTTCCTTCACCGTTAAAGTACGTGATAATTCTATGTGAATACACACATAACTTCGAAAAGTCAGAGGTGTGTGCCTGGGGTTTGAACCTGCGACCGTCGAGATTCTCGACCGCGTGCCCAAACCTCGAGGCTATCACGACTTGGTACACATTGGACTAGGTACACATAGGGCATCGAAACTCGGTTCAATTTTGAAAACCCGGGTTTTCGGGTCTAAGAGTAATCAAAACCCGGGTAGACCGGTCTTTTCGAGCATTTCGATCTTTTTATTGTATGTTTTTTTAAATACACAAATCTGCGTTTATATATCGATTTCCTACAATGAGTACAAAATATAAAGGATGAGGAAGAATTTAAAAAAATGAAACAGTACTTTACAAATTACAAAAAAAAAATTTTTACTTTTAATGTTTAAAATAGTGCTAAAGATTTATTTTTTCTTCAGAATATCTTAAAACTTAGTAAGTAATCTAGTCTTTTTTAAATCACAGACTTGCATAGATTAGTTTTAACATTAAATGAATTATTTTGGTAACGTTCACTTATTGTATTTAAAAGCCAATAAAAATAACATCTTCAAAAGATATTTTTGTAGTATAATTTTAACATTAATAAAACTCTTCTTCCCATTAACAATTAAGTAACGAATAGTTCTAGACTTCTATTCTACTCCATCCAATCCATCAGCCAATGGAAGTCCACTGCTGGACATAGGCCTTTCCCAATGACTTCCACAGGGACCTGTTGGAAGCAGCCTGCAACCAGCGACGTCCCGCGACCTTTACTAGGTCGTCTGACCACCTTGTCGGAGGACGTCCTACGCTGCGCTTTCCGGTACGTGGCTCGAGAACTTTTTGGCCCCATCGGCCATCAGTTCTCCGCGCTATGTGCCCGGCCCATTGCCACTTCAACTTGCTAATCCGCTGGGCTATGTCGACTACTTTAGTTCTCCTACGGATCTCCTCATTTCTGATTCGATCTCGTAGGGAAACCCTGAGCATAGCCCGCTCCATAGTTCGTTGAGTGACTCTGAGTCGTCTAATGAGGCCCATAGTGAGAGGCACATTCGACATGATCTTCGTCTTTTTTTTTTAATAGCCTATACTAGATCCCACTGCTGGGCAAAGGCCTCCTTCTTCTTCTTCCACTCCTCTCTATTTTGTGCTATGGTACGCCACTCCTTCTCAAAGGCGTCCAGGCTGTCTCTCCAGCGCATTCTCGGTCTGCCACGCTTTCGGCGGCCCTCACATCGTATCCAATTAGTGGCGGCTTTCGCCCATCGGTCGGGATCCATCCTGCAAAGGTGGCCGGCCCAGTCCCACTTCAGCTCAGCGGATCTTTTGCCCACATCAGTCACCCGAGTTGCGGAGCGCAGGTCGATGTTTCTTACATGATCTTTAAGCTTAATTCCAAGCATGCTGCGCTCCATCGATCGTTGCCAGACAGTTAGTCTGGACATCTGGCTTTTAGTTAGGGACCATGTCTGGGAACCGTAAGTAAGGACAAGCAAGATACACATGTCGAATAACTTTCGTTTAAGGCAGGTAGGTAAATCGCTCTTGAAATATTCTTTAAGGGCCCAGTAACTCTTCCACGAATTCTGTATACGTCTTTCGACCTCCTTATCCTGAGAATTCTGGAACGCCACAACCTGACCTAGATATGTGTAGTCGTCAACATAGTGTATACACTGCCCATCAACGGTAACGGTTCGTCTTGTCCATGTTTATTTTAAGACCCACCTGTTGAAAGACTCGATTGAGGTCTTCGAGCATAGTGCTAACTGCTAAGGTCTTCCAGCGATTCTGCCAAGACTACAATATCGACGGCAAACCGAAGATGTGTGATATACTCGCCGTTGATGTTGATGCCGAATCCTTTCCACTGCAAGAGCTTGAAGGCGTTTTCCAGCGCGGCAGTGAACAGTTTCGGAGATATGACATTTCCCTGTCTCACGCCTCTTTGTAATAGAATAGCCTTCGTGCTCTGACCTTGTACTCGGCCCGACATGGTGGCGTTGCTGTATATGCCTTTCAACACCTCGATGTACCGATAGTCTATGTGGCACCGCTGGAGAGACTAGCACAGCCCAGGCCTCGATCGAATCAAAGGCTTTCTCATAGTCTACAAACGCTAAACACAGCGGCAAGTTATATTCCTCGGCTTGTTGTATAACTTGCCGAAGCGTATTGTTGTGGTCTATGGTGCTAAAGCCTTTTCGGAAACCGGATTGTTCGGGAGGCTGGAAGTCATCAAACCTGCGTTCGAGACGATTGGTGATGACCCTCGAAAACAACTTATAGACATGGCTCAGGAGCGAGATGGGCCTGTAGTTCTACAGCAAAGTGTTATCACCTTTTTTGAAGAACAGTACCACCACGCTCCTGCTCCATGCCTCTGGCGTTGAGAACTCGAGGAGAACGGAATTGAGGAGCTTCTGAAGACTTTAAGTACCGGCGTTCCGCCCGTTTTCAGAAGCTCTGAAGTGATTCCGTCTTCACCCGGCGCCTTGTTGTTCTTAAGTTGCTTCAGGGCCATCTCAATCTCACACAGGCTGATGTCCGGGATATCATCGCTGAAGTGGTGGATCAACTCGGCTCGCGGGTCTTCGGCCGAGCTAACAGTCGGTTCGGCAACCGAGGTGTAAAGCTGTCCGTAGAACCTTTCGATCTCCCTAAACACCTCTGCCCTCGTCGACGTTACGTGTCCTCCCCGATTCTTCGGACTTCCGACAACCCCAGAATGTCCCAGTGTAACCCGCTCAATTCTTCTTCCAGTTCGACAATCTTCTCGTCTGTCCTCAACGTGCGTATGTTGTGTGTTACCAGGGCCAGTCGTCGTCGGGGGTGGTAGCCGGGGCCAACCCGGGGATTCTTAGCACCCCCTGCCCCGCCGTAACCATGGCCGCTACCGTAGCCAGGAATAGCAGGGCTGCCGGGGACTGGGGGCCTGGTCCTGGTTTCACTCATTTAGAGGTTTTGTCAATACTCGCCACGCTTGGCAGGCGGGTTGGCGAGCGCAGGAGGGGACTCGCGTTGATGACGCTACTGCCCGTCATCAACCGGGGGAAGGGAATAGGGTTTATGGGTAGAGGATGACATGGGAAAGGAAATCACACATACTCCACACTTCATCCCATTCATGTCTTGAGATGGACGCGCGCGTTCCATTTAACTTGCATGGCTTGTTTTATTGCTAGGAACGTAGCAACGAAGCTACTGTTTACGTAATAAATAATAATTTATCAAAGCGTGTTTTTATTCCATTTACTTACTTATTATTGCATTCGAAGTGGATTAAACTTAATAAATAACAAAAACAAAAGTATTAAAAAAAAAACCCGAAAAACCCGAGTTTTAAAAATCAAACCCGGGTTTTTTTGTAATCCTCAGAACCGGGAAAACCCGGGTTTTTTCGGTCCGGGTAAACCCGGGCTCGATGCCCTAGGTACACATGTATGAAATTTGAAGGCCTGGAAGATTAGGTGTGAGGCCGAACCAAAAAATTCGGCGATAGGGGGATTAAATACTAGGCACACACTTCTGACTTCTCGAAATGACTATGGGTGTATTCGCAATTATCCCGCTTATAACGGTGCAGGAATTCATCGTGCGTATACCTTCACACCTAAAATTATTTATAGCATCGCATTTGCGAAAACTTAACTGATGTTATAAATTATAAAAGTTTTTCTTAAGAATTTCTTAGATGTGTAGTCTGTCAGCCCGCAATAGGTCGGCGTACTGGACTAAGATCGAATTCCTTTCAGCCGTAGAGAAGGCCAATGCCCTAGAACGTATATGGGCTGGTATAGTAGATTAACAAAATATTAAAGGTAATAGGTACTGCAAAACCTTTCATAGTTTCGGTAATAGTTAGCATAGGGGTAGTCTGAACCACTCTTACATCAGAACTACTATGGAACAGTATAAAACTTTTGTGGTGTGTTTTTGAATTGAAGTTTAGGCCTGACGAGAGTATAACAGAAAGAGTTTAACCTCAATGCTTTTGGAGTAATATCACAGCGGAGTATTCTGTCACCAGGGCTGCCCTGAGCTGCTGTCAAAGCAGATCACGTGGCAGACGTTGCAGGGCGTCGCCTACTGCCACCGCCACAACTGCATCCACCGGGACGTCAAACCCGAGAACATTCTGCTCACCAGCGACGGAGTCGTGAAGCTCTGCGACTTCGGCTTCGCGAGGATGATCAGTGCGTAAATATTTTATTTGTAATTGTTTCTTGTGTAGCTTCAGCTTTTACTAATTCCACCGCAGTAAATGGTCATATTTTATTAATAAATTTGATAGCACACGCTATGTGCAAAATATGTGATCACAATGGCTACATTTATCCTATGCCTCATGCTTCTTTCAATTAATTTCATTTTGCTTCGTTAACAAAGATATAAATAGTAACGGTTTACAGTGCACGATTCACTTCACTTGTTTTGAAACATCCAAACGTAGGAAATAAACAAAATAGCAATATGTTGTCAGTATTTTAGATTTGAGCACAAGAGGGAAAAATTAGCTTGAGCCCTGAAGTTAGTATTTAGAGCACCTCATATCCCTTGTTATTTTTTCTGTTCTCCTTTCCTATCCTTATCCCTATATCCTCTCCCTCTTCCAGGTGGCAGTTGTTCTTCAGAGTATTCCGTGCATACGATGATACCCTTCGGCGTGGACGTCAGGAGGAGAACTAGTAACTATTTCAACCAGCATTTTTGTTTCTATCATCATCTACCATGTCTATCTCTTATTATTGTAGTTGAGATGCACCTTATGTTACGTTCTTACGTTATTAAATATAATGGAGGAGTTAAAGTTATAAGTCGTGGTGGCCTCGAGGTTTAGGCTCGCGGTCGAGAATCTTGACGGCCGGGTTCAAGCCCCAGGCACACAACTCTGACTTTTCGAAGTTATGTGTGTATTCACAATGAATTATCACGTACTTTAACGGTGAAGGTAAACATCGTGATAAAACCTGCACACCTAAAAAGTTCTTAGGAATTTCGTAAGTGTGTAGTTCGCCAACTCGCACTACGCCAGCGTGGTGGACTAAGGCCTAAACCCTGAGTTGTAGAGGAGGCGCGTGCCCAGCAGTGGGACGTATATAGGCTGATGATGATGATGATGATGATGATGGAAGAGTTAAGTAAAAATGTGTAAGTATTATCCCCATCCACAAATGCCAGAGAAGATGTGAGTTGTGAAGGTATGCGTTGCATTACGAGTCGCAGGTGTAAATTATTGCTTTGGTAGGATCATTTAGACTCAATAGTCAATATAGGAATTAACGTTGTGCATTAAGGCCTTTAATTTTAAGTATTCATTGAATGTTAACAGCCCCGTGGCGCAGTTGGCTAGATACCAGCTTGCGAAACGAGAGGCCGCGGGTTCGATCCCGGTTTGTGTGATCCACAAATATTTGTCTCGTATCTGAGTGTTTGTGAGACCGAAAAGTCTGTCGTAGTTTCTGATACCCACGACACAGGACTAGTATCCTAGTGTGGGGTCAGAACTATGTATGTGACTGTTGGGTGTATTTATTTATGTTTTGATGTGCAAAAACCAAAGTGCAAATTAAAACTTTTATCATCATAAAAACTACAAACACAATTAAACCAACAAAAACATCTCATTACCTTCTTAACAATACCGAGAAAACACAGCCCAATTTAATCTTATATTCCGCTGCAGGAAAATCGGCAACCGCTCATTTCCCAACCGTTTATTACCATAATGCTGAGTTATTACCCGTACGTCATAGAACAGTAATAAATTTACCCTTGCTTGAGATTTAGCCGCGCGATAGAACGCCTGCCAAGTCGTTCGCAGGTTTATCGACGATCGGCCCCGTTGCTTTAGCATTTTTTGTAAAACCCTTCTATCTTATCGAATTGAATCGGGCTAATGCCCTAATAACTTTGTGCTTGCAGCCAAAAGTTTTTGGCGGTTAATTTCCTACAAATGTCACTTTTTGACAGATTAATGAGTGAAGTTGGTGTGGTTGCCATGTTCCAACTGTCCGCCATTACTTATGTTATAATTATTTTTACATATATACATAATCTCACGCCTGTATTCCCCAAAGGGGTAGGCAGAGGTGTTTTGGTGGTTGGTAATAGGAGGCGAGCCTATTATCGTTTGTCGGGCACATTTCTAGACTCCGTGTAACTACTGAGAATTTTCTAATGAAAAAACCCAATAACACTTTGCCCGACCCGGGAATCGAACTAGGTACCTCTAGATCGTACGGCACATACTTGTGCCGCGAGACCAGGATGTAGTAATTTTTTATTTTCAATTCTTTGAAGTTATTTCGTTGCTTTGATTAGTTTTATTTCTTTTAACAACGTACAGTGCCACAAAACACCAAATGCTAGAAGAAAACTTAATAAGATTACCTACGAGCGATTTCAAAATTGATCCAATAAAATATATCACTATAGAAAGTTTAAGGGTTAAATCGAAAAGCTCATCCATATAATTTTAACTCTTTGAGGATAAACAAAATATTAAATATGTTACAATTAATATTGTCCAAAAAAAAATTAAACTTTTTGTTCGCAAAACTAGAATATCGATAGATTCATATAATTTATAATTTTGGATGACAGCCAAGTTCGACTGCACGGAATAATAAAGGTTAAGGTAACTCTTAAAGGTCAAATTTGCCGGAAACTAACTACGAAATGATATACTAACACTGTATACTTTATTGTATGTATATGATCGGCCTTTATACATGGTGTTAGGGCTGTTGAATCTTAAAGTATTGATGGCCTCGAGGTTTAGAGCAGTTGGAGTTTTAAACCCCAGGCACACACCCCTGACTTGTCGAAGTTATGTGTGTATTCATAATGAATTATCACTTACATTAATTGTGAATCGTGAGCAAACCTGCACACCTAAAAGTTCCTGGGAATGTCTTAGATGTGTAGTCACTAGGCCAGCGTGGTGGACTAAGGCCTAAATGCTCTCAGTTGTAGAGGAGGCCCGTGCCCAGCAGTGGGCCTACCACGCTGGCCTAGTGACTACACATCTAAGACATTCCCAGTACTAGGCCTAGTGCGGGTTGTCGGACTGTGTAGTCCTAAGAAATTCCTAGGAAATTTTAGGTGTGTAGGTTTCCTCGCGATGTTTTTCTTCGCTATTAAAGTAAATGGTAATTCAATGTGAATACACGCATAACTTTGAAAAGTCAGGGATGTGTGCCTGGGATTTGAGCCCGCGACCGCCGAAATTCTCGACCACGCGCCTAAGCCTCGAGGCCATCATTTTATTTATTTTATTTCTTTTAGATATGCAATGACGAATTTAGTACAGTTGTGCGGAACCTACCGTCTCATCGTACTTACTTACGAATCTTATTGATGCAATGTGGATGATTTATTTCAAACGATGAACAATAAATATATAAAAATCGCAACAGCCTTGAGTGTTTGTTATTCATCGTTTCGTTGGCTGTATGCGGAAACTCCCCCGCTATATTTAACTTGGCGTGACCTTCGCTGCTGGGGGCTGGGGCTATTTTCAGCTAAAAGCTACTCACTGAAGAGCGTAGGTGTTTTTGAATCGACGAGGTTTTGCACCCTTTGGCAATTAAGTACGTATAAGTCGATACTATTAATAGGAACTTGATAGTTTGCTGATATTCAAGTTTTTCTGTTGTTATTTTGCTAAACTTTAATTGAGTAGCAATGTTGGATGTTTATATCTATGTACTTAATATTTAATATTAATAAATGATTTACCCATTTATAACTGACAAATATACGAACGCTGAAGTATGGTTATATTACGTTTCCTATGTTCTAAAACTATCTATAAATTAGGTATACTTGTCAACCGAAAATATTCGTATGTCCCTACAAAATTATAAATTTTATACATAAAGTAACTTTTTTATATAATGCAATTACTAAAAACATATGATATCTTTCATTAACAAAAAAGGAACCGTTGCTTAAATACGCATGACCACAAATTAACATTCGTCTTATGTCATGGGTATCAGAATTTTTAATCAAGAATGCTGAAGTACCTATTTCATAGTATTATACTAAGAAAAAGAAGTCTTTCCGCTATATTCTGGTTAATTTTAAAGACAATTGTATATGACTAAGCAGTGATGACCTCGAGGTTTAGACGCGCGGTTGAGAATTTCGGCGGTCGCAGGTTCAAACCCCAGGCACACACCTCTGACTTTTCGAAGTTATGTGTGTATTCACAATGAATTATCACTTGCTTTAACGGTGAAGGAAAACATCGTGATAAAACCTGCACACCTAAAAG
Source organism: Hemaris fuciformis (assembly GCA_907164795.1). Lineage (NCBI taxonomy): Eukaryota > Metazoa > Arthropoda > Insecta > Lepidoptera > Sphingidae > Hemaris > Hemaris fuciformis. The sequence goes on along the minus strand of OU015450.1, from coordinate 12,080,219 downwards.
TTCTTAGGAATTTCTTAGGTGTGTAGTCCGCCAACCCGCACTAGGCCAGCGTGGTAGACTAAGGCCTAAACCCTCTCAGTTGTAGAGGAGGCCCGTGCCCAGCTGTGGGACGTATTTGGGCTGATGATGATGATATAACTAATGTGATTAATGGAGATATTTTCGGCCAACATGTCCAGGCCCCGGCGAGAGCTATACGGACTACGTGGCGACGAGGTGGTACCGCGCGCCAGAGCTGCTCGTGGGCGACACCATGTACAGCACCCCAGTCGACGTGTGGGCCATTGGTCAGTTTTTTTTTTATTTTTTTTTATTCTGGCGCGGCAAAGTGACTCCACTGTACCTGATGGTAAGCACAGTGGAGTCCAAAAAATAATATCGACCAGCGAGAAACGATATGGTCACCCGCTGGTCGACACAATCATGCCGGCCCGCACAAATGCTTCTTCACGCTTCGCTTAAAGGATCCAGGATCATAGGAAGGAGGGAACACGTGAGCCAGCAAACCATTCCACAGCTTGATGGTGCGGCAAAAGTAAGTACATAACATACGCTCATAATTATTTCCTCGAAGGAGTAGACAGAGGTAATAAAGCACCTGCCTTTTGGTAATTTCGTAGTATTTCTGGGCAGTAGGGGGTCGAGGATATTGCCTAAATGTCTAAATGTCATGCTGTTCTAATAAAATAATTACTTGAGAAAAACAACTTTGCCCAGTCCGGGACATTCCGATCGCATGAACGCAACTGCACCCGTGCGTAATTTTATAAAAATAATATATAAAAAAACCACTTTAATATTAGTATAAGGAAAGTCTTTAATATTAAGTAATATTAGGAAAATGTTCCCAATCCAGGTTGCGTGTTCGCTGAGCTGCTGTCTAGCGAGGCGCTGTGGCCCGGCAAGAGCGACCTCGACCAGCTGTACCTCATTAGAAAGACGCTGGGAGATTTGCTGCCCAGACACATGACTATATTCTCACAAAACACATTCTTTCAGGTATATAAAATCTAACTTTTATGTCCTCGAAGTATGTTTTAGGCAGATGTTTTGCTTTGTCTGACCTGAAAATAGAAAAAAATCCCGAATGAGGGCTTAAGAAACATGTCCCGCAACTAGGCAATCAAAACATATATTTTTTTAGTATTATTATATATATAGGAACTGCCTCGTGGTCTCGCGGTACAAGTATGTGCCGTGCGATCTAGAGGTCCTGGGTTCGATTCCCGGGTCGGGCAAAGTGTTATTGGGTTTTTCCATTAGGAAATTCTCAGTAGCAGCACGGAGTCTGGAATTGTGCCCGAAAAACGGCAATAGGCTCGCCCCCTATTACGTGGGACTGATACATACCTGGCGAAATGTGGGTGCAGAAATGCACCTCTGCCTACCCCTTAGGGGAATACAGACGTGAGATTATGTATGTATGTATTATAGAATAAGAAAAGACTTTATATGATACCAGCGCGCAGCGGAGGAGCGCTGATTCGCCCGGGCTCAATATAAAGCTTTTATAAATACAGAAGAGCTTTATGCGGTTGCAGAACTTGACTAAAGTAGAAATAGAATGTATAAATCTTTAGGAGTGGTTGGTTTATTAAAAGGCTATAGGCGTAACAAGGCCTCATGCGCGAACAACAAAATCCAATGTCATGTAAACGGCGATGTATTGAAAAGCCCCGTAGGTATTTCTTTGGTTCGAGCCAAAGAAGTTTCGAGTCTGAGTTTTTGTGGGACCGAAAGAGAATATCGTTTTTCTTGTTACCCATAACAGACTCAGTCATCTCAATGTCAAGTCAGAACAATGTTGTAGGTATTATAAAGGTGGCAAATAAAACACTACAACAATTACTAAAGATGTCGATAAGCGATAGGTGTGCACTGTGGCGCTTGCGTTCGTGGACAGCGCGTTCGCCGCCGAGTGACCCCCGCCAGCGAGGACCACCCCCCGGCGCCCGCGCGTACCCCGTTGCCATATGCACGCCTACCGCGTATTGTTCACCATATTTAATTAAAAACGTGTACAATTAAGGAGCATTAGAAACTATACTAAATAATAAACAATTATGTAAACCGCGTCGCCTACCGGTATTATATGCCTTTATCCTGCAAATATCTGTAGAATTGACTCCACATTCCTTTCAAGAACCACCGCCATCCTTTTAAAAATGTTACTCAAAAATAGGTACATGAATCGTGAAGTGACAAGAGACAAACTAACAATGTTACTTTTGAATTCTAATAAAAATATTGTGCTATTTCAAGGGAATGGCTCTCCCGGAGCCGACGACTTTGGAGCCGCTGGAAAAAAAGATACCACCGCGATACGCCAACAACGAACTTATTATAGACTTTCTAAAGGTGAATAACATTGTTTTACTGTTTGAGTACGATGGATTAAGACCAAAATGAGTGGAGATCAATAAGCAGCAAGGGGTTGACGGGGCTAAAATTGACTCCTAGTTTGATCTCTGCACAGAGACTTATGTAGGTTTTCGAGAATATTGTTAAATACAGTATAATCTCACTAATCCGGCACTTCGATAGATTGGCACGTCCAATAATCCGGCACCCTACGCCCACGCCTCCCTTTCCCCTCTATACCTGTGCGCTTTGGTCGCTGCGTCATCGCGGACTACAAGTTGCACAAAAGCAGACCTCAATTAAGGATTATTTCAAAACTATTAGGTATAGTTAATTACATATGTGCCTACATGTTAATTCAATTGTTCCATAATACATTACATACATTTATTCTCTCTATGAAATGCTTTATTTTATTTATTACCGATGACTTTTTCAGTATAACCCAATAATCAGAACATTCCTATAATCCTGCACCCTCCGGTTTTTAATAGTGCCGGATTAGTGAGATTACACTGTATTTTTTTCGAGAATTGATTTATGGAACCAAAACGTCTCTATAATTTTATTATAGGTACAAGACAAGAAAAGGACCAAATTTAAAGCCTATTAAGTTTTATTGACATATAATGGTAACAAATCTCTCATTAGGGTTAAGGTACTTATATCAACACGAATGTTGGTCATTTTTTCAAATGACTTATTTTAAAATGTACACTAACCACGCAAATGATTAACTTCAGTCAGCCCCGTGACCACTCTTCCAGTCTTTAAAAACATGGGACATTACAATAGTTGTATTTCGATATTTTCATTTTCAGAAATGCCTAGACAAGGACCCCATGATGAGGTGGACGTGCGAGCAGTTGCTTCGACATCCAATATTTGAGAACTTCCTCTTCACAGTTCCACACTCAGACCACGAGGAATACGAGAAATCGAGACGAGCGCAGGTTAGATTTATTTATTTGTCGATATCTTCAGTCTTTAAAAGTTCGACCTTTGCTCTGACCAGTGGCGGTATTTCCATAGAAGCCCAAAAGCGTTATACTTACGTTAATTGTGTAATGTCTAGTTTATATTTGTTTATTGTGGAGTCAGGATATTCTCGTAATGTCATATTGGTTTTGTTAAATAAAGATTTAAAGCTTAATGATTATTATTCGGAAATTTGTAAGGCTAACTGAGCTTTTGGGCTTCTATGAAAGTACCGCCACTGGCTCTGACCTCTTTTTCTTGGGTAACGTTCTCTTGGATTCCTATCTACCTTATGAAGAATTACGGGACTTCTACTGATGCTAAATCCACTGCTCAGCTCTGTTATGCCTAGTCTACCATGCTGAACTAATTCGTGCTTTTGGTTTTAATGCACCTACTTAATATATTTTTTGTATCATCATCAACCCATATACGTCCCACTGCTGGGCTCGGGCCTTCTCTACAGCTGAGAGGGTTTAGGCTTTAATCCACGCTTTAATGCGGGTGTGGGGACTACACGCCTAAGAAATTCCTAAGAACTTTTAGCAGTGTGCAGGTTTCATCACGATGTTTTCCTTCACTGTTAAAGTATGTAAGTGATAATTCATTATGAATACACACACAATTTGGAAGTCAGTGGTGTATGCCTGGGGTTTACCGAACGCCGATATTCTCGCCCGCGCGCCTAAACCTCGAGGCCATCACTATTTGTATCTAAGTACCTATTCGTCATTCATCTTTAAAACAACATCCGCGGCTCGAACCAAAAAGTTCGCCAACTCTTACCTTTGCCGCACCATCAAGCTGTGGAATGGTTTTCCGGCTCACGTGTTCCCTCCTTCCTATGATCCTGGATCCTTTAAGCGAAGCGTGAAGAAGCATTTGTGCGGGCCGGCATAATTGTGTCGACCAGCGGGTGACCATATTGTTTCTCGCTAGTCGGTATTTTTTTTTTTGAATCCACTGTGCTTACCATCAGGTACAGTGGAGTCACTTTGCCGTGCCAGTAAACACTAAAGCTTTACATATAAAATCCACAGCTTGATTACAATCAGCAAAAAAATAACGACGAAACGTCTACTGTCGGCCAGTCCACCACCACAATAAATACAAAAGGGAAGGGCAAAAAGAAATGAACTCTTTTGGCCAAGTGTTAGCCACTGTTTTACGAAGGTGACTTACGTTTTGTCCTGGCTAGTAATCGTACTATAATATGGTTAGTTACATTAGAAACCAGTTTTTAGGTAGATACTGGTTGAACCTGAATGTATGTCTTTGTTTTGATAATAAGTAGGTAGGTAATAAAAACTTAGTCGTAATATTTTAATGATAGTTCGAGTTAGTTTAATGTATGTTTTGTCGATAGTAAAGTTGGATATGTAGAATCAAGTCTGTTTTACTTTAGAACATGGATATTAAGTACCTAGTATTAAGATAATGAAGTGATAAGCGAATTAAAACATTAGGTAAGTATACCTAATTCCAGTGGCGGATTTACTCTTTTGTCGCCAGTAAGCTATTGAAATTTGATCGCGACACTATCTGCAATACTATTCTCTATTTTAAAATGTAATTAATGACATAGTTTTCTCCGGGTCATCATCATCATTCTTTATACGTCCCACTGCTGATGATGGACCTCCTCTGCAACTGAGCGGCTTTAGGCTTTAGTCCACCACGCTTGCCTAGTGCGGGTTGGCAGACTACACACATAAGAAATTCCTAAGAACTTTTAGGTGTGCAGGTTTCTTCACGATGATTTCCTTCGCTGTTAAAGTACGTGATAATTCATTGCGGATACACAGATAGCTTCGAAAAGTCAGAGGTACATATGTGCCTGGGGTTTGAACCTACACCCAGTGGCGGATTTACCAGCAGGCTGAGTAGGCTGGAGCCTAGGGCGGCAGATTTTAGGGGGCGGCAAATTTGCCCCATTGTTTTTTTGTTTAAATAAAAACTATTCCAAAACAAATTAATATGCACTAAAAAGTAAAAAATAATTGCGTATTCTTCTATAAACTAATAATCAACTTACCTTTTTCTCTTCATCAAAATGTAGTTACGATCTATGTATGTGTTTACCTAACATATATACTTCAAATTTAACTCAAACACATACCTATGAATAATAAACAATGATCAAAATATTTTTAGAGTTCTCCTAAGTAAAATGAAATGCAAAATAAACTACTTTAAAGTCAAACGAATTATTACGATAATATAATTTGTTAAATTGTCATTCGTATCTATAAAAGTTAATGTGTAAAAAAATAATTAAAGTATTCTAGTATTATTATTGCTAGGTATAAAATAACGCCAAAATAAAAAAAGAAGAACAAGAACAGTTTATCAGTAAAACGCTGAAAATTTACAGTTTTCTTAAAAGTGGAAGGATAGAATACTGCTTTTATTGTAAGACCAGGAACTTCAACCACATGCAGTGATACACTACAATCTGAAAAGCTCGGATTTCAAGTTCGGACTCTAGGCCTGTGAACGCTGGTGTACTTTAAGATTGTGTGCTATCACTGACTCTGTTCCTTCTGCATATCAATGACCTATTACTTAATAATAACATCCATAGTTATGCGGATCATAGTACTAGGGATGCCTTATATTCTGGTCGCGCAAATTCCTCTTAGGAACAAGTCAATGAGGGCCGGAATAAGCTTGTTTCGGAAATCGACTATTTGTTGGATCAAGCCGCAGACTAGGGCGTACAGAATTTAGTCCGGGACTTTGGATCGTGATCCTTGGGGGCGGCCGTACCGGTTGGCATTCAATAAATTACGCCCACCGGCGCCCTCCTCTCACCCAAAGTCTCCGTCCGGAGCTCCTGAGTCGAAGAGAAGTCGTTGTTGCTCTCTTTCCGGCCACCCCGGATTTTACTCCGATGCCACCACGTCCGTGGTCGGTGAGGGATGGATCGTTGGTGGGATCATTTACGTGTTCGGCAGGGGAGTCCGCGGAGGTTATTATTCCAGGCGTTACGCCTGAGGAGCTTCAGCAACAGTACTGCGGCTGCGGAGAAAGAACACCGCCCCGGTGCTCGACGGCATCCCAGGACGTGTGTGGGTCCAAGTCGTCGAGTACCTGGGTGAGAGGCTCCGCGTGTCTAGAGAAGGGCGTCTTCCCGTTGCGTTGGAAGACTGGGAAGATGGTCCTGCTGAGAAAGAAGGAACGTCCCGCAGAGTCGCCATCGGCCTACCGGCCCATAGTGTTGACGAGGTCACCAAGATCTTTGAGCGTATCATTCATACGCGCCTCGTCGAGCATCCGAGAAGGGTCGGTCTGGACCTGGCATCGTGCCAGTATGGGTTTCGGAAAGGCCGATCAACTGTCACCGCAATTCTGCGGATGAAGACGCACGCAGAGAGAGGCAGTAGCCCAGGGCAAAGTCATGGTGGCGGTGTCACTCGACATCGTCAACGCCTTTGACACATTGCCCTAGCCCTGCATAGAGGAAACTCCTCGGTACCACGTGGTGCCGCCTTATCTCCAACGCCTGGTGCACTCATACCTTTCCAACAGGGATGTAGTATATCCGGGCGCTGACGGGTGGCACCGTAGAGAATTGTGCGGTGTCCCACAGAGGTCGGTCCTAGGACCCCTTCTGTGGAACATCGGGTACGATTGGGTGCTCCGGGGCGCCGGCGTAGTTTGTTATGCTGACGACACGTTGGTGACTGCGTGTGCCGAGACCTTTCCGAAAGCCGTCAAACTCGCCGCGCGAGGCACATGCCACGTGAGGAGGAAAATTCGGCGACTGGGCCTCGCGGTTGCCCTTCAGAAATCCGAGGCCATCTGCTTCCACGGGCCTCGGAAGCAGCCACCTACAGGGGGCTATCTCACGATTGAGGGCGTGGAAATCCACATCGCCTCCACGATGAAATATCTTGGTGTCATGTTGTGGATAGCCGGTGGAATTTTTGCACCCACTTCGGCAGCGGACGCGTTATCTGCTCTGCTGTCCAATCTCGAAGGTCTCGGCATCCCCTGCCATTGTTTTTCAACTCCTCCTTATATTGTCTTTCTGATTAACTTCGTTGCGGGATTATGACAAATTTAGGTCCCCTTAGATCCGCTGAGCTTCATTGCTCGGTGTCATTACTGTGCGTGCCGCTGTTGATCCTGGAGCACAGGAGTTACAGTGGCGGGTGTGTGGTGGGATAGGGACAACATCCCCTGCCGAGGATTGTTCGCGGGAGTCGTGCGATCAATAGCCTTATACGATTGCCCCGTTTGGGCCGAAATATAATATATACATCTATGCTGGGTCGGAAGGCGCCTGTGAGTCCGACACACCCTCGCCCCTCCGGGGGTGGAATGGTCCGTAAATAGGATTTTCCCCGCGGAAAAAAAAAAACCCACCGTACCAGATTCTTCCATTTGACCGCATTCAACGAAATGCCGCTCGAATCATCGATAACCAGATTCTAACTGACAATATTGACCCCCTGGCATTGCGAAGAGACGTTGCGTCTCTATGTGCTCTGTATTGCATTTACCATGGGGAGTGCTCTGATGAACTTTTTGGCGTAATACCTGTTGCTGAATTTCACTACCGCACCACACGCCAGAAATTGAATTTCCATCCCTACGATCTGGATGAATGGCGTTCCTCAACAGTGTGGTTCCTTCCTCGCACAACATCTTTGTGGAATCAGCTTTCCTCGGCGGTATTTTGTAATGGATTCGACTTAAGGACCTTCAAGAAAAGAACCTCTATATTTGCCTCAAAGGCCGGCAACACACCGATGATTCCTCTGGTATTGTGGGTGTTCATGGGCGGTGTTGACCACTTGACATCAGGTGGCTCACTAGCAGCACGTTTGCCTCCTTTCTCGTTAAAAAAAAATATTTTGTCTTTTATACGGTATCGAAATGCAGAGGTCAGAAGGGGCGGCAAAAATTTGAATAGCCTACAGCCGGCAAATGTCTTAATCCGCCACTGCCTACACCCGCCGAGATTCTCGATCGTGCGTCTAAACCTCGAGGTCATCACTACTTTATACTATATACTTTCTCCGGGTATATAAAATATTTGCTTTTTTATATGAGGAAAAAATAGAAGGACCAAATCTGCCGCCCTGGCCTCTAGCCAGGCCTCAGCCCGCTCAGCCTTTTGTTAAGTGCCGCTGCTGCACAATCTCCTAAGATTTACGTCTTAAAATCTTTATTTACTCAATTGATCGAGATACTTGTTGATGTGAACGACATTTATTACAATTTAGTTTCATATAGATGCTCATAATGAAATCCCCAAATATTTTAAAAATTACTATATCACCTACCTAATAAATATATAGGTATATCGACTGATGCGATGCGTTTGGGCAACATTGCGTTACGCTTCTTAACAGGCGCACTGAAAAAGAAATGTTTTAGCGATATAATTATCGTATTTCGCCAAATATCTAATCTGTCTTAATTCTTATTTTGAAATAGTTTTACCTATCTGGATGACTATTTCTAGAGGAAAATACCGTGCAGCGATATCCTTTAAAATCTTAATAATGTAGCTACTTATTTAATGGATATAAAAGGTGAATAAAATATTTGCAAACAGGTAGATAACGTTTTTGTGAAAATTATCATTTTTTTATGAAAGAAGTAAGACGCCAAGTGAAGCTCGGTTGCCCCCGATCTTTCTGAATTTCTACGTACTTTCAAACTTAGGCGAGTTCAAAAGCGACTAGCATCAATTCCTCCGTCCATCTTGTGGGCGTCCAACTCTGCGTTTGCAGATTCGTAGCTTTCACTATAGAACTTTTTTATCCGGGGTAAATTTACAATTCCATATTTAGCTTACAAAACATTTAGGACATAACTATCAAATGATATGCGATCGTCTTACGGACTAAAAGCCCGTGATGTTCCACAGTGGAACTAATTGAGTCCTTACAATCCAGGTGCAGTCGTCTCCTCTGCTGCCCCAGCTGATTCTGAACGACCGTAACCAGCACCACAAGGGCAAGAAGACGGAGCTGGATTCGCGGAGCCACCTGCCGACCATCTGACTAGCGCCCAACCGACACAGGAATTAAACACTTTGCGATTAAATACATACACTTTATTCATTTATACATGTGTTTTATTTTTGTAGACATCCCAATATGATATTAAATTAAACCACGCGTTTAACTATAATAAAAGATAATATATGCACACACGTACGTATGTTGTTATAGAAGCAAAAATAAAAGCGTTTGGAAGGAAAACATATAAACATAACAAAAAATTTAATATGTTATATTTCTGGAATACAAAACAGCAATTTTAATTCGCGAAGTTTTACAATACACCGTGCGGTTTTCACTTTAATTTTGTACATTGTCTAAATTAACATCATGAAGCACCTTGTATACATGCCTGCCATATCCAGAACAAGACTATTTTTGTTTTCTGGGTACATTTCTAGACTTGGGGCTCTAAGTGAGAATTATCATTTCTATTTTGGCAACTTTGAATAACACTTCCAATTCAGGTATCAAAGACGGGGAATATCATGTATTGTAAGTAGCACAAATACTTTGCAATTTGTAAAAAAAAATGGCTTTAAAAGTTAAGTTAATTTACATACTGTTTGAGCATGCTTAATTATTAGGTAGCATTTTTTTTTATACTGGCATGGCAAAGTGACTCCACTGTACCTGATAGCCTGTGACATTAGGAAAAATTAACAAAGCATGTATTCATTAATATGAATGTTAATAATTAAGGCCAATATATTTTGTAATTGTCTATTTACTGACGATACTTGAAAATTTAAATCATTGTCACTAGAAAATAAACATGCCTTTTTAGTCATTTTTATTTAAAAAAAAACATAGAATAAAATGGCCGCTAATGTTAGAGGCATTTGCTGCTAATTAGAAAATCAAGAGTTTCTCATTCTGGGTGTAACATTGTAATCCTTACTAATATTATAAATGCGAAAGTAACTCTGTCTGTCTATATATGTCTCACTTTCCTGCTAAAACTACTGAATCGATTTAAATTAAATTTGGTACACAGATAGTTTAGAGCTTGAGAAAGAACATAGGCTACATTTAATTGCGGAAAAAGGATTTTAAGGGGTTGAAAGGGAGGATGAAAGGTTGTATGGAAGTATTGTCATTTTTAAAGCTAGAAGCTTGAAACTTATTTTTTAGGCTGTTGATTAGATATAAATAAACATGACATTCAAAGTTTGTAAAAAAAATACAAACAAGGGGGTAAAATAAAAATGAGTAAAATAATAATATAATATTAAAATAGACTACAACTTATTTTCTTTCTGAACCCAACCTTGTAGTCTATGCGGACGGAGTCACGGGCAAAAGCTAGTATAACATAAAATCAAATTCTATTCATTAGTATCCTTTTACATGATACTTAAAAGCAAGGGCTTTATCTCTTTTGATGTATGCAAAAAAACATCCAGATTGACTGGTTAAACAAATGTCATCCATAACAACAAGATTTTTTTGAATTAATAAAATAACAAAATGGGTAAAAAAAATAAACACTTTATAATTATAATACAATATAATTTAATCTATAAATAATTTACCATTCTGCAAATTATGTCACTAATCTAACTTACAACCTGAGGTATTACTTGAAATTTCTTACAGTTTGTGTACTTAATACATATTTACATTTAAGAGTGCTTTTTCATTGCAAATAGTTTCTCATTCCCCAGAACGTAACCACTGTAAAAAAAAGAAAAAAAATGTATGGGTATGTTGAATAAAACTGACAGCTTCTTCTATATTCTTATTTACTTTGTATCATACAGTCAACCATAAAAATAAAGAAATAACTGGTTGTTATCTTACGCAACTCTCCATTAATCTAAAAAATAGTATTAACTTACCTGCGACACAAATTACGACACAAAATAAAACTGAAAGATAGTGTAAAAGGTTCCCTTTATTGGTACAACAATTGTTTAAGCAAAAAATTGTTATGAAAACCATTATTAACCTTAGGTAGCTTGTTGCGGTCTTCGGAAGGTATAAGGGAGTCCACTGCTTGCAATTTGTACCAGCCATAGTGCAGGCCTACGAGGGTCGGCACCATCACCAATACTACCAGGTTTTTCGAGATAAATGTACGTACGGTCATTTTGTTCCTCGATATTGTTTGTTGATCAAAATTATTTGGGAGGTTAATATTTGTCTTTGATATTTCTCAAATTTCCTTATTATCAATCTATATTGAGTAGTGTATAATACTTATTTTAATTGCTTGTTCTATTCGACTTTTTATAATAGCCGTGTTATATTACGGACAGACATCTGTCAAATTTGAAATTGCGTTCATAAGTTTGCTTTTTTTTCTAATATTCAAAACATCTATTTACCTCATTCACTGGTTTTGATAGGTACACAGTAAACAACTTTCATAAAAATATTATTGTCATGATTATTTTATAAATATTATATGTCCCAGTGATGAAGAAACAATAAATTAATATGAAAGGTTTACCCTTTCGGTTTTCGATCGGCATTCGGCCGACCCATGACGTAAATATTGTATGTTTTCTATTACATTTATTGTACATAACGACCAATGAAATCGCTCGTTTATTGCAAATGAATCATTCATGCGTCAGACATATTTGACGCAAAACGTTTGATGGAAACCAACTTCAAAAACATGGTGGCAGCTCAGTAAAGAGGGTGAACCTTTTGACTAGTCATTAAAATATTCGAGGCTTATTTAGCAGGAGTGTTTGATACAATTTGTGAGTACGTCCACACGAATTAAAAAATAAAAAGCATTTGTGCAAATGGTTAAATATTGCCAATTTTCAGGTAAACACCGAACCAATAAGCTTCACAGAATCGAGGATGACGTCGGAAGAGACTCAAATATCTGAAGAACTGAAGGGATGTTACGAAAATCTTATTGTTATCGACATAGGCGCAAATCTGACGAACAAGAAATACGGCCGCGATCTAGATTCCGTCGTGCAAAGGGCAAAAGATGCAGGTTAGTCTGAAAATAATGGTCACATAGCGTGTGTTATTGCAATGTAGTTTATGTTACAATAGCAATTGCTGTCGATTAATTTATTCATTCGAAACGATTGCACAGTGAATTCTTTGTGTAAGAGTTAGCGGGTTAATGTCCAGCTATCATTCGTGTATAAGAATATAAAAGTCTAAATCGTTGGTGTGTTGTAATGCCGCAAGTGAATTTAGCAATTTGTTTACAATAACTCCGGCAATATTATTTACACGTAGCGTGTCTAGTGCTCATATATTTACGCACAAACACTTGTATGATACTGACAACTTGTTTTATATGAAATGGTACAAGTATTTTACTACTACATTTGCCAAAGATAGTGGGAATTAATCTTTTTAAATTCTATTTGACTTGCTGCTTAATATTTATAAAATTCTATTTATTCCAATCATTAGTATATTTCACATTGATATTTAAATTCTAAATGAAGAATTAATATATGTTTACAGAATAAACAATTAGTTTGAAACCATAATAAAGTACAAAGTTATAGAAAAACAATGAAAAAAATATTAATTGCAACTTTAGTCTATCTTTGTGTAATACAGTGGTACAGTTATTACTAATTTTATTGAATGTTATCTCTGACATCATTTCATGTTATTTTTTATTTTTTTTTACAACCAGTTATAAATATAATCAACCAGAAGTTGCATGTACTTATCTAAAAGAGGTTTTTGAAGTTATTGAGACTCCTGGCAAGTTTGGTGCATTTTATCTCTCAATAACTTTGCAGGCCTATGATCCTTAAAGTATATTTAGAGACATTGAATACTACTAGTACTCAATGGTATACTAAGTACTTCCATAGAAGCCCAAAAGCTTTACATGTTAATAATGTAATGTCTAGTTTATAATCTTTTATTGTGGGGTCAGGATATTCTCATTTATATGTCAAGTTGCTTTTGTTAAACAAAGATTTAAAGTTTAAAGATAATTATCCGGAATTTTGTAATGCAAACAGGGCTTTTGAGTATTATTGAATATTGTAATGGGCTAGTTAAATATAAAAATGACTAGAAATTATATAAAGAACACACAGGGGATTCTCATTAGTATAAAATTAATAATTAAAATAGTTTATATTATGGTTTGAATATTAAACACTTAAATTTATGGGAGAAGAATTTTGCAAGTATTCATTTTGATAATGATCTCTTATGTAATAGTAATGTCTACTGTTTTGATCTCTCTTACGTTGTTTAGTAATTTTGCCTTTCACTCAGATGTAATCTACTTTTTTTTAAATTGCAATTGAACTTAATCTTCATAGTCTTTTTATATGAGCATAACAGTGACCATACTGGCACAGATAGGAATTGGAGTGTGGTCAAAAAGTGTACCCACAATTGATTATGGTCTTTACACTCTTCATAATTAAAATGGGCTTATAATTTATATAGTTCAGTTGATAATATTTTAATTGTGTTTGTAAATATAAACATTTTGTTGAAATTTCTTAAATTATAAATGAATGCAGCAATGATCGCCTCAAGGTCGCAGGTTCAAACCCCAGGCACACACCTCTGACTTTTCGAAGTTATGTGTGCATTCACAATGAATTATCACTTGCTTTAACAGTAAAGGAAAACATCGTGATCCTGCGCACCCTAAAAGTTCTTAGGAATTTAGGTGTGTAGTCCGCCAACCCGCACTAGGCCAGCGTGGTGGACTAAGGCCTAAACCCCTCAGTTGTAGAGGAGGCCCATGCCCAGCAGTGGGACGTATTTGGGCTGATGATGATGATATTATATTTATTCAATTGGCAATATATCAAAACTGATGAAGTTTGTATTGATGCAGGTGTCCAAAAGATAATGGTAACCGGTACATCAGTAAGAAACAGCAAGGAGGCACTCAGACTGACACGTCTCTATCCCAGCACTATTTACTCTACAGCGGGTGAGTAATCATTATTTGTTTACTTGATGATCGCTGAATAGCTTTATTCATAATTTCAAACAATGATTTGAAACAACCAATATTTTAATTGTCTTTTTTAATGTTTCTCTTAGGTAAATTAGTACACCTAGACCTACTTAATTGATATCATTGTATCTTATTAAGGATGATGAAGAAATTCTTGATCAATGGTGTGATATGCTTGTCCAGTAGCTAAATTATGCTAAGTATGGTATACTAAACAATTAAGTCTAGATCCTTAATTAGCAATTTATTTTTAATTTGAAAAAATATATTGATATGACTAGCCAATTAAGTATCTGTTTTTGCCAAGGTAAATACACATAATGAATAATACTAGAGGTTAATGACCGTTATGCTATGTGATGGTATTGTATGTATTAAATTGTGTGTATTTAGATATACTAATTTTTGCCATTAAATTTGCTTGTGTTAATCTTGTCAGCAAATATTTTAAAAATTTCACTCTTAACCATCTTCAAATTAATATTTATATCTCATTTAAAATTCAGTGATTGAGGAAATCAAATCCATGCATATATTTTCATTTAGATTATTAAAACAGGTAGTTAGATAGCAAGATAAAGTTGTTAATATATAGCTAGTGATAAAGTTGTTATCTTACATCCTCGTTTTCATGTATTTAACTGTTCCATTTAAACACAATAATCACACTAACCCATTTTGGTAAATCTCTTAATGTCTTTTTATTAGCAAAGTAATTAATTTATTTCTTTTGCACTACATCGTACACGGAACTCAGCCGATAAAAGTCTGGCGACTGATTGCAGCTCAAAAAAAAAAAAAAAACTTTTGCAAATATTAATTCCAACATTATGTCACAAACACTATTTTGACTTAGACTCTTAAAATGTTTTGGTAAATACAAGTAAAAAAATTAGCAGTTATTGAATAGTAAAATGCATTATATTGGTTTTATAAAATTAAAGAGCTTTTTTGTACGTTTTTCGTATTTGAGTTTTTGCATGTTATTGCCAATTTATTAAGTTAGCATCCAGGGTACTTGACGTTGCAGTATTACTTTTATTATATATTACATTTATAGACCTGAAAAGTTTGTTTGGTTGAACATGCTAATCTCAGGTAAACTACTACCTAGTTGAAATTGAGAAATTCTTCTTGTGTCGAATATCGAGTAAAGCTATAAGCCTGTAGCCTCTAAGCCATATATCATCAAGGTTTGAAAACTGTGGGAAACAGCTAGCTAGCTAGTACTTCTATACATTGTACCGCTTAGCATGGTCCTCTACATCTTGATTTTTATATGTATGTACTCGTATGTAACTTGTAAGATATAGGTACACAATTTCTATGTATGTATGACTCAACCTTAATTAGATGCTCGGATATCGTACATATTCTACTAAATTGCATATGTTCTTAGCTATGGCGGTTTCCTTGTTTTGCTCTAATACAGTCGAGATCAATAGAGGCACGTGCATTATTCGTGGGAACAGATGGTGTTTAAGTGTAGCGGTGTGCTCAGACCGATACTTGATCCGTCCTATCTTAATTGATCATAGGGGCCACGAGATTGAATAGGTCGGCTTCCGCTGAACCAAATACTATCGCAAAATTAATCTTGTACACGCTAAGGCGGTGATAATGCCACTGTTTGTGGGTGCTGAAGCATTATTTCGAGCAAGGTTGTGGGCAATTGGCACTAAATTAATTTACACATTACGCTTTAAATCTTTGCATCACCTAAGGTACAACTGGGAGAGAATGTCTCAGGCTAAGTCTATCTTTTTATTGTTTATGTATTAAGTATAAATAACAAATACACCCAACAGTCACATACATAGTTCTGACCCCACATTAAGACAAGTCTAGTGTCGTGGGTATCAGAAACTACGAGAGACTTTTCGGTCTCACAAACACCCAGACCCGAAACAAATACTTGTGGATCACACAAACACTTGTCTCGGTGCGGGGATCGAACCCGCGGCCTCTCGTTTCGCAAGCTGGTATCTAGCCAACTGTGCCACGGGGTTGTCTGTAAATAAATAAATAGGAGTAGATGGGATAAAGCGTATCTATATCAGATACGAATTAGTCGTTATTTACGCTTTCACTACTTAGTCTCAAAATCGATTTTAATAATTCTCACTGATTGAAAAAATATTGAACGGACTTCAAACGAACCAACAAGCTTTTTGTATTTTGTATAAAATCGTGTTCAAACGATCTATCGATCGATTTACGTTTGAAAATCTAAAAATTAATCGAATGCTTAGTATTAAAATATTCGTTACCATGCGGGGTTACCACCGATCCGCCCAAAGCGCCACATTCGCCGTAGTGATGAGATGCCTACACTATAAATAACCTGTGCGCAATGTTTAGAGGTCGAGGTTTCATAATTACACCGAATTTGTGATTAATCAATGTTGTTTCGCTTGTACTGTTGTACATGCAAAGTATTATTTCGCGTATTGATACATCGTTGCGTAGTTGTTTGTTTGTTGAGCTTTTATCGTTAATCCTAAAATGACTAAGTGGTATGGTGTATTTTCGAACTTTAATCAATTGAAATTGTAAAAGCAGATTATAAATTTAATACGAAATGTCTGTGTTAATTTCCAAATTGTTCTAGCAAAGCTTGTACCGCTGACGAAAAACTTTTACATACACATATTCGTCCTTCATAGTCAATTTGTAGAGACTCTTACAATTACAGTTGAGGTGAAATGGTTAGTATCATTTTAGAAAAATACATTTGGATAGTGCGCGAAGCCTAATTATAATATGAGTTTGAGTAAAATGAATTCACTTATAATAAGATTTCGCCATTCATCGTCCTACCGGATATTGAAACAAAGGCCGGAACAAGGTCTTGTGCGTTCCTAATTTTAATTATATCTTCGTATACACCATGAGACGGGAATACGGTGACGCACGAGCAAAGCTTAAGGCGGAATGACGATGTACAAAAAGTCTTTATTGTATCCAGAAAACGTTAGTAATAATTTTGGTAAAGAATTTTCCTTATTGCAGAATATTTTTATCCGTTTAGACAACAAAAGTAAGGTGTAAAACTATATTATTACTATATTGATACACGCAAAAGTTATAGGATTTTTGGTCGTATTTTCTGTTTTATGTAAACTCATGCACGAGATTAAACAGGACGTATTCAATCTATTACTTACGCATTCATTCTTTTTAGAGTACAGACAATAGTTTTTTTTAACGAGTGGAAAGCGCCCTATGCTCCCTGTTCCGTACCTCGAAAAGGGTATATCGGGGTGTCCGGATTTCCAACTCAGCACGTGGAACTGTTGTTCGCTTGGCTGAGTTGGGTCCCTAACCAAATATATGTTAGTTAATAATTGTAAATTCCTAGGAGTCCATCCTCACGATGCGAAGTCGATGATCGACGAGGAGATGTGGTCGGAACTGCAGCAGACGGCGGCGGCGCCCGAGTGCGTGGCGGTCGGCGAGTGCGGCCTCAACTACACCAAGGACTTCTCCGAGCCGCACGTGCAGCGGGAGGTCTTCAAACGGCAGGTACGTCGGTTCATACCCGCGAAATATATGTGCCAGAGGAAATAACTATGTGGATGTTTAGTGGTGAAGGTTTGTTTCATCTGATTATTGTCACTGTCCACTTTAAAAAAATACTGCAGTAGTTTTACTTCGTTGTCTTAAAAAAAATAAGGGTATACCCTCCCTCTTGTTTCCATTTGCAATTTACTATATGTATGTTTTATGTACATATAGGCAATGTGTTGTTTCATCCGACTTCATAGGCGTCACTGCCCATTTTGAAAAAATACAGCAGAATAAAGTTTTTCTTGTATTAAAATAGCAAAAATAAAGGTATTTTTCCGGTTTCCTTTCGTAAGACCCTTTTTTAATTCCGGGTCTGGGTGTTCGTAAGACCGAAAAATGTCTTAGTTTCCGATACTCCCGGCACATGACTTTTTTCTGATTCTTAGGTATATTTACATATAAAAAAACTCGTATATAATTTCAAACGGGGTATGTAAATATATAATTCGTGATCAATTATAAATAAGGAAATGTGGAACGCGACCACCGAGCCGTTTTCACCTTATAATATAACGCTTTCCGCATTGTAAATAAGAAACTTATGAAATATATTCGCCTGTTTGGGTTTAATGAGTTGGCGTCAAAATTGGTTCCTTCCGCGAATGGTTGTGGGCGCTTCAATTTGTTAGATTAATTTACGATGTAATCAACGTAATAAACAAAGCTGTAATAAGACACTTTGGCATATTGGTGCGTGCGATCCTAAGGTACCGGCTTCGGTTCTCGTGACGTGCAAATTGTTGGTTTAACGTTGTTTTTATCAATAAATTATTAAATTTTCTACAGATATGTGGTGTATAGTATGAACTACTATATAAAATATAGTTAAAAAAACCTAACGTTATACCAAATCATCTATATTTTGGTACAATTAGTTACAATATCATTTTTAGTCCATTATACCTATTGCATTCATTGGTATTGAATTCCAATTATCCGTTAAAAAAAAATAAAAAAAAAGTTACCACAAAAATAGAATATTTCATCATCATCAGCCCAACCACGTCCCACTGCTGGGCACAGGCCTCCTCTACTACTGAGAGGGTCCCACTCCCCACTGTCCTATATTTAGTACACTATATTCAACATTATTTTTTAGTTGTTACGGCTCTTATTTTTATTGTTATTTATGAAATTCGTAATTGTACACTATTTTTCTAATAAAAATTTTTTTTTCACTGTAAAAATGTTAAGGTGATTTTCATGTAATTTTTTCAAATTGATATATAATTTTTGTCGACTCAGGAAGAGCATTATGATCCGACTATAGTCCGCCTGCAGAAGCCCAGCATAATAAAACTTACCCTAAGCCGTCTCAGTTGTGGGTAGGTGTTAGATAGATCATCATCATCATCAGCCCATATACGTCCCACTGCTGGGCACGGGCCTCCTCTATTACTGAGAGGGTTTAGGCCTTAGTCCACCACGCTGGCCTAGTGCGTGTTGGCGGACCACAGTCCACACACCTAAGAAATTCCTAAGAACTTTTAGGTGCGCAGGTTTCATCACGATGTTTTCCTTCACCGTTAAAGTACGTGACAATTCTTTATGAATACACACATAACTTCGAAAAGTCAGAGGTGTGTGCCTGGGGTTTGAACACGCGACCGTCGAGATTCTCGACTCCGTGCCTAAACGTCGAAGCCATCACGACTCGATGAGATAGATGCAAATGCATAAATATTCGTGTATATCTGGTTAGAATCAAGCCATGAGAGCCAGTGAGATATTTTTTACTAGTCAGTATAGAAAAAAAGTTACAACTGTTAAGCTAAGCTAGTACATGATGGCATCGTTAATTTGCATCTTATTTTCGGAAACTAGTGCAATCTTTGATGTCGGTGATGTGATGTAGTGCTACGTGTATTTTTACTGCGAGCCGATGTTATTTCGCACGCCACTTGTTGCAAAAACATCGTATGAGTCACAAAGTCGCCGGGCGAGCAGTCATGGTCCGTTTTAGAACGTTTTCAGTGTTCCCTAATAGTGTCGATAAAAAGGAATATTCGGATATTGATTTCGATCTATTTAATATTTTTATCTGACAGCAATGATGGCCTCGAGGTTTAGGCGCGCGGTCGAGAATTTCGGCGGTCGCAGGTTCAAACCCCAGGCACACACCTCTGACTTTTCGAAGTTATGTGTGTATTCACAATGAATTATCACTTGCTTTAACGGTGACGGAAATCATCGTGATGAAACCTGCACACCTAAAAGTTGTTAGGAATTTCTTAGGTGTGTAGTCCGCCAACCGCACTAGGCCAGCGTGGTGGACTAAGGCCTAAACCCTCTCAGTTGTAGAGAAGGCCCGTGTCCAGCAGTGGGACGTATATGGGCTGATGATGATGATGAATATTTTTTATCAAGTACTTGTTAAATTTTCGAAGTTAAATATGTTTTGAAATAGAATGATATGACTTAGAACATTATTAAAGTTGATTTAAGTGGAATCTGATCTTTATTAGGCACGAAGCTCCTTTACAATTGAATAAGGCATCTTAATACGAGAGTTGTAAAATAGTGTATTAATAATTGTGCGGCGTGTTATCGGAAGGAATAGGTTCAATTCTCAGGTCAAGCAAGATGCTACAGGGTTTTCCATAAAGAAATTTTGCGGCTTATAAATGTATCGATATACTCGTCACTTCACATATTACTGACTGGCGAAACTTGGTTGAAGTAATAAACCTCTGTGTTTTCTTTATGGATATAATGAATAAATAAAATAAATACACCCAACAGTCACATAAATAGTTCTGACCCCACACTAGGATATATGTCGTGGGTATCAGAAAGTATGAGAGACTTTTCGGTGTCACAAACACCCAGACTCTAATTGTTTGTGGGTCACACAAACATTTGTCTCGTTGCGGGGATCGAACCCGCGGCCTCTAGTTTCGCTAGCTGGTATCTTACCAACTTACTATTCTTTAGCGATGATAACACATTGCGTATTTTGGTGGGTTTATTCAGCGAATAAACGAATATTGGCAGTATTAAACTCGTTGTACGGATCAATAGCCTAGCAACACTCGATCGTCGTGTCTGGTTTTGTTTATCGTCAGTTTTGCATAAGCTCACGTCTGTTGTGCCTAATTACTGTTGACGTGCATCGATAAACATGCTAAATACCGGTGCTAAGTGTTATCACTTTATATGCATTCGCACTGGGTAATGGCACGGTTTATTTACTTTAAAAACATGTTATTAATTATGACTGGTTTCTTTGAGGTTTTAGGGGAGGATTTTGACTTTTAGTAATAAAGATTTAAGGTTAGGTTAGGTTCGACTGTAAGAGAATGCTTAGGCATTAGTCCATCTTTACAAATTTTATAATGCTTGGATATATAAATAATAATAACTATGTTGTACACCCATACACATATATAATTTTTTCGTGACTTAAAAAGCTACGAGTAAATATAAGACCACGTCTTATTTTCACAGATAATTAATTAGTTGTTTTTAAACAATTACTAAAGTTATTTAACTTACGTCGATTTTTTCTAAGTGGCAAGGTCTGGGGTGGGGGTATACTTTGTTATTTTTTAAATTTTTGGCCGCGGATGTATTATTATATATGTATATATACTACGTTTAAAAATTCGCTATGTTTATCATCATTTCTTCGTTATTTTATAAATTTGCCTTACTGTTATCCATAAATTATTGGAAAACATATCAAAACAAACACTGTTTTCTGAAATAAGTATATTATTTCTTTTCTATAAAGTGACTGATCTAATAACTGTCTAACACAGATAAATCATATCATATCTACAGGGCTATCTTCGAGTGGTGTCTTAAATGTACACAACATATGCCATTGTTTTGGTTGTCTCGTGTCCGAATTTCACACATCACGTTTGAAAACATCTATACATGCACGTGATAAAGTAATTCAGTCTTTTTGAATCGTCATTGTATGATCTTCATTTGTTTTTTTGCTTTGGCGGTCTTGTGGCATGATTTGACTGGAGATTGAGCGATTTTGTGTTAAAATCCCGTGTTGGGTAGTTATTTATTGTGTTTAGGGAATTTTGTAAGTAATATGGATTTCGAAATGTGCCTATTATTAAGTAATAAGCTAATATTATGAAGAACTTCAAAAAAGAACATGCTAAAAAAGCGGGTATGTGTAGAAATACACTTTGGCCTACCCTTTCCGTAATACGAACGTGGAACTGTACATGTCCCAGTTAGGCTTAACTTGCTTAGCTCTGGATGGCTGGTCCAAATCTCATATCCTTTTCAGTCACCCTAGTAGTAGAACTGCCTGTAGTAATTAAAAAGAAATTTTCCACCATTCAAAAAAATAACGCGCTCTTGACGAGCCCATGCCAAAGATTGATTTAAAATTAGAAACTAAATTTAATTCAATATACAACGATCGCTTCCTACTCCAACATTTATGACTTGTCTGAACAAAGTACGCAATGCTTTGTTTTTTTTATCGTACATACAACATGTTACACATGTTCTTGGTCTATTTACAAGTGATTAATGTCTCGATGTCTGATACTACAGATAGTCACGAAACACACTAATCAGGTGAATCAACTTTATTCAGTGTAATAAACTTTGCATTTTCAGATTTCATGATAAAATATATCAAATACTTTTGTAGTTTTTCGATATAATTATATTTTTATTTCCTTGTTTACATAGATAACACTGGAATTGACAAGCTTGTGGGTATTCATTTCTTTGTATAAACTTTTGTTTATTTAGAGTACCATGAAAAATTTCAGCTGGCCATTTATAATAAATTTCAATTCCAATTCACCTACACATCATCATTCTCCTGTTCCCAATTTTACTTAGGTTTGGTGCCATTTTCTATTTCCATACATGCCTCTACCTCCTCTACGTCCAGTCAACCAACCCATTCGCACTAAAATCAAATGTCGTTTCAATATGGCTCCAATTTCTAAATTCGAAGTGAATTTGCGTTTCAGGTGGAAATGGCGTGCGAGCTAAGGAAACCGCTATTCGTCCACGAGAAGGAAGCTCAAGACGACCTCATAAAGATTCTCGACGAGTTCGGAAACCGTCTGCCTCCCGTGGTCATCCACTCCTTCACCGGATCAGTGGAGCAGGGCATCAGGTACATCGAGAAGGGTTTCTACCTCGGCATCACAGGGTACATATGCAAGGACAAGTCGGATGGAGGCATCAGGAGACTGCTGTCCGAGAGGATCCTGCCTCTGGACAAGCTCCTCGTGGAGACAGACTCGCCGTTCATGTACCCCAATATGAGGGCGTCGAAGCTGCCGCTGCACGTCAAAGATTCTTTGACGGAGAGGTGAGTTGGAGTTCATTTGATTGAGAAAATTTAATTTTAGAGATGTTTAGTGAATCAGAATAGACTGTTTTGTAATGACGATAATCAGATAGGGTTTTGGAGCATGTTGATTCAGAAAGGATATTTTTGGTTGAATTCCCCTCCAGGAATCCTTCTGTCTGTAATGATACAAAGACGCGTTCGTAATATATTTGTGAAAAATAATCTAAAGACGTTGTGTTGTTTCTGTGTTAGTCATACAAATTTATCCTTTTGGGGTTCGAACCCGCATCTTTCATGGCCGCGTAAGCTAAGTCTAGTCTCGAGACCTATTTGGTCATATAACGATTGTTTTAGAACTGACATATTGTGTAGGAAATTTTGCAATAAACACTATACTAGCCGGTTTATGAAATTCCAGGTCAATGAACTTCGTGAACCGCTACTGCACTTTCCAACGTAACGAACCTTGCGCCCTTCCCGCCATCGTGGAGCTGATAGCCGGCTTCCTGGGCCGCAGTCCTGAGGACGTGGCCCTGGCCACAGCCTTCAACGCTCTGAAGTTATTCGGACTCAGCCAGTAAGTCACGGTACCAAAAACCGGGGAGATTTGCAAAAATGCTTATTTCACACTTTGACTTCACCCCGGACGTTTCGTAGTTCGACGTACGCCAAAATTGAAGGTACTAGGCCGGGAATGCAATAGATTTAATATACATTTGTTATGAAATACATTTTTATAAGCCTTTAAGGTGAAAGTTGGAAATTGTAAATTTATTGTTACAGAGTCAATTTATTAAGTTAGCATTTATGACTTGTTGTTTGGGTGCAAGTTGACAATTTTGGCGTACGCGACTTGGTTAAAGGTATTGGCAAAAGTTGAGTTATAAATTCGGCTTTTGTTGATGAGAAGTAGTAAATTAGGAATTGAAGTGGTGGCCTTAAATGTTTCAGATTTGTGCCTTTGATATTGTATCGTTTATAATAAGATTATATATTTTCGTAATATAATGTTTAATGTATGTTACAGTCAAAGTTTGAAGGTCATATCGGTTTTTGGTTAAAGATAAAAAAGATAATGAGGGATTTAATTTTTTCTTGTTGTCGCGTCCATTTGTGTTACCCACTTTCACCTTCGACCAGTCAAAGCGACTAAATTAATGTTACGTAAGCTACAAAGATGTATATTTTTGTAAATAAATGTTTACAATTATTGACTGGTTGTTGGTTAAACTGGGTAATTTAACTACTTGCATATAGCTTTGATAGTGGAAAAGGACTTCGCGCTTTGGCCAATTGCTAGGTTTGACAGGAGAAAAACTTCTAATTTTGACTGTAACATTAAAAAAAAACAATGAAGATTCATCTGACGTTGTCCATGTATTTTGTATGACTAAATGAAACGTAACTTAGCTCGAAAGTTTTGGAATACTCAAAATGTTTCTAGTGATTGTGTATCGAAGGTAATAACGACAATTTTCTGTGGAAATTTGACGCGACACTTGGCAAAGTGAGGCTATGGCGTCTGCGCACGGCATCGCAATGATAGTACTCCCAACAAGCCATATTCGGCTTTAAATATGGCTAGAACGAGCATTGACCGACTGGTTAAATATGTTAATGAGATGGAATATGGTATTCTTTGTCTATGGTAAAAGAGACCATAGTCCATAAATGGATTGCAATATATTTGAATAAACTTGCCAAATAAAAAATGGGATTCAGAAGTACACGATGCAAAGTGCGCAACGCCCAAATTCGTATTGATAACAGACATTCGATAAAAATCTTGCCATTGTATAAGATTAACATTAGTGGGTATGCCTCTCTGGAATAATATTAATTGACAATTATGGACTGAGATAACAGAGGCGTGGCTTTAGAAGTTCACCCCTCCATTTTGATTTTACAATCAATAAAAAATAATAATGAATAATAAGTATTTTTACGTTACTAAAGCGTACCTGAACGCTGCGAGTCCAAATATGCCATTATATTTTTTGTGTGTAATGTAAAAATCACTTGTTTTGATGCATAATACAAAGAGGACCGATTTATTTTGTGTATGCTTTTGTTTTTATAAGTATTTCGAGCCGTGGCTTCATGTGACTGTTAAAGCCGCCGGTAAGTAAAGCCCCCGGCTTTGATCGACTCATGAAGCCGTGGCTTTTGTCGCTTTTTATGTTTATTCGTGTAGTGTTGCACGCGTATTTAAATAGGGTGGCAATGGTGTAAGTCAGTTTGATCTCAAACACTGTGCGTGATAATGCCCTTATCATGTGATATTTGCCGCATAAGACTTGTCCTTTTCGCACTTAAGCACATATTGATTAGCTAGAGAGAGATGAATATATTTGTCGAATATCTTTTATGGTTGAATAAATGTTATTTATTGCAAGCGCGTACGGGAAGCGGTTGGATATTGTTATTTCCTGACGTGTTTCCATTCCGTCATGCCACATACAGTTGCCACCATATTGTTTCTATGCACGGTGTTAGGTGTTAGTTAGTCGGCTCGACTCGAGCGTTTCCTAATCGAATTATTTATACATATTAATCGAATATTGATTGTAAATAAGTGTAATGTTAATGTAACAATAGTGTATACACATTGCTGGTAGTCACAACGAAATCAAAGACTGCGAATAAAATGCGAGTAAGGAGTAAACATTTGACATGTTGAATAATGATTTATAAATGCGTGTTTGTTTTTTTTTTCTAGCGATATTTTTACGTATTTAATCGTTTATCGTAAGTATTTGTTATTGATTCCTTTATTTTTTGACAATCACTTTGTTGTAGTATGTAAATGTGGTGCGTTGCCCGGGAGTTGTAATAAATATTTATATGGTTAGTTCCCGGGCGAGACGCCGCCACGCCTGTAGTGCCTTCGGGAAGCGTCCTTTTGTGATACAATATTTTTCATAGATTGTACAGATTATTTCTTTCAAATATACAATATAAAACTTGATTTGCGTTTTATTGACAAAAACCTATATCATCAATATTTTTGGACCCGAGTCATTTTATGTGGGTCTAAATCAAAGGACCGGTGATCTAGATTTTCTCAAATTTCGTAGATGGTCATGAGAAAAAAAATACAATAACAATGACAACATACTTACAAAAACATATGAATAAATAAGACAATACTCGTTACTATAACAATTTACTACATATATAGGTATTTACAAATTTGTCAGTAGCATTTTTATAGGTGTACAGAATTGTTCAATAATAACAAGATAATGCTTAGTATTCTAAGCAAATTAATGGAAGACTGCTTTTAGCAGATATTATTCGAAACGTATTTTTAATGTACAATTTTTTTGCCATTATTGCTTAGATCTTTATTATAACTTTCACGGTTGAACTTGGAACTCTTGCAATGTTAGGTTTCTACAAATCTAGCTTTCTGGACATTGATAGAATTAACATTTCAAGGAAATTCATAATGGCGAATATTTTTATTAATTTGTACGCGATATTACTGTGAGACAAAGAAATACCTTTTTAAAATTGTAATGAAAATAATAAAAAAAAGAAGCGGAAACATCATTCTATCTCCCTCACACGTACTCTCTTTAATAGCGGTGAGGTTAATCTTTATATGAAGCATCCCTTTTGTTTACTCATATCTTTCAGACTTTGTTGTTATAAACTACATTCTATTTTAAAATTCTACATTTTCAGGTATATAATAAACATTGGCGTAATAATTTTTTTTAACAAATCATGGAATGGGAAATTTTACTGTCTTCCCCAAAATTTTAAACTTTTTGATTTGAAATTTGAAGCAGTAATACCAATTTTTTACAGCCATAATCCAGTCAGAGTGTTACTCATTATATCATAATCAACATATTTGAATACCATGTATGACTATCCAATTTGGTCATTCACATCTAATTTCACAACAAAGCAATAAACAAGTTTAAAAATCCAGCATAAAAAAGGTAATATAACTTTAATACACATCAGTCATTTTCAAGAATATCGACTCCACGATACCAACGAAATAATTACAATAACTAGCTCTTGTCCAGCTTCCTGACCACGCCTGGTGGAGGAGATGTGAGCACTTTCCTGGACAGTCTCACTTGTCCCGACACGGGGTCGCGACCGAAATACTTCACCTGGATTTCTGACCCCACTTCCAGGCCAAGCACTGAGGGATGCATTATCTGTAATATTAATAGGATTAGAATTATTCATATAAGTTTATGTTTTGAATAGGCTAATACTGGTCTATAACAATAAATGAAGGGTAATAATGTCCATCTTTTATATTAATACTGCTGAAACTAAATTTTTGTTTTCAAGATACATGAGATTTTTGGAATTCATAAACCTATATAGGACTAAATTAAGCTCAATGGTTAGTAAAAAAAAATACAATAAAATAATTCTTTTAAAAGAAATATATCCTAGAAAGGCTAGGCAGATTTGTTAGGTATCTACATTTTGACAGCTTCTACAACTATTGCTTTAGGGGACATTTTCACACTTTGTCTTACTGCTGTGAAGTACAACCCATATCAAAACTTTAGATCACAAACCACACACTCGTACCAACCCGCACTAGGCTAGCGTGGTGGACTAAAGCCTAAACCCTCTCAATTGTAGAGGAGGCCCAAGCTCGTAGCGGAATATATATTGGCTAATGATGATGATCCAAGGATCAAGACCCACCTTCCTGTGGTCCAGCTGCGAGTTGTGCACGAGCGCGGGGGTCATCCCCGGGTGCAGAGTGACGAGCACGCCGATGTCCCGGACCTCCACCACCTTGGCCTTGTAGATGGCGCCGAACTCCAGCTCGGGGGTCCGTTCGCTCGAGAGCCACGAGTCGATTCTCGCGCGGGCCTCGTCCATCGCCGCCTGCGACGGAGCGAAGATGCTGTACTTGCACTCGTCTATTGGGGTCACCTGGAATTATATAAATATACTTATTGGTTAGACTGCTTATGGTTCGAGAAAGTGGTATTTAGAGATTGTAGTTCTCAGTGTTTTTGAAACCCAAAGTTATTCGTCCCTATCCCACCACACACCCGCCACTGCAACTCCTGTGCTCCAGGATCAACAGTGGCACGCACAGTATCGACGTTGAGCACTGAATCTCAGCGGATCTAAGGGAACCTAATTTGTCATGATCCCGCAACGAAATTAATCAGAAAAATACAGGAGTTGGAAATCAAAGAGTTGAAACCGAAAAGTCGCACGTAGCGGTCTGACACTCACGACATGACGTTTACTAATGGAATTGAAAAGTTTCCAAAAGTCTATAAGTAATATTTGGATTGAACAAGCTCTTGACTTGACCACTATGCCATGGAATGAAACCTGTACTCCATATAATAAACCCACGACAAGTATTTTGACTTGTAATGCAATCAATCATTGAAATGAAGGGAACAAATAAAGAAAATTGTCGAGAGATTTTAGAACTGTGTGGGATAACGATAGGTAAATAGTGATAAATATAATTAATACTAGACGCTAACCTGCACTCCCGTTTCCACGTAGAGTTTTTTCAAGTTGGATCCGCCAAGGCCGATGAGTTTTGATCTCTTGTGAACTTCAACGTCCATTTCTTCTATTACTGGCATGTTCTCTTTGTGACTTTGTCTATAGGATTTATTTATAATTAGTCATGAGGCCATATGTCTCATTACTGGGCAAGGGTCTCAAATATATAATTAGGTTATTAAGGTATAATTGAGCCGTTAGGCCTTTGTCACTCAAGATATTCTCCTTCACTATTAAGTGCAGGTCAAGTACCTCTTGGGAATCGGCGACCACCAAGATTTTATTTTTTAAAAGACCTACTGACCCTACAACAGTGGCGGTACTTCCATAGAAGCCCAAAAGCGTTACACGTTAATTGTGTAATGTCCAGTTTATTGTGGGGTCAGTATATAATACTCATTTACATGTCAAATTTATTTTGTTAAATTAAGAATTAAAGCTTAATGATTAATTCATCGGAATTTTGTAAGGCAAGGCTCTTGGGCTTCTATGGAAGTACCGACACTGCCCTACAAGAACATAACTATAATAATAATAATAAATACACCCAACAGTCACATACATAGTTCTGATCCCACACTAAGATACAAACCTTGTGTCGTGAGTATCAGAAACTACGAGAGACTTTTCGGTCTCACATACACCCAGACCCGAAACAAATATTTGTGGATCACACAAACATTTGTCTCGGTGCGGGGATCGAACCCGCGGCCTCTCGTTTCGCAAGCTGGTGTCTAGCCAACTGCGCCACGGGGCTGTCAAACAACTAGTGATGTAGACACTTACTTGGGTTTATCGATACATTGATTCATAATATCGATAATTTTGCTTTTAGCGTCGCATGCTTTCTGCACCGACTCCATGACTATCTTCAGCGGGAGACCAGGGATCTTAATGTCTGCCTGTAGGGCTGTGATGCCCTTCTTCGTGCCGGCCACTTTGAAGTCCATATCGCCCATGTAGTCTTCTATGCCCTGGGGAAATTGAATTTAAAAAAATATATGGATACATTAAATATTGCCACGTTCTAAAACACACATTTTTCGTGAATTAACATTTGTCTAGACTTCAACTTATACCGTTGGACCTTTTAGTGTGAGAGTATTGATCGAGCGATCTTAGCTTTGATTTTGAAGTTAGGTAAAGTGATATCGTATAGTATTAGAAAATTTCCGTTAGTGGCATAGAGTCTGGTTATATTCTTCAAAGCGAGACTAGGCTCCTATTACGTGATGTTTAAAACAATGGACAAATGAGCGTAGAAATACACTTTTACCTACACCTTCACCACCATACACCATAGACGCATTGTATGTATGTTGACATCCGCCAACCAACATAAGACCAGCGTGGTGGACTAAGGCTAAGTGATGGACTATGGTGGACTAAGGTGTCCAGCAATGGGACGTATGTATGTTGAGTACAAACTCGTAGTCAGTGTATAGACTCACTAACAAATCAGTGAGTATCCTGTAGTCCTGCACGTTGTCCTGTTGGGCCCTGGTGACGAGTCCCACGGCCACGCCCGCGGCCGGCGCGCACAGCGGCACGCCCGCGTCCAGCAGCGCCAGCGAGCCGCCGCACACCGACGCCATCGAACTGGAACCTAAGGGGGGGTACGTAACGTGTACGAGCATTCACTTGCGACCCGAAATGAACATTGTAGTACTCTGTACGAACATCAAAACAAATTCTCATATTATATGATTATTGCAACCAATGCGAATAAAACGTGTGAATGACACTGTTTCCAAAACAAATAGATATTATTAAATATCCTATATAGTATATTATATTATTTCATATGGCCAGTATCCATTACGAAAATTTGCAAACAATGAAGAGTTTCGTATAGTTTTAT
Organism: Hemaris fuciformis; assembly: GCA_907164795.1. Lineage (NCBI taxonomy): Eukaryota > Metazoa > Arthropoda > Insecta > Lepidoptera > Sphingidae > Hemaris > Hemaris fuciformis. The sequence continues at coordinate 12,049,689 of OU015450.1, read as the reverse complement.
TCGAATAAGTCCCCAATTGGAACATTTTGGAATACAATTCCTATCACAGTTAATCATAACACATTTCTCAATAAACAGTACCCAACACGAACATTCTAGAACCTATATAACCTCATTACACTTACCGTTTGATTCCAGCACTTCGGCGGTCAGTCTAACTGTGTAGGGCACTTGAGGCACGACGGGCACAATGCCCTTCTCCGCTAGGGCTCCGTGGCCGGCCTCCCTGCGGCCCGGGGCTCCGGTGCGGCCCACCTCGCCCGTCGCGTACGACGGAAACTCGTAGTGCAAGAAGAAACTCTTTTCTTTTATGCCGCTGAAGATGAAATTACTTATAAGTGTCTAGTGGATCCGGCACTTCTTCTTTTAACACGAGCTGGTTGACAAAAACCTCTTTGTGACAGTTAGGGGCCATCCATAAATTACGTCACACGTTAAGGGGGAGGGAGGGGGTCGACGGAGTGTGACAACGGGATGGGAGGGGACCTAAATATCGTGACATCATTAAAAAAAAACAAGAGCTAAGCTACTCTCGAATCTCGACTTTTAAACAACATTCTATAATGAAAATACATTAGTTACTAATTTCATAATCGATTATCAAATTAGTAGGTAATTCGATTATCAAAATCATTAATAATCGCCACAAATTTTTAGATGTAAAAATGCAAAATATGTGACGTTATACTAGGGAGAGGGGTCTTACAAATGTCACCAGCTGTGACAAGGACGGGGGAGGGGTAAAAAAATTATGAATTTCGTGTGACGTAATTTAAGGATGGCCCCTTACCTACTTCCTACTTTACACTATTGTACTAGTTATGAGAGATAGAAAAGCATATTTAGCGTGGTACCTGCTAAGCATGGTGAGCGTGTCCATCTTGAGCGCGCTGTCGGGCGAGTCGAAGGCGACGGTGCACAACACCTGCGTCTGGCCGCGCTGGAACAACGCGCTGCCGTGCAGCGGCGCGTACAGGGACACCTGCCGCGTAGACACCAACACAGTGGCGGTACTTCCATAGGAGCCCAAATGCGTTACACGTTACAGACAGTGGCGGTACTGCCATAGAAGCCCAAAAGCCCAGCTTGCCTTACAAAATTCCAAATAATAATCTTTAAGCTTTAAATCTTTATTTAACATAAAAATGAGAATATCCTGTCACCACAAACTATACATTACACAATAAAAGTGTAACGCTTTTGTGCGTAAATGATTCGGGATTAAATGAGACGCTGATTGACTATTTGCCTCGTTGTCTCAAAGCGCAAAGATGTGCTGTGCGATCTAGAAGTGCCTAATATATAGTATTTTCCTTAAGGAAATTCTAAGTATCATCCCCCCCCCCCCCCCCCCGCCCCTATTACGTGGGACTGACACATACCTGGCGAAATATAGGTGCAGAGATGCACCTTTGCCTACCCCTTCGGGGTATACAGGCGTGAGGTATTTGTGATTAAACTCATAAAACTCTTACCTGACAGCTAATATTCCTTAACTCATCGAGATGTCGTCCGTCGCATCGCGTATCGGTCTCGAATATCATATCCCTGAATATCTGTCGCAGGTGCGAGTTGAAGCAGTCGGCCAGCTGCGTCACATCCGCTTCCGTGTCGCGCAGCTGGTTCAGCACGGTGTTACGGAGCTCCGAGATGGCCGTGTCGCGAGATATCTTGTCGTGGGTTCGATCACTGGAGGGATAAAAAACATATTTTAAATTTATATACATAGAGGTGTACTACAATGCTTGATAGTATGGAAGTAAAAATTGATTTAAAAGGAAATTGGTGACATTACGGAAGGTTCATTTTCAAAAAAGAGAATTGATCTGTTAAATTACATATGATTTTACTAATTATAATTTTTAATGTTATGCTACATTCTTGTGTCAATGTAAATTATTATGAGAAAATCAATTGTATAATAAAAGTTTTATTAATTAAACTATGATGGAAAAAATATTATTACTTTTATAATTATTGTTTATATAAATTTATAAATTTTAATACCTAAGTATCTCCCTTAATTTCATGGTAGATAATGACTTTATTGACTCCACAATACTTTGATCCAACGGTACTGTAGTTTCATATTCTCTTTTCATCCTGCCGTGGTTTTTCTGTAGTTTTTCAATGCCTCTCACTATATGTTGAGCTTCTTTTGTACCTGAGAAAAAACTTGGTTAGATATGGATAAAATAGGTTGGTCTGAATAGAATGTGTGTGCATCTTGAATATGTGACTGAGGAAGTGGAATTGGACTTGGGCTCTGAGACATATGTACAATAGCCAGATGATGCTGTAATATATGCATAACATACATACAGTGATGGCCTCGAGGTTTAGGCACGCGGTCACTGTAGTGGGGCGATCGCTTGTGAATCATATATAATAATATAATATAATCTTTATTCATTATTAAGTCTTTTACAACAATTGTTACAGTGTTAGGGCCTCCTTTTAAGTATTTCCATACTTGTGCTAGGAGACCCTAGAGATCATCCTTGTTTATGCGAGGGCGATGACATAGCTCTTAGTATATGGTTTTGCGCCGTTAAGTGTATTATTGGTTTAACCATTCAATATAATACCAGATATCTTTGGACAAACGAAACTTACATTCATACCTAGTTTGATGGCTTTTAACAGGTCTTGTTGTAGTATGACATTTGCATTTCCTTCCAACATCACAACCAGGTTGCTTTTGGTAGCCGTCACCACCAAATTCAGGGTAGATTGTTCAAGGTCCTTGCGAGTAGGGTTCACTACTAGCTCATTGTCTATTTGGCCTAATCTGTGGAAGAATAGGACTTAGAAGTATACAAGGATATGATTGATATGATGAGGCTGTTAAATTTGGGTTCTCTTGATAGCAAATTGTACAATTATGTTTTGGAACTAACAAGACATTATTTTACACTTAGATATTACTAGACGAAAAAAACTCGTGTTTTTTATTTGATTTTAAAAATATTATACTTTCCAATGAAGTGAGATACAATTTTTAATACACAGAGGATACTGAAATATATGTAAAATTTATCTTAAAATCTAAAAAAGCTATGGTGATAGTCTTTTTGGCTAAATAATATATGACAGCCCTGTGCCGCAGTTGGCTAGACATCACCTTGCGAAACGATAGACAGCGGGTTCGATGCCCGCTCCGAGACAAATATTTGTGTGATCCACAAATATTTATTCCGGGAATGAGTGTTTGTGAGACGGAAAAGTCACTCGTAGTTTCTGATACCCACGACACAAGACTTGTACCTTAATGTGGGGTCAGAACTATGTATGTGACTGTTGGGTGTATTTATTTATTCATTTTATTTAATATAAATAATAGATTTGATTATTCCATGTAATTCTTCTCTCAAGGAAAAAAATGTATCAATAGTATTTTGACTATTGTAAGATAAGGATTGAAAAATAATTTTAGAAATACCTTACAGCTCCCACAGGTCCGTTCCAGGGCACATCTGATAACGCCAGAGCAGCACTGGCCGCATTGATAGCAACTGTTTCCGGTGGATTGGTCCCGTCCATAGCCAACATGTTGCATACAATTTGTGTGTCATAGTTGTAGTTTTGTGGGAACAATGGTCTTAGTGATCTGTCTATTACCCTTGAAGTGAGGATTTCTCTTTCCGAAGGACCTGAAAGTAGAAATATTATTTAATACAAATTCTATGACCTTACTTTATAGTAGTGATGGCCTTGGGGTTTAGGTGCGCGGTCGAGAATCTCGGCGGTCGCGGGTTCAAACCCCAGGCACACACCTCTGACTTTTCGAAGTTATATGTGTATTTGCAATTAATTATCACTTACTTCAACCTGCACACCTAAAAATCTTAGGAATTTCTTAGGTGTGTAGTACGCCAACACGCACTAGGCCAGCGTAGTGGACTAAGGCCTAAGCCCTCTCAATGGTAGAGGAGGCCCATGCCCAGCAGTGGGACATATATGGGCTGATGATGACCTTACCTTCTTTAATTTAACAAATAATATGTATTAAATTCATTCATCAGCTTAGGTAGGAATGATGGGCACAGGCCTCCTCCATAGGAGGGTTTAGGTCTTAGTCCATAAAAAGGAAATAGGAAATAGTGTGTTGATTCTTGTGACAAAATCATGGTTTTTACTTATTTAAGTAATAAATTATTTGGTCAGCAGTGCACTTCCCATTAAACTTTTATCTGATAATTCTTTGAAAAAAGAGCTTATTATTCAACATCACCTATATCCACAGCCTGTTTTACCCAACCAAACCCACCAATCCAATCTCTTTTGCTTGGAATAAGCTTAATTTTTGAAATAAATTGACAAAAAAATATATCAATAATAGTTATTTTAGCCATCTTATGGCCGAATACTGAAACGCTACTTAATCTTAAACAACTTATATTTAAGTGGCTGTTATAATTTAAGTGGTATATACTTAAAAAATGTCATGTAAAATAAGTTTTTGTGGTAATGTTGTGGTAATTTATGGAAATTTAAGTGGGCATTAGTTAATCAGTCTTAAAACTGATAAATGATGTTTCATTACCGCTTAAATTATAACAGCCACTTAAATATAAGTCGCCCTCAGATTAAGTAGCGTTTCAGTTTTCGGCCATTAATGGTTCAGTTCATGAATAAAATAATAAATATATAATAAACACAGTTTTTGAACTATCACAGTTATTATGGTGCATTTCATCAATTCATGTTTTCACATAGAAATGTAAAAACATGAATATTTATTATTAATAACAGAGTACAAAGATTACCTAATTCTCTTCTAAGGAAGTTTGTTGGTATGCGTCCAGCTGCCGCAGCTTTTTGTCTATAATCTACAACTAGGGGTAGGAAGGAATTTCCACTCAGTTTTGCTTTTGAAACAACCGTTGACAACACACTTGTGTTTCCAAATGAAGCAACACATGCGCCATCTGCAAATCTTGCATATTTACCAGTTGTGAGTTTTAGTGATGACCTGAAATGTGTATAGAGACATTCAAAATTATATACGTATACGTTATAAACTCACACCTGTATTCCCCGATGGGGTAGGCAGAGGTGCATTACTGCATCTACATTTCACTAGGTGTATTTTGGTCCTATGTAATAGCGGACAAGTCTATTGCCATTTTCGGGCACATTTCCAGACTCTGCTGAACAGAGCAGTGCTGCTACAGAGATTTTTTTATGGAAGAAAAACACTAGCATTTTGACCGACCAGAGTATTGAGACCTCTTGCATGGCACACACTTTTGCTGCAAGACCACAAGGCCACATACACATAATTGTTTTATAGTGAAGAATGCAACACTAAACTTGATCAAATATAAGTTTGTAGATTCAATTGAATAATAATGCATATAAAATTGTGCTAGAGCCTTATTCATAAACATTAGATAGATAAATCATTATCTTCTTTTTCTGTCATTCATAACATAAATATTACTCAAAGAATAACACTATCTGATGTATATATTAAATTTGAAGATAAGCTTTAAAGGTAGTATCATGCTGTATAGTCTTAGAAATCCAGTATAAATAGTTTTAGTGACAAATTTGATATAGAACGTTCAAGGACAAGTATTAATTTGTCCTTGAAATATAAGTAAATATACACCAGCTTTTATCATAACCGGCGTTCTGCAAGCACAATTATAGAAATATTAAAGTTTTATTTATTTATAACCTCAAAAAACTTACCCATTGGAAAAAGGTATGTCTATTTCTCCAACATTAGGCTGGCTGGAAAAATATTTACAACAACGACTCCTCTGCCTTAATCTGGACAGTAAAATATATTTTCTCGGCAACATTTTTGTAATAAAACTATTTGGCCGCGATTACTGGTAAGGGTCGAACAAGACGCGCTAAAGTAAAGGCACAGGCAATATTTATATCATTAATTCATACTGTAATTTATTTGTTACATTGAATCAGTCTAAATATGGATTCAAAGCAGGTATTAAAAGTAGGTATTATCTACTATTATTATCAATAGGAGGATATTTTGAAAATGGAAAAAAATCTATTTTCCTTTTGTTTCACGTAACTGCAGCTTTTATGGTCATTGCTCATTGGATTCACTTTATTTTTTATCCTTTTTACTCTCGCTTGTAATACTCAGTGCATGATTTGACTTATGCTGGAAATATTGAAGTAATATTTAAGGATCTATGGAATATTATGTTTCGTTCAATAAGGGCTACATGTAAAAATATATCTTTTGAAAATATTTATAGTATTAACAATTTCACTATACGTAAAATAAGATATAAAAAAAATTAAAATGCTTAATTTAAAGATTTTTTAGAAGATATTTGTTATTTTAGATGAAATATTCCTGTTTTTACTAAATACTAAATATTTTCTAAACGTTCTGTGATCAGCTGGTTGTCGAAATCCACAAAAGCCAATGTTTATTGTTTTCCATAACTGGCGTCTCGCATGAAATTTTGACAAATATTATGAGTGATTTATTTTTGTATCAATAAATCTGAGAACTGAGTGTTCACATTATAATCTATAGCCATGCGGAAAATTCAAGGTGGAGACTCATTTCAACGTATGAATTATTTGTATCAGGTATATTTTTCATTCAAATAACTTTACTCCATCATTATCTATTATTAAGTATGTTTCGAAAACAATGTTGAAATATGTAATGTAATGTTCAATATTACGCCCCCCTGCCCCTGTCTGGGTTGGGTGACGATATTCGCAAATCAATAGGAGAGGCCTATGTCCAATTGCAATGGACGTGACAAATGCTGTTGATGATGTACATGAAGCAGAATATGACTGTATTTTATGCAAATAAATTTATATTCTATTCTTTCTTAATAAATTCTATAAATAAGTGTTACATTTTCATCAGAAAAAAAATATATATGTTTCATCTGTTTAAATTAAAACGTATAAATAATTGTTATATTACTATGGAATCATTGTTTGCAAAATTTGGATTCAAATTAATATTTGAGTCATTTTATTTGTTTAGTAAAAAAGAGGTAGTTTCTTTAAATAACCAAGTTATTTGTTGTATTTTTTTTTTCAGATCAGCAAATTTGTTGTTGATAAAAATACAGCTCTCTCTTCATATTATGGTAATCTCTTGGTCAGTGTGGGCAAGAAAAGTGTTTTGAAAGTGTAAGTATGAAAATAAAGTTGATGTCATCAATTATTTAACAAATATACAAAGCAATTTTTGCCTGAAATCTTAGACATAAAATATGCCCATGAAGGAATTGCTTATTAGAATTTTAGCTATGATTTGTAATGATGAGAAGTCATATTAATTTAATTAAAAATGCCTACCATTGTAAAACTTATGACAGTAAAATTAAAGAGATGATATCTCAGATCACTAGAAATTCTAAAATTGAATAATTTATTCATAAATAATATCAATATCAATCAATAGACTAAAATTTTCCTTTAAAAACTCATTCAAATAATACTTCATGTTGCAATGTGGACCTGCAATGATTATGTTTCTTTAGCTAATTTTTTTATATTGTTTGTGCTTAATATTGTTTATAATTGTATGTATGTATGTTGTGTCAACAAAAAAATTGTTTTCTTTATTTTTTTCATAATTTATCACACAACTGAAATTAAAAAAATATGAAGTAACAAAGATACCACATAAATCATCATCATCATCTACATAAATATTCTTTATCAATTTTCAGACATCCTGATATAAAAAGACAGATTTGTAAGAAATGCAGATGTGTGCTTGTGGACAATGTCTCTGCCAAAATGAAAATAAAAACTAAAAAGAACTCAAAGACAATAGAGTGGACATGTAAAACTTGTGACACCAAAAAGTATTTTCCTGCAAATAAAAACAATAAACAAGTTTTATGGGTGGACAAAGAGGAGGCTATTTTAGAAATTATCAATGACTGATTATTAAATAAATATAACATTAAGTATGTACCCATTGTTTTTAATAATTCATTTCAAGTTAGAACTGATAGCTGTATAGTCATATCCTCACAATAATTTGTAAAGTAAAAATGATGATGATTAATGTGAAATCTTAGACAGTTCAGGTTGTTAATGCTTAAAATAGTTCTTTGCTATCATTTCCTCCTTTCTTTGATTCATTATTCGGGTTGGTGTGGTTTTGGTGGTTGGTGGAATATATTCAAATTGTCAGAACTATTGCAAATGTGGCGCACATTTTCTAGTGATAATGGAATGTTATATTTAATCTATGCAAGCTAGTTGGAATCATAGCGCTTTCAGCTTCAATTAAACGGAAAATTGTCATAGCACAGCTGGTTCTGCGAAACAGAACCAGGACCTTTCATGTGTCCTCTGTGAGACCAAATATTATTTGGCATAGCATGTTGCATCGCGAAGTCAGGGCACAGTGACTTGAATAAAAAAGTCATAATATGATATGTTTATTTGGCGAATTTGTTTATTTAATGCTAACACTACCAGATACAAGTAGTGATGGCCTCGAGGTTTAGGCGCGCGGTCGAGAATTTCGACGGTCGCAGGTTCAAACCCCAGGCACACACCTCTGACTTTTCGAAGTTATGTGTGTATTCACAATGAATTATCACTTGCTTTAACGGTGAAGGAAAACATCGTGATGAAACCTGCACACCTAAAAGATCGTAGGAATTTCTTAGGTGTGTAGTCCGCCAACCCGCACTAGGCCAGCGTGGTGGACTAAGGCCTAAACCCTATCAGTTGTAGAGGAGGCCCGTGCCCAGCAGTGGGACGTATATGGGCTGATGATGATGATGATGATGATAAATTATTATAGTAAGCCACTCATTACTTTTAATTTAATTTTATTTGTTGCATCGTTAGATAATTTAAGTAATATTGGAACGCAGGCGGTTATCCCTCCTTAAAAATATTTTTACCTATATTTGCAAAACGACTAACACACCTTGGTAGCCCTCATACGCATTAGGAGCGATGCAGGGTAGGTTTGAAACAATTTAGTTTTTATCGTCTATAATTTAGTTGTTTATAAAGTCAGTGACGATTATCGTTCGTGAAATTCAAATGTGAAGTTTCAATATGTATTATTATAGTTCCCGGGTTAGTAGTTTTAGAAATATAGGTATTAAATTTGAAAATATATACATATGTATATACTCTTTTCAACCGTCCCCATGCCAGGGGCGGTTGAAACAGTGACTGGGGTCATTTGAAACACATACTAATAATGCCATAAATTCAATAGGAAGAGAATAGGAAGAATAGGAAATATGTTGATCATTATTAATATTTATCATAATTTTAATACTAATTATATGAATAATTATTACAACATTAATCATCATCAGCCCATATACGTCCCACTGCTGGGCACGGGCCTCCTCTACAACTGAGAGGTTTTGGCCTTAGTCCACCACACTGGCCTAGTGCGGGTTGGCGGACTACACACCTAAGAAATTCCTAAGAACTTTTAGGTGTGCAGGTTTAATCACAATGTTTTCCTTCACCGTTAAAGTACGTGGTAATTCTTTGTGAATACACACATAACTTCGAAAAGTCAGAGGTGTGCTTGGGGTTTGAACCTGCGACCGTCGAGATTCTCGACCGCGGGCCTAAACCTCGAGGCCATCACGACTTTTATTCCAAATTTGAATTGAAAAAAAAAATTATGAATGTTAGCTATCATGGGTGCTACCCACAGTAATAAAACAAATGCTCTTCAATACAAAAATATTTGAAGATCTCCGCTTTACCGCTTCAACCCTCCTTTTTACACGTCAAAAAGTCAATAAACTACACAAGTACATAAACAGTACGATAGGTATGTCAAAATATTTTTTTTCCGCTGAGCAGACATTGCCGATTTCCGCAGTCCGCTTCACAAGTGGGGCATGCATAATGCATGACGCCGGACCGGGCGATATATCAAATTCAAAACGCGCGGCGTCGGGTTAAACTAACATTTACTTTGCGAACACGATATAAAATGGCTTTTGTTTACGGTCACTACACCCGTGAAAAAGTTATTGAAACTGTCAGATTTGTGTTTTCGAAAACTGAATAGGAAAAATCGTATTTGCGTTATCTAGTGTATTTTGATCAAATTTAGAGCGCTATTTTGTGATAAGTTTTTTTTTATTATATTATTTTTGTTGAACTCGTGTAAACATAGCTTCAAGCTTTCCTTGACACATTTTAATTTGCATCTAAGCCTAATCAGCGAAGTCAACTACTTAATTTAAGCATAAGCAAAAAAAAAAATTGCATTTTAGTAAAACTTTAATTTACTTCTCTGTAATCGCTATTTAAGAATTTTCTAAAGAAAAAATACACTTATCCTTACCAAAGAATCGAACACGAAAGATATTTATTTATTTAGATTAAAATAACAACACAAGCTTACAGTATACACCATCGCGCTTACATTGATTAGTTGTGCACAAACCACACACAAAAAAATATACATTATACACAATACAAAAAAAAAAAAAAAACAATTAATTATACAATATACACAAACAAATACAGCTAAAATAATATTTAAAACAATTAATAATTTGCATTACCGCATCATCAAATAGGTCGACATCTTGGACCCTAGCGACAAAACGATTCAGCAAGTGAATAGCTCTAACCGTGGGAGCATTCGCACCCTGAAGTGTACGTACTGATTCCGGGGGCATAAACCATAAAACAGGTACCTACCTGTTATTTCTAAACAATAAACTGTCGATAAATTGAAGCATTAAAAGTATTTAGTAACATAATATTGTCTACTAACCCAGTAACATTGTCCTAGTCATAATTATTCACCCTAGCGCGAGTTGCTAAGCCTCGGAAACCCTATGAATGCTATAGACATTCTTAAATCACAATGGCAGTTCGACGTATGTGCCTTAGCTTGGCCTGTGTTTTAAAACACGCATACGATAGACTATACCAGTAATTCCCAAAGTGGTCCAGGTGGACCCCCAAAGATCCACGAGAGACTCGACGGGGTTCTACGTTGGGCGTGACCAAAAATGTGTGTCCACAATCGTAAGCATGAAAATCAATTTGGTTTCGAATTACTACTTGCCTTGAATTCTTCTATCAATGCAGTCAGATAATATTTTAAGAAGCCCAGCGACTGTTACTTGTAAAAACTTGCATATTCCACAATCATTTCAATGCGTCTTTTTTTCTTAGCCGCTGGGGGTCCACCGGATCCATCAAAATTTTGTTAGTGGTCTATGAAATAAAAGAGTTTGGGAACCTCTGGACTATACGGTTTATACATTTCTGACTTACAACTTACACTAATCTGCTTATGTTTTTTGTTTGTATGTATCGATGCTTGACTGCCTCGTGGTCTCGCGGTACAAGTATGTGCCGTGCGGGTTCGATTCCCGGGTCGGGCAAAGTGTTATTGGTTTTTTTCATTAGGAAATTCTCGGTAACAGCACGGAGTCTGGAAATGTGCCCGAAAAACGGCAATAGGTTCGCCCCCTATTACGTGGGACTGATACATACTTGGCGAAATGTGGGTGCAGAAATGCACCTCTGCCTACCTCTTCGGGGAATACAGGCGTGAGTTTATGTATATATGTGTATCAAGGTTTCCTTTAATTATTTTTTTACACCATTGAGCCAGCGGCGTATCATAGATTCCTATATACGTGGGCGAATTCGCATCAGTGACGCCTCTTTTTTTTTCGGTCCCAAGATCTATCCAACAAAAAATACCGTACAAACTGACTCTCAATACACATGATAGTGAATGGGAGAATACGGAATAGCGTATAGATTACAGACTTCTTGAGGATCCTTTAATTGCGAAGACATGAGCGACGGTCCATTTCGCCCACGTCTAGCGAGTCACTGATAACGGCAAAGTTACAACCCCATCAGCATCTTCAGCCCACATACGTCCCACTGCTGGGCACGGGCCTCCTCAACAACTGAGAGGGTTTAGGCCTTAGTCCACCACGCTGAACTAGTGCGGGTTGGCGGACTGTTGGCGGACTACACACCTAAGAAATACTTAAAAACTTTTAGGTGTGCAGGTTTCCTCAAGATGTTTTCCTTCACCGTTAAAGTAAGTGATGATTCATTGTGAATACACACATAACTTCGAAAAGTCAGAGGTGTGTGCCTGGGGTTTGAACCTGTGACCACCGAGATTCTCAACCGCGCGCCTAAACGTCAAGACCATCACTACTTAGAACCCCACAACAAATAAATCGGGTCGACCCAGGTTAATCCACAGTCTCACTACAAGTGTGCCACATTTTGGGATCAGCCTGTATTCCATACACTTACATACATAACCTCACGCCTGTATTCCCCGAAGGGGTGGGCAGAGGTGCACTTTTGCACCCAAATTTTCGCCAGGTGTATCAGTCCACGTAATAGGGGGCGAGCCTTTTGCCGTTTTTTGGGCACAATTCCAGACCCCGGACTGCTACTGAGAGTTTCCCAATTACACTTTTCCCGACTTGGGAATCGAACCCACGACTTCTAGATCGCATTGCACATATTTGTGCCGTAAACACGTTTATAAGTACTAAATAATATGAAATTAAAAAGTGTTAAAATTATTTAGGTTTAAGTTAGTACCATCTGATACGACCAGTAAGTCGTAAATATATAATGAGCCCTTATTTATACTTTTATTTACGTACAACGTAAGTAAACACGTGAAAATATCCCTTTTCGTATAATTCGGTTGCTGTAAGTTAAAAGCAAAAAGCTATTTTCAACCGAGCACGTATTTGGTTCTGGTCGTTTATCACTCGAAGCTTCTCGCGGACTAGTGGATGAGAAGTATGTAAAATGTATTACGTAGAAATCACGCTCGTATCCCCTACGGGGTAGACAGGAGGACTCACACGTTTTGCCACTTCAAGTAGTGGTCTGACCCAATTCCGTAGAAACAGGATCACGTTTCAAAGTTTTTTAAAACATAACTGTCTCAACTCCACTGTTCTTTTTTTGTTCTCGAGAGGAAAGCTGTTTATGGCTCTACTTCCCGCCAGCCCTGGGGGACGGGGGAGGGAAGCGTATGCAGGTTTCAACTCCACCTAAGAAGGAAAATAATATAAGTATGCATATAATATATTAAAAGAAAAGATTTTTATGCCACGCAATGATAGTGTCTTTTGATAAAGCTCATAATGTTAAATGTTTCATTTTAGAACTTGTTTTCAACGATAAATGATGAAATCTGTTTAATTGCTTTTTATAAATTTTATGTTTGTATAATGTATTTGACTGCTTCGTGGTATCGTACATGTGCCATGCGATCAAGAGGTCTCGGGTTCGATTCTCGAGTCGGGCAAAGTGTTTTAGTGTTTTTTTCCATTAGTATTTTCTCAGTAGCGGAGTGTAAAAATGTTCCCGAAGAACGGCAGTAGGCTCGTCCCCTATTACGTGAAAACTGTACAAATTATTTATTTATTTATATACTTTTTAGTACACTATACAATAATTTATACATGATTGAAAACAATGAAGACAATAATTATAGGCACAATAGGCGGTCTTATCGCTAGCTGCGATCTCTTCCAGACAACCTACAATAATACTAATTAGTGAAATATGAGTGCAGAAATGCATCTACCCTTTCGGGGAAAACAGTCGTGAGGGTATTTATGTATCCCAATAATACGGTAAGAATTAACATCAGTTTTTTCAAGTTGTTCTAAATCAAATGTAAAAATATTTCCGTTAAACAATAAAATATATAGCAAACTCTTTCGAGATACAAAAATTTTACTGTTTTATTGCTTAGTCGTAAAATTTATAGGAAACTCCGATTTTATTGTATTACAAGAACTTTTATTTTCATTCAAAGCATAGATTTCAAACTACGAAATACAATGTAGAGTAAAATGAAATTTGCATTGCATTTATTCATACCATTGTTTTTCTTAACAACAATACGGTCTTCGATATACACAGACGTAAAACATAATGTTCTATCGTTTCTGCAACGAGCTGTTGACCCCAATGAAAAGGATGAATCGTTCCAACCTAAAATTTATCTCAACGGAGACAAAAAATATTTCCACACCCATCGGAACTTAAAAGACGTCAGAATTGCTAAGGACAAAGCGAGAGTGCTAAAGAAAGTAAAAAAGCAGGAGAAAAATGACAAATCAAGAAATGATTTACCTGTTCCTAATGACAATGAAATAAAAATTGCCAAAGACTATTATCATATGGATCCCGTACTAAATTTTTTCAAGCGTAGATCGTCGCAGAATTTGAGGAGAAATGCACATAGTACGGACGATTCCAGTTCAAGTCTTGAATTGAAACCTTGGAAGGACGAGTGGCGGGAGATGTGGATCCAAAAGAAATTTGAGGCTGTGAATTCTTCTTCGCATAGAGGAGAATCGGTTAACATGGTTGCTGCGAGTAAGTTTATAAAGTAATAGCAGTTTCTAAGAGCTCTCTAATATACAATTTTATTGTGTAAATCGTATAGAACAAGCAATTTTGTAAACGAAAACAATTTAAATTGTGGAAGACCAAGTGAGTTATATTGTGATGACCCTGAATATGCATTTGCTCGTTTGTAAATTTTATAGAAATTCTCTTGATGTATTATATATGTAATCCCTTCTACCTGTAGTATATGTCTTTATTAAAATTAATTTATTTCAGGACCTTGGGGCGTGCCTTGCGGGGATCCCAACCAGCACGACATGCCGTGGGGGACCTGTATTCTAGCTATAGAGTGCGATGCCGAATACCGTATATATCGTGGTGATTACTTCTGCGGAAGAACACAGTTCGTCTGCTGCGCAATTCTACAGACTAACTACGATTTGTACCAAGGCTTTGACGTCTCCTTCGCAGACACCAGCCTATCCACCGATTCGGAAGAGAAGAAAAACCGTAATAAAGGTTCCAAAGAGAAAAAAAGGCAAAAACGACGAAGGGAGAAACGTCGACGTCAAAAAGAACGACTGAAACGCAAGAGAAATATAAAGAGGAATATCAAAAAGATCATTAAAGAAATTCGAAAGATTTTAAGCAGGACTTACAGGAATGGCACAACGGAAAGAAAGAGAAAGACAAAGCAGTTAAAGAGTTTCATTAAAGAGTTAAAGAGACAGTATAGGAAAGATCGTCAAGCAGTAAAAGATATACACGAGACGACTTTAGTAAAAGTAGATGCTGCCTTACAGAAGAGATTGGACCATATTCGCGATCTTAATCAAAATTTCGTTAGGAATTCAACATTCAGAGATATTGTGGTTAATGGCACTATAACTAAACAAGTTGCTCGTATGTTGGTCCAAGCATACCCCGAATTAAGCAGTTACTTGAATACGAGGCGCCGTGGGACCGAAGATAAGCCCAAAGATTATTTGGAGTATGATATAGAGTACGGCATGGTGTACTATTGAATAAACATAAAATTATATTATATAGAATTTCTATTTACCTGCGTTGTTGGTATACTGAAAAGATTATAAAAAGTTTACTTGAATCATCCTAAGTTACGTTTCGAAACTGTATTTATTATACATACGTTCCGCCGCTGGGCACGGGCTTCTTCTACAACTGACGGGGCTTAGGCCTTAGTCTATCACGCTGGCCAAGTGCGGGTTGGCGGACTACACACCTAAGATTTTTTTAGGTACGCAGGTTTCCACGCTATGTTTTCCTTCACCGTTAAAGTATGTGATAATTAATTGTGAATACACACATTTTTAAGTATATAAAGTAAGTATTAAGTTAAGCAGTGATGGCCTCGAGGTTTAGGCGCGTGGTCGAGAATCTCGAAGGTCGCAGGTTCAAACCCCTGACACACACCTCTAACTTTTCGAAGTTATGTGTGTTTTCACAGTGAATTATCACTTGCTTTAACGGTGAAGGAAAACATCGTGAGGAAACCTGCACACCTAAAAGTTCTTAGGAATTTCTTAGGTGTGTAGTCCACCAACTCGCACTAGGCCAGCGTGGTGGACTAAGGCCTAAACCCTCTCAAAGTTAGAGGAGGCCCGTGCTCAGCAGTGTCAATGTAATGAAATGAAATATAATATTTATTGAATCTATAAAATGTCAAATACATCACTTAGATTCAGTCATTTCAAAATTTAGTTAACCAATCTGTTCAGAAGGCAGTCTTCACTAGAGAAGAACGGACAAGAGACCAGTATTGCTTTTTTCGAGTCAAGAAATAGTTTACAATATTGGTACAAAGATTACATTTTCCGAATCAGAGCAACGCATTAATTCCATCACAAAATATTGTATTGAATTTGAAAATAAAATAAAGTAGTCTAGAATGGAGAAACTAGTAGCAGTTGGATCTTTTGCCTTTACAAAAAGCATTTTTAAACAAAATTTACAAACGGGAAGGTATACCCCATTTTCAATTTGCAGACCGGGCCAAGAGTAACGCAATAAATATTTTAGTTGTTGGATGGTTTCCAACGGAGCAACTCTAACAGATAGCCATTTAGTTATCAATATGAGCAGACATTTTACTTTGTATGAAGTATGCGTGCTCTAGACGTAAACTTGTCTGTATTTTTCATTGGATTTTACTTGACGGTTGGTTGGCTCGCTCTTCTTAGAGTACCTTCGATAAGATATGTTGGGAATAATGATTTTTTTGCTCATCGTAGGGGTTATTTAAGTGCATAGATCTTAATGATATTTAAGTGCAAGTTGTGTCGTGTAAAAACGTGTAAAAATTATTTTTAATGCATTTAACCACGAATTATTTGTTACGCAGCATAAGTTACGGGTCTCGGTGTTCGTTCTACATCATAATCAGCCCGTATACGTCCCACAGCTGGGCACGGGCCTCCTCTACAACTGAGAGGGTTTAGGCCTTAGTCCACCACGCTTGCCTAGTGCGGGTTGGTGGACTACACACCTAAGACATTCCTAAGAAGTTTTAGGTGTGCAGGTTTCCTCACGATGTTTTTCTTCACCGTTAAAGCAAGTGATTATTCCCTGTGAATACACACATAACTTTGAAAAGTCAGAGGTGTGTGCCAGGGGTTAGAACCTGCGACCTTCGAGATTCTCGACCACGAGATTCTAAACCTCGAGGCCATCACTGCTTAACTTAATACTTACTTCATATACTTAAAAATGTGTGTATTCACAATTAATTATCACATACTTTAACGGTGAAGGAAAACATAGCGTGGAAACTTGCGTACCTAAAAAAATCTTAGGTGTGTAGTCCGCCAACCCGCACTTGGCCAGCTTGTCTAGTGCGGCTTGGCAGAGTCCACACAATGCTTTTCTAATCCGTTAAAGTAAGTGATAATTAATTGTGAATACACTCATAACTTCGAAAAGTCAGAGGTGTGTGCCTAGGGTTTGAACCTGCGACCATCATATCATTCGACATATGACTTGTTTTTTATTATAGGATCACAATTATGTACGCGACTTTGGGGTGTATGTACTGAAACAAAGCTTATATGACTTGAAGATAATTTTGTATCATGATACCAATTAGAGATTAACATTAAAATAAGTAATTAAAAAATAAATAAATAAATACACCCAACAGTCACATACATAGTTCTGACCCCACACTAAGATACGAGTCTTGTGTCGTGGGTATCAGAAACTACGAGAGACTTTTCGGTCTCACAAACACCCAGACCCAAAACAAATACTTGTGGATCACACAAACATTTGTCTCGGTGCGGGGATCGAACCCGCGGCCTCTCGTTTCGCAAGCTGGTATATAGCCAACTGCGCCACGGGGCTGTCAAAATAATACTTAAGAAGGCTATAAAGTATGGTTTACTTTTCATTGTTATTCTTTTATTAATATTAAAGTTTCAAATTTCACCTTAATTTTTTGTAAAAACTTAATGACACTTTGCTCCACTTCGGATTTGAAGTCGGGCTCTCTCGATCTTATGGCACACACTTGTGTCATATATCAACGAGATACTTGTGCCATATGTATATCAACAGACAGACTTCATACTGTTTAGCGAATTTAATAATAGGACTGCTTTGATTGGGTGATTTCACAATCCAGTAGGCTTTTATTACTTGATCATATCGGTTTAGAAAAGAATATACATACATACATACATAAACTCACGCCTGTATTCCCCGAAGGGGTAGGCAGAGGTGCATTTCTGCACCCACATTTCGCCAGGTATGTATCAGTCCCACGTAATAGGGGGCGAGCCTGTTGCCGTTTTTCGAGCACAATTCCAGACTCCGTGCTGCTACTGAGAATTTCCTAATGGAAAAACCCAATAACACTTTGCCCGACCCGGGAATCGGACCCAGGACCTCTAGATCGCTCGGCACATACTTGTACCGCGAGACCACGAGGCAGTCTAAAAAGAAAAGAATATGTTAATATAGTAGTTGTAGAAACGAGGGAGGATCAGGTCCAATCAAAATTTAAGTATCATCGTTTAATAAATAAAATGCTGTAAAGTCCGTTTTGCTGTACGGAAGATTTTATCCTTATATTATTTTCCACCAAACTACAAGCTGTGTCGTCTGAACTGCGCATAAAGCTGATCCCAGAAATGTTTCCTATCCCAGTAAGGCTCTTCAATAATTTGAAGTTGTTCATTGAAGAGTAGGCAGCTCACGTTGTTCGGTTGGACCGGAGGCCATAAGATCGGCAGAAGTTCACTTCTGTCAGGTGTTGGGTTACTAAAATAAGCAATAGTAAAATAAGCATCAGCCCATATACGTCCCACTACTGGGCACAAACTGAATGGGTTAAGGCCTTAGTCCATCTCGCTGGCCGAGTGCGGGTTGGCGGAATTAACATAGGCTCAAACATTTAGACTCTACTTAACAACACTTAAAAAGTGCGGATAGGTTTCATAACCTAAAATCCATCTTAAGAATTCTCCTAGATGTTTTCAGTCACCGCAGTTTCCTAATTATATAATGTGAATAATTATAAAGGAATAAAATCTTGTTAAGAACTCAGACACCTTCGTCTAGCAAATATAATAAGCTATGTTACAAAATTAATAAAATCAAATATAACAATGAATACTTACCCAGATTTAACGAAGTTAGTAAGTAATTTCGCGGTTCTGGCCACTGCAACTTCGTTATTGAATCCTTCAACCGGCCTGGCCAAAATAACATGTTTTACGACATCACCATGTCCGGCTATATTGATATGATCATAGAACTCTTCGTAACCCCCCAAGCCACCTTTATACATGAATTCCATCAAATACACCGGATTATCCTTAGCGTGAACCAGCACCGAATTTAACAGGTTCCTCATGATTAATGAATCTCCGAAGTAATTCAAATACTCTATAAGAGTGTCATTTCCAATAGTCTTGTTACCGAAGTAGAAATATTTCACGTTATTGGCGATGTCCTGCCTAATTTCTGCTGAATCGAACACAAGATCTGCCGGCAAGAAATCGTGGAATGCCGCCTCCATTCTCTCTCTATAGTTAAGTTCGTAGTATTCTGCGCTTCTTAAGAACAAACCTTCTAGTGTCGCAAATAGAATTAACATTGGCACTTTGCGGTAGTGTTCTTTGGTCAATATCTCATATGGTGATTCGGTTATGAAGGCATCTACATTTGGTATATTTCTCTCAGCGCAAGGCACAAATCCAAAGGTACCGTCTATTAAGGAACTGTAGTAGTCATAATTAACCGCACTTAATCTATCGGCTGGGACTACTCTGTAATAATCGATCATTTCGTGAATATTTGTCGTGTTTGGAAAATCTAAAAGTTCTGCTATATCTGTTGCAGTTTTTATAGAATCTGCATCAAATGCCCAAACTCCTGTAGCTGCACCGGATTCAATTATTGCTTTTTTGAATAAGCCATGACCCAATTCGGATAGAACTATGTATTCCACTGATGCTCCACCAGCACTCATACCATAGATAGTTACTTCTTCTGGATCACCACCAAAGTTACCGATATTATTCTGGACCCATCGAACAGCTGCTATTTGATCTTTTAAGCCGGCGTTACCAGGAGCTTCTTCTATACCCAGACAGAGAAAACCTAGTGCACCAAGCCTATAATTAAGTGTGACAACAACAACGTTCTCATTAATTAAAGGTCCAACACCAGAGTTAAATCCTACTCCGACTATAAATGAGCCTCCATGAATGTAGACCAATACAGGGAGGGGGTAGCTTGGAAGTGTCATAGGAGTGAATACATTTACAACCAAACAGTCTTCATCGCCTTCTCCTCTTTGGGGA
The DNA here is from genome assembly GCA_907164795.1 of Hemaris fuciformis. Classification (NCBI taxonomy): domain Eukaryota; kingdom Metazoa; phylum Arthropoda; class Insecta; order Lepidoptera; family Sphingidae; genus Hemaris; species Hemaris fuciformis. The sequence goes on along the minus strand of OU015450.1, from coordinate 12,029,521 downwards.
CATTTCACGGTGCGGTTTGCTTCGTAAATTCCAGGCCATGGCGCAGGAGGTTTTGGTGCCTGCGAAGAAACAAACTTGAAAATTGGTAGAAGATTGGATACGTTCTAATAAATCATGTAACATAAATGCAAAGAGTAGCAGTAATTAAACAAGTTTAAAGCGTATTGGCTTGGCTGCCAGATATAGTTGTTGCTTTGCCGTTCGATTTTAAAATTTAAAGATTATTCTGAAGAATACTTAGTAAACGAAAAAAATATAGATAGTAAGTAATGGATTTAAGCAATCGTTCACTATTGTTCTTGAAATAAATAAAATACATGGGTATATAGGTAATGAGCACTGACATAAGGCGGGATGCTCGACAATCTATACTTAAATCAGTTTTCTCCCAATGAAGCGATTTTGAGCATTCAACTTTACGCGTTTTTGTGCACTATAAATATTCACCATTTAATTAATAACCTTAATTTTTTAACCGATAACAATATAGGTATCATACCTTCAGTTTTCTCTAACCAATTAATATTCAATTAACAATATCTGTATCAAATATTAATACTTAAGCTACATTTTCCAACGTGACGTAGCAATTTATACCAGATTCAAAGATCTCAATTCCAGTCACGTAAATGCAAACATTTAATCTCCGCAAACAGAGGACTTGAGGATTAAGCTCTCCAAAATATAACGTTCCAGAATACGCAATTATAATAAATCAACCTAAATAAACAAAGTAGAATACTGACCTTAAAGCGATTTGAGCCAGTCGGTGGGGCCGCGTAAGGTATTCCAAGGAATGCGAAGTAATCTTTATTTTCCGGCCTCGTGCCCCGGACAAGCCCCCCTTCTGTCATCACATCTCTGAAGGGCTTAGGGATTGATTGCTCATTTCTTGCGGTTACATAATAGATAGTTATTAAAATTGTGACGGCAATAACAGGGCGCAACATTATTAAAACTGGTATTAAACGGGTTTGCAAGTCTTTATGTGGTCGATTGATGCAACGCTATATCATATTTCTGATTGCGAAAGTCGAAGTACAGTAGTGTGCCGCAAGATGTCGTTATTTTGAGTGTTTTATCAGTATCTCTTTACCTGTAAATGATAAGTATATCAAATATATAATCCTGACAAAATGTACTACAGATTGCGAACGCATTGTCGGATGGATAGTGTCAGTTGTTACAAAATAATAATCTTTTGTTATTCAAAAAAAGTACTCGGGTATGTTACTAACCGAGACTTATCCTGCTTGGTGTACAGTTATCCGTTATACTATTAAACTAGATAGCTCGTAGAAAACCTCAAAAGGTCTTAAATAACTTGTGATATAAGAACTTTGAGAATTCCCATACTAAGGGTGTTAATTAAAGAATGGTTAATATTAAATGAAAGACGGTTATTTAAATAGTTAATTTGTGTTTTAACACAACCAAGTTTTTCACTGGACCCAAGCATGGCTCGTAACGTATACAGTATAAAACAATTATACATTGTATAAGGATATTAGTTATAGAAAAATTAAAGCAATTTAAATAACAATTCATTCATTGACAGCCCCGTGGCGCAGTTGGCTAGAGACCAGCTTGCAAAACGGGAGGCTGCGGGTTCGATCCCCGCACCGAGAAAAATGTTTGTGTGATCCACAAATCCGAAAAGTCTCTCGTAGTATCTGATACTGACACAGGACGTGTATCCTAGTGTGGGGTCAGAACTATGTATGTGACTGTTGAGTGTATTTATTTATTTTATTTTAATTCATGTACCTTTCGTAGTTGCCGTGGCATAATTTAATCTGTCGATCTCGAAATGATCTTTTCCCGCAGCGAACCAAAAATTTGTACCAAGGTTCCAAGAATAAAAATAAGTTATGATTTTTTTATTTAAATTATTATAACGACAGCTGATTCACGTAATATTGTGCCAAGATACTCCATGACAACAGTTTTTTAAGACCTTTATCAGATGTTCAAAAGATTATGATTGACAGATGACAAAAGATAGAGATAAGATATATGGAGTTTTCTCTAAAGAAGAGGTCATACTGTTCGCGATATTATTAAATTATATTTAAAGTAAAAAATCACAGAACAGTTGAATAAGACTAGAAAGGAAATATCAGCATGCCAAGCGTGCCGAACCTACGATTGGACTATCATATGTTTGACACGGTCACTGCTCAGTAATTCATTTTTTCATTTTTGTTTGTAATTATTATCATCGTAGTAGAAAGAATAGGTGACAGACAAGCGGCGACTCTCATCAAAGTACAAAATACTGTCTATTTCCCTTCTAATCTTATTGAACTGTTCTGTGGTAAAAATATCTTATTAGATCTGTGACATATTTTTATCATAAGGGTTAGGCCTAGTGCCTACGCCGGTTAAGTCTTATCATGCTATCTAATATTTCCGGGCTGGCTATTGAGTTATTGAGTTTTATCGTTTATAAATATCAGAATCAGCACGCATTCGAGAGTTTTTCCTGCTAAAATACAATTGGGTCGCCCAGTATTACATAGGACTTTAACAGCTGGCAAAACAAGACAATTTTTTAGTGTATTCCTTGGTTAACACAATCATGAATGCAGTTCATTCATCATCATCAGCCCATATACGTCCCACTGCTGGGCACGGGCCTCCTCTACCATTGAGAGGATTTAGGCCTTAGTCCACCACGCTGGCTTAGTGCGGGTTGGCGGACTACACACCTAAGAAATTCCTAAGAAGTTTTAGGTGTGCAGGTTTCATTCATCACGATGTTTTCCTTCACCGTTAAAGTACGTGATAATTCATTGTGAATACACACATAACTTCGAAAAGTCAGAGGTGTGTGCCTGGGGTTTGAACCCGCGACCGTCGAGATTCTCGACCGCGTGCCTAAACCTCGAGGCCATCACGACTTCATGAATGCAGTTATTAATCAAAAATAATCTTTAAGCTTTAAATCTTTATTTAACAAAAGCAATATGACATCTAAATGAGAATATCCTGACCCCACAATAAACAATTATAAACAGACATTACACAATTTACGTGTAACGCTTTTGGGCTTCTATGCAAGTACCGCCACTGGTATATAATCTCAAGCCTCTATTCCCCGAAAGTGTAGGCAGTGATGCATTTCAGCACCTACATTTCGCCAGATATCTATCAGTCTCACGTAATAGGAGGCGAGCCATGTCCAGACTCCGTGCTGCTATTGAGTATTTCCTAATGGAAAAACCCAATAACACTTTGCCCGATCCGGGACTCGAACCCAGGACCTCTAGATCGAAATATTCAGAACACGTTACACGTAAGTAAAGTGGCTGCAGCACGGTAATAGGGTGAGCTAATAAGGAGCAAGTCCTGCGGGACGTCTGCCAAGATCGCCCGGTTCGATCGGGTATATGGAGATTGTGGCCAAAAACTATTTGTGTTGTTGTGGAACTTGGATGTATCTACAGTAACTCTAAGCGTAAGCGTATTTTTTTTTGGATAAACTCTGTCTTAAAGATAAATGACGATTCTAACATCGACGATGCGCCATCGGTTTTTCTAAGTAACACGTAATAGAATAAAAATGGTAAAGTAAAGAGTCCTCGAAACCGACGTGCATGCATGAAGAGGGTAATGTCAGTGGAGGAAGCGAAAGAGGTGTGTTTGGACCGTGGCATTTGGCGCTCTATAGTCTCTGCCTACCCTAACGGGAGACAGGCGTGAGTTTATTATTACGTAATAGAATCCTATGGCCAATTTTCGCCAACATTGTAATGCTTCTAAGAATTTCGTAATAAAAACCCAATAACACTTTGTCTGACTCAATTTCAGGACCTCTCAATCGAAAACCTAACATTTTTCAGGAATAACTCATTTTTAATCGCTAGTCTAGGTTACTATCAGTGGCTGTACTTCCATAGAAGCCCAAAAGCCCAGCTTGCCTTAAAACATTCGAAATAATAATTCTTAAGCTTTAAATCTTTATTTAACACTAGCTGACCCGGCGAACTTCGTTCCGCCTAACAGTCGATTCTTTAAATATATTTTTTGTAGCCTAATTTACTCCTTATTACATCAGCTATCTGCCAGTGAAAGTCCCGTCAAAATCGGTCCAGTCGTTTTAGAGATTAGCCGGAACAAACAGACAGACAGACAAAAATGGTAAAAAACGTTATTTTGGTATATGTACCGTGTATCCATATGCATTTAATAAAAAGCGGTTATTTCAATATTACAAACAGACACTCTAATTTTATTTATTTGTATAGATATGTATAGATATAAATGAGAATACTCTGACCCTACAATAAACAAGTATAAACTAGACATTACACAATTAACGTGTAACGCTTTTGGGCTTCTATGGAAGTACCGACACTGCTTAACAGTAAATATAAGCCGCATTCATGACAGCCCCGTGGCGCAGGTGGCTAGACACCAGCTTGCGAAACGAAAGGCCGCGGGTTCGATCCCCGCACTAATATTTGTGCGATCCACAAATATCTGTTTCGGGTCTGGGTGTTTGAGACCAAAAAGTCGCTCGTAGTTTCTGATACCCACGACACAGGACTTGTATCCTAGTGTGGGGTCAGAACTATGTATGCAACTGTTGGGTCTAATTCATCATTGCCTTGCCCTGCTCCCAATTTCATTTGGGGTCGGCGCAGTATGTTTTATCCTTCCAAACATCCCTATCAGCCGTCATGTCTTCATTCACCCTTTTTCTTTCATATCTTCAGTCACGCACTCCATCCATCTTTTCTTTGGCCTTCCTCTGCTCGCCCATCCATCAACTTTCATATCCATCACCTTTTTTCCTACGTATGATTCTAATTACTTTTATTTTATTTTATTACTGTTGTTTATTATTTGTGCCATAGGAGAGGTCTATGTCCAACAGTGGACGTAAGAAAGGCTGCTGCTGCTGCTGATGATGATGATGATTATTGTTATCTTTAAAAAATGACCACTACTCCAAAATATTCCCATCAAATACAACTTAGAAGTAAATCCTTTACACAACATCCTGCATTTCCCGTAGGATCTATCGCGATATAAACAGGAACCTCCTCCCGTGCACTTTATTGGCGATGCTCCAAAATCTAGCGCCGACGTTCTCAGCCTGTCTATGTTTTCCGACAAATATATGTCTGCACCAACGCCCGCACTTAATAAGAGACAATAAGGTCTATAATTGAATGGAATAAACGCAATAAGTTGTTTTGTTAGTAATCGTTGGATGTCGTAGTCGATGAGGCGTATAGAACGAAAGAATTGCATTTTGAATTTATGTATATTCGAAATGCTATGTATTGTATGACGATATCCATATTATAATATTTATTGATTATAAGAGAACGATATTACAATAAGTTACATTAATTAAATTATGTATATATTCGGTTTCTTTTCGGTCATTATCCTCATGATCATCATCAGCCCTGGGCACGGGTCACCACTACAACTGAGAGGGTTTAGGTCTTAGTCTCCCATGCTGGCCTAGTGTGGTTTGGTGGACTACACACATTTCGGTGTGCAGGTTTCCTCACGATGTTTACCTTCACCGTTAAAGTAGGTACGTGATAATTCATTGTGAATACACACACATACCTAATTATCCTACTTATGTAATAAATGTAATATTTTGGATGTATGGATGTTTGTTACACTATAACGCCAAAGCGCCTGAATTTGAAACATAGAATATCATATTAATTGGAAAATTTTACGCAGCACTGATTAAAAATGGGCCCAACAATCCAGATACAGCAACACTCAATAAATAAAGTCAACGCTTAAAATCCTTCTCCTACACTTAAACACAAATCTATACCTATATTTATCTATGAGTTGCATCTTGTACACATTAACTACCCTTTCATCTATGCCTTCTTTATTTCTAAAAACTGCCTTGAGCGACAAGACTGCCAATTGTAATGTTATTCTCTATGTGTTTTTGTTTTGTTCATAGTTTCCGTGTGTACAATAAAAAGTATTAAAAATTGTATTTATTATATTAAACAATTATATTTTAATTTATATGAATAAATAATACATACGGGTAGTTAAACTGAATTATATTGGAGCACATAGGCAGCTTCAACCTGTCACTTTTGTGTTACAGTGATGCGCCTGCATCTTAAAGTTTCACTCTCATCATTTTTTTTATTACGCGCCTAAAGAAGTATAGCCTCAAAAAAAAAGAATCTTGTGTTTCCTTAAAAAAACAAAGACCCAAAACAACTGATTGTGCGTAATGCAGGGATTGAATCCCCCGCCCTGTGTACCCAGAGACACCGACATACCCCTTTCGGCCTCCCCCGAGGTACCGAATAGGGGAGCTTAAGGCGCTTTCTTCTCGTGAAAAAAAAGGGATTGAATCCGCGAGCTCGCGTTTCGTTGGCTAGCGTGTAATCAGCTACGCCACGGAAGCTGTTAATTAAGCTGACTTGTTAATTACCGAATGTACATTGTACACCCATTTATCCTTGTACGCGTTACACTAGCGCGTGTTTCTGTGGCGGCTTTAACAATTTATTTTACAGAATTAATTGCGAAAACTCTTAGTCATAACCATCACCAGCCCATATACGTCCTACTGCTGTTAGTTGTGCTGGTTTCATCACGATGTTTTCCTTCACCGTTAAAGCAAGTGATAATTCATTGTGAATACACACATAACTTAGAAAAGTTAGAGGTGTGTGCCTGGGGTTTGAACGAGCGACCGATGAGATTCTCGACCGCGTACCTAAACCTCGAGGCCATCACGACTTAAAATAATCTAATGAAATGTAATACAGGCATATCCAATGGTCTGGAGGTGTATTTCAACAATCACGTGATTATTATTACAAAGGACCCCTGGTAATCCGGTCCCTGACTAATTCGGTGCCCCCTATAATCGGACATGCCTATCTTGACAAATCTTCACCAATTTAAATTATGTATTTTTTATTTTTATTTAAACAGGTTGCAACTTGACACGCCAACAAAACACTGTATTTTTATGTAATTTGTCGGATTACAAGGGACTTAGGCAGTACTCTATAATCCGACAAATCAATATTCCGACACTGCCCAGCAAAACGTTTGTCGGATAAGCGAGAGGCCACTGTGTTAGACCGTTTGCTTTTTCTAGCGCATCTCCAGACTTTGTGCTTCACTGAGATTTTATGGGAAAGGAGGCAAAAGAGCAAGTGAAGTACCTGATGTTAAGTGGTCAACACCGCCCTTGAGCAACCACAATAGCAGAGGAAAATTTCCCAATGGAAAAAGCTAGTAACCCTTTTCCGAATCCGGTAAACAAACCCAAGATTTTTTAATTGCATGACTCACATATATGCTATAAGTAGTGATTGCCTCGCGGGTTAGGAGCGTGGTCGAGAACCTCTGACTTTTTGAAGTTATGTGTGTTTTCACAATGAATAAATAACGGTGAAGGAAAACATCGCGAGGAAACCTGCACACCTAAAAGTTCTTAGGTATTTCCGCCAACCCACACTAAGTCAGCGTGGTGGACTAAGGCCTTAATCCTCTCAGTTGTAGAGGAGGCCCGTGACCAGCAGTGGGACGTATAGCTGATGATGATGACATATATGCTGCTGATTTAACGTGGCAGTTAATACATATAATTATTAATTAATATACTAAGAATCGGAGTATGACAACACTTTTTTCATTACATTTTAAACCGTTCAAGCAGCGGTAGGATTACATTTTAGCCGAAATTGCCGCGCAGTTATTAGTTTCGCGGACAATGACGTCAAAGTATTACGCTTTTGTACCTCCACGTTGGGCTTTCAAAGTGTTTCGTGTAATATCACCGGCCTTGTGTAGTTTTCAGTCGTAAAATTACCCTCGAAAGTGAAATAAACTTTTTATGCTAGGGTTTGAACATGATGGGGGTGCAACTGCACCCCCTAAAACTCCGAGACAGCCGAGACGATTTCGTCTCGGAGGCGCACCAGGCGGCTGTCGATTTACGGTGGGCGCTTCTCGCTCACGTACCGTGGTAGCTCCATTCGACGCGGAGATGGTCACCGGGGGGTTATGGTCGGTATGCCGGTTTAGGGATTTTGTTAGGGACCCAGCCCGGCACTAACATGACAGGACAGGACATGACGTCGCCGCGCGCCGGGCTGGAAGACCGGTAACCCCGCCATACGCTTCTCGCCCCCCTCCTCCAGGACTGGCGGGAAATAGAGCCATAAAGCTTTTCCCTCGAGAACAAAAAAAAAGGGTTTGAACATGAAAATCAGCCAATTTACTATACAAACAGAACCTCTCGCCTGTATTGAAGGGGTAGACGAAAGTGCATTTCTTCACATTTCGCCAGATATACATCAGTCCCAGTTCCCACGTAATAAGGAGCGCGCCTATTGCCGTTTTCGGGCACATTTAAAGACTCTGTGCTGCTATTGAGATATTCTATAGATGATTTTGTTAATGGAATGTATTAGAAACAAAACGGCAATAAATAGTTGGTAAGATGAAAATGAATTATCTAGATGTAGGTACTATTAATTCTATTTTGGCTTTTCCATCGTTTCATAAAGCTAAAATACGTACGACTTAGCTGCTTTGCGCTGCTTCATATAAATATAGACTTAAGGCTTAGATCTAAAGTGTTTTGTTACGATGGGACTAGCATGTCTATATTGGACAAAAGTCCCCAAATAAAATAAAGAAAAAAAACAGACTATGCTTTAGTTCACAACGCGAGCCTAGTGAGGATTGGTGGATTTTACACATCCAATAATTTTCTTGTGCAGATATTTTACTTTCCTCGCAATATTTTTCTTCGCTGTTAAAGTACGTGATAATAAAAAATGCAATCTTCGAATTTCTTTAAGTAAAACCGCGACCGTCAATATACTATCTTGATATCCTGTGCGCCTAGTCAATGAGACCCCGTATCGGAGATATACTCGTACATTATGTTATTTAAGTCTAGAAAAGAATCAACAATAAGTCTATGTAATGCTTCATACGCTACACGAACAAAACCTTTACTGGAAACCCCTCAACAGTCTAGCAATGAGACGGATTGGCTGATATGCAATACTCAGTTTAGTGCAAAATATCATTCGCCTTTTACCTGCATAACTATATCTATTATATTACTATATACACATGTCGTATCATATTTTCATTTTTATTTTTAATATCGTCCAAGTCAGTCCAGACACGGCAGCCATTACTGAGTCCCCTTTTTTTCTAGAGGGGAAAGCTCAATATAGGCTTTACTTCCCACCAGCCTTGGGCGAGCCTTGACGTTACGTCCGCGCAGATGTTAATGCCGGGTTGGATCCCTAATAAAAAAACTCTATGCTGGCATACCGACCAAAACCCCCCGGTGGCCATCTTTGCGCCAAGTGGGGCGACCATGTTGTGTGGGCGAGAAGCCCCATCATTATTCCGCAGCCGACCGGTGCGCCTCCGAGACAAAAAGGTCTCGGTCATCTCGGAGTATCACTGAGTCCACCTGCTGAGCCGTTGTAAGTGATTTTACTTTTCGATTATTTATGAGTATGTGCATTTGGACAATATTATTTTTAAGTAATAAAGTCCCAAATTTACACGGTATACTATTTCTTATTTTATCCATTAAATATAAACTTTCTTTTGAGACACCTTGTAGTAATGGCTCTTTTAAATTAAAGTTATATAACGGCGTAAAACCATATACTGAGAGATACGTCATCGCTCTTGCATAAACAAGAATGACTCACGGGCGGTCACCTCTCTGTATGTATTGAGAAATAAAAGGAATTTTGATTGAAGTTGATTGTTGAAATTACTTCTCAAAATGGATCCTCCAGTAATAACGATGTCACTGCTATTCATAACGATACAGGGCTATCTGCCTCGTCAGTAATTGTGAAAGTTTACTAAAGAAAACTCAAATTATGAGTTAACACCATAAACCAACAGTCGTGACGTCGGCAATGTGACGTCACACAACTTAAAGACACTTCCAAGCCTCTCCTGCTCCGACATATACATTCCAGATAAAACAAAATAATCAGATAATTTGTAGTTTCCAAACACCTATCAGTCTTCTAAGTCAAAGGAGTATACAGCAAAAAAGTTCCATAACCTGTATGCTATATTAAAAAGTCCGCCCAATTTACGTTTACAAAAATCCCCGAAGTTTCCGCGGTCACAAGTATGAACTGCAATTAAGCCGAGGTTGTCCCACGAGACAGAGCGAAATGGCGGTCAGCTTTCGACACTCGGACAAGGTTTGTTGGAAAACGGCACGGCTCCGCGGTAATGCGTTCGTTTTGTTTAATGAGCTGGAACGGGAATTTGGGACAATATTTGCAAGGACAAATAATGTGCTTTGTTTTGTTTTTTTTTTTAATCTGCAATGACAATTGTTTGTAAGTTTAGTGACTGAATAGTGTATTAAATCATGTTTATAATACTGTAATTATATATGGTAGTTTTATTAGAATACTAGTTTCTGTCCACAATTAAAAATAAAAAAATCACAAAAGTTGAATTTAAAAAAATAGATTTATTCAAGCAAGTTATAAAAATATTATATGTAAGATATGAGGCTACGATCTGGCCAGTTTCAACTGCAGTACAAATGGGCCAGCTCAACAAGGGTGGAATCAATAGTCTCTACCACTTCTATGGGATGAAAGCGTGAATAAGTAAAATATCTTAGTATCCACGGCCTTGTGTTAGATTTGATGTGTTTAACAAAACATTCACAATAATATACGCCACATTGACTACTCTCTCATCTATCCTTTCTGTATGTCCATCCTTTGGTTGTCTGTGAAAGTTCGCAGATCTATAAGACCGCCAATTGTAATTCCCTCTGTGTTTTTGTTTTGTTCATTGTCTCCTTGTGTACAATAGAGTTGAGTTGTTGAGTTAATAAATGAATAAATATTTAATAAGCTAACGTAAATTTGTACTGAGTGACAACTGCATTGTTAGTTCAGTAAAATAACAAGGTTGTATTCAGAAAATTTTCAACAGTCTGTAGTTTTTCACTGCGTGCGTGGAACAAAGGGCAATTTTTGCATGCTGTTCCCATTTCCATATTCATCAGACAATCAAACGGTTTTTTTATTATCCGTTGTTTCCATGCGAGAATATTTTGGCTTATAGGAAGGTACAGAAACAGAGAAATAAAAGTACCTTAGTATTACTTAGTCAGCTCGATGCTTTATTAAAACTAGTGAAAATATTACGTGTTGCGTAAAGTGTGATCGCCAAAATAGTGTTTAGAAACACCGCGTGCCTAATGTTCTAGTAATACGTTTTCCTTTTTAAGACCTATTATAAATTACAATAACTAAAACCAGCATTAAATTTAATAAATTATCCTGATACCGTGTGTCCTCATGTATAAAAGTACGGACCGTAAGATGTGTTATTGCTAATTCTAACTCCGGCGGGCGCCGCACGCCACTGTACCTTAGATTAGAACGTAGGGTTGTTGCTTACTTTTTCATTATATCTTTGAGTATTTAACCCCGACTTTGGATAGTAAAGTTTAAATATATAGTCATCATCATCAGCCTGTGGCGTGGAATCGCTATATCAACCGCTCCGCTTATGCGCCTTGGGACAGCCGGCGTAGCGGTGACGTCGATGCGCCTGCGCAGCGAGCCAGTGAACCGCCGACAACTGCCGCGTGTGCTTCTAATGACCGTCGCTTGTGTTGCTATAATCGCTTTAATTAGTTTTCTGTTTTCTCAGTGTTTAGTTTCACTCTTTCTTCTTTCGTACTATCTTCTACTATACTGTTAAACTTCATCTATCATTAAATCATCTTTCGAACTCTTAATAACATTCTTCATTCTTGTGTTCACCTGTTCATTTCACGCTGTGCTTATCCTTCACTTTTGTTGTGCCCGAGTTGAGTGGAGGGCTCGAGTGCAACAATCAACTGCTGCTACCACTACACCTCCACAATTGGTGACCCCGACGTGATTACTGGTGATTCCGAGAAGTACAAATTTCTCAAGACACACAACTGGTGATCCGACGTTCAAAAAAAATCCTTGGATCGAACATATTTTATAATAAAAATAAGTGTGGGTAAGCATCTCACTACCTCTACAACTGATCACCTCGGACCGCATCGAACAAAGGCAACTTTAGATAAGGCGGTGGTCCAAGTCAAAAGCGGTGAGCGATTTTAAATTTTTTATTATGACTACTGAGAATGGAAGTGGTGAAGGCGAAGATTTTCGTGATGCCGTAGAGCAACACGTCTTACGTGTAGGCGTCAAAGTACCTCCTTTTTGGCCTGAAGATCCTGAGATCTGGTTCGCCCAGGTCGAAAGCCATTTTGCTCTCTCACGAATCACTACTGATGAGACTAAGTTTCATTACTTAGTATCGCAACTGGATCAGCAATATTCCAAAGAGGTTCGAGATATTATAACTAGGCCGCCAAGCAAGAATAAGTACGACAAACTGAAGGACGAACTAATCAAACGACTTTCTGCTTCCAAGGAAAAGCGCGTGAAGCAGTTACTTATGTACGAGGAACTTGGAGACAGGAAGCCGTCTCAGTTTCTCCGTCATCTTCAAGGACTCGCCGGTCCAGCCGTTCCATCGGACTTCCTCGCGACACTTTGGGTCAGTCGTCTACCACAGAACATCCAAACGGTAATCGCTTCCCAGGCAGATTTAGATTTGGAGAAGAAGGCCGACTTAGCTGATACCGTCTACGACATCGCACCTACCATTCCTTCGGTAGCTATGACTAGCACTGCTTGCAGTTCCAACAACTCCTCTCAGGTGGAAGAGCTAACGAGAAGAGTCCACGAGCTCTCCAAAAAGGTAGACAGACTTACGAATAGCCGATCTCGATTTAGGAGTAAGCAAGACAACCGTTCCCGCAGCCGTTCACGTCCACGACAACCTCCAAAAGATCATCCGCACTGTTTTTATCACTTTACGTATGGCTCTAAAGCACGTAAGTGTAAGGAACCTTGCAGCTTCTCATCGGGAAACGCTCAGGGCAGTCGCAAGTAGCGGCCAACGACTGTCCCTCTCCATCAACAGGCCGTCTCTTCATAACAGATCGTACGTCAAAAACACAGTTCCTGGTGGACACTGGCTCAGACTTGTGTGTTTTTCCACGATCAGCTTGCAAGACGCCCTGTAGCAAGTCTAGGTATGATCTTGTAGCAGCCAATAACTCGGTTATCCATACCTACGGACCTTTGAAGCTTCACCTCAACTTTGGTCTTCGTCGTGATTTCGTCTGGACATTTACAATCGCCGATGTTACGAAGCCAATAATAGGAGTAGATTTTCTCACATACTACAACTTACTTGTAGACTGCAAAAACCAGCGTTTGATCGATGGAATAACCTCACTTTCAGTCGAAGCTATCTGCTCATACTTGCCGGAAGATGTCTCGTCAATCAAATCCGTCACAGGAAACACTGAATTCCACGAGATTCTCCGTCAGTTTCCTGACATTACTAGACCAGCAGGTATGATCAGTCTTACTAAGCATAAGACTAGACATTTCATTAGGACGACACCAGGACCTCCAGTTGCAAGCAAGCCCCGACGTCTCGATCCTGCTCGCCTCCAAGCGGCAAAGAAGGAATTCGAGGAAATGCTTCAGTCTGGTATAGCTAAACGTTCCGAAAGTCCGTGGTCTTCTCCCCTACACCTAGTCAGGAAGAAGGACGACGGATGGAGACCGTGTGGAGATTACAGAGCCCTGAACGCCAGAACCATCCCTGACAGATATCCCATACGCCACATTCAGGACTTCTCGAATCGCCTTACAGGATGTAAAGTTTTCTCAACCATCGATCTAATAAAGGCCTATAACCAGATTGCTGTCAACCCTGAAGACGTTCCCAAAACAGCCATTACGACACCCTTCGGATTGTTTGAATTCGAGTTCATGACCTTCGGTCTTAGGAATGCTGCTCAAACATTCCAAAGGTTCATCGACGAAGTTTTGCTTGGCCTTGACTATTGTTTTGGGTATATCGACGACATATTGGTTTTCTCGTCATCGGTTGAAGAACATAAAGCTCATCTTCGTGAGTTGTTCGAGCGCCTGAAGTCGTATGGTATTTTGGTGAATGCGGCAAAATGTACGCTCGGACAGCCTGAAGTAACATTCTTAGGATATTCCGTTTCGGCAGCTGGGACCAAGCCCTTGGAAAGCAAAGTTCAAGCTATCATCGACTATCCTGTGCCAAAAACAGTCAAAGAACTTCGTCGTTTCTTAGGCATGCTAAATTTTTATCGCCGATTCGTCCCCAAGGCAGCTCAACTTCAAGCGCCTCTCAATTCTCTTCTATCAGGCCGACAACTAAAAGGATCGCAACCTATCGAAATGACACCGGATTTGAAGCAAGCGTTTGATAATTGCAAATCATCCTTGTCTCAAGCCAGCTTACTCTGCCATCCTGACACTGAAGCTGATTTGGCTTTAATCACAGACGCTTCAGACGTGGCCATAGGAGCTGTACTCCAACAACGATGTGGTGAAGATTGGAAGCCTTTAGGTTTTTATTCGCACAAACTTTCACCATCGCAGCGAAAGTACAGCCCATACGACAAAGAACTACTAGCTATATATGAAGCCATCAAGTATTTCCGTTATATGGTCGAAGCCAGGAACTTTATCGTCTTTACGGATCATAAACCTCTGTCTTACGCCTTTTCAACCAGCAAGGATAAATGTTCTCCACGACAGTATAGGTATCTCGATTATATTTCCCAGTTCACAACGGACGTGAGATATATACCTGGTCAGGAGAACGTTGTTGCTGATGCACTATCTCGGGTGGAAGAGATATCCAGCGTCAACTACCAGGATCTTGCAAGATATCAGGATTCAGATCCAGAACTGCAAGACCTGTTACGACACGGTTCCACTCTCAAACTAAAGAGGATACCAACTATGGACTCTGACTTGCCCGTGTACTGCGACACGAGTACTCAACCTCCCCGACCGTACATTACACCAGAACTCCGGAAAACTGTTTTCAACATGCTTCATAACTTACATCACCCCGGTTGTTCAGCTACAGTGCGACTGGTAACACAAAGATTTGTTTGGCCAGGGATTCGCAAGGACTGTAGAGAGTGGTCGAGGCAATGCATACAATGCCAAAAATGCAAGATTTCCCGCCATACCATCTCTCCCCTTTCCCCTTTCCTTACCCCTTCCTCGAGGTTCTCACACATCCACCTCGACATCGTAGGACCTTTACCAAGTTCTTATGATTACAGGTACTGCCTCACAGTCATCGACCGATTTACGCGTTGGCCCGAGGCAATCCCATTGAAGGACATAACTGCAGAGACCTGCGCTGCTGCCCTCGTGTCTGGCTGGATAGCCAGATTTGGATGCCCTGCACGGGTGACTACAGACCGTGGTCGCCAATTTGAGAGTCACCTTTTCGAGGCTCTTACTAACTTGGTTGGTGCGCGCCATTTACGCACTACCGCCTACCATCCTGCAGCCAATGGAATCGTTGAGCGCCTGCATCGCCAACTCAAAGCAGCGATCATGTGCCACGCTTCCACACATTGGACTGAGGTTCTTCCCCTCGTCCTTCTTGGTCTACGCAGCACTTGGAAAGAAGATTTTCGTGCATCTCCAGCTGAATTGGTCTACGGCGAATCATTGACCTTGCCAGGCCAGTTCCTCGCTCCGAAAAATGACTGCAGTACTGCCGACGTAACGCAATACGTCTCTCGTCTTCAGTCACACATGAGCAAACTCACTCCCAAACCTACATCGTGGCATACAACGTCACCCTTTTACATTCCGCGCAATCTATCTACTTCTTCCCACGTCTTCCTGCGGCAAGATCGCGTTCGCGCGTCATTAGAGCCACCTTTCGCCGGACCGTTCAAAGTCATAGAACGACAGCCAAAATTCTTCACCCTGTTAGTCAAGGACAAGAAAATTAACGTCTCTGTTGACAGGCTGAAACCGGCATACATGGTGAAAGACGACATCGCGCCAACAACTTCTCTTCCTGGTCCATCTGCAGTGAAAGAAGAAGAAGAGAAGTACACACGCAGCGGTAGAAGAATACGCTTCCCTGACTTCTATCGACCGTAGTTACGGTCTGGCCAGGGGGAATATGTGGCGTGGAATCGCTATATCAACCGCTCCGCTTATGCGCCTTGGGACAGCCGGCGTAGCGGTGACGTCGATGCGCCTGCGCAGCGAGCCAGTGAACCGCCGACAACTGCCGCGTGTGCTTCTAATGACCGTCGCTTGTGTTGCTATAATCGCTTTAATTAGTTTTCTGTTTTCTCAGTGTTTAGTTTCACTCTTTCTTCTTTCGTACTATCTTCTACTATACTGTTAAACTTCATCTATCATTAAATCATCTTTCGAACTCTTAATAACATTCTTCATTCTTGTGTTCACCTGTTCATTTCACGCTGTGCTTATCCTTCACTTTTGTTGTGCCCGAGTTGAGTGGAGGGCTCGAGTGCAACAATCAACAGCTGCTACCACAACACCTCCACAAGCCCATATACGTCCCATTGCTGGGCACGGACCTCCTCTACCATTGAGAGGGTTTAGGCCTTAGTCCACCACGCTGGCCTAGTACGGGTTGCCCGAGTACACACCTAAGGAATTCCTAAGAACTGTTAAGTATGCAGGTTTCATCACGATGTTTTCCTTCACCGTTAAAGTACGTGTAACTGCAAAATGGGATTTCTAACAGTTCGCGAAACGTGGTCGTAACCTTTACCTTTACCTATCCCTTTGGGAATAAAAGTACGAGTGTATGTTTGAATGTAAGCAGGGCCTGAAACTTAACGTTTACCTTAATAATATTAGTATAATGTACATATATGGATTGAGAATTGTCTTAAGGTAAAACCATATAAAACATCGCCAAAATCGAGATTTAAACCTTAAAACTTCTCACTCTGCTTAATGCTTAAAGCAGATATGATTGTAAATATATAAATATAAAAAACGGCAAGATGGAGCAGACAAGTGTTGGAGTGGAGACCGCGCTTAGGCAAACGTAGTGTAGGACGTCCTGCAGCACGATAGTCCGACGACTTGAGAAAGGTGGCGGGTAACGGATGGATGAGGGCTGCTCAAGACCGGGATGGTTGGCGCTTTCTTGGGGAGGCCTACGTTCAGCAGTGGACGGCGATAGGCTGAGTATATACACATACTTGCCGAAATGTGGGATCAGAAATGCACCTCTGCCCACGCTTTCGGGGAATACAATCGTGAGGTTATGTATGTATGTAATAAAAAATATAATTTTGCATTTGTTTTCGTAGTCGTTAAATATTCAATCTTTTTTGAGGGATTTTTTTCTTGGCAAAACTTGCATATCTATTATTAACAAATGGCAACCCTACCCGCCCGGTTTTAAATTGAATCCACTAAGTGATTTCGACATTTCACACAAGTTCCCACAAAACTAGCAACGGCTACGAGCGATGCGTCTGTGTTGCGGCCTTAGTTAAGCTTTGCCGTGCATTTATGGGATAATATCATCAGAATGCTTCGGGGTTTCGCGGTACAAGCATGTGCTGTGTTTAGAGGTCTTGGGTTCCATTCCCGGGTCGGGCAGAGTTATTAGGTTTTCCCATTAGCAAATTCTCAGTCTGTAACGTGGGACTTTTACATACCTGGCGAATTGTGGGTGCAGTATTGCACCTCTGCCTACCCCTTGGAGAATACAGGCGTGTGATTATGTATGTACGTACTATTTTTTTTTTACTTAAATTCAACAATTCGACTGGCTCGTGGTCTCGCGGTACAAGTATGTGCCGTGCGATCTAGAGGTCCTGGGTTCGATTTTCGGGTCGGGCAGTGTTATTGGGTTTTTCCATTAGGAAATTCTCAGTAGCAGCACGGAGTCTGGAAATGTGCCCGAAAAACGGCAATAGGCTCGCCTCCTATTACGTGGGACTGTTAAATATTTGGCGAAATGTGGGTGCAGAAATGCACCTCTGCCTACCCCTTCGGTGAATACAGGCGTGAGGTTATGTATGTATGTAATTTAACACTTTCACAAAATCCTGTAAAATATGAACACATTACACATTATTTTACGACATAATTTTTCATAATTTAAATTTACCCAAGGGCGTGGAGTTCCACCTTCATGGCAATTTATTTAATTGTCTACCGGCTTTCATATGGATTTAAAACGCGGAACGGGTTTACACGACGTCTGCATTTTATGGTCGTTCTTTTTTATGAGTTTGTTTTTTTATTTATCACATTCATTAATTTAAAGTGATGACCTCGAGGTTTAGGAGCGTGGTCGAGAATCTCGGCGGTTGCAGGTTCAAGCATCATGTCACATATCCGACTTTTCGAAGTTATGTGTGTATTCATAATTAATAATCACGTACTTTAACGGTGAAGTAAAACATCGTGAGGAAACCTGCACACCTAAAAGTTATTAGGAATTTCTTAGGTGTGTAGTCCACCAACCCGTACTAGGCCAGCTTGGTCGTTTAAGGCTTAAACTCTCGCAGTTGTAGAGGAGACCCGTGCCCAGCAATTTGACGTATGTAGGCTGATGATGATGATGAAAGTAAAGTAAATAAATAAATAAATAATCAACAGCGCAACAGAAGCAGTAATACGCCGACAGTAATCATGAAAACTTAATTTACACATCGGCGAACAGTTTTCAGCGAAGTCAAATTTGACCATTCAATTCCACAATAAAAAATATATTTCACACTCGTACCGAATACGCGGGATTGTTAATATGCCCCATAGGGGTGAATTGGAGTGGGTGGCGTGGGGTGACGACACCAGTGTTGCCACAGATTGGGGTAGAAGATTACCGAATATTAATGGTAAAATTTCAGCGCGGCACCGTTGCATAATTTACATGGCCACATAGATTATTACTTACCTACAAAACGCCTCGTGATTGCATTGTGGTCTCGCGACACTAGTATGTGCCGAGCGATCTAGAGGTCCCGGTTTTGATTACCATATCGGGTGAAGTGTTATTGGGTTTTTCCATTAGGAAATTCTCAGTAGCAATCGCAATTTTTGACAAAACTACCCAGCAGTTTTTGCTTAAATGTAGCCCATATACGTCCCACTGCTGGGCACGGGCCTCCTCTACAACTGAGAGGGGTTAGGCCTTAGTCTACCACACTGGCCGAATGCGGGTTGGTGGACTACACACCTAAGAAATTCCTAAGAACTTATAGGTGTGCAGGTTTGATCACGATGTTTTCCTTTTACCGTTAAAGTACGTGACAATTCATTGTGAATACACACATAATTTCGAAAAGTCAGAGGTGTGTGCCTGGGGTTTGAACCCGCGACCGCCGTGATTCTTGACCGCGCGCCTAAACCTCGAGGCCATCACTAATTTAAAAATCATACTTCTAGAAAATTAAATAGCTTGGCATAAACGGCTTGGTATCCGTTTTATGTCAATCTGGGATTATCCCGTGTATCCTGGCAACATTAATGAGTAGGGTGTCAAATTATCGGCTTCCCGGCACTATCGGTGTCCTGCTAACAATGCGGACACTTTATGTAATTTTCTCTTTATTAAGTTAACCGGTTTTAGCGTAAATGGAAGATGCTCGACAAATGACATCGTTGATGGAAACATCTTAGTTTACTATCGAAAATATTGTACACGTATTTTTAAGTAATAAATAATTACCTGCTATAAGAGCGGAAACAATTCACTCATTTAAAAGGCAAGTGAAAGATCACTACCTTTCTCTCTGATCTATCTTTTCTCTACTCACCTGTTTTTATGCTATACATTATATATGTATGTATGTATATATTTTTATTTATGTATTTTAGTGTAAGTATATGTTTAAAAATATAAATCGATTTTTACGTTTTATATATATTTATATTATTTTTATTTACTCAGTTATTAATATTATTTATTTTATTATAGTTATTTCTTTTTTTCTCTCTCTCTTTTACTTCTTTCTTTACACTTTATTCTACCCTATTTCATTTTCCTCTTTTATTATCCATCCTAAGGTTGCCTGGAAGAAATTGCCTAGAGCGATAAGGCCGCCTCTTGTTTTCTTTCTTATTACCTAAGTTTCTTTATATAATTTTGTATAAATACAAGAAAGTGTTGATAAATAAAAAAATAAATAATTAACAGGCGAGTGAGAAGTTCAGGTTTTGAATCTTAGATCTGGCTACGTGAATTGGGATTCCCCTTATGTGTGGTAATATGACCGGTGAAGAATAAAGGTTCGGTCCATGTTACGTGGGCTTAAAAATATTATTGGCTAAACTTGGATGTACACCCCTCTGCCTACTCCTATGAAGGTACATGTGTACCTTCAGTACAGCAGAATTGACAGTGGCACGCACATATTTAACAACCCCAGCGAATACCAAGCAATAAACATCCGCGGGTTTCTAGATCCTATCTTAAACTTTATCGACACACTGATCTGTAGGATCCTATCGAAAACTTGTCACTATCAACCAGTGGCGGGACTTCCATAGAAGCCCAAAAGCGTTAAACGTTAATTGTGTAATATCTAGTTTATATTTGCTTAGTTTTGGGTCTTTACTTAACAAATTGCTTTTAAAGCTTAAAAATATATATTCGAAATTTTAAAAGGTAATCTTGGCATTTGGGCTTCTATGGAAGTACCGCCCCTGCTATCAACGTACTGGCTCATAGTAAACTGTTGCGTTTAAAAAAACATTTGTCCGGTTTTCAAAACCAGTAAAGCGTGATATGATAATATAGTCTAAAGTGGGAATTGATTTCCTAAGTTGAAAAATTTCCCGTTTACTCCGTAATGTACTCCGATTAAAATTCATTGTACTCCAGTATTTGACAGTCCCGTGGCGCAGTTTGCTAGACACCAGCTTGCGAAACGAGAGGCCACGGGTTCGATCCCCGCACCGAGAAAACTGTTTGTGTGATCCACAAATATTTGTTTCGGGTCTGGGTGTTTGTGAGACCGAAAAGTCTCTCGTAGTTTCTGATACCCACGACACAAGACTCGTATCTTAATGTGGGGTCAGAACTATGTATGCGACTGATGGATGTATTTATTTATTTATTATTATTTATTAGTATTTTCTTGGCAATAGGTATAAGTGGCATGACGTCATCACTTTACCGTCTGCCACTACAATAAAGTGTGTCGATGGGAGAAATCATAAAAGAAACGCTTGTGCGTAATATCATATAAGCTGGGCGCATATGGCGGCGCCCAACTCAATAATACCGTATTCGGAACATTTCTGTCATTTATTAAGTTTTCTTGTTTATTTTTGTATTTGGTAAAGTAATCGTATTCGTATGAATTGTGATTGCGTATAGGATAAAGCACGCCTTGCTTAAACCATTTTTACTTTTTGATGTAATGTCTTCAAAGTGACGTAACACGTATTTGAACTGTAAAGGTAAAGATCGCGGGAAAACCTGCATATTTAAGAGTGTCTTTAAGGAATCATCATATATGTCCCACTACTGGGCACGGGCCTCCTCTACAACTGAGAGAGGTTAGGCCTTAGTCCGCCACGCTAACCTAATGCGGGTTGGCGGACTACACACCTAAGAAATTCCTAAGAACTTTTATGTGTGCAGGTTTCATCACGATGTTTTCTTTCACCGTTAAAGTACGTGATAATTCTTTGTAAATACACACATAACTTCGAAAAGTCAGAGATGTGTGCCTGAGGTTTGAACCTGCGATCGTCGAGATTCTCGACCGCGTGCCTAAACCTCGAGGCCATCACGACTTTAAGGAATATGAGTGGTATATAGTTCGCTATTACAGGCCACACTAAGGCTTAATCCTTTAGATAGAAGGAGCACCGTGGTTATCAATTGACTCGTAACAATTTGGTTAGTGCGACCGTACAGAAGGTGTAACTAAAAAAGTAACAGTGCCACTTGCATGTGTGGCATGTTCCGAGATCTGTCTGTGTCTGATAAAGAAAGGAAGAAAGAAAAAGAAGGGAGCATTTATTGCTCCACTCGAGAACTTTTTGGCCCCATCGGCCATCAGTTCACCGCGCTATGTGCCCGGCCCATTGCCACTTCAACTTGCTAATCCGCTGGGCTATGTTGGATACTTTAGTTCTCCTACGGAGAACGGAGTTCTCGAGCGGAGGCCATGTACCGGAAAGCGCAGCGTGGGACGTCCTCCGACAAGATGGTCGGACGACCTAGTTAAGGTCGCGGGACGTCGCTGGTTGCAGGCTGCTTCCAACAGGTCCCTGTGGAAGTCATTAGGAGAGGCCTATGTCCAGCAGTGGACTTATATTGGCCGATGGATTGGATTTATTGCTAGCACAATAACATAGCCTGTCACCCGTTGGGGTAGCCAGAGACTATAGAGCGCCAAACGGTACGGTCCAAACTTACTTCTTTCGCTTCCTCAACAGACATTATTCTCTTCATGCATTCACGTCGGTTTCGAGGACTCTTTATATTACTCTTTTCAAATAGCAAATCACAAATGATATTAAAAACACATTAATTAGCGCCAGCAAAAGTACCTTCCATTCAGCTACATGTTGCAGTAACGCTTCAACGATACTGTAATGTGAGAGTTTTTTGCACGTTCTACTTTAGTGAAATCTGTTTTCTGAACCAAGTGGTAAATAAGAAAAGTAGCTAAATCGAAATAATATTAAACATTTCAAAGAATAAGACATTTTTATTTGATTAGGCGAGTATTTATTCTGCCCTGTTGCAAGGGGGCGTTATCGGCACGGTATCCCCTGCCTGTCGTAAGTGGCGACTCGAAGGGGCCCTTGGGGATGCTGGGCGCGCTGCGGGGATAGTGCGTCTTCAATGAAAGTGATCCCGAGAGAGAGAGAGAGACTGCAAGACATTTTCGTCTCGGAGGCGCACCGGGCAGCTGCGGAATAATGGTGGCGCTTCCCGCCCACACAACGTGATCGTCCTATCTTGCGGCGAAGATGGCCACCGAGGGGTTTTGGTCTGTATGCTGGCATAGGGATTTTTTGTTAGGAACGTGATGTTTTCGCGCACCGGGCTGGAAGGCCGGTGACCCCAGACATACCCCCTCCCCCAGGGCTGGCAGTAAGTAGATCCATAATCAGCTTTCCCCTCGAAAAAAAGGTGTGTATTTATTGCTCAATGTCAGTCAAAATAAAAACGTTTTAACAGCGCCATGTCTTGTAGCCATTATGCAGTTAGGCTTTGAAAAGAATAGACCGTCCTTCGATCCGCTTTTAACGATTGACATGGAATTGTTACGCTAAAGTAAGCTCTCCATTTCAATAGATCTTTCACATCTTCTTATGTAAGTTTTAGTCACTTGTAAGTGCTTTTGAACAGTGGCGGTACTTTCATAGAAGCCCAAAAGCTTTACACATTAATGGTATAATGTTAAGTCTATTATTATTATTGTTTATTGTGTGGTTAGTATATTCCCATTTATGCATTAAATAGTTTTTGTTAAATAAAGATTTAAAGCTTAAACATTATTATTCGGAATTTTCTTAGGCTTTTGGGCTTCTATGGAAGTACCGCCACTGCTTTTGAATAGTATTTGGAAAAGGAATGTATCATATTTTTATGGGTTTCGTCATTGAATAATTGTTAAGGAAAACATAAAAAACACAAAAAAAAAAATATAAACATGAAAACACTCACAGTTTTAGTTGCGTGTGTGAGTCCATCCCTCTTATTCGCACAATCACAGTAACGCCTCTGGAACAAAAAGCAGGAAGTATGTAAATAACATTTTGTAATACTTTACTTAAGTCGTGATGTCGTCAAGGCTTAGGTACACGATCGAGCTAATACTTCAGAAGACTAGGGTCATTACAAGTCGTAATGTCGTCAAGGTTTAGTTACGCGATTGAGCTGCTAGCCCAGCAGTTTAGGGTCAAACCCCAGGCACCAGGGTACTCCAGGAAATGTGTGTATCCAAAAATCAATTATAATTTACTTTTTTTTTTTAAATAATAAAGACACCCAACAATCACATAAATAGTCTAACCCCACACTAGAATACAAGCCCTGTGTTGTGGGTATTAAAAACTACGAGAGACTTTTCGGTCTCACAAACACCCAGACACGAAACAAATACTTGTGGATAACACAAACATTTGTCTCGGTGCGGGGATCGAACCCGCGGCCTCTCGTATCGCAAGCTGGTATCTAGCCAACTGCGCCACGGGGCTGTCATATGATTGTATCCCTCTTATTCGAACAACCACAGTTTCATCTCTCGAACAAAAAACAAGAAGTAGGTAAATAAAATTTGTAATATTTTACTTATGTCATGAGGTTTAGATACGCGAACGAGCTAATAGCCAAGAAGTTTAGGGTCAAACCCCAGGCACCAGGAAAAGTGTGTATCTAAAAATGAATTATTATAATTTACTTTAACGGTGAAGGAATGTCTGCGAGGAAACATACACACTTAAAGATCTTAGAAATTTATGAGGTATATTGTCCGCCAACCGGCACTAGGCCAGCGTAGTGGACTAAGGCCTAACCCCTTTTATATACAGGGTGTTAGCAGACCGTGGTCGAAAACCAAGACAGGCAAAAGTTAGGATGATTAGAAACTCATTGATGCTAAAAAAGTGACACTACTGTATAAAAGCAGTGATGCAAATTAAGCAGTGATGGCCTCGAGGGTTAGGCGCGCGGTCGAGAATTTCGGCGGTCGCAGGTTCAAACCCCAGGCACACACCTCTGACTTTTCGAAGTTATGTGTGTATTCACAATGAATTATCACTTGCTTTAACGGTGAAGGAAAAACATCGTGATAAAACCTGCACACCTAAAACTTCTTAGGAATTTCTTAGGTGTGTAGTCCGCCAACCCGCACTAGGCCAGCGTGGTGGACTAAGGCCTAAACCCTCTCAGTTGTAGAGGAGGCCCGTGCCAAGCAGTGGGACGTATTTGAGCTGATGATGTGCAGGTTTCATCACGATGTTTTCCTTCACCGTTAAAGTACGTGATAATTATTTGTGAATACACACATAACTTCGAAAAGTCAGAGGTGTATGCCTGCGGTTTGAACCTGCGACCGTCAAGATTGTCGACCGCGTGCCCAAACCTCGAGGCCATCACGACTTAGAGTTATGTCCACCAAATATCTGAGATATATGACAGATCATATTAGACAATAATCGTCGCCTCGGCTCCCGAGTTTATCCCATTACAGTTGCATGTCTCATGCACAGTTTGCATGACAAGCTCATTTCATATTATAATTGCAACCGCGGAGTCGCTTCGAGCCCGCTGCTTCCAATGTCGTATCCTATTTATATTAAACGTTTATATGGATACGAATGTATTTGACACATACAATGCCTTTACAATTTCTAACCTTTATTCCTATTTAGGACGAAAAGGTCTCTAAAAAGGAAAAATAGCCTTAAAAAAGATATGCACTCATGAATTAAAATAAAACTCATGAGTTAAAATAAAAGTAGTGATGGTCTCGAGGTTTAGGCTCGCGGGCGAGAGTATCGGTGATCGCGGGTTCAAATGAAAATATCGCGAGGAAACCTGCGCACCTTAAAGTTCTCAGGAATTTGGTAGGTGTGTAGTCCGCCAACCAGCACTAGGCCAGCGTAGTGAACTAAGGCCTAAACCCTCTCAGTTGTAGAGGAGGCCCGTGCCCAGCAGTTTGACGTATATGGGCTTATGATGATTATGTGACCTATTAAAATTCTACTTCACACTTAAAGGACTCAGGATAACATGATGGAGAAATGACAAAGTGAGGAATGAATACGTCAGAGGCTTTGAAAGTGGCTGCTGTGATCGAAAAGCTGAAAGGAAACCTTCTGTGGTGGTATGGCCATGTTATGAAAAAAGTTGAAGAATATGTAGGTAAAATAAATTTTTACCTCTTAACTTTTGACTTTGACTATGTTCAAGCAGAAGAAGGCCTAAACTTAACTAAACTAAACTTTAACTTAACTAAACTTCCTATTTTTAAAAAGCTTATAAAGGAACATAACTTGTCACAGTCATTGTAAAATCGTTATTTGTTTTGTGATATATTTATGTATGTACATAGTAGTATATTTAATATGTATTTGTATTGTTGTTTTCTTTTTATATTATTCGTATGTAGTTCGTGTTTAGTTTATTCGTATTAAAATTGTATGTCACATAATATATTATTTTATATACAGGGTGTATTCTGACCGTGATCGGAAACTAAGGCAGGTAATAGCTAAGGTGATTACAAACCCCCTGGCGTTAAAGAAAATCCCGACAAAAAATAAAAAAATTGACTTTTTCCATACAACCAGCGGTATTAAATGTACGCGGTTTGTGTGGAAAACGACAATTTTTTTATTTTTTGTCAGAATTTTCTTTAACGCCAGGGGGTTTGTAATCACATTAGCTATTACCTGCCTTAGTTTCCGATCACGGTCTGAATACACCTTGTATATGTGATAAGTAGATATTTTTATTACGTACCCACCCGCTCTGTTTTTCTTATACTTTCCAGTCCATCCTACGGTTGTCTGGAAGAAATCGCATTCAGCGATAAGACCGCCATTTGTTCCACTCTTTTTCTTACCTATTTTATTCCTAATTCATGTTTCTGTATGTGTTGTGGTGTACAATAAAGTGTGATAAATAAATAAATAAGGCCAAAGAAGAGATAAATGGAGTGCGTGAGGGAAGATATGAGAGAAAAAGGGGTTAATGAAGAGATGACGGCATGATGATAGGCATGTTGGGAAGAAAAAAATAATACTGCAGTGTTGGTTTTTTGTCCATGGTCTTTCATGCCTACATGCAATACATACACCAACATGCAAGCTCTTTAACCAACTTTTTGCTTCAGTGTTTCATGCCTAACAAAATATTTTGCAAAACTCTTAGGTAGGTTTCCTCACGATAAATAAAGTACAAAAGAAAATCCCATCTATTTAAAATACTACAATCCCAAACCCGTATTTACAGGAAGTGTCAAAATCATTAGCCACGTTCCATTGAACATTGGGTAATGAGATCCGACGTCACTCCAACTTCCCTGTCATTTACTTTACTGCTCGCTTGAAGCAAACATCAAAAGGTTTACGATAAGGCCCTGCAAGAATTGTTGACGATAAATTTACTCATTTGTCTATCGGCACCCTTTGTACTTTCATTACGTTCGTCGGAGTCTTATTGAAAGACTTTAGATTTTTCTGGTCATTGGTAGGGATGAAACGATACGAGTAAATACAAGTACATACTCCGAGTATGTACTTGTATTTACTCGTATGATACTCGATACTTTTCTCCGATAGCAAGTACTTTTGGTATCGATACTTTGAAATAAAGTATCGAGTAGGTATCGGTCAAAAGTACTCATATCAGTAATCAGTATACCAATGTCACTATTTCATTTTAACATCGATGAAAAAAAAGCCATACCTATCCTAAATTGAAGTTTTTTAACGCATCCTAGTCTTAATTTTGTATAGTTAGCATACAAGCACGTATATATTTGAACATGGTAGGTACCTCTGTACCTTGCAAAAGGCTCTTTTAGGAAAGCACTGCAAAAACAGACTTATTTTCATATTTTCGGTCCTATAAATAAATACACCCAACAGTCACATGCATAGTTCTGATCCCACAATGAGATACGAGTCCTATGTCGTGGGTATCAGTAACTACAAGAGACTTCTCGGTCTCACTAACACCCAGATCTGAATCAAATATTTGTGGAATACACAAACATTTGTCTCGGTGCGGGGATCGAACCCACGGACTCTCGTTTCTCAAGCTGGTGTCTAGCCAACTGTGCCACGGGGCTGAAAATCCTTGTACTTATTAATAAAAAATACCAATACATGTTAAGATTTTTATTTTAAATTTTCCAAAAACTATTCGATACGAGTAAGTATCGATACTTGACGACCGATACGGTAACCTTAATTGTATCGTTTCATCCCTAGTCATTGGGCTCAAATTTATCAAAATAAGCTCATGTTTCTATCTATCGATGTTTGAATATAGCTCTTTTCTAGCCTGATATATTTTTTGTTTTTACGTGTACCTATGTAAGATCGTACACTGACGCCTCTGTTTTGTTTGTTTTATTTTCAAACAGAATGCGCTTTAGTGAGTCTTTAACCAAATCCAGCAGCCAGCAAGTGTGTTGATACTATTTGGGAGCGAGCCTCGAAATGTCTTTTACCTAGCATATTCATGACTCCGTACTATTGCTGAGAATTTCTCAAGGGAACGTATTTAATAATAATAATAATAACAACTCTTTATTTTTACATCATAATAAAGACATTAACACAAACTAAATAACAAAATTAGGTACATAAAAATTGGCGGCCTTATTGCTAAAAGCGATCTCTACCATGCAACCAGGTACGGAGAGGGATACTACTAATAGATGGGTATTTAAAATGAAAGTATAATTGAAATAAACATAAATAATCAGAATGATAGTATTTTTTATTATAAGGCAGTGGCTACACCGCACCACGTTTACGTGCTCAGATTCTTAAACTTGCTACGCTTAAAAGACGTATAAAAAATCTGCGAAGACATTTCATTCCATAAAATGATTAGCTAAGATTAACCTCAAATTTTATTCTAGGTTATATGGTTCCTTTTGTTTTTATTTTGTTATCTAATTTAGAATTTAATGGATCTGATTAGTGTGAGATGTCTCTATGAAATTTTAACAAACAGTATTTTTGTGTTTTGTACAGAGATTAAGAATTTCTTTGTATTGTAAAACAAGACTGCCTCGTGGTCTCGCGGTACAAGTATGTGCCGTGCGATCTAGGGGTCCTGGGTTCGATTCCCGGGTCGGGCAAAGTGTTATTGAGTTTTTCCATTAGGAAATTCTCAGTAACAGCACGGAGTCTGGAAGTGTGCCCGAAAAGCGGCAATAGGCTCGCCCCCTATTACGTGGGACTGATACATACCGGGCGAAATGTGGGTGCAGAAATGCACCTCTGCCTACCCCTTCGGGGAATACAGGCGTGAGTTTATGTATGTTTTATGTGTAAAACAAGATCATCATCATTATTCTCAGCCCACATGCACCCACTGCTGGGTATAGGCCTCCTTAGGCTACATGGGCTATGTCGTCTGACCATATGGCTGGTGGTCTGCCCCGTTTCCTTGCACCTTCCCGAGGCCACCATTCTGTTGTGGCCTTTGTCCATCGACCATAATTCCTCCTTGCTAAATGTCCAAAACAAGATAAAGAAAAAAAAAATAAGTAAAAGGAACTGCCAATTGAAATTGCCGAAACAACATTTTCGGCTTGAATAGAGCGATGTTATTTCGATCAGATTACCTGTCAGAGGCACACCGGACTCGGTTAGATAAGCCCCACTGTCCGAAACGTAAGGAATAAAATACGATTCGATAACTATATTTGTTATGAAATTACCTTTTAAACATCTCAAATAAGAAGTTAAAAAAGTTATGGAGTCTTTAAAAAGGTTCATCAGCCCATGTACTTCCCACTGCTGGGCATGGGCCTCCTCTACAACTGAGGGGGATTAGGCCTTAGTCCATCACGCTGGCCTAAGAATTAGAAATTCCTAAGAACTTTTAGGTGTCCCGGTTTCATCACGATGTATTTCTTTACCGTTAAAGTACGTGATAATTATATATTTGTGAATACACACATAATTTCGAAAAGGCAGAGGTGTGTGCCTGGGGTTTGAACCCGCGACCGTCGAGATTCTCGACCGCGCGCCTAGACCTCGAGGCCATCACGACTATTTAAAAGGATACATACATATATAAAACGCATAAGCCAAATATAGCTCCATTACCATTATAGGCAATAGTTTAAAAAAAAAATACTTGACGATTCAAAAGCACTTGTAAAAGTCTATTTGAATAAAGGTGATTTTGACTTTGACTTTGACTACTAACATTAGGTATAAACCTTATTTTGGTATATGTACCGTGTATACATATACACTACCTATATAAATAAATAAATAAATAAATAAACTACCGAATAAAAATTTTGGAAGCACTTTTAATACTCTCAATTACTTTAGAAATAATATAAGATATAGTATTATTTAATTAAGAATGATTAGGTACAAAACCATATTCTTATTACTAAAATAATATTATATTTTATTACAACATCGATAAAATTTGTTATTATCAATTTGCTATTTGTTTTTACAAAAATTACAGGTGCTTCCAAACTTTTTGTCGGTAGTGTATATACCGTGTTATTTCAATATTACAAACAGACACTCCAATTTTATTTATTTGTAGGTATAGATATAGATATGTAAAATGTTTTTTTTTTTACTAAATTATTAAACCTGTAATCAACATAACACTGTAATCTTGATCAGCGATCTGAATTATTACGAAAGCCGCGGCAAAAATATTTGAATGCAAATTCACGGCATAAATAGTCATTACAGTTTTTATCTGCGGCGTGTGTATAAAATGTAGGACGAGCAAGCCTGCCGCGGACGTTAAATTTATCCTCAGTCACAAAGTTATGAGTTCCAACCATGTATTCCTGTTGAATACGTTTTACATACCTTCGTTTTTCTGATGGAGACTGTAATTTATGCGTTTTAATATTCTTTGCTGAAGCTTTGGAGATAGTTAGTAGTTTTATTTATTTATTGTTTCATAAACACTATGGTAATGTGCGGTATATCATTATGAGATTTATTGAATGAATTGGACCTAAAGTGCGAACCGTTATGTAGACTTCCAACAACAGGCGAGGAAAAAACGCTGATAAGCACGGAAATTTTTCCTAGATTCAACTTGGTCTGTATAATAAACAACACCAGACGTTACATGCATACTATTGAGCATACTGTTACGCTCATCCGTCCAATATAAGCAGTGGCGGTACTTCCATAGAAGCCCAAAAGCGTTACACGTTAATTGTGTAATATTTAGTTAATAATTGTTTATTTTGGAGTCATTTATATGTCAAATAACTTTTGTTAAATAAATATTTAAAGACCAAAGATTATTATTCGGAATTTTGTATTCGGAAAACTGGGCTTTGAATATAAGGTATATCCAAGTCCATAAATATCTGGTATCGCCTATGCCAAAATAATCCTTCCGATTGGTGGAAAAATAATAATAAATTCAACGTCACACTACCACACAACTGGCGCTGACCGATACGCTCAAAATGAAACTGCACCGCAAATATTAAAACAATTCCGCAAACAGCCGAACTCCACACAATTTGGCTTTGTCGTGCAAAACTTCGTCGGAATTTCAATGCGATGTTCCCTTTATGCTAATTTTAATGTAAAATTGTTATCCTTTCCTCATATAATAGGATTTGCTAATTCAATCTTCGTGAAGTATTAACTTTGTTTTTGTATGAGATTCTTAGTTCTAAACTCACGCCTGTATTCCAGAAGGGGCACGCAAGGGTGTACTTACGAACTCATTTTTCGCCAGTCGTGTTTTTGTTTGGGGATGAGCCAATTGCTGTTTCTCGGGCAAAAGGGTAAAAATTTAATAACTATTGACCTAAAATCAACAAAAACCACGACAGGCTGAATAAAAACGATTAATGATTGAACAATTTATTTGTTTATTTGTTTGTTTTTTATGTATATTTGTTTTATTTAAATATATATTTTATTGTTCTCTGTTATATAGAATTATTTTTGTACACTTATAACTACCTTGCATTTCTGTTCCTACATGTCCATCCCTGTTTGCCTGGAAGAGATCGCCTTGGGCGATAAGGCTGCCATTTGTACTTATCTAGTTTACTGTATTTCATTTTATTTTTCTCTTATTTTTATGTGTACAAAAAGTTTTAAATAAATAAATTTACTGACATTTTTTGATTTGAAACTATTTTTAAATTACATATAAATTCTTTTTGACCTAGCTATACAAAAGTCGTGTTTCAAGAACGTGTAATGAATGAATAAGTTAGAATAAGTAGAGCGAGTGCTATATCGACAAGCCCTCATCTTGCATCGTTAGATTTTATTCGAATGAAAAGATGTTCCGTTTCAGAAACTCTGTTGCAATGTTTCTGAAGACAGTGAAATATGTTTTTAGTTGAGTCGAAGATTGCAATTTGTTTATCACTTCGGTCTATATGTAATAGCTTGTTTAATTTTAAATACTCTGGACTCTGAAATTTCATTTGTTTTTTTTTGTTTTAATTTTTTTAATGATTTTTTTTCAACAAAAATACCAATTTAATAAATAAACTCTCTCTCTATAAATAATCGAATTGATTTACGAAAGATAATTGATTTGAGGCGCATCCAATTAATGGCGGACATTATTGAAATGCTTTAGAAACTCGCGCCGTCCTCTCGACGTGGAAGTTTCTTAAGATTTCTAGATTTTTCCACGGCGCTGGGAGCTCAATGCTGTATGTAGGTCGTCTGGAAGTTAAATGCTGCATTACAGATTTACTCCACGTTAAAGGAAACGGCTTGGTTTCTCGGCAATCTGACTGCTGTTACAAAAAACTGTATTTATTTGAATATTTTCTTTTGTTTGAATTTGGTTTAGTTTATCTTTATTAGTTTAGTTAGTTTTAATGACTACCCGGTGGTCTCTTGGCGCATAGTATATAGTAGTATATAGTACTATTGGGTTTTTCCATCAGGAAATTCTTAGCAGCAGCTCCGTAATTAGTTTACTAATCTCGCCTCCTATTTTGGAGGACGAAAGTAAATCGGCGAAATGTGGGTGCAGAAATGCACCTCTGCCTACTTCTTTGGGAATACGAACGTGAGGGCGTGTGATGTGTGTATAGATTCTTTATAATTTTTCTTTACTACATACATTTATGCCTGAAGGATTTTACTCCTTCCGAGGTGTATCATTTACCCAAAAGCTAGCTGTTTTGAGTAATATGTTTTGAGTCCAGTCTATTGACATTTTAGGTTCTTTTTCAGTCTCTGCGCGAATCTCTCAATCCTTTTCAATCTATTGAGGATTTCCTGATGGAACAAAACAAAACTTTACTCAAACCGAATATCGTACCCGCAACGACCATTAGCACGCTGCAGATTAGTGCCGCGGGACCAACAAAGGAGTAATAAAATTGTGGCATAAACAACTTCAACTATTAAATTCGTCGAAGAAATACTTTGCTAGCACTTTGGTACGTATAATCAAGAGGAGCTTCTTTGAGCTTGATTCTCTTCCGCTATGGTGCTTCAAATTTAATGCTTTTGAGCAAACACTAAAGTATATTATATTACGTACTATAGAAGTGATAAGATAAATAAAAGTGACGATATCCGCAGGCTGGCAGCGGTTGGAGGAGGAGGGCCGAAGATCTAGCCTAGTAGTGTGCTATAGGAGAGGCCTATGTCCAGCCGTAAACGTAAGAAAGGCTGCTGCTGCTGCTGATGATGATGATAGAAAACTTTTGCGTTAAATTGTACGAAGTTTGTTATGGTTCACAATCTCTCGACAGTTAACAATCTCGCGAGATACATTATAATATAACGGAATTTATAATTTTACAGTGACATGTATAGAAAACTTTATTTGTTGTTTATTTACACTTAGAAAATCTATTAAAAAAATATAGAAAATATTTTTTTATAAATTTGAATTAAACATAGTGTAAAAAATGTATTTTGTTGTAAAAAAGCGTGGGGTGCATAGTGTCCATAGTTATAAATATTTTATTGACAGATATGAATAGGATTATCATTTTGATAATATCTTAAAAATCACCCCACTCTTTTTTTTTACAATAAATATTTTTTTTTACACTATTTTTAATTCAAATTTATTAAAAAAATATCTCTATTTTTTAGTTGGATTTTCTATAAAAGCGTGTCTTTTTACATTTTATTTAAACTATTTTTTAGTTGAATTTTCTATAAAAGCGTATTTTTAAGTTTTTTTTAAATTTAAGTGAAATTTCTTTATCGACGTATGAGAGAAATTGGTCTTGACGCGGACACTCCGGGTCTCAGGTAAACAAAAAATCGCTAATCCTACTTGTCATCGGTCCTTAATAAGTATGCCAGATTTCGAGTTAATCCGATGTTTTAAAGGGGGTCAGAATCATGTTCAAATATTCTGTTACTTACTAACATGTATGAAGCAAATAAAAGCGTATTAAAATGGTGAACATTGGGGGAGGTCTGTGTCTAGCAATGGATAAATGTGGGCTGAGAATGATGATGATGAAATATTTCAAAGAAAGTATCGATAAACTAGGGAAAACGGCAAAGACCCTCATTATGTAAGTCATGAAACAGCTGAGCTTGATTGTAGAAATAACACTTTTCACCTTCATTGGGGGATACATAAAAGGAATGAGAAGTTCAGCGCTGCCACCACAAGAAGTTCAAATGATCTTTTGAATAAAATTTGCATTATAGTTGGACTTATTGGCGAGCTCTTCAAAATCTTGGCGTGCCAATTGGGAATTTTCTGTTCAATTCGAAATACAGATAGAAAAATCTGTAACTGCTCTCCTGAGTGGCGATCCGAAGCGCGCGTTCAAGAGATCAATTCTATGCCACCATTTTTATTATAATAAAAATTGTATAATGTTTATAGTAACTCATTTTGTATTATTTTTATATGAAATCATATGATTCATGTTTTTTTTTTAATAGTATGCTTTTGTTCTGCCGTTACAGCAAGAATAAGTGCTCATTATATTATAATTAGCAGTAGTATCCGTTACCTTTTCTGAAAAGTAATTCCATATACAGGATGTATTCAGACATGCCCTGTGGTAAGGGGGCGTTAGAATCCCACCACGGTATCCCCTGCCTGTCGTAGAAGGCGACTCAAAGGGGTCCTTGGGGTCGCTGGACGCGCTGCGGGGGCAGTGCGTCCACATAGGTGACCCCGAGAGAGCGGCGGTACGGTGGCCTGTGACCGTCGCGGGCGCCCAAAAGAGGTGCCCAAATCGAGTAAGTGGGGGTTTACACCTCTTAAAAATCTGAGAGGGCCGAGACGCTCTCGTCTCGGAAGCGCACTGGGCGGCTGCGGAATCATTGTGGGCGCCTCTCGCCCACGCAGCGTGGTCGCCCAACTCGGCGCGGAGATGGCCACCGGGGGGTTTTGGTCGGTATGCCGGTGTAGGTTAGGGTAGGTTAGGGACCCAGCCCGGCACTAACATCTGCGTGGACGTGACGCCGCCACGCGCCGGGCTGGAAGGCCGGTGACCCCGACATACGCTTCCCGCCCCCCTTCCCCCCAGGGGTGGTGGGAGGTAGAGCCATAAGCAGCTTTCCCCTCGATAAAAAAAAAAAAAAAAAAGGATGTATTCAGACCGTGATCGGAAACTAAGGCATATAATAGTTGCGGTGATTAAAAACATCGTCACATTAAAAAAAAACCCGACAAAAAAGAAATACGTTGTCTTTACAACCACATCCATTTAATACTATGATTGTTAGGAAAATGTCATTTTTTTATTTTTTGTCGGGATTTTTTTTAACGCTAATGTGTTTGTAATCACCGCAGCTATTATCTGCCTGTATATATGTCGTCCATATATGTCGCACGACGTTTACTTGCCACGTGCCACGAGATCGACAGATTTATGGCCGAATACTGAAACGCTACTTAATCTGAGGGCGACTTATATTTATGTGGCTGTTATAATTTAAGCGGTATATACTTAAAAAATGTCATGTAAAATAACTTTTTGTGGTAATGTTGGCACTTGGCATTTATGGAAATTTAAGTGGGCATTAGTTAATCACAGTCTTAAAACCGATAAATGATGTTTCAGTATACCGCTTAAATTATAACAGCCACTTAAATATAAGTCACCCTCAGATTAAGTAGCGTTTCAGTATTCGGCCATTAGTCATTTAGAATAGCCTAACAGCTAAAGCTATTAACATTTTTTAGAGAATAGAGATCCTAGGCAATTTTTATGAAGTGATATCATAACACCTTTCCTGTTCAAATCCAAGGACATTATGAAGATTATAAAGAGGTTAGTGGGCGCCCTTGTCGCCATACATCATTTTAGATTCAAGTTACGCCCAAATTGCTTTAGTGTTACGCGACGTCCCGAGGGAATACGTAAATAAATCCTTCATCTCGTGTTAATTAGTTTGAATAATCTATCCTTATTGGTTTGGTGGTTATGGGTTATGAGCCTGAAGTATATATATAACCTAACGCCTATATTCCCTGAAGGGGTAGACAGAGGTGCATTTCTGCTCTCACTTTCGTTAATTTCGTATTTGTCCCACGTAACAGAGGGCGAGTCCATTGCCGTTTTTCGGGCAAATTTCCAGGCTTTGGGCTGCTACTGAGAATTTCCTAATGGAAAAACCCAATAACACTATGCCCGACCCGGGAATCGAACCCAGGACCTTTAGATCGCACGGCACATACTAGAGTAGCGGGACCACAGGGCACAAATGTTTGTGTGATCCACAAATGTTTGTTTCGGGTCTAGGCGTTTGTGAGACCGTAAAGTCTCTCGTAGTTTCTGATACCCACGACATAAGCCTCGTATCTTAGAGTGGAGTCAGAAGTATGTGACTCTTCGGTGTATTTATTTATTATACCTAAGTATCTTATTTCGTCAAGGAATTTTTTAGATATTTATTTATTTATTAACACTATCTTGTATATATACAAAATTATATAAAGAAACTTAGGTAATAAGAAAGAAAACAAGAGGCGGTATATGTGTAGTCTGCTAACCCATGGTGGACTAAGATCACTCTTATCGTCTTTCGTCTCTCAGTCATCGAGAAGACGCATGTGCTGCAGTAGAACGATTATGAGCTGAACATCATCATCGTCATCATCATCATCAGCCCATAAATTTCCCACTGCTGGGCACGGGCCTCCTCTACAACTGAGAGGGTTTAGGCCTTAGCCCGCCACGCTGGCCTAGTGCGGGTTGTCGGACTACACACTTAAGAAATTCCTAAGAGAACTTTTAGGTGTGCAGTTTTCCTCACGATGTTTTGCTTCACCGTGAAATTATTGTGAATACACACATTACTTGGAAAAGTCAGAGGTGTGTGCCTGGGTTTTAATCCGCGACTGTTGAGATTATAGACTCGAGGCCATCACAACTTCTTACTTATGAGCTGATAAAGATCATGAACTAACTCAATTAGAATTCTTCTGGAATACTTTCTAATCTCAGCTTGAGATTGGCATTCAAATAGAATTTTATTTTGTATTCCGCCCCACTGCACGGAATTCTAGGTTTATGGAGCTAAATAGTAGTTTTAGTGCTGTCTAAGTCTTACACTTTAATTTTGGGAAGACAATGGTTTGTGTTTCTGTTTTCATTTTTAACTGACCGTGTGTTGCTTTTTTAATGAGAGATTTCACGTGGCTATTAAAATAATACATGGAACATTCACAATCACGCTTATATCTCCTAAGGGGTAGGCATATCTGAGCCCATGTGAAACCATATAAATTGAATAATATTTATTGAATCTATAAAATGTCAAACACATCACTTACATTCAGTCATTTCAAAATTTTACCACATAGTTCGGAAGGCATCACTAGAGAAAAACGGACACACAACTCCGAAAAGTCATAGGTGTGTGCCTGGGGTTTGAAACCGCGACCGTCGAGATTCTCGGCCGCGTGCCTTAACCTCGAGGCCATCACGACTTACGACTTACGATTAAGCATTTATACATTATGTAATTACGTAATAAATAAAATAATGATATTAGTAATGAATTGTTCTGTTAAGTAGATAAGACATGTAAGTATATAAATAATAATAACACACATTGTTCTTACCTACACTACGATACGAGTCTTGTATCAAAAGTATAAGAAACTTCGAGAGATTTCTTGATCTCACAACCACTCACACCAGAAGGTAAGACAAGTGGTTTGAGAGCATCATAATTTTTTTCCTCTTTATAATATCATTGTAGATGTACACTAGATTTTCACTAAGTTTAACGTAGTACATACCCCATAGAACATAGAGTCCGGCCCACATTCGGTCTCGTTTCACTGGATTAAGTACCAAAGCATTCTACACTAATGAACGGGCTGAGTAAATAAAAGCTTTTTAAAAACATTCGCTTTGCCGTTCACGTGCAGGCGAAATTTCGGTAATTGCTTTATATTAGTGCGCCTAGCATGATTATTATACATACATACATAAACTCACGCCTGTATTCCCCGAAGGGGTAGGCAGAGGTGCATTTCTGCACCCACATTTCGCCAAGTATGTATCAGTCCCACGTAATGAGGGGCGAGCCTATTGCTGTTTTTCGGGCACATTTCCAAACTCCGTGCTGTTACCGAGAATTACCTATTGGAAAAACCCAATATCACTTTTCCCGACCCGGGAATCGAACCCAGGACCTCTAGATCGCACGACACATACTTGTACCGCGAGACCACGAGGCAGTCTGATTATTATACATAATATGTATTTATCCGTGAATTGAAACGCAGTTGTGAAGTCTACTACTAGCCTAGTGAGGTTGAGACTTCATTTTAAATGTTGACGACTATTTTTTGAATTTTACGATTTTATTGTTTTTAATTTTATGATTTTACTATTTAATGAAGAGCAAATGGGCCTTCTTGAATAATGGTTACACGGAGGTGGTTTGAGTCTATTAATGATTAAAAATCTTCAAAAAGTAAGAGATGTGTGGTGTGTAAATGCCTTTTTTATGTACCTACATCAAATACACTTTACATTTTGATACATACCTACATTATATACAATACGACATTTGGGGAGGAGGAATGATGGTCGATGGACAAATGCTTATTAGTGGCTTCGGGAAGGTGCAAGAAAATTGGGGCAGACCACCAGCTAGATGGTCGGATGATTAAGCGGATAGCCCATGTAGCCGGAAAGCTACTCGTATGCCGAGCTAATAGCCGAGCATCGGGGAGGCCTATGCCTAGCAGTGGGTACGTGTGGGCTGAGAATGATCATGAATGATAATATATATACATACATACATGCATATTTATTCCTGAATGCCCGGAAGAGGTCGGCATAAGAGCGTTTCTGCACCTACATTCCGCTAATATTGGAAGGCGTTTATAAAGTTTTTCGGCAAGCCTATTGCCGTTTTTCGGGCGCATTTCCAGACTTTGAGCAGCTACAGAGAATTACTGATGGAAAAATACAAGACATTGCCTTCACCGGGAACCTAAACCTGCTCGCAACGAGGCAATAAGGCGAGTATATTTTTATGTTATTATTATAATGTTTGAAAGTCCCAGGGCGTAGTTGGCTAGATATCAGCTCGCGAAACGAGAGGCCGCGGGTTCGATCCCCGCACCGGGACAAATGTTTGTGTGATCCACAAATATATTATTATATTTGTTTTGGGTCTGCATGTTTGTGTGACCGAAAAGTCTGTCGTAGTTTCCGATACCCACGACACAGGACGTGGATCCTAGTATGGGGTCAGAACTATGTATGTGACTGTTGGGTGTATTTATTATTTTTATTTATAATAAAATTCCATTATAATTTAAGACACATTTATCTTCGGACATACTTCTCAAGTACGCACAGACCAAGACGCTGTCAGTAGCTACATACACCCAAATGACAAATACACGTAATTAGGAGCGTCTGTCCGCGGCACGCTGGGCCGGCCTCACTCGATCAGCGATAGTTAATTATCGCGACGGGCGATCGATCATGTTACCACAGCTCATCACCACGTTGGAGCAACACTAAGCCATTTGCTTTTCATACAAACTGTCAATTTATGTAGTGCTCTTGTGGATTATAGTGTCAAATACTTTCGTTTCGTTATTTTTTTTCAAAACAAGATATACGTATGCGTCATAGAAAAGTTGAATAAGACTAGAAAGGAAATGTCAGCATGCTAAGTGTGCCGAACCTACAATTAGACTATCATATGTATGTAGAATGAATACCATTGTGTGTCTCAAGCGGTGCTTGGTCTGACAAGACCAATGGACCAAGAAACATTCCCGTGAGCCTTTTCTTTATGTATTTTACTTACTTTCTTTGTTAAAACAACTTATGTAAGAACATCATACGTTAGATGCATTCTAAGCTCGGCGGAATCTTTTAAACCCTCGTCTAGTTGAAGTTTGCGGCGAGCTAACGAAAATATATGCCGTGTGTTACACCCGATCGTGAGGTGTCGAGTAAACCTTAGATGCAAGCTAAGGATTATGTTAAATAAGTCTTGGTAGAACAAGATAGATTAAATAAGTAGCAAATGAACAAAAAAGGTACAATTTTTTTTCTTGCCTTTTTTATTATTACAGCTAAAAGCACTAGTTTCGGTGCTATGCCAAATTTCATAGGTTCTTTTATTTCTTGGGTATACTTTAAAATATATGAATAAAAAATTAAGACGTTTAAATATCTAACAGATCATTTGTCAAAAAAGTTTTTAATACCACTTTTCACTTTCCCGCCACAAAATTTAATTTACTGCTCAATTTTTTTACTAACAATCAAATTTAGAACACACTTCCTAATTAATTCCCGCCTAGAAGTCTCTATTGCTCATAACCTTTTAAACTTTTGAATTTCGATCACATAATGATAGTTATCTTCATAAATTTCAGCCAGTATAACTAAGTGTGCCAGCAAGAAATGGTTATAAACTTTTCTTTCACCTCAGTTATAGGAGCCGACGTGGAATTCATACAAACTGGAGCTAATCTTTTTAATTTATCGCTATGTCACACGGGGAATGGGTTTTTCGTGGGAATGTTAAAGGTGCAAGCAACATTATCTTTAAAACGAAGAGATTGGTTAATTTTTGTTGTTTAATTTCGATATTTTGGTGAGATATTTGCGATTTACTAATAAACTTTTTTATTCCGCGCGCTCAAAATGAATAAAAGTACATTTCAAAATTTTAAATATTTTAGTTATCATTGTCACACTTTGAAATCAAAAGGTTTAGAGCCAGTTTTAGAAAAGGACTCGTTTTAATATCTAAAACATAATAAAACCGTTAGTCCGAAACTCATTTATGGTATTACTTTATGACATTCAATCAACAATTACTCCTAAGAGATATGTTTCATTATAAAATTAAACCTTTTTTAAAAAGAGGGAAACGGCTCTTTCATAGCATGTGGTTGTTGAAAGAGCCGCCACTTGTTATGAAAGAGCCATGCACGATATTACCAACTATTTCAATAAATTTTTCCAAAAGTTAAACAACATTAACAAGAAATGTCATTTTTTTATTACAATACCGTAACAAAAACTAACCAACATTAGTTAATTAATAACACTCATTTCAAAACTCGTAGCTCTTGAAAGTTTTGTTTTCTAGATTTTCTAATGAATAAATAAATTATATTTATTTTGGTGCATAAATCCTCTGAAACAATTGTCACTACTACTAATAGCTACTGTATAATCGTATGTTAATTTTTTAGGTGCAATTTTTAGGTAATCAATCCTTTGTTCCTGATCCAAAATGAAAATACGTTTATTGCTTGTTTTTGGACAATGTTTGTAGGTCTGTTCGCTATAGGATTTAATTTTTTATTGTAGAAGTTTTAGGCCCCTTGCGTGTTTTTTTAGGTTATGCTGTTTCTGATGATATTTGAATGTCTATAACAAAATAAAACAAAATAGCAAAGGTCCAAAACAGGTTGTTATGAAAGAGCTAGGCATGAAAGAGCCGGCTGTTTCATCACATATTTAGTTAGCTCTTTCAAAACAAGTAGCCACTAAATGCAAAAACCTTAAAAGTATATGATCAAATCACGAATAATGTCCATTAAATATTACAATTAGAAGATAAAATGAGTGCAGACTCTAGTTGTAATGTAATTTTGATGTCAAATCAAACCATAGTATAAAAAAATGGTTGGAATAACAGCATAAAAACTTACTTTTCAATGCCTCTTTTTTCGATAGCCTCTTGCTCCGTCACTACACTTCCGCGAACTATCAAATCTTTGTGGGCCACAGATAGTCGATGTTTCCACACGAAAATAAAATTCAAATGATGATAATTTCAAAAGGTCGGGTAAAAATCCAAGTGGCTCATTCAAAACATGTTTCTTTCATGCCCACCTTCCCCTACATTATTTCTTTCCAAAGCCTAGTGTTTTTAATTTCTATTTTCATTCATGTCAGTGCTATTAACAGTCCTATGTGCACAACACATCGCTAGGTTATCTTACTTATCCACTCCACTCAGTTGCAGCTGTAAATTTTATTTTTCAGTACTACACATTCCTAATTCAATTTACGTGTTTAAAAATAAATGTAAAACATTAGCTATGCTCAAAGTCACATAGTTAGATGTAAAACTAAAAGTGAACCGCACGCAAGCGTTGTGAACTCAGAAATTAAAGTTCCTAAATTAGTCAGCCACGCGTGATAATTGAGAAGGCTATTTCGGAGCCGTAGATATATTCCCCATGCCAAAAAAAAATAAAAAAAAAATATATATATTATATAAGTGAAAATGTTGTGAGCAGTGATGGCCTCGAGGTTTAGGCGCGCGGTCGAGAATTTCAGCGGTCGCAGATTCAAACCCCAGGCACACACCTCTGACTTTTCGAAGTTATGTGTGTATTCACAATGAATTATCACATGCTTTAACTGTGAAGGAAAACATCGTAATAAAACCTGCACACCTAAAAGTTCTTAGGAATTTCTTAGGTGTGTAGTCCGCCAACCCGCACTAGGCCACCGTGGTGGACTAAGGCCTAAACCCTCTCAGTTGTAGAGGAGGCCCGTGACCAGCAGTAGGACGTATTTGGGCTGATGATGAATGATGAATGATGAATGTTGTAACTTTTGGATGTTTTATATAGATACTAAGCAACTCACACGCTTGTATTCACGAATTTTAGGCAGAAAAGTATTTTTTTTTATAGTCTTTATTTTATTCGGGGTTTAATCCTAGAAGGATTTGACAACCCTATCATACCTTTTACATATTTACCTGTATATAAATATAAAGAAAAAATAGCATAAATGCTGTCTACTGGATTGGATAAATTTATTTGATCATAATTACCTGTTTGTTACCGTTTCACTGCTGGGCCTGCTTACAACTGAGAGGTTTTAGGCCTTAGTCCACCACGCTAGCCTAGTGCGCGTTGGCGGACTACACACTTAGGAAATTCCTAAGAGCTTTTAGGTGTGCCGGTTTCATCACGACGTTTTCCTTTACCGTTAAAGTGCGTGATAATTCTTGGTGAATACACACATAACTTCGAAAAGTCAGAGGTGTGTGCCTTGGGTTTGAACCTGCGACCGTCGAGATTCTCGACCGCGCGACTAAACCTCGAGGCCATCACTACTTACTCCTTAAGCACCATAGCGGAAGACTATGAAGTTCAAAGAAGCTCCTCTTGATTATACGTACCAAAGTCCCTCCCAATTTGGAGGAGTCCATAAATGGACGGTGCGCTGGGCGGACGCGGACCATTTAGGGCGCTTCTCGCCCTGAGATGCCGCAAAACCGCCCTAAATGCGCGAGATGGTCACCGAGAGGTTTTAGTCGGTATGCTGGCGTAGGATTTTGGTTAGGGACCCAACTCAGCTAAAGCGGACAATTGTTCCGCGCGCCGAGTTGGAAGGCCAGAGACCCCGACATACCCCTTTAGGCCTCCCCCGAGGTACCGAACAGGGGAGCTTAAAGAGCTTTTCTCTCGTAAAAAAAAAAAAAAAAAAAATACGTACTAAAGTGCTAGCGAAGTATTTCTTTGACGAATTTAATAGTTGAAATTACAATTTAAAATTGTAATAAGCTTAATACAAGTTAATCGCGTGCCAGATTTTTGTGTAATGTAATGTTTAACTATTTATCGTCATTTTAATCACAATTACAACGATAAATAATTGCGATAAAGAAACGTACTAAGAATAATTTTACAAAATTTACTAAAATTATTTTTTTATCTGTGACATGGATTGTGAACCGTGAAGTTTTTTGATAGTAGAGGTTATTTTTAATTTTGAAGTATTATTATTGTAATAATAAAACGAGAGGCCGTGGGTTCGATTCCCGAAAAATATTGGTATGATACACAAATATTTGTTTCGGATTTAACGTCTCATTAAATTTTCTTGTAGTTTCTGATATAAACAACACAAGACATAATATTAAAAGAATTGGTACTGCACAGTTTTTTTTATAAATTTTAGTTGATGATTACCTAATAGTTGAAATCTTAGTTACCTAGTTTATAAATAAGCCTGATAAGTTTCAATAGTTCTGCATCTTAAGTACAATTTTTTGAATTTATATATATATAAATAATAAATAAATACAATACAATTATGTTTATAATGTTATTTACATTATAAAACTAAATTAAAATTCAAGAATTATTTCGTATTATGCTTCGGGTCATGCTGATTCAGTACCGACACGTCGGTGACCGACACTACATCACATTGCACGCAAACGAAAGTTAAGTTTAATTCGCTTGTTAAAAATATAAATGTATTGCCGGTGACTCGCTCAAAACTTCCCCAGACTATTATGTTCAACTCGCGAAGTATTTTAATGGTTCTGACAGTTTACTCGGCGAGCTAATGCACTCGATTTTTACGTACTTTCGAAAAAACTTTACTTATGCGAAATTTCAGCTTAAAAACGTTTCAAATGTATAAATGTTAAAGCATATGACAGCCCCGTGGCGCAGTTGGATAGACACCAGCTTGCGAAACGTGTGGCCGCGGGTCAGAACTATGTAGGTATGTGTCTGTTGGGTGTATTTATTTATTATTTAACTTTGTCAGGAGGGATTAATGAAAGGGGCTACGTAAAAGTTAAATTACCTCGTATAATGCGAGTACAGTGGGCCAAGGTCCCGAACAACTGCCTTGTATGAAAGAAAGGGCTCGCACAAAGACTTAACGCGCACTCCGCACGCCGAGCCCCACCTTACCTAATACAAAACTAACTTGTAATAAGTTCCGTGTTGCTACGCACGAAGCTAATAACCTTTTTTCCCAACACTACGGCGAGTTTACGGGCCGCAACGGCAATAAAA
Organism: Hemaris fuciformis; assembly: GCA_907164795.1. Lineage (NCBI taxonomy): Eukaryota > Metazoa > Arthropoda > Insecta > Lepidoptera > Sphingidae > Hemaris > Hemaris fuciformis. The sequence goes on along the minus strand of OU015450.1, from coordinate 11,984,638 downwards.
CTCCATCAGTCGGCGACTACGTGCGTGGCTCCTAACAGCCTCCGCGGAAAGTGCGAGCGGGGCGGAGGACGGGTCGGGGCGTCGCGACGCTCAGTCGGGCGCCGGCCTCGTGCAGCGCCGGTCGCTGCCCATGGCCCGCGTCAGGTAACGCGGCATGCGGCCCGCGCTCGCGCTCGCAGCGCTGCCAGCGCTTGCTGCGCTCGCGGCGTGCTACGCGGGGGCGCGCGCCGAGCCCCCGCCCGCGCCCCGCGACCAAGCCATCACCAATACCACGCACCATGTGCTGCAATGTTCCGATGGTCTCGTCCTCCCCGCCTGGCTGCCGCTCGAGGATGTGCCCACCCTCGACATCACCCTCCGCGGTATCGTCTACTTCTTGGCGCTCATGTATCTCTTCATCGGGGTGTCGATCGTATCCGACAGGTTTATGGCCGCTATCGAAGTTATTACATCTAGGGAGAAGGAGGTGCGTGTGCGACGCAACGGAAGCGACCAGATCGTGGTGGTCCGAGTATGGAATGAGACCGTGGCCAATTTGACCTTGATGGCTTTGGGCTCTAGTGCGCCTGAAATCCTTTTATCAGTGATCGAAATAGCCGGCAAGAACTTCGAAGCTGGTGACTTAGGTCCCGGAACCATCGTCGGATCAGCCGCTTACAACCTGTTCGTGATTATTGCCATCTGCGTTGTGGTCATACCTGACGGAGAAGTTCGGAAAATTAAACATCTCCGAGTATTCCTGGTCACAGCAACTTGGTCGGTGTTTGCCTATGTGTGGCTATATCTCATTCTAGCAGTTATCTCACCAAGCGAAGTCGAAGTTTGGGAAGGAGCCGTCACTTTCTTGTTTTTCCCCGCGACAGTCCTTACGGCATATATAGCTGACCGACGTTTATTAGTATATAAATACTTGAAGAAAGGATACAGAGTTAATGAAAGGGGAGTCATCGTGGAAGCTGAAGGCGATGGCTCAGTTGAAATGGCTTTGAAACCTGGCGGAGATGATTACGTGTCGGATGACGAAGATGGTAGGGAAATAGAGAAGTCCAGAAGAGAATACGTTTCAGTCCTTCGAGAATTAAGAAGACAGCATCCCGATGAGGATCTCGAGACTGTTGAACGAATGGCTTTAGAGACACTAATGGCTCGTGGGCCAAAATCTAGAGCATTTTACAGAGTTGCCGCCACACGCAAAATGACTGGGGGAGGCGATTTCTCCAGAAAAATATCGGAACGAGCCCAAAGTGATCTTAGTGAAGTAAAAGCTGAATTACAAAGAAGAGATTCTGGTACAACATCCATTGAGCCTCGAGGGCCCAACGTGCGCTTCGACCCTGATCACTACACCGTAATGGAAAACTGCGGGTCCTTCGAAGTCAGAGTAGTTAGAGCGGGAGACCTAAATGGGGATATCACAGTCCAATACAGTACAGAGGACGGGACAGCCGAAGCAGGGTCGGACTACGTCTTCACCCAGGGTTCCTTGCATTTCAAACAGGGAGAGACAGAGAAGACTTTCAGCGTTCAGGTCATAGACGATGATGTCTTTGAAGAAGATGAGCATTTCTACGTGCGTTTGAGCTCTCCTAGGGGAGCCTCCCTAGCATCCCCGTCCACGGCAACTGTGGTGATCTTGGATGACGATCATTCTGGAGTGTTCTCTTTCCCACAACGGGACTTTGAGTTGACGGAGTCTGTGGGTACCTACGAGTTGAAGGTGGTGCGGACGGCTGGAGCTCGCGGGAAGGTCAGGATACCTTTCTGGACTGAGGACGGCACGGCAAAGAGCGGCGCGCAGTACGAGTCAGCTCAAGGCCACATCATGTTCGAGAACAACGAAACTGAGTAAGTATTTTATTTGCAACAAAACGCATTAGAATCTGTGACTGGAATAGTTACATTATTTTACACTTCCTTATTAATGCATATTAGTCTGTGTTTTAAAATTATGTTACTGCAATTTTTCAATTGTGTTTCCCTATATTTTTCCTTATTCATAAATAGTTTCCCGACGGGTATACAGTAGCCGTCTGCATTGGAGGCGGGATGATTGATGCAGTCCTTTCAAATAGGTTTATTCATATTTTCAGCTGTCAGTTATATGTTACAAATGAGTTTGCATATCCGTTTCTTAGTTATTAAAGGAAGGTGGATGAAAAAAGTACTACGGATTTTTTTTACGATGTTAATTATTAGAATTTCAGCGGTTTCGGCAACTTAATTGAAATTTGATTTTTTTCAAACTTTCATTTCACTAACGATTCATTATGGACGATTTTTAGGTGCATTCTTAAAATGGACATTAACATTTAAATATTTAATTTTACGATAAATACTAAAGATATTTTTAAAAACTATATTTTGCAAATCAAATGTGCTTTTTTGTAAGTTTTTGGTAGGTAAAAACAGAGGTACAAAAAAATGTAGATCACCGCAAATCCTTCTGTTAGCACTAATCTGTTATTTGTTAAAATCTAATGTTAATATATGTCATTGCAACGTAATACTTAAATGTGCTAATGTAAGTAGGCGGGTATTGTACAAATGCGGCTTCCTGCCGCAATGCGTGTCGCGATCATTCAATTTGTGTGGCATGCAGTCCTGTTCTGAAGGTGGGACATTAGCTGATTTAAGGAGGTTTATTAGTAGGTCAAATTAATATCTGACGGGCCATTTTGGCCTTTGGAAGTACTGGAAAGGCAGGTAATGGTTTTATTATTGTCTAAAAGCGAGTCCGTGGGTTTACGAGTAAGTGGGTTGCAAGTGAGTGCAGTTTGGAACACAGAAAGTCGTGATACTATTTGTTCTCTAGTTGATACATAAATACTGGCTTGTTTTAAATCGATTGTTGAAGTATCTCTGGTACAAGATGGTATTATTATAATGTATGGTGATGGTAATATATAATGTAACAAGTCGTGATGGCCTCGAGGTTTAGGCACGCGGTCGAGAATCTCGACGGCCGCGGGTTCAAACCCCAGGCACACACCTCTAACTTTTCGAAGTTATGTGTGTATTCACAATGAATTATCACGTACTTTAACGGTGAAGGAAAACATCGTAATGAAACCTGCACACCTAAAAGTTCTTAGGAATTTCTTAGGTGTGTAGTCCGCCAACCCGCACTTGGCCAGCGTGGTGGACTAAGGCCTAAACGCTCTCAATGGTAGAGGAGGCCCGTGCCCAGCAGTGGGACGTATATGGGCTGATGATGATGAATATATAATGTACTACATACATGTTTATTACCTTTATGGTTTATGCTTATGGCATGCAACCTTTAGCACACTAATTCGGTATCTACGGGTCATTTCTAACACTCAATTTGTTGTCAATTTGTTAAATTATATAACAAGATGTAGTATTTACAGTATATAATACAATTTACACGCTAGTAGTCTACATCATGTTACTAGTGTGCAAACTGTATTGGGAATCTTTTTAATATTTTTTTAACAATGATAATTATGCATTATTCTAATCTTGTTTGGTTGGGAGAAAATGATTTAAATATATTTTTTTTCAAATACCTTTTGTATAAACCATAGTGAAGTGAACTCTTCGAAATTATGTGTGTATTCACAATTAATTAGCACTTGCTTTAACGGTGAAGGAAAACATCATAATGAAACCTGCACACCTAAAATTTCTTAGAAATTTCTTAGGTGTAATCCGCCAACCCGCACTAGGCCAGCAGCGTGGGGGACTAAGGTTTATACCCCCTCAGTTGTAGAGGAGGCCCGGGCTGATGATGATGGTGATGATGATGAGTTATAAATCATAAATTATATTTACTAAAATGTATTAGATAATGCTCCAACGTGATTACGTTGATTATATCGTGATAGTATCGTTTGATTACAAATTCCAATAGAATGTTTTAAACCTCAAGGTTCCCGGTATACATCGTAAGACCACGGAACCATGGCAACTAACGCAGTCAACAAGAACTTAGATTTACATCAACTTACACTCCAACAAGGCTATCTGTAAGTTTTTGCAGATCGTTTTATAAATGGTAAATTAAAAATGACTGAATCTAAATAAAGTTAAAGAAAGAAGCTTAAAAAAATATTTTTCAATTAATTTTATAAAAAACCTTATTAAAATAAGGTTATAATATAATAATTTTTAATTTCGTTAAAAATAGCATTGAAATTGATAGAAATTAAGGGCAATAATTAATTTAAAAGTAAGACGCGTGAAACACTTAATAATATAAATAGCGGTGACGTCACTTTGCATATCGTGCGTCCTTTTTTAGTAATAATAAATTTTACTGTCACAAATATTTGTGTCTGGTCTGGGTGTTTTTGAGACCGAAAAGACTCTCGTAGTTTCTGATACCCACGACACAAGACTTGTGTCCTAGTGTGGGGTCAAAACTATGTATGTGACTGATGGGTATATTTATAAAAAAAAAAATCCTTTTTTCAGTCACATATTTGCAACGAACTGTATTTTGGTTTTTTCATAGCTATTCCCCCTATATTTATAATATGGGTAAAGGACGACAGTCCAGGTCACAAGGAAGTTCTACTTACGCAAGCAAATGTATTTTTAAATGTACTCGAACCGAAAAAGGCTGGCCGTTGTACGGTTTCTGTTGAAGCCTTAAAAGGAACCGATGAGGTATAGATTGCGACCGGCGATTAGTGCAGGGAGGTCGCGGGCGATCGACCTCTACCTGTCCTCGGTAGCAAATAATCTCTTTTGGATAATCCCGGATAATGAGTTTTTCATATTTCGTCCTTTGGATTTTGCGAGATACTTTTAGTACTTGGGTTAGGGTTACCAGGCTGTTCCGAGAACTTGGGAATCAGTCTAATCTCAATAGTCTTCAAGGTAAGACAAAAAAGGGGGTAAGATTCCCGCAATGACCAATGATTCTATAATCCCCACATTTTAATTGGTTTTAAGAACAGAGTCCCTCGTAATATCAACTACTCATGACACGATTATCTAATTAATTTACAATAGTTAATATAGACTGCGGCACAAGTGTGTGCCGTGCGATCTAGAGGTCCTGGGTTCGATTCCCGGGTCGGGTCTTTGCCCGTTGTTTATTGGGTTTTTCCATTAGGAAAATTCTCAGTAGCAGCACGGAGTATGGAATTGTGTCCGAAAAGCTGTAATAGGCTCGCCCCCTATTACGTGGGACTGAAACATACCTGGCGAAATGTGGGTGCAGAAATGCACCTCTGCCTACCCCTTCGGGGAATACAGGCTATGAGGTTATGTATGTATGTAAAAATCGTGATTTTTTTACAATGCTATAAAATTACTTTCATACGCCGATAAAGAAGTTTCATTTCAAAAATGCTTGGTTGTGTGAGTGTGACAAACTGTCAATGTTCTTCCAAATATGATAATGAAACGCTTTATTGCCAAAATGAGATAAGTTTTCGATGTTTTAATAATTTGGCCCATCAATATAACACAAGTTGTGCCAGCCATCTGTTTAAGTAAGTTGGGAGTTTGGTAAACGTCTTTTACTTAGGCGCAATGCGTGTGGGGACTTCGTACGGCGGCGAAAGTAACTTATATTTGGCGGGTCATATTAGGTTCCGAAGATAGGTATGTTTAACTCTACTGCTATATCCTATATTAAGTTTTTGACATAAACATATGTACTCTCTGAGGCTTGTTTCTCTCTCTTCTCCGACATTGAAATTTTTATAAATTATAAATGCAAAAATATGCTTGTGCAAACAAGTTTATTTAGTCTTTCCTATAATCGACTATGGTGGTGTGTGCTACTTCGACCTGAATGCAGATCTACTCAATAAACTCGACTTTGATTCATTTTCAATCTCCGTAAATTCGATCATGTCTCTTCCTATCGATGCAAAATAAAATGGCTACCTATTCGCCAGCGCAGTATTTTGCATGCTCTTGAGTCTTGGTACACTTTTTTTCTATTTTATTTTCTCCCAATCCATCTTTTTATTTAACTCCATATTTTCAAGGGTCCTCCCACACCAAAAATCTTCGTTCGTCGCACAATCGAAGTCAAGTGTATGAAGTTTTGAAAAAGAAAATAAATAAAATGCAAAATTGATTAATTTTGTCGCGAATTCGTACCTAAACGACTGAACCGCTTTTGATAAATTATACTACAAATCTCATTCTTTATTTATAATATTAATTATGATACAATCCGTATTTTATCAATCTCCTTAATATTAAAATCAAAGATGTAAGTTAATGTTAGGTGAAAACGCCTTCAAAAATTATTTATTTAATAAATTCAAGACACAAATGAACTATATTTAACTTTTAAAGCTACTGCAGCAAGGATATGCCTTTAGATTTTGTTATCACACAAATTCCTGCCCTATGCTTCCCACAGAGGTAGGCAGATACTATTGAGTGCCACAAGTTATCCATGCATCTCATCGTAGTCATCGTACACAACATTATCAGCCCATATACGTCCCACTGCTGGGCACGGGCCTCCTCTACAACTGAGAGTGTTGAGGCCTTAGTCCACCACGCTGGCCTAGTGCGGGTTGGCGGACTACACCTAAGAAATTCCTAATAACATTTAAGTGTGCAGGTTTTATCACGACGTTTTCCTTTACCGTTAAAGTACGTGATAATTCATTATGAATACACACATAACTTCGAAAAGTCAGAGGTGTGTGCCTGGGGTTTGAGCCTGCGACCTTCAAGATTCTCGACCGCGTGCCTAAACCTCGAAACGTGGGTGATAATCATCATCATCCTATTTATATGTTCTCCACGGGCGCTCTTATCCGACCCATTTTTATTATCAGTCCTTACATATGCCATTACCAGGGGAACATAAACCGCTATTTAATGAAATACGTCAAAAGTTATCTCCTATACATGGATAAAGTCCATTGAATATTTGTACTCGTGCAATCTATTGAAGTTATTCGAAGCGTAGAATTTTATTATAAACAAGTTGTTTAAGCTTTCTACTACTGCGGAAGTATGACCTAGATAGTCTTTTCACAATTTTATGTTCTATAAAAACACCAAACTACAGATGTATTGAAATATTTTATTTATTTATTACTAAACGTATTAATTATAGAAATGGCTCTCACTGAAAAATAACCTTATATTTTATTATGATGCTACAAATAGACCATGAAACCCTTACAATAATTACAATCAACACAGTACTAGTACAAAACTAAAAAAATCTTCAGACTTCACTGAAAGGACGTTAAGTCGACTGTGCCGTTTTTGCCAAACGGCTGCAATCGTTAGCCCAATAAAAAGCTAGACACATCTGAAAATTTTATCCACACGAAGCTGACAAAACACTAACAGTTTCTGTGTCCGTTTATATATTTAAATAAAGTCAAAACAACCTCATATGAACTTAATTGAGGGGTATACGTACAGTGAATTAATAACAATAAATAAACTTTGCCTCTTGAGAGAGAAACATCTACAGCGCAAACTAAAACTTAATTGAGGGTATTAGTGTAATTCATAAAACCCTCTGCGATGGCACCTCGTTGGGCGCCATTAGTATTACCAGTTAATAATGAAGCGGGCGGGATGTCTGCAGCTGTGGCCTTGTACGGTTTAATCGCAAATAGCTTTCGCATCGTGTTACTGAATCGTTAAACTATTAAATAAAATTGTTGAACGTGCGATCCTATCGAGTGATACGCGTGTAGTTAACTGTAATTGCTGTGGTAGGGGTGTAGAGCTGTGAATGTTATGGGGGCTTTTTATAGTTTGGGGAATTATATGGTCCGTTATAACTTATGGGGAGCTATTTTATTATGTGTATAATTATTGTTTTTGACTTTTTCTCTCAAATATTTTTTTGTTGTATTTTTGCTATGATAGCCGGTGAGTGGAAATTCTATACAGGGTGTATTCAGACCGTGACCGGAAACTAAGGTAGGTAATAGCTACGGTGATTACAAACCCATTGTCACATAAAAAAAACCCGACAAATATTTAATTATTTTTTAATCACGGTCTGAATGTAGCCTGTATATATTTTTTAGAGACTATGAATTAAAAAACAACGGGTGGCACTCTAGGAGTGTCGGCAGAAGTTAAAACTTCAACATTGTGCATTTTTGAATGTTTTTGAATGGTTAGGGAATAATTTCGTGCGAATTGCTTTATTTATAAGTATAAAAGTACTATCATTTACATGGTAAAGTACAATATTTATTGCGCCATCGTACACAAACATGACATTTTATATTATATAATGCGTCTTACGCATTATCGATCAGGGTCACGTGATCTGACCCGAGTTCAATATTTTTTACCCATCCCAAAAAAAGTGCACAGCGCCGCTAAAGAAGTATTCACTTCAAAAATTAGATGTGAATTATGGTGTTGTATGTTTTATGGCTATTTCTGTCGTAACGTGAGGGTAGGTATAGCCTCTGCTTTTTCACTAGCGTTTCAAAAGTTGTAACTTCTAGGGAGCTATTTTATTATGTGTCTAAATTGTTTGTTGACTTTTATCTCTCGAATATATTTTGATTGTATTTTTGTATGATAGCCGGCGAGTGGAAATTCTATATAGGTATATATTTTTTGAGACTATGAATTCATCATCATCATCAGCCCAAATACGTCCCACTGCTGGGCACGGGCCTCCTCTACAACTGAGAGGGTTTAGGCCTTAGTCCACCACGCTGGCCTAGTGCGGGTTGGCGGACTACACACCTAAGAAATTCCTACGAACTTTTTTTTTTTAGGTGTGCAGGTTTTATCACGATGTTTTCCTTCACCGTTAAAGCAAGTGATAATTCATTGTGAATACACACATAACTTCGAAAAGTCAGAGGTGTGTGCCTGGGGTTTGAACCTGCGACCGCCGAAATTCTCGACCGCATGCCTAAACCTCGAGGCCATCACTGCTATGGCTATGAATTAAAAGACAACAATATCAAAGCTCACCAGCTCGTTTGCCTCCTTTCCCAAAAAAAAAGTACCTTCAATCGACGTAAATGCATGACCAGATAAATGAATTACAAGACGCAATACAACCAAAATTTACCTGGAATTTTCTCTCACTATTTTAGAAGCGCTTTCAGATCTGTCGAACAAATATCTCGCGAGCTGAGCTTTCCAATGTAGACAATATCAAAAAGCTCGCAGCCAAGGAAGAAAATGTATAGGAATTTTCCTCGTATCTATGTTTGTATTAAATTTTCTCCCTCTATTGAATATTTATGGTACACGTTTATCATATTCATCTGCGTAGGTGGAAATAACAATTGAAAGGAACAAACAATCGTCTCGTTTTATTTATCCATATTGTGTATGAAAGTAAAATGATGTAGTTAGGTTCATACATACATAAACTCACGCCTGTATTCCCCGAAGGGGTAGGCAGAGGTGCATTTCTGCACCCACATTTCGCTAGGTATGTATCAGTCCCACGTAATAGGGGGCGAGCCTACTGCCGTTTTTCGGGCACAATTCCAGACTCCGCGCTGCTACTGAGAATTTCCCAATGGAAAAACCCAACAACACTTTGCCCGACCCGGGAATCGAACCCAGGACCTCCAGATCGCTCGGCACATACTTGTACCGCGAGACCACGAGGCAGTCCGTTAGGTTCATTACAGAATAATCTAGTGAAAAGGCTCAAGTTTAAATCCATGTCTTAACGTTCAATTTTATGAATAATGCGTTGCATAATGTTTGATCATTTAATCATGGTTAAGAGGCATGATGTAAAAGTGTGAATTTTCAAAAGAGGAACAACGTTTTCAGTCGCGATATTTAAAACAGAATACGGGTTAGAGATACGTAGGTGAAAAATTATTCTCTTGCTTAAACTTTCGGATATATTACATAAGACTTTTTGTGAACAAAATTAATATTGAAATACATAGTTTTAATGTGAATAAAACCTATTGACCAGTGTATTTTACGCCAGTTACATTTCAATTAATTATTGTGTTTTCTTTTTATAAACTTGTGTTGACATGTGGTATATTGTTTCCTGCATGATACACAAATGATCATTTCGTTTTATTTTAACAGTGGGAGTGTAGATATGTAACTTCAAACACAAATACTCAAACCCTCGCCTCGACCACTTTGAAATGTGCTGTACACCTCAACCATAAACAAAATGTAAAGAAAAATACAACGTATTCACAAACAAACGACTGCAACGTCACCCATAAAGAAACCTCTCGTTCTTCACACAAATAGGCGGTTTATTCACGCCGACGAATGCGAAAGGGCTCGGTAACAAAGCAGCTTGATGTAAAACTCCCACTTACAAACCGGACAGGCCTCGGTATAAGAAATGCAATACGGACGTCCCGGAATTTACGGAATTCAAGAGACAAATTCCGGTGACTTTTGCGTGAATTGTTATTTCGTTAAACACGAGAGTTTTAGATTGAATTCGAATGTAACTTTTCCGGTTTAAGGGTTACGAGTTAAATTAATAATACCGGGAATGAGGATTTTCCATCAGTCGTTTGGAATGATTTTGGGAATGTGCTTGCTGTTTATTAAATCGAAATAGCGCTAAAATACTGACGATGAGGAAAGAACGGCTTTCCTCTTTTAGAAGATGATTTATGTGTGACTTATTATACTTACGTAGCTTATTTTCTATTAGATTAAGATTACAGAAAATAAATAATATAATTGAACTTTATTGCACACACATGACAAAACAAAAGTAAGAAAAAATATTTAGAGGAATTTTGCATATCTGATAGTTATTTGTAAGAATATCTTCTCGTCAATCCACCGGCATTAAGCCGAATGAAAAATTAAAAAAATCTTTAGGTACTGTATCAATATTTTTTAAGATATCACACTGACTGACGTAAGTGGACGAAGGTTTTATCGCGATAATTTTAGGTGACATTTACGACATTAGTCTTAAAATATACTACTTATTGATTTCCTCGTGGTCTCGCGGCTCAAGTATGTGCCGTGCAAGCTAGAGGTTCTGGGTTCGATTCCCGGGACGCGCAAATTGTTATTGGGTTTTTCTATTAGGTAATTCTCAGTAGCAGCACGGAGTCTGGAATTGTGCCCTAAAAACGGCAATAGGCTCGCCCCATATTACGTGGGACTGATACATACCTGGCGAAATGTGGGTGCAGAAATGCACTTCTGTCTACTCTTTCGAGGAATACAGGCGTGAGTCGTATGTCTTAACATTAAAAAATACTTAAGTCAACACGTTGATTATCTATGACAGCCCCGTGGCGCAGTTGGCTAGACACCAGCTTGCGAAACGAGAGGCCGCGGGTTCGATCCCCGCACCGAGACAAATGTTTGTGTGATCCACAAATATTTGTTTCGGGTCTGGGTGTTTGTGAGACCGAAAAAGTCTCTCGTAGTTTCTGATAGCCACGACACAAGACTTGTATCTTAGTGTGGGGTCAGAACTATGTATGTGACTGTTGGGTGTATTTATTTATTATTTATTATTATTTATTATCAAAGTGGTCATGTTAAGATGCTGTAACAGTTTCCCGTGTGTTGCGCGTTCGTTGCTTGCTTTAAACAAGTTTCCGGGTAGACGCGGCTCGCAAACAACAAAATTTGCTGCTAGTTTTCTAAGTCATCTGGAGCATAAACATGGCATAAAATCCACTAGGGTTGTGTGTACATTTACAACTTAGTTAAGTTACATTAATGTTGTTGTTTTGACGTGTATCATCTATACAAATAAATAAAATTGGAGTGTCTGTTTGTAATATTGAAATAACCGCTTTATAATAAATGTATATGGATGTCCGACCCGGGAATCGAACCCAGGACCTCTAGATCCCATGGCACATACTTGTACCGCGAGACCACGAGGCAGTCAGTTAGGAAATTCTCAGTAAAAGCACGGAGTCTGGAAATGTGCCCGAATAACTGCAATAGGCTCGCCCCCTATTACGTGGGACTGATACATACCTGGCGAAATGTGGGTGCAGAAATGCACCTCTGCCTACCCCTTCGGGGAATACAGGCGTGAGTTTATGTATGTGTATCTATATGGATGTATACACGGTACATATACCAAAATAACGTTTTTTACAATTTTTGTCTGTCTGTCTGTTTGTTCCGGCTAATCTCTGAAACGGGTGGACCGATTTTAACGGGACTTTCACTGGCAGATAGCTGATGTAATAAGGAGTAACTTAGGCATTACAAAAAAAAAACTGTTAGGCAGAACGAAGTTCGCTGGGTCAGCTAGTCTATACAAATAAATAAAATTGGAGTGTCTGTTTGTAATATTCAAATAACCGCTTTTTAATAAATGCATATGGATGTATACACGGTACATATACCAAAATAACGATTTCTACATTTTTGTCTCTAATATAACACTATGGGTATTGCGTCAGAAAAGTGCATCGTAACATAAAGGTTTACATCGTCTTACCAAATTAAGTTCAAAGATAAATAATAGATAGAGTCTTATGGTATATAATGTTGTGGATAACGGAATCGGATATTAAGTATAGAGCGACATGCATCTAGAGATTGCAAACCGGGCCCGGCGGACCCAGCCGGGTTGGCGACGGATGCAACCGGGCCCGGCCGGGTTGGTAAACATACCGGGTTGCAATCTCTACATGCATCCCTCGTCACTCCCTCGTCATTTGAAACTATGCCGGCCTGCTTAGTTGCTATTACCCAACAATTAAAAAAACTATATAAGAAGAAGAGAATAAATGAGCTGGCAAGTTTAATCCTTACATTCATAGTAGTGATGGCCTCGGGGTTTAGGCGCGCGGTCGAGAATCTCGGCGGTCGCAGGTTCAAACCCCAGGCACACACCTCTGACTTTTCGAAGTTATGTGTGTATTCACAATGAATCATCACGTACTTTACGGTGAAGGAAAACATCGTGAGGAAACCTGCACACCTAATAGTTCTTAGGAATTTCTTAGGTGTGTAGTCCGCCAACCCGCACTAGGCCAGCGTGGTGGACTAAGGCCTAAACCCTCTCGGTAGTAGAGGAGGCCCGTGCCCAGCAGTGGGACGTATATGGGCTGATGATGATGATGATGATGATTCTTTACATACATACATAACCTCACGCCTGTATTCCCCGAAGGAGTAGGCAGAGGTGCATTTCTGCACCCACACTTCGCCAGGTATGTATCAGTCCCACGTAATAAAGGGCGAGCCTATTGCCGTTTTTCGGGCACACTTCCGAACTCCGTGCAGCTACTGAGAATTTTCCTAATGGAAAAGCCCAATAACACTGCCCGGCCCGGGAATCGAAGACAGGACCTCTAGATCGCATGGCACATACTTGTACCGCGAGACCACGAGGTAGTCACATACTTTACTAATATTATTAATATAATATTAGTAAATTAATAATACATTCTTTACTAATATTATAAATGCGAAAATAACTATGTCAGTATGTTTGTCGCAATTTCACGCCAAAACTACTGATCCGATTTAAATAAAATTTGGTACACTGATAGTCTTGGAGCCTGAGAAAGGACATAGGACATACTTTGAAATTGAGGAATCACTGAAACTTTTGTATCGTTGCGAGGTTCGAACCCGCGGCTTCTCGCTTTACAAGCTCAAGTGTTGCTCTGCTAACTACTCAACGAAGGCTGTTAAATGAATTTTAATTAATGACACCATAGAATAAGGTTAATAGTTAGTACTGTTATGTCCAGATGTTTCAGGTTTGGTTTGTATAAATAAAACTACTAAAGCTTAGTTTCAATAGCGTCTGCCACGTCCACTCGGTCCGATATCAGATGTATGTAGAACAGCGCTTATATTATGATTTATTTTCACGTTTACCTTACAATTTATTATAGGTAAATATTACATGTACACTACAAGTACTATATAAGTAGCATTAAGTTACATAATATGTAAATTGTTGCCCTAAGACTACTCACGAGGACACGAATTTAGGAACTGTGAATATTATGCAAATGCTACTAATTGGATCAAAGGGGTATTTAGTAATGAACAAGAAACTCATTATAAGGGACTTTAAATATTTCTATTAGGAATTTCCTTACAGAGGCTATATTTCTGACAGCCCCGTGGCGCAGTTGGCTTGACACCAGCTTGCGAAACGAGAGGCCGCGGGTTCGATTCCCGCACCGAGACAAATGTTAGTGTGATCCACAAATATTTGTTTCGGGTCTGGGTGTATGTGAGACCGAAAAGTCTCTCGTAGTTTCTGATACCCACGACACAAGACTTGTATCTTAGTGTGGGATCAGAACTATGTATGTGACTGTTGGGTGTATTTATTTATTTATTAAATTTACAACAACAAAAAATACGTCTCTTTCTTTGTATTCGTTAATAAATTGATAATACCAGCTCATGTGAGACCAGATGAAGTAAAGTAAACGGTGAATGAAAACATCGTGAGGAAACCTAAGACCTACCTATGGTTGTTAGGAAAACTTCAATTTTTTATTTTTATTATAAATCCAACACGTAAGCATTTTAATATTTATTCGAGCTTAACCTTACTTTTTTAAATTTCGGGTCTGGGTGTTTGTGAGACCGAAAAGTCTCTCGTACTTTCCGATACCCACGACACAGGACTAGTATCCTAGTGTGGGATCAGAACTATGTATGTGACTGTTGGGTGTATTTATTTATTATTTTATTTATTTTTCTCAAAGGCCGGCAACGCACCGATGATTCCTCTGGTATTGTGGGTGTCCAAGGGCGGTGTTGACCACTTAACATCAGGTGGCACGCCAGCTCGTTTGCTTCCTTTCCCATAGAAAAGGTGTAAAATGTATGGAATATGTCTTTTCTCCGTTGCTCCCGCGACATAAGTATTTATAGTGTTTCAAATCCAAGGTGGCATATTGAATTTTCTTATTCTCGAACAAAAATTATCTGTACCAGTTCGGAGTCCGGAACTTTGCCTAGAAAGCTGAATAAGACTTGAAAGGAAATTTCAGCATGCCAAGCTTGCCGAACCTACGACTAGACTGTCATATATTTGACACGGCCGTTTCTTAGTAAAACGGGTAGCGTGTTATATCAAGACTTTTATAAATGTATGACAACCAATAGCAGCCCTTCATTTTTGTTTGAAATTTTTATCATTGGTCGTGTAATTGTAGTAGAATGAATGGGTGACAGACAAGCGGCGAAAATCGTCCCCAATACTGCCTATATCCCTTCTAATCTTCTTATATTACTTACTTATTCTGTGACTAGCTGACCCGACAAACTTCGTTCCGCCTAACAGCCGATTCTTTAATTATAATTTTTTTGACTAAGTTACTCCTTATTACATCAGCTATCTGCCAGTGAAAGTCCCGTTAAAATTGGTCCACCCGTTTAAAAAAAAAACGTTATTTTGGTATATACATATACCGTGTATACATCCATATGCATTTATTAAAAAGCGGTCATTTCAATATTACAACACTATTATTACACTCCAATTTTATTTATTTGTTTGTATGTACGTATAGATGAATGATGATTGTATAGATGTATAAATATAAAAAACTTGAATTAACTATTATAATTCCAGTACAATCAAAATAACTTAATATAAAATATTCTTAAACAGAGAAACACTGTCCACAAATATTTAGCCTTCAACCCAATATTTCTCGAAATATAACTCCAGAACACAGCAGCCCTACTCTGTCCCTTCTCCAAATTGTGTTCATTTATTTTATCGCTATATTCACGTGTCAAAGGGCAGACCCTTTTTGTTCACACATTTCAGTAAACAAGTGTACGGATTAGGTACGGCCGTGCGAAAATGTTTATTTAGGTGGATTTTGACGAGTGTTATGCCCTTTTGGGCTAAGTTAGTGTATACACGAGGTTCTAGGTTCATACCTGGATCATAAAAAGTGTGTGGTGTTTCATTATCATCATCATCAGCCTATATACTTCCTACTGCTGGGCACGGGCCTCCCCTACCATTGAGAGGGTTAAGGCCTAAGTCCACCACGCTGGCCTAGTGCTGGTTGACGAACTATACATCTAAGAATTTCCTTAGAACTTTTTAGGTGTGCAGGTTTCCTTACGATGTTTTCCTTCACCGTTAAAGTAAGTGACAATTCATTGTGAATACACACATAACTTCGAAAAGTCAGAGGTGTGTGCCTGGGGTTTGAGCCTGCGACCTTCAAGATTCTCGACCGCGCGCCTACAACTCGAGGCCATCGCTACTTCTAAAGAAGCGCGGAGTCTGGAAATGTGCCCGGTGATCTGTAATAGTCTCGCCCTCATTTATACAATAATTTTATAATCGTAGCTGGTGAAGTGGGTGTAGAAATATACCTACTGTTTTGGGGATACAAAAGTGACAGTGTAAAAAAATAAAATCTCTGTACTACGAGTTCTACTATTGAAAATTTCCTAGTCCAAAGCCCAAATACTTTAAGATCGCTAATTATTCCTTATGGAATTCCATAATCATCATCATCAGCGTAAGGAAGTCCACTGCTGAACATAGGCCTCCACCAATGACTTCCATAGTGACCTGTTGGAGGCAGCCTGCATCCAGCGACGACCCGCAATCTTCACCAGGTCGTCAGACCACCTTGTGGGTGGACGTCCTACGCTGCGCTTTCCAGTACGTGGCCTCCACTCGAGAACTTTTTGGCCCCATCTAAATGCTATCAGCTAAATGAAAACTTAGTTTAAAATTACTTATTCTGACCATAAATTATCCGTCCTGAGCACACGATAAAACTTTTGCCAATTTGAATATAAACTAATTTATGAGCTTAGACGAGGGGCATGAGCAGAAGTTACTATTATGTAGTTGAGGGTAATTGTAGGACGTGTTATGATATTTGTGTTATTAATGGGAGCGTACACATACATACATAAACTCACGCCTGTATTCCACGAAGGGGTAGGCAGAGGTGCATTTCTGCACCCACATTTCACCAAGTATGTATTAGTCCCACGTAATAGGTGGCGAGCCTATTGCCGTTTTTCGGGCACATTTCCAGACTCCGTGCTGTTATCAAGAATTTCCTAATGGAAAAACCCAATAACACTTTGCCCGACCCGGGAATCGAACCCAGGACCTCTAGATCGCACGGCACATACTTGTACCGCGACCACGAGGCAGTCATGGGAGCGTTGGTGCTAATATTTTTTTCATGAAATAAAAAATATAAATGCGTTGTCGTGATGGCCTCGAGTTTAGGCACGCGGTCGAGAATCTCGGCGGTCGCCGGTTGAAACCCCAGACTCACACCACTGACTTTTCCAAGTTATGTGTGTATTTACAACGAATTATCACGTACTTTAATGGTGAAGGAAAACATCGTAATGAAATTCTTAGGGATTTCTTAGGTGTGTAGTCCGCCAACCCGCACTGGGCCAGCGTGGTGGACTAAGGCCTAAACCCTCTCAGTTATAGAGGAGGCCTGTGCCTAGCAGTGGGATGTATATGGACTGATGATGATGATGATGTTAAACATCTTCCGTCGAAACATTAAAATTGTTGCGGGCATTAAATTATTATTTAGGTATCTTGTTCTATGTAAATTTAAATAATGTAATTAAAAAAAGACATTTATTGCTATTTAAAAAAAAAAAAAACATGTCGTGTTGCTGAGGGAGTTTCTTGCCGTTTCTTCTCCACAGCGATAACACGTTTCGAAGCGGCAATAGTTTAAAAAATATTAAAAAGTGTAAAATTGACGATTGAAAAGAACTTGTAGAAGTGTATTTGAATAAAGATAATTTGACTTTGACTTTGACTTTATGCATTCGCCAGGATAGACCTTGAGCTACGAAATGTCCCTAAACAACTGCAATGGTTTTTACAAAAAATAAATGTTAACAGGAAAGCCCATTTGGGATTTTAATATGGTCGACTGTAGAAGAAATAAAAATTAAGAAATAATTAACTTGATACAACAATAATTTAACAGTAGCTAAATTTATACTTTACAGGGTTCTATTTGCACTATCGCGTGATTTTTTCGCATAAAATCTTACAATTTGACTTTTTTTTAAACGAAACAAAGAAATGCATGCCATTTTGTATATTTTTCCTAAAGAAACGACCTTCCTCTGAAATGAACAAGTAAATTTCTGTATAACTCTCCGTTTCCAAGATGGTATAAGAAATGGGGATGTCTTTTGATGCATTGAAATAGTTTATTTTGCATTCTACAGACATGGTTTCTTTCTCGTATTTTCGCGAGACAATAGTATTATCATCGTTGAGCCAACCCATTTGAAGTTCGCTCTACCATTTTTATAAATGATGCTCTGAATGGAAGACCTACCTTGCTTTCATGAATATGTTAGAGAAAGTTTGAAAGAAGCTCCTGTGATAGATAAGTTGAAAGGAAACCGTCTGTCGTGGTATGGGCATGTTATGAGAAGGGATGAATCATATGTAGGTAAAAAGGTGATGAATATGAAAGTTTAAGAATGGAACAGCGAAGGAATGCCAAAGAAAAGATGGATGGAGTGCGTGACAGAAGATTTAAAAGAAAAAGGAGGACATTCCCAGACTCCATGCTGCTATTGGGAATTTCCTAATGGAAAAACCCAATAACACTTTGCTCGACCCGGGAAGCGAACCCGGGACCTCGAGGACCACGAAGCAGTCAGGCATTATGTTAAGTATGATACGGTAGCTAATTTTAACATTGAGTACCAAGTAGTTACTCCAGATGAACAGTAAAATGTAGTTCTAAATTAAAATATAACAATTTATACGTGCTTTGTCCTAATGTCTCCCAAGGGGGTAATGTACGGCACGCGTTAGTTAGCCGGCTTTTTCATATACCTACATTTTGTTACATGTAAATCATTTTAATGTTATGGTTGCCGTGGGGAATGTTACATCTTATCATATTTTGGTTACAACGAGGTTTATTGGAGGCCTTTGTGTTTGCTTAGATCTGTAGGTTTATAGGTGAAAGAGTATTGTGTTAAAGTCATTATATTTTAATCAAACCCTTACACCCATAAGTTTTAGATCTTTTCTAAGGTTCATCATCATCAGCCCAAATACGTCACACTGCTGGGCACGGGCCTCCTCTACAACTGAGAGGGTTTAGGCCTTAGTCCACCACGCTGGCCTAGTGCGGGTTGGCGGACTACATACCTAAGAAATTCCTGAGAACTTTTTAGGTGTGCAGGTTTTATCACGATGTTTTCCTTCACCGTTAAAGTACGTGATAATTCTTTGTGAATACACACATAACTTCGAAAAGTCAGAGGTGTGCCTGAGGTTTGAACCTGCGACCGCCGAATTTCTCGACCTCGCGCCTAAACCTCGAGGCCATCACTATTGCATCGACTAGTGGAAGGTAATCATTATTCCCTAGTTCCGTAGTTTTTTTTTGTAAACAATAAGACTTTAGTCAGTAACTGTCTCAGTATGGGTCATATTATAATCATCTGCCAAAAAACGTCCACTGGTTTTTAGAGCGCTCTTTCAGAAGCGGTCTTTACGACTAGACTTCGCGTACTAAAAGAATTCATATGGAGAACCCTAAAACACGAAAGTATCCTCGCTAAAGCATTACGATTAATCAATGTTGTCAAAAAGACTACCAAAATTACATCACCCAAGTAAACTTACATTGCAGTTGAAGTTAGTCTTAACTTAGCACTCGGGAGCTGCATTTGCGATTACCATCGTATGTAGTTCACTTCTCGTTCAGTGCGGAGTAATTTAATACTAAATGTAACTCGGTAGCAGGAAGGCGAAGATATATTTCGATAAACTCTAAAATCCACTTTAGCAGCTCGCTTGTTTTATGTGGTTTAAAATTTAAGAATAAAATATAATTTTTTTTATTACTATTCATTGAGAATGTTAAAATTTGAGTTGAAATATTTGAAATAATGTTTAATTAAAAAATAAATATATTAAAAAATATAATCTTACCGCAAAACGTACGGCACCCTACACATAATTAGATTCGCCCTCCAGTTACTCATCTCAAACTTCTTCCTCAACAAAATTAACTTATTGGTTGGCACACAATAATATTCCTTAACGTAAAAGAAACACAGGCAGTTATTGGTTAACAAGAAAGAAATAAGAACATTTCGCTCATCTGCGGGACTAGTAATGATCAGAGGGAAAATTTGTAGGTTTGTATTCAGCGGGTAATGAAACCGCATAGTGTTATTCCGAATGATATAATTGTAAGGAAATGTATTACTTTCTTGCATCTCTTTTACTTTTTTTTTTTTAATCTGGCACGGCAAAGTGACTCCACTGTACCTGATGGTCACAGTCACAGTCAAGAAAAATAATAAATAATAAAAATAATAAAAAGGTCACCCGCTGGTCGACACAATCATACCGGCCCGCACAAATGCTTCTTCACGCTTCGCTTAAAGGATCCTTTTGCATTATGAATATTTCTCTCTCTTTCTAGCTCCATACAAACGAGCTCATCCGACTCGTGTGATATTTTCTACTTAAATTCCTTTCGTTGACATCCAAACGATCTCAGCAAGCCATTTTTTTATAACACCCAACTGTCACACTCGTAACTCTAAACTAAGAAATAAGATGTGTCTTGAGAATTTTCGAACTTTGAAATGCCCATCCTCGATACAAATATTTGTGGATCACATAAACATTTGTCTCAGTTTCGCGGTACATCCATAGAAGCCCAAAAGCGTTACACGTTAATTGTGTGATGTCTAGTTTATATTTATTTATTGTGGGGTCAGTATATTCTCATTTATATGTCACATGGTTATTGTTACACAAACATTTAAAGCTTAAAGATAATTATTATTCGGAATTTAGTAAGGCAAACATGCGTGGCTACAACTACAAGTATCTGTGTACGTCGGAGCTTAGCATGAGATTAAAGTCTCCAATTCTAGTCCTAAATAGGAATATTGGCTCGACACCAGCTTGCGAAACGAGAGGCCGCGAATTCGATCCCCGCACCGAGACAAAAGTTTGTGTGATACACAAGAATTTGTTTCGGGTCTGGGTGTTTGTGATACCGAAAAGTCTCTTGCAGTTTCTGTTGACCCACGACACAAGTCTTGTATCTTAGTGTGTGGTCAGAACTATGTATGTGACTGTTGGGTGTATTTATTTATTTTATCCTTCAGCCCAAATGAGGGCTTTAAATTAAGTGTTATGAATGCATTAATATCGCCAGACATTCCACAGATAATATTACAGTAACAGGTAAGTTATGGGTTTATTTATGGCTCGGTTGTTATGGTTGATTAAATTCCGCGTTACCGCCAAATGTTCACGAATGGGATACGCGTGAAGAGGTATTATTCCACATGGGCGAGTAAATATATGTTTAATGTAACGGTTATATTAGAAGTGAAGCGGTCGCACATTTTTTCCGTTTAGCCGGGGTGAGTTGATTTTTATATTTTATTGTTTTTTGTTTTTATGCCTTTTCTATACCAAACAAACATCATGATGAAACCTGCATACCTAAAAGTTCTTAGGAATTTCTTAGGTGTGTAGTCCGCCAACCCGCACTAGGTGTCCGCCAGCCCATACATGTCCAACTGCTGGGCACGGGCCTCCTCTACTAAGAGGGTTTAGGCCTAAGTCCACCTCGCTCCGTCAAGGCAATTTTATCCAAACAACCATTAGATAATAATGAAAATATAGATATTACTATAAGAGGTATCATCATCATCATCATCATCAGCCCATATACATCCCTTTGCTGGGCACGGGCCCCCTCTACAGGTGAGAGGGTTTAGGCCTTACTCCACTACGCTGGCCTAGTGCGGGTTGGCGGACTACACATCTAAGAAATTTCTATATTAATAATTTATTTACCCTCTAAATAATATGTCTAGGGACATTCATAATCCCTTACTTGAAGGGCTAGGGAGGGATATAATCATCTATTTGAAGTGCGATACACTGTAGCAATTTGGCACAGAACTATCGAACTAAGATTAATATCTCACGCCACATGTGTTAAGACCGTCGGTACAAACTTGTCAGTCCCTTCGAAATGAGTTAAGACCGCCAATTCCGTTTTGCGGTCTTGCCTTAATACTGCAGTATTAATGTCGGTAATTATGTTATCAAATTGGGCTGGGTTCAACTAGTTGTAGGATAATGGAAATTGTATTATTAAAATTTAAATTCATGAACATAATTAACTTAATCAAACCCCAGGCACACACCTCTGACTTTTCGAAGTTATTTGTGTATTCACAATGAATTATACTTCGTATCCCTTCGAAGATGATTACCAGTTTACTTGCAGCATTACGCAGTATGGTGCTGTCCTTATCACACGGTTTAAAGCTATTCAAAGAAAACACTACCTCTACTCCCACCCCCCACGCAACCGGTCGGCCGATCGCTCGGTGAGCGCCATTACGTATTTTTGTGCGGTCCGAATCACACCTTGTCCTTTGAAACAAAAATATAAGCTTGTAAAATTTTAGTTAATAATGGATAAAAAGAGAGGACGATGACTATAGTGAAATTATGAAGAATTTCATCATCGTCGTCGTCTAGTAATTGTGATGACGAATCATCCAGCATAGTCGTTTCTGACACCGAATTCGTAAATGCAAGCGGTAAGTAAATACCCCTGATATTATTACTATTTAATTGTGTACTGAGGACACGGCGCCGTCATGTCGCGCACCTGGTTGTACATCGGCGCCTGCCTGTTTTTGTTGCTATGCGCACTCAATATTAGCTAAATGCTATATAATACTACGCTCGCTTGCTTTATGCACCTTACGATTATAACCTACCCACAGTGCATTTTTATCCATATAGATTAAATACATAACCATAAATACAGCCTCGTGGCGCAGTTGGTTAGACACCAGACTGCGAAACGAGAGGCCGCGGGTTCGATCCCGCACCGAGACAAATGTTTGTATGATCCATATATATTTGTTTCGTTTCTGGGTGTTTGTGAGACCGAAAAGTCTCTCGTAGTTTCTGATACCCACGACACAGGACTTGTATCCTAGTGTGGGATCAAAACTATGTATGTGACTGTTGGGTGTATTTATTTATAACCACGTAAATTGTGTTGAGTATTGTCTACTGACCTCCACGTATATCGTGTCGAGTAATATTTAAATCATGCGTATGCAGCATGAGCTCCACGTATATCGTGATTGAGCATCAAATTCAAATATATTTTATTGTGATACATAGGAAGGTGTTATAACTATGACCCGCCGTGTTGGCATACAATAATGGAACTTAAATCTAATAAAAATCTAACTGTAAAACTATATTAATACTATAGAAAACAAACTAAAAGTATTATTACTTTTCAATGAACACTAAGAAAATCATTCAAACTATAATAACATTTATTAATTAGAAATTTAAACAATGTACCTTTATAATTATTGAGATCATTTAATTCTCTAATAGATTTTGGTAGTAAAGTAACAAAAGTATTCTATAAGGATACACTTCAGTTTAAGCCTTATACATACATAAGTACATACATAGGTACATCATATACATTGTCTACTGACCTCCACGTATATCGTGTCGAGTAATATTTAAATCATGCTTATGCAGCATGAGCTCCACGTATATCGTGATTGAGCATCAAAAGTATTCTATAAGGATACACTTCAGTTTAAGCCTTATACATACATAAGTACATACATAGGTACATCATGTACATTGTCTACTGACCTCCACGTATATCGTGTCGAGTAATATTTAAATCATGCTTATGCATCATGAGCTCCACGTATATCGTGATTGAGCATCAAAAGTATTCTATAAGGATACACTTCAGTTTAAGTCTTATACATACATACGTACATACATAGGTACATCATGTACATTATCTACTGACCTCCACGTATATCGTGTCGAGTAATATTTAAATCATGCTTATGCAGCATGAGCTCCACGTATATCGTGATTGAGCATCAAAAGTATTCTATAAGGATACACTTCAATTTAAGTCTTATACATACATACGTACATACATAGGTACATCATGTACATTGTCTACTGCCTCCACGTATATCGTGTCGAGTAATATTTAAATCATGCTTATGCAGCATGAGCTCCACGTATATCGTGATTGAGCATCAAAAGTATTCTATAAGGATACACTTCAGTTTAAGTCTTATACATACATACGTACATACATAGGTACATCATGTACATTGTCTACTGACCTCCACGTATATCGTGTCGAGTAATATTTAAATCATGCTTATGCAGCATGAGCTCCACGTATATCGTGATTGAGCATCAAAAGTATTCTATAAGGATACACTTCAGTTTAAGTCTTATACATACATAGGTACATCATGTACATTGTCTACTGACCTCCACGTATATCGTGTCGAGTAATATTTAAATCATGCTTATGCAGCATGAGCTCCACGTATATCGTGATTGAGCATCAAAAGTATTCTATAAGGGTACACTTCAATTTAAGTCTTATACATACATAGGTACATCATGTACATTGTCTACTGACCTCCACGTATATCGTGTCGAGTAATATTTATATCATGCTTATGCATCATGAGCTCCACGTATATCGTGATTGAGCATCAAAAGTATTCTATAAGGATACACTTCAGTTTAAGTCTTATACATACATACGTACATACATAGGTACATCATGTACATTGTCTACTGACCTCCACGTATATCGTGTCGAGTAATATTTAAATCATGCTTATGCAGCATGAGCTCCACGTATATCGTGATTGAGCATCAAAAGTATTCTATAAGGATACACTTCAGTTTAAGTCTTATACATACATAAGTACATACATAGGTACATCATGTACATTGTCTACTGACCTCCACGTATATCGTGTCGAGTAATATTTAAATCATGCTTATGCAGCATGAGCTCCACGTATATCGTGATTGAGCATCAAAAGTATTCTATAAGGATACACTTCAGTTTAAGTCTTATACATACATACGTACATACATAGGTACATCATGTACATTGTCTACTGACCTCCACGTATATCGTGTCGAGTAATATTTAAATCATGCTTATGCAGCATGAGCTCCACGTATATCGTGATTGAGCATCAAAAGTATTCTATAAGGATACACTTCAGTTTAAGTCTTATTCATACATAAGTACATACATAGGTACATCATGTACATTGTCTGCTGAATTCCACATAATTATATTGTGTCGAGTAATATTTAAATTATGCGTATGAAGTAGTGATGGCCTCAAAGTTTAGGCAGGCGGTCGAGAATCTCGAAGGTCGCGGGTTCAAACCCCAGGCACACACCTCTGACTTTTCGAAGTTATGTGTGTATTCACTATGAAATATCACGTACTTTCACGGTGAGGGAAAACATCGTGAAAAAACTTGCACACTACAATGTTCTCAGGAACTTCTTAGGTGTGTAGTCTACCAACCTGCACTAGACCAGCGTGGTGGACTAAGGCCAAAACCCTCTAAGTTGTAGAGGAGGCCCGTGCCCAGCAGTGGGACGTATATGGGCTGATGATGAATGCAGCATGAGCCCCACGTATATCGTGTTCATAAGTATTCTATAAGGATACACATTAGTTTAAGTTTTATACAAACAATATAATCCTTTTTTCCTACACGGATAAACATATTTATTTTCATGATAATAATATCTGTACTGACATATTTAATTATATTTCATTGGCTTGACCAATTTTAGGCTGCCTTAACAGAAATAAATTTAATAAATGCACAAAACAAGTAAATCCAATTAACGGGGATACAAAATTATGAGTTTTTATTTGGCTCTGACATAGTTGAGCAACTGAAAGCATTAAAAACAACTTCAAAATCAAGCATGGAGTTGAGGCCGTCTATTGCAGATCATGGATCTAAACCAAAGACGGCTCCTGCAGCTCAAGCTCATACAAGTCGTCGTGGGACTTTAAACTCGAGGGGAGCGTCGCACACGACCGCCGAAACGTGAGCCCTGACATCATGGGGAAAAACGGCGACTGCAGCCCACCTTTGACGACATCGCGCGTTCAGTACAACCACAGCTGGAAGACCACGCAGCGTCATAGTGGGAGGAGGAGCTGAATGAGGTACCCAATCTTGTTGCAGGTAAATTATAATATTTTTACCAACAATGGGCCTAGATAACCAACGACCCTACTATTTCATCTTGGTTCAATGGATACAAAATTACTTTTGAAGATAAACCTGTACAGCACAGTTTACCAAAAAACAAGTGCTATAAACAAGAAGAGGCCATAGTTATTGACAATTTTATATCGGACCTCGTTAGTAACGGTTTTGTGTCACCCTATAAAAGTCAAAACATATCACCAATTTTCACAGTTCAAAAACCGAACGGTAAGGATAGATTTACATACATACATAAACTCACGCCTGTATTCCCCGAAGGGGTGGGCGGAGATGCATTTCTGCAGGTACATTTCGCCAGGTATGTATCAGTCCCAAGTAATGGGGGGCGAGCCTATTGCCTTTTTTCGGGCGCGTTTCCGGACTCCGTGCTGCTACTGAGAATTTCCTAATGGAAAAACCCAATAACACTTTGCCCGACCTGGGAATCGAACCCAGGACCTCTAGATCGCACGGCACATACTTGTACCGCGAAACCACGAGGCAATCGAGGTATAGATTTACCTTAAATCTAAAAAGTTTAAATAAATATATAGACGCTCCACATTTCAAGATGGAAGATTATTGTTGAGCATAATGAGTACCTTGCAACAATAGACCTTCAGGATGCTTACTTTTAGTGTCAGAGATTCCAGTGGCGTTCAAATTTATTTGAATTTAACGTTCTGTCTTTTGGTCTGTGTTGTTGTATGGAGCAGCTATAGGTTTTTACAAAACTTCTAAAACCAGTGTTATGTAAATTACGCTCCGCTGGTCATCTACCAGTAAATTATTAGGATGAGTTTTGCTACATTGGCTCATCATATGAGCAATGTATAGATAATGTCAATACGACTACAACTCTTTTAGAGTCATTAGGATTTTTAATCAATTAGGACAAAAGTAAAGTTACGCCAAGCAGATCTCGCAAATATCTTGGGTTTATATTTGATACGGCTCATATGACATTGTCATCAACATGGGTGTCAGATTTACGCACCTTAACTATTTAGCGGGAAAAATCTAGCAATGGTGTGCAATCTAGCATTTGCATCGTACATAAAATCTGCTGACAACATTGAAGCAGACCGTGCTTCACGTCAGTTGAATATCTATACAGAGTGGGAACTCGCTGATTATGCGTTTACAGACGCAATTGTGCAAAATTTCGGCCAACCGATCTATTTGCGAGCATAATCACAAATGTGACTCATATAGTATAATGTACATATAAAATAAGTGGAACTCCAGTTAAAAGAAAGTTCACCTACCAATTAAAATACTTTTTATTATTGTATCTCCATAAGGGAAACAGAGATAATACATTAAGTGTTTAAATATGTCTTTAATATTAGTTGGGAAAAATCAAATTTTTAAAGCTCTAAACATCTGCAAGTAAACTGGTAATCACAGTGGCGGATTTACCAGCAGGCTGAGTAGGCTGGAGCCTAGGGCGGCAGATTTTAGGGGGCGGCAAATCTGCTCCAAATTTTTTTGTCTTACACAAATTAAAACCGCCTTAAAAAAAACTATTTCAAAACAAATTAATATCCGCTAAAAAGAAAAAAATAATTGCGTATTCTTCTATAACTTAATAATCAACTTTTTCTCTTCATCAATATGTATGTAGTTACGATCTATGTGTTTACCACGCAAGAAGATAGGTAGGTTCCACCTATTCACTTCAAATTTAACTCAACACATACCTATGAATAATAAACAATGATCAAAATTTTTTTTGGGATCTCCTAACTAAAATGAAATGAAAAATATTAAACTACTTAAAAGTCAAACGAATTATTACGATAATATAATGTATTTACCATTATTGTTATTTTTGGAGTAAGTAGGTGACAGCCAAGGTAGGTTTGTTACTACATATGCCCAAAGTTATAGGTGAGATGTGCGTGGTTTAATTAGGTATTGTTATTCTGTCACAGTATATGTATTGTCATTCGTATAAAAGTTAACATGAAAAAAAATATTTCTTAAAGTATTCTCGTATTATATTGCTAGGTATATTGTAGTGTTTCCTTAGCTCAACGACTCAGTGGAGCTGTGTATAGAAAAACGCTAAAATGAAAAAATAAGAACAAGAACAGTTTATCAGTAAAACGATGAACAGTGACAGTTTTCTTGAAAGTGGAAGGAGAAGCAGTATTGTAAGACCAGTAACTTCAATCACATGCATATACACTACAATCTGAAAAGCTCAGACTCTAGGCCTGTGACCGCTGGTGTACCTGAAGGTTGTGTGCTATCCCCGACTCTGTTCCTTCTGCATATCAATGGCCTGTTACTTAATAATAACATCCACAGTTATGCGAATCATAGTACCAGGGATGCTTTATATACTGGTCGCGAAAATTCCTCTCAGGAACAAGTCAATGAGTGCCGGAATAATCTTGTTTCGGAAATCGACTATTTGTTGGATCAAGTCGCAAACTGGGGCAGGCAGAACTTAGTCCGAGATTTTGGATCATGATCTTCGGGGGCGGCCGTACGCATTCAGTAAAAAGCGTCCACCGGCGCCCCCCTCTCACCCAAAGTCTCCGACTGGAGCTCCTGAGTGAAGTCGTTGTTGCTCTCTTTCCGGCCACCCCGGATTCTACTCCTCCACCGATGCCAACACGTCCGTGGTCGGTGAGGGACGGATCATTGGTGGGATCATTTACGTGCTCGGCATTAGAGGCCTCGGAGGTTCCAATTCCAGGCGTTACGCCTGAGGAGCTTCAGGCAGCAGTACTGAGGCAACGGAGAAAGAACACCGCCCTGGGGCTCGACGTCATCCCAGGACGTGTGTGGGTCCAATTCGTCGAGTACTTGGGTGAGAGATTCCGCGGTCTCTTCTCCGCGTGTCTAGAGCAGGGCGTCTTCCCATCGCGTTGAAAGACTGGGAAGATAGTCCTGCTGAGAAAGAAGGAGCGTCCTGCAGAGTCGCCATCGGCCTACCGGCCCTTAGTGTTTGCTCGCCAAGCTCTTTGAGCGTATCATTCATGCGCGCCTCATCGAGCATCTGGAGAGGGTCGGTTCTGACCTGGCATCGTGCCAGTATGGGTTTCGGAAAGGCCGATCAACTGTCACCACAATTCTGCGGGTGAAGACGCACGCGGAGGAGGCAGTCGCCCAGGGCAAATGCGTGGTGGCGGGGTCACTCGACATCGCCAACGCCTTTAACACATTGCCCTGGCCCTGCATAGAGGAAGCTCTTCGGTACCACGTTGTGCCGCCCTATCTCCGACGCTTAGTGCACTCATACCTTTCTAACTGGGGTGTAGTGTATCCGGGCGCTGACGGGAGGTACCGTAGAGAAATGTGCAGTTTCCTACAGGGGTCGGTCCTAGGTTCCTTTCTGTGGAACATCGGGTACGACTGCTCCGTGGTGTGGTTTGTTACGCTGACGACACGTTGGTGACAGCGTGTGTCGGGACGTTTCCGGAGGCCGCCAACCTCGCTGCGCTAGGCACAAGCCACGTGGTGAGGAGAATTCGGCGGCTGAGCCTTTTAAGCAGCCACCTGCAGAGGCTTATCTGACGATAGAGGGCGTGGGTATCCAAATCGGCTCCACGATCAAATACCCTGGTGTCGTGTTGGATAGCCGGTGACATTTATGGGTCCACTTCAGCAGATTAAAGCTGAAATTAATTAGGGCAGCGGGTGCGTTATCTACTCTTCTGCCCGATCTCGAAGGTCCCGGAACTCCTTGCCGATGATTATTCGCAGGAGTCGTGCGATCAATGGCCCTATACGGTTGCCCCGCTTGAGCCGAGTCCCTGGCCATACGTCGCCTGGCCCTTTTGCGGCTACCGTAGCGGGTAGTTGCGCAGCGGATGATCAGGGGCTATCGCGCGATTTCTCACGAGGTGGCCTGCGTTTTGGCCGGTTTCCTTCCCTGGGATCCTGACGCCAGGATCCTCTCGTCAGTCTACCATAAGCGAGAGGAGGCGTCTCGTTGAGGGGATCGACCGGCCCTAAGAGAGGTAGAGGCCAAGAGGGCCTCCTTACGCTTGGCCGCCGTGGAGGAGTGGCGTTCCAGGCTGGATAGCCCCAGAGCTTCAGTCGCAGCAGTGCGTCCTGTCCATAGTCAGTGGTTGGATAGGCGCCACGGTATGATGACGTTCAGCCTGTCACAGGTTCTGTTGGGATATGGTTGTTTCGGCTGGTTCCTGTGGCGGGTGGCCAGAAGAGAAGAGTCCGCCGTATGTCACAACTGTGACAACTGCCCGGAGGAAACAGCCCAGCACACTCGTCGGATTGTCCGGCCTAGCATGAAGAGCGAAGCGCACTCCGCGCAGCCCTCGGAGCGGACCTCGCGTCATCGGCCGTGATTCCTTCCATGGTCGGAGGTCATGGCAGGTGATGCTCTCTTTCCACGAGATTGTAACGTCGCAAAAGGAGAGCGCGGGGCGGGTTCGTGAGCAGAACTATCCCGCCCGCCGCAACCAGCAGAGAAAGAGGCGTCGAGTAACTGAATACGGCCCTGTGGTATGGGGGCGTAAGAATTCCGCCAAGGCATCCCCTGCCTGTCGTAAGAGACGACTAGCCGGGGCCGAAGGGCGTACTTCGGGGGCAGTGCGCCATGACTAAAAGCAACCCCGAGATGTGCGGCAGAGAGCGTGGTCAGACTGCCTCTCAAGCCCTCCCAATTTTGAAGTGTCCATAATTGGACGGTGCGCTGCGCGGCAGCGAACCATTTAGGGCGCTTCTCGCCCTGAAATGCCGTAAAACCGCTCCAAATGGGCATGATGATCACCGAAAGGTTTTAGACGGTATGCTGGCGTAGGATTTTGGTTAGGGACCCAACTCAGCTAAGCGGACAACTGCTCCGCGCGCCGAGTTGGAAGGCCAGAGTCCCCGACATATCCGTGCCGGGCCTCCCCCTAGGTTCCGAAAGTGAAGCTTAAGGCGCTTTCCTTTCGTTAAAAAAATATGACAGAATTCAGTCCAATTTAATCGGTCAAAGACATAAGAAAACTCCCTCGGTTCATTGGTGCTTCCCTTGGTACCTATCTCGTCTAGTATTGGAATCCTTGAGGGTCTATGTTTCGAGTACCGTCCAGTTCTGTGGTCATCTGGAATATTGTCCTTATCTCTAGACTGAAGGCCCTCAGTACCAGCTTCTTCCATTTATCCTCATTCAACGACGTGCCGCTCGAATCAACAATAACCAGATTCTTTCTTGGAAAATTGACCCCCTGGCATTGCGTAGAGACGTTGCGTCTCTATGTGTCCTGTATCGCATTTACAATGGGGAGTGCTCTGATTAACTTTTTGGCTTAATTCCTGCTGCTGAATTTCACTACCGCACCACACGCCAGAAATTGAAGTTTCATCCCTACCATCTGGATGACTCACTTGACATCAGATGGCTCACTAGCACGTTTGCCTCCATTCTCATTAAAAAAAAAAACATTTTTTAGTCTTTAAATTCTAAAATATATTTTTTTCACCTTTTTTATAATTATCGAAATGCAGAGGTCAGAAGGGGCGGCAAAATTTGAATAGCCTAGAGGCGGCAAATGTCTTAATCCGCCACTGGGTAATCATCTTCGAAGGGATACGAAGTATAATTAAGAATTAAACGAACTTACCTTGTGAAGTTCGATTCTAATTATACGAGTATCACGAAGAAGATGATTACCATACTCCCGCCCAATCCCAGACTCAGAGAACCATACTGACCCCTTCTGAAAAATTTGATTTCAGTTAACTCTAAAAATAATGGCGCTCACCGAGCGATCGGCCGACCGGTTGCGTGGGGGGTGGGAGTAGAGGTAGTGTTTTCTTTGAATAGCTTTAAACCGTGTGATAAGGACAGCACCATACTGCGTAATGCTGCAAGTAAACTGGTAATCATCTTCTTCGTGATACTCGTATAATTAGAATCGAACTTCACAAGGTAAGTTCGTTTAATTCTTAATTATCACTAACTTTAACTGTGAAGGAAAACATCTTGAAACCTGCACACCTTTAAGTTCTTAGGAATTTCTTAGGTGTGTAGTCCGCCAACCCGCACTAGGCCAGCGTGGTGGACTAAGGCCTAAACCCTCTTAATGGTAAAGGAGGCCCGTGCCCAGCAGTAGGACGTATATGGGGTGATGATGACGATTTTTTTAATAATTTCACTGCGATCTCGCTTCGATTTTGTTTTGTACACATAAACTCACGCCTGTATTCCCCGAAAGGGTAGGCAGAGGTGCATTTCTGCACCCACATTTCGCCAGGTTTTGTATCAGTACCACGTAATAGGGGGCGAGCCTATTGCTGTTTTTCGGGCACAAGAAGACTCCGTGCTGCTACTGAGAATTTCCTAATTGAAAAACCCAATAACACTTTGCCCGATCCGGGAATCGAACCCAGGACCTCTAGATCGCACGGCACATACTTGTGCCGCGAGACCACAAGGCAGTCAAGGATTTTGTTTTGTCTATCCATACATTAAAAACCTAGTGTATTTCTATACTTAAATCTCAATTTCTTTTACGTAAAAGCATGAAATGCAGCCGAACGGTATCGCTCGATCCATTACTTTGCTATTAAAGGCGATCTAAAGAGTATCTCTCACGGAAACACTTCCCTCTAAAACTCAGCGAAATTCGTTGTTCATTTCGAAATGATCTCGAGTGAAAAGTTTTATTGCGATTGCTCAGACTTTTGGGTTTGATATTTATTTATATTTCTATGTTGAAAGAGATTTTTACTACTAGCGTCGTATATGTGAATATTAGAAAGTTTTTGTCGCTCTTACAAGAACAACGACTTAAGTGCAAAAAAGTTGAAAATGGCTTTTGAATGTCAAAAGTTTGAATTTCGAATGTTCCACGCATAAAAAATAACAGATTTTTACGGTAGTTTTAAATAGAGTGAGTGGCAATATAATTTTCAAAACATACAGACATAACGTCACACTTTTATTCCCAAAAGGGGTGGGCATTTCTGCACGCTCATTTCGCCAGGTATATTCGCCATAGGGGGCGAGCCAATTGCCCTTTGTCGGGCACATTTCCAGACTCCGTGCTGCTACGTAGAATATTCTAATGAAAAAAAATATCTGTGCCCACACTTGGATCTATGCATACAAAGTTACGGACAGCTGGTAATAAATAAATTACAAATTAGAAGGCACGTGGCCCCTACTCAAAGGTCTCTTTTATATGACACACCGAATCTGCATTCCAATAACAAAGAAATGAGTTCGCGAAATATCTGCCCATATGCTTACAAAAACCAACATATAAATACAGTTCCACAACAACATTCTTCATACAACCAATACCAAATAAACATTTACAGAACAGCACGCATAACTTTGCCGAGAAATATGGAGCAAATTTTGTTTTGCCGTCAGCATTACGCGATATAAACTTTACTGCTCACGTAATAGAGGTCAAATTTGATGCAAAATACATTTCAGCATTCCCGTAATCTACATAAGGAAGGAACAAATTGCTCAGTTCCTATTTAGAAACTAAATGTAAGGCGGCCCACTCAATCTATTTTCTACGAATAGGAAGACTGGAATGCGTGATTAAGTCTCCTGGAGCTAGGGCTGTCAGTAACGCATCAGTCAAATTAATTATGATAGGGCTGTCACGCAATTTTTTAATTCGAAATATTAGAACCTCTAGCTTATAATTTGTTATTCATTACTACTTTCATTTATCACTGCTTGGCACGGGCCGCCTCTACAATTGAGAGGGGCTAGGCCTTAGTCCACCACGCTGGCCTAGTGCGGGCTGGAGATTTTTTAGATGTGCAGGTTTTCAATGTTTTCCTTCAGCGTTAAAGTATCTGATAATTTATTGTGAATAGATAAGTTGTGTAGTATAGTAGATCATACAAACAAATGTCTCGGTGCGAGGATCGAACTCGCGGATTCTCCAACTGCGGGACAGGGCTGTAAAAAAAGATATAGGCGTGAAAAAGAGGAACATTTATCAATTACAATTTACGTACAACCCTATACAATGCTGCAATGACGTAATGCTATGATTAGTACAAAAGACATTGCATACAGGATACATTAGGACTCTGCAAGACCTAGAATGTTGTCTCGGTATTACGCCTCGTTTAAAGCGCGTGGGTTTTAGATATTACATATATGATACATTTTATAATAACGTAGGAAGAGGGGAAACGATTTATTTGAACTCCTGACTTGATGGTGGGAGTCTCAGTTAACTCTTGTTTCATGTGGTTTAAATGTTTCTCGTTGGTTAGTTGTAGATGTCCAGCGTATGACCCCGAGGTCACTTAGGGTGATAAGACCGCCACTTGTACTTTTTATATATAATTATATATGTAAGCTTTGTGTTGACGTTGACACAGACATTTGAGTATGTACCTATCAGTTCAGCCACAAGAGGGAGCCACATATTTTTTTCATTGTGCAAATTGAATAGTTACAGATAATTAAATTACAAATGTCCTTTTTATAACTTCTTAAAAACTGAGGTGTGTTTGTGAATTTGTTATATCAATTTAAAAGTGCAAAAGACGATTCCAGTTTTGATAAAAAGAGTAGTAAAGCATGAACATTTAATTGTCGATTCTCTGTTTTAGGTTAGTACCTACCTAATTATTTCATTGGTGATTATGTAAAACTTATTTGTATTTAATCAATAAAACTCTGTTTTAGATGAATCAAATTGTGTTATGCTTCAACAAGAAAATAACCCATTGGTATATATATTTTTATATTTAGTTTAGTTTCTCCATGTATTTATTTTTATATGTAGAAGAAAGAGTAAATAAATAAATTTCACTAACCATCAGATTATGCGGTTACTGTCGTGTCAATACAAATCTATCTATAGAAGCCGATGATAAAAGCAGGGTAAAATGTATGTCTCATTGGGTATACTACTCCTCTAAGACTGAGAATGGTTAGGCCATAGCCCTCCACGCTGGCCTAGTGCGGGTTGACGGACTAGTATTAAATTACTATTTTTTTTTATACTGGCACGGCAAAGTGACTCCACTGTACCTGATACTGTAATAATTTACATAAATTATTACAGGTCTGTACAGGTACATAAATTGTGACCACCCATTCAATGCTCTGATCACTCCAGTCCATCTAACGGTTGCCTGGAGGAAATCGCCGATAGCGATAAGACCGCCATTTGCGACACAACCTTATTTTAATATTACTTTTACCTCTTTTGTTCAGTTTGGTGTACAATAAATATATTAATTGAATAAATTCCTTGTACCCTATGTTTGCACAGGCTTCCTCACGATGTTTACTTCCACCGTGTAAGTGTGCGATAATTTATTGTAAATACATAGTGCATAAAATCCATTTTCCCATGCACCTTTCTAGGGCGAGGACGCAATTTTAGATGTAACACCCGTGAATAAGATCACGTGACACTGGCTCATTATGACTCTGCCGCTATTACTCCTACATACGTTGAAATGGTTCATTCACTGTAATTTACGAGAGTTATTGCTTACGTTTCTAAGTTTCATATCGCCCGATATATCTATTTATTTATTTATTTACACTTATACAATGATATAATTGTAAAGGTGGACTTAATGCCTAAGGCATTCTCTACCAGTCGAACCTTGGGTGATGCAGAGATGTGAACAGCAGGTGTGCAAATAAAATAATTTATGAAGATACACACTTATATATATGTACATACACAAACTTATATATTTTTGGCAAAGAAAAGAAGTAATGAATTATGAATATAGGTTTAATAGTAAATATATAAATATAATAAGTATACAAATATATATAAATAAATAAATATATATAAAAAAATTATTTATATCAGCCTTCATATGTCGCACTTCCATAGCACGGACCTCCTCTAAAAGCCTTAGTCCACCTGGCCTAGTACTACACATATTAGAAATTACTTTTAGGTGTTCAGGGTTCCTCACAAAATTTTCCTTCATCGTAAAAGTACGTGATAATTTATTGTGACACACGTAACTTCGAAAAGTCAGAGGTATACCTGGGCTTTAAACCCGCGCCGCTGAGAATCTCTACCGTGCGCCTAAACCTCGAGGCCATCACTGTACTGTATATAAAAAAAAATGCAAAGGTAACTCTTCCTAGATTTAATCACATTGATGGTGGTTAATAAATCGCTTTATTTCATTGAAATGTAAGTTACGAGAGCTAAACAAAGTAATGAATTGAATATATCTACATTACATTAAACCAGAGAGCTTACTCATTTCCTCAACACGAATGCGCTTGCCGACTTGATAATAGAATTGAACTTCTCTAATATTATTCGGAAAGGATTTTATGACTGCCTCGTGGTCTCGCGGTACAAGTATGTGCCGTGCGATCTAGAGGTCCTGGGTTCGATTCCCGGGTCGGGCAAAGTGTTATTGGGTTTTTCCATTAGGAAATTCTCAGTAACAGCACGGAGTCTGGAAATGAGCCCGAAAAACGGCAATAGGCTCGCCCCCTATTACGTGGGACTGATACATTCCTGGCGAAATGTGGGTGCAGAAATGCACCTCTGCCTACCCCTTCGGGGAATACAGGCGTGAGTTTATGAATGTATGTATGATTTAATTTCATTAGTGGTTAGTCTGTTGTGTGCTAATGAATTTCTTTAAGTCTGTTTCATCTTTGTCGAATTGGTCTGCTTAGTCTGATGAACGCTTGCACTATTGTATTTGATATCCCCGTGGCGCCGTTGTCTAGATACCAGCTTGCGAAACGAGAGGCCGCGGGTTCGATCCCCGCACCGAGACAAATGTTTGTGTGGTCCACAAATATTTGTTTCGGGTCTGGGTGTTTGGGAGACCGAAAAGTCTCTCGTAGTTTCTGATACTCACGACACAAGACTGGTATCCTAATGTGGGGTCAGAACTATGTGTGTGACTGTTGGGTGTATTTATTTATTTATTATTTACAGCAACAAAAAATACGTCTCTTTCTTTGTATTCGTTAATAAATTGATAATACCAGCTCATGTGAGACCAGATGAAGTAAAGTAAACGGTGAATGAAAACATCGTGAGGAAACCTAAGACCTACCTATGGTTGTTAGGAAAACTTCAATTTTTTATTTTTTGTCGGGATTTTATTTAACGCCAGGGGGTTTGTAATCACCGTAGCTATTACCTGCCTTAGTTTCCGATCACGGTCTGAATACACCCTGTATATTGTATATATTATTAAACATTAAGCTCATTGAAATCCGTTGTAGCCACAAAAGAAATCGACTGTGCGATTCGTTTTGTACCTTAACAATCAGTAAAGACGTCAGTTATTCCATTAACATTTATGAAACAAATTTAAAACATGTTTGTTACACACAGAACTGCCTACGTGTCGAAGGTTTTACATACTTCGGTTGTAGTGTAAATTATAAGCTTTGGAGAATTAATTACGCGAATGCCTAAAAAGAATTTGATGTTTTTGGGCGATGACTTCATATAAATACTCCTTCTCACGTTTATTATTAAGGGCGAGGGGAGTCAAGGACAGGTATTTAGAGGTCATTTATAATGGTCCAACTAGTACGTAGGATGACCTTATAGTCGTTTACCAAGCATAATTACAATCTCCTAGAGAAGCCTAGTAACAATTTGCCTCACCCGGAAATCAAACTATATCATGGAACTGATGAGATTATGTTCTCCCATAAGGATTTTTTATTATTATTATATAATATTACGTTTATTTGTTCCAGAATAATAATGAATATAATTTCTTGCATGTTGAATTGAGACGAGATAAAATCTTTAGGTCCGGACAGTGGTTAAGGATTTAAGTTCGGGATGAATAAATACACCCAAACAGTCACGTACATAGTACTGACCCCACATTAAGATACATATGAATGGTACCTTGAGGTAAAAGCACGCTCTCACACCTGCATCCTTTTAGCGGTAGGTAAAGTTGCATTTCTGCAACTACTTTTTGGTAGATAAAAAAATAAATGAATAAATACACTCAAAAGTCATATACATACATAGTTCTGACCCCAAACTAAGATACGAGTCTTGTGTCGTGGGTATCAGAAACTAACAGAGACTTCGCTCTCACAAACACTCATACCCGAAATAAATATTTGTGGATCACACAAACATTTGTCTCGGTGCGGGGTTCGAAACCTTTCGGTTCCCAAGCTGGTGTCTAGCCTGCGTCACGGGGCTGATATATTGAGGCATTATACTAGTGCTACATATCTATTGCTTATTTATCTATTTTACACTTTCTTGTAAAAACAAAATAATATGGAGAAACAAACTATCAAAAAAAAAACAGGAGGCGGTCTTATCACTGCTTTTTTTTTTTTTTTTTTTTTTTTTTTTTTTTTTTTTTTTTTTTTTTTTTTTTTTTTTTTTTTTTTTTTTTTTTTTTTTTTTTTACGAGAGGAAAGCGCTTTAAGCTCCC
Organism: Hemaris fuciformis; assembly: GCA_907164795.1. NCBI lineage: Eukaryota > Metazoa > Arthropoda > Insecta > Lepidoptera > Sphingidae > Hemaris > Hemaris fuciformis. The sequence goes on along the minus strand of OU015450.1, from coordinate 11,946,244 downwards.
CTGTTCGGTACCTCGGGGGAGGCCGAAAAGGGGTATGTCGGGGTCTCTGGCCTTCCAACTCGGCGCGCAGAACAATAATTGTCCGCTTAGCTGAGTTGGGTCCCTAACCAAAATCCTACGCCAGCATACCGACTAAAACCTCTCGGTGACCATCTCGCGCATTTAGGGCGGTTTTGCGGCATCTCAGGGCGAGAAGCGCCCCAAATGGTCCGCCTCCGCCTAGCGCACCGTCCGATTATGGACTCCTCCAAATTGGGAGGGCTTGAGATGCCCTCCACTTACGCTTTTTGGACGTTCACCTCTTGTGAACGTCCGCGACAGTCAAGCGGTCAGGCCCTCTGCCGCAAATCTCAGGGTTGCTGCCACCGTTGTGTACCGCCCCCGCAGTACGCCCAGCCTCCCCAGTGGCCCCTGTTAGTCGCCTCTTACGACAGGTAGGGGGTACCGTGGCGGAATTCTTACGCCCCCGATCCACAGGGCGGGTCTTATCACTGCTTACCTGACACTGAATTTAAAAATAAGGCAAAAATTCACTTCTTCAGCTTATCTAAGACTTAAAAAAATCATCATCATCATCATCAGCCCATATACGTCCCACTGCTGGGCACGGGCCTCCTCTACAACTGAGAGGGTTTAGGCCTTAGTCCACCACGCTGGCCTAGTGCGGGTTGGCGGACTACACACCTAAGAAATTCCTACGAACTTTTAGGTGTGCAGGTTTCATCACGATGTTTTCCTTCACCGTTAAAGCAAGTGATAATTCTTTGTGAATTATGTATTGTTATATTATGTTGAAAAAAATCCTCTGTCTTATCTAAGACTAAACACATTTAAAATACAGTTAGTTAATAAACCGCCAACGTACCTAACTTACACACACACGGTGCAGAGTATCTAGGAATTCCCTCGTTCCCGTGGCATCTCACGTCGGCATCAGTTTAAATTCAATTTGGAGCTAAAACAAACGCTTCGAAATACAAACGTACTGTTAGGATGACGTTCCGTGGGTCCTTTTAAAAAAAAACACTTTTACACTGCTACAAATTTTAATCAAATTTAAAATGATTACAACACTGAGGACTGCGATTTTACTATAGAATTAATTAAGACTGAATTGAAATACAACTGAACTGAACTAAAAAACCACGTGAAGTTGCCCTTTTATATTATCGGCATCGTGGCGAATGCGACGGGGGGTTATCGCTTATGCAGCAATTTACTTGTACATTTAATAATTCATAACAGTACGGAGGATCTAAACATTACATTTTTGGCAACGTTACAAAATTTAGACCTGTCATAGATAACTTGATTAGGGAATACATTGTTATATAACGTTACATACATACATACATAAACTCACGCCTGTATTCCCCGAAGGGGCAGGCAGAGGTGCATTTCTGCACCCACACTTCGCCAGGTATGTATCAGTCCCACGTAATAGGGGGCGAGCTTATTGCCGTTTTTCGGGCACATTTTCAGACTTCGTGCTGCTACTGAGAATTTCCTAATGGAAAAACCCAATAACACTTTGCCCGACCCAGGAATCGAACCCAAGACATCTAGATCCCACGGCACATACTTGTACCGCGAGACCACGAGACAGTTATATAACGTTATCTTGTTAAGTAGTGATGAGGTTGAGGCGCGTGATCGAGCATTGGCGGTAGCGGGATCAAACCTACGCACACACCTCTGACTTTTCGAAGTTATGTGTGTATTAGCAATGAATTATCACATACTTTAATGGTAAAGGAAAATAATCGTGAGGAAACCTACACACCTAAAAGGTTCTTAAGGATTTCTTGGGGTGTAGTCCGCCAAACCAACTAGGCCAGCGTGGTGGACTAAGGCCTCAGTTGTTGAGGAGGCCCGTGCCTAGCAGTGGGACGCATGTACATATATGGGCTGATGATTTTATTTTTTGTTTTATTTGATTAAAACTATTAATGACGTGCATGTCAAAACAGGTGTTTTTACAAGCAATCGGAGTGAGCTCGCAAAATGTTTGTTATATGTTATTTGCTATACTTAATTTAATTGAGTTAGCTTAATTTATTAGTAGTACAGTGTGATTGTTATTATGTTTTGTTTTGTTTTATTTCGTATAAATTTGTGTTATAGTCCCGCCAGTTCGAATTGGGTACCTAAACCTGTAATGACTGTGTGTGTTGAATTAATAAATAAATAAAATAAATAAATGATGAAGAATAACAATCTATATGTTTAATGTTGTGTATCTTGTTATAAGTTTATTAGGAAATTCAGTAGCAGCAATGAATTTGGTGCTCCCGAAAAACGAAATAATCTAGCACTCCATCTCTTGGGATTTAAAGCGCTTCTGGTGAAACCTGGGTTACCATTTTTGGGTCACATTAGTCCGTGCCGCAATTAAGAATTTCCTAGTGAAAAAAATAAATACCAACCTAGGATTCGAACACAGGACGTCTAAATGGCATCATGCAAACTTGACTTACACCACAAAGCAGTCTGAGATATACGGAGTAAAAAAAATACACCCCCAAATTTGTGATAATTTCACATCGTTATCTTCAATAAATTTAATTTATTATTAAAAAAAACATGACATTTCGTGTTGCTGAGGGATTTACTTGCCGTTTCTTCTCCACAGCGATAACACGTTTCGAAGCGGCAATAGTTTTAATAACATACATACATAAACTCACGCCTGTGTTCCTCGAAGGGGTAGGCAGAGGTGCATTTCTGCACCCACATTTCGCCAGGTGTGTATCAGTCCCACGTAATATGGGGCGATCCTATTGCCGTTTTTCGGGCACATTTCCAGACTCCGTGCTGTTACTGAGAATTTCCTAATGGAAAAACCCAATAACACTTTGCCCGACTCGGGAATCGAACCCAGGACCTCTAGATCGCACGGCACATACTTGTACCGCGAGACCACGAGGCAGTAATAAATAGTTTAATATTGACGATTCAAAAGAACTTGTAAAACTCTATTTGAATGAAGATGATTTTGACTTTGACTTTCTCAATAGTCGGGTGAGAATAAACACTTAACATTTTAGTGGAAATTTTTGCTACCACGCCTCTGCGATCGCCACTGTGTATCGATCATGGTTTGTCTCGGAAAGAGCTAAGACCGACTGTCATTAGTCTAAGGTTTGATGGATGGCGTCCGGGCACGTTCAGTTGCATTCATAGCCTGAAATGTTGAGTAGTATGTAGTAGAGGATAAATGTAAGTTACGATGATTCTAGAGATACGGTTTAAGCCGACTGCATGAATGAAATTATGTAGTGATGGCGTTTCCTAATCTCGGCGGTCGCGGGCTCAAGCCCCGGGCACACACCTCTGACTTTAACGTGTTAAGGGCAAAACGTGTATATTAGTTAACTAGCTTTTGTTCGCGACTCCGCCCGCGTAGACTACAGTGTTAGGTACAAGGTTGGCCTACGTCATAATAGCTTTTTGCATGCAAAGTCTCAGCCCGAGCGGTTTGAAATTGACAAAGTTTCATACAAACTTTCATCCCCTATTTTATCCCCTTGTGGGGTAGAATTAATCAAAATCGTTTCTTAGCGGATGCCTACGTCATAACATTTACCTGCATGCCAAATTTCAGCCCGATCCGTCCAGTGGTTTGGGCTGCGTTGATAGATCACTATGTCAGTCAGTTAGTCAGTCACCTTTGAGTTATATATATTTAGATAGATTAAACCATCATCTAGTTATTATGATAAAGGGGTGAATGAAGACATGACGGCTGATGAGATGTTTGGAAGGATAAAACACACTGCGCCGACCCCAAATTGGGAAAAGGGCAAGAAAATTATGATGATGCTGGTTATTATGATCTTATGTCCAAGTGAATTTATCTCACAAATCTCTAAGCAAATGAAATGAGCGCACAATTCCCTCTAATTACCATTATTCATCGGATGGGCGGCCTTTCATTTTCATATATTTGGTGGCGAAATTAAATTACAATTTAGTGTTAACGAGCTTGGCGAAATTCAAACTGCGCCGTGACTGCGCCAATTTGCGCTTAATCAGAGTGTTATTTCAGAGTATAGCGCAGTTTTTGCAGCCGAAAAAGCTTTTTCCTATTTTTCATGTTGAAACGGTTTCATTTGGCTTCGACTTTTTTATATAAATCTGTGTCGGCTCAGGTGCTACCTTACTTTACTTTCTTCTTTTTTATTCTCATACCACTGTATGTGAATATTAAATTAGTTTGACATATACCAATCACGTACTTTAACGGCGAAGGAAAACATCGTGAGGAAACCTGCACATTTAAATTTTTAGGAATTTATTAGGTGTGTAGTCCGCAAACCCACACTAGGCCAGCGTGGTGGAACTAAGGCCTACACCCTCTCAGTTGTAGAGGAGGTTCGTGCCCATGAGTGGGGCTGATGATGATAACGATAATGATATACATAAATATGATTGTCACATAATCTCTTGCGGATTAGTCATGACTGTGTCAGTTTTCAATTTGCCATAAATTAGGTTTTCTGAATTATCTTTTTACCGTCATATTATAAATTTAGTAAATTTTGGACGCACCATCAAACTATGGAATATGGTCTCTCTGTCCTATAACATTAGGTCCATTATGAGTAAAGCGAAGAAGCAAATTACCCGGATTTTGACGACTATCCTGTGACAGGATTCCTGTCCCACTCTGTTTCTTTGTCTGGACATCACTTTTATCTTATCTGACAGAATACAAATATTCCACTATAACTAATCCATCGAACTAAATCGTTCTATTCAAACTATGGTGTGAACTATAAATAATAGAATACCAGCAATGTACAAAGAATTAAAACGCGCGATAAATAATTAATAAGTAGTTAAACGTTTGAATTTGTAACATTTGAAACTTTCCCTAGAAACTACAGCGTGTAGTGATTAATGTTGAATTTCTTGCCAGCGCTTAATAGTTTTTAGACTTTAATTTATTACCGGCTGTTAACATTTTATCTTCTACAATGTTGGCTGTAAAGGCAACCGGATATTTCTTGGTAGGTATATGTACATATGTTCGTAGTAGTTTTTCGCCAGCCGCAGTCTTTTTGGACCTGTGTTAGCTTCATATGGTTAAGTCTCGTTCTGATGAATAAATTACATCGTTACTGAAAATAAAAGAGAAAATTACTTATCTATGTGTGGGTAGACCATGTCAAAAATCATAAATAAAACCTTCCAGACAGATTACTATTTTGATGAAGAAAACAACTATTATAAATTATCTAATTTAAAAATTCACGTTTGCCCTGTGACATAATGTAACGCGTATGATCGAGTGGTTAAGAGTTCAAGAATCGGCTCGGGTAATGTTTTATTCGGCCGGAGACTGTTAACGCTCAGGCCCTCATCTAATACAATAAACAAACAGTTTATTAATCGTTGACTATTTATTAAAAAAAAAAAACAAATAGAGAAATAAGTTTTAAAATTAAGATGTCTAACTTCGAATTCGTAACCGCTTTACTTCTATTGCTTCTTACTTTGCTATTATTCATTTAGAATCACAGTAATCAACCCGATTAATAAAAAACAAATATTAAACTTGAATAACAGTAAACACAATAATTTCTAACTCGGTTTGAACAGAATCCGGAGTCATTTGTAAGGATCAAATGCTTTGCAAGTGATAATTAAATGGGGGTTCAAAAGTTCTGTTTATAGAAAACTTTCGTCTTAGCTCGTTAGTTTTCTGGATTTTTTAAGAATTAAGTAAATTAATTATGGATTTTTTAAGGCCCTTGGCACAAGTGTGTGACGTATGGCCTAGAGATCCCGCGTTCAATTCCAGGTGGTCTATCGTATATATACAACACGCCATAGCACACATGTATGCAGTTACCAAACGAGGCCGGCAAAATAGTTTCAATTGGTGAGAGACAATTTATTGTTTCATATCAGTCGACTTTTTATCATGTCCGCGTAGCCATTACCACTAAGTGCTAAGAAAAGAAGTTAAGGAAGAAATGGAAAGAGTCACGCCCGTCTCCCATTGGAATATGTAGAGATCACAGAGCGCCAAATGCTACCGTCCAAACACATATCTTTCGCTTCCTCGACTGACATTACACTCTTCATGTATGCACTTCGGTTTAGTATAAAACTTTGCATTACGTTTTCTGCAAATAAATGGCTAGTGATACTTGAACAAAGAACAGTAGTCATATAGGTGAAATAAATAAATACATACAACAATCACACACATACATAGTTCTGACCCCACACTAGGATACATGCCCTGTGTCGTGGGTATCAGAAACTACGAGAGACTTTTCGGTCTCACAAACACGCGGGGATCGTACCCGCGGCCTCTCGTTTCGCAAGCTAGTATCTCGACAACTGCGCCACGGGGCTGTCTAAATACAAAAAACTACATTAAAAAAAAGCAGTGATGGCCTCGAGGTTTAGGCGTGCGGTCGAGAATTTCGGCGGTCGCAGGTTCAAACTCCAGGCACACACCTCTGACTTTTCGAAGTTATGTGTATATTCACAATGAATTATACCGTTAACTTGCTTTAACGGTGAAGGAAAACATCGTGATAAAACCTGCACACCTAAAAGTTCTTAAGAATTTTTAGGTGTGTAGTCCGCCAATCCGCACTAGGCCAGCGTGGTAGACTAAGGCCTAAACCCTCTCAGTTGTAGAGGAGCCCCGTGCCCAGCAGTGGGACGTATTTGGGCTGATTATGATGACATAAACAGCCCTACTTCCAACCTAAGTTTTACATTTCCAAAGAATTTAGCCATCAATAGGTTCAAAATGTTTGCAAACAAAGGCGTGGCTTAATGCACTGCGACGGGTAGACTCGACACAAATGACCCACGGCCGCAGGTTACTACAATCAAACTGTCATGTCTTTTATAAAATTGTAGAGTAACATAACAGGTATTTTACAAGTGGAATGGTTTGAATTAGAAATTTAGCTTTTTACTACTTCCTGGTACATACATACATAACCTTACGCCTTTATTCTCCGAAGGGGTAGGCAGAGGTGCATTTCTACACCCACATTTACGCCAGGTATGTTAGTCCCACGTAACAGGGCGCGAGCTTTGCCGTGTTTCGAGTACATTTCAGATTCCGTGCTTCTACTGAGAATTTCCTAATGGAAAAACCTAATTATACTTCGACCCGGGAACCACTTGTTCTCGCAGCAGAAGTGCCGTGCGATTTGAAAATTTGGGTTTTAATTGTAAAAAATTGTAAATTTTGTATTTTTCAAGAAGTGTTATTAGTTTTTTTACGAATTTTTCAGTAGCAGCACTATTTTATTTTGCTTAAATGAGTATGATATTTTTACTTGTAAACTGTTTTTTAGACGGGTAGTCTGAAATGTGTTTTTACATTTACGTTTGACAGGAATCGTTAATAATTGTAAAACTAATTGTACATGAATTATCATAGGAGACTTGCTTTTATCGGACCCATGTGCCGACTCTGACACCATCATCAGCCCATATACGCCCCACTGCTGAATACGGGCCTCCTCTACAAGTGACAGGGTTTAGGCCTTAGTCCACCACGCTGACTTAATGCGAGTTGGCGGACTACACACCAAAGAAATTCTTAAGAACTTTTAAGTGTGCAGGTTTCATCACGATGTTTTCCTTCACCATTAAAATACTTGATAATTCACTGTCACATTCAAGTCAGAGGTATGTGCCTGGGGTTTGAACCCACGACCGCAGAGATTCTCGACCGCGTGCCTAAACCTCCATTTACGTTATTACTTCTAGCTACCTTATGCTGGTACAAAATGCCTACAATTACGAACAAAAAAGCAAGGCATTTCCCTCCCAGCTGTTGATTTAACGTAAACAAAATCAACGCATCAATTCTCAGTTTTCAAACAGGCCGCAGTTGACACTCGGCGATTAATATTTTTCTTTCATTATCGTTCGTATGTTCCAGGAAAAGCTATTAACAAAGTTAATGGCTTTGTGGAGGTATTTTGTGTTGCAAAAGTTAATTATTTCATCATCATCATCATCAGCCCAAATACGTCCCACTGCTGGGCACGGGCCTCCTCTACAACTGAGAGGGTTTAGGCGTTAGTCCACCACGCTGGCCTAGTGCGGGTTGGCGGACTACACACCTAAGAAATTCCTAAGAACTTTTAGGTGTGCAGGTTTTATCACGATGTTTTCCTTCACCGTTAAAGCAAGTGATAATTCATTGTGAATACACACATAACTTCGAAAATTCAGAGGTGTGTGCCTGGGGTTTGAACCTGCGATCGCCGAAATTCTCGACCGCGCGCCTAAACCTCGAGGCCATCACTGCTTATATAATTATTTATATCCTACTAATGTTATTTATGCAGGTTTCCTCGCGATGTTTTCTTTCACCGTTCAAGTTCGAAAAGTCAGCCTGCGGTTTGAATTGTGACAGCCAAGATATATTCGTCCGCGCGCCTCAACTTCGATGTTTATATATTACTAATGTTAATTGTGCGTGTCCGCCGACCCGCCCTAGGCCAGCGTGGTGGACTAAGGCCTAACCCCACTCAGTTGTAGAAGATGCCTGTGACGTGCTGTGGCACGTATATGGGTTGATGATGAATGTTATGGATATGTCGGTTACAGTGGCTGTACTTTCATAGAAGTCCAAAAGCCCAGCTGAAAAAAATCCGAATAATAATCTTTAAGCTTGGTCAGTTACTTGTGAAAAAAACGACTTCTTAACTTACACCGCCACTGACTCATACGTGGGTAGTTTTAAAATTGAGGGCCAAAAACATATAATCTGATTTTATTCCCATGTTGTAATTTCTATCAAAATTAACATTACTATTAATAAACAAGTTCTTTAAGACGCTAATGTGCTCAGTATAACAAATGCCATAACTCTATTAATTACGAAGATATACCCATAAAACTAACTCAAATCTCAGAATTGTGACCTTAGCCAAAGTTATTTTTTTAAAAGTTTATTTGTTAATTGCTTCATGTGTGCTGAAAACTGCACATTTTATTTTTCCATTGTCTAATATAGTTTTCTAGGAAGTATATTAACCGTTAAAACAATATTAAGTATTTATATAAAAATAAAAAGATTTTACAGCTAAATAAAAGTAATTCTTTTAAAATTATCATTCGTGTTACATTTTCAAACTCAAATAAAAAAAAAAACTCGGAACCTCTCTACTACCCCGCCTAGCACATTCAAATAAATAAGTGGTATATTTTGTTTAAAATGTGTTTTATTTACAAAAAAACGCACGGTGTATTAAAAAACACGAATTTCTCATTTACGTTTTTTCACGAAATTTATGCCTTTTTGGCCCCCAATTTGAAAACGACCGACGTACATATAGTATGTATGTATACGCTCATATTACAGAAGGAGATGAGAGGTGAATTTCTGCACCTACACAAATTGACCACTTGAATTTTAAGTCACACGTTATTGGGAGCAAGCTTATTGTCGTTTTATCGGACAAATTTCCGGATTCCCAGAATTGCATTTCAGAATATACTTCATCATAAGCCAATATACGTCCCACTGCTGGGCACGGGCCTCCTCTACAACTGAGGGGGCTTCAGAATATACTTATGAACAATATACTTCGATTCAAACCAGACCCCTCTGGAAAAACGGTCTTTTACCCCATATTTCTGAACCATTTCGAAGTTAACAGACAAAGAGCAGGACAATAAAACAAAAGGTAACATAACATAATTTACGTAAAATATAAATTCAACACGAACGAAGTTGACAACAGCGACATAAAAGTAAATCGCTTACACTCACACCCCACCCTATCTCTTAATCGCCCGCGCACCTATCTCCCGGAATTACGAGTGATGTAAGTTTATTCCGAGTATATCTTTTAAAATTGCTACACAATTGTTCCCTATTTACCATGTTGAATTTACAGCGCTATTAAAATGCTTGGTGGTGTAACGGTAAATATAATTTGTCTTTTATTATTTGTCTTTTTGCATCGTGTTTTTTTAAATGTTCTGACATGCTTGTATCGCCAAAAGGGTGGGCAGAGATGTATTTCAGCGTTTTTTTCGTTCTTTGTATTTTAATTCTCACGACTTGGGTGAAACCCTACTACTGGTTTTTGGTAAATTTTTTAATGAAAAACAATAACATATTCGACCCGGTAACCGAAGCCTATACTCCATACAGCACAGCACACGGATATAGAAAAGTATAAGAGTTATTTTTTTACTACACACATTTACATACCCAGCAGTGGGACGTATTTGGGCTGATGATGATGATGATTTACATACTCGTATTTTTTTTAAAGTCAAGGTAAAACGGGAGTTATAAACACAAGGTATAAAAAAAATGCTATAAATGACATTTTATGATAATTGGGCTGTAACTCCATATCAGATCTAGACGTGTTTGTTACATTTTATGGATTGACTAATTTTATACATTACACCAATGGCGGTACTTCCATAGAAGCCCAAAAGCCCAGTTTGCCTTTAAAAATGCCGAATAAAAAGCTTTAAAATTATTATTTAACAAAAGCAGTTTAACATATAAATAAGAATAATTGACCCCACAATAAACAATTATAAACTAGACATTACACAATTAACGTGTAACGCTTTTGGACTTTTATGGAAGTACCGCCACTGATATACAAATCTGCCTCTACTGCATTACGCAATAGGTTTTTTGCGAGTTATAAGATTTAATAATAAATACGCCCACCAGTCACATGGATAGTTGTGACTTCTAATTAAGATAAGAGTCTTATGTGGTGAGTATAAGAAACTACGTGAGATTTTTTCACAAACACCCAGACACGGAATATATGAGTGGATAACACAAACATTTGTCCGGGGTCAAACCCGCAACCTCTCGTTTCACAAGCTGGTGTCTAACCACCTGCGTCAAGGAGCTGTTAAAATAACAAGATTTGGAAAACTGACTGTTTTGTTTCCTTGCGATGTTTTCCATCGCCGTTAAAAGTTATGAAAATTAAAATATTATGAATTTTAGTCATTCATCTGTAACACAAAATTCAGAGGTTGAAGCTGCTTATGTGCTCCAATATAATTAACAGATTGAAGCTGCCTATGTCAAATGGATCAGAAAGGTTTTAATATGTTTCGGACCGAATATTTTTCAAAAAAGTTTATATGTTTTAGATTTTAAAAATGTAGAATAGTGACAGTAATAAAAAAGGATTGACATGTTTATTAGTTGTCAAATATTTTTGAGTGCTTTCAGAAATGTAATATGTTGTGTAAACTAAGAACTATTTATGTGACTTGGGCATATTTATAAGTTTCACTTCAGTCGTGCGGTATAACTTCTAACGCATGTACATAAGTACACACACACTTTTTTTTATTTCTTTGATATTATCCCATTTTAGGTCATAAAATTGAATCCCTTATGTCTGAATATCCCTGAAGGACAGACCTTGGTTAAGTCTAAATTTGATAACGTTCATTTACCCTAAAAATATGTTTAAAAACTTACCCTGTTCAACCCGTCACGCGTTGTTGGAGGGTCAAAGTTGCCCTAAGGTAGGACCTTTTTAATAAAACTTTTCTACCCTAAGCGTTTCTGTTTAATTTTGCGGTAGGTATAAACGATAAATTTGTTGTAAATGTGTTAGACAAGCAATGCGTGATTATAGTCAGAGGTTCGAAAATTATTTCCAACCTAAACTTAATATAAGATACCTTTCAGGATGGCCCTATTATCTTTTTCAGAATTTTTCAAATAAATGTTTAGTGTCTTTTACATTGTAATCCCTTTGACTTAAAATTTTGAGTCACAGCTCTTAAGGTACCACAGTTTTTTTTAGATTTATATGCGCAACACTGTCATGGCAAAGAATAGTGTAAATAGGCATGTTTTGAATATTACTTTAATTAAAACTTTACCGACTATGTAAAATAAAATATATTTTTGCTATTCTCTTTAATAGAATACAGCCTATGTATTCTATGCCGCAGTGCTTCACCTAAAGTTAATGGCAAAAAAATATATTGGGGTATTTTGTACCCAGTGCCGCATTTCCATATTTAACCCAAGTTTCAAGGGTTAAAAACACCAAAAAAGATTATTTTAGGGCGACCGTCGTAAAAATATTTGGGGCTTGAACGACCACGCTGGCTAAGCGTTTTATTTTCGTTGCCAACCAGAAGTTTTTCCCGAGAATTTTCTTTAAATGGTACTTTTGTAACTTTAGTGACGCTTATGAATATTTTCGTGAATTTATTTTAAATTTTGTTTGGAGTTTTAAGCGACCACTTTGTTGCGATTAATTTCGCTCACTATTTAATTTGTGTACAAACAATTTTAATTTGAATTTGTAAGCGATGATTTTGTTTTATATAATTTCTCTCGCAATTTACCTAGTTTTTGAGATTTTTCTTCAAATTTATGTTGCATCGCGCAGCCACAGTAGATTCAATTAGTTTCGTGCCAGTAAACACAGTGATCAATAATTTTTTATTATTTATTTATTTAATACTTTATTGTACACATGGACATAATGTAGCTGGAGATACATACAATACCATAAAAACACTAATGGCAGTCTAATCGCACAAGGCGATCTTATCAAGACAATCTTGGGATTGATGCAAGTAAAGAGAGAAATCATCATCATCATCATCAGCCCATATACGTCCCACTGCTGGGCACGGGCCTCCTCTACCATTGAGAGGGTTTAGGCCTTAGTCCACCACGCTGGCCTAGTGCGGCTTGGCAGACTACACACCTAATAAATTTCTAAGAACTTTTAGGTGTGCAGGTTTCATCACGATGTTTTCCTTCACCGTTAAAGTACGTGATAATTCATTGTGAATACATAGAGAAATAGGAGGGTGCAATAATTCCTTCTACGATAGATGCTTTTATAATGTTATACATTTTATTTCTATAACACTATGAACCGCTGTTTGTCAATAACCTAGCAATAAAGAACCCGAACGTTTACCATATACCGGCAATATCTCAAAAAACGATGTACATTGACGGCTCATAAAGATGTTATAGGTTGTAAGCGCTAAAAAACCGGAGCACGTAACGCTGCAAGATAAATTATCATTTACGATATCGTTATCGCATTGAAAGGGGTAGAGCTTCAGAACCGACAGTCCACATTCGTGACCCGAATAAAGCCGATGTTTCGTGAATATTTTACTTACCGCACTATTATAATGAACTAAACGTGATCTGTAGTTCGATGTGGAACTAAAAGACGTTGCTTTGTAGGGCAATTTCTAGAGCGATAATTTTTTTATTGCTATCTACTATTGGAGGATCTAACGATGATTAAATAAATAAATACACCCAACAGTCTTATACATAGTTCTGACCCCACACTAGGATACAAGTTCTGTGTCGTGGGTATCAGAAACTATGAGACTTTTATTATTATTTATTTATAGTATCCCATTGAGTTGGTTATATATGCGGCGTGCAGTTTTGGGTTCAAATCCCTAGTCGGGTTTTTCATTGGGAAAATAAATAAATAAATACACCCAACAGTCATATACATAGTTCTGACCCCACACTAGGATACAAGTTCTGTGTCGTGGGTATCAGAAACTATGAGACTTTTCGGTCTCACAAACACCCAGACCCGAAACAAATATTTGTGGATCACATAAGCATTTGTCTCGGTGCGGGGATCGAACCCGCGACCTCTCGTTTCGCAATCTGGTATCTAGCCAACTGCGCCACGGGTCATTTCTATAGTAAGCTCTTCCCGAATACTAATTCATTGCTAATACACACATAACTTCGAAAAGTCAGATAAGTGTGCCTAGGGTGTGTACCCGCGACCGCCGGGATTCTCGACCTCACGCCTAAACCTCAATACCATCCCTACTTATCTAGCTACACCTATTATTCCATTATTTTATACTATACAGGTACACTAATTTATTTACTGCAAATGTATCTTTGTAATCCTATATATTTATATGAGATTACAAAGTTATTTATGCAGTTTGTGAATCTAGAAAAGTAGACCAAAATTGCAAGATATTTTAATTTTTCCTTAAGTTATACACTAAACACTAATTGTGTTCCAAATTTGAAGCTTCTATGTCGGCTAGAAATGCCTTAGAGTTTTGATGATCGGTCAGTGAGTGACCAAAACCGCGAAGTTTGACTAGTTATAATTCTAAAACTACTGGTTCAAATTGAATGAAATTTGAAAATTACAAAGTTTATACTATGCTTGCTTGGGGACAGAAAAGTCAGGTTTCTAGGTTTATCCACAACGAAGTTATAGGGTGTCGAAAATGGCCTGAGTTGCTTCTAGAAAAGTATAGTACGGCCGTGCCGCTTTTTCGCTCGACTTGGCGGGGGCACTGCCGTGCCCCCAGATATATTATAATATGAAAATATTTTGATTACTCCGACATCTTATAGTATATATATATATTTAATAGACACATCCAGAAGTGTTGAATGTAATGTTGCGGGGATAATGGGTGCTGTCGCGACAGGGAAGAGCCGGGATAATCCCATAACCGTTGACCCAGCCCGATATTAAACCATGTTCACGATACCACGTTATATTATCTTGATAACAGTATCATGGTTAAACGTCAGCTTGTCAAACGAAACGATTCCGGGTTGATCCGTGCACCGGACTAATATTTGTATGATAGTTCGTAACGATTTTAAGAAAAATTTAAATAACACGGTAAATCACTCAATATTGTGCGTACCAACTTACATTTAGAGGTGGAAGTGGGAGAACATATTTAACTCCAATGTTAAGTTTTCTTGAATAGGTTTGTAGATGAATATTTAATGAAAAAAATAAGCCCACAATGAGCATTCTACGGCCAATATTTTAGGAGATATTTTTTATTTTATTTAATTCCGCCCGGGGTGAAATAAATGCTTATTTCATATTAAGTGACCCAGAATAAAAATATGATAAGCGTTTCATATTGAACTAATTTTATTACCCGAAAAACAGTACCATAAACTGATAAAAAAAACTAATCAAATAAAGCAATAACCGAGGTATATTGCGCAAAATAAAATAGACATTGCGTCTGTCATTGTCTCGCTAACAAATTGAACGTAAAAAGAACTAAATGAAATCGAGAATTTCGAGAGCTGCGAATGAAATTAAATTGAATAGAACGTGTTTGAAACTGTCAAATGAATTGATACAAATAAGTATGCAAATACACCTGAATTAGGTTTGATATTAGGGGTAAAGTAGATTCAGCATTTTACCGCGATCATTATAACTTTGAAAACGAAAAAGAGATACATAAACTCACGACTGTATTACCCGAAGGGGTAGGCAGAGGTGCATTTCTGCACCCACATTTCGCCAGGCACGTAATAGGGGGCGAGCCTATTGCCGTTTTTCGGGCATATTTCCAGACCCCGTGCTGTTACCGAGAATTTCCTAATGGAAAAATCCAATAACACTTTGCCCGATCCGGGAATCGAACCCAGGACCTCTAGATCGCACGGCACATACTTGTACCGCGAGACCACGAGGCAAAAAAAGAGATATTTTCGCATTAATCACTTTCGATGGAGTGAAGGGTATAAAGTCTTTGTCCCTACTTTTAGGGAACAGCTTCCGTTCAAGTAAGAAACTCGCGGAAGTTTCGGTTACTTAGTTTAATCAGTCCTCTTAAATATGCATGAACCAAATTTCTCGATTGAGAGGGGTAAGTAAGGGGTTTGAGGGGTGTTCGGTTACCTCCCCCTACGCACAATATTTAGTATTGCTTACTAACAAACCTGTAACTTAGAAAAACGCTTCATGAGATTGCAAGATTCGAATTACTTACGAAAAAAGTGAGGTTAAGGACAAGGTTTCAGAAGAACTTTACTGACTAACTCGTTGGTCCCAAGGTACAAAAGTGCGTCGTGCGTTCTCGAGATCCCAAGTTCGATTCTCGGTCGGCAGTGTTTTTGAGTTATTCCATTGGAATATTCTAAGGCTACAAGCGTCAGTAAGTGTGTTTTTTTTTGAATTGAAAACTTCTTTAACGGCGCTGTGCACTTTTTTGGGATGGGTAAAAAATGTTGAACTGCGTCAGATCACGTGACCCTGATCGAAAATGCGTAAAAAGCATTATTTAATATATATTGTCATGTTTGTGTACGATAGCGCAATAAATATTATATTTTACAACGTCAATGACACTACTTTTATACTGATAAATAAACCAACTCGTGCGAAATTATTCCCTAACCATTCCAAAATTTTCAAAAATGCACAACGTTAATGTTGAAGTTTTCACTTCTGCCGACACTCCCGGAGTGCAGTGAAGCAGTGATGGCCTCGAGGTTTAGGCGCGCGGTCGAGAATTTCGGCGGTCGCAGGTTCAAACCCCAGGCACACACCTCTGACTTTTCGAAGTTATGTGTGTATTCACAATGAATTATCACTTGCTTTAACGGTGAAGGAAAACATCGTAATAAAACCTGCACACCTAAAAAGTTCTTAGGAATTTCTTAGGTGTGTAGTCCGCCAACCCGCACTAGGCCAGCGTGGTGGACTAAGGCTTAAACCCTCTCAGTTGTAGAGGAGGCCCGTGCCCAGCAGTGGGACGTTTTGCATTGAAATAAAAAAAAAATGTTTATTGGGATGGAATCCTAAACAATTTAACACAAAAGGCCGTCTTCAAGCCGCGCAAATCGGTCAATACAGCCAACATTAGGAGTATGACATGATCCCGTGACGTCACGCGGCCCTCAAGCCAAGGACTGTGGCTCATCGTGACACGTTCGGAATTCGATAAACCCTCACTAATTTCGTAATACCGAATGAAAATAATGGGATTTCATTGTATAGTTCGATATTGAATGATCGAATATCACTAGATTGTATTAGGTTTTCTGCGGCGTTACTCGAGTTTGTCAGTCTGCCAGTTAGCCGACCAGTATTATAAAAAAATGGTACCTCATCAAAATTTAATTCATAATAATGCTACATTTGGACCATATACATCCTATAGGTGCCCACTGACTTCTTCTATGATGATGAGAGATGAATCCTTATCTGGCCTAAGGCTCTCAAGGAGTAAAAGCATCTTCTCATCAGTATCATTACAGCAGTGGTGGTACTTCCATAGAAGCCCAAAAACGTTACACGTTAATTGTGTAATGTCTACTTTATAATTGGTTTTTTTGTGGGGGTTTTATTTAGCAAACTGCTTTTGTTCAATAACAATTTAAAGCTTAAAGATTATTATTCGAAATTTTTAAAGGCAAACTGGGCTTTTGGGCTTCTATGGAAGTGCCGCCACTGCATTATAGGTCAGTAAGCTTACATGTAAATTTACCCGACCTGGAAACAGGTACTGAGTCACCACAGCAATATTCTAAGAATCAGAAATTGAGAGAGACTTTTCGATCACATCAGATATAGTTATCGGTATGAAGTCGAGGGCTCCGTTTCCAATGTTGTGTAGCTGTTATCGTTTTAGAAGTCGCTAAATCTATATAGGTAATTATAACTGTGGGGTTCGGCACCGGTAGGGGCAATTTTGGATTTCGACCTCGTCACGGGAACTTTTAATTAACAAAATATAACAAAAAATATATGGGGTCATAAAAACGATTTAATAACCTGTTTTTGCTAATGATGCAAAATTGCGCAGTTTTTATGATATTTTTTTCTGTCAATGTCGACCATATTAAACTTTCTTTTCTAACCTAACAGACGCTAAATATAAAAAAATGTTCCACCAAACCCAAACTTTATGTAGTAACTAACCTTAGTTTTGATTGAGTGCGGATGACGTCAGCGGGTCACTCCCCGCAGTTAGCGCTATCGCGGGCAGAATTAGTCGAATTATTGGATAAAGTAAGATTTAGCGGCGGCTTAGCGAAGTTGTTTAATTGCTGGGTTTCGACGCTTCGTGACCCGAGCCATTGTAAGTACGTGACCTAAATAACGTTTTATTTTCGTATTATTGGACATTACAGCTGGACGGGTAATTGATTTTGTTTATAATTTTTGTTTACGGCTTCGCTTGATAAAAAAGGGGGCTTAAAATAAACAAATAACCTTTTCTTGGGAATTAAAAGTGGGCTATAATCGTCTTAAGTACGTAATTCACCTTCACGCCTGTTTCGTCAATTTTTCATCTTCATCTGCCTAACTCCTTTAACGAAAAACTGTTTTGACATCGCACTTATTACAAACAGTTCCATATTATTGAGCTAAAGACAGACAGAAAATATTATCCTTGTCACTCGCTGATCATTAGCAGCACCTGGGTGTCTGGTAAGCGCTTTTTTATGTCTAATGTCCCTAAATTATATTTTGGGCATAAAAATTGCGAATGCGCTCATCGAAAAGACATTACGGTGAATGTACTAATAATGACATTTTTATGGATGGGAAAACGATGTGTATCATTTTTTACTGCCTCGTCGCTGCTCGCAAGATTGCGCTGTGTGATCGTGAAGGGTTCGATTTCCGGGTCGGGTGAAGTGCTATTGGATTGTATGATTAGAAAACTTCTAGTGACAGTACGGAGTTCGAAAATCAAACCTAAAAATAGATATAGGTGTAGGATTACAAACATTACAAATTCGAAAATTTTGATTCTTATACGATATTATCATACATACATCATCATCAGCCCATACACGTCCCACTGCTGGGCACGAGCCTCCGCTACAACTGAGAGGGTTTAGGCCTTAGCCCACCACGCTGGCCATATGCGGGTTGGCGGACTACACACCTAAGAAATTCCTAAGAACTTTTAGGTGTACAGGTTTCATCACGACTTCATACATTCACACATACATAACCTCATGTCTGTATTCCCCGAAAGGGTAGGCAGAGGTGCATTTCTGCACCCACATTTCGCCAGGTATGTTAGTCCCACGTAATAGAGGGCGAGCCTATTGCCGTTTTTCGGGCACAATTCCAGACTCCGTGCTGCTACTGAGAATTTCCTAATGGAAAGACACAATGACACTTTGCCCGACCCGGGAATCGAACCCAGGACCTCTAGATCCATATAAATATGTCCTATTGTTGGGCAGGGGCCTCCTCTACAACTGAAAGGCTGAAACGATATATGTATATACATACATACATAAACTCACGCCTGTCTCCCGTTAGGGTAGGCAGAGACTATAGAGCGCCAAATGCCACGGTCCAAACACACCACTTTCGCTTCCTCCACTGACATTATCCTCTTCATGCATGCACGAATATAACAAAACATATTATGATAGCTCGTGTAACTGTACCATCTTACAAAATCAGACTGTGTTAATTTTGTTATAAACAGTCGGACGTAATAATCTATGCACTCAACAATTTTTTTTTAACTTTCAGTTGCCAGCTTATTTTGCCGAGCTATTATGGAAAATCCTTCTAAGTTTACATTATGGAAAGAAATAGGTGATGATATACATAATATAGTCATCGTGATGGCCTCGAGGTTTAGGCACGCGGTCGAGAATCTCGACGGTCGCGGGTTCAAACCCCAGGCACATACCTCTGACTTTTCGAAGTTATGTGTGTATTCACAATGAATAATCACGTACTTTAACGGTAAAGGAAAACATCGTGATGAAACCTGCACACCTAAAACTTCTTAGGAATTCCTTAGGTGTGTAGTACGCCAACCCGCACTAGGCCAGCGAGGTAGACTAAGGCCTAAACCCTCTCAATGGTAGAGGAGGCCCGTGCCCAGCAGTGGGACGTACCTATATGGGCTGATGATGATGATAATACATATAGTACCGTATTGAGGCTTAAAATACGCAAATGTATTCTCATCAAAGGATTCTTTTATTATCCTTTCCTATGCCGTGTAAATAGCTATTTGCATAAAAGATTCGGCGCTCTATTTGTTAGTCAAATATTTTGGTCAGGCCAAGATGGCGGCGATGACGTCATCGACACGTCACACGCCCTTGACGCAGGGTTTAGCATAATGTAATTTAGTAAAATGGATGGTGATAAAATGTATCTGAGAATAATGTAACGTATTGGAAATAATAAAAATGTAATTTGACTTTGAAAACAAAAACATTGCAAATTAATATCTATTTAATTTAGCCATCACTAGGCAGGTATGTATCATCATCATCATCATCAGCCCATACATTAACGCATATACAAGCTTATGGGGCATTTATTAATAAAGTAAATAAGTGTAAAGGTTTTCTACGCCATTTTGTAATACAGTGTCATGATGAGGTATTTCATCATCATCATCAGCCCATATACGTCCCACTGCTGGGAACGGGCCTCCTGTACAACTGAGAGGGTTTAGGCCTTAGTCCACCACGCTGGCATAGTGCGGGTTGGCAGGCTACACACCTAAGAAATTCCTAAGAACTTTTAGGTGTGCAGGTTTCATCACGATGTTTTCCTTCACCGTTAAAGTACGTGTTAATTCTTTGTGAATAGATACATAACTTCGAATACATAGCTACTGAGAATTTCCTAATGGAAAAACCCATTAACAATTTGCACGACCCGGGAATCAAACCCAGGACTTCTAGATCGCACGGCACATAATTGTACCGCGAGACCACGAGGCAGTTTAGATATTACGTGGGAATTAAAATACACTTTTCGAAATGTGGGTGCAAATTGCACTTCTGCTTACCCATTTGGGCATGCAGGCGTTAGTTGTTGTACTTTGCGAACTGAATCATTACAAAATTATAATATATTCTTTTAAATGAGAATGTTAATTGATTTTAACATAAAGATTTATTCGACCAGGGACGGTAACAAACATAAATTGACATGACATTTATTATGAAATTGAAATAACAAAATGTTAACAATAATGACGGTGAATCGATAACAAAAGACAAGCGTTGACGTCTGGTCAGAGCTCCCGCACTGTAAACCGGCCAATGAATGAGTGTCTGTGACGCTCAGCAGCGCCCGTTATATAGGCAGCTGGCGTGATGACGACCACAACTACTCCCGAAGTGTCTTTATTCGTAACACTATGAAATATATGTATGTACTATATTGACCCGTATAGCACCTTGTATTAAATGCTTTGTCGTCAATTTTCCCCAAGTATTATATAAAATATTGCCTATTTGTTCAATATAGGATATAAGCAGATAGCTACAGTACATAAAACAAGAGGTCGCAGGTTTGTTGCCCGCACCGAGATTTATGTTTTTGTGACCGGCCTCTGCTGCTTTCTGGTAAGAAAGTTTTCTCTGTAAATGATCTTGTACTTTTTCTTACCCACGACTCAAGACTTGTATGTGTGGTGTCAAAACCATATATGTGGCTATGTGATGTATTGATTCATTTTTTTTATATTTAATTAATTTAGTTGCTTACTGTGAGTGGATTGTTGGTAAAAAAAATTACATACATACATACATAATCTCACGCCTGTATTCCCCGAAAGGGTAGGCAGAGGTGCATTTCTGCACCCACATTTCGCCAGGTATGTATCAGTCCCACGTAATAGGGGGCGAGCCTATTGCCGTTTTTCGGGCACATTTCCAGACTCCGTGCTGTTACTGAGAATTTCCTAATGGAAAAACCCAATAACACTTTGCCCGACCCGGGAATCGAACCCAGGACCTCTAGATCGCACGGCACATACTTGTACCGCGAGACCACGAGGCAGTCAAATTATGTGTGCACATACCTACCATTCAGTATATACATATGAGTTACTGAATATTTTAATACAAAGCAATAATACTATACTTGGAAATTGATAAGAAAAACATACAACGTCTAAAAAGCCGCTAGGTAATCTTTTGTGTTGAGAATAAGGTCACGAAACAATCCTAATTAATAACTTCCTCCAACAAAGAGAAAAAAACCCGCATTATACCCAATATTTTGATGAAAAAGGAAAAAATACACAAGCCAAAGGTAAAATTTTTAATTAACACCGATGTTGGAAATAAACAAACTTTGCTACCATTCAAAGTTTACGATTATCTTTTTTCTTTCATTAATTTCTACGAACTTTGTATTAAGTGAAGCAGTACAAGTAAATGTCGATAAATGTCACTGTTTTAAAGTTTATTTAATGATATTTTTGAGCTGTTGACAGCTGTTATTCAAGTGGTATTAATTAAGATATAAAAATGATGGAATATAATTACCGATTTATTTATTTATTTTATGCTTTATATACACTTACATATAAAGGCGGACTTATTGCCTAAAACAGTTTCTTACAGTCAACCTGACAAATTAGATTTATTACAAACGTGAATAGTAACGGCAAAAAATCCTCTTTTTGCTACACTGTGAAGAGTAAACTGCTGAACCGATTTTGGTGAATCCCACTTATAAAAATAAATGAATAATTACACCCAACAGTCACATACATATTTCAGACCCCACCCGAAGATATGAGTCTAATGCCGTAGGTATTAGAAACTACGCGAGACTTTTCGGTCTCACAAAAACCTAGACCCTGATCCTCAAACCCTGTAGATAGCTACAGATTAATTTTATTTATGTAACACTTATTAAAATCTGTATAAAATCGAACGAGCGATGTAATGGATGGAAACTGAAATACCTTACTAATACAATTACATTTTCTACTTATACATTTCTAACGTTATTATTTTATAGTTTTAAAGTCAAAGTCAAAATCACCTTTATTGAAATAGACTTTTACAAGTGCTTTTGAATCGTCAAGTAAGTTTTTTTAAACTAGTTTAGTAAATCCCACGGGACTGTCGTGAAAAATAAGTGAAGCAATAACACATATCTTGGCTCATTCGGCCCGGTGTGTGTCAGATGTTCGGCTTTCCGTGGCTTTGATGGATGAGGAGTTAAACCATCCGAAGCCGGAGGCTTTACACGAAAGAATATAGGGTGTTCCGAATGATAACTTCGGGATAAATGATAAGTTTATTTGTTTATTCACAGCATTTATTTACAGGTAAAGTGTTGGCCACGAGGCTTGGTAGTTAGTTTTATATTTGAAAGGTCGTGCGTTTGATCCAAGCGTGAGAGATTATAATCTTTAATTTTTTTTGAGGTTATTGAAAGTTAGTGTATATTAAGTGTGGTTTGTAAACGCGTATAGGTACATATGTATTTTATATATATGTAATGGTTCGTAGTTCGTATATGTGTAAATTTTTATTTCAAATATTAATTGCATCAATAATATTTATGCAGTTATTCGTTTATCTCCGCATCGCCCTAAGGTTGACTGGTAAATAATGCCTTATGCATTAAATCCGCCTTTATACATAGTATATAAATTATAAATAAATAAACACTCTAAAAGCTTTGGCACCTTAAAGGCCACTGGTCCAATTCAAGGCTGATTTCTCCAGTACAGCATTAAGTGAATTTATCGAGTCACATTCCCTGTAATTGGCAACGCGACAAACTACGCTGGTGGCAATCGTATTAACTCTACACCTAGCATTGAGGCTAATTGCCTCGAGTTGATTGGCCTTGGGCTAAGGTGAATGGGGAAGGATTGTGACTTGATTTATTTGAAGTAATTTTTTTCTTATAAATATCATATGTATCCTAATAACATACATAGGCGCCTATTACCTCTTAAGGGAAGGCAGAGGAAAAAAAAAAAAAAAAAATGCCAGCTACTTGACATAATAGTTAGCGAGACTCTTTACAGATTTCTGAGCACCAATAGCTCAGAAATCTGTAAAGGAAAACTCCGGAAAATCTAAACCAGTCAAATCTCGAATCGAATACGAGACCCTTCTATCGCATGCGCCAATTTATATCGTTAAGGTATTTTAAGCGAGAGCTCCATAGTTTTATAGATAAAATATGTACGGGACATACTCGTTGACAGAGTGAGGAATGAATATGTTAGGGGAAGTTTGAAAGTAGCTCCTGTGATAGATAAATTGAAAGGAAACCGTCTGTCGTGGTATGGGCATGTTATGGAAGGATGAATCATATGTAGGTAAAAAGGTGATGAATATGAAAGTTGAAGAATGGACAAGCAGAGGAAGGCCAAAGAAAAGATGGATGGAGTGCGTGACTAGAAGAAAAAGGGGTGAATGAAGACATGACGGCTGATAGGGATGTTTGGAATGATAAAACATACTGCTCCGACTCTAAATGAAATTAGAAACCGGGCAAGGAAGTGATGATAACTCGTATATTCAAAACTAGCTGACCTGGCGAACTTCCTTCCGCCTAACATTTTTTTTTTGCCTAAGTTACTCCTTATTACATCAGCTACCTGCCAATAAAGTTCCGTCAAAATCGGTCCAGCCATATCAGAGATTAGCCGGAACAAACAGACAGACAAAAATTGTAAAATATGTTTTTTGGTATAAATGTATGTACCGCATATACATCCACATGCATTTAGCAAAAAGCGGCTATTTTAATATTACAAACAGACACTCCAATTTTATTTATTTGTATAGATAATTGGTTTACTCCATAACTTCTTTCTGTAGAGGAGGCCTTAAAAGAACATAGGGTGTAACCAACTCGAAGGTATTACACCTACCTCGCTAAATTATTAGCTCGGCTTGGCTGCACTACGTCATTAGGAATTACAGCCAGCTCGGAACGATTTATAGCTGGGCGATTTAATTTGTTGGTGTAATCGGGCCGAACCTCGCAATAGCTTGCAACCATTCTGTTATCTAGTAATTTTATGAAAGGTGCGGTTAGGTGGAGTGTAATTGCAATCAAAACGTGGTTTTAGCGAATTGTTTTTGCTTTGTGGGTTTTGATCGTGGGTTTGTGGGTGGTGTGGTTATTGCTGGGGTGGTTTGAAGTAATTACCAGTGAAAGCTTATTTGAACACAAAAACGGGACTCTTGTAAAAAGTAATTTTTAATTATATTATTATTCAAGACAGCTTTGTGGGTCCGCGGCATAAGTCTTCGACACGATTCTAAATTGAATAAATTTAGATAAATATATTTTTAAATCAGTCGTGATGGCCTCGAGGTTTAGGCACGCGGTCGAGAATCTCGACGGTCGCAGGTTCGAACCCCAGGCACATATCTTTTCCTTTTTCGAAATTATGTGTGTATTCACAAAGAATTATCACGTACTTTAACGATGAAGGAAAACATCGTGATGAAACCTGCACACCTAAAAGTTCTTAGGATTTTTTTAGGTGTATAGTCCGCCAACCAGCACTAGGCCAGCGTGGTGGACTAAGGCCTAAACCCTCTCAGTTGTAGAGGAGGCCTATGCCCAGCAGTGGGACGTATATGGGCTGATGATATATGCGTATAGTTTCACCTCATATTACATGGGAAAAAACACCTGGCTCTCTCCTCTCGGATATATTTAGTTGTAAGTGTATTTTTATATTGACATATTGATAGATTAAAAGACCTGTAGCGCAGTAGGCCTGACATCAGTTTGTGAAACGAGAGGCCACGGGTTCGATTCTCGCACCAAGATAAATGTTTGTGTGATCCACACATTTGTTTCGGGTCTGGGTGTTTGTGAGACCGAAAAGGCTCTCGTAGTTATACCCACGACACAGGACTTGTATCTTAATGTGGGGACAGAACTATGTATTGTCTCTTTGGTGTATTTATTTATTATTTATTTATAACTACAGCTACAGATAACGCTCGCTCAACGCATAGGAATACACTTCAATATGCGTCAATTACCTCGTGGTCTCGCAGTACAAGTATGTGCCGAGCGATCTAGAGGTCCTGGGTTCGATTACCGGGTCGGGCAAAGCGTTATTGGGTTTTTCCATTAGGAAATTCTCAGTAGCAGCACGGAGTCTGGAATTGTGCTCGAGAAACGGCAATAGGCTAGCTCCCTATTACATACATACCTGGCGAAATGTGGGTGCAAAAATGTACCTCTGCCTACCCCTTCGGGAAATACAGGCGTAAGTTTATGTATGTATGTATGTATTTATTTATAACTACAGCTACAGATAACGTTCGCTCAACACATACGAATTAACTTCAATATGCGTCAATTTGCCTAAACATGACAATCCATGAAACACGTGAACGCTCTTATGCGCAAAGCTGTTCAAATAGTGGTTGATAATAGTATTTATCTTAGTGTAGGGTCAGAACTAGGGATGAGACTGTTGGGTGTACTTATTTATTATAATTTTATATAAAATTAAATTCATTTCTTGTGGCCGTCATAATAATAGCGACTGGTGAGAGGTAACTGTAGACACACGTTTGCTAGCTGTTTTTCATCCCAGCGTATTTTTAATGGAAAAACCCAAAAATATAATGCCCGACCTCGCAATCGAAACCGCGACCTCCAAATCTCCACACACATATGCATCGCGACCAAAAAATACACTACCATGATGTAACTGCATTGCAGTCAAAATACAGTTTATATAGCTTAGACTTATTGGTTCAATTCCCCGTTGAGTCATACCGTTTCGCAGTAATCTCAAGACTTCGTTTATAAGGGGCCATCGAGGCGAACTGCAGTAGTAAAGGCATAAAACTAACCGCCGGGGTGGTAATTTTAAAATCAGTGCATCGGGTGAAATAAGGAGCTTTTCTGATGCGGTTGGTAAGTGTAAGTGTAGATTAAGGAGAGATTAAGAATATAATTGCTAACCCTAAGTTCCTAAATCATTATCATTATCAGCCCATATACATTCCACTGCTGGGCACAGGCCTCCTCCACCATTGATGCTGAAGTCCTGTGTCGTGGGTATAACTACATGAGACTTTTCGGTCTCACAAACACCCAGACCCGAAACAAATGTGTGGATCTCACAAACATGTATCTTGGTCCGAGGATCGAACCCGTGGCCTCTCGTTTCACAAACTGATGTCAAGCCAACTGCGCCACAGGGCTGTTAATCTATCAATATGTCAATATACAAATACCCTTACAACTAAATATGTCCGAGAGGAGAGGGCCAGGTGTTTTTCCCATGTAACATGAGGTGAAACTATACGCATATATCATCAGCCCATATACGTCCCACTGCTGGGCACGGGCCTCCTCTACAACTGAGAGGGTTTAGGCCTTAGTCCACCACGCTGACCTAGTGCGGGTTGGCGGACTACACACCAAAGAAATTCCTAAGAACTTTTAGGTGTGCAGGTTTTATCACGATGTTTACCTTATGGTAAAGTACGTGATAATTCTTTGTGAATACACACGTAAATTCGAAAAGTCAGAGGTGTGTGCCTGGGGTTCGACCCTGCGACCGCTGAGATTCTCGACCGCGCGCCTAAACCTCGAGGCCATCACTACTGCCTATCCTAAAACCTAAGCAATTTTGAAAAACTGGACGCAGGATTAAATGCAGCTTGAGTTAAAATTTTGTTAAGCAGGTTGATGGGAGTTGCCATTTGGGGGATTTTTGTTTGGGAAAGAAATTTGATTGAGAAAGGTGGCGGGAAACGGATAAATGAGGGCTCCTCAAGATCAGGATGGTTGGTGCTTTCTTGGGGCGGCCTACGTTCAGCAGTGGACGACGATAGGCTGAGTATAAAAACAGGTTGAATCAAGTTTTAAATATTTTTAACGATGCATGGCTGCAAGTTGCAAGTGTTTTTATGTTTGTTTTCTTGTTATTTTTCATTTATATATAGAGGTTATTCTTGTAAGTTCCTTCAATATGTGTTACTGGTGGTAACAGTTCAAATTTAAGTAAAATTAATAAATTAATGATAACCTAATTTAATTCAAATGTAAAAATGTACTTTTAAGCAAAAAAAATGTTAAAATTACATTAGTATTTTCTTTTTGCCTTTTCATAATTTACTAATTTTATAACTTCCACTTTTACACGTCCCAGAATTCGAACCCGGGGTTTCTATATTCCTTACTAATGCTGTGATACAAACAAAAAAAAACAATTAACTAATTTTCAAATTAGAACCCCATATCATACATACATACATACATAAACTCACGCCTGTATTCCCCGAAGGGGTAGGCAGAAGTGAATTTCTGCACCTACATTTCGCCAGGTATGTATCAGTCCCACGTAATAGGGGGCGAGGCTATTGCCGTTTTTTTGGGCATATTTCCAGACTCCATGCTGTTACTGAGAATTTCCTAATAGAAAAACCCAATAACACTTTGCCCGACCCGGGAATCGAACCCAGGACCTCTAGATCGCACGGCACATACTTGTACCGCGACACCACGAGGCAATCCATATCATATCACCAAAAAGGTTCCGTATGACATTTCAATTAATTTAAATGTTTGCTTTTACGTGGGGGCATGCCCTTACAGTCCACTTGTCACACGGTCAAAGGGCCGGTTGAGAAAACATTCTATTTTTTATTAAAGAAACGAAGCAAATTTCTTTCCTCCAAGCCCCTTTTTGACGTGGAAGGCTAAGTAAATGCATTAAACATCGTATGAGCCTTGAGTTATTCAATGAGGCGGTAAGTTGGTATGCATTAATCAAGGTGCTTTTTGCTTGCTAAAGCTAATTTTTATATGGACCAGGTAGAACACTATTACAACTACAAGACTAACTAAAGAACATGTCACGATATAGGCTCTGCCTAGTGTGATATGTCTATGAAAAAAATAACAACAGTATTTTTATGCTATTTTATAGGGATTAAGAATTTCTTTGTTGTGTAACATAAGACATTGAAAAAAATAAAATTGTTCCGCGCGCCCACTTATGGTCAGAAATCTGGACATACCCCTTTCGGTCTCCCCCAAGGTATCGAAAGAGGAGCTTGAAGCACTTTCCTATTCTTAAAAATGGCAGAGTACTAGTACTTCTTCCAATAGTCCTGTGTCCTTTAGGCACTAAATGAAGGAACATTTCAGCAAGCCGGTATGGGGGTATCGAGTAATGCGATATTTATATGTCAAATTGTTTTTATTATTGTAAATAAAGATTTAAAGCTTAAAGATTATTATTATTCAGAATTTAGTTAGACAAATCCAATCAAATTCCGAGCGATCTCGCCCCCTATTACGTGGGACTGTTACATACCTGGCGAAATGTGGGTGCAGAAATGCACCTCTGCTGGGGAATACAGGCGTGAGTTTATATATGTATGTATGTTCGACAAACTGGGCTTTTGTGCTTCTATGGTAGTACCGCCATTGATTTGGCTGTATTTGTTTACATTTTTTGTATGTACTTCTTACATACATACATAATCTCACGCCTGTATTCCCCGAAAGGGTAGGCAGAGGTGCATTACTGCACCCACATTTGGCCACGTATGCATCAGTCCCGCGTAATAGGGGGCGAGCTTATTGCCGTTTCTCGGGCACATTTCCAGACTCCGGGCTGCTATTGAGAATATCCTAATGGAAAAACTACTACTAAAAGTACTTCTTCTACAGCCTTGAACCAGCTGCTGTCGATTACAAAATAAACTCACACGCGATATTTCCCTCCGCATTATTGGATTAATAAAATGTCATAAATCTTGCGTTGATAAGACCTGACACGAACGTGGCCGAGGACAAAACAAAAATACATGCCTTATGTACTTGAAATATATATATATCTTTTTGTGGAGTTAATTAACTTCGCTATGATTATCTTTTTATTGTATTGACTGCCTTGTGGTCCTGGATTCGATTCCCAGGGCGGGCAAAGTGTTATTGTGTTTTTCCATTAGGAAATTCTCAATAGAAGTACGGAGTCTGGAAATGTGCCCGAAAAACGGAAATAGGCTCGCCCCTATTACATGGGACTGATACATACCTGGCGGAATGTGGGTGCAGAAATGCACCTCTGCCTACCCCTTCGGGAATACAGGCATGAGGCTATGTATGTATGTATGTTTAATAGCTCGTCAAAATTAAAGAACAGGATGGACTATTGCTGTTGTCGTCTAAGAATAAGTAGCAGAGCCCTGATAAAGTTTCTGTATGGCACTGAGTTGCCTGTAATTGTGCTACGCTCTTTCATCACGGTAAATGAAAGTGAAATAAAAAAATAATAATGCCGTATTGTAGAAGAATTGAAAAATCTGACTACAGATTAGTATTACCATATTTATTTTCGTAATCAATAAAAAAATAAAATTGATACGTAATTAATAAAATAAATAAATAAACCCAACAGTCACATACATAGTTCTGACGCCACACTAAAATACAAGTCTGGTGTCATGGGCATCAGAAGAGAGTCGTTTCGGTCTCACAAACACATATTTATGGATCAAGAAACAAATATTTATGGATCAAGCATCGAAGTAGTGATGGCCTCGAGGTTTAGGCGCGTGGTCGAGAATCTCGGCTGTCGCGGGTTCAAACCCCAGGCACACACCTCTGACTTTTCGAAGTTATGTGTGTATTCATAATGAATTATCACTTACTTTAACGGTGAAGGAAAACATCGTGATGAAACCTGCACACCTAAAAGTTCATAGGAATTTCTAAGGTGTGTAGTCCGCCAACCCGCACTAGGCCAGCGTGGTGGACTAAGGCCTAAACCCTCTCATTGGTAGAAAAGGCCCGTGCCCAGCAGTGGGACGTAAATGGGCTGATGATAATAAGCATCGAACTCGCGGCCTCTCTCTTCGCAAGTTGATGTCGAACCAACTGTGCCACGGGACTGTCAAATAATTTGGTATTTTTATTTATCATCTTCCACCAATAACAAGTAACATCATCTGAGCTCACGTGGCGTACGTATCAGACCTTTTGTGAAATTATTGTTTGACTTGTATTTGAGTGGTAGAGCAACTTCTGCTGTAACAATATTTTATTTGATATCGAGGGTCGGATATAAGAGCCATCAAAAAATAATTGCTACTTGGAATGTGGCACAATAAATTCTCACTATTGCTACAAACAACAAAACCTCTTTCTTTACTATCGACTTTATGTGAAGTGTATAGAATAAATAGCACATATATACAGGGTGTATTCAGGTCGTGATCGGAAACTAAGACAGGTAATAGCTAATTATTTTTTTAAGTTTTTCTAACAACCACAGGTATAAAATGTATGTGGTTGTTAGGAAAACGTCAAAATTTATTTATTATTTATTTATTTATTTATTTGAAACTTTATTGTACACACAACATTAAAACTAAGGAGTACAGAGAACTTGAAAAGTACAATGGGCGGCCTTATCGCACAAGGCGATCTCTTACAGGCAACCTGGGATGGAGATGCAGGAAGAGAGATGAAAGGTAGCTGAAGTGTACTGGTATAACATATAAATAAATATGGTAAAACATATAAATAAATATTCATATATATACTTAAACAAACATACATACTTGCATACATACATACATACATACTATACATACACACAAACTTACACTACATGCCTTCAATTAGCAGGACAAGTAATAATCTTTAAGCAGTTTATTTCTTTTGTCGGGATTTTTTTAGCGCCAGAGGATTTGTAATTACCTGCCTTAGTTTCCGATCACAGTCTGAATACATATATATAGATTAAGCTTGAATTCCTTAGCTCTTTTTCACTTAGAGTGATTACTCGTGGCTCGCGATAAATGAGCTTCGAGTTAGCGAAAAACGCCAATTAAAATCAGAGCTCAATAGGAATTCATCTCTGTCATAAGAGTAAATAGGTCAAAGCCTATCCCCGCGTTGAGTCGGTTATTTCCCATAATTTTCCGGAGTAAAATCCCTCGCCACAGTTTGATTCATTTGGTTATCTCTAGACGCCATTAACAAGTTGTGGAAGATAGTTGCAGGTTGTAAATTCACCGCAATATCGCAAGCAGAAGGCGAAGTTTGAAATATGTTTTTCCCGGGCTTTGTGAGTTACTGACTTGTTATACAAGTCGTAAACAAGTAATTACTTTCATATTTTTCGTTGGTAACTAGCGTTTCGCCGGCGGTATTGTCTACTTCATAAGGAAACGCGGTTTCATTATGTTGGTCGTGTTTTGTGTTGTGTTTATATCTCATTATGGTATTAACGGTTCAAACTTTTATTATTATATCAGATTTCGGTTTGGGCGGAAAAACGAGATTATCTGAGAATTTCGGAATTTTAAAGATATGAAACTCTCTCAGTTGTGAATGAGGCCCGTGTCTAGCAGCGGGACGTACATGGGCTGATGATGATGAAGATGATAAAGATGATAAAAATGGTAAAGATGGTAAAGATGATAAAGATGATAAAGATGATAAAGATGATAAAGATGGTAAAGATGATGAAGATGATAAAGACGATAAAGATGATTAAAATGATGATGATGATGACGAAAGATGTGATGTTAATAAAAATTGGGCTTATAATTTAGTGACCAGTTGTTTGGTGTCAAAATAACGGTCGTTGGTCAGTAGGCAGTATTCAGCGCAATCATGCGTTATGTCCTGAGCGGAATTTCTACAAACCTCAGCCTACGATCTTAAGAGTTCTCCAAAAGAAAATTACTAAGTCAATGTTCGTTCTAACTTCCCTCAACTGTAGATGTGGCACATGCCCAGAAGTTTAAAGGCTCCCGAACGAATAACTTCTGTATGTGCAGTCATTACATCTCACAAATAAATCCTTTAAAGTAATGATGTAAAATTCAGATATTCCGAAATATAAACGCGCATGGACGTTTTGTGTTGAAAGCAGTCACATCTGGAATTGTATAAGTGGACATATGGGAACACGAGCCGAACCCTTTCATACGTCCGATAAATTTAATGACCGTGGAGCTTATTGTATTGGTACTACTGTAATTTCAAATATTTCCCATTTTGCGAACATTTTGAAAATGACAGATTTCCTTCTTATTCAGGGAACAGCTTTTCCCTTTACTATGATTGTGTAAAAATAAAATTGATCAAGACACGGCACGCATCGTGAGGCAGTTCCTAACTCTTTAACCCTAACCATCGGTGGCATGGGTTGTAGACCCCGCCATCTGCAGTTCAAAGTATATTTTTTTATATTTTAAATAAATGTATAAAACAACTTAAAATAAATAAAGCGAAATTATAAATTAATCAAGACATTATTAAATAAACAAAAACTAAGTTTTAGTTTATTGTATTGTTTTTTCTTCGTTTAAATGGTGTGCAATAAAGTGTCTATCCATCTATCTAAGTAAGGACATATATGTTACTAAAATTCTTTTCCTAATTGTACAGTATTTCACTCTAAATGTGACCGAAGTGGTAATGGACTTAGCTGTTTTTACGTGGGACTAAGTATTTAGTTGGCAAATAGTAGGCATAGAAATACCCCTCTGCGTACCCCTTCGTGGGTTTTGTTATAAAAAATATAAATATTATAAGAAATACACATACATACATAACATAGGGGGCGAGCCTTTTGCTGTTTTGGGGGCAAATTCCCAGACTTTGTGCTGCTACTGACAATTTCCTAATGGAAAAATGGAAAACCAAATAATACTTAACCAATCGGAAGCGAAGCCGAGATCGCACGGCACATGTGCCGCGAGACCACGAGGCAGTAACAAACTGACAAAAACACAGTTAAATTAAAGTAGGTAGGTACTTACAAATTTACCATGCGGAAAACATATGTATTTTACAAGATTCCAGAATGGTATGAGGGTCACGTATTGAGAATCAAGGATTTAAAAATACATCACGTCCCAAGAAGCGAGATGTACGGCTCACAACAAAATAAATGTTCTGATTTGTAGCTCTGTTCTAAAATCCTACAGCTAAAATATAGTTGAGAATTTATTTTCAGTTCTATTTTTGATAAAGTTAAATATATTATTATGTAATGTGGCAAAATTCATAAAATCGTTTATATGTCGTGACATGCCTTAAAATTTGTGTCCATTGTCACCAAAAAACAAACGGATGGCAAAAAATTGTGGCCTCATAAAATAAATGCAGAAAGACGAAAGCAGAAGAGGTACGACAGTAATAAAATCGAAGTGTAATTTCGTGCAAAAACGATGGGCTTCCTTATTTGTGTTTAATAATATTATCGCTAAAAACCGTATGCCACTTATCACCATTTATCAGTAACTAAAAATTATTGCTACGCCAGTTCGTAGTTATAAGTAGCAGCTACGATTCGTAGCCGTAGCGGTATGCTACGAAAGTTAAGCGAGATGGCATTTATTAGTTCACTGACTTTTTTATATTTCGTAAGATTCCTTTGATAATGTTTTTTCTGGAATTTTCATATTTTTTAATTGGCACTAAATGGTAAATGTAGTGCGGTCAAATAAGGTAACTACTGGCAAAAACGTCAACTACTACGAGTATTTCTTTCAACGGGCCTGATGTTACATAGTTAATAATAGTAATTTATATCATAGAGGCCTTTCTTTCTTCAGGATATCTTTTTAATTTCCGTGTGTTTTAATGAATGGTCACGGAATTTAACGATAAGAGAAAACATCGTAAGAAAATCCATACACCTGAGAGTTCTCACAAGGATTTTCTTAGGTGTATAAAATCCAATAGTTCGTAGAATAATACCTAACATTTTGATATTGTATAAGAGTGTTCGTTCGCCAACCCGCACTAGGCCAGCGTGGTGGAATAAGGCCTAAACCCTCTCAGTTGTAGAGGAGGCCCGTGCTCAGCAGTGGGACGTGTTTGGGCTGATGATGATGATGATAAGAGTGTTCAGTAGTGGGATTTATACACCAAAGTCGAAGTCAAATTATCTTTATTCAAATAGAATTTTACAAGTTCTTTTACATCGTCAATTTAGCACTTTTTCAAACTATCACCCTGATACAGATACAAAAATTACCACGGATTACCTCAAATTATGTAACACATTTATGTCTATAGAGTGTAAACTGTCGCCAAGAGTCTTGAAATGACAAGAGCGTTTCAAAGCCGCGCGGCTGAGTGGCGCGTCTGCAACAGGGCTGTTCCGACTTCACCCGAGGGTTGCCGATGATTGCCGACGGTTGCCGAGTGAAAAGGCCTGAGCAAACAGCCATAAAAGAGGCAGGATTGAGTGCTTGATTAAGGCGATGGTGATAATCGAGCGGCGTGGTTGAGGAGAAAATTAAAATTTAATGACAAAAAGTTTGTGCTTTAAATCCTTTATTGCCATGAGATCGAGGTCTCTTTTGCATATTAATTTATATGTTGTGTAGGCTCGGATCTTATCTATTAAATATAAGTTGTCTAATATGGTTATTATTCTAGGCTAAGGTTATAATACAATTACGAAAATATAATTTAAGTCAAGCTGAGAAATCCGGTGTTTATGTCACAAAGAAAACAGATTTTAAGCTACAGTTTCCTTCTTCGAATAATGGGAGAACCCAATAAATTTACTTCCTTCGGATCATATTCTTTTTTTAGCTTCTATAAG
The DNA here is from genome assembly GCA_907164795.1 of Hemaris fuciformis. Classification (NCBI taxonomy): domain Eukaryota; kingdom Metazoa; phylum Arthropoda; class Insecta; order Lepidoptera; family Sphingidae; genus Hemaris; species Hemaris fuciformis. The sequence goes on along the minus strand of OU015450.1, from coordinate 11,911,108 downwards.
AGAAAAAGTCTCCATTTTTAAGGGTCGTTTATCAGGCAACGCGTCTGTCTAAAGCTTGCTGACACAATAAAAACATTTAAATTTATTCGATGGTGCGTCCAGTTCAATCCAAAAAAAATCGACTGTCAAGAAATGACGATACAACCATGAACAAGATAATACAAGCCAAATTGTATAAAAATATTATGTTAACAAACAAACATATTTAAGAAGCTGAGAAGACCTAGAGCTGAGTTTCTTTATGTTTCTTCTGAGACTAGAGGGGTTTTGCGAAGCACCGCTAAAGGATCAATATTTTTAACATGTACTCTAAGAAGGATTATGTGCAAATACTAAATAATATTATTCCTTAATAGACGTTAACCATTTATGATGTAATATCCGAGACGTATTTACCGTCGCGTTATCTTCTCCTTAACTCCGCTCGTTTCGCTTTTATTTCCATTTAACGTCTAGATTTATCAGGTACTTTCTGCCTGTGGATTTGGCCGCGTTTTCAAACTGACGTTTATGGTCGCTGTTTCAACTCTAGATCTTTTGATTGTACATGAGTTTTTTTTACTACAAACGCAGTTGATGGTAAATAATTGTGACTATGCCTCATCATCATAATTATCATCATCATCATCATCACCATCATCATCATCGTCATCATGCGTCCCACTGTTGGGCACGGGCCTCCTCTACAGTTAAAAGACGTATGCTCGAAGTGGACTAAATTAAAAAACCATAAGTAAATTTTGTATTTACCGTATATGTTAAGTCAATCTTTGTAAATTGATTTTGTTCAACTTTTTCGTAGTTAATGTAATTATTTAATACAATATGTTCTATAAATCCTGATAATTTTTGTCCGCCATTGTATAGTGATATACTTAATTTTTGAGATTATTCTGATTACTTAATTGGATTATAAACAGATCATAATTGAGTAAATAGTCGAGAGATATTTAAGTCATTTCCCCTTACTCTACACGAGGTTCCAATCCTATTGCAATTTATAATAAGATTCAACTTGCCATTTCAAAGGTAAAAAATGTGACAATATAAGACTTCCAAATTTTCCATCATATTTTACACAGAAGTATAAATTCTTAACGCGCTTCAAAGAAAAAATGGAACTGTTGATTTTCCTCTTTCAAACTTTATAATTTATGAAGCAAACTTAGACGACTGTTTATTTAAAGTATTAATTGAGGGACTTCGAGTCCTACTGAGAAATCGCTCGAACTTAGTCGCGTTTCACAAATTCAAAATAATCTTGAGAAGTCGGCTTGAAATTGTCGGCTTGAAGACTGAAAACAGTTACTGTGATGTAATAAGATATATTTACCATAGAATCAGATTGGTAACGGAGATGTAAAAAGAAGCCATATATTATTATATAGAAATATATTAAAATTAAATTACCAAATAGCAATATTATAATATTTCATTTAGTTTCTATTTTCTTTTTTCTGCGTCGTGGTCTCGCGGTACAAGTATGTGTCGTGAGATCTAGAGGTCCTGGGTTCGATTGCTGGGTCGGGCAAAGTGTTATTGGGTTTTTCCACTAGGAAATTCTCAGTAGCAGCAAGGAGTCTGGAAATGTACCCGAAAAACGGCAATAGGCTCGCCCCCTATTACATGGGACTGATCCATACTTGGCAAAATGTGGGTGCAGAAATGCACCTCTGCCTACCCCTTCGGGGAATACAACCGTGAGTTTATGTATGTATGTATCTATTTTCTTTTTTTTTGTTTTATTATTGTGTTATCGCTTACTTGACATATTTTTTTCTCTTTATTATTATTTTAGGGACTTACAATCATTTGATTATGCTAGAGCCCTATAGTACCATTATATAATTACAACAGAAATACTTGACATATTTATTACGAAAACAACTTATTTTAAGTTTGTTCGTCTAAATGAGGTGGCAGATTTGTATCCCTACTCTATTACTATCCCTAGTGTTGAAATTCAGAATTTCCGGAAACAAACCCAAGACCTCTTGATCGAACGTCTACTTATACTGCGAGACCCTCAAGGTTGTAGACAGAACTTAATATGATTATTAAATACGATGAACATATAAAACCGCTAATAACATTTAGTGACACCACCCACAGTACATTATATTAACTCCAAGCTAAATAGCTCATTAAGTCGACACATTATTCAGTTAATGCGATCATAAAATATTTTGGTGGTCATGAAAGGCGCAAACACCTGAGTTTTATGTTGTTGTGTCGTAATAACGGATATGTGAGTTATTTACTAAGAATATCTTCACGAGTTATTCATCTTCTATCTATATAAATAAATAATAAATACACCCAACAGTCACATACATAGTTCTGATCCCACACTAAGATACAAGTCTTGTGTCGTGGGTATCAGAAACTACGAGAGACTTTTTTGGTCTCACATACACCCAGACCCGAAACAAATATTTGTGGATCATACAAACATTTGTCTCGGTGCGGGGATCGAACCCGCGGCCTCTCGTTTCGCAAGCTGGTGTCTAGCCAACTGCGCCACGGGGCTGTCATATTCTTCAGTTATATTCTATCTTATATTCATATTCTTCAGTTGTTTCGAATATTTTAGTATTATTAGTGTTTTATGTCGTGTAAGAAATATACGCGGGGTAAACACACTGCGATCGAAAACTAAGACAAGTTAAGTTTACGGTGATTGACATTGACGCTAAAAAATCTTAAAACAAATTAAATAAATTGTCATTTTCCTAATCAACATCACTACTACCGAACTTAGTTTTCGATCAATGTGAGTTTCAATTTAACCAGCTAGTGAAACGAGAGGCCACAGGTTTGATTCTTGCACTGAGACAAATGTTAAATCTTTCTACATGTATTAGTTTGCGATGTTTGTTAGAAAGAAAGGTCTCCCATAGTCTCTGATACACGGCGCAAGACTTGTATTTTAGTGTAGAGTCAGAACTATGTATGTAACTATTCGAAAATTACTTTTTGACTAGATATTTACTACTTATTTCCTCAAATTCAAGATACTGTTAAGCTATAAAAACACAATCAGAAAAACAGCAACTCACAGTCCCACACTAGGAAAAGAACGTCCAATAAAACTGTAATAGAACCAAACCCGCAAGACTGATGTTTCTCATTCGGAATCCCATTCGTTGTTAACCGCGTCGCAAAAAGAGGACATAGTAGATTACAATAGACCACGACGTATTGTAGTTTTGAGGTAACTCTTAGGTAGGGTGTGCAGGGAGGGATTCGGTGAAGTATTGGCGGTGGTGATCCCCCAAATAATTCTTTGTATTTTATATAAATTACGTTGCAAAAAAATCATAGTTTAATAATTGAATATGAAGGGTGTATTCAGATCGTGATCGGAAACTGAGGCAGGTGATAGCTAAGGTGATTACAAACCTCCTGGCGTTAAAGAAAATTCCGACAATTTTTTTTTATATGTTTTCCTAATAACCACATACATTTTATACCTATACTAGACTATGGTTGTTAGGAAAACTTCAAAATTTTTATTTTTTGTCAGCCCACCTAGGCCTCTCAGTTATAGGGGAGGTCTGTGCTCAGCTGTGGGACATAAGAGGTTTGTATATATAACCTCTAGCACAGCAGAATTGTACCTAATGGATAAAAAATGAAAGATCATAATTAGTATTTAGCCGAAACCACAAGCGTAACAATATGCCCAATAGTATATGTAAGTAACATCTGGTATTGTTTATTATACAGAACTCGTTGAATCTAGGAAGAATTTCCGTGCTTTTCAGCGTTTTTTCCGTGCCTATTTTTGGAAGTCTACATAACAGCTCGCACTTTAGGTCCAATTTATTCAAAAAATCTCAAAGTTATTTACCCGTGGTGCGTTAATTGCGTCTATTGTTGCAATGTAAGGGTGAAACCTCATAGTTCAATGTTTTGTCACCCACTTTGCTGTGGAGAGAAGTGGAAAACTCTTTGTTTTCCAACTCCTTCTTTCTCTTATCTTTCTGATTAACTTCGTTGCGGGATTATGACAAATTAGGTCCCCTTAGATTCGCTGAGCTTCATTGCTCGGCGTCAATACTGTGCGTGCTGCTGTTGATCCTGGAGCACAAGATTTACAGTGGGGGGTGTGTGGTGGGACAGATAAAAAAACCGAAACCACTCCTTGTCTCTAATTATGATAGTCTGCTTTATGCTGTTTAAATTTGCGCTCACAACATTTAATAACATTAGCGGAAATAAATGAATAATGTTTTGGAATCCTACATACATTTCCAACTCGAATTAATTCGCTGTCAATTATGATAGGACTGACAGCCGTTGTAATCCGCCCGTGTCAAATGAAAAGGTGTTTTAGCCAGGTGTGGCGAATTACACGGGAAAAGAGGGAAAATAAATATTTTGACACGGCTTTTTTATGTTTACGTTCGCGGCGAGGGAGTGGAGTAGGCACAGCTCAGTGACATTGAAAGGTTAAAAACAGCTGTTAAAGTACATGGTTGAATAATGGAAAAATATTGATTTAATAATTCTATCAAAAAAATATCATCTAAATTTTTAGTTGAAAAATCTATTCAGAAATTGAGGCAAAAAACTTTCGAGTTCGGTTGAGGGAATGTTTAATATGCAAAATGACGTCATAGTTGCCTAATGTATACGAGAGAGAAAGCATAATCTTTAAATTATGTAAATTGGAAATTTGTATTAATGACTTGTCACATTAGTTGTTCTAAAATTAACGAAACTTTTAAGGACACATTGAGACTATGGGGTGTATAAACATATTATATATATCAGTGTCGGTACTTCCATAGAATCCCAAAAACGTTAACTGTGTAAAGTCTAGTTTATAATTGTTTATTGTGGGGGTCAGTATATTTACATTTATATATCAAATTTCTTATGTGAAATAAAGATTTAAAGCTTGAGTTCGGATTTTTGTAAGGCAAACTGGACTTTTTGGCTTCTATGGGAGTACCGCCACTGATGTTTATGTTAATCATGAAGTGTGCACTTGGCGTTTTGAATTAAGAACTAATATGGTAATCGTAGAGGAGGTATGAACCCAGCAGAAGAATTACGATGATGCAATATTCTTCCAGTCTGTATACTGTAAGTTTTAAATTTACTGGCCATTTTGTCATCGATCATCACGGTAAAAAAAAATATACAACCAAAACTCCTTCAAAAAACCCCCGGCTGTCACTTGTCACCGAGTTCGACCCTGTAACGCATCGAGTCAGGGGACAATCAACTTTTTGCCCCCGATCCGCGAAGTGACGTTTGATAAATGGTCCTCTCCTGACGCCGAATCGGGCATCTTTAAAAAAATTCGCACCCCTTCGTTCCCTTCGAAGTGATTTATGGCTCCTGAAATTCTGAATACGTACAATTTGAATATTAGGACGCCTATTAATTTTTCAGACGTCGATATTAGTTTTGCGTGTGACGTTACGTTAAAAACATCTTAATCTTTGCCACGTATATAAACGATTACGTATTTTTAAAGGGGTAGTTAGAAGTATACTTTTACAACCATATTTCGTCAGTTTTAAGTCCCGCGTCATATTGGACGACTTTTGGGCAAATTTCCCAGCTCAGTGCTGCTTCTTAGAATTTCTACATACACATACATACATAACCTAACGCCTGTATTCCCCGAAGGGATAGGCAGAGGTGCATTTCTGTACCCACATTTCGCCCGTATGTATCAGTCCCACGTAATAGGGGGCGCGCCTATTGCCGCTTTACGAGCACATTTCCAGACACCTTTCTGTTACTAAGAAAAAAAAAACCTAATAACGCTTTACCTGCCCCCGGGAATCAAACCTGGGACCTCTAGATCGCACGGCACATGCTTGTGCCGCGAGACCAAGAGGCAATCTTTAAGTTTGTTAATCGACAAAATGCAATAACAATTTCCTTGACCCGTGAATCGAAGCCGAGACTTCTAGATCGCATGACACCCACTTGCGTAAGGAGACCAACGAAGCAGTTCTTTAACTTTAGTCGGACAATAAATGTACTTACCAGAGTTAATATTTAATATTCTCTTACGGCAAAGTAACACCGCACCTGATGCTTAGTGCAATGTAGTTGTAATAGAGAGTTAACTGGCAAGAAAATACATACATACATACATAACCTCACGCCTATAATCCCCGAAGGGGTCGGCAGAGGTGCATTTCTGCACCCACATTTCACCAAGTATTTATCAGTCCCACGTAATGCCTATTGCCGTTTTTCGGGCACAATTCCAGACTCCGTACTGTTACCGAGAATTTCCTAATGGAAAAACCCAATAACACTTTGCCCGACCCGGGAATCGAACCCAGGACCTCTAGATCGCACGGCACATACTTGTACCGCGAGACCACGAGGCAGTCGAGGCAGTAAATAAAGATTATTATTCGGAATTTTGTAAGGTAGGCTGGGCTTTTGGCTTTCTTTTTGAACAATTATACATACATACAAGTGAAGCCAATAAAAGTGTGTTAGAAACTAATGGCGTAGAAGGTGACCGTCAAGACTTTAATGTAACAATCTACCTTACCTAGATTGTAGTTACTAGTATTATAGTGCCTTTGCACGTGGCTATTTCTGGTTGACTAAGTAATTTATCAACTGCTTATCAGCGCCATCGTCAGAGACGTCAAATATAGTACGAGCACTTGTTCATTAATTTAACATAATTGAATATAAATGAGGTTTTAGCTCATCGATTAATTTTAGTTGTAGTATTTCTGTGTTTAGATCATTTTTTAAAGATTCTAATACTTACATACATATATACATTCCTATATTCCTCGAAGGGGTGGGTAAAGGTGCATTTCTGCACCCACGTTTCAAGTATATATCATAGGGGGCGGGCTTATTGCCGTTTTTCAGGCACATTTCCAAGCTCCGTGCTGCTTCTGAGAATTTCCTAATGGAAAAGCCCAATTACACTTTGCTCGACCCAGAAATCGAACACAGGACCTCTAATTTACCTGACATATTCTTGTGCCGTGAGACCACGAGGCGTTCTAATAGTTATTTCTGCTTTATTAATTATTCATGGTAAAGTAGGATGAAATTTAGCTGTGACGAGAGGATTAAGATGTTCCAACTAAGGTTAGAATCTCAACATGTGATAAGTCTAATATAATCTAGTAAATCCGAAGGCCTATCTTTCTGACCGTCCTTTATACTTTTGATCTGAACCGTTGTATCAGGCCCGCAAAAAAAGAAACCGTCTTTGATGGATCATGATATTTCCTTTCAACTATTTGAGTTTATAATTTTATAATTAACTCACACAAATTAATTAAACATATATATGTATATTATGTATCTCTTTGTTTTACAACCACGATTCACAACATTATGTCTTTGAGAACTACATCCCTATTCAACCAGCCCTTCATGAGCTCGTACCATAATTACAGATGTTTATAAATAAAAAAGCATAAGTCTCTTCCATCTTTTTACACTCTAATAACTCGACACCATAAACAAAAGACCATTAGTTGTCAAACTGCGTCGCTTGAACAAGACGGCTTGTGTTCGCAGCCGGCCAGATTCATAAATAATAAATCGGGTGTACTTGTGTACGCAAAACAGCAGACTTAGACTCACGAAAGGTCGTTCTTACACCCTTGAAGTACTAGGGACGGGAAACTTTGACTTTTCAATGTTCGATCAGCGTGGTGGACTAAGGCCTATACCCTCTCAGTTGTAGAGGAGGCCCGTGCCCAGCAGTGGGACGTATTTGGGCTGATGATGATGATGATTAACATAACATGTCTTATTCTTTCTCAGTCATAGAATTGTTTTTTTTTCTCAATTTGATTTGGTTCATAGATGTACTCGTACTTATTTTTATAACATCATCATCATCATCAGCCCATATACGTCTCACTGCTGGACACGGGCCTCCTCTACAACTGAGAGGATACTTTTATAACAATTAATTGTGTTTGAACACGTCACCTACAGTCGTCTTTCTCGTTTCATCATATTCTATGGTTGTCTTGAAAATAACGCCTCTAAGTGACAAGACTGTAAATTACCCCTTATTATTCTATCTTATAAAACAATTATATCAAAGAGTGCAATAAAATGCGTTAATACGTAATTTTTCGATTTATGAAGTCAACCCCTTTTATACCTCTTCAGTTTCTACAAAAAAATTAGCAGCAGAAAGATACGTTGTCTAGAGTGTTATCTTAACCTACATTATTGCAAAATTACACGCTATGTACACAATTATTGCACGTGATATAATAATAACACAATAATGAAACTCTGAACTCTAGAACTCTAAGAAATTCCTCAGAACTTTTAGGTGTCCAGACTTCATCACGATGTTTTCCTCCACAGTCACGTGATAATTGTTTGTGAAGTTATGGGTGTAATATAACTTCGAAAAGTCAGAGGTGTGTGCCTGGGGTTTGAACCCACTACTGTCGAGTTTATCGACCGCGTGCCTATACGTCGGCCATCACGATTTAAACAAATTTAAAAAACCTGCAATCGATAAATAATAGCTTTTGAACAGTGTTATACATTATGGAAGTCGAATATTTTGGTTAGGGACCGGAGGGAGAAATGAATGGCTCTCAGTAGAGCATGTGTGTGAATCAACGACCGTTTCAGAGCTGCTTTTTTCAAACTGAATATATTGAAATGTTTGGGTTTCTTTTGGTATTGTTAGTTATTGTTGTTAGTTTTTTACTTTAACAACACATACATATGCACATTAAATAATCTCACGCTAGAGGTGCATTTCTGCCCCCATTTTTCGCCAGGTATGTGTCAGTCTCACTGCGAGCCTGTTGCTGTTTTTCGGGCACATTTTCAGACTCCGTGCTTCTACTGAGAATTTTCTAATCGAAGAACCTAATAACGCTTTGTCCAACCCGGGAGTCGAACTCGGTATGGCACATAATTGTCCCGCGAGACCACGAGGCAGTTCAACACATCATAGGTACATTGTGGTTTTTGCGAAATTTTCTTATACAAATTGCCTTATGGTGTTTTCTTTAACAGTTTAATCGCGAGATAATTCACAACTTCAAACGAGGATTAGTTACTGAAAACTTTTATAAGGTAGACCGAGTAAACGAATTTAATGATGTTATTCAAACTATTCAACTTGTTCTTCATCATTAGCCCATTTACGTCCTACTGCTGGGCACGGGCCTCACTTCAACTGAGAGGGTTTATGCTTTAGTCTGCCACGCTGGCCTAGCTGGCCTAGTGCGGGTTGGCGGACTACACACCTAAGAAATTCCTAAGAACTTTTAGGTGTTCAGGTTTCATCACGATGTTTTCCTTCACCGTTAAAGTACGTGATAATTTATTGTGAATAAACACATAACTTTGAAATGTCAGAGGTGTGTGCCTGGGGTTTGAACCCGCGACCGTCGAGTTTTTTTTTTTTTTTTTTTTTTTTTTTTTTTTTTTTTTTTTTTTAAACTGGCACGGCAAAGTGACTCCACTGTACCTGATGGTAAGCACAGTGGAGTCCAAAAAATTAATACCGACCAGCGAGAAACGAAGGTCACCCGCTGGTCGACACAATCATGCCGGCCTGCACAAATGCTTCTTCACGCTTCGCTTAAAGGATCCAGGATCATAGGAAGGAGGGAACACGTGAGCCGGCAAACTATTCCACAGCTTGATGGTGCGGCAAAGGTAAGAGTTGGCGAACTTTTTGGTTCGAGCCGCGGATGTTGTGACCACAAAGCTGTGGCTTCGCATGCCAGCACGCGTGGTTCTGGTGAGGAAAGGAGAGGATGGGACAAGCTTAAACAATTCTTTTATTTATTTATTTTTCACGTCCGCGCGCCTAAACCACGAAACCATCACGACTTAACTTATTCTTACTTTACCCTTTTCAATCGTCAAGGTGTCCTACAAAAGTCTAACGTTAAAATATGCAAAGTGACGTAATATTTTACAAAAATGGCGTCTTAAACCATTTGGTGCTAATAGCGAAGGACACGTCTAAATTTAGACACGTACTGTGGAGCAGTCAACAAAATCGATAAACCATTACTGATGCAGTATATGGTACAATCAGTTAGTATAAACGGCACTATTTTTATGTCTATCTTTATTTATAGACGAAAAAATCGAAAAAGGGTTTTGATGATTCAGTTTTTTTTTTTTTCTAGCCTCAATGTAGCTGATAGACTGTGAAATGATGTGGGATTTGTCACAACGTGACAAATGAATTGCAAATGTTTTTCGGGTGTTGTAAATCTCTTGTAGTTTTAATATCTTAGACACAAAACTGGCATCTTAATGTACTGTTAGAATTATATATTCGAATATTAGTTATCAAAGACCACCTTTAAAATTAATTAAAAGTTCTCTTTAACAAATAATATCATATGAATAATTTATAAGGAATTCAAAGCTAGAAAGCGTATTAATTATATTTTAACTTAACAAAACAACAACTCAATGAATAGGAAGGCAGTGAAGTATATATAAACCTACGTTTTACTTGTAATTATGTCCCACGTAATAAGTCGCGAGACTATTGCCGATAACCGAACAAATAAACAATAAACATACCAGACAGTCACATACATAGTTCTGACTCCACACTTACATACATGTCTTGTCTCGTGGGTATCAGAAACTACAAGAGACATTACGGTCTCAAAAACACCCAATCCAGAAACAAATATTTGTGGATCACAATGAAATGAAATGAAATGAAATTATTTATTGAATCTGTAAAATGTCAAATACATCACTTAGATTCAGTCATTTCAAAATTTGGTTTACCACCCTGTTCGGAAGGCAGTCATCACTAGAGAAGAACGGGCAAGAAACTCTAGTGTTGCTCTTGCTCTAGTGTTGCTCCACACAAACATTTGTCTCGGTGCGGGGATCGAGCCCACGACCTTACGTTTCGCAAGCTGGTGTCTACCGAAATACGCCGAGGGGCTGGCATATTGCCAAACTCTTTACCAATCTAACAGAAAAGCCAGTAGAATGTCCGGCCTGGTAATACAAGTGAGGCCTTCCCAATCACACGTCACCTCCTCAGGCCGCCAAAAAAAATTAACGAGGGTGCTTTAGACCACACGAGTGAAGTAAAACTTCTTTAGCTTCTTTATATATTTATAGATGTATAATACAATATAATAAATAAATACACCCAACAGTCACATACATAGTTCTGACCCCACATTAAGATACGAGTCTTGTGTCGTGGGTATCAGAAACTACGATAGACTTTTCGGTCTCACAAACGCCCAGACCCGAAACAAATATTTGTGGATCACATAAACATTTGTCTCGGTGCGGGGATCGAACCCGCGGCCTCTCGTTTCGCAAGCTGGTGTCTAGCCAACTGCGCCACGTGGCTGTCATACATACTACAGGCTACATGTATAATGTATATACAGGGTATATTCAGACCGTGATCGGAAACTAAGACAGGCAATAGCCACGGTGATTACAGACACAGTGACATTAAAAAAAATCCCGACAAAAAATAAATAAAAATACGTTTTCCTTACAACCACGAGTATTAAATGTATGTAGTTGTATAATATGGTTTTGCGCCGTTATAAATGTATGTACCAGTTGCGATACTTTCATAGAAGCTCAAAAGCATTTATTGTGAGGTCAGGATATTTTCATTTATATGTCCAATCGTTTTTGTTAAAAAAAGATTTAAAGCTTAAAGTAAATGTATTCAGAATTTTGTAAGGCATACTGGCCTTTGGGCTTCTATGGAAGTACCGCCACTGGTATGCACATAAATAATTTTTTTACAAATGTGTAAATTTATTATGGGTTTTCATATCTTCACTAACTTACATCTCACACTCAACTTTCCTTCGCCTCGCCCGATCACACTTTTCGTAACGCTCTCGTCACGCATTCACCAGCTTATTCCCCAAGTCAAGCGTGCGTAAAGTTTTACTTCAAAAACAATGATCTTAATATGTTACGTGGTCCCTTACCGATCTTTATTTGACTTTCATAAAGGCAGGCTTGTGAAACGACCTTTTTGTGTTACCTTAGATTGAATAATAAATCAACGTGGCCGAGTTTTCTTACGCCTTGCGGTCGTAGGTACCACATAAATCATTGAACAGTGAACACGTTAATAACCTAATAATGGTAGGGGCATGGTTTTGGGTATTTATTCCTTTTTGAGGATGACAAAATTTGTTTCAGTGACTGGTGAGTTAGGTGGGGCGATGATAACTTAAGGAGGCAGGCAACGATTGGATGCGGAAGGCCGAAGACCGACACTAGTGGCGTGCTAGTTGAGGGTTATTAGTTGTGGACGTAAAAAAACTGATGATGATGTTAGATGAGAGAGAATTGTAGGGAGATTTGAAAGCCTCTTGCTTTATTTAAATTAGTAGGGAATTTTAGAAATAATATACAAAGCATACAAGTCGTGATGGCCTCGAGGTTTATGCGCGCGGTCGAGAATCTCGACGGTCGCGGGTTCAAACCCCAGTCACACATGTCTGACTTTTAGAAGTTATGTGTGTATTCACAATGAATTATCATATACTTTAACGGTGAAGGAAAACATCGTGATGAAACCTGCACACCTAAAAGTTCTTAGGAATTTCTTAGGTGTGTAGTCCCCAACCCGCACTAGGCCAGCGTGGTGGACTAAGTCCTAAACCCTCTCAGTTGGTGAGGATGCCCGTGCCCAGCAGTGAAACGTACATGGTCTGATGATGATGATATAATATATATTTGTAAGTACCACCTAAAAAAACAATTAGAAATAATATACAAAGCATTAGTACGTTTTAACTGAATGTATAAATCATTTTTAACACAAACTGAAAATGCCAATTTTAGCCTTCTAATACCATTTCCTTAGTCCGCCAACCCGCACTAGGCCAGCGTGGTGGACTAAGGCCTAAACCCTTTCATTTGTATAGGAGGCCCGTGCCCAGCAGTGGGACATATGTGTATGGGCTGATGATGATGAATACCATTTCTATATTCCTAAAACGGGTTTATATTTTAGGTTCTTTATTGTAATAGTCTCTATTACTACTGTATCCTATTCCCATAAATATATTCCTACTTTCCATAACATTCTAAGCTTCTCAACAAGGGCATTCTGTGCCAGTAGACGTCCAATACGAGCCTATTGCATTGCTCGGATGCCCCTAACCAGCCTCCTTAGTATGCATGGAATTTTTGCGTGCCAAATAAGGAAATCTGCGGTTTCTTCTTGTTCTATTTATTTCAAGACTTATCTGAATTTTAGGTTTTGTTTTTTGAATTAACATTATCTTAACATACTGTCTTGATTCTTGGATCGTTACCATGTGCCAAAGCTATTTATATTGTATAGCGTACATTTAAGAATGCAAATTTATATTCATATTATTTAGAGTTTTATTTTAGTTTAAACGCACAAATCTCGGGAAGTATTTGTTCCAATTGAAAAATTATGATAGTATTGTATAGTCCATTTATCAAGGAAGGATATCATCATCGTCATCATCAGCCCAAATACGTCCCACTGCTGGGAAAGGGCCTCCTCTACAACTGAGAGGGTATAGGACTTAGTCCACCACGCTGGCCTAGAGCGGGTTGGCGGACTACACACCTAAGAAATTCCTTAGAACTTTTAGGTGTGCAGGTTTTATCACGATGTTCTCCTTCACCGTTAAAGCAAGTGATAATTCATTGTGAATACACACATAACTTCGAAAAGTCAGAGGTGTGTGCCTTTTTTTTTTTTTTTTTTTTTCTCGAGGGGAAAGCTGTTTATGGCTCTACTTCCCGCCAGCCCTGGGGGAGGGGACAGGAAGCGTATGTCGGGGTCACCGGCCTTCCAGCCCGGCGCGCGGGGCGTCACGTCCGCGCAGATGTTAGTGCCGAGCTGGGTCCCTACCGACCAAAACCCCCCGGTGGCCATCTTCGCGCCAAGTGGGGCGACCACGGTGCGTGGGCGAGAAGCGCCCACAATAGTGCCGCAGCCGCCCGGTGCGCTTCCGAGACGAAAGCGTCTCGGACTTCTTGGAATTTAGGCGCCTTTGCACCTCCACTTACTTGATTTGGGCGCCTCTATTTTGGGCGCCCGCGACGAACACAGGCCACCGTGCCGCCGCCCTTCTCGGGGTCACATATGTAGACGCACTGCCCCCGCAGCGCGTCCAGTGACCCCAAGGGCCCCAATGAGTCGCCTTTTACGACAGGCAGGGGATACCGTGGTGGGATTCTAACGCCCCCTTGCCACAGGGCAGAAGAGGTGTGTGCCTGGGGTTTGAACCTGCGACCGCCGAAATTCTCGACCGCTAACCTAAACCTCGAGGCCATCACTGCTTATATAAGGAAGGATATAAGATTACGAATTACGTATTTTAATAAATAAATACACCGAACAGTCACATACATAGTTCTGACCCCACATTAAGATACGAGTTTTGTGTTGTGGGTATCAGAAACTACGAGAGACTTTTCGATCTCACAAACACCCAGTCCCGAAACAAATATCGTAAGTCTTTATACAAATCAAAGTTGACTTCTCTGTACAAACAAACTTGATATATTGAAAAAGATTCTGTTTGTTTAAACAATTGTGTCCTTTTCATATGGAATATCCTGCGGTTGTATACATTTGCACAATATTGACAAAATCCGAGGAAGCGTCGCGAAAATGGCTTCGTATATTTTGGATTCCAGTATATTGGATTTTGGCCGTACAAAAATATTGCAAATGAAAATATTTGAGAAAATGCTTGAATATTTTGTACTATTATTTATATGTATGTATGTTGCAATATGCCAGCGTGGTGGGCTAAGGCATAAATTCTCTCAGTAAAAGAGGAGGCCCGTGCCCAGCAGTGAGACGTATAATGGCTGATGATGATGATGATGATTCGTTCCTAAGCGCTTTATGAGGTGTGACTAACGAGGAAATCAATATTATTATTACAAAAAATGTACGAAAGGTTTTTTAAGAAGATGATAAAGATACGCGGTCATCCTGGTATCATGATAATATTATAAAGGCGATAAGTTGTTAGTGTGTTTTAATTACTTCTCCAATTTCGGTATAATTTATTCGATATGCGTCACTGAAGATATGAAAGAAAAAGGGGTGAATGGGGACATGACGGCTGATAGGGATGTGTGGAAGGATAAAACATACTGCGCCAACCCCAAATGAAATTGGGAACAGGGCAAGGAGATGATGATTATTATGGCGCTAGATGACATTAAAAATTAATACGAAGGCAACTTATTATCGCGCGTAATTAAATTTAACGCGAGTGAACTGCAGGCATAGCTATTATTGTATATATATGTATATTTTCCAAAATTTTGTACGAATATGGACTCTGATTCGGCTTAACGAGAGCTATTTGACGTGGACCGGAACCGACAGCTTAACAAGCTTCCCTCGCGACGGGAATACAGATTTTACTCACTGAATGTGAATGCACTCCTCTAGTTTTGGATTAAAGATTAGTTTTTGGAACTGATAAATAACATCAGGGCTATATTTACCTTTAAAAAACTATACAAATAAATAAAATTGGTGTGACTGTTTGTAATATTGAAATAACCGCTTTTTAATAAATGCATATGGATGTATACACGGTACATATACCAAAATAACGTTTTTTACAATTTTTGTCTGTCTGTCTGCCTGTCTGTTTGTTCCGGCTAATCTCTGAAACGGGTGGACCAATTTTAACGGGACTTTCACCGGCAGATAGCTGATATAATAAAGAGTAACTTAGACCCAAAAAAAAGAACAAAGTTTGCCGGGTCAGCTAGTAAAAGTAAAATAATAATAATAAATGTAGTTGTTTTGTATTCATGTCGCATTGACCTGGTTAACTTGCCTCATCCAAAATCATTACCGCCACTTACGAAGATATTACATTTATAAATTATGGGATAGGCTTGTGCTTGACCGTCAACTGCCATCCTATATAGTCAGTGCCTTGTATGAAACCCGCAATAGGCCAGCGTGGTAGATTATGGCCAAAACCCTCTCAGTGATAGAGGAGGCCCGTGCCCAGCCGTGGGACGTATATGAACTGATGATGATGATGATTTTTTAACAAAAGGGAAAGAAGGAGAGTGTCAAGAGGTTTACCTTAATAATTACAGATATTTACTCATAGTATTTATACATTATTGGATGCAAGCCAATTACAATTTCCGCCACACGAAAAAAAGCAATAAAACTGCTGACACGAGAATCAAACCCAGGAACTCTCGATCGCACCCGCTTATATCACGAGTCTAAAAAGAATACAAGTTCTAATTTTAATCTTACTAAGTAGCTTGTATATTATACTAATTATTGTCCTAAGTCCTTGTCAAATTCCAGATCTGCGTTAAATAAGCAATATTTCCATACCAACTGTCCGAAAGTCGTGGGCGTAGGAGACATCTGTTAGTAATTAGTGTAAGTCAATTTGAAACGAATTCGTCTGAGTTATGGTAGGAGACGAGCCGTCCGACTAGAGTGGGGACAGTAGGGACGCAATGTACACGGCTAAACCTACATTTTATTATTAATTTTATACTTTTTAATTTTAATGATTTTTTATTAATTTAAACAGTGAAGACGAAAAAGGGAGGGATCTTAATATGTTATTTTTAAAGAACAGATTTATTTAATTAATAAATGTAAGATTACAGCCTTTGCACAACACTTACAACTAACAAAAATAAATAAAATTTTGTGTATATCTGCGTGGTATCATCAAAGAACATATCTGGATCTAGAAGTGCAACATTTATTTATAAGTGAAACTAACCGTCTAGACCAGTTTCGGGAATAAGCCCTAATCCCTCTCAATAATAGAAGACACCCGCGATAAATAAAAAAGCAAGTCATGCAAGTCTGGGGATCACGACCCTCAGCAATGAGGAATACGATGCGAGGAGGAGGAGTTCTGTATCATGACGACTATTTTCTATATAAAATTGTGCGGGCACACAAAACCTCAACAGACAGCGGGGGTGAAACGGAGACGCGGCGGCAGCCGACGAAAACCGAGCGGCGGTCGAGGAGAACCGAGCGGCAGCCGGGCGATCGACGACGGGGTCATTATTCATTGCAAACCGGGAGGCGCGGACGCATTATTGTAACCGAATACTTAATATATTGATTCTATTAAATTTATAGTTTTAATCCACTGCTTGAACATGGTCCTTCGAGCCGGATATGAACCAGCGACCTATGGTTTAATCCACTGCTTGAACAAAATAAAAAAAATATGTATAAAAATGAACATAAGAAATAAAATATAAATATTACCTTTAAGATGCTATTAGTCTGATAGGGTGAATATCTCACTAAAGCAAAATCTCCAAGTTTTAGATTAAAAAAAATCAAGGTAGGTAAAGATCGCAAGACTGGAAGGAAATGTTTATTTGAAAAATCACTCAAAATGTAGATCTGCAAAATACTCTTCCATGAAATCCTCCCAAACTTCGTTCCTAATCATTTAAGCAGTCCAAGTTGGAAGTTTAATCTGGAGTTTCCACTTCTCAAACTGATGCAACTAAACTTATTCTATAAACATCGATAGCATACAAAAGTAGAATTAAGTTTGGCCAACTTTTCGCGGTCTTGAGTACCTACTAAAAATAATTTTAATCCAGATAATAAAACAGGTTACGAAATAATTTTAGAATTATGCAAAAATATTATTATTGTATGTGTGGTACAAACACATACAAATATTTGTATTGATGTCTGTGCTTAAAAAGTCTGAAAACTCACTCGCAATTAAAGATTTTTAATAGCCTACAACAGATCCCACTGCTAGACAAAAGTTTCCCTCTTTTTCATCCACTCCTCTCTCTCTCTTGCCAAGTTACGTCACTCCTTCTCAAAGGCGTCTAGGCTGTCATTAAAGATACAAGACTTAAAATTTCTTTACGTAAATATGACCTTTCAAGCTTATGTTAATATGTACATTCTAATTTTATTGAATAAATAAAAAATCTTAAAAATGGTTGGAAATTATCATTATCATTTTGAAATATTTTTAATTCAATAGAAGTGTTCGCGGTCCATCCGGCCTTTTGTTACGCATATGCCCTTTCGCTACCCATCCGGCCTTTCGACACACACACACCTAACACACAGACACACAACAACAGAGCAAGCTGTGCGCGCGGTCTGCGGTCGCCGCGTTGTCGCCGATCCATAGTAATGTGTACAGAATATGCACAATAATTTCACTGCGAAATGTCCTTTATTATTATTTGTTGCAATGCCTTTGTTATATATATTGTATTAATGGTTTTAGTGTTGTAGTTGCAATTCACACTTATCCTCGTAAATTTTTAGGGATAAGATTTGAATATGGACCTGGAAACTAACTAAGCTATCTTATACGTAAAGTCGAACTAAACAGTTTGACAGATCGTTTTTGGTGAGAGTCGCCAAGATTTGGAACGACTTACCTGGGTCTATTTTTCCTGACAAGTTGAACTCTGGAGCCTTTAAGAGTAGAGTGAACAGGTTTCTTTTGGATGGGCGTGTACCACCCTCGTCTTCATCTACACTTTCCATCAGGTGAGATGGAAGGCAAACGACTAAAAAAAAAAAATTGTCGTAATTAGACTAGTTTTCATCATCATCATCAACAGCCTTTGTCACGTCCACTGCTGGACATAGGCCTCTCCTATATTATATAGATATTTATTTGCGGTTAAAAAAATCTTTATGATCATGTTCATACTCAGCTCAAGTGGTTATCTTTACGACTTCTCCGGAATACACACGTTTTTTTCTCTTCTATATAAAATTATTTTTAACCCTCTGACTCCTTTTTATCTCAAAACTCGTTTCCAATTCCTACGTGATTCAAGATTCTTCAGTTTATCAGATATTTAAAATTAAAACGCCAGTGAAAGCTGCTAGATTGTGGAAGTGTGGCATCTTTGAAAAAATGCTTAAGTACTACTCGTATTACCTATCTAGTTTAATATACTTACACGTATATTTATGTTTTGTAATTCATGGATATTTTATTTATGTACTATATATGTATATCTATGTGAATGTATTCCTTCATTTTACATTATTTGTTTGTATTTAACGATCTCTGTTTTTTTTTTATTTCAATTTGTGCACTTACGAATAACTTTCATTTCTCTTCCTACATCTCCATCCTTGGTTGTCTGTAAGAAATCCTTGTGCGATAAGACCGCCATTTATTCTAATTAAATCGTACATATCTCTATTCTCTACAGTTTTTATTTTATGTGTACAATAAAAATTTAAATAAACATGCATTTGTATCCGTTTATAAAAGAAAAAAAATACTAGATACTTTTTTCAAATCCTCTAATTAAATAAATTATTGTTGCAGGAAATACATACCGCTGCACATTATTGAAGAGGACAGTTACGAGAAGGACGTGTTGTTCTACGTCAACCTCGGGGAGCCCGAACTACTCGGAGGTAAGGTCTTATGGGCAAAACGAGCATGATACTGTAAAAACCTGAAGCATGCGGAAATTTTTTTTCATTTACTAGCTGATGTATAACTAAGAAGATTTCTTTCATAATTGTCAACGGCAGACAATGGCATGGGTATAAAAATAATTATATAAGTATACTAGAATTTCTGTTAAAACGGTTAAACTGTTACTCTTTAAAGTATTTTTAGCGTCCATATAGAAATGTCGACTTAATCAACTAAGTAATATGTTTTAACTGCCACAGATTTTTAAAATTTTATTTTATTTTATTCTTAATTCTTACCGACTTGCAGAATAATTATAAAAATACAGAAGTATTTTATATGACTGCCTCGTGGTCTCGCGGCACAGGTATGTGCTGTGCGATCTAGAGGTCCTGGGTTCGATTCCCGGCTCGGGCAAAGTGTTATTGGGTTTTTCCATTAGGAAATTCTCAGTAGCAGCACGGAGTCTGGAATTGTGCCCGAAAAACGGCAATAGGCTCGCCCCCTATTACGTGGGACTGATACATACCTGGCGAAATGTGGGTGCAGAAATGCACCTCTGCCTACCCCTTCGGGGAATATAGGCGTGAGGTTATGTATGTATGTAAGTATTTTTAAGAATATGCTAATTCTCTTGCAAGGAAAAGATGAAAATAAACTTAGATCTTAACATAAAAATAGATGTTTGAAGCCATGAATACATAATCATCAAATTAGGCGTCCTAAGGGTCAAATATCGTCCATTTAATTTTATTAATATTGTTTTAGAGTCTTTTCCAAAACAAAAATGGAAGTTGAAATTTTGTACAAAGTTTTCACGTTACATTAACATTAAAAGTGTAATACTAAAAGTAATAACGAAGATATTTTTATTTTATTTAAAATAAATACAATTTAATAATATTATTATTTTTGAAAAGACACACAATACCAAATAAGTTCAAGCGAATATGAAAACCTGGAGAATATGTATAAAGTTTCAAGTTTTTACTGGAATATACGAAAAGCTCAGCGTTCGGAAAGCTTCCGTTCCGAAGCTTTTGCACGTCTTGTTGGCACTAATGGCTGTATAGATTAATACTACATTAAACAAATTTGCTATTTTCATTTAAGTGAAAAGTAGTGCATTATAATTGAGACTTTCTTAAAAGCTCATAAAAAAAACAGCGAAAGCAGAAACTTTTAAATGAAATATTTTGGCACTTGAAAAATTTACTCATTCATAATGAACCACCCGGTAATAACATCTCATTTATTTGTCTGTTGAAAAAAATTTCTTTAAGGGTTCTATTTATTTATTACTAGCTTACCCGACGAACTTCGTTCCGCCTAACAAGTCTTGTTTATTATTATTATTTTTTAGCCTAAGTTACTCCTTATTACATCAGCTATCTGCCAGTGAAAGTCCTGTCAAAATTGGTCCACCCGTTTCAGAGATTAGCCGGAACAAACAGACAGACAGACAAAAATTGTAGAAAACGTTATTTTAGTATATGTACCGTGTATACATCCATATGCATTTATTAAAAAGCGGTTATTTCAATATTACAAACTGACACTCCAATTTTATTTATTTGTATAGATGTATAGATTTTAATGATAGTCAAATTACTTTATTGGATGTTTGCCTCGAAGTTTAGTATTAATTTAATTTTCAGTTTCTCTTACAACCCTGCTTATGGAGTCTTTCTCTCTCCCAGTAGACTGAAATACACTCATGTCTTTTACGATGACATTGAGATAAAATAAATAAATACACCCAACAGTCACATACATAGTTCTGACCCCACACTAGGATACAAGTCCTGTGTCGTGGGTATCAGAAACTACGAGAGACTTTTCGGTCTCACAAACACCCAGACCCGAAACAAATATTTGTGGATCACACAAACATTTGTCTCGGTGCGGGGATCGAACCCGCAGCCTCTCGTTTCGCAAGCTGGTGTCTAGCCAACTGCGCCACGGGGCTGATAGCATTTCAGAGTCTTTTCTTTTTAAATATTCGTGCCTTAACCCTAAGTTGACACATATATTTTTTTACTATACTATACTCCTAAATGTTTCTTATGAGAAAACTTCTTAAAGAACATTTCTCAAGCCCATCCACTAAATCATCTACATACAAAAGCATAAAAGAATGTCCACATTAAAATTTTGCCCTCTATAAATAATGGTCTTTGACCATTTAAGCCCACGCTATGTAATAGATGACCATAAGCCTTAAGCGTTTTAAATTAACTCAATATCAGAAATAATTTTATAATCAAATGGCTCAACAAACACGAAATATTACATAGCATTAAGTACAATTAACCAAGTCAATTTATAAATGTTTCCTAAATGAATAAGCGATTTATAATTGCGTAAAACGCTTGAAAACTTTAACTTTATAATTGCTTACTCTTGTCAGAGGTGCTCAACATTTTGAGCAGAGCTCCCACAAAAGTTTTACTTTAAGTAGAAGTGAGAAAATATTGAAATGCTAAAGTTGTTTTCATGTCTGTTAACTGTTTTGATGAAACAAATTCTACCATATCCATGTTATTCCTGTACGACAGGATGTAAGCAAAGACGTGACACCGAATCGATTTTTATCTATATGGAACCTTAGTTTATCATTAAATCCGTAGCTGAAACTATTTTAACTTTGTCCCGGTTCGCCTCTTTTCAATTAATCAAAAACTGACTCAATCGCGAATTGCCGAAAAGCGTTTGCTTCAATAGATACACGTTGCATTTCAGTAGACAAAACGTCCTATCTACATACATACATAAACTCACGCCTGTATTCACTGATGGGGTAGGCAGAGGTGCATTTCTACACCCACATTTCGCCAGTATGTATCAGTCCCACGTAATAGGGGCCGAGCCTATTGCCGTTTTTCGGGCACATTTCCAGACTCCGTGCTGCTATTGTGAGTTTCCTAATGGAAAAACCCCAATAACACTTTGCCCGACCCGGGAATCTAACCCAGGATCGCACGACACATACATGTACCGCGAGACCACGAGGCAGTTATTACGTCCTATCTATTTTACGAATTTGTATTGAAGGTCCTTTTACAACCACTTCAAAAGAAAATCGTGCTGTAATAGTAATTTTATACTTTAAAAGGAATATTTTTACCCTTTTTTGTCACATTTTTCGTTGCTGCACCTCTACTATTGTTTTGTAGCGAGATGATATATCCTATAGCCTTCCTCGATAAGCTATCTAAGCTGAAAGATTTTTCAAATTGGACCAGTAGTTCTTGATAATAGTGCTTTCAAGCAAGCAAACAAACAAACTCTTTAGCTTTATAATAAATTACAGATGCAATGTCCATACTTGTAAGTGTAATGTCCTACTAGAATTGTTAATAGACTGTTATTGTAGTATGTGTATATCTTATTTAACTATTGAATATGTATAACGTAGGAGTACCTTGTAAAATAAAATAAAATTGTATATCCAAAAAACTTGATCATAAATTATTTCTGTATACAAATATAAAAATGTTTAGAGCCATTGTCATAACAATTATGTAAGAAGTCTTGCTAGTTATAATCCAAGTGCCTTGCGCTTCGATTAGTGTATAATGTCAACGATTAAACGCTCCCAAGAAACGAATGAAAATATTAAAATGTTTTGTACAAAGTCTGAACGCTTCCTTTTTGGCGCTTTCAAATATTTCTAATTGAATTTGAGTTTGTTGAAATGACCCTGAAGATATTGCTGAGATAACATATACTCATCATATTTATAAAATCATATACCTAACTAAAATTTAATTGTTTTATATAATTTTTTGGTTTGTGTAAGCAAATATTTAACATGAGTACTGATGGCCTCGAGGTTTAGGCGCGCGGTCGAGAATCTCAGCGGTCGCGGGTTCAAACCCCAGGCACACACCTCTGACTTTTCGAAGTTATGTGTGTATTCACATTGAATTATCACTTACTTTAACGATGAAGGAAAACATCGTGATGAAACCTGCGCACTGAAAAAAATCTTAGGAATTTCTTAGGTGTGTAGTCCGCCAACCCACACTAGGCCAGCGTGGTGGACTAAGGCCTAAACCCTCTCAATTGTAGAGGAGGCCCGTGCTCAGCAGTGGGACGTATAAGGGCTGATGATGATGATGATGATGATGAAGCAAATATTTAATGTGATAATTTAATTTACCGTTCCGTGTTATATAACAACGATTTAAAATACCTGTTACTATTCAAATGTTTAAAAAGTAATTTACCTTAATCGAAGGATTGAAGACTTCACTTATTTCTTTGAAATGTTGACTCATTTTATTGTTATTCAACATCGACTAACCGCAACGTGCCTTTTCAATTTGCAGCTTCGTCTCTTCGATATAAGAGACAGATATTTTTATGTTGATAATTTTGCTAATCATAATATAAAATATCCAGCTTCTTGTTATTTTTACGAGTGAGATAAAATTAACATCAATTTTACTCGTACATAAGAGTTTTTTATATTACAAATATCTTATTGCTTACTGCTGATTCAAAATATTTTCAGAAGCAAATATTTAAATGAAGCTTTACACGTTGCGACTCAATTATAGATATGATTAAAACTTTCCCGTTAACCTTTGCGCTTCCCGATAAGTCAATAATTCTGGATAAATCGTAAGTTAATTACATTATTAACTTTCAACTTTTTTTGCACTACACACTAGATTATATAACACATACTACGACAAAACGTAAGAGGGCTTTGGTCTGCCATGCTAGCTTAGTGCTAGTTTCTGGGCTCCAAATCTCCAAGAAATTATTTCAGGACAATTTTAATGATCATAGATTATCACGTAATTATTAAAATTTTAATACAAATGTTAATACACCAGCAATATCTTCAGATTTGTAGATCCGAGTATTAACTTTAGTTTCCTTGTTAGTTATGTTGCCTACCATTTCCATTGCATGCGATTCCTTCCATTGGGCAGAAGCGTCTGAGACGAATGACCAGGACGCGTCTGCTCAAGACCCGGTTCGAATCTCTAGAGGTGAGTTGCCTGTATCATGTAATTAGATGAAACAGGCTTTTGTGTTGGGGCTTTTGATGGCAGTGTAAAAGATATAAAAAATCAACTGATTAATAAAGTTGTTTAAAAATTATAAAAAATAATAATTAAAATAGCTGTTTATTTTGTAATTTTATTGGATTGAAATTTAAAAATTAAATTGCAATGAAAATGAAATGAAATGAAATGAAAAATGGAAAAGAAATGAGTACCTATTTAAGTAATTGTAAATATATTGATAAATGACAGTACCTTAATTGTTATATTCCATGTATGTATCTATTATACTATTGTCAAAAGCCTATGTATTTGTTTTTGGGCTAGTTCTATCTTAATATGCTTGATTGTTTTCCCATAATTTAAAGGTAAAATTATGCTTCAAATTAAAAAAAAAACACAATATGACCTCTGAACAGTCATAATCATATTAAATGAATATTTACATTCCATGCAATATTTTGAAATTAATTTATTTTTGTGTAATTAATTTCATTTCAAGTAACTTTAGGTATCTTTCATTTTTAAGCAATTTTTCGTGGTATTTGTTTTAATCAACCACATTCTGAAGATTTTTGTTCTTCTCTAACCATAAAAATAGCTGTTACTTGATGTAAAAGAATTTCAAAGGACTATTCTTTTATCGATTTGATTATAATATCTTCTAGTTCATTACTTGAATTTTCAACTTTGTTGTCATTAACATTACTTAGACACTTAGACATTCATTAACATTAGAGCGTTTTCGTTTCCTATGTAGCACACATGCTCGATCACTTAGATCCTCAGAGAATTTGGTTTTGGAAATTCCGAAACATAACAGTTCGTTCCTCAGTAAATCTTTCACTGTTAATGCTGCTCGGTTATGGAATGAACTACCGGAGTCAGTGAGAGAAGCAAAATCACTTCCTATTTTTAAAAAGCTTGTAAAAGAACATTACTTGTCACAGTCATTGTAAATGGTTATTTGTTTTGTGATATATGTATTTATGTATGTACATAGTAGTATATTTCATATGTATTTGTATTGTTGTTTTCTTTTTATATTATTCGTATGTAGTTCGTGTTTAGTTTATTCGTATTAAAATTGTACGTCACATATATTATTTTATATATAAGTAGATATTATTATTACCCGCTCTGTTTTTCTTATACTTTCCAGTCCATCCTACGGTTGTCTGGAAGAAATCGCATTCAGCGATAAGACCGCCATTTGTTCCACTCTTTTTCTTACCTATTTTATTCCTAATTCATGTTTCTGTATGTGTTGTGGTGTACAATAAAGTGTGATAAATAAAAAATAAAAAAAATTACTTTGGCCTCTTTGTTCTAGCACGTATTTTTAAGTAATATTTGGTATTCATCTACTTTTAGGGCTGTTTTTCTTTTTGGTACACCAACTATATTGTAACTGCTATTAATATTGTGTCTATTTTACCTACTTTTTCTCACATTTCATTAAGTCTTAAGTCTTCTGTCGTTGTGTTGTTCTTCTTTAGACTTTCTTCTTGATACAGCGCTTCGTACTGTTGTAACCGTTGTTAAAAATGTGTCTTTTCACTTTTTACTTCCTTTAAGCTATCATTTCTTTTAGTAGTATTTATTTCTTATACTATTTTATATTCTAGATTGGTAGTTCGTGATTTAAAATAAATATACGGTTCGCACGCGATCTTCCACGGTTAAGAATTATGGAATGGTGTAAAATTCGATATTTCTCGTGTCCGAGTTACGTGCCGAAGTTCGCTCTTTTCCATTACCAAAAAAACACAGTTATTTTTACTATTCGATACAAGATAGTGTTGCGTAAAGTTCAGCCGCGTACGAACGTTTTGTAAATTATTACGAATATAGACCTCTGAAGATTATTTCTTATCATCATAACAGACCAAAAAAAAACAAAAATTCCCAGAGAGGTCTGATACAATCAGTCTGTAGCAATGCCTGCAATTCAGAGTTATATCCTAATTTTACGTCATACCTTTATGAGAAAAGTTATTTAAGACATTGACTTTACTTAATATTTTTAAAGAGCTTTCAATACTTTCAACAATTGTATAAGTGATGTTTAATAAAAATTGTAACGGTTACTTCATACTTAGGCACAAAAAAGATAAAAAATCTCTGATGTCTATTCATCGACTTCTGGTTATGTGAATTTTGTACATTAAAACTTAATGTTGGACAAATTAGACGTCTTTGGTGATTTTTAAATAATAATATTTAAATTTATGAAAATTTTTCAAACCTCAATAAATATTTATAAAATGGACGCACTGTTTGGCCCCCTAACGATGAAAACATGGATTTCTTCTTTCTTAGTGTCCCAGTTATCACATTTATTAAAATCTTTATCGGAATCTCTATATCCAGTTTCCATATTGTTCTTTTGTTTCTAAAACCCAAACAATAAGTGAAATCAGAGATTCTTATTGCAATCACGAACCTTTGTCGACGCGGTATATCGTGGTTATCTTGAATTCTTTATGGACACGTGAGGTCGTGATGTGCTAGGGTTTACCTTTAACATTTTTACCTTAATGGGAAAATATATTTGTTATTTGTTTTGATTTTACAGATAGAAACTACTAGAACTTACTAGATAGAAGGTTTTGTACTGTATTTTTTGGTAAATTTGAAATTAAAAAGTGAAGATGAAAGCTTCTTTGTGAATATGTTGATCAGATTAAAAGTCAAAACTTTGTACGTAAAGGTAATAAGTATGATCCCCGGATGTCGAAAAATTTAGAGTACTTTCAATAGAGACAGCTGCTAATGATAATTTACTAAAATTTTATTTATACATAAATTATATGAAAAGTCGTGAGAAATGTATGTCCGTGGATTTCATTATCAGCCCATATACGTCCCACTGCTGGGCACAGGCCTCCTCTACATCTGAGAGGATTAAGGCCTTAGTCGACCACGCTGGCCTATTGCGGGTTGGCGGACTATACACCAAGTAAATTCCTAAGAAGTTTTAGATAATTCTTTATGAATACACACATAATTTCGAAAAGTCAGAGGAGCCTGGGGCCTGAACCCGCGACCATGGAGATTCTCGACCTCGTGCCCAAATCTCGAGGCCATCAAGACTTTCGTGTATGTCCGTAGATAAGGATAATTATTAATGGGTCCACGAATACGGGTCTTAAATATTTTTAGCCACCAACTTGCAAAACTTGTATTGCATATTGTTATTATAATGTGGAGAAACTCCTGAAACATAAACTATATCTACAGTTGCTGTAACTGTTGGCGGCACGTTACTAGTATTTATGTATACTTCATAAGAATATCTAGTCTTCAGTAACTTTTCTAGCATCTCATTTTATTAAAAAAATCCTTCAATAAATACAACAGCGTCGTGCATTTGAAAAAGTTCGTCTGGTGACATTCCAGCTTCAATATCAAACCCTAGACATCTGAGACTAAAATATTTCTCATGATAACATAAATTCATATGTACTGTGATGTTTCGTCAAAATAATATCACAATGCTTTTTTAACCTCTGCCTCGACTGCTTCGTGGTCTCGCGGCACAAGTATGTGCAAAGGTGCACAGGTCGGGCAAAGTGTTATTAGGGTTTTCCATTAGCAAATTCTCAGTAGCAGCATGGAGTCTGGAAATGTGCCCGGAAAGCGGCAATAGGATCGCCCCATATTACGTGGGACTGATACATACTGGCGAAATGTGGGTGCAGAAATACACCTCTGCCTACCCCTTCGGGGAATACAGGCGTGAGTTTATGTATGTATGTTTTTTTAACCAATTTACATGGGAATACAAAATTTCAATTCGATTGAACGTAACTTCTATCCAAATGCCAATGTAAACAATCAATGTCTTCCAAGAAATGCCGTTTCATTACACCACCACCCTCCGACATTCAGAAATAGGAGCATTAAAGCAATGTGCCCTGAATAAATTCCTTTAAAGCCAAGACACAGAAAAACAAAGCTAAAAATTTGTTATTCAAAACGTTAGCGATGAATTATTTAAGGAAACATAATATTTTGCTACCGAAAGATATTATTCCGCCCCGCTGCGTAATCTGCTTATCATTGTCTCGGGGCTTATATCTTGCGCCAGAGAACTTTGGCTTAGCAACACCAGATGTGACGAAATTACGTGCATTCAAAACCAGATTATCATCTTTACTGTCGACGCATTAATAGCTAGGGCGTGCATTACTTCTGCCATGGAATCATTAAGGATCAAAATCGTGGTTGTCACAGACACTTATTTTGGTTAGGCATCCAAAATAGGGTCATGGAAGGGATATCTCTCTTCCAATTTGATGAGCCCATGCTTGGGCAATTCGCTGGGTAGCAGCGGTGTCTAATTCAGCGCACTTCTTGTTATATGTCGTACCGCAAATATAGGTGATATACTACCTACATAAAGGCTTTATTTGGCTTAAAGGTGTAAAATTTGGTTAGGTTATTTTTGATCTTCCCCAAATCTCTGGGATGTTTTGGAGCTTTCCTTCTGTTAAAGAAACTTAAAAATGATTTCATAGTATGGGATCAACCCGAGAAATATGCCAGAATTAAATTCCTTCATTGATACTTATCGAGAGATAAGTGGCTGGTGGTGCACCGGTGGCCGTCAAAACCTTGTTTTTTATTTATATTTACGTTAATTATTTTGAATTCATTTTTAAAGTACTTGGTGTTTAGAGGTTCTTCATTTTTAATTAAATTCACTTTGGAAAATCCTTGTATATACTATAACTGTCTCTGAATTAAAGTAGATATAAATGTTGTTTTACAGACCATAGTTTTATTCCCACGTGTATATATTTTTGTTTTATAACTTTAGCCTTAAAACCTCACCTAACGTAGTAAAGATTGTTGCTAAACATAAAATTTTGCTAGCTTCCTTACATTTTTAAATTTGTAGCAAAATAGCTAGTAAAAGGAAGCGTTTCGACATTGTTGTTAAGTATTATTGATATATGAAAATTGTGGAATCAAATAATATGATACATTTTATTTTACAATAAAGATGTAATAGTAGAATTATATATTTTTTCCTTTAAGTTAACCGCTTTTAAATTAAAAGAGAACACTAATTAATTAGCTAGTATAAAAAAATACGGACTCATTAATTGAAAAGAGACGACAAGATAGATACTTGATGTTTATTTTTATTTCAAAATAAATTGGAATGTTACCCCAACGTCCCAGTTCTAGATTTAAAAAATAAAAATGACAAACCACTAAACCAGATTTATTTCAGGGCTGTCACGCGGCGATATTTGTCAGTGTTGCCAACATTGGCCAAAGAGAGTACAATTTAAATGGAGATAACATTGAAGGCACGCGCCGGCGCCATCTATGTAGATAAAGTAGTGATATTTAGGATAATTTGATGGGTGCTATTTAGGTCGGGCTTTCCGCTCATTGTACTGGGCTTGTCGCACGCTCCTTGCAAATTGTGCCTATTAAGTGAATGTCGTATGGTTTTTGTTCGAGCCTTCGGAAACTTTCGACTTTCAAGTCGAGCTAAAGAAGTATTAGGTAAATGGAGTTTTTACTTTCCTTTTGCGTGGAATAGACTTGGAAGAATCTTTGGAGTTTTTAATATTATTTTACTTGAGTGAATATACAAAGTAGAGTTAAAAGACTTTCAATAGTATAATTTATTGTATATTTAACAGAAAGAAACTACTTATTAGAGAGAAAAAATGTCATTAATAGTATTAATTAGTTAAAAATGTAGCAGGTATATAAAATCTTAAAATGTAATACTTTGTAAAAAATATTTAAATTTTGATGACTGCCTCGTGGTCTCGCGGTACAACTATGTGCCGTGCGATCTAGAGGTCCTGGGTTCGATTCCCGGGTCGGGCAAAGTGTTATTGGGTTTTTCCATTAGGAAATTCTCGGTAACAGCACGGAGTCTGGAAATGTGCCCGAAAAAACGGCAATAGGCTCGCCACCTATTACGTGGGACTGATACATACTTGGCGAAATGTGGGTGCAGAAATGCACCTCTGCCTACCCCTTAAGGGAATACAGGCGTGAGTTTATGTATGTATGTATGTATGTATTTAAATTTTTAAATATTAATATTCCTAACAATTCACCTGCCCAGAATTTAAGGTTATAAAAAAAGAGATAGTGCTATGTACATAATCGTTGTGCGAGTAGGACGGAAAAAAGCTTACCGAAAATGTGTTTTAAGGTATAAATATATCGGAATTATGTGAAGTGTTTAGGAGTATGTTCTTGAAAATATTACGGCCTGCGTAAGAAATAATGGGAATTTATACTCTGCACCCTCTTCAGGAAAATTTATAGACGTTTTTACGAAAAGAAATTGGAATATTAGGGGAAAATATTGGCTATTTCAAGATATAATTTGTATATATTTTTTTAAGTTTTTTTTATTCTTATTTGGATGTACCCTTTATTTTAGACTTTCTATGTAGTTTTTTTTAATGCATTTAAGCATTTCAATTATATGTTTTTTTTAATTGCTGCCGGTTTTTGAGTGCATGAGTATTTTGCGGTCATATATGCATGTCTTAAAAATAGAATATAGCTGTGCGTTTGTGATCCCAAATTATGTACCCGATTCCATAATCACTGTATTTTATGTATTTAAAAATGCATTTCTAAATGATTTTTGCATAGTGATGTGGTGAGTAAGAAAATAATTACCTAATATAACTGACGTATTTAAGAAATTTCATGAATAAACGTCCAAATTATTATTTTTATTATTATTAAAAATGAAATGAAATAAGAATTAAATTATATTTTTAAAAACATGAAAAGAAGGGACGATATAATGAGTTGAAAATTTGCTTGAAATGACTGTACTTATAAAATATTAATGCCATACCGCGACTACCATTAAAGAACCAAGAATGTCACGCCATAGTCATCTCAACAGCGCTATAGTGGGCAGGAACCAACTACTGTCATTTGAAATAGGGCTGCCAACCTTCCGAATATTCCCTTCATTCGATACCAGCACGATTTGAAACTGATTTTAAAACGGAATGTAACTAAAATCACCACATCACATACTATGCAAACTTACGGCCTTTCTTATTCTTGGTCAATGCTTCAACATGCTTCGTCTTGTTTTCTCACACGTAAAAGGTCAATCAACAGAGCAGGACAAAGCGTGTTTAAGTTGTAACGTTTTACAAGGCACTAGATATTTGCATAATTTTACCTCCCTTTCCGAATTCACGCTTCTCTTCACACTAATTCTATATTGTATTGTTTAACTGTCTCTTTTTATATTCTCTTCTCTGCTTCCACGTGGACTGTTTATATTTGAGTAAGAGTCTTTATACATTTATATATTGCTTGGTTTAGTTAACTTTATGACCGAATAACCAGAAAGTTTGTACTTAATCTTTGAGTAATATTAAAAAAAAAACAAACAAACAGGTTTTTGCTGAAACTCAAACTTTTTGAGGACATCATATTTTGAGAGAGCAATGAACAAGAAAATATATAGTTTTTATAAATTTCTGGTTATTGCCGGTACTGAATTTCACATGTAGATATTCTTCTTTGTATTATTCTTAGATTTATATGTGTGTTCTGGCTATATTATGTTTGTATTTTATGTGTGCTAATGCTAAAAATATTGTGTTTATTTTGAGGCTTCTCAAACTATGCAGGCATATTGACAGTTTTGGCTTAAACCGAATGGGCCGACAAATAAATAAATACGTCTTATGTCGTGGATATAGAAATACGAGACATTTAACAGTCTCGCAAACACTCAGACCCAAAACAAATATTTACCAAATATTTGTCTCGGTGCGGGGATCGAAGCCGCAGTCTCTTGTTTCACAAGCTGGTGTCTAGCCAATTGCGCCACGGGGCTGTCTTTTTTTTTGGTTATTTTTTTTAAAACATCTTGGTATTTTGGAACAAATAGTGCGTAAGAAACACACCTAGTTATTACGCGAGTTATAATTTCTACGTAATATCTAGGACAATCGTATGTCATTTATAGATTGCCAGAGTCAGTGTTGGTACTGTGAATTTCCTTTCTATAAAAACCCAATAACAATATGTGGATATCGCAATAATCTTAGTCATTAGTTGGCAATTTACTTTTTTATATCGTACTTTGTCGCACCCGATCAAATTTTTGGGACCATGGCTTATGGCTTTCATAATCAGCGTTCAACCAAATGACTCCTTTATTGTAACCCAGTATTACTGTAATAAACTTGCCAAGCTTAGATTCGTTTTGCCCAATGCCCAGCCAACATGGCATCGGAATACCACCTCGAATAAAGTTTAAATTACTGCGGACTGTGGCGCGGTACACCGCCGGCCACGATAACATGTAATAAAAACTGTAAAACCAGCCATAAATCTTTCGTGCTTAGTTATAAAGAAATATTGCAGTTTTTGGGCCTTTTCAAATGAAATATCGTTTGGATTTAGTGATCGTATCTTCCATATAGTTGTAGTACAAAAGTTTCAGTTAGTCTAGTCATGTTTATTACGTTATAAAACGTGCAAGTCGTTTTGACTCGAAAAATACATAAAGGTTGGTAAGTTTTATTCGTCTACGATATTTTTGGTTTTGTTACTAATATTAAGTAATTAGTGAGTGGCTTTACATCATCGAACTTAATGTTAGGGATCATATTAATTGATCTTATTGCCGGCAACGCACCGATGATTCTTTTGGTATTGTTGGTGTCCATGGGCGGTGTTGACCACTTAACATCAGGTGGCTCACTAGCTCGTTTGCCTCCTTTACCATAAAAAAAAAAAAAAAATACGATAGAGATACAGAGAGAGAGATAGGGATACCCACCGTGTGGAGATGCTTCATCGCCAGCATCGTAAAAAGAACCTAGGAAAGACATGAACTTTCTATTTCGTTTGAGCTGGAGTGATAGTGACTATGACTTCGGAATGAAAGTATCTATGTGAGATGGGAGTCTTCCAGCACTTGACGTATTTGGACAGCATCGTGCTAACCATTAGTTTCGTCATTGTAACTTTTGAAGTGCCACGTATATCTTTTTTGGTCCTGTCCCACCAAACGATCGCTCCAAATCCTGTGCTCCACGCTACTACACTACAGCACGCATGGTATTGACGCCGAACACTGAAGCTCAGCGAATCTTAGGGAACCTAATTTGTCGTGATCCCGCAACGAAGTTAATCAGAAA
Organism: Hemaris fuciformis; assembly: GCA_907164795.1. Classification (NCBI taxonomy): domain Eukaryota; kingdom Metazoa; phylum Arthropoda; class Insecta; order Lepidoptera; family Sphingidae; genus Hemaris; species Hemaris fuciformis. The sequence goes on along the minus strand of OU015450.1, from coordinate 11,877,490 downwards.
AAAAAATGGAGGAATTGGAAACAAAGAGTTGTCACTATGTCTAAAAAGACAACCATTCTTACGAGACACATTCAAATGAAATGCAAATCGGAATCTTGTTTAATACCGTTCCAAAAATCTAAAACCCCTGGTAAATTTTCATCGGCTACGGTGTTGTTACTTTGTCGCGCTAGGATAAATAAAAAAAAGAAGCCATCACCAGGCGTATAAAAGAAGTATCATCATCATTTTTAACCCTTACAAGTACGTACCCTTACAAGACCGTGATCGAGAACTAAGACCGGTAATAGTTACGGTGATTACAAAACTTTAACGTTAAAAAAAAACACGGACTTTTAATACCCTGTATGTTAAAAGTCGTGATGGCCTCGAGGTTTGGGCACGCGGTCGAGAATCTCGACGGTCGCGGGTTCCAGGCACACACCTCTGACTTTTCGAAGTTATGTGTGTATTCACAATGAATTATCACGTACTTTAACGGTGAAGGAAAACATTCTGATGAAACCTGCACACCTAAAAAGTGCTTAGGAATTTCTTAGGTGTGTAGTCCGCCAACCCGCATTAGGCCAGCGTGGTGGACTAAGGCCTAAACCCTCTGAGTTGTAGAGGAGGCCCGTGCCCAGCAGTGGGACGTATATGGGCTGATGATGATGATGTTAATGTGGGGTATATAAAGTATAATATTAAATATAAAATATACATACGAGTATTTTAAATTTAACGTTACCATTTTAATGTTTTGACTGTGCGCACGTATTCGGAGATTTTGCGTGACAATTAAAAGTGGCTTACTGCATCCACGTTATAGCTTTATAGTACGATTAACAGTTTATTCGCAATTTTCAGTCGTGAAATAACCTTTGCGGCATTTTACTTTTATCATATACGATTTCATTTTGCAGTTTTTGAATTAAATAATTCAATTGTTTTAATGCCTGCGTTGTTTTTTGGTTCTGTATATTTTAAATATTATCAATAGGTTCGCCCCCTATTACGTGGGACTGATAAACACTTGGCGAAATGTGGGTGCAGAAATGCACCTCTGCCTACCCCTTCGGGGAATACAGGCGTGAGTTTATGCATGTATGTATGTAAATATTATCATTATCGTAAAGCAGTGAGGGCAAAGGGCTTAGGGGCACGGTCGAGGTAAAAATTCGGCGGTCGCAGGTTCCAACCCCAGGCCTCTGACTTCTCGGAAGTGATGTGTGTATTTATAATGAATTATCGCGTACTTAAACGGTGAAGGAAAACATTGTGAGAAAACCTGCATACATTATTATATCCACAAGGAATTTCTTAGGACGTAAAAGACCAATTACCCCATCAGTTTTATAGAAGGACCGTACCCAAAAGTGGGAAGTCTAAGGTACATATATGGTTAATAAATACACCCAACAGTCATATATATAGTTCTAACCCCACATTAAGATACGAGTCTTGTGTCGTGTGTATCAGAGACTACGAGATACTTTTCGGTCTCACAAACACCCAGACCCGAAACATATATTTGTGGAACACGCAAACATTTGTCTCGATGTGGTGATCGAACCCGCGGCCTCTCGTTTCTCAAGCTAGTGTCTAGCCAACTGCGCCACGAGGCTGTCAAAATGTATATACGAGTATAAAGATAGTTGTTTAGGTGAAAATGTGATTACAATAGCCAATTTCTCATTTATTTTCAGCACTTTACATTTATACAAAAGTTATTCGTTTTCGTAGCAATTTTTAAAAGGTCATATCATTATTATAAATGTCGAGTTACTTATATTTTTACTTCATTGCGTTTCATTAAGACCGCGCCTTATTGGCGTGAAGGCCGACTGAAACTAAAACGTTTTGTAAGTGAAATTCAATGTATGTTTCAATATTATAGTAAAATGTAGGGAGAATTAGAAAGGATTTTTGTTTGAGAGGGTTTGTTTGTTATTAAATTTTTAAATTTAAATGTTAAGAGCTGCGTTATAAGTTTCAAAGTAGTTTTTATGCTAGAGTTTACTAGTCATAGGATATTAGTATCCTTCAAGATTCTGATCATATAGTATATTATTATTTATTTTATAGTATAACTGACGCCTGTACGCACGGAGGGATAGACTGAAATGCATTTTTTCATCGACGTTTCGACATCGGTCCATATCCAATTAAATTGTGGCGAGCCTATTTCAGTTTTTATGGCATTTTTCGAGACTCCGGACTGCTACTGAGATTTTCTATTAGGAAAATTCAATCACGCTCTGTTTGACCTAAAATCTAACCCGTTACTCTATTGCACGACACATAAATAGACGCAGTAAAACATTTTCGCGTTAAAAATAATCTAATTTTTTGTATCAATGATAAGGCTTGACATCATCATCATCATCAGCCCAAATACGTCCCACTGCTGGGCACGGGCCTCCTCTACAACTGAGAGGGTTTAGGCCTTAGTCCACCACGTTGGCCTAGTGCGGGTTGGCGGACTACACACCTAAGAAATTCCTAAGAACTTTTAGGTGTGCAAGTTTCATCACGATGTTTTCCTTCACCGTTAAAGTACGTTATAATTCATTGTGAATACACACATAACTTCGAAAAGTCAGAGGTGTGTGCCTGGGGTTTGAACCCGCGACCGTCAAAACCTCGAGGCCATCACGACTTAACATAATTATTAATAAACGATTTTTTTCAATTTCAAAGCTTTAATATAGTCATATACACCCCTAACACGAAGCGTGCTAGAAAAAACAGTACATAAACTACACTCATTTTGCATTGAATGGCTCAGCGGCAATAGATTATGGCAAATGAGCGGGCTGAATGCTGAATAAGCCGTCCCAGTGGTGTAATGAGCGAGAAACACCCGCGCGGATCGCTCAAACTCGGATGAGTCAAGGGGATATTAATCTGCCGGTTTTTTCCGCTGATTTATCATACACAAACGCAGTGTAGGGCGCCCTCTGGCTAGGTGGGGTGACGATATTCGCAAGGTGGCTAGCAGCGGTTGGATGAGGAGGGCCGAAGATCGAGCCCAGTGGCGTGCCATAGGAGAGGCCTATGTCCAGCAGTGGACGTTAAAGAGGCTGCTGCTGATGATGATGATGTTGATGATGAAACACGCTTGTATCGAAATGGGTTGGCAGACATGTAATTCGGCACACACATATCGACATAATGAAATATTATCATTACATAATAGGGGTGAGCCTATTGCCGTTTTCCGGACATATTACCAGACTTCATGCTGTTACTGAGAATTTCCTAAAATAATAACCCAACAACATTCTGCATGACTCAGGAATCAAACCCGAGACTCTAATACGCACAGCATAAATTTGTATGTATACTTGCACGTATATACATACATACCAGTGACGGTACTTCCATAGAAGCCCAAAAGCTTGACACGTTAATTTGTAACGTCTAGTTTATAATTGTTTATTGTGGTGTCAGTATATTCTCATTTATATGTCAAATTGCTTTTGTTAAATAAAGATTTAAAGCGCATAGATATTATTATTCGGTATTTTAACAGGCAAACTGGGCTTTTGGGCTCAGGCAATGGTGGCAATGATTAGGCAATGTGTTGTTAGATATTCTATATTTTTTCATTCTCGGTAGCAGCATATGGGAAATATGCATTTAGATCTTACTCCCTCTATTATCACTTTAAAAAGAGGCAAAATGTAGCTATGGAAATACACTTTTGCCTACCCCTTGAGACATATTCGTGGATGCATGTATATACTTTTTTATATAGTCATACCCCGACTTACGCTACCCCGTTTTACGCGAATTCGGAGATACGCGGTTTTTCATCTGCCCACTCCACTCTATGAATGCTCGGTTTACAACAAGTTTGAAGGTGTTCCTCGTGGAATTATTTTACGTAAGCAGTGCGCATTAAGAAATCATGTCATCCAAAAGACCAAGAAATGAGTCATTTGAACCTAACAAGAAAACACGAAAAACACTCTCTTTGGAGTGTAAACTAAATATTATATCAAAGACTTTGAATCGAAAATAAAAAATTGTGAATCGGCAAAGAAATTTTACCTACCGGAATCAACTGTACGATCGGTTATAAAAAGTAAAGAAAAATATTTTTATGCGAGAAGAAGAAACACTTAAGAACTTATCAAAATAACTTTGGTTTACGTTGTTTTATTCATAGTAATTTAAATTGTTTTATTATTTAATATTTTTTTAAACAGGTTTCTTCTAAATTATTGTTTTAGGCTCTGGTGCCGGTTACACAAACTTTATACGTATTTGTATTTGATATTGTACCCCGACTTACGCGAATTCGACTTACGCGGCTATCGCTCGGTCCCACCTATCGCGTAAGTACGAAGTATTACTGTATACGAGTAGGCCTACGAACTCGTCCAAATTGCCGTAAAATATCGAACATTCAACCTGTGAATATTTTTCGTAGTGTGTGCATATTTCACGTACCGACGCGGAATGGATGGTGAATCGGAGCTGTGAGTGTGGGGATTTGCAGACGCAATCCACTGATAACTTGATAGTTATTCATTCCATTCCCTGATGGGAATGGGCTGTAAAAATCTGTTTTTGTACTAGCACGGAAAAACGCTGCGGTATGCGAATCAAATATAGGTACGACTGGCTTGAAACTTGCTATTCTATTTATAAATGAAAAAATAATGGCGCAGTTGATATATAGCTTGCGAAACGAGAGGCTGTGGGTTCGATCCCCGCACCGAGACAAATGTTAGTGTGATCTACAAATATTTATCTGATACCCACGACACAGGACATGTATCCTAGTCTTGGGTCAGAAATATGTATTTTTTATTCTATTTTTTAAAAAATACACCCAACAGTCACATACATAGTTCTGACCCCACACTAGGATACAAGTCCTGTGTCGTGGGTATCAGAAACTACTAGAGACTTTTCGGTCTCACAAACACCCAGACCCGAAACATTTGTGGATCACACAAACATTTGTCTGGGTGCGGGGATCGAACCCGCAGCCTGTCGTTTCGCAAGCTGGTGTCTAGCCAACTGCGCCACGGGGCTGTCGATGTAACCTTTGGTGTATTTATTTGAATAAACAAATATACCCAACAGTCACATATGTACATAGTTCTGAGCCCACAAGATACAAAGTCTTGTGTTGGTGGTATCAAAAGTACAAGAGCTTTTTTCGGTCCAACAAACACCCGGATCAGAAACAAATATTTGTGGATCACACAATCAGTTGTCTCGGTGCGGGGATCGAACCCACGGTCCCTCGTTTCCCAAGCTGTTGCTCAGCCAACTGGGCCACGAAGCGTTTGTTACACAATCCAAAAAAAACTTATGACATTTCAAAAAACAGTCTTCGTGGTTGTAAACCACCTTTTACTACATAACTGTTTTCAACAATAAAACCACATTTATCGAAGTTAACTTACGATGTGGAATATAAAAGTCTGATTTCTTTTAGTAAGTTTTATACCTAGTTTTATGATAGCTCGATATCGCAACTTGATAAGTAACTTAACATATTCCCTTTCATTAGGGGGTAAAATTTTTGGTCTTTTTTTCTAGTTCTTTTATATTCCGAAAAATCTGCCTCGTGGTCTCGCGGTACAAGTATGTGCTGTACGAACTAGAGGTCCTGGGTTCGATTCCCGGGTCGGGCAAAATATTATTTGGTTTTTCCATTAGGATGGTCCTAGTCCTAGTAGCAACACGGAGTCTGGAATTGTGCCCGAAAAACGGCAATAGGCTCGCCCCCTATTACGAGGGACGAAAAAATAAGCATTAGAAAAGGCGTGAGTGTGTTGTGTGTGTGAAAAGGGTTCCGTAACTCGATTACTCGTCAATGACAGAGCTACGGTTTTGTCGATTAACAAAATAAGTCTTATTTATAATGGAACAAATAAGTTATTTACGTTTTTGAACAAAAAAAGATCCCAAAAATTTATTAGCATTATCATAATTACCGTCAAAATGTAATATTTGGCATGTATACGAGAACAGTGGAACGGATCTGCAAAAAATCGACACGGGTAAAACCTCGAGGTACTACAATTCATAAATAGTTAACTATACATATGTGTATATATAGTTATTTATTTCTTTTAATCTATTGCTATTCTTTTTCTGTGTTTTCTGCTATATTCTGTGTTCTAATAAACCTTAGTCCTAGGTTACTAACACCAATTTTGTCTTAGATTGTTATTACTTACTGCTATTTGTAGTGTGAATAAAATTATACTACAGAAGCTCCCACAATGTAGCAATTCTATATGCATCTCTCATATCATCATTATATATTATATTTTAATGCTAAAAATCATAAATTTACCACAGACAACGACACTCCAATGGCAACTGATAATGAAGCCAATCATCTGGCAACGTTGCCAGAAGAGGAAGCAGTGGTCGCCATGATGGGGTTGCCAAAGTCTGGCGAGATTACCAGAGCCCAGCTCAGAGTCAAGGAAAGTAAAGAGTTTAAGGTATGTGTTATTTAGTTTTGTAATTGTCATTTAAGTTAACAATACACAAATTATTTGATTTTTATACATACATAACATACATACATAAACTCACGCCTGTATACCCTGATGGGGTAGGCAGAGGTGCATATCCACACCCACATTTCGCCAGGTAAGTATCAGTCCCACGTAATAGGGGGCGAGCCTATTACGTCAATCGTTTTTCTATCATTTAATTGCGATTTTTGCATAACAACCAAGAGATTTTTTTCTCATATTTTGTTAATTGTCAGGTAATACCGCCATGAACATTTGGTTGACGTTAATGTCCGTATCGCCTGTATAATACCTATGTAATTTCTTAAAAAATATTGTTTTGCTTAAGAAAGATAGTTTTTAAGATAGATCCGCGAAAACGGTATTTTATAATTCCCCCTTAAGGGAATTATACAGGGGTCTATAATTTTTATGGAGGAATGTTGACAAGATTTATATAAACGTGAGCTAAATCTGGACAAAAGCTATTCCATTAATCGATACACTTATTTGCAGAATACTGTGGACAAGTTAGTGCAGAGAGCAAACGCATCAATAATAATAGGGACATCCTCGTGGAAAGAGCAATTTTCAGAAGCTCTGACAGCCAGTTCAGGTACGTCTATTGTTCTAACTTCAATTGTGTACTATCAATTTGAATTAGCTATCCGAAGCTATTTGTACGTAATTAATATTGAAAGGGCTGCAGATCGGATTTAGGTTATAACATAATTGAGTTTTGTACGAATAGACTACGTTGATGGTATTGTGGTGTAATTGTGAGTTTGAAAGGGATTTCTGGTTTCAGTTCCCAGGTATGGTTAATGTTTTTAAGTTTTCCGAAAAGTATTTCGAAATGGCAAAAAACGACGTAGTATGCGCAAATATTGATGGCAAAATGTAAATGTTAAAAGTAGGCTTTTAAATAACTTGTATATGTGACTGAATAATTGAATAAAAATTCTAATGATATGAAAGAAAGAAAAATTGAGATTATTTTATTCTATACAGATCTGTACCTACAGCTGAATAAATAATATATAAATACACTCAACAGTCACTAGTTCTGACCCCACACTAAGACACACGTCATGTGTCGTGGGTATCAAAAACTACGGTCTCACAAACACCCAGACCCGAAACAAATATTTGTGGATCACACAAATATTAGTCTCGGCGCGGGGATCGGACCCGCGGCCTCTCGTTCCTCAGGCTGGTATCTAGCCAACTGCGCCACGGGGCTGTCAATTATAATACAGAATTACAGGATTATAAAACAGGATATTTTTAAGAAATGTGCGATTTTTAACAGGTTCTGATGACCCCGACCAGCCACCGTCGTGGTTCGACTATTTCCTCCACGTGGTTACTTTGTTCTGGAAGATCATTTTCGCCCTTATTCCCCCTACAGGTAAGAGTGATATATAGTAGGTACCTACTATAGTACTAGTGATATATAAATACATATATACCTACATGTATTTTTTTAATTACGCTGCATTGTGACTTCGCGAGCAATGTAAATTATTGCTGGCGTTGAAATCGAAGTTTTTCAAGGACAGACTCAAATAAAAAGCTGTGTAGGAGACAAATGTACCAATTTCTATTAATTTAAGAAGGTAATTAGAATCGTAAAATGATGCGGAGATTGTTTAGTATCAACGAAAGCATCTCATTTTTACGAATTTACTGAGTTTTACTATGAGCAAATGCACATACATTGTCATATCTATGTTAGGTCCCTATAATATAACTAATGGCCGAATACTGAAACGCTACTTAATCTGAGGGTGACTTATATTTAAGTGGCTGTTATAATTAAAGCGGTATACTGAAACATCATTTATCGGTTTTAAGACTGTGATTAACTAATGCCCACTTAAATTTCCATAAATGGCAACATTACCACAAAGTTATTTTATATGACATTTTTTAAGTATATACCTCTTAAATTATAACAGCCACTTAAATATAAGTCGCCCTCAGATTAAGTAGCGTTTCAGTATTCAGCCATAAGACAGACAATAGCTACAGTAAAAATCAAAAAAAAAGAATAAACATTTTGACGTTTTCCTAATGATCATAACTATTACCAGACTTAGGATCACGGTCTGTTTACTACCTGTAGAATATTATGAAATGTCGTTCGTGATCGAAGACTGATATAAGTAATACTTTTGGTGGTTATGAAAACGTTTTTTTTTTTGTCAAGGTGTTTGTAATCACCGTCACTATGACCTGCCTTAGTTTTCGATGACGTTCTGGTTACACCTGTATAATGTATATGTACCAAAAATAAATAGATATACAGTACCCAAGAAAGGTAATGAAAAGTTCGAACGAACAATATTTTTCCCATAAAAGCTTACTAAATTCTGAACTGTAAAATTTATACCGTCAGCGACATAAATAATGTCTCTTAATCTCGAGAATTTTGTTTAAAATACTGTTTTATGTTCGCACAGAGCCTTCCTTTGAAATTCACGGCTTAAACGAGAACCGAACTTTGCAACTTTTTACTTTAATTTATTGCTGCGATTTTCAAGCGAGGAATTATCGATGCCGTATCGCTTAAATGAAATTCACTTTATTGAAATAGGTAGAGGAAAACGAATTATTAAACTGATTGGCCGCTATTTTGAGATTCAGCATGGCGGAAGTTTTGACGATTGGCGATGGGGGTCGTTGCCGTATCTGTATTAATCAGAGCCAGTTAGCTCATTTGCCCTGCTAACATGAAAAATAAGAAAAGTGTCATTGCGAATTGATTTGATGGTAATGATGATATATTTTTAACATTTTGTGAAACAGAAAATTATCTCTTTACTTCTGATGACAAGAAACGGAAAAGTCTTGAGCTCCGAATTCTTCGGGCACAGTTAAAAAAAAATATAGCTAAAAAAGGACATTGGATATATGTATATTTCGTTCTTACCAGCGCAAACAATTGAATCGAACTGCTTGATGAGACCATTTTAATAATTGCTATTTTGTTTTGGATATTTTATTGTTTTCGTGAACACGGAGGGCTCTTGATATATGTGACACAGTTACGGTACACCAGCAACACTTATTCTAAGTTTTACAGATTTAAAATCGTAAATTGTGTAAACATATTAAATTTTTACATAAATTCTGAAATAGGGATAAATCTAGTCCATACAATTTTGCTGTTAGTTTATATGTATCTGCGTGTTCTTTAATATACGACTGCTCAACAGATATCGGCGGCGGGTACGTGTGTTTTGTGATATCTATCGTCTGCATTGGCTTGGTGACCGCGGTTATTGGAGACGTCGCCTCTCACTTCGGCTGCACGCTTGGCATCAAGGACTCAGTCACCGCTATTGTCTTTGTAGCTCTGGGTACCAGCATACCTGGTGAGTGTCTTCAATATGTATAATAACCCTCACGCTAAGACCTTTTTTTTCTTTTTTTCTTTTTCTCGAGGGGAAAGCTGTTTATGCGTATGTCGGGGTCACCGGTCTTCCAGCCCGACGCGCGGCGACGTCATGTCCGCGCAGATGTTAGTGCCGGGCTGGGTCCCTAACAATATCCCTATACCGGCATCACTTTCAGTGAGGACGCGCCGCCCCCGCAGCGCGCCCAGCGACCCCAAGGCCACTTTGCGTCGCCTTTTACGACAGGCAGGGGATACCGTGGTGGGATTCTAAAGCCCCCTTGCCACAGGGCAGGACGCTAAGGCCTAACCCCTCTCAGTTGAGTCTCGTGCCCAGTAGTGGGACGTATATGGGCTGATGATGATATGTATATTCTAAAGCCAAAGGGATAGACACTCTTGGTTGTCATAATGTATACTAACGCTTGTATTTCAAGGAGTAGAGACTATAGGTTATCACAGCTATCATGACTCAATACTTTTGCATCATCAAATATGTCTTTTTATATGCTTAGTGGGTGGCTGTGAAATGGCGCAGAGGTCCACATAAAAAATAAATAAATAAATAATAATGTCTAGAATTAATAAATGAGTCGAAAAAGATATTACTTCTATACCTACGTTTCGCCTGCTGTTAAGTCCCATGTATTGGGAGGCATGCTTATAACCATTTTTCGACCACATTTCAAGACTCCACACTGCTAAAAAGATTTTCATTAAAGATTAACCCAAAGCACTACGCCCGATCCAGGATGCAAAAATCTCTCGGTCGTACACGAGCTATTGAGGCAGTTGTTAAATGAATAATGTTATTAATTTTAAGCCTGTCAGCTATAACTGGACTTAATTAAGCAGAATGGACGGCAAATTAACACGTGTCTGGACTTCGCGGATTATTTGCAAATGTTAATACAATGTTATTGGAAATGTATTGACGTGCACTCAGCGTTAATTTTACAAATTAAATGGGACTTTCAACGTTGAATGAAATTTGGTCTAATAATTTGTTGCAATGAACACAATCAATGGTTATAGACCTAGATTGAATAGATTTTGGTCACACATACACAAAATCAATTCTCCTTTAAAGCTATTTAATTTTAAAAACGTTTTCAGTGTCATTGGGTGTTTTGGTTTTCTCAGAGCATTGAATGTAGAAATGTGTCAGGAAACGGCAACGTAACTTATCGCTTGTGACTTAAAACTAACTTGACGAAATATTTCTATGGAAAAACACCATTGCCTACTCTTCTGGCGATACTGGCTTATGTCTGTGTAATTGTGTTCATGATTTACGAGCATCTGTAATTTTATTGAGTCAGACTTATCCCTTATTTTGACAGTATAGAGAAGGAACGCTACAAGAATTTCGTGAGGATTAGGACTAACTCCTCTCAATCGTAGAATAAGTCTGATCCAATCTATTCCTCTTCATAGATACGTTCGCGAGTAAAGTGGCAGCCATACAAGACAAGTACGCCGACGCGTCAGTCGGTAATGTGACTGGTTCAAACGCCGTCAATGTGTTCCTCGGAATTGGAGTTGCGTGGACCGTCGCTGCTCTTGTCCATTGGAGCAAGAACGAGAAGTTCCACGTGGACCCGGGCAAGTAAGTATACAAACAAACAAACAAATTGACTTTTTTCTATCTCCCTCCTTTTTTGTACCTTCATTTTATCCCTTGATTGCCTCGTGGTCCCGCGGTACAAGTATGTGCCGTGCGATCTAGAGGTCCTGGGTTCGATTCCCGGGTCGGGCAAAGTGTTATTGGGTTTTTCCATTAGGAAATTCTCAATAGAAGTACGGAGTCTGGAAATGTGCCCGAAAAACGGCAATAGGCTCGCCCCCTATTACGTGGGACTGATACATACCTGGCGAAATGTGGGTGCAGAAATGCACCTCTGCCTACCCCTTCGGGGAATACAGGCGTGAGTTTATGTATGTATGTATGTATGTATGTATTTTATCCCTAATATTCTTCATATTAACTCCACCGGAGTTTGTATCTCCAACCCTCTACTCCTTGTTATCCTTTTTTATACCTTTATTTCCTGCATCATACTTTATTGAATTTTTGTGCTCATTTATTGATCTCCTATTACCTCTTTGTTGATCCCAGTATCTTGAACATTGAAAGTCATTCATTCATTACAGACTATTGTATATGTACAGTTATGGACGCGTGGTAAGGACAATCTTTGGTAATCATGCTCTGCCCCAAAGGGTGTGAGTGCCGCCGAAAGATTTTAGTTGGTATTCTTTTATATAAGTACGTCGTTAGGGGCCCAACCTGACTGTAATGTCCACGTGCGTTGTAACATATTTAAAAGCCAGAAACACTGGTATATCATAAAAAAAAACTGAAGGGGAGACCAATCTTAATTCAAAGCTATACATAGTTTGTACAATAATTTCAACCTTAATATCTTCAAAACATTTTTGTTGTTCAATTACGTTAAAACAGCGCCAGTCTTAACTTTTACAAAGAAAAGCAGTCGAGGGGAATAGTGTTAATTGATTAAGGCAGATTTTAATTAACTTCACAACTTCATTTCACAGCTCTGGTGGGATGAAATCTTTTGTGAATTACATAAAGATGTAATAAATATGAAACAATAGGGTCTCTAAAGCGCCGCCGATCTTATTTCATCCACTCTTAGCTCGGGTTTTAGTGTTTGTGATATTTTTAATAGCTGAGTTTATTTTTCCTGTGTAGGATTTCTTTAAGAATTATTTTTGAGCTAGTACATACGTACATACATACCTATATTCCCCGAAGAGGTAGGCAGAGGTGCATTTCTGCACCTACATTTCGCCAGGTATGTATCAGTCCCACGTAATAGGGGGCGAGCCTATTGCCGTTTATCGGGCACATTTCCAGACTCCGTGCTGTTACTGAGAATTTCCTAATGGAAAAACCCAATAACACTTTGACCGACCCGAGAATCGAACCCAGGACCTCTAGATCGCACGGCACATACTTGTACCGCGAGACCACGAGGCAGTCAAGGCTAGTTTTTGTAGCGTTTTTTATTCAATGATGAAATAAAACAGAGGCAGTTTTGGAAAGTAATAAATGTTTTATAATGTTACATAATACCAATTACAAGAGTAAGAAGTAATTGTATTACATTGTTGGTCTTGTCTGTTTTATTAAATAAAAATGAGTGATCGTACAATATTAATGAAATAAAACAGCTGAAAATTAAAATATGATCTTAGGTGCAATAACGGGTCTGCTCTGCGGTCACAAAGAGTTAGGCCTAAGTCTTCAATTGGATTAGTTTTGGATTAGTAATTTGATAGAATGAGCAAGCATGCGTGAAGTAGATATGTTTTTTTTTTATTTTTTTTTTATTCTGGCACGGCAAAGTGACTCCACTGTACCTGATGGTAAGCACAGTGGAGTCCAAAAAAATAATTTTACAATTATTATAATAATGCTATTTATGGTTTGTTGGTATAGTTAGTATTAACGTCTAACTGCCTCGTAGGCCCTGCAACGATATGTGTCTTGCGGTGTCGATTCCCGGATCGGGCGAACTATTATTAGTCATATATTAGTGATTAGGATTTTGTTAGCATTAGTACGAAGACTGAAAATGTACCTGTAAAGTATTAAAGTCGTGATGGCCTCGAGGTTTAGGCACGCGGTCGAGAATCTCGACGGTTGCGGGTTCAAACCCCAGGCACACACCTCTGACTTTTCGAAGTTATGTGTGTATTCACAATGAATTATCACGCACTTTAACGGTGAAGGAAAACATCGTGATAAAACCTGCACACCTAAAAGTTCTTAGGAATTTCTTAGGTGTGTAGTCCGCCAACCCGCACTAGGCCAGCGTGGTGGACTAAGGCCTAAACCCTCTCAGTTGTAGAGGAGGCTCGTACCCAGCAGTGGGACGTATATGGGCTGATGATGATGAAAGTATTCGTTAGTCTTCTATTACGTAACACTTTATACACAACTTTCGAAACATGTATGCAAGTACCCCTGCGTGTGGGTGTTTAATTACGTATAAATGTCAACACAATATGACAACCTCTACAAGCTTTGTAGTATTGATTAAACCGCAAGTATGGCGATGTGGTCTCCATTTAACTGAGCAATACCACTCTCAACCTATACTCATATTATTAATTAATAAAGCACCGTTTCTTTTTTGACAGCCCCGTGGCGCAGTTGGCTAGATACCAGCTTGTGAAACGACAGGCCGCGGGTTCGATCCCCGAGACAAATGTTTGTGTGATCCACAATTTATTCGTTTCGGGTCTGGGTGTTTGTGAGAGCGAAAAGTGTCTCGTAGTTTCTGATACCCACGACACAGAACTTGTATCCTAGTGTGGGGTCAGAACTATGTATTTATGTATGTGACTATTAGGTGTATTCATTAATTAATTAATTTTGCCCGTTCTTCTCTAGTTACCTTCCTAACTGAGTTTTACAAGTTTGAAATGAAATTTAAGTTATGTATTTGAAATTTCATGGATTCATAAAATATTAATTTTGCATTTTATTTTAATACGTAAGAACTCTCGTCCATTTGTTATGCTTTTGGGCCAAATTACTGGAATAATTAAGATTATTTCTGACACGGTAGTAGATGGAACCTTTAAGAAAGTCAAAGGATATTAAATTATTGTAGCTACTATACTAGTTATAGAAGTTAGTCTCCAATGCTAGTTCAGGAAGAGCAGTCTTAATATAGTCCCAATATATTTAACTATGTGTTTTTTACAGTCTAGCCTTCAGCGTGACAATGTTCTGCAGTGAAGCAGCCTTGGCGGTCTTGGTTCTGGTCCTCAGGAGGAGGAAGAGCATCGGAGGGGAGTTGGGAGGACCTCGCGGCATCAAGATTATGACTTCCATTTTCTTCTTCTCACTCTGGCTAGTCTATCTAACTATGTCTAGTTTAGAAGCTTATGACGTTATCAAAGGTTTTTAAAAGCATACAGATCATGACTATTTAGTACAGAATATTTGGAATATACAAGATTTCGATTCAACGATTTCGCTTGGTCATTGTATTAAGAAATTTGGAATGAGTTTTTAGTTACACAAATAAGTAGGAAATACAGTTGGTAACATCGAAAGGCCAAAGTTTATTATCCATCCAAATTGAATTATGTAAGACATTTTATATATTATGTATTTTTGGTATGTATAAATTAAAAATAATAATAATTTGACAGCCCCGTGGCGCAGTTGGCTAGACACCAGCTTGCGAAACAAGAGGCCGCGGGTTCGATCCCCGCACAGAGACAAATGTTTGTGTGATCCACAAATATTTGTTTCGGGTCTGGGTGTTTGTGAGACCGAAAAGTCTCTCGTAGTTTCTGATACCCACGACACAAGACTTTTATCTTAATGTGGGGTCAGAACTATGTATGTTGCTGTTGGGTGTATTTATTTATTATTTATTATATGAAAATGTATTCCTTGAATTGCAGTGTGCTAAAAATCAGTTTTGAATTAACATTGAGAATTGCAAAATCTATAGAAAAGTCTATTTCGTTGAATCCCTTAGTGTCTCATAATCATAACTTCTTTTTGTGACCTAATCTGTAATTAAAATTACAGCTTAAGCATTATCACATGTAATATTAATAATTGGATTTCCAACTCCATTTCTGTGTATGATGATCAAGAGAAAACGTCACACAATTTTTTTTATTATAGTAATAATGAAAATACCTAGATCTGAGAGCTGCAGCTCTGATAAACTAGCATTTTCAATATCTGACTTCGCTGTGTATTTAATTTCACTTGAATCTACCAGTTCGAGTTGAGATAGCAATAAAAAGAATAAGAAAGGGTAGCCATCGTCCATTAGCCCGTAAAGATTCATTTGATACGAGCGAAAACAAACAATCCTCGAGCGATTGCCTTTAAAAGCCTCGAAAATGGTTGTTTGCCCAACAATCAAGTGTGCCATTCCGCGCAAGGAATGCTCTTTATATCTCCCATTATTCCCACCCTCGCAAACTTGGAAAATTAATATGTATATGCTCAAAAAATATGTACAGAGTTTAGCGAAAATTCTGTATATTTCCCATTCTTCTAGATTTTGATTCTAATGCTGATAATAATCTTCAATGTTTAGCCTTGGAGGCTGTGGTATGTATAGACGTAGTAATAATAATTCTGTGCGTCGTTTCAAATTAATTTGTATACACGGTGTTTGTGGAACAGAATCGCTGTTTACGTTGAGTTGGAACATGGCTGGCGAGATGAGTGTAGATATTATACCTCTCCGTGAAGGATAAAGACGCGAGTGAGTATCTTATACTGAAGCACATCGTTTATATATATTCTTGTTCTTGTGCGTAGAGAATGGATTTTGTACTCTTAACATAATGCAAAAAAATAATAATTAAATGGGATTTATTTTTTATTTTTTATTAATTAATAAGGAGACCCAATCTATTTTAACTTTTTATCTGGATGAAAAATGCTCTTTTCTTTGTCTAAATCTAAAAAAAATATGATTTTACGTAATGGATGGCAAAAATAATAATCGCAATGTCGTGTATACATTTATCGATTGAATAGACATCGATAGTAGAAATGTGTTTTTAAATTACGAACAAGTTTTTGTTTTTAATGAAAGGAGGTTGAGAAATATTTATTTTCGACGCCGGACTACGTTTACTAATTAAAATGTCGCTCGCCCGGTTTAATTAACGTTCCTAATTAATTATATGGGGTGTTGAAAACGATATTCTATTAATAGGTTGTCGTTTCGTGTCATCATGATAATAATTTGGTTCACGATTTTGTCTTTGGTATGTGTATTCATTTTGACTTATTTTTGATATTTGTGATCAAAAGATTTTCGTATTTCCATAGGTAAATATTCTAACGATTCGAGTAAATTTAATTTTTCATCGTGAAAGAATTTCAAAAATATCCTCGTTATTTATTCACAAAATGAGTTGATTTGTTAAAACAAATTTGGCTGTCGTAAATAAAATTGTTTTCAATCTCACATTTCGACCCCGCCACCTGCGTTCCATTTCATTTTGTATTTTTATGTAAATAAATGAAAATGTAATTTTGATGAGTGTATTATGATTATATCGATGTCCAATTATTGTGAAATGATTTTTGTTTATGTAAATACATAAATGTATATGTAGACATGTTTTTCAGTCACAGTGTTCAAAATGCACCAGATATAATTTTATTTAACATTATTGTAAAAATGCAACAAATCCTTTTCAATTTTTTTTTAATTCAGAGTAATAAATATCCCACATTTTTTTATTTACTTAGGTACAATAATGTTAAATGAAATTAAATAACCAATAATTATAATTTAGCGTTGTTCATAGATACACGTAGGAATAAATGTAATTTGTAAATAATAAATGCAGATTTATTAATTCTAGCGTTAGAGGGCGCTTAGATCAGAATATGTAGACGCAGTTCGCTAAGGTGCCTACCCATCAAGATGTACTAAAGTAATGAGACGATTACATGATATTTATCGAGCATAAAGAAGATGCAAACAAACAACGAATATTATTTACAATCGATTAAAATAATAAAATATTTACGAAATTACACCATATTATACTTCACCTAAAAATAATTGTGATTTGTTGGCATTTTGATATATAATGATGATTTCTTCATATTGGGTAAGTGGATTTATACCTTTTAAAGGTAACCAAGTACATCGATGATTTAATCGATTCTATAGTCTTCTTTATATCGATAAATGATCGATCGAGAGGCACTAAAGTATTCAAAATTAGTACTGCCACTACTGTAAGCGTTAGTATTTATTTTTAGATGGCTTGTGTTGAGGTGTTAAGTCATTTAGATAATGATTTTTAGAAGATATATTTATTATATTCAGAGTGTATACAAATGTATTGCAAATAGCTTTATTTGTTCGTATAACCACGCAGTTGAGCTGGGCTGTGCCAATTACATCGACTAGTATCTGCTTCAATTGATTTCGATCCTCTTTCCTTCACTATTCGGCTAAACAATTTTCTGCCTGTATTCGGACCAATTTTGATTATTTCCGAATTTATTTTACGTAGTTTTTCGACTCTTGTCACTTTTTCCAAAATTAGATTTTCTAAATTTTTAATACGACTTTCGCTAGCAGCTCTTCGTGTCTGCCAGACATTGCATCTCTCGTCTTTTATCTATGCGTCGTTGCACATTGGACGTCGTTTTGAAATTACCTTACGATTAGCCCAAAATCTTTCCTATTTCTAAAACTATTGATGGATCTTATTCTATATTAGTATACAATTGTAAATTATTACGAAGTATCGATAGTAATGCTTTCATAAAAACGTTATACCAAAACATATTTGAGGAGTATTAATTATGCAAAGATAATTTTACAATAAGTTTATTAACTACATATACAATAAAAATTTTGCTGTTGTCAGAATCTTGGATCAAAAAGCGTGATAGCCTACGATTATAATTAACTGTACAGTAAGTACACCAATATCGAATAAAATTACAAATTTATATTCCCTTATAACGTGATGTAATATTTGACTTCCCTACAACTCCTGATGAAACGAAGTCTCCATAAAAATATATCATTAAAGAAGTTGTCTTGAAAAATTACTTTTTTACAAACAAATTGAAACAAACCTACAAATGGAAGATCCTTTAACCATATAGAAAAGTGTTCTTGCTATCTTCAAACAGAATCTAATATCCTTTCGGCAAATAGAACGCCACACTTTACCCCTCAATGTTTACAATTTCCCTATTCAGCAAGTCTTTCAAATCAACGCGAGCATCAATATTTTAGATTGAAGTGGTTGGTGCTCGGATATGTTTGGCTACTTCTAAGGAAGCGAGTAATGTAATACTTCAAGTTTGATGTCTGATATATCACATGTCTGTTTACAATATTGAAAAATAAATCGAGTTAAAAATATTCTATTATTAAAAACACAAGTGGTCTCAGGTGGTCAAGTAAGCACCGTGTGATTTGGAGGTCCCAAGATTGATTATTGGGTTTTTGAATGACGAAATTCTAAGAACTATCATGGCGTCTAAAAATGTAGGTACATGAAAAGGATATTAACCCTCTTACTTGGTACTAAAAACAAAATCTCTGCCAGCTCCTTTGCGACATAGGTATGTGAGGCTGTGTATGTATGAGTAGGTATAGAAATGTAATGAAAATTGATGCCTACGATCTTGAATAGTCGAGACTATATGGCAAAGAAAAAACCTGTAATAAAATTTTCAGCTTTGACTCTGCGAGCTGCAAAGAGCCCAGACATCCGACTTCGAAAGATAGTTTTCAATTACCTTCTTCGTATTTGGCTTGGCTCAAGCCGTGCGTTGAATATTTAAAATGGCGCGCGTGTTTCAAATTTAAGCAGTGGGATTCTGAGCTACCATTTATAAAATTGTTCTTCAGAATTTGTGAGAGGTCGAGAGCTAAGTTTAATATGTCACCGTAAAATTGTAAACACTTATAGATTATAATCTAACGGTGTTTACAATTTTACGGTGACCACAATGGATCATCACTTACTTTAACGGTGAAGGAAAACATCGTGAAGAAACCTGCACACCTAAAAGTTCTTAGGAATTTCCTGTGTTTAGTCCGCCAACCCGCACTAGGCCTGCTTGGCGTACTAAGGCCTAAACCCTCTCAGTTGTCGAGGAGACCCGTGCCTATAAGTGGGACGTATATGGGCTCATGATAAGTGCGAGTGTAAAATTCAAAAGAAAGCATTACCATCGATACGAAATTTAACTATTTTCTCAGTGTCGTTCGTGTTAGAATCTTCGAGTCCTACCCAGTAGTATAAGTCAGTAGCTGTATAAACTGATGTAAATAGATTATTAGATACAAACTCGTGCTTATAAATGAATACATATAAATAAATTAAATAAACAGTCTTGTGTGTCGAAATCGTTTGGCGTGAAAGCGAAGCAAACAATCCTTTTTTCTTATACTATATTTATGATTGATTAATAATTTCTGAAATAAATTAATTACTTTTATTTTGAATTAAATAATATTGTCATCAGACCTTTATTAAAAATCACAACTGAAATGTATATTTTAAATACCATTTTTCAAATAACTAATAGTACGTACACGTCACTATTTTAACTGAACCGATTTTAAAAAGTTTTATACAGCTTCGGAGAGAAAAATATAGGTTACAGGGCGATTTCAAATTGTTCTCAATAAAATTCATACAATGAGGTAACTTCATTTCGCGTAGTAGAGCGTGCAATATTCAAATTGGTGTAAAAAGTAGAAATAAGTTTGATTTGCATGGAACTGTTATAGTCTTTTAAATTTGTTAGGTTTGATTGTAACATTTGCGATGAACATTAACTTTAGTGCAGTTGATAATTAATACATTGGTCTGCAATTGTGAGGGGGTTGGATACTTTTTTTTTTGCTCTCGAGGGAAAAGCTGGTTATGGCTCTACTTCCCGCCAGCCCTGGGGGTGGGGGGCGAGAAGTGTATGTCGGGCTCACCGACCTTCCAGCCCGGCGCACGGCGACGTCATGTCCGCACAGATGTTAGTGCCAGGCCGGGTCTCTAACAAAATCCCTAAACAAGCATACCGATCAAAACCCCTCGGTCCATCCCTATGCCGAGTCAAATGTTAGTATCATCTACAAATATTGATTTAAATCGGGGTGTTTTTGAGACCGAAAATATACTCGTAGTGTCCAAGACCCACGACAGCACTGATATTTTCGAGTGGGGTCACTACTTTTCGTGTGATTGTTGGTTATTGTACGGAATCTTACAAAAATAACTGTCTTTTTAAATGGAATGGAGTTGGTTAACCATATTTCTAAAATTATAATAAAAAACGGCGAATCAACGAAATTTCTATATTAATTCCTCCATATTATCTTTATTGCAAGCATTTACATGTCGCTTAATAAAAATAGATAAATCTTTCAACACGAGTAATAGTAAATGTTATTTTGTTATAGATTGTAGTGTTATATTATTATATTGTCTATTACTTCATAGTTCCTAAATAGCTACAGGCCTATTTATTTATTCAAGACATTCGTTAACAAAA
Organism: Hemaris fuciformis; assembly: GCA_907164795.1. Classification (NCBI taxonomy): domain Eukaryota; kingdom Metazoa; phylum Arthropoda; class Insecta; order Lepidoptera; family Sphingidae; genus Hemaris; species Hemaris fuciformis. The sequence continues at coordinate 11,856,558 of OU015450.1, read as the reverse complement.
TTTTAAATTTCACCAACTATTTTTCTTTAATAAGATTCATTTACAATCATAACAGTATTCATTGCTGTTGACTTTCATTTAATGTTAATAAAATAAAATATTAAAAAATATCAAAGTAATTTTAAAACTCCCTTTAATCTTTATAATAAAATTAAGATATATTTTATCTGCGTTTTAATGTTTTGTAAACGAAATGTACACTTAAATTCAACTGCTTTTATTTTTCAAAAATATTATAACAGGCATGAAATAGTCTAATTTATTTATTTTAGATTTCTATTTAAGTTTCAAAATAAGAATAGTCTTACATGATCAGAATTAAATTTATATGTTTAAATACCTTACTTCTTAAAAAAAAAAAAAAAGACAGCCAGTACTTCTCCGTTGTATTTCTTTTATGTATGTATGTTAAACTTTTTCAGACCTATAGTGTTGGTTGTTAAGAAAAAATTGACATTTGTTAATGTTTTCCTTATTCTACTGTATTTTTCTTTTTGCCATGGTGGATATTGTATGTGGATCTATGTTAATAGTAAAATGCAGCACGCCGACCGATTGTTGTACGTAGTTATGTTATTTTGATAATAATTATTGTTATAATAAAGTGTTTGTTAAGTACTTAAAGAGTGTTTTATTTATTTTCTTTATAATTGTTTCTGACCCATATTTGTATTTAATCAAATGTGACAAGTTCTTTTTGAAGTGAAACTTCTTTATCGATGTATGAGAGAAAAAACAAAAGAAAAATCTTCACGATTTTCGGTTACGCGCCATTTTGTTTTTGTTATGAAAGTTCAGTATAGTGACGTAAAGAATAATAATATATTAGTTTGAAAGTGATAAAATAGAAATACTTATTCAAATTCAAGTGAATTTATAGCATAAGTGAGAGTGATTATATGCTTTGTTTGATGAATCCTACACGTGAGCGAGATTTTAATATTTAATTGAGGTTAACCTCACTTTTTCATTAAGTATCGGTATCGAGTAAGTATTAGTAAATGTATATGAATCTATTAAAATTAGCAAGTATTCTAATTCAAGGGACTAGTATCAAATTAATAATATCAGGTACTGTGTTACACTGCATCATGGTCTCACGGCTTAAGTATGTGCGATCTAGAGTTCCTAGGTTCGATCCCCGGGGCGGGCAAAGTGTCATTGGGTTCCATTAGGAAATTATAATCAGTAGCAGCACGTTGTCTGAAAATGCGAACGAAAAAAGGCCATAGGCTCGCTCCCTATTACGTGGGACTGATATATAGTACCTGGCGAAATGTGGGTGCAGAAATGCACCTCTGCCTACTCCTTCGGGGAATACAGGCGTGAGGTTATGTATGTATGTATAGACCATCTCTTGTAAAGAGCAAAATACACTTACATAGTCAAGAACGAGAATTGATGGTAGGCAAACTTACCTATCCCAATTTCAAGACAAAGTATCCGATACATAATACATCGGAGCAATAATTCAGTTTCGTCTAGTGTGGTTATAGATGGCGCCACTTAATTTTACGCTCTGTTTTCTTTGGCTCCTTCGTCCGAGTTGAAAACATACGGGTGACTCTTGCTTCAGAATATTGTTAAGACAGTATATGAATTTCAGTACATATTTTTTCCGTTATGTGAGAAAATGGTTATGAAATCGGAGGATATTTATTAAGTAGTAGGTAACATTAAAAGTAGTGATGGCCTCGAGGTTTGGGCGCGCGGTCGGTACTATTGCGAATCTCAGCAGTCACGGGTTCAAAACCCAGGCATACACCTCGGACTTTTCGAAGTTATGTGTGTATTCTCAATGAATTATCACTTACTTTAACGGTGAAGGAAAACATTGTGGGCTACTCACATATGTACCTACTACGTACTCACGTACATACATACATACACATTATATAAAATCAAATAAATATCGGACACTCCGTCCGCCATTAGATAGGCCAAGCGCCGGGGGTTTTTTTTTGCAACTTACGGGACCTGAATTTTTTTTTTGGAATATGTTCAAGGGTGTCCCCTGAATGTAAATCCAAGTTGTAAGTTGTAGTGTGTTGTGTTGTAGTATGCGTTATACAAAAAAAAGTTTCAAATAATAAAGATGGCAAATATTATTATCTACAATAATAATTTCTACAATTTTTGTCGTACGATGCGCGGTTCGTGAGATATTCGATAAAACGTGTTTTCCAAGATGGCGGCTGAAGTGAACCCCCCCCCCCCCCCGCCACGCCAACTTGGATTGGACATTCAGGGGAGACCCTTGAACGTATTCCAAAAAAAAATATACCAGGTCCCGAACGATGCTTAACTTACCTAAACTTAAACTTAAACCTGCACACCTAAAAGTTCTTAGGAATTTCTTAGGTGTGTAGTCCACCAACCCGCACTAGGCCAGCGTGGTGGACTAAGGCCTAAACCCTCTCAGGTGTAGAGGAGGCCCGTGCCTAGCAGTGGGACGTATTTGGGCTGATAATATAATAATATATATAAGCCTGTAATAGATATGTCAAGACGATATATCACCTAAGCGTCCCGTATGTTTCCCAAACCGGAGTGGGGGTAAAACGGCTCGAATGCATTTTTAATTTCCCCGCCCGAGCGCCGGGCAAAGGCAAGCGTCCCTTGAAAATTAATGTGAACTCGTAAAAAGTTTAAAGAAATTCTCACTATTCACTTTAATCTTTGATGATTATTGCCGGTAATGGAGTAACGCGACGGGAATTACGTCATTACAAATCGCTGCCGGAGATTTTATTACGTCATTAGCGCAGTTAAGTTGTGAAAGGTGACTTAATTTTATTTATGCTCTTTATTTTATTTTTTTTCCTTTATGGACCTGCCAGTCCAGTTATGACAATAAACAAATTAAAGCAATACCTACATACTTAAAAGAAAAATTACAGATTAGGAAATTAAACAACCTTAAAACTACAAAATATAACAGAAATCATAAATAACTAGATCATATAACATACAAGCTTCTTCGGATGTAGGGTTACTCAATAGACTATGCACAGAGCCGACATCAAAACGTGACATAATTTCCGCCCAGTTCCGCGCGGTCGCAATTTTGAATCTAGGACTCAACCCACGGGGACACTTAATACAAAAAACAAAACGCCTGTCATATCTTTCTGAGCAATATGTTTCGTAAATGTGTTTCATTTGGGTTTGAGCCTCGCTCTGCCCGGGCGTAATTTAAAAAAAAGTGGCCTACTTCGGAGGTTCCCATCTATATTCATACCAAAAATCATTCAGAGCTGTCAAGTAGTTTTTGCGTGCGTTGCATTTGTATTGAACCCTTAAACGGGGTGTATTCAGACCGTGATCGGAAACTAAGGCAGGTAATCATCATCATCATCAGCCCAAATACGTCCCACTGCTGGGCACGGGCCTCCTCTACAACTGAGAGGGTTTAAGCCTTAGTCCACCTAGCAGGTAATAGCGACGGTGATTACAAACCCATTAGCGTTAAAAAAATCGCGACAAAAAATTAAAATTTTGACGTTTCCTGACATTCATAGATATTAAATGGATGTGGTTGTAAGGAAAACATTTTTTTTTTTTGTCGGATTTTTTTAAAATGTCAAGGTGTTTGTAATCACCGCGGCTATTATCTGCCTTAGTTTCCGATCACGGTCTGTATACGCCCTGTATAATACATAAGTCTGTGTTTGTATTTTTCATATTCATATTGCTTACTGTACACCTATACAACTGGAAAACTGTAATGGATTTTTTCTAATTGTCAGTCTGTATGATTCAGAGATCTCTAAATAAAGAGTTTTTATCAAACATGGTTGTTGAAATACCTCTGCCCACCCTTTCGCTGCTTCAGGCGAGAATCTTCGCAGTAAAACTTGCAACAAAAGCTGTATCGTTTTACTCCACAGAGATTAGTATTCTTCGTCCGCGGACGAGCGTGACAAACGCTTGGTGGGCGCGCGGGGAGCGTTTTATTTGTACCGAAACCGCTGGCTGCAGTTACTTGCGGTTTGTGGGCTGGTATGTGGCACAGGAGGTAGCGGAGAGATATAAACTTAAGTTTTAGTCGGTATGATTATTTGCATTTATCATATAGCCTTGGATTGGGGATCCTACACTGCTAAGCGGACAATTATTCCGCGCCGAGTTAACAAGATACCCCAATATACCTCTTTCGGCCTCCCCCGAGGTACCAAAAGAGGAGCTTAAGGCGTTTTCCTTATGTATAAAAGATAAGGATTGTGTTCAAGACATCTAGATTGATACACACTAAAGACGAACCACCAAGCAGCACACATACTTAAATTCTCTTCATAATATATTTAAATAAATGTTCATAATAAATAAAATAAAAGCCACAAACTTAGTTCTGACCCCTCTTTAAGATGTAAGTAGAATGCCGTAGATAAAAATTGCTATAAACCTTTCTTATAAATTTGTTTGGGTGTGGGGATTGAACCCGGGGCGTTAAGGCCCAAGGACCCCTGATTGATCACTGTACTTCTCGTAAAATGGTTAATAATACACGATTTTTCAAAGAATTACATCCTCGAAACTCATTAGATATAGTTAGTAAAAACTTACAATAGTCTCCTAATCTCATACTCCGCTCGCTTAACCCATGCAGTCTTTCTCCGCGCGGTCTTTGGCTTGAGTCGTGAAATACCGCACTGAGTCACTGTTGATTTGTTACCCGTTCGGTGATGGGTAGCCGAGCTTGAGTTTACACTAACTTGCAGATGCGCTTACTGCAACTTTTGCAATACAGACATGCTAAAAGTTTCGGATAGTAGTGATGGCCTCGAGGTTTAGGCGCGCGGTCGAGAATCTCGGAGGCCGCAGGCTCATACCCCAGACACACACTCTTTTCGAAGTTACGTGAGTATTCACAATGAATGAACTTACTTTACGGTGAAGGAAAACATCGTAAGGACACCTGCACACCTTAAGGTCCTTACGTATGTAGTCCGCTAAGGCATAAACTCTCTGAGTTGTAGAGGTGACCCGTGCCCAGCATAATGATGAATAAACAATGTTTATGATAATTTTGACAACTTTGATTTTTGTGCATTTTCTGTGAAATTTTCGTTTAAAAAAAATCCTTTAATTTTATACCTTAACTAATTCCTTAAATACACATAACGAGGCTTCAACGCCCAAAGCCGAATAAGGATACAACAGACCGCCACTTAACCCTCCGAATAACTTCTTGTTATCTCAACCGTCGATCCAAATAAACGTGTCTTGGGTAAATTCACCAAACTCCTATTTACGGCTCGCGACAACCCTGACGATAGAGAAACACCCAGTTTCGCATTCGAAAAGATTGCACAAGTTTTTGTTGGAAAATAGGTCGAACGGTACTGAAAGAATTTTATGGATCATGAATAGGTTCTATCCGAGTATTGAAAGTTATCCCTAGTATTATGTAGTTACATTGTCGCTACAAAAAAATGCAAGTTTGGTGGCTTTTGGGATGGTTTTCGCAGCGCAGTTGGTTATAGGCCAGGCCTTCCGAATTTTCATGTGATTATGAGTTATACTTAACAATATGGTATATGGTGATTATGAGTTATACTTGTCAATATGGTATATGGTAGTGTGCATCATTTAATAATTTATTTAGTAAGCATATTTGCTTTGACTGACATATCGTACAATGATCTTTGCCCCACATTAGCATGTATATATGGTGTAGTTTCTTTCAGATAAGCTCTAGATGAAACGAAAAAATAAGATTTTTTGTATTGAACACAAGAGCTTGATATCCACGATACAAAATAAAAAGAATGCTTTGTTTTAAAAATAACTTAAATGGACCGAATAAAAATGTAAAAATAAGAACCTTAAAAACGCTGGCCACAAAATTATGTCGTGTAAGACGAAAAAAAGAAATAAAAAATATGTCTGATAATTAAATTATTATTTTAATGCTCAACAAACCATGAAATACCATGGATTTTTTTAACAAAAATATTTTCAACTGCAAAACTTGCGAAGAGCCAGATGGATGAACAGGAGCACAATTTTAATATAACACTAGGAGAGGAGTCAACGCGTTCCACTTCACGCAAATTTTTGAATATTTTTATTAAAAATGCCTGGGATATCACTGGGACTGTCTTAGCACATAATTTGTTATTCAATTAAAAGTACTTTATGAATAAGAGAATATATTTTCTGAAAGGAATGATTATTATGATTTCTTGTGCATCCCACGGCACTAGTATTTTCTGTGCGATCTGAAGGTCCCGAATTCGATTCCCCGGTCGGGCAAAATGTTACAAAAATTTTTAATCAGCAAAATTTTCATTAGCAGCACCGAGTCTGGAAAAGTGCCCAAAACGCAGCCGGCAAAACAAGGATACAGAAATGCTGGGTGCATTTCGGCACCCTCCATACATCGATGTGCATGTTCATTTCTTCAAGGAAACGGGCGTTTGTACATATACGTATATTCAGGGTGTATATAGACCGTGAACGAAAACTAAGACAGGCAATAGCCAATGTGATTACAAATACCGTGACTTTAAAAAACTACATAGGTTTCATACTCATAGGTTACATTTCATACTCGTGGTTGTAAGGAAAACGTAAAAAAATATTTGTTGTCGGGATATTTTTAATGTCACGACTAACGGTGTTGTAATCACCGTGGCTGTCTGAGTTTTCAATTTCGGGTTAATCTAGTTCATTTTAGTTATACTGCCTCGTGGTCTCGCGGTACAAGTATGTGCCGTGCGATCTAGAGGTCCTGGGTTCGATTCCCAGATCGGGCAAAGTGTTATTGGGTTTTTCCATTAGGAAATTCTCAGTAACAGCACGGAGTCTGGAAATGTGCCCGAAAAACGGCAATAGGCTCGCCCCCTATTACGTGGGACTGATACATACTTGGCGAAATGTGGGTGCAGAAATGCACCTCTGCCTACCCCTTCGGGGAATACAGGCGTGAGTTTATGTATGTATGTATGTATTTTAGTTATAAACATTTCAGCGCTAAATAAATTGCCTATGCTTTTTAAATGTCTATAAAAATTCTGTCAATTATATTGAGCCTGATGGACTTGTGTCAAAAAACGAAGTCACGCGACGGTCGGCGGAAGTTAATTTAACAAGATTAATTATAGTGATGTTGACAGCGAAAGAAAATAATTTATCATTTTCATTTAAACACAAAAATGGATCGGAAATATACGAATTATTGGATGTTGTTCCACATATGTACATAAATAAAGATAAGTTATGTATAATTAGTATCTAAATGCAAAAAAGAATTTTTGTTTTTACGCGATAACTTATAAAATATAATATACGAAATAGTTTTTTTTACACTTGCACAGGTAAGCCATTAAACAAGTTTTGGTGAATTTTGGTATTTGTATTTATATAAATGGAACCCTTAAAACATGCATAAATTGTATGTCTTAGTTTTCACGTTCTAGTCCCTATCCCACCACACACCCGCCACTGTAACTCCTGTGCTCCAGGATCAACAGCGGCACGCACAGTAATGGCGCTGAGCACTGAAGCTCAGCGGATCTAAGGGAACCTAATTTGTCATGATCCCGCAACGAAATTAATCAGAAATACAGTAGGAAAACAAAGAGTTGTCCACTTCCCTCCACAGCAAAGCGGCAGACACAATATTGAACTTGATTTCACCCTCACGAAAAAAACCGATCACGATCTGTTCGCAGCCTGTATGTAATTCCAAAATTTTAACATAATTTACAATTTTATTTACATAAACATGTGCCGTGCGATCTAGAGGTCCTGGGTTCGATCCCGGGTCGGGAAAAGTGTTATTGGGTTTTCCATTAGGAAATCTGTCTTAGTTTTTTATTACTGTCTGTTTACACCCGTATATCTGTGAGGTGTATAAAAATCCAGATAACATACTCCTTTTTGGTTACCCTACTGATACATCCGTTCGTACCCAACCCTCAAAATGTTGGCACATACAAAAGTACAAACGTCTAAAATTTCGATCTGAAACTTATCTTTCCGCACCGTTAGCGTCGTGTAATTTTCCTATAGAAAACCCTCGGCGCGTTCCCGAGGGGAAAAAATACAAAATGAGTTGTTTTCCTCGACGCGCTTTATGCTGATTGTACAATAAAATTGTTTGGTTAAGACAATGAGACGTTGGTAATCTGTTTTTATGTTGCTTATGTTAGGCTAATCAGCGTCTTGTTGTACTACCCGAGGTTCGTGTGATAATTTGTTTTGTGAATATTTATTTTGTAAACTTCATTGTTAATTTGAAGTTCAATGTCGTCTAGCGAGGTCTAGACCAAGAAAATGATGATAATATAAGCAATTTCTAAGCAAGGAATTATCTTAAGTATAATAATATTATACTTAATTGGTGTAGTCTGCCAACCCGCAATAGGCCAGTGTGGTGGACTAAGGCCTAAACCCTCTCAGTTGTAGAGAAGGCCTGTGCCCAGAAGTGGGACGTATATGGGCTGATGAATAAGAATGATAATATTATAAAAGGGAAAGTGAGTTTGCTTGAGAAGCCTTTATGCATAAATTCCAGAACCAATTTTTCATGAGTATTGGTACATACGTGGATAAATCCTTAAAAATGATTAGCATAAAACATTGGTTAGCAAAATGAACTTATATTTTTACATTAGGAAATTCTCAGTAACAGCCCGAAGTTTGGAATTGTGCCCGAAAAACGGCAATAGGCTCCAGAGCCTAGATTATAACACAATCGGCGGAATGTGGGTGCAGAAATGCACTTCTGCCTATCCCTTCAGGGAATACAGGCGTGAGGTTATGCGTGTGTATTATTCGTAAAAAATGATTCCGAATTTTTACCAACACAGTATTTCTGTGTCAATTATTTTGAACACAATAAATAGTTGTGGAAACGAGCCCATTACCCGCGGCTCCTGAGTGCTCTCACTACGCCACATGTATGAGAGTGACGACTGCAGTCGAACGTGTTGAATTATATTAACGATTTCGTCGAATTGTTCGCCTTTTTATAGATACCAATACGAAGCTGTTGTTATTCGATTTTATGTCAAGTATGAAAAGGATTTTTTTTGTTTTGTAATGTTATGTAATGTTGTTAAAGGTAATGTGTAATATTCGGTGATTGGAAGAGGTAATGCTGAATCTTTAAAATAAATAGGGAAACGAATATCTGTCTCGGTGTTATTAGTTTGCTACGTGCCATTATATACCTCGAATTAGATTCCTCCGTTGATTGATGCCTCGAGATAAATTTCTACTAGAACATAGTTAATAGAATAGAGTAAATAAATATGGCTCAAAAACTTATTTTTCTACTGTATTGGATACAGTTGAAATAATTAATAAATTAAATTGATTTATCCATCTATAAGGAATCGTTAATTAGCAAGTATGACAAGTCAGTAGAAACACGTATTTTCTCAATAATTCAAAGCTATTAAATAAATTCTAAATCCATTATTAGATTAAAATCCATCCATTCCAAAATGTGTAACTTTATACTTAACAGGCTGTAAAACACCATCTCCCATATTAAACACAGCGAAACATTTCCACATCGGCTTTTGAGTTTCCTTGGCGGATTTTAATAACGCGTAATACACTCGTAGCACCGTAGCCTCGTAGCGAATGTAGCACTCTCGTAGCGCCTTAACCCTGCTCATACGCGAATTTTGGTCGTGAATTATTGCTTTATTTCCCCATTTCTATACAATTTGTGAGTTGAACAACTTGAAAACTTAATTGGCAGACTCAATTGCTCTTATTTCAGTTGTAGTCTTGTATTTTTTATTGCAACATTTTGTGAGGATTTTTTTTCTTTTGTATTGTTTTTTCCAAGGAATACCTTTTTTTTATTGTGATGGTTTTTGTTTTGTTCTTTCGAAAATGGTTTATTTTTTATAATATAAGAACGGTAGTGCCGTGTATTATATATTAGTGCCGTTTGGCTCGTATAGTGTACACTGGGGAGAATCGATTACAAAATCCCTTACTGGTCGAAACAATTATGACAGTGTCTAAATTAGCATTAATACACAGCCTGGACCCTTAGCACCATAAACTTACTTTGATTTTGACATCATATGTACATTATTCACTTTCAGAAAAAATACGAATATCCAATCATCAGAAAAAATCACAAAAAAAATCGCAACAGAATTGTTTCACGTCGGTTTTCCGTCGATGGTAGCACCTTGGCCGAGCCATTCCTACTGCAGCCTTATTTTCATGAAAACAGCTGTAGAGCCTAGATCCGCTCGGTCGCAATTTTGAATTTGTGCTCATGCCTCGGAAGCACTGTATTTTCGCGGGATAAAAAGTAGTTAGTTATATTACCCAAAGTCTCACCTTTGTCCGTACTAAAAATTTTCGAATTGGTTAAGTAGTTTTTCAGTTTATAAAATACAAAAATTTACTCTTTATTACTCTGCCTCGCTATCTGCGATCTAGAGGTTCTGAGTTCGATTCCCAAGTGAGGCAAAGTGTTATTTTAAATGTGCCCGAAAAACGGCAATAGGCTCGCCCCCTATTACGTGGGACTAATACATACCTGGCGAAATGTGGGTGCAGAAATGCACCTCTGCCTACCACTTCAGGGAATACGGGCGTGAGGTTATGTATGTTTGTAGAATATTTAACTTTACAATGTGTCTACAAAATCTACAATGTAGCCGAATGAAGTAATTCAAACAAAACACCAAACAGCGCATTATCATAAAAAGTGTAGCAAAATTAGGGGATATTCGCCGTCGCCATTATCCCAGACATAATGCGCCCTCGTTATGTACACAATGTTTCGGGAACACAGAATTATGACGCCTAATTAGCACTGTTTTTGGAGGTTTGACTGGGTGGGGAAAATTTACAAATTCGTGACAGCTAAAATAATACTGTACTACTATATATGTATATTATTATTTATTAAAAATAAACATAAAATGTTATGAAATATTGACAAAGAATTTTACTTGAGAAATCGAAACAAGATTCGGAGGGGTCATTATGTCGTTATGTTGTCTCTGCCTTTCTCAACGTGATGTAGGTGTAAATTACGTATGTACTTTTTTCTCCAGTCCTTGAAGCTAACTGAATAATATAATTAAACATACATACATAATTAGCAGTGATGGCCTCGAGGTTGAGGCGCGCGGTCGAGAATTTCGGCGGTCGCAGGTTCAAACCCCAGGCACACACCTCTGACTTTTCGAAGTAATGTGTGTATTTACAATGAATTATCACTTGCTTTAACGGTGAGGGAAAACATCATGATAAAACCTGCACACCTAAAAGTTCTCAGGAATTTCTTAGGTGTGTAGTCCGCCAGCCCGCACTAGGCCAATGTGGTGGACTAAGGCCTAAACCCTCTCAGTTGTAGAGGAGGCTTGTGCCCAGCAGTGGGACGTATTTGGGCTGATGACCACGACGACGACATAATTATACATAACTTCGCGCTCGTACTCCGGAAGGGGTAAGTAGAAGTGCATTTCTGCACATACAAACATTTTGCCAATTGTTTTTTTTTCAACGAGAGAAAAGCGCCTTAAGCTCCCTGTTCGGTACTTCGGGGGAGGCCAAAAAGGGTATGTCGGGGTCACTGACCTTTTAACTCAACGTGTCGAACTATTGTGCTAACTAAACGCACTCCTTTATTAAAATAAAAACATTAACAGTTTCCTGTTAGCAATCACGTAAATGTATGTAAAAACGTTAATCGATCCCCTTTTATTTAAATGCCGATGGAAGAGACATTAAAAAGCATTTAGTATTTTTTGCGGGGTTCATAAATAGAAGTCGATGAAAGGAATGAATACGGGATTTGTGGGACACACGCATGTCAAACAGTGGTTTTTATAGCATTAGTCTTCTACTTAATAAAATAATTTATGCCAAATTAGTTTACCACACTCTGAAAAATGAAGTTTTAAGAAATTATTTATTTCTTATTTCTCTTCTTTGCGGTACCATTAGATACATATGTACTCTACATATGTATGTATGTAATTTATTTTCACTGAGATACTTGTAATTCTATGTATACTACTGTTTGTTTTCCTTTGACACAAATTTTTAAAAAGTTGATTATCAATGGAAAAAATAGTGCGAATCGAAAACACAATTTAACACCCATTAATAACTCAACTAGACAATCAACATCTTTAAGTGTCCATCTGCATTCATATGTAATCAACGCTTCAGTGATGTCCGTGCGAGCCGGCAGATGGCAGTCTCGTCATTTCCGTAGTCGACCCTACCATCAACGCTGTGTGGTAAGTACCATTTATATCATGTTTCTTTGAACGAGTCAAAATCAAAGTCAAATTATCTTTATTGAAATAGACTCTTACAAGTTCGTTTGAATCGTCAATTTTACACTTCTAATTTTTTTTAAACTATTGCTAACGAGGTTTGATTGGTTCAAGTTTTGAGGCAATTTTTATGAGTTTTTTTTTGTAAGTATAGGCAACTTGTAATGAGGTAAGGATGTCATATAAAATGACTAAATATCACATAAAATGTAAAGAAATATGAGCTATGTAACTATGAAAGAAAATATCGTGAGCCTATACTTAAACGACGTCTACAAGAAACTTCTAGTCATTATGTTAAGTTTTATTTGCATAAAGGTCTTATGGCATCTTCTATTAAAAACTTGCCAGAACATCTTCAGCAATGGGATTTGCTTGGGGTCTGGGTGTATGTGAGGCCGAAAATTCTCTCGTAGTTTCTGATAGCCACGACACAAGACTCGTATCTTAATGTGGGGTCAGAACTATGTATGTGACTGTTATCTGTATTTATTATATTATTTATTTGATATCAAAGCAGTCTATATCTCCAATACAGAGCCATATTGTTCCATGAAACTGAAATACGTTACTTCTATTAGCCACAAAGCGATACAAAGCGCAAAGACACAAGTCTATAAAAGAAACATTAACTTAATGAAGTTGACTACAGTTTTTCCTTTGTCTGGTTTCTCTCTAGAATAGTAGAATTCTAGACACTTTTATAACTAAAATAGTTTTTATTAGCTAATATTATTATCTAATTATCTAGAAGTTTAGTAACCCAGCAATTATGAACATACCTTTATACAGGGTGTAATAATACCATAAAAACCATAAGTATTTAATGTACTATGTGCTGATTAAGAAAACGTCTAGGTTTTTATTTCTTGTTCGGTTTTTTTTAAAGTTTATGTGTTTGTAGTCACTGTAACTGTTACCTGTCTTTGTATTCGATCACGGTCTTTTTACACCTTGAAAAAAAAGTACTGCGGCATAGAAATATTCGTAGAATTTATGTATTGAAATATTCTCGACCGCGTGCCCAAACCTCAAGGCCACCACGATGCGGGTTCAAACCCCAGGCACACACCTCTAACTTTTCGAAGTTATTTGTGTATTCACAAATTTTTTATCACGATGGTATTTCAACGGTGAAGGAAAACATCGTGATGAATCCTGCACACCTAGTTCTTAGGTGTGTAATCCGCCAACCCGTATTAGGCCAGCAGCGTGTTGAACTAAGGCTTAAGCCCTCTCAGTTGTAGAGGAGGTCCGTGCTCAACAGTGGGACGTATACGAAAGTGAAAGTTCGTAATCAATTCTAAATTATTTGGATATCGTGTAACGCATGTAGCATATAGATGAAAGTTCGGAGAAGAACATAAGGTTTTTTTCTCGAAAAAATAATACTTGTGTGTAAAGAGAGGATACAAATTGACCATTTTTAAGTTTAAATTTCAGTTTATGTTAGTAAAAAAAGTAGCATATAGAATTGTATAGGGCAGCGGTCGGCAACGGGCGGCCCGCGAATGTCAGCATTAGTTAGCATTTTCATTTTTTCTATGGGATACATAGGTATTTGGTAAAATCTAGGGTAATTATCACAATTGCGGCCCGCCTTTAGTTTATTTTGTCATATTGTGGCCCTTGCCTGCCACAAGTTTGCCGACCACTGGTATACAGGAATCGGAATAATCCTCAAGAACACATAATTCCGAATATGCTTAAAAAAAACAGGTTGGTGCGAACTAAAAGCGATTAGGTAATTTACGAGTATATACCCCTGGGTATATCGATAACAATTACATACCACACCGCAGCCGAAGTGAGTAGTAATGCTAAGATTCACTGGCCCCAGATCGAGCCTGTGCTAACTCACTTCTAATGCCTGCAACCCTAATACCCTTTCAACTGTGAAACACTCGATTCACTATAGTCTTTGGAGAACGTAACTGGATTTTGGTATTAACGTCTGCTACGTAAGGTTTCTAAAGAGGTGATTATATTACAGGTCGAATTTGAATCTGCCCGGATCGCAATTCTTGGTCCAAGATTAGCTATCTATGAGACTTACCATCAGGTACAGTGGAGTCATTTTGCCATGCCAGTATAAAAAAAAGACTAGCCTGTTTATGAAAACGCTTGTCATAACTTTCTGAGCAATATTTTTGATAAATGTGTTTCATATCGTTTTGGGCCCGTCTCCCCGGGAGACTTAAAAAAGAGACTGTCAGAAAATGCCAATTGCATCGAGTTTGCCTGTAATCTGTCACATAAATAAACTATAAATAAATTAATAAGTATTTGGTCGTAATTTCCAAAATTTGTTATTGGTCTATCCCATTGGGATATTCTCAGTAGCAGCACACATATAAACGTATTTATCACGTATGGCGGTACTTTCATAGAAGCGCAAAAGCCCCGCTTGCCTTCCAAAATAATCTTTAAGCTTTAAATCTTTATTAGCAATTTAAATCTTTATAAGCATAGGTAAATGAGAATATCCTGAGCCCACAATAAACAATTATAAACTAGACATTATTCAATTAACGTGTTACGGTTTTGGGCTTCTAGGCAAGTACCGCCACTGGTATTTATTTATCTTAATATGACCCGGCGAACTCCGTTCCGCCTAACAGTCGATTCCTTAATTATTTTTTTAGCCTAAGTTACTCCTTATGACATCAGCTATCTGCCAGCGAAAGTCCCGTTAAAATTGGTCCACCCGTTTCAGAGATTAGCCGGAACAAACAGACAGACAGACAAAAATTGTAAAAAAACGTTATTTTGGTATATGTACCGTGTATGCATCCATATGCATTTATTAAAAAGCGGTTATTTCAATATTACAAACTGACGCTCCAATTTTATTTATTTCTATAGAAGATGCCTCGTGGTCTCGCGGTACAAGTATGTGCCGTGCGATCTAGAGGTTCTGGGTTCGATTCCCGGGTCGGGCAAAGTGTTATTGGGTTTTTCCATTAGGAAATTCTCGGTAACAGCACGGAGTCTGGAAATGTGCCCGAGAAACGGCAATAGGCTCGCCCCCTATTACGTGGGACTGATACATACTTGGCGAAATGTGGGTGCAGAAATGCACCTCTGCCTACCCCTTCGGGGAATACAGGCGTGAGTTTATGAATGTATGTATGTATAGAAGATTATTACACAACCCGTGATTTATCGTTTAGGTCGTATTACACCGCGCCCATCAATTTGAGTGCGGGCTTGTAATTGGTTTATATAAATATGTCGCCGGGCTGGCGCGACACGGCCCTGGATGAAGGACAGAGCTGGTTTAATTGGGAACAAGGACCCATTACGTGCTGTGGTAGCTTGGTTCATTAAGCGAAGGCTGCTGCAACAGTGGTCTAAGGTCCGAAAGCTGGATAAATGTAAATGTAATTAGAAAAATGGACTTATTTAATGCTTGTGTCGCGAGACGGCGAGGTTACTACAACTTTATTTGTTTTTTATTTGTGGACTAAGGCCTAAACTCTCTCAGTTGTAGAGAAGACCCGTGCCCAGCAGCGAGATGTACTCGTATATGGATTGATGATAATTATTAGTACAGGGTAACTTTATCATTTTACTTTACCAGTTACTTATAAACTTTCCGAGGAGACTTTAGATCTTCTTATAGAACTTCTCCAAAATATGATATCAGATATCCATCAAACTGCACTCGGCAAGAGTAGGGGATAACGCTTTACCCCATGAATCATAACCAGTAACCAGAAACTACGCGAGGCTTTTTGGTCGCAAATCAACCCGAAACAAATATTTGTGGATCACACAAACATTTGTCTCGTTGCGGGGATCGAACCCGCTGCCTCTCATTTCACAATCCGGTGTCTATCCAACTACACCACGGCCTGTCATAATTTTATAATTTCTTCAGCTTACTTATGGAGAAACTATCAAGGAACTCAGCACAACATGTTGCATTCTAAATAATGCCTCTCTATAAACATTGTAGGTTAAGAGAGAAATTGTCAAGCTTCAGATATTACGTTGGAGATATGGTATCTTATTAAGAGCACTCGGCGCGCGGATTCTAACTCCTCGTCGATTTATCTCAGCCGAACAAATTAAGCATTCTTTGCAGGGTACCTGAGAATGTAACGCCTAGCGTATCGTGTTTCTACTGTGAAGTGAGCGTGTTTGCAGGATATAAAACGAAAGGCTGCGAAGTCTATTCTCCCTAAGACACAAATAAATACACCCAACAGTCACATACATTGTTCTGATCCCACATTAAGATAGGAGTCTGGTGTCGTGGGTATCAGAAACTACGAGAGACTTTTCGGACTCACAAACACCCAGTCCCGCAACAAATATTTGTGGATTACACAAACATTTGTCTCGGTGTGGGGATCGAACCCGTGGCCTCTCGTTTTGGAAGCTGGTGTCTACTGTCTAGCCATCTGCGCCACGGGGCTGTCAATGTTTGTGAGATCTGCAAATAATTTGTTCGTTTACGAAGGACTTATAATGCAAAAAGCGTAATTTGGCTTTTGAAATCTGACAATTTTGGATAGGCAGAGAGCCTATTTCTTCAGGGTTGCAGGCGTCCAATAATTTTGTGACCTCAAGATCAAGACTTCCCATCAACGATTCACGGGTCGAGCAAAGTGTTGTAACTTATTTTTATACGGAAATGCTTTGTGCAGCATGGATTCTAAAAACGTGTCTTAAAAAGGCAATAGGTTCACCCTCTATCCCATGAGACTTAAATACAGCTGTCGAAAAGTAGTTGCAGATATGCCACTGTCTGCCCTTCAAAGACACAGCCGCGAGTACCAACTCTGCTCGCAATATTTTACCCCACAAACTCATCATCATCATCAACCCATATACGGCCAACTGCTGGGCACGGGCCTCTTCTACAAATGAGAGGGTTTAGGCCTTTATCCACCACGCTGGCCTAGTGCGGGTTGGCGGACTACACACCTAAGAAATTCCTAAGAACCTTTAGAAGTGCAGGTTTCATCTCGATGTTTTCCCTCACCGTTAAAGTATGTACCCCAGGTACGTACGTAATTTACCCCACAAACCACTAAACAAGAAAATAAAATGAAAATGCAATTGTAAAGTACAGCTAATACTGTAAGAACCGCCTCGTGAAACTTTGTGAGTAAACAACTCCGCATTACGAAGTGCAAGACGCTCGCTTGTAATACAAGATTCCGAGGATTCCGCGCTGAATACGTGGATTTTATTATTTTTACCAGAATGTGTGGACTGCACGTAGGTTTTCTTTGAATTATTGTGAGGAATATCTTGTTCATTTGCCGTTTGTGCTGTTTTACCTAGATTTTAGAAGGGAACAGACTTGTATAGTAAAACTTGTAAATCTATTTTTATTATTTATTCGATAACCATATTATATCATCATCATCATCAGCCTATATACGTCCCACTGCTGGGCACGGGCCTCCTCTACAACTGAGAGGGTTTAGGCCTTAAGTCCACCACGCTTGCCTAGTGCGGGTTGGCGGACTACACACCTAAGAAATTCCTAAGAACTTTTAGGTGTGCAGGTATTATCACGATGTTTTCCTTCACCGTTAAAGCAAGTGGTAATTCATTGTGAATACACACATAACTTCGAAAAGTCAGAGGTGTGTGCCTGGGGTTTGAACCTGCGACCGCCGAAATTCTCAACCGCGCGCCTAAACCTCGAGGCCATCACTGCTTAGGCCTTATTCTATATACTATACACTGTTACCATATTATATATATTTTTTTATTTTTAAAACAGAAGGAATAACATTACAATTTGCAGTCTTATCTTAGAGATGTCTTCTGAACATAAAGCACTTATAAACGTATAGTTGATCTTGTAAGTAATTTTGAATATTTCGTCTCGGACTGCGACCTTAATCCCTCGCTACTTAGATATTAGAGACCATATAGAGAGTAAGAAAGAGAGAGAGAGAGAGAGAGAGTAAGACTACGAACCGTTTTAAACAAAATATGCTTTAATATTACCATTGAGTTTTAAACTTAATTAAACGGCAATAGGTTCGCCTCATGTTCCTAAAACGATTGGCGAAATGTGAGTGCAAAAATACACCTTCCCCTTCGGGGAATACAGGCAAGAGGTTGTGTATGTACTTTCAAATAAGTTGCAAGTTAACACGCGGCAAAATTTTCTAGAAACTATGAAGTAAGTAAAATCAAAAACCTAGAGGTGTAACTTTACGTTCTAACGCAGCAGGTAAGGCCATGAAATACACTGATTGGTGCAAATTGTGAATTGAATTTAATCTACACTGAATTTTGCTGAGGCGACGTTGTAGATACTCCGTTTTTAGAGTTCCGTAACCAAAGGGTAAAACGGGACCCTTACTAAGACTTCGCTGTCCGTCAGTCTGTCCGTCCGTCTGTCACCATACTGTATCTAATGAACCGTGACAGATAGACAGTTGAAATTTTGACAGGTAATGTATTTATGTTGCCGCTATAACAACAAATACTAAAAAGCATAATAAATATATATTTAAAATAAATACACCAAACAGTCACATACATAGTTCTACCCCACATTAAGATACGAGTCTGGTGTCGTGGGTATCAGAACCTACGAGAGACTTTTCGGTCTCACAAACATTTTAGACCCGAAGCAAATATTTGTGAATCATACAAACATTTGTCTCTGTGCGGGGATCGAACCCGCGGCCTCTCGTTTCGCAAGCTGGTTTCTAGCAAACTGCGCCACGGGCCTTACAAAATGCCAAATAATCATTTTTAAGCTTTTAATCTTTATTTAACAAAAGCAATTAGACATATAAATGAGAAAACCCTGACCCCAAAATAAAAAATTAGTGCAATATAATTAATTCGACTGTATTATCTATAACTGTATCATTCCATATTCAATTTAGACTGCACTAAGTGTGGTCACTTTGCTAAACAAGAATAAAAAAGACACAAAAACGGTCGTCGATTCAAACACTGCAATATTACATCAGTGTCAAAGACAAACACTTGTTAATTTAAGATAAATATTCAGGAATCGTTCAATAACGAATGAGTGAATGGAGGCCGTCGAGTAGAATATCAAAACACAATTAGCCTATAACAGCAATCGTATATACCTATATAGGTAATAAAACATAGAAATTAAAACGTCTTTGTTCTTGTAGGAACTTATTTATAAACGTTATACCGTGTATGCATAATGTAACATCGTTATAACCGTTCTAATGCAATAGTTAAAAAAATATTAAAAAGTGTAAAATTGACGATTCAAAAGAACTTGTAGAAGTCTATTTGAATAAAGATAATTTGACTTTGACTTTGACTTTAACGTACCACTGGGCTAACTATACCTAAATACACCTAACAGTCACATACATAGTTCTCCCACATTAAGATACAAATCTTATCGTAGGTATCAGAAACTACGAGAGACTTTTCGGCCTCACAAACACCTAGAACCGAAACAAATATTTGTGGATCGCACAAACATTTGCCTCGGTGCGGGGATCGAGCCCGCGGCCTTTCGTTTCGCAAGCTGGTATCTAGCCGACTGCGCTCGATTTTCCAACACATATTCTCATGCTTGTATTATCGAAGAGGGGTAATTGCAAGAATTTCTGTACCCACATTTCAACGGTTGTATGAATGAATGATAAGAATGATAATAACGGCGAAGAATAGTTATATTATGAAAATGTTATAAATATAATCAAATTCGTATTTATAATATTCTTACTTTTATCCCGCCGGCTTCGCTTAAATCAATATAGATTTTGTCAACCTTATCACTATTTCTTTGGTCCTTTAAGAATAAGATAAAAAATTTACGACCGTATTTTTGCCACTGCTCTGTTTTGAGAGCAATATACGTAATTTTGAGATCATAATTATTTACTTGGTAAAAAAACCTGTTACCGTCTCTCATACATCTCTGTCGAGATCTTAAAACCAACGTATTTATACACTTCTACCTACTCCTTTGGGGATACACGCGTGAGCATATTGAGAAAATGTACAAGGGTAACATAATTAAGAGCGATCTGAGCGGATCAGTTATTTCACACGCAAATACATTATGTTCACACGTTCCGTTTCGCCATCAATCAATCTTTTATTAAATCATCCATTCGCCGCGCCGTTGCCGACTCACGTTAATATTTACTTAAAAATATTTTTACATTATTGATTTTATAGGAAAAATTGACTTTTACCATTTTAGTTGAATTTTGGTATACGAGTATATCCACTCACATATATACTTATGGAGGGGTAGATACTAAGATAGATATGTGTTAATTACGCCCAATTTTTAGGGTTCCGTACCCAAAGGGTAAAACCTTTGTAGGTATACCTTTTTGAAACACAAGTCAAACTATATGTAAGCACTTACACATTAAACTAATTAACTAGATGTTTCGATAATAATAAAACAACATAAATCAATAACATTCGACGAGTATTCAATCCGTTTCTGTTAGATTAATATTGCCAGCGTATTTTGTTATAGATACCGTTTATTAATGCGCTCATTCATTCATTCGCTCTTACATTCGTTCGCTCATTGAGTTCATGTTTCATTTCATATGGGTAATGGATGGGCTATTGTTCGGTTTTTAAGCCGCGTTGGCTATTTAATATTCGAATTTCAAACAAGCGGTTTTTTAAACGCCATATTTTTAATATTCTGATATTTTGGAATATATTATTTGGGACTACTAATATTATATGAAGTGCGAGATGAAATATAGGTTTAGAACAATTAGTTTTCTTACCACCTTCTTTTGCCCTCTGTAGTGTACACGTAATATTAATAATAAATTGTAAGGTAAACGTGAAAATAAATCATAATATAAGCGCTGTTCCCCACTCAAACCGGTTCACTACTACCTGTGATATCGGACCGAGTGGACGTGTCAGACGCTATTGAAACCAAGCTTAAGTAGTTTTATTTATACAAACCAAACCTGAAACATCTGGACATAACATTGGCGACGAGGAATAAGTACGTAAGTGCAAACAAAAATATAATATGCATGACATATAATATTATCAAAGAAATGGATTAAGTATGATTGATGCTATTACTTTGGAATAAATATAATAATATATTAATTATAATTTATAACAATTATTAATTATGAAAAAAAGAGTGAGACATACCTGGTCTTCTACTACCAGTAATTCTTGTATTTGTTTAACAAAGTTAAACAAAAATATTTTACATATTCGACTAGTTTCAATCATACAGCCAAAAAAATAAAATAAATGCCAGCAAATGCTTACCAAAACAAATAACTATTTTGTGCACAGTTGAATAAATTCTTCCATCCATAGTATGGTACACAACACGTGCCTATGTATCTTAAAACGGCGGGTCGTGTTCAATCCAAAGTATCATATGTTACTTTAACTTTTTCAAAGCTAACTGTGCAAAAAATAGTAACGAGTGCCTGTAAGAATTTGCAAGTTGGGTAGTGTACCCGACAGAAGTACACCGCAATTATTATGGCTAAAGCCATCAAGATACATACATATATTGGCATAGAAATATGCCAGCGTATGCAAAACTAACAAATTGTTAGGTTATTCCAATCCTGCAAAACCCGTATCTGGGGTTACAATTTAAAATTGAATGGTCTCTTCGTGATTGCAAGTCCTAAAGAAATAAATAAAAAGGGGCACAATTACCCCCGCAATACACTAATTTGACTGTGATAGTGAGACTTGACCTCAATAGATCAGCGGTGGCAAATATCGAAGTGGGCTCTCGAAATTTGTTTGCTACTTTGAAGAATAAACAAGCCGCTAAAAAAGCGTGCTATACGGAGGGTTTGGCATTGCATGACGTATACTACAATCTCCCTGGTGTTGTCGTGAAACAGAAGTTTACGTAATAGACACCAAACGATTAGACAGGATGCTTTTTGCCTAGTATCCTCTATGAGCGACAAGATTTCGCCTAATGAAACAGGAATTCCTCGTTACATTACGAGATCAAAGTTCCAAATGCCATTATGCAAACAAAGACAATGATCTTTTGGACCAGATAGTAAACAAATGCAAGCCCTCCGAACTTCGCAAAGAACATTCGATCCCCGCACCGACACAAATGTTTATATGATCCACAAATATTTTGTTGGTGAGACCGAAAAGTCTCCCGTAGTTTTCTGATACCCACGACACAAGACTTGTATCTAAATGTGGGGACAGAACTATGTATGTGACTGTTGGGTGTATTTATTTACTTATGCATGTGATTCTGAGACCGAGACTGCCTTTGAGACTCTGTTACTATTGAAAAGTCCCACTGGAAGCCAATTTATGGAAACCGTAAAACGGCAAAGAACAGGATTGGAACAAAGCAGAAATGCCCTTTGCATTTACTGCTACGGTGTACTAGATGTGCTATCCCGCAAGGGACAAAATATATGGCAAATTATGTGGTTTTAAAAAAACTACTTCAAAAATCAATGCCTCATATTAGATGTGCTATCCCACAAGGGACACAATATATGGCAATTAAAGTGGTTTTAAAAGCTACTTCAAAAATCAATGCCTCATACTAGATGTGCTATCCCACAAGGGACAAAATATATGGCAAATTATGTGGTTTTAAAAGCTACTTCAAAAATCAATGCCTCATACTAGATGTGCTATCCCACAAGGGACACAATATATGGCAATTAAAGTGGTTTTAAAAGCTACTTCAAAAATCAATGCCTCATACTAGATGTGCTATCCCACAAGGGACAAAATATATGGCAAATTATGTGGTTTTAAAAGCTACTTCGAAAATCAATGCCTCATACTAGATGTGCTATCCCACAAGGGACAAAATATATGGTAATTAATGTGGTCTTAAAAGCTACATCAAAAATCATTGCCTCATACTAGATGTGCTATCCCGCAAAGGGACAAAATATATGGCAACTAATGTGGTCTTAAAAGCTGCTTCAAAAATCAATGCCTGATACTAGATGTGCTATCCCGCAAAGGGAAAAATATATGGCAAATGTAGTTTCAAAAAGCTTCTACAAAAATCAATGCCTCGCAAGCCGTAAGCAAAGATTTAGAGAAAGATTAAAAGACTCAAAAATCTGGCTTTAAGAAGGCTAAGTGAAAGGACACAAAATCACCAACAAATGATGTGAACTGTGTGTTTCACATTGGTGAATAAAAACAAGTTTGCCAGCTGGGCGGCATCAATGTAACCATGCTAAACGATCCGGTGAGCCAATACAATGTCGTAAATGAAGAGACGGGGAAATATTTAAAATCCTATGCTGTTGTAGGATCAATTTAGTAACCAAGATAAGTCAAAGTTTATGACATATGGTTCTGCAAATCCCCTAAATGTTATTGGATTATTAAAAGCGCAAATTTCAGTTAGACCAGCGAAATTTACCTAAAACAAAGTTACAAAAATATACAACTGGACACTTAAGCAATTCATCGTCAACTAATTAATTAATTTATTAATTGTTTGACTGTGTCGAAACAGAAATGCTTATTAATCCGAGTAGTAAAATGTCATTAATGCTACTTTGGAAGATCTTAAAAAGGCGTTCGGGTAGAAATTTATGGCCTATCGAAGTCAAAATCCACTTATAGTTGTAGAAAGTTTTGAATCGAGTTCACGAGGTCGAAAATGGGTGTAGTTTCGAAAAATCTGCGATTTATGCGGTAAAAAGTGTGAAAAGAAATTGCAAGTAAATTTTGCGTCTTCAGAGTGGGTCTAGAAGTAAATGCAGTCGCGGAAACATTTCCAAAATCAAGGATGTTCAAATCCATATTTCAATAGACCGCGTCTGTTCAACCAATTTCTCTATCCTGTCGTAGAGTTTAAACTCAAGAAATTCCATACCTAATACAGATATTATTTAATTTATTGAGGGTTCATCCGAATGGATATCTTCTGAAGCACCCGTTCAAAAAGTGAACGGAGATGTTAGAATTTGCGTATACATGAGACAAGCTAGCAAAGATATTAGAGAGAAACACATGGGTGTAAGGTAATGGTACCTACTATGGAACAGCTAGCCCGCAAGTTCCGCTATTCCAAGTGTTCTCAAGCTAAATTTAAGCAATTCTTTGCATTAGTAGCAGTTGAGCGAAGATAGTAAATACATAAGAATTTTACATAGCCGAGGTCTATTCAGACACAAACATCTCGCGTTTAGTAGGTATTTTATGCGCTCCCGAATGCTTTCAAAAACCTTTAGAGAGCATCCTATTGCGCGAGTTGTTAAAATTAAAGTTAGCCAAGTCCGTATATATAAGCTCGTATCGGGACGATAGCTAAACAGAAGCATTTAGCTGTTCGAAACGGACTCTGACTCAAATAAGATCTTTGGGTATTATGACTAAGAAATGAGACACAAACAACAAACCTATGAAAGGTCAAAGGACAGAAGTTTTGCCGATGCTAGTCCAGTTGTACTAAGAGCAGTGCTCGTCAAAGTAAGCCAAGGATAATTGCTTATGGCAACATAAGTCCAATAGAACGTGAGAAACGTTGTCAGACCGAGAAAAGGACTCTTGCGTTAGTCTGGGAAGTTGCGCGTTTCAATATTTATTTGTTTGAACAATACGGTTAAGATTTAGTTAATGATCATAAACCCCTGAAGGTCATGTTCTCCCAAAAGTTGGAAGCATGTGCCCGGATTGAACGTTGGGTATAACGTCTACAATCATATAATTTTAATATCGTCTACAGTTCAGGCAAGAAAAGCATATCTGATTCATAGTCACTATTGCGTGGCTGTACAGAACCAAATAAGCCGTTCGATATATCTATCTCAATTTAGCAGTCGATAAGGCTCGACCTTTGGCAATTTCCCTAAGTGAACTGAAGTAGGCTAGTATGAATGACTGCGAATTATAAATTAGTAAAAAAAAAAAAAATGGTGTTTACCAAAATAACTAGGAACAGAGTGTATTGACACTCTGTTGTGTATTCACACCTTGTAATTATTGAGTTACAAGGTCTTTGAAAATGAACTCTGTCAAGATAATTTGTTGCTACGAGGAAATTAAATTATTCCTATTGCGTTCACGATAGTCGTCCCGGAATCTTTGCCATGAAACCACGACTACGGACTAAAGTATAATGAGGCAAAATTGATACAGACACGAAATGTTATGTTTATACTCTGGTGTTAGCACCAAATCCTCCTAACCCTATGCGCAGAAACAACGACCAGTTCAGTCATGTATTGACGCTGGCGTCGATTTTCTTGGACCATTGCTCAGATTCAGTCGCAACAAGGATGTTAAGGATCACTTCGACTATAGACCATAGATGTGGTTGTCAACAACGCAGTGGATCTGTAGCTGATGGAGGTAAATTGTGTTATTGTTTTTATCAAGTGTAAGATTTAAGATCCAAATTATTTACAAAAATATTGTAGCTAGATTTAAAAAAAAAATGTTCTTGTTTTACAATTTTATAAAAGGTATATGTAATCAGTGATGTTGTGTACATGATACATACACATACTGGTCAAGTCGTCAACGAACTGGACTAGACTGGAGGAGATATATCATACACCCGGAAAGATGAAGAAGAATGGAGTATACTTATATTGTAATTTATTTCTTTATTGGAAAAGAGCAACACTAGAGTTTCTTGCCCGTTCTTCTCTAGTGATAACTGCCTTCCGAACGGTGCGGTAAATTCAATATTGATATCACTAAATTTAAGTGAAATAATATTTGACATTTTATTGATAAAAAAAAAAAAAAAATATTATTTCATTTCATTCAAAACGAAAAAATAGATTAAAAATCTAAACATATTGTTTATGTGTGTAGCGCAATATATATAAGTTGTTTGATTGTTATTATGAAATATTATTTGATTGGTTAAAGATAAAGAATTAAATACAAAATAACATTATTTTAAAAATCATTGAAAAGGGAAGAGATGTAGTGTACACGTAATATTAATAATAAATTGTAAGGTAAACGTGAAAATAAATCATAATATAAGCGCTGTTCCCCACTCAAACCGGTTCACTACTACCTGTGATATCGGACCGAGTGGACGTGTCAGACGCTATTGAAACCAAGCTTAAGTAGTTTTATTTATACAAACCAAACCTGAAACATCTGGACATAACACCCTCGTTTGCCCTGCGGAATAGGTGTAAGACGAGCTATCGTGAGGCCCAAGATTCGATTCTATAGTGTAATTGGATTTTTTCATTAGAAACACGGCTTTAGTAGTTATAACAACGCGTCTGCCCACCCTAAAATATATTATTTATGTTTCTTTATCCTTAGTGAGAGAGCGACAGTTAACTAATTAATACATGCACATGCAAAAGTAGCTAAATCTGGTTTTGAAGTAGGCCCCTTTCTTTCTCCAGTCCAGCTCAGTTTTTACTAAGCCATCAGTAATTCCAGTTTAATTATTTAAAACACGACAGATTCCGTCATAATAAAAGCCAGTAAATATTATGATACCGCTTGGAAAGATTAAGCTTGTGTTTTCAGAGTAAACAAGGCTTTAATCTAAAATCGCGACTTAATTCATGCGTAAACATCGCACGAAGGAAATTTTGTACTGAATTTTTATTCATGTTTTTTAATTGTGTTTTTATGTGTTGTGTTTCGCTCACAAACCCAGAACAGAAAAGCATGTTTGTGGATCAGACATGCTTTTGTTTCCGCATAGAGATCCAAACCTGCGGCGTCTGGTTTAGCAATCTGGTTTCTACTCTGATGTGAAGACCGACTGGTGATAGACACTAACTTTACCAGTTGAAACAATTGACTGGTTCGGTGGTCTTCAGTCTTCACCTACGGGTGTGCGGCGTGTGCTCGAGATGTCCCAGGTATAATTTTTGGTTAGGCCAAGATCTTAGTGGGCTTTACTTCGGGAAATCAGTAGAATTTTACCTCGCTCCCTAATATTTGGGACTTAAAAGAACCGCATGCCGAAACATGGGAGCAAGCACAGAACAGCTGAATAAGATTAGAAGGGAAATAGGCAGTATTTTGTATAGGGCCGAGTGTCGCCGCTTATTTGTCACCTGTTCATTCTGCTACGATCACACGACCAATGATAAAAATTTCAAACAAAACTGAAGGGCTGCTATTGGTTGTCACACATTTATAAAAGACGCAATCCAAATTACTAAGAAGCGGCCGTGTCAAACATATGATAGTGTAATCGTAGATTCAGCACGCTCGGCATACTGATATTTCCTTTCTAGTCTTATTCAACTATTCTGTTGGTGCAAAAAAAACAAAATACACCTATGCTAAAGCAGTGATGGCCTCGAGGTTTAGGCGCGCGGTCGAGAATTTCGGCGGTCGCAGGTTCAAACCCCAGGCACACACCTCTGACTTTTCGAAGTTATGTGTGTATTCACAATGAATTATCACTTGCTTTAACGGTGAAGGAAAACATCGTGATAAAACCTGCACACCTAAAAGTTCTTAGGAATTTCTTAGGTGTGTAGTCCGCCAACCCGCACTAGGCCAGCGTGGTGGACTAAGGCCTAAACCCTCTCAGTTGTAGAGGAGGCCCGTGCCCAGCAGTGGGACGTATTTGGGCTGATGATGATGATGACACCTATGCTAACCCCTACTGGAATATAACACAATTGTTAATTCGATTTAACCGTTACCTTAAATTTGCATTTGTAAATAGAAATGAAAAGAAAGAAAGAAGACGAAGGAAAACTTGTGTTGTTTTCCTTCACCTTTGGACTGCATGACAAACAAATCTGAGTTCTAAAAGATGTCTGAACCCCATGACTTAAATTAATTATCAAACACTACGACTAATAATACGATCAATACAAGCCATTAAATAAATATTTAGGATTATCATAAATTGCGAAAATATCAAATCATCAACATCATCATCAGCCCAAATACGTCCCACTGCTGGGCACGGGCCTCCTCTACAACCGTGAGGGTTTACGCCTTAGTCCACCACGCTGGCCTAGTGCGGGTTGGCGGACTACATTCCTAAGAAATTCCTAAGAACTTTTTGAAACGTCGAGTTTCCGACCGCCGAGATTCTCGACCACTTTACTAAACCTCGAGGTAACCACGACTTCAGCCATTTTACATGAACTAAAACACGTGAAACGAGGTTGCAGAAATGCACCTCTAACTACCCCTTTTCTAACAGATGTGAGTGTATGATTGTGTTACTCAATCATTTTTCTAGATGTAGGAATTGAACCCACAACTTTCCGGTGGCTGAAAAACGTCATTATGTGACTAAATAGCAGTATAATATAAAATCATTCCCTTTCAACAAAACAATAAATAAAATCGAGGATTCAAAACAAATAGCGTTAAACATTAATTATTAAAAACAATAGATCGACGGTCATTTACAAATACGATTATATTAATCCCTTAACAAACGGTTGAACGCCGCGTCCGTGTGTCACTAAATAAATATAAACTAATTGGCTGTTGTGTACACAGTTTGTCATTTTTAGGGATAATTACAGCCTGTTTTTACGAATAGGAGTTTTCTACGTAACAGATAATATGATACACAAAAATAAGATTAGGTGCTACGTGTCTGACTGCCTCGTGGTCTCGCGGTACAAGTATGTGCTGTGCGATTTAGAGGTCCTGGATTAAGGTTGACTGGTAGATAATGCCTTAGGCATTAAGTTCGCCTTTATACGAGTACATTGATATAAAGCATAAATAAATAAATTTCAACTGCATTCATCTATGCAGTGTAGTATAACACAAATGCATAAACACGGAAAATGATGTGGACAATGGCGATATCGAACCGCTCGGAACATTACCCATAATACCTTCAAATTGATGGCGGCTACTGCGGATATCTGATATTATGTCATGAAATACGAATATTGGAAATTCGAGAGTAACATGTTTCTATGCATAAAGTGGTGAGATAATTTCGTTATATTTTGAAAAAGAGTTAAAAAGAACAGCGGAGAAAGTCACAAAATTCTTGTATCTTTTAAAAAAATGGTTCTCGGTTAATATTTTATTGTATTCGTTGATCAAGTTGCAAATTATTACCAAATACTTTAAAAATAATGTCATGGCTTTTCACTGTTGATTAATCTATTAATATTTGAAGTAATTGATACCCATACTTAGTGAATTTATTAATTATCTTCGAAAATTGTAGAATAAAAAGTACTTACAAATTTCTTACATATCCTAAGCTTTTATATAAAGGTCTTTAATTAGTTATTTATAAAGACGACCTTTGATTGGACATAAGCTAAGCATTCGATAAAATCGATGAATTATTGGTAAACTATTGGTCATTAATCAAAATTATGAAAGTATAGTGACTACACTCATAAAGCAAAAAAGAGCTGACTCTATTCCTGTGATACCGAAACGGCTTTCAGGTCACTGAAAGCTGAGGGGGAAACTTTTCATACGATCATCAGGTGCGCACTCGGGACCGACTTTGAGAACCCCAACCTCCCAAAACTCCCGTCTGGAAAGGCTATAATTAACATGGAAACTTGGAAATTGACACATGTTTATGATTTCGCCAAGGTCACCCATATACGTCCCACTGCTGGACACGGGCCTCCTCTACAACTGAGAGGGTTTAGGCCTTAATCAACCACGCTGACCTGGTGTGGGTTGGCCTACACACCTACGAAATTCCGAAGAACTTTTAGGTGTTCAGGTTTCCTCACGATGTTTTCCTTCACCGTTAAAGCAAGTGATAATTCATTGTGAATACACACATAACTTCGAAAAGTCCGAGGTTTGAACCCGGCCTCGAGGCCATCACTGTTCCGAATTGCATGATGTGTAATGCCTATCAGAAATTACGACTGACTTCTCACTCTCACAGCTATTCCTTACTTACACACTTCCCTATCTCTAGATACTTCCAATTGGTCTGCCATTATTTCGTCCCCAACTCAACCACCTCGTTGCGGCCAACCGGCCACACTTTTACAAACCCTGCACGGGTCAATGGGCACGGGTTTATTTGAAAGGGTTGCCTCGAATCACCCCGTTTGCTTTAGGTCAAAAGTGTGTTCATATTTTACATTTTTATCTGAAATACTTTTAATATCTTATTTGGTTCGGATGCCTTCATATGAGTTTGAATTACCATGCTTTTCAGCTTTGCTTATTTATTATTGGAATTAAGCATAGCAGCTTGCATTTTACGACCCATATAAATATTTACCCTAGGTACAACTGGCTTCAACAATTGTTTGTACCTTGTATCTGACGGTGACAACACATCCAATATTTTGTTCCTCGCTTGCTGAAGAGGGAAGTGGAAACCATCTTCTCCTATATAACTTGGTCCTGATTAATTTCACCCAAGGTCAAAGATAAGGATCTCTTGAACTTGTTAAGCTTCACTGCACTTTGTCAATTGTAAATGGGTGCTATATGTCGAATCTAGTATGTGGTTGGAGATACTTTAAATATGCTTTATATAATATTTAGGTGAAGTAAAAAGAAATCCATTATTTTTGCATGAAATTGAAGGCTTCAATTCAGGTCAAATTTGCACCGTTTTTTTAGATAACTTGTTGCCATTTTGAGAGTTATATGCTTCTCTAATAGAAGCCCTCGTCCCTATTGGCAAAAAATTTAGACAGTCGAGTTTCATAAGCCTCTGTCGAAGCGAATTTTTCACCACCAATATTGTTTGCCGCCGACAGTAACTAATCACTTGGTGCCAGGTCCGGACTATAAGGTAGATGCAAAAGAACCTCCCAACCAAGCTCCCGGAACTTCTGGCGAGTCACTATCGATGTGCGTGGCCTGGCGTTGTCGCATATTGACAGCCCCGCGGCTCAGTTGGCTAGATACCAGCTTGCGAAACGAGAGGCCGCGGGTTCGATCCTCGCACCGAGACAAATGTTTGTGTGATCCACAAGTATTTGTTTCGGGTCTGGGTGTTTGTGAGACCGAAAAGTCTCTCGTTGTTTCTGATACCTACGACGCAAGACTTGTATCTTAATGTGGGGTGTGAGAACTATGTATGTGACTGGTGGGTGCATTTATTTGTCGGAGAGTCTTGAGCGTTGTTGTTTTTTAAATAGTGACAGTAAAACCTTCTGGCGGTAATTTCAAAAACTTAGTACAGAGTTCCGTTCAGTCCGGCGTTCCGAGCGAGAATGAATCATTCTCGATCGAGCGGCTATATTTATACCCTACGTTGGATGTGGGGATCGCAGTGGGGATGCGTCGACGCTTCGACATATTTATATTTGACCTAAATCGGAATATTCTAACTATTGTAATTAAAGCCTTCGATTTCATGCAAAAATAATGGATTTCTATTTACACATTATTACATAAGCGATGTGTCTAAGCTGCGCCCGGGTGCATTTTGAAACCCGTGGTCATCCCACGAGAACAAAACAATGCGCCTGTCATAACTTTCTGAACAATATGTGTGGTTTTGTTCTTTATATTGAGAAAAAAGTAGCCCATGTTACTACAGAAGTTCCCATTTATCGATACCATTAATGGCCGAATACTGAAACGCTACTTAATCTGAGGGCGACTTATATTTGAGTGGCTGTTATAATTTAAGCAGTATACTGAAACATTTTTTATCGGTTTTAAGACTGTAATTAACTAATACCCGCTTAAATTTCCTTAAATGGAAACATTACCACAAAAAGTTTTTTAACATGACATTTTTTAAGTATATACCGCTTAAATTATAACAGCCACAAAAATATAAGTAGCCCTCAGATTAAGTAGCGTTTCAGTATTCGGCCATAAATCATTCAAATCTTTTAAATAGATTTTTTAATTATTTGTTAAAACATACAAAAATACAAGTCTTTCCACTTTATAATATAAGTATACATTTATTTTCACCTGCCTCATTGTCTCAAGGTAGTTGAGGTCCCAGAAACGATATCCAGGCCAGTAAAAATATAATAGAGTTTTTTTCATCATAAAGTTCTCAACACGGAATTTGAATATGTGCCCGAAATATATCAATATGCTCACCCGCTACTAGTTTTTAAATAAAGCTTGCTAAAACGTGATTCAACATTATCAGCCCATAAACGTCCCACTGCTGGGCACAAGCCTCCTTTACTACTGAGCGGGTTAAGGCCTTAGTCTACCACGCTGACTAGTGCGGTTTGGCGGACTACACACCTATGAAATTCCTTAGAACTTCTTTTTTTTAGGTTTGCAGGTCTCATGATGTTTTCGTTCGCCGTTAAAGTAAATAAAAATTCATTTTTACACATGACTTCGTAAAAAAATGTGATTGCAATAATCAATCTCCACCTATACCTTTAAGAAGATATATTTCATTGAGTGTTGAAAGATACAAAGTATCCCCGAACAAACGTATCTGTAGACGAAAATATAGTGTAAGCCAGTAATTCCCAAAGTGGTCCAGGGAGACTCGACGGGGGTCTACGTTTCGAACTAAAATATTGGCTTGACTTCTCCTATCAATATAGGCAGATAATATTTTAAGAATCTCAGCGACAGTTACCTACTTGTAAAAACTTGCATATTCCGTAATCAGTAAAACGCGTCTTTTTTTTAGATTTGGAAAATCTGCAGGGCGTCCATCGGACCCATCAAAATTTTGAAAGTGGTCTATGAAACATCATCAACATCATCATCAGCCCATATACGTCCCACTGCTGGGCACGGGCCTTAGTCCACCACGCTGGCCTAGTGCGGGTTGGCGGACTACACACCTAAGAAATTCCTAAGAACTTTTTTTAGGTGTGCAGGTTTCATCACGATGTTTTCCTTCACCGTTAAAGCAAGTGATAATTCATTGCGACCGCCGAGATTCTCGACTGCGCACCTAAACCTCGAGGCCATCACTGCTTCAATGAAACAAGAGTTTTGGAACCTCTGGTGTAAACTAATGCAAATGTTTAACATTCGTGTGAGGACCGGTTGGGGCGTCACGTAGCGCCCGTCCCGACCCCAACATATGCACTCTGTCACTACGGGGTAGCGCATACAAAATACAATATACTTTGAATAATGCCAGCTTAGAATTTATTTACATTGACAGTGTCACTTTGACACATACATAATATGTATGTAAATACTTTATGGATAGTGAAGTCCAACAGACAATTCTCTGTTTGGGTAGGAGGCGGCGACTGACGTTGATTCAACATACATACATACATAAACTCACGCCTGTTTTCCCAGAGAGGATAGGCAGAGGTGCATTTCTGCACCCACGTGTCGCCAGGTATGTATCAGTCCCACGTAATAGGGCGCGAGCCTATTGCCGTTTTTTCGGGCACAATTCCAGACTCCGTGCTGCTACTGAGGATTTCCTAATGGAAAAATCCAATAACACTTTGCCCGAGCCAGGAATCAAACCCAGGACCTCTAGATCGCACAGCACATACTTGTGCCGCGAGATCACGAGGCAGTCTGTCATCTAATAAATATTTCATTTTAAAAGAAAATCGATATACCGTCATAGCCAACTTCAAAATCAAGTCCATAATTTACAGAGTTGAGCATATTAACATTCCGAGCGCATTTAGCAACGTTTTGTATTCGAGAGCCCGTCATAAGTGATTTGTGCGCTCGAAACACGTTGGGGCTTGCAATTTATATTGAATTATGACCCAACAGTAGTGTTTATATATCGTCGCTTAAGTTCTAACACCGCAGAAGTCAAAAATGACAACTTTTAGGAGAGCAAAAACAGTGTGCCTTTTTATATATCGCGATCATAGGACATTTTTTTTTATAATAATATATATATTGCGATTATGTTACATATATTTTTATAAAGAAATATATGTACTATGATATCGATATAATAAAAAGGCACAGTGTTTTTGCTCTCCCGAAAAGTTGTCATTTTTGACTTCCGCGGTTTTAGAACTCAAGCGACGATATATTTCTACATCGGAAAAAGGTTAGGCCTTAGTCCACTAAACGATTAAAAAAATTCATCTGGAACATTTTTATTTATGCAGATTTTTTGATGTAGTTTTGCCTAGTCGTTGTAATGCACACAAAATTGACGGTGATTCAAACGTCAAACGGACCACGCAAAATCTTGTAGATCAACACAATATGAATATAAGCTCAAATATATTAGGAAATTTATCAAATAAATAGATTTCATAACCGTGGATCATCATTTATATATGTTAAGAAATAACCAAAATCCGACGTTTTTTCATGGGTCATTCAGAAAGAGTGTCCATAATAATATATATTAGCTCAAAAACAGACATTATATTAGCCGATGGCTCTCGTTTATTTCCATCATTGTAACTTGTGACTGTAAGGCCGCGCGCACTTTGGACACGTTTTCGTACGAATTTTACTCGTGCGCACACGTACGAACACGTACGAACGATCCCGACATTCCAAGTACTATGGGAGCGCGCAGACTGGGTGCGAGTAAGTCGTGCGTATACGTACGTGTAGTTCAGACGTCCGAAAACAATCCGAACTCGTTGGGATTTTACAATTCATTCGTACGTTTTGACATAAGAAATGGACGTAGAAAAATTAATTAACCTGACACTGCTCATTTGACTTATAAAAAACGTATACAGTGTGCGCACTCATTTCGTACGACCACGATCGTACGTATACCGTACGACACGAATTCGTGTCCAAAGTGCGCGCGGCCTTATCCTCAACCAAACTTCTTAAGCATTCGCAGCCAATCATAAAACATACAACACACCCAAATTCCAAGCGAAGAACGATCAAATTTCGCACATCTTTTATTTATTAGCGGGGGAACTTGCAACTAAGTTGGAGAGGGAGGGGGGGCTGGCACGTGGCCAGACTGTAACGTTCAAATTGCCCTCTGGCAAGCCAAGACACTCGCGCAACTTTGTCGAACAACTCCTAGAAATCCTTTTACACATTCGGAGCTACATCTTCAGTTTTCGCCTGGCTTTAGTCTTTTTCCTTCGACGCATGACGAATGGTAAGTGTGTATTACGAAAGTTCACTGTTTGTTTAAAAAATAGAACTGTATCTGTAGAAGCAGTGATGGCTTCGAGGTTTAGGCGCACGGTCGAGAATCTCTACGGTCGCGGGTTCAAACCCCAGGCACACATCTCTGACTTTTCAAAGTTATGTGTGTAATCACAATGAATTATCACTTGCTTTAACGGTGAAGGAAAACATCGTGAGGAAATCTGTTCAATTAAAAAGGTCTTAGGAATTTCTTAGGTGTGTAGTCCGCCAACCCGCACTAGGCCAGCGTGGTGGACTAAGGCCTTAATCGTCTCAGTTGTAGAGGAAGCCCATGCCCAGCAGTGGGACGTATGTATATGGGCTGATGATGAAACAGACTGTAATCGAAACCAAGACAGGTAATAGTTACGGTCATTACAAAGATATTGACGATAAATAAAAACCGAAGAAAGAAAAAAAACAACGTTTTCGTCATTAACAATAGGATTTTCTGACTTAGTCCACGATCACGGTCTGTTATACAATGTATATTAACGCGTATAATTCTTGAAGGAGCGTTTATTGCTACACACACCTTCTACCGGCTGAGGTTTTAGTCCCACGTAATAGAGGTCAGCCTATAGCACGTTTTTAGACTAAATAACCCAAAAAAAAATCTTAACCAATAAGACAACATCGAAGCTAGGACCTCTAAATTGCACGACTCACATTTTCTCACGTTTCACGAGACCGTGGGGCAGTCCATTGTTACTATTTATATTTTGCAGCCAGGCACGTATAAAAGTGTATAACTTAATTTCATTACGTTCAAATAAACATCGCTGCCAATAAAAAAAATAGCTCATTTATTCTACACAATTCAAGCGATTGACGGGTCAAATCATTAACAATCTTCTAACAGACATCATGAGCACTCCCAAAGCTAATAACTTTCAATAGACCATGCTTCTTTTGATTAATAACAAGAATAAGACTGATTTGTATCAGTTGTTGTTATACAACACAATTCCGGTCCTACAGTCCTTTTGTGTCGCCCTTACTCGGTTGACAAGAGAAATGTCTTTAGCAAATAGCCTTAGAAATGGAGGAAGGCAATTAGTTTGCTGTCTTGGTGACAGATTGGGTGAATATTTGATTTTCAATGTGTTTTATTATGTTATAAAATATAAACTATATGTATATAAAAGATATATTGTCAGTCGCGACTTTGGCAGAACTTCGGATATGAATTATCATATCAGCAGACCCAGTTATAACGTAAAAAAATGTTTCTTTTTTTCTTTCCTCTTTAAAGTACTATTTCACATATTCTCCACAGGGTAGACAAGGTATATCAATTCTATATCAAATTTTCTGATGTATAAGGGGACCGGACAGATTTCTAAACTCCATTTTGCTCCTGAATTCTTCTTCTAATAAAGACTCAAAAGCACATACTGGAATTGGAACTAATCGATCGCTCTCGTCAATTTTACGTTTTGTTAAGTGAATTAGATAGTCTAGCATATTCATTTTGAGGTCCCGGAGTATCACCTTAGGGTCACTGGCGGTACTTCTATAGAAGAAAAAAAGCATTACACTTTAATTGTGTAATGTCTAGTTTATAATTGTCTAATGAGGGGTCAGTCTCATTTATATGTCAAATTGGTTTTCGTTAATAAAGATTTAAAGCTTTAAGATTTTATTACTCGGAATTTTATAAGGCAATCTGGACTGGGTAGTAGTAGTGTAGTGTATGGGGTTTTGTGGCTGATAAAAATTCGGCATACCCCGACTATCTCGTTAGGCATGATTTCTAGAGGATTTTCACCATGTTAAAAAAACGGCCATCGAAATTGTGTCAACTCGTGAGAGGTAGCTAACATGCACACGTTTTCGAGCGCATAAAAAAAATTCAACTCACCAAAGCCGTAAAACTGAATAGTGGTATCATTAAATTTTGCTCGTCAAGTCATTTTAATAGCGAAAATCCAGAAATCTTGGTGAAAAATAAAATATTTTTGCTTGACAATCGTTCTGTGTTGAATTTTAATGAGGGCGCGACTTTAGCTGCAATATTTTGCGCTTTGTAGTTACCATTTCCCCAACAGTGTATGGGGTTGGCAGAGCGTTATCTTTTGTTAAGTTGGCGGCTTATAATTTTGAATTGTCGCCTTTGATCATCTTTTTACTGTTTTTGAGCGTGGATTCAATTTGTTCTGTTAATTTTGTTGTTTATGAATTGTAGAATGTTGTATTAGGGCAGTGGCGGTACTTCCATAGAAGCCCAAAAATCCAGTTTTCCTTTCAAATTTCCGAATAATAATCTTTAAGCTTTAAATCTTTATTTTACATAAGCAATTTGTAAAATAAAGACCCTACAATAAACAATAATAAACTAGACATTACACAACTAACGTGTAACGCTTTTGGGCTTCTATGGATGTACCGCCACTGTATTAGGGATAAATAAAGGTTGAAATATTACATACATACATACATAAGCTCACGCCTGTATTCCCCTAAGGGGTAGGCAGGGCTACCCATATTTCACCAGGTATGTATCAGTCCCACGTA
The DNA here is from genome assembly GCA_907164795.1 of Hemaris fuciformis. Taxonomy (NCBI): domain Eukaryota; kingdom Metazoa; phylum Arthropoda; class Insecta; order Lepidoptera; family Sphingidae; genus Hemaris; species Hemaris fuciformis. The sequence continues at coordinate 11,818,840 of OU015450.1, read as the reverse complement.
ATAGGGGGCGAGCCTGTTGCCGTTTTTTCGGGCACATTTCCAGACTCCGTGCTGCTACTGAGAATCTCGTAATGCAAAAACCCAATAACACTGCCCGACCCGGGAATCGAACCCAGGAACTCGAATCTAACAGGAAGGATCGCACGGCACATACCTGTGCCGCGAGACCACGAGGCTTGAAATATTATCATAACAATAAACATTATCTTTAACAATTACTTAAAAAAAAAAAACTTTAGCAGTTAATGCTATGTTCTAAGACCTGTGTTACTACTGGTCAGGACTTATTAAATGTTTGTGTGATCCACAAGTATTTGTCTCGGTTCTGGGTGTTTGAGAGACCGAAAAGTCCCACGTAGTTTCTGATACCCACGACACAAGACTTGTATCTTAATGTGGGGTCAGAACGATGTATGTGACTGTTGGGTGTATTGATTTATTATTATGTTATTGGGTGTATTTATTACGCTTATGACCAGCTTATAATTATAATTAAACAATTAAATTGCCATAATTAACTTGCTGATCATCGAGCCGTTAATTACATTGATATTAACAATGGGCGGATATTCTCAGATCTCTCGATAAATTGTCGCCCGCGATTCCCGCTATCAATGCAGTGATTAATACGTCGTCTTTGTTCTAGTTTCTTTGTCTGCGCCGCCATTGTTCGTGTTAATTCGTCTGTTGTCCGACTTTATGTCTATTGACCGGTGATTTAGGGATTTCGGTTCTTAGAAAACTACCGTAGGGTACGAATTAAAAAGAAGGGAAAGACTTTGTGAAATTCTTAAAAGTATAGTTTCATTGTGTGTTTTAAAGTGTCTTTCAGAAAAAATCAAACGGCAATAGTCTGCTTTTCATTATCTTAATACAACTGACACACACAGCCTACCAAACATCCCTATTAGCTGTCATTTCTTTATTCCCCATTTTTTCTTTCATATCTTCTCTGACACAATCCATCCATCTTTTCTTTGGCCTTCCTATTCACAATGAATTATCACTTACTTAAACGGAGAAGGAAAACATCGTGATGAAACCTGCACACCTTAAAGTTCTTAGGAATTTCTAAGGTGTCTAGTCTGCCAACCCGCACTAGGCCAGGGTGGTGGATTAAGGTCCGAACGCTTTCAATGGTAGAGGAGGCCGGTGCCCAGCAGTGGGACGTATATGGGCTGATGATGATGATATTCTATATCTTCGGAACAATACTCCCAGCGTTATTCCGACGATATTCAAATTGAAGCATGCGATCGGTCCGTTTACACGTAGGCTTACCTCTGCGAAATGCAATACATCTATGTAGCAACGATTAACCCCACAAAACGTTCGACAATATATCGCACAACTCATAATACATTCCATCACCTCGCCCATAGCTAGCCTATTATGCTGTCACGTGCACGCACGCCGTCGTATCCCGAGGGATGTTATCGGGACTCCTTGGTCCAGTGTGAAACAAAGGGAGGGACTTTGAGACAAAAAGTTATTTTAATGTTTCTGATGTTGATATATAAGTATTTTAGGGTGCGAAATGTCTGTCTTTGTGTAGATTTTGTTCCCGAAAGAGTAGTGGGTAGCCAGAGATCATATCTATGCCATATTTTGTCAGCAATAGAGTTTAGTTGCTTTTTAAATTACAGTATAAGCGGTATCTAACTATAATTTCAAAATGTTTACTCGTGTGTGGAAACGATAGACCCATATTATGATATAATACAATACAGGCTTGCCTAGTGAAGGGGGGGACCATATTACCATGTTCCCAATTCAATTCGGGGTCGGCGCAGTATGTTTTATCCTTCCAAACATTCCTATCAGCCGTCATGTCTTCATTTACACCTTTTTCTTTCATATCTTCTCACACGCACTCCATCCATTTTTTGTTTGACCTTCCTCTGCTTGTGCATACTTCAACTCTCATACTCATTATTTTTTTACATAAATATACTTTAACCTTATAAGTCCTTGTAAGTTTGTTTTTGAATATGAAATATGAAAATAAAAGCAGAGTTTATTGCTGTTTAATGGACACTCAGAAAATTAAAAAAAAAGAATAACACAACTTCCAACAAAATTAGTCATTGAGAAAATTACTAGTTTATAATTTCTGTGCATAAATACATATGTTACACAGTAAGCAACTACTTGATTTAAAAAAATACTTTATTATAATTTATTTTACAATAATCATCAAATATAGGAATGATCACAATGATGTCGAAGAATATAATTGATCGTGATGTTTATGAGCTATGCTTATATACTTAACGGTGTGGGATTTACAAATACATTAGGGTGGAGATAAGGCGACACCCTAATGAGTTCAATATAATAACTAATGATTTTGAGAATTTGAATATAATGTAAATAAACATTGTTAATGTGAGAAGTTCAAATAGTAATGTACATACAAAAACAACTTAAGGACTATGATAACAATGTAAATAATATAATTGTGAATATGTATATGACATGAGGAGGGTGCATACATAACACATATATTATGCCATTGTTAATTATCACGTGTATCGCTTTGCTATGAAATATGAAATCATTTTTAGAATTTAATTAATTTTTAATTTTTTACTTCGGATTTAAAGACGTTCTGGCGCCATTTATTTTATCGATTCGTATTTCTACAATATGTACAATGACAGAACAACATATTCCACCGATGCGTGATTCCCCAATACAATAAGCGAACATTCAACCAAATATGTATGTCACTTTTAAAAACAATCTTCGCTTGAAACAAACCTCCGATCAATAGAAACAGCTACTGTCCTCACCAATTAATGGAAAAATAGAATCGCCGCTTAAATCAGCAACTTTACCCGTACCGCGCTAATTAAGTAACATAAATACTACTTAAAGTTGCGCAATTTGTCTGTTTTCGGTTCAATAATCTTCTATATATACCTATATATAACTCAAAGGTGACTGACTGACTGACTGACATAGCGATCTATCAACGTACAGCCCAAACCACTGGACGGATCGGGCTGAAATTTGGCATGCAGGTAAATGTTATGACGTAGGCATCCGCTAAGAAAGAATTTTGTTAATTCTACCCCCAAGGGGATAAAATAGGGGATGAAAGTTTTTATGAAACTGTCAATTTTAAACCGATCGGGCTGAGACTTTGCATGCATAAAGCTACTATGACGTAGGCCAACCCTGTACCCAACCCTTTAGTCTACGCGGACGGAGTTGCGAGCAAAAACTAGTATATCAATAAGCTGCGTATTACAATACTTGTAACGTTTAATATTGAATTGTCAAGACATTTTATAATTGTTATGTATGGTCCTACCTTTTTATCATCATTCATCATCAGTCCATATAAGTAGGGTAAGGTTGCTTAAGACGTACCACGGCTTAAGTCGTACCCCGGCAATATCTCGTCTGATACTTATATGTAGCGTCAGCTACTATTGTCAAAATGAACATTTCAGTCGAGTAAGCAAACGTTACCAAATACACCGTCGACTGCCCCCGTGAAGCAAAAATATTGAAAAAGTAAGTTTTTTATACAGTTGTCATTAAATTTTATGATACATTTGTAAGTTTTTTTATGGCAGGACTGTGATATTGATCTTTTTTCTTTATTTACATCAATTTGTATCACTTATTTGGCGATCGTTTAGGCGTATTCAAACGGTCGAACTTTATGAGGTTATGTCTATATTTTAGTTTTAAACTCGCAAGTCCCCACTGCTTAAGTTGTACCTGTACAAAATTCCTTACTCGTACCGGTACGACTTAGGTATTAAGAAAATTTACGTTATTTTTGTCAGGTAATTCTGGTGGAACACCATTCGGTTGCTCAAAAAATGGATGGATCGCATCAAAACTTTTTTTCAATGGATCCAACATTTCATCAAATGTACAAGATTAGAAAAAAGTGATCAAAAACAAATTTTGCTTTTACTAGAAATTTAAAAGTGAGCCAATCGGCTCGCGAGTATGGCATAATAATGCTATCTTTACCTGCTCACATGACCGATCGCCTACAACCGTTGGACAGATCGTTCGAAACGCGGTTATAATGATGCCCCATCTTCGTGGCTCCGCTCAAATCCTGGTAGTGTCATAAAACAAGCCAATGTTGCAGAGCTGCTTAGAAAAGCGTACCATAGGTCGGTTCGTATGGATATAGCGCTAAATGGTTTTAAAGCAACAGAGCTTTGGCCTTGATTACCTTGGCTATGACCTATGTGCTGGCGTTGAAAACAAAATAAAAAAATGTATTTGTGATATCTGTGTATCTCAATAATGTTCTAATTAAACATTACCTACTTTTTTTGAAGAGATTTTATAATTTGACCTATTTTTATTTTCTGTTAAGTATAATTTAGTATTTTTAGCTTCCACTTTATAGCCAATAACCATTTTTTTTTATCTCGGATTAAATTGTTTGTAGTTTTTAGTTGTGCATGTGATCTTTGAATATTTAAGTATTTTTCTTTAAAAAAATTAATATGTTTACTAACATTTGTTTTCTAAGTACGACTAAGGCTATAGGTGGTACGAATTAAGCGACTAGGTGCCTTAGTCGTACCGAAGGTATGTTTTTCAAAAACGATAAAATACCTATTTTAATTAAAAATATCCAAGTCTCTATGATTGTTACTTAAAAGCCAATTAAATAAAGATCCAGTAAATGTAGAAGATTTTGTTTTATTTCAATTGCAGTGAATATTACAGTGGAATTTCCTTAGGGGGTACGACTTGAGCAACCTTACCCTACGTCCTACAGCGTAGCTAGCCCTCCTCTACAACCGTTTAAATAGAGTGAAATAATAAGACAAGTTCATCTATTACCGATCGATAGTTTAGTTTAAAATAGCTTAAAATTTACGATTAAAAAGAACTTGTAAAAGTATATTTGAATAAAGATAATTTGGCTTTGTCTTTGACTTCGATACAAATACATACATATGTCGGTCTGATGGTGAACGGAATTATGCTTTAAAACCAACAAAAACTAAAATTAAATTTGATTTTTTGAACGAAATACACACATACTACCCTTGTATACTCGAAGGACTAAGTATATAGGAAATTGTGTACCCACAAACAGAAAAATAGCAACACAACTAGTACATTTAGAAAAAGCTAGAATAATGTTATGATAACACCTTTTTAAAGAGAATAATCACGAGACAAGACATCTGTTGCTATGTTTTTCTCTTTTTAATATACTTATATCCTATTTATCGGTATAATCAACAGCCCAGTGGCGCTGTTGGCTAGACACAAGCCCGGGAAACGACAGGCCGCGGGTTTGATTTCCTCAAGTAGACAAATGTTAAAAAAGTCGAAAACGCCTCTCGTAGTTTCTGATACCCACGACACAGGACTTGTATCCTAGTGTGGGGTCAGAACTATGTATGTGACTGTTGTGTGTATTTTTTTACAATTAATTATATAAAGCTTAGGATGTCTAGCCGTGATTCCAGCGCGTTGGGCGTGCGAACTTCTATCGAATTTGATCTAATCTTAGTTGTTAATTGGATAGCAGCACGCACATCGGTCACATTGTGGTCCGATGGGACCCCAAACTTCGGGTCCCCTAATCTGCTTAAATTATATTTGGGTGGATTTGATTTATGCCTTAATCGTCTTATAGATAACCCTTATAATCTCGGCGCTTGTGACTGTTCACAGCGTTAACTAGGATGAGACGGTTTGAATATACAAGAAATTATTTATTAGGTTTTTATTTAATCGAAAGTTGAAGTTGAGGAGTGACTGACGTTTAAGAAGCGTTTTTAATTTTAAGAAGAAAGGATAGGAGATGAGGGAAGACGTAAGAACCCAAAAATGACAGTGTTTCTCCGTGTTTTGTTTTTTCCGTAAGGAAATTCTCTGTAGTCAAATATAGAATAGCAAGAAGAAACATAGATATATATAGCTTTATTGGTATTTGGAATCGTCTATTAAGCAATTCTCAGTAGCGGCATGGAGTTTGGAAGCGTGCTCGAAAACGGCAAAACATTTGTTATATTTTTTGGGACTTAAACTTTTAAACATACAGACGAAATAGCGAAATATACAATTATTTGTGTAAAAGTTAGTGCTGCAATAAATTACGTTTATCTCAGGTCAGACGCTAAATGGCAGTGGGAAGGGACTCGTATCAGTTGTTTGTTTTGCACGAGTAGTAATGGACGCCGAGAGACAACCGCTGCTGGGTCGTATAAACTCTGATTTGAGATGCAGATTTAGGTAAGTCCTACAGTTATTTTCATTGTGGGCGAATTCATTGGAAATTATGTTTGATGCTTGTTTGAAGTTCCATCCCTACCATCTGGATAAATGGCGTTCCTCAACAGTGCGGTTCAAACGGTGTTTCCTTCCTCGCACAACATCTTTGTGGAATCGGCTTTCTTCGGCGGTGTTTCCAAACAGATACGACTTAGGGACCTTCAAGAATAGAGCCTATATTTTCCTCAAAGTCCGGCAACGCACCGATAATTCCTCTAGTATAAATAATAAATAAATAAACATCAGGTGGCTTACTTGCTCGTTTGCCTTATTTATCTATAAAAAAAATGATTTAAGTCTCATTTAATAGAGGTCGCTTGTTGCATCAACGTACGTTACATTTCAAGACTCAGTGATGCTACTGATATTTTCGGATGGAAAAAAGGCAAACACTTTTCCCCGGACCATACCAAAAGTCAGTAAACGTTGTTGGTTGATTATGGTAAAATAATACAAAATTATTTATTTAATTCAATTTAGATGCAAGCCAAGGCTGACAATGCTTTGAGGTCTGGTAGATTGTCTCTTTAGTGTAATTGGTTCTTGTTGCCCGAAACTTCGTATGCAAAATTTAAGTCATCAAAAGGAATGCTTTTTCACTCCTGCTCCGATCCTATTGGTCGTGATGATATATAGCTTATATCGATAAATGGACAACCTATACAACACAAAAATATTTTTTCATTTCGATCTATTAGTTCCTGAGATTAATGCGTTCAACCAAACAGATGAGCAAACTCTTTAGCCGTATAGTATATCAGTATAGATTTATGAATGAATAAGTATGTTTTACACTACACTTTTCATTCATTCATCATCTGCCCATGTACGTCCCACTACTATCACGGCCCTGCTCTACTGAGAGGGTTTAGGCTTTAGTCCACCACGCTGGACTAGTGAGAGTTGGTGGACTATACACCTAAGAAATTCCTAAGACCTTTTTAATTGTGCAGGTTTCCTAACGATGTTTTCCTTCACCGTTAAAGTGACAATTCATTGATAATACACACATAACTTCGAAAAGTCAGAGGTGTGTGCCTGAGGTTAGAACCCCCGACCGCGGAGATTCTCGACCACGCGCCTAAACCTCGAGGCCATCACTACTACATTTTATAAGCTGTAACACAATACCACCTTTTATAACTTTACAGGCCTCTAACCAGACAAGAAGTGTTAGCAGCCCAGCAAGAAGTGGTATGGCGTCGCGTACGATTCTGTGCCATCTTGATGTTCTGGGCTATTATGGCGATGTTCCTGTCCATGATTACAAGCATGCTGATGACGTCACGATGTTATGACGTAGGATCTTCGCCTACAGTACCACCTGTGCATATGAGCTTTGCGCCTTTGTTAAACCATAAGTTTGAAGAGGAGTATGTGTATACACTATGATATTAGATACATATTTTATGTAGTGTTTTTATATTTTTCTCAAAGGCCGGCAAAACACCGATGATTCCTCTGGTATTGTGGGTGTTCATGGGCCGAGTTGATCACATAACATCAGGTGGCTCTATTGCTCGTTTACCTCCTTTCACAAAATAAAAATAATAAATCACAAAACAATGATTTTTTTTAATGGCGACGTATGGGTGTCAAGCAGTGATGGCCTCGAGGTTTAGGCGCGCGGTCGAGAATTTCGGCGGTCGCAGGTTCAAACCCCAGGCACACACCTCTGACTTTTCGAAGTTATGTGTGTATTCACAATGAATTATCACTTGCTTTAACAGTGAAGGAAAACAACGTGATAAAACCTGCACACCTAAAAGTTCTTAGGAATTTCTTAGGTGTGTAGTCCGCCAACCCGCACTAGGCCAGCGTGGTGGACTAAGGCCTAAACCCTCTCAGTTGTAGAGGAGGCCCGTGCCCAGTAGTGGGACGTATTTGGGCTGATGATGAATGAATGAATGTATGGGTGTCAAAATGCACCTCCGCCTATCCCTTCGGTTATGCAGGCGTGATAGTGTATGTATACATATAAAACATAGTACATATGCTATGATTATATACTTTATGTTTATCACTTTTAGGTAGACTTATAGAGAATCGCTCTGGTATTCAGTCTACGTATATATTGTGCTTAATTGTCGAAATATATGTGTCGGAGGGTCTTGTGCGTTATTGTTTTTTTTAAATGGTGACAGTAAAACTATTAACTGTTACGATTTAAAATTACTGTTTTAAAATTGGAAATTTGCTAGTTAATATAGTGTATTTAATAGTGGACAGTTTATCCGATGTACTTACACTAGTGCCTCTATATGTGATCCTGCTCTGCACCATCTGCCAGCACTTATACACACACATCACACTTATACACACACTTATGCACACATATCACTCACCACTTGTTTGAGGAAAAATGCCTGAGGCATACGAAATTCGCAATGTCAACACTCGCGGACATCCAAAGTGCACAGAAAATTCTGGAGGACAGTTTTTCGAAACGAATGGCTCACCTAGACACGAGCACAACTTCACACTGGGGGCACTGCCAAGGACACCGTTGCTCGAGTTGCAGAGGAGTTCCGGAGTTTTAGAGAGCTCATGCTTAATATGCTTCGGCTGCTACGGCAACAAATTACGGAGTGCGTTAATATGGTGGACGCACTGGAGACCAGGCATCGTCGAAAAGCGCTGTTATTCCTCAGAGTGCCGGAGGCTGACAAAGAAAATTGTACTGAGGCCGTGTTGTCGTTGGTGAACGGTGCCTGGTCGCTTAAGGATATCTCAGTGTCTTCCATCACAGTTTGCCATGGCATTGGAACGCCGAACAAAGAGCACCATCGGCCTATACTCGTTAGGTTCACTAATGTAAGTCACAGGTCAGCTGTTTGGCGGGCCAAGTCCAAGTTGAAAGGCTCGTCCGCGTCCATTAGAGTTTCTGACAAAAACAGGCATTATTGTCATCAAAGTTCCGAATGGAAGCCGAATTAAAGTCACTACCGTTGAGGAACTAAACTCTTTAATGGTTAAGTTTCCGAAGACAGCGGAATTATCTTCGGCGGCCGTAAGTAACCACGGGGCGGCGGACATCGCGCTCGGATTTAAAAACGCGCAAGCCGTGATGTAAGATGGCAACTAACATACTCGTATTATGTCCGTTTATAATTGTTATTGTTTGCCTATGTTTTTCTATTCTACCCACATTTTCATTGTATTTTTGTTATTTCCCTCTCTCTCTTGCTTTTATGTCACTTTTGACATTTGAGTGATTTATTTATTTTCCCATTCTCCCATTATTATTTTTTTGGGAAGGCAAAGGGTTCTAGCCCATACAGCCTCGTCATAGTTAAGTTTAACATAAATAAGTATGAATTATGAATGATGATTATGATGAATGATGAAAGAAAAAGGGCGGGAAATTCTCAAACTGGAGGCGCGCCCCCCGTCCCTCCCACATACAACCCTTAATCCCTTCACTACAATAGTGAACAGAGAATCAAGCATCACTGGTCGATATTGCACACATCGCATCCGATTTAGCCCTCGCCTCCCCCCACCCCGTCCTACCGCATCGGTGGGACCGTCCCACCTAGATCAGGAGACTCCTCCATCCTCTATTCCTCTCGCCAACAATCACCAGAAAAGACAAGACTCACCAGATACAGCGCGACAGGGAAGAAAAAAGGGAAAACTAAATCAAACACACCACACACAACATCGACAAGCAACACTTAATCCCCTGTTCACCACTATCAAGAAAAAAATAAAAATTATATGTGAGAAAAACAAAAAACGCGCCCTCCATTCCGAACACTTCCCGCCCTTTTTTCCATTTGAGTGATATAAATGTTACGTTCCTTTTTACAATAATTTATAGTTGTCTTTTTTTTGTCATCTCATTAGATAAATCGATCTAGCTAGGAATCATTTTTAGAAAATGTCATTTGGAAGAAAAATAACAAAAAGGAGGCGTTTGAGTAGACTCTTCCTGACATCTATTGGCGAATTGGCGAATAATAATACTATTTTTTGTGAGCAACTAATTGCTTTAACGACACAACAGCAGATGGCGTTGTTAAGTAACATTATTCATAATTTTCATCTTTTTATTAGTAATTCGTACTTAAATATAATTTCCAAAAAACACAATAAAAAAAAAAAACGAGCAAAGCTCGGTCATCCAGGTACTATATAATAGTGTTAGCTGGCGGGTGGCGCAGTGTATGATTGATCGCGGTATAGTGGTGTACTTATATTTTTTGTTTGCGCCATAGTAATATACATATAATATATATTTTATTATACTTTTATTACTGAAATATTATTTATAAATTAAAAGTTGGGATTATGGAAAAAGGGCTCTTTTTTGACGAGGTTTTGAAGCTTGTCAGCGCCAAGCTAAAGTAAATATTATAAAAAATATATGAAAATGAATAAAAGTCCAATAATATTTTGTTTATTTATTAACAATATTTGTATATTCATCTTATAATACACTAAAACATACAAAACTTTTCACCGACGTAGTAATACTTGACTATTCGATTTATTAAAGAATTTATATACCTATAAATGTAAATAAATGTCTTTTAACATGTACAAAACTGCCTCGTGTTCTAAAGGCACAACAGTGTGCCGTGCGATTTAAAGGCCACGGTTTCGATGTCGTGGTCAGAACAAATGGTATAGGTTTTTTTTTACTTTGACTTTGACTTTAATAGAAGCACGGAGTCTGGAAATGTGTCTGAAAAATGGCAATAGGCTAGCCCCCTATGACATGAGGCTTATAAAACACTTCAAAAAACAAGTTTTTACTAAATGCATCATATTAATCTCCACATATTTTACACGATAGTAGCCCAAGTTAATATACCTATAAGTGAAGTGCGGTCCAAATGGTATCTTTTACAGTGCTTAACATAATGCGAGTAGTATATTACGCACGGTGACAATAATCCGCGAGTGAGAATGTCCTACTTTTCTCCCGTGGTTCGTATACGATTGCTCTTTATGAAAAACTCGCTTTTAGTACCTGGTACAAGGGAGAAAATCGGGCACTTTGTCACTTTGTCGGGCACTTCGGATACTTGTCCCTCGTTCCAGGACTAAAAGCGAGCTTTTCATCAAGGTAGGACTTTTTTTAAAGATTTTTGGTAATATAAAAAAAGTTGAAAATAGTTTAGCAAATTTTGACGGAGTTTCACTGGCAAAAAGTCGGAATAAATTATGTTAATTCTACTTCATATATAGAATATGAGAATAATCGTGTACAACATAATATTTAGAATAGCACACGGGGACAAACCCACGAGCAACGGCTATTACTTAAAAACATGAATCTTTTAATATTACTTACTATAACATTTCATCAGATCATAACAGGACTTTAGTAACAAATATATATATACTCGTAGATTTAAATGATATCTAATAATAAAAACAACTTATACGAATAGAAAAAAGTATTAAGATATAGGTACCCATCTGTCGGGCTTAATGTCTACGGCTCTATCAGTCTAACCTGATGGTGCAAAAATGAAAATTTTCTAACATTTTTGTTAACTGGCACAGTAAAAAACAACGATTTAAAGCAAATATCCACAAATGCCTTAGAACGCACAATTTTATTTCAAATTGTGATTGTAATCATAATATTCTCCAGTTCCAAATTAACACATTACACTTTGGTTACAAATAAATACAATATTTTTATTATATGTACATGATCTTTCATAGTTAGTAGGATTATAATTGGCATTGTACCTATTAAAAAAAGATGTATATACTTATTGACAAAATACAACTCATATCCTTTTAGCATTGACTGAAGTTTACTGTACACAAAAATACATTCAAATGCAAAGTTTCGCTAGACTGTTACAAATAATTATATTATTGACAAATATTTGTGCCTTTTTGGTGGGTTTATGTGTTTCGATGCCGTCTATTATTATTATTATTTGTTATAAAATAATTGATATTTATCATCTGCCTGTATGTATCCCCTGTTGGGTAGATTCCATCCATCATTGAGGCTTGGCCTTAGTCTACCACACTGGGCTAATACAGACATGTCTAAGAATTTCTTAAGAAGAATTCTTAGATATGTGCCTTCATTATTCATCTTGTTTATTTATATTATTTTCTTCTGTAGACTATGGACCTACTTAAAACATTTATGTAGTTAATTTGACAGCCCCGAGGTGGCGCAGTTGCTTAGCCACCAGCTTCTATAACGCCGCTCTGTGGATTGGGGGCGTAAGAATGCCGCCACGGTATCCCCTACCTGTCGTAAGAGGCGACTAACAGGGGCCATTGGGGAGGCTGTGCGTACTGCGGGGGCGGTACGCAGTGGTGACAGCAACCCCGAGATTTGCGGCAGAGGGCGTGACCGCTTCACTGTCGCGGACGTTCACAAGAGGTGAACGTCCAAAAAAGCGTAAGTGGAGGGCATCTCAAGCCCTCCCAATTTGGAGGAGTCCACAATCGGACGGTCTTCTATAACGCGAAGCCGCGGGTTCGATCCACAATATTTTTTTTTGAGTCTGGGTGTTTGTGAGAGCGGAAAGTCTATCACTGTTTCCGATACCCACGACACAAGACTCGGTATCTTAAAGTGGGGTCAGAACTATGTATGTGACTGTTGGGTGTATTTATATATTTATATTTTAACTCAACAACATATTGTTGACTATGTCAGCATCGAAAGCGGTATAAAACATTCTTTATTTAATACCGACTTAATCAACTTTCACTGAAAAGACTTAAAGTCGATGAAACATATTCGAGGTAACAGTCAAGTTCAGTACAAAACATTTCTATACAACAATTTGGCTTTTCTATGAATATCAAGTAATTAGTCTGCATAAAGAGTCCGGTATTGAATATAAAGCGAACAGTTGAATCTCGTCGTTGGTTCGATTCTGATAGCTTTGTTTCACTGCATTTGTTAGCTCTATGCACGCTTCTTCTAAAATATTTTGGCGTTTTGGGAACCTGAAAACGGAAATATGGTCTATAAATGTTAATTCAATTTGGGTTATCCTTTTAAATTTCGCTTTGCACAAAAAAAAATTCAAAGCAATTCAAGTTATTCATAATACCAACTTATCTTTTACGTGAGAAATAATAAATATCTGTGAATGTAATGTCAATAAATAGATAAGTATAGTTTAAATATGTGGATTAACTTTGTTGAATCTAGTTGATGATAATAGTTGAAATGTTAAACAAACACAGTGCAGTCTAGATGAATTTGGTTAAAACATATAGATAAACTTGGATGAATCTAGATAACTTTAGTTGTAATATTCAGACTGTTTAGATGAATCTAGATGACCTTAGTTGAAATATGTAGATGCAACTAGTTGTATATAAATCAGTGGCGGTACTTCCATAGAAGCCCAAAAGCGTTACATTTTAACTGTTACTCTAGTTTATAATTGTTTATTGTGGGGCCAGGATATTTTCATTTATGTGTCAAATTGCTTTTATTAAATAAACTTTTAAATGTTAAAAATTATTGTTGGGATTTTGTGAGGCTAGTTGGACTTTTGTGCTTCTATGGAACACCGGCACTGGCATGTGGTTACATGTTGGCGGCGGCGCGGAAGGCTGCGGCGAGGTCGTGCGCGTGCAGCGGCGCGGCCAGGTGTGCGGCCAGCGCGCGCACGCACGCGCCCTCGCACGACAGCGCCAGCGCGCAGCACCGCGCGCGCCCGCTCGCGCCCAGCAGCCGCCCCGTGGCGCACAGCTGGCTGCTTATCTGTAAACATGTTTGTTTTTGTATAATAGCTACTTAGTCTGTATCGGCCCTATCCCACCACACACCCGCCACTGTAACTCCTGTGCTCCAGGATTAACAGCACGCACAGTATTGACGCCGAGCAATGAAGCTCAGCGAATTTTAGGGAACCTAATGTGTCATAATCCCGCAACGAAGTTAATCAGAAAGACAAATAAAGGAGGAGTTGGAAAACAAAGGGCTATCCACTTCCCTCCACAGCAAAGCGGGTGATAAAACATTGAACTATGAGGTTTCACCCTCACATAAAAAAGACAATTACAATTAATAAACTTAACGGTCTGGTAGCATACGAAAAGGAGAAGGAGGAACGTGGTCGAAAAAAATTCAAGAGGTCCTTCATTGTACTGCCTTACTGAACTATATGGACGGGGATGTTTTCCACAGGTAAAGTAGATACAAATATTTCCCAAATTGGGTCTATGGTATAGATGGGATTTTACCCGGAAAAAACCCCAATGTGGGAAAAAATAGGAAAAAAACCCAGGGAAAATTACCGAATGGGATAATATTCGGGTTTTTTCATATTTAGCATATGTAACATCTAGGTAATGTGTAGATACATGTATATATCAAATAGTACGTACTATTACTACTAGTTAGAGCTAATGTAACTTTGTATATTTTCATAATTCGATAAATACGTTATATGCAGTGGCGGTACTTCCATAGAAGCCCAAAAGCCCAGCATGCCTTACAAAATTCCAAATAATAATTTTTAAGCTTTAAATCTTTATTTAAAAACAGCAAAATGACGTATAAATGAGAATATCCTGACCCCACAGTAAACAATTATAGACTAGACATTACAGAAACAACTTAGAACGCTTTTGGGCTTCTATGGAAGGACCGCCACTGGTTATATGTACTCCATGCTATCTAATTAAATAAAATGAAATTCAATAAAACTGTCTGTTTGTGTGTTTTCATCCGCTCTTAGCGACAAGTAACCCGAAACTACGTACGCGAGTAGGGGGGGGGGGGGGGGGGGGAACAGGTAGTAGCAGTGGCGTACGCGTTGGTGATCTATTTATCTCACACGTTGTTTTGGCTTCGTATTGTGCGCACTTGTGTTAATTTGTTGGTTTAATTGACGACTTGGATTTTATTTTGTGGACGTTCTTTCTGCAACTAAGTAACATTCCATCACAATTCGCAGAAAAAATCTTATGATTAAACAAGAAGACGTCTTTTTGTTCTTATAATAAACTGCTGGTTTTATTTTAGTTCCTGAATCAGGCTACACATTTTGACGTTTCGAACAACAGGCAACAGCTAGGGCCCTATATACGCTGGCGCAAAGTATGTGCGCATCGAAAAGTACCTATTTTTTTTTTGCATTTGTTCTAAAAATAAAAAAAAAGTGTGATTTTTTAAGATCGTGATAATTCCGTTAAATAATGAAAATACCCGTCTTTTGGGTTTTTTCCCACATAAATACCCGGTTTTTTCCCAAATGGGAAAAAACCTGGATTTATTCCCGTTGGGTTTTTTCCCACTGCCCATCTCTAGTCTATGGTAATGTCCTTCATCGACAGAGATCCATCCTTATTGCTTAACCATAATTTTCCGCGACTACGGTATGATAAAATCATGTGACTTAAAATAACAATTAGATATAAAAGTATAGTCAACTATACCAGATTTACTCTAATCCTAACATCAGCTATATTAATAATTTAATTTCTTTCAACAAGTTTTAAATATTTACCTGACTCTCGCATTGTCTCTTGGAGTTTTTCGTCATTCTGTCATGAGCAGTGATGAATGTGACGGATAATATGAGCCCGCTGGACTTCTCGCTATCCGACCAACTTACTGACTTGTTAGTCGTTTGAACTGGAAGATTAACGAAAATTTATTTTTAGGTTTTAGTGTTAGGGTTTAGTGAATGTAAACAGTGCATGTGTGTCTTTTACAATAACATTAATATTCTACAGAAAAATATTTCAATGAGATTAATGTTTAACAATTTTTTTTTTTTTTTTTAATTAAAAATGCAGAAAGGGAAGTAAAGTACTTATTAAAAACTATGGTACCTTCAGACGATCGTGGCGCTTCGGGGTTCATTTTCTGTTTGATGAAGTCTATCACTTCTGTATATGGCACTTTGTGTTCTCTCATCCTGGAAGAGTTAAATTTTAGTTTAAGAGACTAGCGGTGTTGTGGACATTGTGATGCTAAAGAATTTAAGGAAGACGGGGTAGTTTGTATTCTTATGCATAAAACTCTACGGTCGTCGAAAGCTCAAGCTGTATTAAGCCTCGATAGATTCTGCCACATCACACAAATTTCATCATCATCATCATTATCAGCCTATATACGTTCCACTGCTGGGCACGGGCCTTCTCTACATTTGAGAGGGTTTAGGCCTTAGTCTACCACGCTGTGCCTAGTGCAGGTTGGCGGAATACACACCTAAGAAATTCCTAAGAACTTTTAGGTGTGCAGGTTTCATCACGATGTTTTCCTTGTGGTTAAAGTACGTGATAATTCTTGGTGAATACACACATAACTTCGAACAGCCAGAGGTGTTTGCCTGGGGTTTGAACCCGCGACTGTCGAGATTTTCGATCGCGTGCCCAAATCGCGAGGCCAACACGACTCCCAAAACACACATTTACAACAACGCAGTGAAATAAAACCTGTAAAACAAGAAGAGTTACCTATCACCATCCCAAGCCGACACAACGACAGTATGATGGTCGTGCAGCCGCAGCACGGCGCGCTGTGGGTCGAGGTCCCGGGGGGGCTCGGGCTGCGGCACGGTGGCGGCGCGCAGGCCTGCGCCCCACGCCAGCCGCGCCAGCCCCGCGCGCCGCGCCGCCGCCTGCCCCTCGCGACCCCCGCCCGCCGCCCCCCACACGCACACCTAGATACATCAGGATGTATTCATATTGGCTACAAAACAAATACATCTATGTTTGCAGCCTTTTTTTAAGTTAGACTGCCTCGTAGTCTCGCAGCACAAGTATGTGCCGTGCGATCTAGAGGTCCTGGGTTCGATTCCTGGGTTGGGCAAAGTGTTATTGGGTTTTCTATTAGGAAATTCTCAGTAGCAGCACGGAGTCTGGAAATGTGCCCGAAAAACGGCAATAGGCTCGCACGCTATTACGAGGGACTGATACATACCTGGCGAAATGAAGGTGCAGAAATGCACCTCTGCCTACCCCTTCGGGGAATACAGGCGTGAGGTTATGTATGTTAAAGTAACAAAAGCTTACAAGTAAGACCGTAAGCCAGTACCTAAACAAACACTTACCTCAATCGGTTTATCCACAACCGGTAACTCTACTTCCATCTTTTTCAATATGGCGGCCATTCTCTCCAAAGACATGGAGAATCCAACTGAACTTGTCTTTATATCGGAGTTATTATGATCTCTTTCCGTGCGAGCCACCTTCCAGAACTCTTCTACTAGTGCGTCGTATCTGTGCAAATAATTGTATATATTAATGATTCTATGTAACTTATATTTGAGGTTTGGGCACGCGGACGAGAATCTCTACGGTCATGGGTTCAAACTCCAGGCACACACCTCTGACTTTTCGAAGTTATGTGTGTATTCACAAACAATTATCACGTACTTTAACAGCGAAGGAAAACATCGTGATGAAATCTGCACACCTAAAAGTTATTATTTCTTTTGTAGTCCGCCAACCCGCACTCGGCCAGCGTGGTGGACTCAGGCCTAAAACCCTCGCAGTTTTAGAGGAGGCCCGTGCCCAGCAGTGGGACGTATATGGGCTGATGAATCATCATCAGATGATGATGATGATATATTGGTAGGGGAAGACGAAGCCGTGTACGGCGTACTGAGTAACATTTTAGATAATAATGTTATCGTTAATGTATGTAGGTAGAGTGGAAAACTGACATACAGTTAAACAAGAAATCTTTTTTTTTTGGGTACTTAGCTCACTTTTGTACTCAAATGGTGTTTTGTTTAAATTTTAATTTTGTTACTACACAAGGAACATCATAACATTTGCCTTCTTTTCAGTAAAAAAGCGACTCCAGAGTTTTTTTTTCTTTTTTGTACTCCACTTTGAGACCGTTACTGACCTGCCCCCAGCAGCGATGAGGTCTCCAGCCCTGTGCTTGGCGTTGAGTTTGTAGTCCGTCTGTCTGGTCACAAACATCTGCCAGAACACGCCGCTGTGCTGCGTCGCGTTGTACGCCAGGAACGGAGCCACTGTCATTGGGCACTAGGATAGAAGAATATAGTTGAAATTGCCATAATACACAGGGTACAGGTATGCGTGGTGGCAACGCGGTATTCAGCGCCAGTACAATATATCTGACATTATGATATTGATAGTATACGTCCGAGCTAGAGGGTTTGATTACCGGGACGGACAGATTGTTAGTTTTTTTCACCAAGTTTTTTTTTTTCAAAAAAAATTATCTTCGGATAATGGCAATAAGCTTGCCCTCTCCTATAACATGACTTAAAATAGAATTAGCGAAACGGGGGTGGAGAAGTACACCTCTGGCTACCCTTTCGATATATGCGAAGATATATAGGTACTGTTAGAATACATAAGGGTAGTGGAGGAGTAACCCTATATAGGCCGGTGTCGAGTGTTGGCGGACCTCCTTTTGTTGCGCTCCGTCCGTTGCGTCAGTCTGACACAATTGTCGTTGGTTGGGATAATGGTCGTTCTGTTTGTTTTTGCTCTCATCATCATTCACTTGCCCTGTTCCCAATTTTATTTGGGGTCGGCGCAGTATGTTTTATCCTTCCAAACATCCCTATCAGCCGTCATGTCTTCAGTCACCACTTTTTCTTTCATATCTTCTCTCACGCACTCCATCCATCTTTTCTTTGGCCTTCCTCTGTTTGTCCATCCTTCGACTTTCATACTCATTACTTTTTTACCAATATATGTTTCGTCCCTTCTCATAATATGACCATACCACGACAGACGGTTTCCTTTCAGCTTATCTATCACAGGAGCCACTTTCAAACTTCCTCTAACGTATTCATTCCTCACTCTGTCAATCCGTGTTACCCCACACATCCATCGCAACATTCGCATTTCTGCTGCATGCAGTCGCCTTTCATCCGTCTTCTTTGTAGCCCAACACTCCGATCCATACATTACGACAGGTCTTATTATGGTCTTATATATTTGGCCCTTCAATTTGAAGGGCATTCTGGGGTCACATATTGTGGATGAGACCTGTCGCCATTTCATCCACCCTGAGTTGATCCTCTGCCTTATATCTCGGTCAATACCCCCGTCATTTTGCATAAGTGACCCAAGGTAGCGGAATTCGGAACAGACTGGTATCGGCATTCCATCGAGTGTGACAGACACAGAACTTGAAAGACCGCCATAGTCGCAAAACATATACTGTGTTTTTGTTTTGCTGACTTTAAGGCCAAAACTTCCAAGTCTATGCTGCCACACCTCCAGTCTGTTCTGCACCTCGTTGCCACTTTCTGCCACCAGCACAATATCGTCCGCAAAGAGCATGCACCAGGGCGCCTCCTCCTGTATATCTGCAGTGACAGCATCCACAATCAACAGGAAGAGGTACGGGCTAAGAGCCGATCCCTGGTGCACACCAACAGCGACATCAAAACTGGCTGTAAGGCCAGCTGCCGTCCTGACTTGGGTATTGCATTTGAGGTACATGGCTCGGATCAACTGCAGGTATTTCTCAGGCACACATTTCTTCTTAAGGGCCCACCATACAACTTCACGCGGAACCCGATCATACGCCTTTTCCAGGTCAATGAATACCATATGCAAGTTCTTGTGTGCTCTTGTGCTCTATTATTGTAAATTGTAACTTGGATTATTTAGCGTAAGATTTGTGTCGGAATTGTTGCATGTTAAGTTGCTTTGATTTTGAGTAAATGTAATTAATGAAATTGTAAAAACGTGTATAATATTTTCCTTTAAAAAAAGTCACTTCTGATCGAATTTCTTTAGAGTACATATATGATTGCATTTATATTATACACTAAATATTGGTCTGCACATTAAGTGTTTTTATATAATATACATGTCGGGGAAGGAGGGGCTTAGAATTGTTTTTAAAATTTGTGACGTCACAATTGTTCGATTCATGATGATTACTTATATTTTGGGTTTTCCTTGGGAAAACTTCACAACTGACGAGGCTGATGGCCCAGTATTGTTGAGAATAGCAGTGACATTATAATTATTGGAGGATTCATTTTTAGAAGTGATTTAAACAATCAACTTCAATAAAAATTCTTTTTAATTTCTCAATAAATCGGATGTTTGCTGTCCGCGCGTAGACGGACGATGCCTGCTCCGCTGCAGCGGGGGCTTTTTATAGACACTGTAGTGGGGGATCGATGACTCACAAGTCATTCTTGTTTATGCACAAGAACACGTGGAACGAAGACATAGCTCTTAGTATATGGTTTTACATCGTTATACACATAGATAAAAAAGTAGTAGAAGTACTAACATCACAGCCCATCGCCCGTGCGTTGTGGTACACGGTCTCCAGGTCGTGCAGGGCGCCGGCGGCGGGCGCGGCGGCGCGGGCGGGGCCCAGCGCGGGGGCCAGCGCCTCGCGCGCGTCCGGCACCGCCGCGTGCGCGTCCAGCAGCCGCGCCAGCCGCGCCGCCTCGCGCGCGCTCAGGCACAGCGACGCCAGGTGCGTCTGCAGCTGCAGCCCGCGGATGCGACCTGCGGGGAAATTATGTCGACCCCGATCAATGGCGGTGCTTCCATAGAAGCCCCACAGCCCAGCCTGCGGTACAAATTCCTAATAATAATCTTTAAATCTTTTTTTAACAAAAGCAATTTGACATATTGAGAATATCCTGACCCCACAATACACAACTATAAACTAGATAGTACACAATTAACGTGTAACGCTTTTGAGCTTCTATGGAAGTACCGCCACTGACCCCAATAATGTCAATTCTATTAATCTGGCTCTATCATGTGCAAATTTAAACAGCTGGTGAAAAGTGGGTACAGAAACACACAAGTGCCTAGGCTTTCATTATTACATGCGTGTTTGTACTTAGACTGCCTCGTGCTCTTGCGGTAAAGTATGCGCAATCACGAAGTCCCGGGTTCGATTCCCGAGTCGGGCAAAGTGTGAGTGGGTTTTTGCCATTAGGAAATTCTCATTACCAGCACGGAGTCAGATACATACTTATGTGAGTCTGATACATACTTGACGAAATGTAGGTGTTAGGAATATAGGCGTGAGGTTATGTATTATACTTACCAAAGCTGACATCAGCGAGCACGGGGTAAATGTCAGCATGTTTATCGAGGGGTACCCCACAGGATTCCAGCAAGACCCGAATCAGCTCAGTATGATTTAACTGTATGGACACTTTGAGATTGCACTCAGCTGCAGCTCGACTCGCGACCACTAGCAGCTCCGCGTCAGGCCATAGAGAAACTGAAAGAGAGAGGATTTATTTTATTCACTTTTTGGGGTACTTTTTCGCTCCCTTTCCATAAATGCTTATAATCAAAATGCTGGTAACATTCACCCTGATAGTGATCACGACAAAATTTAATACCCGTTATCAGGGTATATCCGGTTTTCCGGTCGTTTCTAGTCAATCAATACACTATTTAGACCGCATTTTTTACTATAAGGTGCGGTTTTGTCACATTTCGTACCATTACAAGTAAACACGTTGTTTGGATCGCCCTGTGTAACCACTCCTCCATACTAGTATTAACCCACATTCCTCCACACTGTCCTATTTTTAGGACACTATTTTCAACATTTTTTGTTCAATTGTTAGGGCTCTGATTTTTATTGTTTCTGATGAAATTCGTAAATTTATACTATTTTTCTAATAAAATAAACTTTTTCGCTGAAAAA
This sequence comes from Hemaris fuciformis, assembly GCA_907164795.1. Taxonomy (NCBI): domain Eukaryota; kingdom Metazoa; phylum Arthropoda; class Insecta; order Lepidoptera; family Sphingidae; genus Hemaris; species Hemaris fuciformis. Next base: position 11,796,969 of record OU015450.1, on the reverse strand, counting down.
TGTTAAGGTTATTTTAATAAAAAAAATTCAAATTGATAATTTTTGTCGACTCAGGAAGAGCATATCCGACTTCATATATCGCGAAAAAATAGGCGATCGTTTTGTTTTCTTTTTCTCATATTATTTTTTCTAATGTACTAAGAACTTAATTTATACATTTCATCAAAAAACTCCAATATGTTTGATACTTGGGTACTTCCCAAGCTTGGGTTAACCTTGCGACGGCATAACATAAAAGGCGATAGAATAGTGATGAAACTCTTCGGCGCATTCGCCAAGATATAGCCGATAAATCACACTAAGCGAAGGAATCGTGATGGCCTCGAGGTTTGGGGACGTGGTCGAGAATCTCGCCGGTCGCGGGTTGAAACCCCAGGCACACAACTATGACTTTTCGAAGCTATGTGTGTATTCACAATGAATTATCACGTACTTTAACGATGAAGGAAAACATCGTGATGAAACCAGCACACGTAAAAGTTCTTAGGAATGTCTTAGGTGTGTAGTCCGCCAATCCGCACTAGGCCAGCGTGGTGGACTAAGGCCTAAACCCTCTCAATGGTAGAGGAGGCCCGTGCCCAGCAGTGGTACGTATATGGGCTGATGATGAAGCCAAGGAATATAGCAAATTACCGGTTTTTGGTGTGACGATGTCGAAAGCGCACTCTACCATCTCTCGAGGATGAAATCCAGGGACGTGCTTCTCTCGATACACCCTGTCGACCACGTATCGACGCATGTTTTTCACGTCAGAGTATGCAGTATGCCTGAAAATAAAAACAAAATTCAAGGGTTTCAAAATGCACCCGGGCGGAGCTTAGACACATCGCTTATGTAATAATGTGTAAATAGAAATCCATTATTTTTGCATGAAATCGAAGGCTTTAATTACAATAGTTAGAATGTTCCAATTTAGGTCAAATATAAATAAATGCACCCACCAGTCACATACATAGTTCTGACCCCACATTAAGATACAAGTCTTGTGTCGTGGGTATTAGAAACTACTAGAGACGTTTCGGTCTCACAAACACCCAGAACCGAAACAAATACTTGTGGATCACACAAACATTTGTCTCGGTGTGGGGATCGAACCCGCGGCCTCTCGTTTCACAAGCTGGTGTCTAGCCAACTGCGCGTCGGGGTTGACAGCATTGCATATGGGAATTCAAATTGATTTTCAAAAATCGATAAAGTTAGTTACTGCCTATGAAGGCTTTCAACATCATTAGCCCATATACGTCCCACAACTGGGCACGGGCTTCCTCAACAACTGAAAGGATTTAGGCCTTAGTCCACCACGCTAGCCTAATGCGGGTTGGCGGACTAATGAAGGCTTTACGAAAATATTAATAAGAGTTTAATTACACTTAAAACTCCAGTCAAATATTAATTGAATAAAGAATATCAAAATGATATAATGCAACAATTTTGCAAGACTTTGAAGAAATGAATATTGTTAGCATTGTTTTGCAAGTGATGGCCTCGAGGTTTAGGCGCGCGGTCGAGAATTTCAGTTTCAAACCCGAAAACAGGTTCAAACCCCAGGCACAGGCACACACCTCTGACTTTTCAAAGTTATGTGTGTATTCACAATGAATTATCACTTGCTTTAACGGTGAAGGAAAACATCGTGAGGAAACCTACACACTTAAAAGTTCTTAAGAATTTCTTAGGTGTGTAGTCCGCCAACCCGCACTAGGCCAGCGTGGTGGACTAAGGCCTAAACCCTCTCAGTTGTAGAGGAGGCCCGTGCCCAGCAGTGGGACGTATTGGGCTGATGATGATGATGATGATGATGTTTTGCAAAAGTGGGCGTGGCTAGGGCATCGCGGGATGCGTGATCGTACGATGCCATCGTCCCATCGAATGCGAAGAAGAAGTACTCAAGCAGCTGTTACTCTCTTTAGCTGGGGGGAATAGTTAATTTTAGCCAAAGCGTTTGTCAATTCGAATAAATATTTTTTTATACCTAAGTATATTTGCTAATTAAGATCTAAAATAGTATCAATAAATATTGGAAGAATGTTAAACACACCATAAACAGATTATAAACTTATTGTTATTTAATTTTTTTTGTAATCTGTGGCGCTAGTGCCTACTCTGTACGCGTCTACTTGTCTCTGTATCCTTTTCCTTTTTTATGCTAGTTATTTTCTATTTTCGGTGTTTCATTAAGTTTCCCACAATAAATTATAAATTAAATAATAACCTGGCGAAAGGCAGTCTCAAGTCATGGGGTAGATGGCACACGTATCCCGATGCTGTCATGACCTTCACAGCGTTAGGATACTGATCCCATGCCGCAGCTCTAGGAGTCAGGAACGGTGGTGAAAATTCGCTGGCTCCATGACTTCGGAATATCTGAAATGAACGTATAATTTTTGGTTACTAACTAACCCTACACGAAAGTCTTTACGCTTTTCAGAATTCTAGAGAATTCTTTTACTCCGTAATCCGTTAAACTTACATCAGAGTTTCTTGGAATATCCTTTAGTCACTTCTGATTTCTTTGTACCCCTACCTTAACGGTTGCGCACTAGCCAATTGACCTCTAGGGTAACTCAGAAACTCACATCAACCCTCTACACAAAATACCAGGTTACCATGGAATGCATATCCCTTTTATATCTTTACCTTGACGGTAGCACACTGGCCTGTCAATCCAGAGTACCCCATTATACCTACACAATACCAATAAATATCAGTTTCTCCATTCAAGATGACTATGTTATTCTCATATTCAATACAACAGTCTGAGATTGTATTAATGAGCTGCTAATTTGGGAAATTCATTCTTTGTATCAATATTGTAAACTATCTCTTGATTGGAAAAGAGCAACACTAGAGTTTCTTGCCCGTTCTTCTCTAGTGATGACTGCCTTCCGAACAGGGTGGTACACTAAATTTTGAAATGACTGAATCTAAGTGATGTATTTGACATTTTATAGATTCAATAAATATTATTTCATTTCAAACCCTCACCCCTCTCACTTACCTTAATAACAGCATCTTTGACAGCGGCAATAGTATCTCCAGGTCTGCTCTTCATCCCATTATGGTACGTGTAGTCTTCAGCTGCCGAGACCCTTTGGTCTAAGCAGGCTGCTACGAGGCGCTGGTACCCTCTAGCTCCCCTGTCGCTTAGTGCGTGGCTCAGCAGGCCGGAGAGCGCGCCTTCGGGTACCGGTCGGGGAACGTGCTCGCTTGAAAGTAGCTCCGCGCAAGTTGGACGCAGACTGGCCTCGTGGTTTAACAGCCATCTGGTGGTTTAATTTGTTTATAGAAGTTATTCCAATAAATACATCTTATTAAAAATAGTATGTTTATTGAAAACAAAAAGTGTGTGTGTGTACTTATGTACACGCGTTAGAAGTTATACTTCATACATAAATATATATTTCCTTAAATATAATATAATAATATATTATAAAATTATTATTTTTTTTTTAATTTATACATAAAATTTGTTAATATACCAGAAATAAAACAAAACGAAAAAAAAATTTTTTTAGATAATAATGTAATAATTAATTAACGATGTAAATAAATTATACATACCGACAATTAACCTCAAATCTATAAATGCTCTCAAAACAGTTTATTCAAATTAGTTTTATCACTAATATTCAATATATATATATATATGTATATATTGTCAGAAATAAGTTGGTGTTGGTGGCAACACTGCATTGGCGAATATAGAGCAAGCGCGGGAAAACGACACAGATCGTATATTTTCTTGATCGGCCTGAAAGTTTTTACGCGTCTTATTATTTGGTTACTATAGTTACGGCATCAGGTCAAATAACAGTCATTTTAAAAGATTTGAATAATTAAATTTTAGTTTCTAACAATATAGATATACTAATAAATAAATAAAATAATCAAAACTACTTAAAATTAAAAAAATATGTCAATCCCTTTTTATTACAGTCACTATTCTACATTCTTAAAATTTAAAACAAACTTTTTCTGAATAACTTTTTGGTGTCGGTGTGCGCGCGCATCGTAAAAAATTCACTCTCATCATTTTTCCCTAACGCGCCAAAAGAAGTATAACTTCAAAAATGTACTCTAGTTTCTTTAGGATTTTGTGGCTTTTATTTTTGTAATATTTAACGTATTACAGACACTAAAACCTTCATGGCATGTGTGTGCACAGAATTGGTCTCATATATTTATTAATGATGGCCTCGAGGTTTAGGCGCGCGGTCGAGAATTTCGGCGCGGTCGGAAAACATCGTGAAAACCTGCACACCTAAAAAGTTCTTAGGAATTTCTTAGGTGTGTAGTCCGCCAACCCGCACTAGGCCAGCGTGGTGGACTATGGCCTAGACCCTCTCAGTTGCAGAGGAGGCCCGTGCCCAGCAGTGGGACGTATTTGGGCTGATGATGATGAATGATGATTTATTAATTACTATATATCTGCAAAGCACTTGAGAAAAACACTTTATTTTTAATAAATACTCAACTATTATTATTATTATTAGAACTACTCGCACAATTACTAACGATGTTTTTGGAATCCTTTGTAATAATTTAATTTTGCTGCAAAATCTATCAATATTAAGTAAAAGACTCACCTAATCACATGAATCTGCTTAGCGTTCTCTTCAACGTCGAAATTCCTCGGCACTATAATGTCCTTGGTCCTTAGGTCTGTCAGTATCATCATCCTTTCCATCCCAGTCTCCAAAGGGGGGTGGAACATTTCAAATAGAATAATTCCTAGCGAATATATATCGACTTTCTGATTGTATATCAATTTCGATGTGGACTGAAGTAACTCGGGGGCGACGTATAAAGCTGTTCCTACCTGAAATGTATTTATTTATGTCTCTTCATACAGGTTACATAGAGAGGTATATTTTAATACTCGAAACTCCGCATTGCTATTGAGAATTTTCTGATGGAAAACTCCAAAAACACTTTGCTCGAACAAAGAATAAAACACAGGACTTCTCGATCACGCTGAGTGTATGAGTGCAAAAAATGACATTACCTGTCCCGTCAGTGAGCCGCCAATTTCTTCTGGTTGTTTTAATTTATCTGTAAACCATAACAAAATGTTCTATACAAAAAACTCTCGGAAACCAAATTAAGTTCTAATTTGTCGTTCAAGAACACAATAAAGACATTCTAAGTAAATATGATAATCCCACCTTCTAAAAGCAAGCCACTGAAAGCCTTCGTAGCGAGACCGAAATCACCAATCTTCACGTGGTCGTGTGAGTCCAAAAATATGTTCATCGGCTTCAGATCTCTGTGGATCATGCCTCTTTGGTGAACGTGGGCCAAACCTCCCACGATCTCCCGGAACAGCCTCCAAGCCCTGAAGTGCTCCTGGTATAGCCCGTTGTCTATGGCATGGCGTAACGTATGCTTCTCGCAAAACTCCATCTGAATGTACAGGACTTGCTTCAATCCCTCAGATTGTGGGTTAACAGGGGCGTCGACTACGTCATCCGACGGTAGTGTGTGGGATTCGTTCGAGTTCTTCTCGAATTGTATGCACTCGCTTGACTCGTCTTCAGGACTGCAATAAAATGTTTTAAATATTAATGGTGCGTAAGGTGTATATATATGCCGAATAGAGTATCAAAGAGCGTGAACCATTCACCGTTCGTCATTCAGAGAATCATGATATCCTAAGATGTATTTTTGCACTTGGTTAAAGGGACCCAGGATAATAGGAAGAAGGAAAACCTGGATAAGTGTACGTACGGTGAGATAACGAAGTAGTAACTTCGTTTAAAAGCAGCAATGTGAAGATGCGATGCTGGAATAGAGACTGAAAAAAGGCTTTCTACAAAGATAAACTAAACAATCTTGTATTTTCTGATATAGGCTACGGCACAAGCCTTAGGGCCTCATACAACTTTCTAAGGCTATTTTCAATTCAGAACTTAGGCCTGGGTTTTCTACTTAACATATCACGTATCAAAGTACCACCCAAAAATACCTAACCATCGCTTATAAATTTCTTAATCACGACCCACCTCATCATATTAAACCAAGGATCCGGTTCATCATCATCATCCTCCTCTTCACTATCGGACGAGGAGTTAGTCTTCTGAACTGGGCCTTCGGACATGGACCACTCCACCTTCACTTCCTGGCCCAGCTTAGCCACTACACAGGCCAGGCTGTCCCCTGGTTTCTTCAAAGGACTCCTGGATGAGACACTGCTGTCTTCCGACTCCTCAGCCACTGTGGTGGATTCGATCCAAGCGTTGTAATACCGCACTACGTTCTCGTGGTTTAAACGAGATAGGAGTTTGACCTCACGAGTTATTTTCTTGTTCAACTGAACGCTCTCTGGGTTTAGGTCTACTCGTTTTATTGCGTAGAAACCGCCGTCGAGTTTGTTTTTCACCTGGAATATTCTGTTTGCTTTGTAAAAAGGTTTTTTGATGCCATCACTTAGTTAAGGTTTTTTTTTTTCATTTTTTGAAAGAGTCATGGGTCTTTTAATTTGGTTAGATATCACCTAGTTTGTGATAAGATGCATTCTATTAAGGAACTAGATCAAGAGAAAGGGCTAGCTTAAGCTTAAGCTAGAAAGTTGAGGTGGAGAAACATTCAATAAAAAGGAAATACAAAAGTCATTTGTAGCGGATATTTTTACTCTTACATTTATTTAGCAAGGCTATTTCATCCTACTTTAGACACGGTAAAGTCTAAATAGAGTTTTTCGACTATTGAGCAATCTCATTCTTTATGGGTTTGCAATACCTAACCTACAGAAGTAATTTTACGCTTTTACAATATATTATTTCATCCCCAAATAGATATTTGGATGGATGCTGCATTCGACACGTTTTTATGGAAGAATTACCATCAGCAAAGTATATTATTTGGGCTTCCTAGGTTTAGTAGCCAAAAAACTTGTTATTTCATTCAAATATTTACCTTCAACACGTCCCCAAAAGCGCCTTTCCCTAGCCAAGCCAGCACTTCGAACTCAGCGTTAAGTCTCGAGTGACCGCCCGTGGCTAGACTTACATGCTTCTGAATCTTCTTCACATCATCTTCATCCTAATGAAAAAAAAATCTACTTAGATATACTATGATTGAAATTTATAGATTCAAATCGTAGCGTAGTTGAAAGTGACAAAGAACTATCAGAAAATTGACAGCCCCGTGGCGCAGTTGGCTAGACACCAGCTTGCGAAACGAGAGGCTGCGGGTTCGATCCCCGCACCGAGACAAATGTTTGTGTGATCCACAAATATTTGTTTCGGGTCTGGGTGTTTGTGAGACCGAAAAGTCTCTCGTAGTTTCTGATACCCACGACACAGGACTTGTATCCTAGTGTGGGGTCAGAACTATGTATGTGACTGTTGGGTGTATTTATTTATTTATTTATTTATAATTATTGGACGGAGCCTTAGGACTTAACTAAGCATAGACTTTAGAATATTTTGATTACTTTCATGTCCAAAGGATGTAAGTAGAGTTAAAGAAAAAAAATTAACTAGCAAATGAATACCTTTCATTATGATCAGCATTTCCAATTTCATTAAGAGCCAAAAGAATAAATTTGTTTACCTCAGACCCACTACCGCTATCGTCTTTCTCTTTTTTCGTGGGTTGCCTGGCTGGAGCGTCAACTAAGAATATGTGGTTCATTAACTGTTTCGCTGACCATTGGGACTGCTCGTCTTCTGTTAAACACCTGCAATAAAATTTACCACTCGATAAACTACTGTTCTATCGATAACTCTAAGATTTATAGATTATACGCTGCTTTACACTACACTGGTAGAGTATCGTCTTAGGAGAATCGATTAAATTTCCAACCAACAGCAGCGTAGTGCAGTTGGCTAGATACCAGCTTGCGAAACGAGAGGCCGCGGGTTCCATCCCCGCACCGAGACTAATAATTGTGTGATCCACAGATATTCGTTTCGGGTCTGGGTGTTTATGAGACCGAAAAGTCGCTCGTAGTTTCTGATACCCACAACACAGGACTTGTATCTTAGTGTAGGGTCAGAACTATGTATGTGACTGTTGGGTGTATTTATTATTATTCTCCAATTTTTTAGAAAGTAATTTCTGAAAGGCATGTAAATTGAAGGCTACAACAATGCTTACATAGATATAACAACATCTAATGTCATAAGAGGTCTTACCTTGATATGAAATCCTTGGCTATATCCGGCAGTTCTTGAGGCAGGTCGGTGTAGGTTCGATCTTGGCTGACGATGGAGAGGAACAACTGCCCGCTCGCGTATATATCTTGCGCAGCCGTCTGTCTGTTGACATGTTACGAAGAAATACCATGGGCTTAGAGATGCCCTAACTTATATATTAATTTATGACTTAATGCCAGTCAAGTCTTCTATCAAACGAGAGACAGTGGGTCCGTTGTTTACGCAATTTGTATTGTTTCTGGGCGTTTTGTGACTTCTCTCTGGTTATTAATGATCTTTGGTCTCAAAAAACCCAGGGCAGACAACAGAGTGGTATTGAACATTGCTTTAGAACAGACTTTCTCACTTTCTTTTTCACGAACCCCTGTTAAAGTTACCAGACCTCCTCTAAAACTGTGAGGGTTTTTAGGCTTTAGTTCACTGCGCTGGCCTAGTGCGGCATGGCAGACAGCAAACTTAAGAAATTCCTTAGAATTTTCAGGTGTGCAGGTTTCCCCACGATGTTCTCTTTCACCGATAAAGTACGTGATAGTTCATTGTGAATACGCACATAACTTAGAAAAGTCAAAGGTTCTCGACCCACATTTTTTTTGCCTAGATCCAGGCCATCACTATTTATTTATTTCATCATCATCATCATCAGCCCATATACGTCCCACTGCTGGGCACGGGCCTCCTCTACAACTGAGAGGGTTTAGGCTTTAGTCCACCACGCTGGCCTACTGCGGGTTGGCGGACTACACACCTAAGAAATTCCTAAGAACTTTAGGTGTGCAGGTTTTATCACGATGTTTTCCTTCACCGTTAAAGCAAGTGATAATTCATTGTGAATACACACATAACTTCGAAAAGTCAGAGGTGTGTGCCTGGGGTTTGAACCTACGACCGCCGAAATTCTCGAGCGCGCACCTAAACCTCGAGGCCATCACTGCTTATTTATTTATTTATTTTATGATTATTTATTTATACAGTTATACATTTACATCCATATTAAATTATTCTACGGACTCTGCACTAAGCGTGGCTCGTATCACAGAGACAGCAAAATAGAGCTACTAAATTTATGATATTTATTAAATTTCTACTAACATTAAATATATCGACAACTTACCTATCACAGTAACTGTCGCAGTCCATCATCTCCACCAATCGCGAGTCCAGCGCCGCCCCCACCAGTTTCACCCTCCCATAATCATCCAAATACACATTCTCCGCCCTTACGTCCCTATGCAAAACACCCACACTGTGCAACTCGAACAACGCACTCAAAACACCGTTCGCTACATTCCTCAGTAATTTCAACGCCTCATATTTATCACCGAATCCGTTGAATTTCTTCTTCACATTTCTCAAAGAAGTGCCGAGGATAAAAGACCTGAAAATGTATATGCTTTGGTTCTGCTTGTATTTTATGACCTCTTTGCACGTTTCCATGGCAACGTAGGGGACTAACGACGGGTGGGTGATTCGGGAGGCGGCTCTGAAATCGTTCTGGAGTGATTCTTGTTGTCGATTTCGCATTTGAAAATCGCCTGAGGGTGATATTGACCATTTTTTGGTGATCAATTGCTCGCCAGTTTCTTCGTCTATCGCTAGGTAGGTTATTGCGCCCATTGAAGAATGTCCTGTGAGGAATTATAGCTCTAAGAAATGGTTGACATCAAAGACTTAGTAACTCCTACGCCACTGATTTTGTATGAATGTTGGCACAGACATACGAGTTAGACTCAGTAAAAAAAGAAGTAGGTCTTTTAAAGTAAAAATCTTCTACAACTTTCTTTCTTAATACAACCACAAATTTTGACGTAGATGAAAACTTATGCGAAAGATACAGACGAATTTTGAAAACTGTATTTGATACTTTTTAAATTAGTTTTTTATGTGCATAATTAACAAATTATACTTATCTGGTAAACAGCTTACCGAGACAGTTTCCTATGTAAACTTTCTTGTTGTTCTTCTGCGTGACTCTGAGAACGACGACTCCTTTAGCGTTGCAGGTGCACGGCACCTCGGCGGTTCTACTCCGAGCCGCCTTCTTCATTGGGAACATTTTGTCGTCCGCATAGCTGTAATAACATGCGGTGGCGGTACTTCCATAGAAGCCCAAAAACCTTACAAATTTTCGAATAATAATCTTAACGGTTTAAATTTTTATTTAAACCCACAAAAAACAATTATAAACTAGACATCACAAAATTAACGTGCAACACTTTTGGGCTTATATGGAAGTACCGCCACATGTATGATTTAACATGTTTATTTGCTATTAGTATCGTATGTATAGCAATTATGCATGTAGCCTGCCTTGTTGGTCAGGAGGAACAAAAATTAAGTGCGATCAAGCCGTACCTGGCTCCCTTTGGGGTTTGATTTGGTAATTCTCAATATGAGCACGGTGTGTAAATGTACTTATTTAAAAAACACACTCGCACCCACGCACGCACCTACGCACGCACGCATACACACACACATAAGATAATAAACTATGGCGTACAGTAGACTAAAAACTAAAGGTGGCGTTATTACACAAGGCGATCTCTCACAGACAACTAAGGATGGAGATGTAGGAAGAGAAATGTGGAACTAAAATACTGCAACAAGAATTCTTAGGTGAATATTTCTGTCTTCCCCTTCGGGGATGCTCTGATAGCGACCACTGGGTATATAGGTTCAAAACCCGCCAGGGTATACCGATACCCATCCGGTTACCAACACATACCTTTGAGTGGAATTCTAAGTAACATTTTAGTAATTTTCTGCTCATTTCTTTTTGGTCCGCAATGCTCTTATTAATCAATAGTCCGTTTATTTTCCTCTGCACGATAAAACATTAATTTTAAATAATTTACCACACTAGTTCTGGAGTGTCTGCTTGTCCATCAGTGCTATCCATCTCCTGACTGATGCTGGACATGTGAGACCTCTGTCTGCCGGCGCCTTTCAATATATTCTGCCGCCTTTGGATCTCGTCTTTTATCTTTTGTCGCTAGAAATAATTGATACAAGCACAGTTGTAGTAGAAGTAATTCATCATCATCATCATCAGCCCATATACGTTGCACTGCTGGGCACAGGCCTCCTCTACCATTGAGAGGGTTTAGGCTTTAGTTCACCACATTGGCCTTTTGCGGGTTGGCGGACTACACACTTAAGAACTTTTAGGTGTGCAGGTTTCATCACGATGGTTTCCTTCACCGTTAAAATAAGTGATAATTCATTATGAATACACACATAACTTTGAAAGTCAGAGGTGTGTGCCTGGGGTTTAACCCGCGACCGCCGAGATACCCGCGACAACCAAGATAATTATAATTAGTTGAAGTAATTATTTACCTTCTTTTAATTTTTTTAGTGTGGTGTCAGAACTATGTATATGTGTGACTGTTGGGTTTATTTATTTCGTATTATGTTTAACGTAGTTTGTAGAGACAGATAAGGGTAAATGATGTACACACCTCTTCCTCTTCCTTTGCTTGCAGAACATGTTGTTTCATTTTTTCCGTTTCATTTTTCTCTTTCAACATTTCTTCATAACAGGACAGGGTCGGCTTATTGTGATCATGGAGGAATTGCTAAAAAAATTACATACATACATACATTTATACCTGTATCCCCAAGAAGTATATAGAAGTCAGTGGCGGTACTTCCATAGAAGACCAAAAGCCCAGATCGCCTAACAAAATTCCAATTAATAAATCTTTAAGCTTTAAATTTTAAATTAGCAAAAGTAATTTCACATATAAATGAGAATATCCTGACCCCATATTAAACAATTATAAAGTAGACATTACACAATCAACATATAATACTTTTGGGCTTCAGTGGAAGTACTGCCACTGATATGAAGTGTCTATTCTACACCAACATATAGCTTACTATTTTTGAAGAATAAAGGGGTGAGTACATTGTTTCCTACTACTCAAACATATTTATTTTCTCTGTGATCTAAATTATAAAGTTAACGCACTTAGTTGAGAGCACAAGCTGATTATATATATGATTTTTATTAATTTGTTTTCCAATATTATTATTATTATGTCTGCCTCGTGGCCTCGCGGCACAAGTATAAGCTGTGCGATCTAGAGGTCCTGGGTTCGATTCCCAGGTCAGGCAAAATGTTTTGGGGTTTTTTCAAGTGTTTTTTTTTGTTAATAGGAAATTCTGAGTATCAGCCCAGAGTCTGGGAATAAGTCCTGAGAAATGGCAATAGGCTTGCCCTCTATTGTGGGACTGATACATAACTGGCGAAACTTACAGAAATGCAGAAATGCACCCTAACCTTTCGTGGAATACAAGCGTGAGGTATGTATGACAAATACCTGTGCATGTTGTGCCAGTTGAAATATCATAACTTCACCACACAACTGACTGGCCAAAGATTCCAATTCTGCAAGTAGTTTTGTTCCATTATCTGTAGACAGTCCATGCATTTTGTGGATAGCCATAGTGGGTGCCCTGTAATCGTAAATAAAAGAAACAATAATATTTTTTACTAATTAATAATTGATAGCCTAAAGAAATATTTCAATATAATAGAAATATAATGTATACATATAATACTTATGATTTTGCCAATAGCCATCAACCTGATAGTTGCCAAACATATACTTTTACTTCATAATATGGATGATAATCATTTGATATCATTATCACACCTCATCATTGAAGTATTTTGTTTTTATACGCTTTATATTAGCTTCATACGTATGTTAATATAAATAAATAATAAATAAATACACCCAACAGTCACATACATAGTTCTGATCTCACACTAAGATACAAGTCTTGTGTCGTGGGTATCAGAAACTACGAGAGACTTTTCGGTCTCACATACACCCAGACCCGAAACAAATATTTGTGGATCACACAAACATTTGTCTCGGTGCGGGGATCGAACCCTCGGCCTCTCGTTTCGCAAGCTGGTGTCTAGCCAACTGCGCCACGGGGCTGTCAAGTATGTTTGTATGTTAGTATGTAACGGAATCTTTGAACATGATTTTGACCCTCTTCAAGACATCGGATTAACTCGAAATTTGGCATCCTTACTAAGGACCGATGACAATTCAATATTTCAAATAGTTTGACCCGTTATCTTTACTAGGATAACCAGGATTAGCGAATTTTTGTTTACCTGCGACCCGCACCCGGAGTGACTGCGTCAAGGAGCGACTACTAGGGGTGTGCGAATAAATCGAACTTACGAATTATTCGTTCCGAATCGAATGTTAATATTCGATTTTCGAATTACTCGTCATTTTTCGAATAATTAGAAAATTTACAAATAATTCGCGAATTGACATATAATTTTGGAATTTTCGAACTATTTGTCAATTTTTCAGATATTAACATAAGTAGAGAAAAAGTATTAACATAAAGTCTTACAACAAAAAAATATTAGTGATATTTTGAGTATCAGATTTTTTTTATACAATAGAGTACACAAATCACTTAAAGCCTCGATTATTTTTTTTTAATTTACAATTTATTGAGAATATTAAGTATATAATTATAAAAAGAACAGAATTTTTCGAATAATTCGTAAATTCGATTCGAATTTCGAATCGAATAGTAATATTCGATTCGAACGATATTTGCACACCCCTAGTGACTGCGTCAAGACCAATTTCTTCCATACGTCGATAAAGAAGTTTCACTTTAAAAAGTTCTATTATTTGAGATAAGCATAGGACTACTCGCAAGTGACAGCACGTATTGTCAACGGCAAAGAGTATAGTAATATAAGTAACGCCGGAGTCCACTCATAATTACGAAGTCTTAACTACGTAACATAAACAAAATAACAAGTTTTTACAAATAGGTAACGTAAAGAAATAACAACAACAAAAACTTAACAAGGTTCAACGATCAAAAACAAATATCACAATTCACAACGAAAATTGAGACAAATCTCGAAAACCGCATTGACGTAAATGGAAAATTCTTGACGGTTAACGCTAATATGGCCGCCATTTTTTCGTCCTGCATACTACTAGAGGGCGTCATCGTCTTCGAAAAAGTACTTTGCTCTAAGTGCGCCCCCCCTGGTCAACGGTCACTCCATGCCATGCGCTCGAAGAATTACATATTTGCGCAATGATTCATGTACAATTGTGGGCAGTAGCGTGCACTCTTTCAGGTCCATAGATTCAACTTGAGTTCTTAACGGCAGTGAACAATACGTTCCCGCTTAAGCTATTGTATTCTATTACCTCTAAGCATTCATGTTCGGGCGTTGCTCCTATTTATATAGAAACAACAATGGTAAATGAAATTAAAACACAGAGAAGAAGGAGATTGGACAACAAGAGACGGAAGTTAAGAGACAAATATTTAAAGTTCTCTAGTGAAGAAATAGAACATGACTCTTCAAGAAGAACAGGAGAGAGTATATGAGAAATTATAGAGCCTCACAATCTGGAGAAAAAAGACCAGCTCGCTTACATCAAATGCGTCAGTATAATGCCGAATACCAAGCTTCACAACCTGAAGAAGAAAGAACTCTTCGCTTACATCAAGCACGCAAGCTTTATGCAATAGCTAATAGAGATGTAAATATCATAAAGCTATTGCTAAATAATCACTAAAAAATGAAAAATAAATAATATTAAGCCTCCTCATATACAAATACATATGTATTTATTAAGCATAGCATTATTTTCTAAAATTATTTCATCAATGCTTATTTTTCCATAAAGTGCAGTACAATTAAGTTTTTAGATTATAAATTGAGACTTTGTATTGTAATTGACTCATATTAAACCGGTATTATTTGTAGCTTTACTTACTTATCAGGGTAACTAGGGCAACACTTGAAGTGTAATGTAATTGAGCAGTGCACACCCTGGATATCACTGTTGTGTAGCGGGTTCAGAGTCAGAAGTATGTCTAGCGGTCTCCACACCTTCCATGCTATGTTCTCACGGTTATCTTTTACCGCATCACCATATATAGACTAGAATGAATAGAAAGCTTAACATATGAATGTATTAGCTATTGATTAGGCCTTAATAGGTCAAAGTCAAAAGCTTGAGTTATCTATGTTTGCAAAAGAGAATATCTGTTAAGATAGATTTATGGTTAACACGTATGTCTAACTATAATTTACAAGCAATAAACTGATGTCATTTCATAATCATCATCAGCCCATATACGTCCCACTGCTGGGCACAAGCCTTCTCCGCAACTGAGGGAGTTAAGGCTTTGGTGATAGCCAGGTGATGTCATTTGCCACATCAATTGTAATAAATGGAAAAAAGTAACTTTGGCAAAGATTTCCTTTGGAAACAGTTACTTTTGTTTAGTTCTTTTTAATTTAACCATACAATAATATTTAAGCAATAGAATAATAGTATTATCGAGGAGATAATAATTTGTATAGTACAAGTAACTAACATTGAATATTTTTTACTATTTACTAGAAAATACACATTTCAATATGAATCTTTGTTTTAAAATTGAATCAACTTAAACCTTTCTAAAATTTAATGAAGTCAAACAAATAGTTAAAAAATAGGTTAATATACAATAATAAATAAATAACCTGCAAAGCTGCTAGCTCGTTGTCCTGACGTTCCTCGTTTGTTTCGTCACTCATTGTTACCGAGATATCAACATAATTATGCCGAAACTAACATTAAGAGGAAGTAAACTGAATATATTGAGAATATTAGTAAAATTCAGTTAGAATTTACCAAAATAATATTTCAGTAGGTATCGTATACTCGATGTAAATATGTCATGTTGACTGTTACATGATGACGTTTAATTCATTCGTCCGGTAATGGAAAAACGACGGCACCATCTGACAAGCTTTATTCTGTTAATTATTTCAAAATCTTGGATTCCAAAACAAGGAAATTCTTAATCTCTATACCATAGCATAAAATACCATTTTTAAATTTGCCAAAAGATATATCCCACTTGGCAGAGCCTATATCTTGAGATGTTCTTTAGTTAGTCGCTTACAAAGTAAAAAATAAACGTAGCGGCACTATATTTTTAAATTAAAATCTTCATGCGTATTAAATTTTCATAGGGGTTAGAAGACCTTTAAGGTAATGGCACTAGTAGTTGACCATGTACCTGTAGTTGACCACCAATGCACATAAACAGATAAAATAAGAATTCGCGGCATATTTTTAAACTAATTCCATATTGAGTAGTCAGTGCTGTCATGTGGTCTACGAAGCGCGCAAACTACGACTCCATTATTTTCAAATATTAAAAATAGCCTCCAGTTGTTTGTTGATTGACGCACCGTAAATCTATTATTCGTTTTTTTGTTATAATTTTCTTAAGGATTGAAAAAGTTTGAAGTTAAATATTAACAACTTTGTCACCTTGTTGATGGTAAGTGTTTTGATTTTCTTGTTCGTTAAGGATTAATTGAGGTAACAGGGTATTTAAAATACGAAAATTTGTTTACAAGATTGAGATGTGGGGGTGGTCCACTACTGATTCCGTTTTAGCATGATTTTCTAGTAATTGACCAGGATGGTCAACTTCTGATGAATTTCTGTATCATGTAAATGTACTGTACGGAATAATATATGAAGGGCATCATCAATTAGAATTAACTATTTTATTTACTTTTACAATAACTTAATTTTATTTAGTAGTTGACCACCTTTATTGTAAGGTACGAACAGTTACTAAAACCAAATTTTCACCTTGTAGATGTCTGGGAAAAGGGGTACATTCCTAAATTATACTGAAGCTGCAATGCTCTCAGCAGTAAATGTCGTTCGTCTTCATAAAACACCCATAAGAACGGCTGAAAAAAAATCATCTCACAATAATGATGGTGTTTTGGAAACCACAATGGAACCATCGGCAACTGCGGTACTTATTACTGTTGGTGACGAACTAGTGCTAGTGACGATCCCAGGATCACCAGCAATTAGCATTGCTGATGACATATTTGAAACCACTCTAGATCAATTTGACATCATAGGTCCTAACGATATGCTTGAAAATATGCGTAAACTTTCAACTACTGTTGTCTGATTAAGAATCTGACAAAAGCCTCGGCAAAAAGTAAATGTTGAATTTGTCATATTTAAGTACGGCATTGAGGTTTAGGCACGCGGTCGAGAATCTCGACGGTCGCAGGTTCAAACCCCAGGCACACATGACTGACTTTTCGAAGTTGCATATGTGTGTATTGATAAAGAATTATCACGCACTTTAACGGTGAAGGAAAACACCGCGATGAAACCTGCACACCTAAAAGTTCTTAGGAATTTCTTAGGTGTGTAGTCCGCCAACCCGCACAAAGCCAGCGTGATGGACTAAGGCCTAAACCCTCTCAATTGTAGAGTAGGCCGGTGCCCAACAGTGGGACGTATATGGGCTGATGATGATGATGATGATGAAGTACGATAATAACTTTTATCCCGGAAAAGTACTTAAAGCTATAAAAAAAAACAGCTACAATATCATCGATGAAAGCAAATGGTCGATTGTGGAAATGGCCAGAACATTTATTAACGAGCGGGGGATGTTATTGTTATTATATTTCAAATAAAACGCAAAGTTGTCTTAATTTGCCTTCTTATTTAACAAATAATTAAAAAATCTGAATGGTCAACTACTGATGCAAAACATGGTCAACTACTAGTTTTTAGGTGGTCAACTACTAAATCTCTTATATTAAGTTTTATTTTCATTTTTTTACTTGAATGCAACCATTGTACAAGAAAAAATACTAGCTCGTTTCGTTAAAAGACTTGCACAGAGTTAACAAAACAAAACACTCATTGAATTCGAATGATGATTAAAGTTAGGCATTAAAAAAGAAATTTCTGTGTCCTTAAGTGGTCAATTACTAGTGCTATTACCTTATTATGTATTTTTAATAGCTTGTAATTTTATTTAATTCATGAAGAAACAAATCGATGATGATACCGGAACATGAGACGGAATTATAAATTATGGATTTCTGCACGTTTTCAATTTTTACTTTTCAACTATTTATTTATTGATTTAAAACTTTATTGTACACATAAGATTTAAACTATGGAGCACTAAAGTACAGAAGGTGGTCTTATCGCACATGACGATCTCTTACAGAGTAGCATGAATAGCGATATGGGTAGAGAAATGAAAGGTAGTCGTAAGTGCACAAGGTCAAATAAAAAAATTAAAACACAGATCGTAAAATATATTAATAAATATACATATAATATACATTACACATAAACATACATATAAGTATTCAAGTTTCTATATTCACAGCAAATATTTATGTTGCCTCCTCAGACAGAGAGCATTCAGACTTCTCGTCAAGCATAATTTGCTCTTAAATCCTTTTAAAGGGTAGGAAATATTTGTTAGTTTAAAGAAATCCCCTGTTGGATATAACAACATCAAGAATTAATTGCTTCGAAATTAAATTGCGAAAAATAAACCTGTTTCTGCTTTATCCTGCAGCAGCAAGTACATAAGTACGATTGCGAGCGTAAACATCTAAAAAATATTGATAAATTCTTGTATTTATAAAGGCAGAATATTATGACAGACCTATTTTTTATAACATTGTTTCTATGCATTACTAGTTCAAAAGCTGATAATAACAAAAGCACAACTTTTGTTTAACACTTTATTTTCTATTAACAATTATTGAAACAGACTTGAGGAAAATCTAACTTTTGTGCTACTTCCAGCATGATGGGTGCTAATGTATTTTGGCCCCATGTCCGGACGCTATGGTACGTGGTGGTCGCTGAAAACTAAAAAAATACCTTTATTTAAAAATATATTCAATAAGTTATATTCATACCTCATGGTACATGGCACAGGTCGGTCGGGCAAAGTGATATTGGGATTTAGTTCTGATGCCACATTAAGATACAAGTCTTGTGTCGTGGGTATCAGAAACTACGAGAGACTTTTCGCTCTCACAAACACCCACACCCGAAACAAATATTTGTGGATAACACAAACATTTGTATCAGTGCGGGGATCGAACCCGCGGCCTAATGCGGTTTGGTGATTTTTTGGCAAATTTCGGTTTTGTTTAAGAAATTTAGGCGTGCAGCTTTACGTGTTCCCTTTGGAGTGTTTTTTTAGTAAAAATAAGTAAAACGCAAATAACTTATATACTTTCAAAAACCCTTTTTTTCACGAGAGGAAAGCTCCTTAAGCTCCCCTGTTCGGTACCTCGAAGAGGCCGAAAGGGGTATATCGGGGTCTCTGGCCTTCCACCTCGGCGCGCGGAACATATATACTTTCAAAAACCCTGCCCCTATGACAGTACAATACTTACTACTCTGGATAGAACTTCTGTGATATTATTGGCTGGCATATAAATCATCCTAGACAGACCACCCGATAAGTTGGTTATTGCAGCTGACGTTGACAGCTCGTTCGTAATCAAGTTCTTGGACACCTGTTGATGTGATTAGAATTCTGTATAATGTTGTAGTGACAGTCAATACTATCAACATGTCAAAAGTAATTTTAAAGAGCAAAATCATTCAAACATACTTTTGACCGCGTGCTTTCGACATTTGAAAGTTGCAAACATTGTCACATTACGCTAACGGTGCGGCTCACCTGGCCCTTCGATCACAAGTAAATATGTTTACGTCAATTTATAAATCATCATCATCATCAGCCTATATACGCCCCACTGCTGGGCACGAGCCTCCTCTACAACTGAGAGAGTTTAGGCCTTAGTCCTTTAATTAATAAATATTGGAGGATAAAGCATCATCCTCAAAAATAAGAACAGCTAAAAGTTATATTTTGGTATCGTCATTATTATCACCCGCATGACCGCTACTGCTGGACCATAAAAGCATTCAGATTGCGGCTTAAAGTTAGCCTATCGCCTTCAACTGCTGAATATAGGTCTCCACATAAACAGATATTTTAAATCATATCATAAATTTATGAAGATAGAATAAGCAGCATCGTTTCTCAAAATTTCGCATCACTAAAAGTCTGATGGAGATATCTTCTCTCCATAAAGCAGATATCAATGTAACTATTAATATATAAACATACTGTACCTCTAACTGAAGACTTGTCAGCGTATAACCATAAATGCCGGTGAATCTGTGGACTTTCTCTCCAAACTGGTCAAAGATCACGTCGTATCCGTACCTCGAGTTTCTGAAGTGTAACAAGCCTCGGACTGCCGCGATAGATACTGGTTCCTCATCGATAGTTCTGCGTGCCACGCTTTGGGACATGGCAGTGACATCTATCTTCTGAATTGAGAGGAGGAAGGCATTGGTGTAGGTCACATTACCCAAAACATGCCAGTTGTACATTGATGTGCTGAAAGGAATAAATTTTTGAGGATTAACTTGGTCGCTGTGTCCCGCAGGATACTTTTTTAAAATTTTAGACCAGTCTGGACCAAATTTTAAGTAGACACGACTATATTTTTTTTACATACATACATAAACTCACGCCTGTATTCCCCGGAGGGGTAGGCAGAGGTGCATTTCTGCACCCACATTTCGCCCGGTATGTATCAGTCCCACGTAATAGGGGGCGAGCCTATTGCCGCTTTTCGGGCACACTTCCAGACTCCGTGCTGTTACTGAGAATTTCCTAATGGAAAAACCCAATATCACTTTGCCCGACCCGGGAATCGAACCCAGGACCCCTAGATCGCACGGCACATACTTGTACCGCAAGACCACGAGGCAGTCATATATTTTTTTTATCGAGAGGAAAGCGCCTTAAGCTCCCCTTTCGGTACCTCGGGGGAGGCCGAAAGTGGTATGTCGGTGTCTCTGGCCTTCCAACTTGGCGCGCGGAACAATTGTCCGTTTATCTGAGTTAATTTAAATTAATTAATTCATGTTTTAGACAAGTCTGGACCAAATTTTAAGTGGACACGACTGTTTTTTTACGATAATGCTACCGGAAAAAAATCGGGATTAAAAATATCCTAAGATTCTATCCGCATGACAATCTATTTATATCTATTAGAAATATAAATAATGATCTTTCATTATTAAAATGATAGTAGAATATTAACTGGCTTACAAACCCTTCTAGTAGCTCATAGGGCTTGTACATTAGATCATTAGGCCACCAGAAGTTTAACCACGCGTGGCGAAAGATGGATTCATAAATGTCTACCCCTTCTGTGTAATGGTATACATGGCATGGTATGGCTTGTGTAGCTGAAATGCTAACAAATTTAAATTTATTTATGTAAAGGTAAAATTAGTATTTTAATCAATTCAACGCGCGGTTTTCAGTTATTTGACCATCGCATTAAAATTATTCCAAACCAATAATAAATTTAATGCTTATTTGAACATAGTCAAACCGGAAATTACCATTCATGGGTATTTGTGATATGTTTAGCGCTTTGTATGTTATTGAAAATTAATTTATTTCGTTAAATGTAATTATTTAGATCTATGTTTATTGAACAATTAATACTCGGGGATTTCGTCTGTTTTTTTTTATTGAGTAAAAAAAGTATAATAAATAAGAATAGTAATAAACACACCAAACCGTCACATACATAGTTCTAACCCCACACTAAGATACGAGTCTTGTCTCGTAGGTATCAGAAACTACAAGAGATTTTTCGATCTAACGAACAACCAGACTCGAATATTTTTTTTTGGTGCGGGGATTGAATCCATGGCCTCTCTTTTCCCAAGCTGACGTCTAGCCATATGTCCTACCGCTGTCGAATAATATAAATGCATTATAGATTTTTACTTCAGAAGCAAGTGTGTCTTTTTGTCAGCCTCTATTTACGTCTCGCTAGCATAAATGTGTCGACGTGACGAATAATCGAAACTGTTTTTTCCCTTCATTATTTTATTCAGTCTCAATATACTTACGACCATGAAGCAATAAGGTTCTTTTCATAGGAGGATATAAAGGACTGTGTAAAAGAGTGTCTAAAATTCTGATTGTATTATTTTTATTCTCAGCCTATCGCCGTCCATTGCTGAACGAAGGCCTCACCAAGTAGGCGGCAACCATACCAGTCTTGAGCAGCCCTCATTCATCCGCTACCTTTCTCAAGTCGTCTTCTTGTGTAAATATAAATAATTTAGTATCTTACTTGACTACTGCGGTGAAATCCTCCAACTTTAATTTGCTAAACCCTCGTTTTTCCACTTCATATATGGTCTCCTGTACTAGATTTGAAAAGTAAGTAGTAAAGTTTTGCACTCTACCTCGACTCTCTGAAAGGTAAATAAAATGCGTAGTAAGAAAAATAGATCCAAACAAACCAGATTGCTTGAAGCCTGTCTCTGCACCCGCAGCATATACGAGGGCAGTCCGATAAGTACTTAGCCTCACCGCCCGATGGCACCACTATCGTAAGATAAATTTACCATCATGTAGCACATCTTCGTAGACGGCTATTGTCAAAATTTCAGCCGAATTGGATTTGTAGTTTTGTTTTGACCGCGTGTGTAAGCGGACGTGTCCGCGGATTTTCGAAAAATGGAAAAAGAGCAATATCGGCCGGTGATTTGATTCTTGTTTTTGGAAGGGAAATCGCGCAGCGATATCAAAAAGCGCTTGGATGCTGTTTACGGTGACTCTTCTCCTTCAATGGCGACCGTCAAAAATTGGTTTAACGAGTTTCAACGTGGTCGCACGTCAGTTTTTGATGAGCCACGCCCAGGTGCCCCAAAAACGGCTACCACGGAGGATAACGTGAGAAAAGTCCCGATCTTGTATTGGCAGACCGCCGATTGAAGGTGCGCGAGATAGCTGAGACAGTAGGCATCTTAAAAGACCGCGTGGGTCATATCCTGCATGAAATATTGGGCATGAGAAAGCTGTCGGCTCGATGGCTGCCGCGTTTGCTCACTTCGGACGACAAGCGCATCAGTGACACAACTTCAGAGCAGTGTTTGACACTGTTTAGGTGCAATCCGAAGGGGTTTCTGCGTCGTTTCGTGACCGTCGACGAAACATGGATTCACTGGTACACACCAGAGACCAATAAACAGTCGAAACAGTGGACTTTACCCGGCGAATGTGCTCCGAAGAAGGCGAACACTGTCCCATCGGCCGAAAAGGTGATGGCCACCGTTTTCTAGGTTTCACAAGGTGTGATTTACATCGACTACCTGGAGAAGGGCAAAACGGTCACAGGGCTCTACTATGCCGAACTATTGGGCCGATTCAACGCTGAATTGTAGAAAAAACGGCTCCATTTGGCGAAGAAAAAAGTGCTCTTCCACCATGACAACGCACCGGCTCACACCTCCGCCGTCGCAACGGCCAAATTGGTCACATTAGGCTACGAACAGCTGCTCCATCTACCGTATTCTCCAGATTAGGCCCCGTGTGACTTCTTTTTGTTTCCAAACTTGAAAAAGTCCGTCGCCGGACAGAAATTTGAGTCGAATGAGGAGGTTATCGCCGCCACGGAGGCCTACTTTGTAGACCTCCAGAAAACGTTCTTTTCAGACAGCTTAAAGAAGTTGGAGCATCGCTGGGTCAAGTGAATCGAGTTGAAAGAAGACTGTGATGAGAAATAAATCGCCACTTTTCCAAAATTTTCGTTTTTCTTTTGTAGGCTAAGTACTTATCGGACTGCCCTCGTAGGTATGTGCAGTTATATTCATTGTGTTCTAATTGAAATAATTTTATTTAAAAAAAATGTACAGAGAAAAAATTAAACTCCGAAACATAAACGACATAAAATTACACCGTCCGTGAACTAACTACGGTAAAAATGTGTCATGTACGAAGGGCGAAATATAACAATAAATTACCAAATATAAAACAAGAATATAATATAACTAGCTTTTGCTCGCGACTCCGTCCGCGTAGACTACATAGTTGGGTTCAGAAAGAAAATAAGTCTATTTTACTCCACAGAGTCCCATTTATGTCCATACCAAAAAATCATTCAAATCGGTCAAATAGACGTGAAACGTGTGCCGCCGCGCACCGGCCGGCCGGCTTGTACATCATTGCGCGCTTTATAATTTTTTCGCTGCGGTGTTATTTTAAAACTACGATATCTTCTAAGATACTCATTGAAATCAAATGATGTAAAGGGCAAATTTCTTTAAAATTAAATACTTGTGATGAATAACGTATTTATTTAGATAAGGATTAATATCGTCTTTATGAAAACACCATTTACAAATAATGCTTTATTTAAGAACAAATTTGGTTAGCATAAAAAAGGTTATAGTGAGCCAACCTTAAAAGATAGACATATGCTGTCGCGAACTTTTTTTTAGAACTTTTAAAGGCGAACAATTCGGTTATACATTATTTTAGCGAACCTTTAACCGTTTCCGCAACGCACGCAGCGAAAGTTCTCAAAAGGAAAAAATACCTCCGATTTTGAAACATTATTTATTGGTGCTCCGCTCCTATTGGTCGTAGCGTGATGTTATATAGCCTATAGGCTTCCTCGATAAATGGGCTTTCTAACGCTGAAAGAATTAATCAAATCGGACCAGTAGTTCCTGAGATTAGCGCGTTCAACCAAACAAACAAACTAACTCTTCAGCTTTATATATTAGTATAGATAATATTGTTCAAAAAATACTTCAATAATACCTCTTAAAAAATTAACCTATCGACTCTCAGTAAATGATAACACCGCGCTTACAAGTCCTATACGTATTTCTGTGAAACTAGTTCTACTCATGTTTTTGTCACTTTTTTCATTGGATTGTATTCGCAACAAATTGTTGAACTCACGTCAGATCACGTGACCCTGATCGAAAATGCGTAAGACGCATATAAATTGTCATGTTTGTGTACTTTAGCGCATTAAATATTGTATTTTACCACGTAAATGATAGTACTGTTATAAGAAATTTATGCGAAATTATTCCATAACCATTCCAAAATGTGCAGTGATGGCCTCGAGGTTTAGGCGTCGAGAATTTCGGCGGTCGCAGGTTCAAACCCCAGGCACACACCTCTGACTTTTCGAAGTTATGTGTGTATTCACAATGAATTATCACTTGCTTTAACGGTGAAGGAAAACATCGTGATAAAACCTGCACACATAAAAGTTCTTAGGAATTTCCTTGGTGTGTAGTCCACCAACCCGCACTAGGCCAGCGTGGCGGACTAAGGCCTAAACCCTCTCAGTTGTAGAGGAGGCCCGTGCCCAGCAGTGGGATGTATTTGGGCTGATGATGATTCCAAAATATTCAAAAATGGCCGATACAACGTTAATGTTGAAGTTTTCACTTCTGCCGGCACTCCCGAAGTGCCACCCGTTTTATTGTTATAGGTTTGTTATTTATAAGTAGGTTATTTTTTACAAATAATTATGTTTCTATTGTAAGTGAATGTAAATTCTGTTTGAGAAATATAGCTCAATCTTTATTAGTCCAAATACATACGTGCTCCTGCTGCGATTGGGGGACTATACTTCTAAGTAATTCCTTACGAAAGCGCCTTAGGAGTACGGAATTTCGAAATATAATAACTCCGAAGTAAATGTCCGTAGGATTTGAACCTAGACCGCGTGTCTCATCTTCCAGGCCATCACAACTTTAATACTAATATTATAAGGCTTAAATTCGTATTTGTATTCCAAACAAGATGTTTAGTTATTTACAGCGATAATGGATAGTAACATAATTAATTTACATCAAAACATGACAAATACTTGAAAAAAGCATTAAAAATCTTACCCCAAGTCTGTCCAAAGACATATGGAAGACAGAAAACCAAAAGAACGGAATACTTCAACATTTTACTGCAGATGAAATAAAGAAAAACGAAAGCACGTCTCGCATTCAAAAACGATTGGCTGTTATCAATCTAATTGATCGTTCATATCTGAGCGAAATGAATGTAAATTAACTGATTGTTCTTAATGATAAAGTTATCGTGCAACTTTGTTGGAGGATGGAGTCTATCGCCCTTGATGTCGATGCTAGGTTATTGATAAGTCTTGTTATTATTAATGTCAAGGATGTATTTTCTGTTTGTTTGTTGTTAAAAAAGTATAATTTTAATAGGTTGTAATATGGAACCCATATATGTCCCACCTCGAGGCCATCACGACTTAATACTCACTGTACTGTAATATATTAAATAAATTATATCGATGAAAGATATTGCCTACACCTAAAAATAACACAAGAAAGTTGTTAATGTATTAGGCCCTTTTTAAGTAGATTTATAAATACTTATTCGAAACGATACTTCTTAAAAAACGACATTTAGTATTTGGAGCTAAAA
The DNA here is from genome assembly GCA_907164795.1 of Hemaris fuciformis. Classification (NCBI taxonomy): domain Eukaryota; kingdom Metazoa; phylum Arthropoda; class Insecta; order Lepidoptera; family Sphingidae; genus Hemaris; species Hemaris fuciformis. Next base: position 11,770,633 of record OU015450.1, on the reverse strand, counting down.
AGCAGTGATGGCCTCGAGGTTTAGGCGCGCGGTCGAGAATTTCGACCGTCGCAGGTTCAAACCCCAGGCACACACCTCTGACTTTTCGAAGTTATGTGTGTATTCACAATGAATTATCACTTGCTTTAACGGTGAAGGAAAACATCGTGATAAAACCTGCACACCTAAAAGTTCTTAGGAATTTCTTAGGTGTGTAGTCCGCCAACCCGCACTAGGCCAGCGTGGTGGACTAAGGCCTAAACCCTCTCAGTTGTAGAGGAGGCCCGTGCCCAGCAGTGGGACGTATTTGGGCTGATAAGTAGTCCATCACGCTGGCCTAAAGCGGGTTAGCGGACTACACACCTAAGAAATTCCTAAGAACTTTTAGGCGTGTAGGTTTCCTTACGATGTTTTCCTTCACCGTTAAAGTACGTGATAATTCATTGTGAAGATACACATGACTTCGAAAATTCAGAGGTTGGGGTTGGAACCTGCGACCACTGAGATTCTCGACTCGTGTGCCTAAGCCTCGTGGCCATCACTACTTCTACGGTTCGAGGTTGTGTTGAATGAAATGGAAAGACCAATAATGTGGTACCTAGGACTAACTGTGTTAACAGTGATGCGCTTTTTTTATTTAAAGCTATAGTAGTTTGTCTATCAAACTCTTATAAAGTGACTATACCTAAGCCTCTACCAATTGGTCGCTTTGTAATTTGGAAGTATTTGGAGAGGCCTTTGTGCTTCTGTGTTTTCCTATGTGCTTGCGTGGCTAAAATAAGTTTGTGGCTGATGATTTTATTAATATACATACATAGCCTCTCGCCTGTATTCCCCGAAGGCGTAGGCTGAAGTGCATTTTTTCATATTTCGCCAGGTATTCCCACGTAATAGAGGGGGTGCCTATTGCCGTTTTTGAGGCACATTTCCAGACTCCGTGCTGTTACTGAGAAATTCCTAATGGAAAAACTCAATAACACTTGCCCGACACTCACACGACCTCTAGATTACACGACCCATAATTGAGCCGCGAGACCACATCATGATGGTTGTATTAAATTATTCTATTTTACTCTTGTGAAAAAAGACGATTCGGACTTCAGTGGGTTAAATGAAAATTTATAATTTTATTTGGGACTAGTGGACCCGACAGACGTTGTCCTGTGCACAATTTAAAATTCGAAAATTTAATATAATTCAGCGTGTTCAGAACGCTTGCGCACGGTTCTGCTTTGATATCCCCCGCCGTAACCATGTCACACCCTACTTTAATGATGCCAACATATTAAAAATGGCTGAACGTAGACAACTACATCTGGCTACCTTGTTGTTTGGTGTCATTAAGACTAAAAGTCCAAGTTACCTCTATGAGAAACTGGTTTGGCGACAAGATCACATAAAATACTCTTATCGTTATTGTTCCAAGCAGATATGTATACCCCGCCACACTACTGCAGCTTTCAGAGGCAGTTTTAAGTACGCCGCCACTCATTGCTGGAACAATATCCCACCGCCGCCCCGTGTCAATCTAAAAAAAGTAAATTAGGATTTAAACGTGAATTCAAACAAACATTATTAAAGATACAAAAGCAGTCGTAACTATTCATAATTGCTTGTAAAAAATTACATACCTACCTCACTTGTACCAATCGAACAGTCAATGAGCTGGTTGTACCGCACTTAGTGGCGACTATTTATTTATTTTTCATTGTTAACTCACTTTTTTAGAATTTAATTACATAATTTATGTAACAAATAATTTAAGCGCTTGGTGCAATTCTCGGACGGCTTGTGGTGTGTTGTGTCGGCCATCTTATTTGCGGGCTCGTCTCAATGCGCGCTAGACAGAGACAGCAGATAGATGGTCTCCTCTAATAATGTAATATTTCTGTGTTTCTATCGCTTCACAGGCCTGAATTGGCGCTATGAAATTGTTTTTTTGTTTTTTTTTCGCGATTAATAAGTACCTATATATAGTTATTATGTTGTGTTGTGTAGCGTTTGCTATTATTAATTTAATTTAGACTAGTGCAATATATAAGAATAGTATATTTTAATAGAGTAATATTATTAACTTTTATTATTGTTTAAAATCAGTACGCCTACCTAGCGTCCGTTTTGTCACTTGGTCCCTTTATTGAAAACCAGCGCTGCAATACCATGTAAGCGGAATTGCAGCACACAGCTGAATGAAGGGATCATTGTTGGCTATGTAAATTGTATTTACTAATTGTTTGGTTGTTTGTTCTTTGTATCTGTTTTTCCTATAGCCAACAATAAAACTTTTTTTCTTTCTTTCTTTTCTTTCAATAAAATAAATATGAGACAATACAAAACAATCATTTATTTATACATTACAGTTGTAACAAATAACTGGAAGCGGAATTTTGTTTCTGACGACGTCATCCAAGATTGGGGTTAAGACTTCCGGACCCCAAGCAAGGACCCCTGGAGTTGAGGATGCTCTGTTGTACTGAAAAGAGAAGATTGCATAAAATTATAGATAAATCAGGATTCTGCTGGCCTCAGGAATTAGAAGCGTGGTCTTCCAAAACACCATACGGGCGGTCGCAGCCTTGTATCCACAATCTCCGGTTTGATCCCCGCACCAAGACAAATAGGTATTTGTTTCGGGTCCGGGTGTTTGTGAGACCGAAAAAGTCTCTCGTAGTGTCTGATACCCACGACACAGGACTTGTATTCTAGTGTCCCCACACTAGACTTCGACCCCTAAAAACTATGTATGTGACAGTTGGGTGTATTTATTTAGTATGGTTCTATTTTCTCTTCATCACTTACTTATTATTCTATTTAGGTGGAATTTACACAGATTAAAATCTGTTATCCAGTATAGCAAATAAATTATAAACTTATAAATTTATCTTTTATACTGGGCCAAAACTGCAGGTGTTGCCAAATAAATCATTTTACCAAAGTTGTCAAAACGTCCGTGATGTTGTCCCTAGGTAGAAAGCTAGCCAAATTTGTGCTAGCCGGCACCACGCCTGTGACTCTGGGTGTTATTGTGTCGTCGTTCAAATTTTTTAGTATCTGTAATGCACAAAGAGTCATTTTAGTTTTAATCCCAACCATCTTTAATGTATGATAAATTGAGACGTTCTAGGCCCAAAAAAAATTGGTCTTATTGAATATTGTTATGATCACACTTTGGTTTATCTGGGTATCGATTCCAGATCAACCTGTGCTACTGGTATTTACTTGAGTAAATTCATTAGTATAGCAACAAAACTTCAAGAAATTTGTTATTTTCAATCAATATCTTTGTTAACACAGAATTGACTGCCTCCAAAATACAGTAGGCCATGTACCGGCAAGACTTTAACGTCTTATCAACTCTTTAATCAACATTAGTAATGAAATACGCTAAAATATTGCATTTTACTTTTTTGAATGCTATGGGCAATAATTAAATACTTACAGAAAAATCAAAGTTGACCATCGGATGTCTGTATGTTCCAGTGTATCTAAAATTTCCAACACTGAGGCTCATTAAGACGTCGAACCCCACAACGACGTTGTGCATTCTCACTCTGGCCTGTAGGTCTACTTGCCCTAAAACTGTCCTGCTCCACACCTGCTGGACTCTCGAACGTTCGATGTCGACGTGCTGGATGGAGACCAGGAAACCATTCGTGTAGGTGATAGTGCCCAGTGCTTGCCAGTCGAAGATTGTCTCACTGGAAATCGAGAGCCAAATTTCAGTAATTCTCACGATGGAACGATTACCATGAAAGACCGCAGTGCCGTGCCAGTAAAAAATACAGATTGTGGTATTACCTCGTTTGAAGCAGTACTATGGTACATTTTTTTAAGAAAAGAAAGCTGCTCTTTCAGAACTATGGGGTGGCTGAATGAATATAGGTACCGTTATCTCCAACCTTTTACGTACCCGGTATGTCGTAACACTTACTTTATTTCTTGTTGTATGTCTGGTAGTTTCAAGTTACTCCATCCTCTTTGTTCAACTTCGCTTATGGTCGCTTGTACCACGCTTACTATGTAGTCGGCATGGTCTCGAACTCTCACATTAGTGACTAAAAAACAAAGATTTACGTTTAAGTTTTATAAATCTGTCTGTTACTTTTTTACGGCTAAACCTTTGAACCAATGAAAATGAATTTAGCTATTTAAACTGATGATGACAAAAAGGGCTTAGATTATTTATTTATGTAAAAATTTGAATGTGTATCCTCAGCTAGATTTAAGATTTTATTGAGTAAAATACAAAACGATAGTTAAGGTTTTATACAAGCGCGAATAATGATTTCCTAACGAAGAAAATTTACAAAACTGAGTGTTAATATGGAAAGCATGCCATTTCTAGAATTATGAATGATGGTATACTCTTAAAGGCAGTGAAAGCACGAAGTCCCACCACAAGTCCTTATGAAAGACCTTGGCCCAAACATGATGAGAACACGCACATTTCATTGGTAAACGTTCAATCAATTGATTAACACTAATTATAATACAGAAAGGTAAAAAAAACTAAGCATATAATCATAAATTATATTAAACCACTCACGTTGTCCATGACAATTGTTGTAGAGAACTAACAAAACCACAGTGAATATAGATATTTTCAGCATCATTAACTTGTTTTGGCTTCAAAGTAATATAAATTATACTGTAAATAAAATATTCAAGCTCAGCCGCTTTGCATTACAGCAATTCAATACATCATTGATAAGACAAGTATTTTTATCAAAATCTGAGTTAATTGATGCTATCAACGTAATCAAATCATTGATTTCATTTTTATCTCAGGTTATTAATCTGACATTGGCAGAATGAATTACAAACCTAGCTCAACGTCATACAGAATTGCTTTCTCTTCGCGTAATATTGTAATAAATATATTATAATTCGCGCGGTCGAGAATCTCGGTGGTCGCGGGTTCAAACCCTAGGCTATACCTATGACTTTTCGAAGTTATGTGTGTCATCATCAGCCCAAATACGTCCCACTGCTGGGCACGGGCCTCCTCTACAACTGAGAGGGTTTAGGCCTTAGTCCACCACGCTGGCCTAGTGCGGGTTGGCGGCGAGTTATATGTGTATTCACAATGAATTATCACTTTAACGGCGAAGGGAAACATCGTGAGGAAACCTGCATACCTAAAAAGTTCTTAGGTGTTTAGTCCGCCAACCCGCACTAGGACAGCATCGTGGACTAAGACCTAAACCCTCTCAGTTGTATAGGAGGCCCGAGCCCAGCAGTGGGACGTATATGGGCTGATGATGATAATGATGATATTGTAAAAAGTATTAGACTTTTGCAGTACTACTTCTTGGATATTTATAGGTCGCTAAAATAGACATTCTAGATCTATCGAGAAAGGTAAAAAAAAAATGCAACCATGTTGATAAATTCAAATTAAGTCAGAAGAAATTGAAGCAGAAAGATTATACGAGAGTATAGCATTCTTATTAAGAGATGGCGCCACTGTAAAAATGTTAAATTCTACAGTAAATCCTAGATCGCGTTGTCAAGATTATCCGAAAGAATATTATATGGTCTTTTCCTGTTGTATAAGAGTTATTCCTTAAACTAAAAAGAAATATAAAAGACTTGGATTGGATTGGATATTGTCCATTGATCAGAAAAATAGTTGGTGAGTTCTTATGCCATGTACTAAGTATTATAATTACAATTAGACTGGTTTGACGAAAACCTTTAGTCATGTATTAAAATAATATAATGTCGCCGCGAAGATTATTAAACTAATATTTAAGTTAACTTTAGAAATATTTAATTACCATTCATTGGTTAATTTGAATATCACCAAAAATCTGTTTATTCAATATAGTAATTTAGAGATGTCTCATTAACGTAATTAAATAATATTTTGATTTTATTAGTCTTTATGTTGACACTTGTTTGTTGAAATAAATCTGAAATAATTCTAATCAATATTTCATAACTTTAGGACGCTGAAATATAAAGGTTTAAAAATATTAAAATTAATTCTCATGATTTGTGACATTATCAATTTGTTGTTAAAATACTTTGCTGATGACATTCGCCAATAGAGGGGCCACCGAACTTTTATAAAGGCGAGTGTTGCGCGTGGAGCTCTCTCTCGCCGCTGGTATTGCGAAGGAAACGTTGTGAGTAGAACCACTGTTGGTTTTATTAAAAAATATTTGTTGTTTGTGGTTGTGTTTGCTTATTTCGCTTTGATTATATTTCCCATAGTTTGCAATAAATCTAATTACAAATAGCAATCATAGTTACAAGCTAAATATTGCCGCATAATAAGTATTAGGCGTAATGTAGTAAAGCAGAGCCGATGACCAAACAAAGGTCAACGGTTCTGCGTTTTTTTTTAAATAACCGCCCTGGCTGATATTTGACATATAAATTATAACTCGAATGGGGATTAGGGATTAAAAAAAATGTGTGCAGGTGCCCCACGATGTTTTTTTGTTCACGGTTTAAATGCGTAATAATTTATTATGAATACACACAGAATAATATTCAAAATTCAGAGTTGTGTAATGTGCCTGAGATTTTAATTATCTACTGACGAGATTTTGTATTGAGGCTACATAACTATTTTCTTGTGCTGTAATGTAATGTAAAACATTAAATTTGCTTCAAGCCCAAAATATTTTTTTTATGTTCTTACCCTTGCTGACCCCATGCAATACCGTAGATTAACCTGTCAGCCTCAAACCCTGGCGGCTGACAGCCGAACAGCTGTCAAAACGTGTCGATTGGACAATCAAGACACCTCTGCCAAGGGCGGGATATCCATTTGATTGTAGTGTTGGGCGAGTTAAAGGAGGTTGGCGATTTGTATTTTCATAAATCATCATCAGCCCATATACGTTCCACTGCTAGCAACGGGCCTCCTCTACAATTGAGAGGGTTTAGGACTTAGTCCACCACCCTGGCCTAGTGCGGGTTGGCGGACTACAAACCTAAAAAAAAATTATTTGAATAGAGGTATATTCATAATTTCTTTGAAATGTTGACGTAATTAAGTGATCTTATGAAGCTGATGCATTACCTCCGTGACGCAATTATTTTGTAGTTATACTGAGTAATGAATAGCGAAAGTGAAGTGGAAGAAAAATTTACTAGGTTGCTAACAGTTACTGTATCTATTTTATTATCTCATATGAAATGAAATGAAATGAAATGAAATGAAATGAAATTATTTATTGAATCTGTAAAATGTCAAATACATCACTTAGATTCAGTCATTTCAAAATTTGGTTTACCACCCTGTTCGGAAGGCAGTCATCACTAGAGAAGAACGGGCAAGAAACTCTAGTGTTGCTCTTTTCCAATCAAGAGATAGTTTACAATATTGATACAAAAAATGAATTTCTCAAATTAGAGCAGCTCATTAATACTATACCAGATTATTGTATTGAATATGAGAATAACATAGTCATCTTGAATGGAGAAACTGACATTTAACTAGGTTAAATTATAAATTTAAGTTAGGATAAGGTTAAGTTCATAAATACAAATAAGCAAAAATAGGCAGACCAGTCCACACAAACAGCACCCGTTCACGAGTATGACGCATGTGCCAGCCATCGGTCTCCTCAACCATTTCATAGGGAAGTGACCGACCCGACACACGACGCCGCCGTAAGCACAGACATTTCAGCGAGCATGACATACCTAATTGCTTACAAAGTACTAAACTAATAAGTAAATATGTATAAACAGCTATGTCCATTGAAGAAGACTCAGTCAGACTTGGGATTACAATAATTATTAATTAAACCCAAGCTTCGTTATCCTCCATATATTCTGAAATTGTATAATAGGCTTTGTTACATAACTGTCTCTTAGTAATTTCTTTAAATTTATTGTAGTTTAAGGCCTTAATATGAATAGGGATTTTATTGTAAAAGTGTATACAGTAACCCTTAAAAGATTTGCTGATCTTGTGGAGCCTGGTCTTATAAATAACTAACTTATTTTTATTGCGTGTATTTCTATCATGTATGTCAGAAACCTTTTTAAATTTATCAATATTCTTATGAACATACATAAGATTTGCGTGTATATATTGAGATAATTGATATAATTGAGAGGGGTTCAGGTTTGATTGAGTACCTACACTAGAACTTAGAAGTAATGCTTATTGGACTTCACCAAGCTGAAGAATTGTCATTTTAAAACCCTTATAACGTACCCAAATTACGTTTTTGTCGCCTTTAAAGGGATAATTCGAAATTTACTTTCTACCTTAAAATATCATATGTGTATACTTGCTATTTTTATAAGTGATTTCAAAGATACACCAGGCCTTAGCCTCTAGGTTTATATTCATTAGGTACTGATGCAAATTACTATTGTAATCATTATATAACCTCACGCCTGTATTCCACGAAGGGGTAGGCAGAGGTGCATTTCTGCAGCCACATTTCGCCAAGTTTCAGTCCCACGTAAAAGGGGGCGATCTTATTACTGTTTTTCGGACACATTTCCAGACTCAAATAACACTTTGCCCGACCCGGGAATCGAACCCGGGACCAATAGACCGCACGGCGCGATACTTGTGGCGCGAGACCACGAGGCAGTCAATATTGTAATAATTCTTTTAACTTACACCACACATGGTCGCACCTGCGGCAAAACGCTAAAGTTTTTATACCAGGCCCTACGACATAGGTCTAATCCCTAATCACTGTTATTAACTCAAAGTACCGCACGACACATTAGGGTTTAACTTTTCAAAATGACACAGGCCACATGCGACTTCTATTTAAATAGCTTAAGTGCTTATATTGCTGCGCATCTCTCGGATATTGACTGTAATTTTAATTAATAAAACTGTAGTATTTTAAATCACAATATTTGTTATATATTTTTTTATATATTCTCACTACAATTATAGAATTTTTTATAACTTTTTGTTAGATTGTTTAGTACATGCGGTATTTGCCTTTAAGTAGTTGTTGCATTTATCTTATTTATTTTTTGTAGCACGTAACAAGTTGTTAACAACATGTTAGCCTAAATAGTAATATTTAGTAATTATAAATGTATTTCATTATAATACCTTACAATATTATATATTTACATTATTAAAAGCTTATGCGTACAGACCTTTTACTAAATTATTGTAGTAATAGTAAAATTACATATTGATGATTTTATTACTTATAAGTATAATTAAAATTGTCAATAACTTTAATGAGAATATAATCTTGATTAATATAAATTAATTATTGGACTTTATAAAAATATTTAAAAATAAGACCGTCAATTGATGTGTATAAAAATGGTGTCGCTGAGCAGTTCGAGCTCAGTCGTTGGAATTGTCAGTTGCAAGACGGATTGATATTTTAAAATAATATAAAAGTTGTTAGAAATATAAAAGTTGAAGACGTACTTGTTTCTCAACGAGTGTTACCCTTCAGCTTCAGAAGAGGGATCACCGAAAACAACTTCAATTGTTTTCGATCTACGCCTGGATATAAGTAACGTAAGTGATTTGTACACGATTTTTTTCTCCCATTTTTTGTGTTCAGAGTGATTTAAAGGGCAATCGTAAAACTTAAGTTTTTGCCGGTAACACTCAATATTAGCCGTTGAGAAATAAAATGTCATGTCTAACTACGTGAACATAAAATTTTCTTAAGTACCTACAAATGGAGGATATATTAAAACATAACTCCACAGAAAGAGACTAAAAGATTTCGGCCCGATATTCATGAAAATGATGTTTTCTTATCTGATTCCGTTTATGACTGTGAACAATGGAACATGAAAAAGCTAATGGCTGTAAATAATCCCGAAGGCTGTAAATAATAATACGACCTGAAAGGTGATAAACAATTAACGAAAATTGTTGTATATAGAGAAATCTTATTGTAATTAATCTGTGATGCATTATAGATAATATTTATGATTATTTCTTAATCATTGCCAACATCTCGGTTCTAATGTACTGTGTTTAATAAGCACAATAAACGGTGCTATGGGAATCTATACCTTGCTTTGCCTTTAATAGTCCTTGAGAACCGATAACTACAGAGGTATCTATCCACATTACGAGTAACATTTCACCCGAGTGAGGCCGGGTTTTCATCTAGTGTAATTATAAATGTTATACAAAGTGGTATGACATTTCTACTGTGTTTTATGCCGGTATGTCAGTTTCAGCTCTCGCTATGGATCTCGAGAAAGAGGGTGTGAACAATTCTGAGCACGAGGGACCGGTTCGTAACCAAAGTAAGTCCAGATGTGTAGACCGCAATTTAGACCAAAGCATTTCGAGGAGCGAGAGACATGGTCGAGACCGAAAGGTTCTCAGGGGTGAGAGCCGGGGTCGAGATCGAGGCGTTCTTAGAGGGAATAGCCAGGGTCGAGACCGAAAAGGTTCTCAGGAGTGAGAGCCGGGGTCGAGATCGAGGCGTTCTTAGAGTGGATAGCCAGGGTCGAGACCGAAAGGTTCTCAGGGGTGAGAGCCGGGGTCGAGATCGAGGCGTTCTTAGAGGGGATAGCCAGGGTCGAGACCGAAAGGTTCTCAGGGGTGAGAGCCGGGGTCGAGATCGAGGCGTTCTTAGAGGGGATAGCCAGGGTCGAGACCGAAAGGTTCTCAGGGGTGAGAGCCGGGGTCGAGATCGAGGCGTTCTTAGAGGGGATAGCCAGGGTCGAGATCGAAAGGTTCTCAGGGGTGAGAGCCGGGGTCGAGACCGAAAGGTTCTCAGGGGTGAGAGCCGGGGTCGAGATCGAGGCGTTCTTAGAGGGGATAGCCAGGGTCGCGACTGAAAGGTTCTCAGGAGTGAGAGCCGGGGTCGGTACCGAGGCATTTCCAGGAGTGAGAGCCGAGACCGAGACAAGCAATTAAGACCGCTACGGGTTGTACATTATCAATGGTCTTTGGAAGATAATATGGCTACTTCGAGCCAAGGCGACGAGACATGGAACGACTGAAGAGTCGTAAGTTTGGAAACCAGGTATGTGAGAACAGAATTACAAGATTTTTCAAGAGACGCTAGTGTATTACATCGAACTAGTTTAGAAAGATCAGAACTTACAAGTTTCAACAAATACTGCGTTGGATAAGTTTTTGGCACTTTTGAATGAAAACTCTTTAAACGAGTTAAGAATCTTATGATAATTATTATTATGCCAAAGTAAGTTTATTAAATAGATCTATAAAATACGGACTGGCTTGGCCGTTGACTGCTTGTTGAACAGCGTAGAGGATAGGGCTATTAAGGTAGGCGCGTAAGCTGCTCAATTTTCATAACCGGAGCAGGTTTTGAAATACTTTAGATCCGTGAAGGTAGGACACAATCGTAAGTCCAAAGTGAGCGTAAATGTGGACCGATTCCGCCCAAATCCGATATAACCTTAAGGTTAACATGCTATAACTGTGAACAATTTGGACATCCAAGTTATAGATGTGATAAACCTCCATTAAAATGTAGTACTTGCGATAAGTTGAGTCATTTATCCTTGCACTGCTTTAAGAATAAAGTTAATAAGAAAAAAACCATGAAAAGGATCAAGAAAAAAATGTGAAACAAGTAGCCTAATTATGCTTAACCGATAATATCAGTTATATTTTAGTGTTTGTCACTCGGACCCGGAACTTCAATAGTTGTTATAGAGCCTAACTTAAGAACGCCAATCGGGATGACAACCGTTACAGTAGAAGTACAGGTAATAAAAGAAACAACTATTTTTATGTAGTAGAAGACTACGTCATTAATTAGTCCGTTCTCTTAGGCCACTCATTCACGGCAATACCAGATATTGTAATAATGAAAAGCCCTACCGTGATTATATTTAAAAGAATTACATAAGGTACTAATGGGTCGCAACTAATTACCGAGAAAGTTATGAGTTACACGAACAGTATCTTTATAGAATTCTTCACTTATGTATAATTCAATCAAACACATGCTAAACGCCAACTTGGTACGAATAGACGATAATTTCGTGAAGAGCAGTCACAGCTTAAAGTACTTCCCAACGATATGAAGCAGCAGACATGAGTCTGTTGTCGCTTTAACTAGTTTGTAGAAATACGAAAATTAATAAATAATTGTAAAAGGGTGTGCGATCTAGAGGCCCTGGGTTCGATTCCCGGGTCGGGCAAAAGGTTTATATTTATTATGTGTGACGTATAATAGTTGTGTACATATCGTGTAACTGTATGAATATAAAGAGGTTGCATTAACATTTAGTTTTAAGATAATAAAAATAAAAAAATAATAGTTTATTTAAATAAAAATAGATATTACTATTTGTAGTTCATTGTTATGTATTAATTTAATTTAAAAGTAAGCGAGGGGACTCGCTTCTAACAGGAAGGCCGAGTTGTTAGCCTAAATAGTAATATTTAGTAATTATAAATGTATTTCATTATAATACCTTACAATATTATATATTTACTAAATTATTGTAGTAATAGTAAAATTACATATTGATGATTTTATTACTTATAAGTATAATTAAAATTGTCAATAACTTTAATGAGAATATAATCTTGATTAATATAAATTAATTATTGGACTTTATAAAAATATTTAAAAATAAGACCGTCAATTGATGTGTATAAAAATGGTGTCGCTGAGCAGTTCGAGCTCAGTCGTTGGAATTGTCAGTTGCAAGACGGATTGATATTTTAAAATAATATAAAAGTTGTTAGAAATATAAAAGTTGAAGACGTACTTGTTTCTCAACGAGTGTTACCCTTCAAACATAAGCATCTATTGTAAACAAATGTTGGCAAATATAATAAATAAAATAAATATTGTTGGGTATTCTTATCCAAACTGATTAATAGTAAATGCTTAAAACTGGTGGAAGCGGTGATGGCCTCGAGGTTTAGGCGCGCGGTCGAGAATTTCGGCGGTCGCAGGTTCAAACCCCAGGCACACACCTCTGACTTTTCGAAGTTATGTGTGTATTCACAATGAATTATCACTTGCTTTAACGGTGAAGGAAAACATCGTGATAAAACCTGCACACCTAAAAAAAAGTTTTTAGGAATTTCTTAGGTGTGTAGTCCGCCAACCCGCACTATAGGCCAGCGTGGTGGACTAAGGCCTAAACCCTCTCAGTTGTAGAGGAGGCCCGTGCCCAGCAGTGGGACGTATTTGGGCTGATGATGATGATGATGCTTAAAACTGGGATAGTGAAAGAAAAATGAGTAATGTGTAGACTAAAACATAGTGTCAAGTTTACTCAGACGTATTGTAACAGGGCGAAAAGGTTCTCGAGTGGAGGCCACGTACCGGAAAGCGCAGCGTAGGACGTCCACCCACAAGATGGTCCGATGACCTGGTAAAGGTCGCGGGTCGTCGCTGGGTGCAGGCTGCCTCCAACAGGTCACTATAGAAGTCATTGGGGGAGGCCTATGTTCAGCAGTGGACTTCCTTAGGCTGATAATGATGATGATGATGATTGTAACATGGCGTCAATGTGAGGCGAATGCCAGAGAGTTCTACTGAGAACTCTCTACCGAGCAACTGTTCGATTCCCAGGCCGGGATTTTGTTATTGATCTTTTGATCTCGAAAAAACTCGAAACTTAGATAGAGGAGTATACTTCTGCTTATACTTTCATAAATATATACTTGAATGTATGTACAAATAAATTATACATCAATATTAGTAAATGTAAGCCTGTGCTTATAAACAATTTTTTTTCATCCAACAGTCACAAACATAGTTCTGACCCCACACTACGATACCAGTCTTTTTTCGTGGGTATCAGAAACTATGAAAGACTTTTCGGTCTCACAAACACCCATCATCATCATCATTATCAGCCCAAGGAAGTCCACTGCTGAACATAGGCCTCCCCCAATGACTTCCATAGTGACCTGTTGGAGGCAGCCTGCATCCAGCGACGACCCGCGACCTACACCACCACAAACACCCATACCCGAAACAAATATTTGCGGATCACACAAACATTTGTCTCGGTGCGGGGAACGAACCCGCGGCCTCTCGTTTCGCAAGCTGGTATCTAGCCAACTGCGCAACAATTACATTGAACTACAGATATCTGGCAATTTAAAGTTAAAAATTGTATTCCTTAAATACTTGCATAAATATTTCCGTCAATCATAAATATGTCAATCGCACAATAACAATATTTTTTTATGTTCAAAATAATAAAGAGACATTGTATAACACACTGCTGGGTGCGTTTGGGTCCAATAAAATAGTTGAACAATAAAATGTTAATTGTTCTAAACGGAAAGCTAACAATGTTGCAAGCTTTATTGTTCAATTTTATAGGCTTTCAAAGAGTCGAGGTGCACACGCCGAATAGACGGTAAAATCGATTGTTACGTGTTTATTGGGTTTCTGTTATTGTACATATGGGCTAGCTCCGTGCTGCTACTGAATTTTTTTAGTGAAAACATCCAATAGCAATCCGGGCCAGGAAACGAACCTGGGACCTCCAGTGCACAGTTCACACGGCAAATAAAAGGAAACTTGGGACTTCTGCATCGTATGACACGAGACCACGAGGCAGTCCAAAATATTTGTACTAAAAATATGTAAAACTGTCGCACAGTCGTTATTGATATAATAAATAAGATAATTTATAATTGATGCTATTTATTTTGTAATTTATACATAATCTTTAGATCTAAAACTACTAGTTGGGCCTTCAGCCGGGCACAATTTTATAAAACCCAATATCAAAAATGTTTGTCCATTCCAAAAATCATACAAAACGGTCCAATTTTTTATATAAATAAGAAAACCAAATGTTAATATTTTTTTTAATATACATATACATATATGTATAATAATACATATTTAAACATTCAAGCCTTAACCCCAAAGTGGTAGGCAGAGGTGCATTTCTGCACCCACTTTTATACATGTGTATGTGTTATTAACGTTGATTACATCATCATCATCATCAGCCCATATACTTACTTCCCACTGCTGGGCACGGGCCTCCTCTACAACTGAGAGGGTTTAGGCCTTAGTCCACCACGCTGGCCTTGTGCGGGTTGGTGGACTACATACCTAAGAAATCACGATGTTTTCCTTCACTGTTAAAGTATTTACATCGATATTAAGTAAATACCTAACATCTGTCTCCCTTCCTCTTGCTTTGTGTTTCATTCAAAAGAGCGAGACGTATTACTGTTTAGCTAGTCCAAACGTATCAACATTACTTCAAGCCCTTTATTAAAAGAACGATATCCATTGCACTTCAATGCATACAATTACCGACTAGCTCAAACAGCGTCGACGACCGGCCGACAAATTCGTAGCGATGTTCAATTAATTGCAGTTTCCATCCAGGCGCCTCATGAATATTAATGAGGGAAGCTCAGCGCAAAACCACGGAATTTCATACAAGTCTCTTGTAATCGCCAGGTTAATTGTATGAAATTGTGTTGAGTTTATTAGATTATTTGTTGGTAGCATATTTTTACTTTGAAGTTGTGGTATAGAGTCAATATCACGGCGGTCGCGGGTTCAAGTCCCACCACCACTGACTTTTGGAAGTTATGTGTGTATTCACAATGAATTATTGCGTCTTTTAACAGTTAAGAATATTGTGATGAAACCTGCACACCTAGAAGTTCTTGGGAATTTCTTAGGTGTGTAGTGCGAGTTGCACTAGGCCAGCATGGAAGACTAAGGCCTAAACCCTCTCAGATAAAGAGAAGACCTGGGCCCAGCAGTGGGACGTATATTAGTACTCGCCCGGTTAGCGATTAGCGATACATACATACATACATAAACTCACGCCTGTATTCCCCGGAGGGGTAGGCAGAGGTGCATTTCTGCACCCACATTTCGCCAGGTATGTATCAGTCCCACGTAATAGGGGGCGAGCCTATTGCCGTTTTTCGGGCACAATTCCAGACTCCGTGCTGCTATTGAGAATTTCCTAATGGAAAAACCCAATAACACTTTGCCCGACCCGGTAATCGAACCCAGGACCTCTAGATCGCTCGGCACATACTTGTACCGCGAGACCACGAGGCAGTCGATTAGCGATAAAAGTACGTAAGATGTATATACTTATAAAGCTCCCTATAGTGCCATAGACGAGTGTGTAGTGTGGGAACAGTGTATGCACACTCGCTATCGATTAGTTCAGACTAACAGTGGTTATGTCTTCGTATTTTAGCGGACATGAAATACTTAAGAAATGCCGTATGTATTAGTTCTTCCGGTTAGTTTTGAGGGAACGTCTCAAGTAGCTGTCGCGTCGCGTCGCGGTCGGTGCAAATTACTTAGATATTCAATGTTGCACGTTTTAGCTTGCACTTTAATTATTCATTTATAGTAAACCCATGCAAGTTTTTAGTGTGATTAAGTATGAAATGCGATAAATATCACTCTTGTCATTTACTACTGTTTTTTACTGCATTACAATGCTCGCCCATCATCATCATCATCATCATCAGCCCAAATACGTCCCACTGCTGGCCACGGGCCTCCTCTACAACTGAGAGGGTTTAGGCCTTAGTCCACCACGCTGGCCTAGTGCGGGTTGGCGGACTACACACCTAAGAAATTCCTAAAAACTTTTTAGGTGTGCAGGTTTTATCACGATGTTTTCCTTCACCGTTAAAGCAAGTGATAATTCATTGTGAATATACACATAACTTCGAAAAGTCAGAGGTGTGTGCCTGGGGTTTGAACCTGCGATCGCCGAAATTCTCGACCGCGCGCCTAAACCTCGAGGCCATCACTGCTTAATGCTCGCCCACACGTCGCAAAAAGTGTAAGAGATAGACTTTCATATCTTCAGAGGGAAGTGTTTCCTGTATGCCGCAAATTCACCAGATTGTGCTCCTTCAGATTACCATCTATTTCGACCACACATACTTGCAGATTAGCACTTATCAAAAAATCGTATGTATCAAAAAATGGATCGATGAATGGATAGCTTCAAAAAATGATATTTTTTTTTAAATTATGGAATCCCTTTGTTGCACGAAAAATGGCAAAAGGTTGTAGCTAGCAATGGAGCATATTTGATTAAAATTAATTTATCATTTTTATAATACAAAAGTATTTCGTTTTTAATATACCTATCCCTCAAAATTAACCGGAAGACCTCATAGAACCATCATATGTGCAACATTTTTTTAAAGATGTTTCTTTTACCATTTTTTTTATTCATAATTCCTTATTATAGGTAAGTTTTATTATTTCGAAGAATACGCTTTGAATTGGGAACCGCGACTGTGGAGATTATCTTATTAAATCTCTAACCATCGTGCTTGATATCTAACAATCACTAAATATTCAAAAAACCCTTTAAAAGGGCGAGCCCTCAATAATGGATTTGTCACCCCTCCACGCCGAACCTGGAAGTTCAAAAAAAAAAGTCAATCAATATGCAACGGACGGATTAAAATCGGATAATCTTCGGGTTTCAATTAAAAGTGGTGCGATTCGTCGCCAGTTGTGAATATTTATTAATCGGATGCCGGAATAGGGTACTCCTGTTATGGATCTAATATTTGATGCCAAAATGTCTAATAAATCGGTAGTATTAGGTTACATATTTACATATTTTATTTTTACAAATGGAGATGCGATAAAGAGTCGTCTAATATACATATTTTTAGATTTAATGTATTAGGTGCGGTGCGGAAAAAGCAAGTCGAGAGACTCCCGGGATCGTTTCTTTGATTGATCCTATTTGAGAGTTATCTCACTTGGTCATCGAGAATGTGTATGACAAGAACAAGACCAATTGCCCTGATGCTTATTTAGACTGCTTTGCCATGCCGTTACATAAAAAAAAACATACGCAGAGAAAAAAATCTCCCGCTTGTATTTACGGAGAGTTAATAGTAATTCTTTGACAGCCCCGTGGCGCAGTTGGCTAAACACCAGCTTGCGAAACGAGAGGCCGCAGGTTCGATCCCCGCACCTAGACAAATGTTTGTGTGATCCACAAATATTTGTTTCGGGTCTGGGTGTTTGTGAGACCGAAAAGTCTCTCGTAGTTTCTGATACTCACGACACAGGACTTGTATCCTAGTGTGAGGTCAGAACTATGTATGTGACTGTTGGGTGTTTTTTTTTTTTAAACTCAATTATTTCCTATGATATAAGTTCGAATTAAGTATATCCGAGCCTATTATCGATAGGGCACGTTCTAAACACAAAGCTACTATTGAAAATTTACTAAAACAATAATCCAATAACACGTTGATAAAAGACATAAAAAGTTCTCGTTTATTACATCTCGTATCAAATCCATTGACATTACCCAGAGTGTCATAGAAACCTCCAGCAGATGTCAGTGGTGTCTAGACACCCCCGCTAGAGGTTGTGGAAATTTTGTTTGCTTTTACTACAACGCTGTGCCGTCAGTTATTGTTTTACTATTTAAATATATATTAATCAGTTTTGAATGGACGCGTCCATTCTATGCGATCTCCAAATCAAAACCAGGCTTTCTACCATCTGCCTGCGCCGAGTTCTGGAGTTTTTTGGCCATATAGCCAGAAAGGACGGCAATAACCTGCAACAACTAATGGTTACTGGCAAAGTCGAGGGCAAACGTCCAAGAGGCCGATGTCCCATCAGATGGTCGGACCAAATCTGCACGGCCCTCAGCAATGAGGAATACGATGCGAGGAGGAGGAATCAGTTTTGGACTTTTGTGTTTCATAGAAGCGATACGGACGTTTTGAAAGTTGGGTGAAATGTTAAAATATATTTTTGGACTTTTGTTTTTTAGATAATAGGGATAGACTTGGTCAATAAGGCTAGTTCCTAGTGGAATATAATCATGACGTCGATTCGCCTACTGTGTAAAATTACCAGAAGGTCGATAAGCTCAATCTCATTGTTGTATAGGAACATTTACTCGCTATGCATGTGCGGTTAAAAAATAAAATTTTATTAATAAATACATCCGACAGTCACATACATAGTTCTGACCCCACACTAAGATACAAGGTTGGGTCGTTAGTATCGGAAAATATCCAAACAAATATTTGTGGATCACACATTTGTCTCAGTGCGGATAGCGAACCCGCGGCCTCTTGTTCCGCGAGCTGGGGTCTATCCCACTGCGCCACGGGGCTGTCAATGCTCTGAATAATTATCCAAATTTGTTCCATCCTTTCCTTTTCACCAATAAATACAATATTTTGTGGGTTTGCCGAATTTGTAGTCATGCTGGTCTTAAGCTTCTGAGAACCTCTAGTTGGTAAGGCCAAATTTAAAACTACTCAAAGAATTTGGATAATTTAGCTATTTATAATATAAAACTGCAACCGCACGAACCAGGGCCAAGGTCTAGTATTAAATAAACACACCCGTTTCAGAGGAATTAATAGTTTAACGTGTATGCTTGCCCCATTCACCGTCCCTATGAAAGGAGAAACTAGCATTTTAATTTGATTCCTTATTATAAACATAAGAACTCTCTCATTCAAGTCTCGGCCACTATTAGTAGATTGCATGATAAAACGCCCCTACGCACTCTTTTGCTAAGTGACAGAAAAACGTGTCTCATAAAAGAAAAGTGAGCGAAAAATGCCCTTTGACGCATAATACCAGGCTTTTCATTAAGGCACTGGAAGCTTTTCCTTATTAAAACATTAATTTGTGCGAAGACTGAGTGTTCCAGGCGCATTCACTGCTTTGACGGGCGGCCAGCCGTGAGCTTAACTTCCTCCACATCCAGCCCTTTGGGTTTTTTGCCTATACTCGTGTATTTGATGTTGCTATTTCGACAATGTCTCTTAAAAAAATACATTTAAGAATTTATCCTAGATATGTAAGATAGTGTTTCTACACCAACGTTCAAGTATTTGAAGTTTAATTCTCTCGTTATAAGAGATTAGTCTAACGTTTTTTTAACGTTTATGATCTGTCATTGCCAGTTTTGCTGCAGAGGGTTTTCCAATAGAAATTTTAACATAACCGACCGGGGTATCGGACCCAGTATTTATGGTCACACGGCACACGCCTATGCCCCAAAATACAGCTGACAAAATATTGTTGTGGAAATAAAGAGAAATGGATGTAAGTATTTTTATCCTTAGGGAAGTGGGGCAGAATGATACAAGGGGCACATAGATACACACATATTATTTCATAATCTATTAAATGTATTGGAGTGGCGCTATTTTTAAATCGTTCCTATAAACGTTAGAAACCATCCATTGTGATGCCATGCTCAGACAGTCAACCAATGCTGTTGGACAGGTCGTAATGAGTTTCGTGTGGTCACGAGTAAAAAAATATGTAAAATGTAAAAGTGTTTCTAAGATTTTGTACACCATCTAGATAAGATTTATATATACCAAAGGTAAGTCAAACTATTAAGTAATAAGAGTTATGTGCATTTTCTCCATAAATATGTTAGTTTTATTTATATAATTTGCATTTTGAAAAAAAACGTTTGGGGCAGATAGATATAGCAAAGTGCGGGGCACAATGATACGTATTAAGGTGCCCCGTAATTGTATTAATGTGTCCCGCAACTATATCAAGGTGTCTTAGTTCATAAAAATATTAAAAATTATTATAATTGCTTCTAGGTATTCTTTTTTTTGTCATCAAAAAATAGTGTGCACGTATATACTTATCATACTGACTGAAAGATAAATTCATGTAGATGTGGAGAACATCAAGTGCACCGTGTTTGATGTAACGAGGCGATGTCTATACGAAAAGCAGCTGACAAGTATGGAACTTATGACACCTGCAACTCTGCAGCATCGTAATGAAAAGTTAAGGAAAATCCAACGTCATCTTCTAATTTGTATGGATCGAAGTACAACTTTACTCAAGTATTTACTCCCCAGCAGGAGAAACCTTTTTTGAATATATATTGAGTTTTTCTGATAATTTTGAGTGAGTGAGTGAGTGCAAGCAGTGATGGCCTCGAGGTCTAAGCGCGCGGTCGAGAATTTCGGCGGTCGCAGGTTCAAACCCCAGACACACACCTCTGACTTTTCGAAGTTATGTGTGTATTCACAATGAATTATCACTTGCTTTAACGGTGAAGGAAAACATCGTGATAAAACCTGCATACCTAAAAAGTTCTTAGGAATTTCTTGGCTGTGTAGTCCGCCAACCCGCACTAGACCAGCGTGGTGGACTAAGGCTTAAACCCTCTCAGTTGTAGAGGAGGCCCGTGCCCAGCAGTGGGACGTATTTGGGCTGTTGATGATGATGATGAATGGTACGATATAAGTGAACACCTGATCGTATATTAAATTTGGATAAAACAGACAGACAGACAACGTGGTTTTTATGATTATTTTGTTTTTCTTTGTAGGTTTAAATTACTATCTAAGATTAGAATAATTAATAACTACTTTATAAACTGATTACGACCTCTTCATAAATTACAATTACTAAGAAAGTGTGTATAATTTAACTAAAATTCATACGATTTATATTCTGTATTAAAGTGCCCCACATCATGTATCTAAGTGCCCCACTGGTGGGCAGAATGATACAAAAGTAATTTTTCACAAAACATGTATTATTCGCTT
The DNA here is from genome assembly GCA_907164795.1 of Hemaris fuciformis. Taxonomy (NCBI): domain Eukaryota; kingdom Metazoa; phylum Arthropoda; class Insecta; order Lepidoptera; family Sphingidae; genus Hemaris; species Hemaris fuciformis. The sequence continues at coordinate 11,749,176 of OU015450.1, read as the reverse complement.
TATTTCACACCCTAAATTACTTTTTTCTTTGATTTTATAAAATTAATATACTAAGCTAAATATTTTTTTGAAAATTGATTAAAATATTTGGTTTATTCACGAATTATTCGACTTTCAATTTTTGTGTATCAATCTACCCCACTTCCCCCTACTTTAATTTGCAAACCACATTCCAACCGAATATCAATTTTAACAAGTCTTGAGGCAAGCAAAGTATTTATAACATTACAAATTAAATCAAAGATCATTATCACATCGGGGTCACCAGTTTAGCTATGTGAGTGGCTGAGTTTAGCGTTGTATGTGTGGCTAATGTATAGGCAGCGTCGGTGTGCCGGTTATGGGCACGTGGCGACAGCGCCTGATGATGCGTGTGGATGAGGAAGATGTGCCGGATGGTGATGGGTGCAGGCGTAAGCACAATGATAAGCGTAAAGCAGTTCCAGAGTTTAATTGCACACACAGTATATAGCAACAATAGTCACGGCACAAGAAGATATAGTTCACACAACACAATAAGTCAGAAACAAGTAGAAATTACAGAAGGAGACGAGACAGATAAAAGTACGATAATATAATAATAATAATAATCCTGCAACCGATTTTCGGCCATGGCGACCACTTCTGCTCCGTTAAGTCCCTCGTCTAGCATGTGCTCTAGCATGGCTCACATAGCCGATTTTGTTGACAAAGGTGCGCGCACACTGCGGACACGTTAGAGCACCATTTCTATAATTGTAGGTGTTAGCCACTGGTGGTCGGGCTTTCAGGAGATCACGCTTGGCATCCTGCTCAGTACGCCGATGCAGTTCAAAGCTATGAACTTTGCTTTTAACGCGCGATCTCCACTCATCACGATACGTACGATAAAATAATATTAACACAAAAGGCAGCTGTTAAGCGCGGACGAGATAAGGCGGCGAGGTAGCGGGTGACACGGGCTTCGCGAGCGAGAGAGGTGTACCGACTGGCCGCGTCCGTCGCGTCGGCGCGTGAGTTGAAGCGATGCGCACCGTCGCTTATCTCTGTCGCCACGCAAAACAGGTTTACGCCCGACCCGTGGTATGCAGTGTCTCCAATGTACTCCACATTTAATATATTGGGTTCTGTAAGTGTAATGTATTGTAATGTATATGTGTTGTGTAATGCGTGTGAGTGTAACTGTGGATAAATATATATAATATTAAATATGTTAATAAATAAAAATATTTAATAAATTAATTAAATATTAGGTACGCCACAGATCATTTTAATTTATTACACATATTAATATCTCCGTTAAAATTAAATTGAGACAAACATATTTAATTAAATAATTAAATTAAGCCCCTTTATATTAATTTATATAAAATTGTTTCGCGCAATTAAGTGGATATAATTTTCTATGAAATTAAGAAAGAGTCCTTTCAAAGAGGTGATTAGCTTTTAGTATAGTGTAAAACGAAGTAATATTATTGTTGTTTGTTTATAACATTTAACGAAAAAAGTATAATTTATGATTTTGATAAACGTTAGGAGGCGTTTAACTGAGAAACGGGTTAACTCATTGTGAATATTACCACTTGGAGGTGGTCAGAGGTGTCTGTGTTTTGAACCCGCGACCAAAATTCAAAAGTCAAATATTAAGCATCAAAACAATCGGAACCCATACTTAGCCAATATTCCCTACCGCATTTTCAATATCAAATCACAATGGGAATCCATTTTTCAATTATCGCCATTTCAATGCGAGATTCTTTTCATAATTACAATGACATGGGCCGCACAGTGCTCAAACTCAGCTGACATCTTCGCTTTGTGTGTGACAGTTGGATAATTGAAAGCTTTGAAGGACCTCAATCAGGGCGCCTTTGATACCGATATTATTTAATTTCAATATTTGTGATTTTGTTTTGTTAGGTAATCGGATTTTTTCGGTTGCAGTTTTGAGCGCTGAATATATCCTTACTTATTTCGAAAAATAAGACACATTAATTAACCATTTAAAAACGATTTAAGTAATATTGATTTGGTCACTTATTTGTTTTATTTTGACTTCCCAACCTTCGTGACTTTAATTCAAACTCACCAGCGGACTGAAGAAAATCCGTATAAATAGTTTTATTATACCTGTGAAGAGACCGTGATCCAAAACTAAGACAGGTAATAGTTAAAAAATAAATACGTTTTCCTAAGCAGTCATTTTTTTTGGTTTTTTAGCGCCAATGTGTTTTTGTGTGTGTGTGTGTGTGCGCCAAAAAAAGCAGTGATGGCCTCGAGGCTTAGGCGCGCGGTCGAGAATTTCGGCGGTCGCAGGTTCATACCCCAGGCACACACCTCTGACTTTTCGAAGTTATGTGTGTATTCACAATGAATTATCACTTACTTTAACGGTGAAGGAAAACATCGTGATAAAACCTGCACACCTAAAAAAAGTTCTTAGTAATTTCTTAGGTGTGTAGTCCGCCAACCCGCACTAGGCCAGCGTGGTGGACTAAGGCCTAAACCCTCTCAGTTGTAGAGGAGGCCCGTGCCCAGCAGTGGGACGTATATGGGCTGATGATGATGAATGTGTTTTTAATAACCGTAGCTATTGCCTGTCTCAGTTTTCAATCACAGTCTTTTTACACTCTGTATATACAGATATATGTATAATACATATATATGTATTGTTAGAAATAACAACACTTCGGGGGTAGCTGTGGTCGTCATCACGTCGGCTGCCTATATAACAGGCGCTGCTGAGCATCGGGCGCCGCGGCACTCACTCATAAGCCGGTCTACAGTGCAGGAGCTCTGTCCGAACGTCTACGCGTGTCTTTTGTTATTAATTTACCCTCAGTAATGTTAACATTTTGTAATATCAAGTTGGTCTATGTTTGTAACGGCCCCTGGCCGAATAAATGTTTATTTAAAAATCAATTAATATTTTCTTATCTAAATGTATATAATGAATTTCTTAGGCTTTTGAAGCGTACCAACTCGTCTTAGGTCGACAAACTGGACCGGTACATTCAAGTATTTCAAAACAAAAACTTCAATGATTGTAAACATATAATAGAAAAAAATACATAAATTTTCAAATACAATTACGACAAGATAAGTTAAAAGATAAATTGGCCCTATAGTTAATTAGACACTGATTACAATAAAGGGTAGAAATATAATTAATTTTATATTAAACGGGTAAAATTCAGTGTCTCCACCTTGCCTCTAGTCGCGTTATTAACTTGTTTAATGAATTAAAACGTTCTGTTATTATACCTTGCTTTATAAGCACCAAATTATTTGCAGTCTGTTCAAAATTAAAAGACATAGAAGTTACTTAACGCGTAGGATTACTAAGACGTCAAAACAACGACTCTCAGCCACATTCTCGTGAATTCGACAGACCCTAGGCGCAGTTGGTTAAATACCAGCTCGAGAAACGAGAAGCCGCCGGTTCGATCCCCGCACAGAGACAAATGTTTGTGTGATCCATAAATATTTGTTTCCGGTCTGGGTGTTTGTGAGACTGAAAAGTCTCTCGTAGTTTCTGATACCCACGACACAAGACTTGTATCCTGGTGTGGGGTCAGAACTATGCATACATAGTCACATATGACTGTTGGGTGTGTTTATTTATTATTATTACAATTGTCTATAGCTGACTTTAATAAGCAGTCCTGAAGATGTATCCCTAGATCGATCTAAATTTTGTAACATTCAGGTTGAAATATATAATATGGAAATTTGTAATATAGATAAATTGGCTAAGAGTTGTCTGGTTATTTACGAGTATTAAGAATAATATATTGACTGCCTCGTGGTCTTGCGGCACAAGTATGTGCCGTGCGATCTAGAGGTCCAGGGTTTGATTCCCGGGTCGGACAAAGTGTTATGGGGTTTTTCCATTAGAAATTTCTCAGCACCAGCACGGAGTCTGGAAATGTACCCGAAAAACGGCAATAGGCTCGCTCCCTATTACGTGGGACTGATGCATACCTGGCGAAATGTGGGTGCAGAAATGCTCCTCTGCCAACCCCTTCGGGGAATACAGGCGTGAGGTTATGTATGTGTATGTATGTAAGAATAATATCAGATGTAAATGTCGAAGTAAAACATCCTTCGGAAACCTGAAAAACTAATATTTTTCAAAGGAAATTCCTGAGATAATCTGATTTAATAGTGTGGCGATTATTACCCCAAAAGGATAATTGATACAAAATACTATCCTTATTTTTAAACATTTTCAAATAATCTAAAATCGAAAATAACATTATCCGTCTGTTACGCTTTAACTTAATCGGTGGACTAATTTCAATGTTTTGTAGTATGAAAATTCATCAACCCGCACTAGGCAAACGTGGTGGACTAAGGTCTAAGCCCTCTTAGTTACAGAGGAGGCCCGTGCCCAGCAGTGGGACAAGTACGGGCTGATGATGATGATGATGTAGTATGAAAATAGATGTAACCAAAGGACCATAGCCCACTAGTATTTATAAAATAGTACCCATCTGTAGCTAGATACCATTGCTATTAATAAAAACGGATGAAGGATATCGGCCACACAAATTGTAGTGTGGCATTAAAGCGCCGCGTCGACCGCTACGTCAAAGACGTCATTCCAGTCTTGCCTGTGATTTACAAGCCAATACTACGGTAGGAGTTATTCCTGTATCTTCAATAGTCGAAGTAATGGCTAGCAATTGAATGGAATATCATAATTTCATAAGACTTTAAAAATATTCGGGTTATTCACAGCGTGGTTTGGTGTAAAGTTTCCTTTACACCAACCAATAGTTGGACCTCATTTTGCTTGGACGGAATTTTATCAAAAAAAGTTGAATATATTCATTACTAAAGTCTCTTCTATGTTCGTGCTAAAAATATCTAAATTGGTTGGTAGTTTTTGAGTTTGTTCATTACAAATAAAAAATAAAATTTGGTTTTTATTATAAATATAAGTTATTTATTCTGCAACAACAATTGTAAAGGCGTCAGTGATAGGTTTAGTTTACTTACATATTTGTTAATTCTTTATTGAAAAATATCAAGATATATCAAAGTATTTAAAGTAAACTTATCAGCCCAGGGATGCAGTAAAATTTTAAATTTTAATCCAATTAATAAATCAATATTGTCAGCCAAAAATTTGTTTTATCCATAGCTATAAAAAACAACTTATCTCGTTAGTATTATTTTGGAAAGCACATTAAACACGGATTAAAGCGATGCAACATCACGCAGATTACACAGAGAGGGGAGCAGCTTAAAAAGAAAACAACACTACCCTATTTGTTGGGACGGTTGTTCCACAATAGTCCGTTGTATTTGACTCTATTCTATCAACCTATAGTGCAGGGGTTCCTAACCTTTTCTTGGTCAATATAGCTACAGTAAAACAGAACTGTAATAATCAAACCAAAACTTTAATTAAAAGTCTCAATAGGAAGTTACGTAGTTTTAGGATGAACTTCGCGGACTATGTTTTGGCTTCTGCGGACCACTGGTTGGAAACCCCTGCTATAGTGCAATTAGCAAATTGACAAACAAGAGATGGAAAACAAATCCATCCAATAACACGCATTTATTTATCTTGTAATTGACAGCCCCTTGGCGCAGTTGGCTAGACGCCAGCTTGTCAAACGAGAGGCCACGGGTTCGATCCCCGCTCCGAGACAAATGTTTGTGTGATCCACAAATATTTGTTTCGGGCCTGGGTGTTTGTGAGAGCGAAAAGTCTCTCGTAGTTTCTGATACCCACGACACAGGACTGGTATCCTAGTGTGGGGTCAGAACTATTGTATGTGACTGTTGGGTGTATTTTATTTATTTATTTGTGTTAGTAAATTTAGGGTTAAAATTATAAGCTAAGTAGGAAATTCTTAATGAAATTATATTCAGAATTTTGAATCTTATTTTGAAAAACCCATGTCTATTCCCTGATGACTTTCTATATTTTAATATAATACTATATATTGATAGTATTTTATATACAGTTATCGGGGAACAAATAGTTTATCTGTTCCCAGATGTAATGTGAGTACCGGGCTCAGGGTTAGGGAAAACTCACAATGAGACACTCACGATATATATATAATTATAAAATATAATTCGGTTTAAAACATATAATTACGTTTAAAACAATATATGTCGCGGAAGCGCACGAGCCACGCCCGCGCACGCGCCTACCCCGGAAGAAAGCCGACTCGGCACTGAGGAAGGGCGGGGGAATGGACGCGGGCGCAACTCGTAGGCTTCCCGGTACGGTGCAGGAGCCCGTGGGGCGGACGGGTACGGTGCAGGAGCCAATTTGCGTTTAAGGCGCGCTATACCCTCCCCCTCCAGGTCACCAACCCGTCTCGGATGTGACCTGGCCGGTCTGCCTCTACGCGGTCGTTTAACTACATTACTAGTCCCTTGATAGGGTGTTAGGGAACTGGCATGATATTTCCCGATGGTATGACCGTCACTATCACGAAGAACGAAAGAAGTGGGACTTATCACCTCCGACACCACGAATGGACCATTGCGTCGCGGTGCGAACTTGGCAGTAAAACCTTGGCCAGCCTTACTTATGATGTGAGAATCCACTAGAACAAGATCTCCTTCACTTATATTCGGAGCAGGACGCCGGTGTTTGTCTGCCGCTGATTTGCGAATATCCTGTTGTTCCTCTACCCGGTACTTCACGCGCTGCAAGATGTGAGCGAAACTACGCAAGTACGGTGTTATTTGGGGTACGAAGTTTTCTTTCGTAACAATGGCTCGCATGTCATGATCCACGTCAATAGGAGATCGCAAATTCCGGGCGAACATCAAATATGCTGCTGTTTCCCCTGTACCGGAATTATATGCCGTATTTAGGGCAAAACGAATTTGAGGAAGCATCTCAGGCCATTTGCGATGCTCTGTTCCCAACAACATTGCCAACCTCTGTTTCAGATCCCTGTTCTTTCTTTCAGCGGGATTTGCTTCGGGATGATATGCAGGGACTAAGCTCTGTCGAACACCTACGACATGCATTGCCTTCTGCATCACGGCGGATACAAATTGTGAGCCGTTATCGGACACAATTCGCCGCGGCACCCCATACCTCATGAAAACTTCTTCAATGAGAAGTTTGGCACATTTCTCTGATGTGGCGTCTGCCATAGCAAACAACTCCACCCATCTGGTGGCGGTATCCTCAACGAGGAAGATCCACCGCTCTCCTTTATCGCCCTCTGGTAATGGACCAAATAGATCCATGGCGAGAACTTCAAATCGCTGGTGTGGTACTGGTGTTTGTAGGAGTCCTGCTGGCTTGAGGTTGGTGGGTTTGAATTTGGCGCAAACCTCACAGTTCTTAACATAATTCTTTACATATGAGCGCATTCCGCGGAAGTAGTAACGCTCCATCAACTTGCGCAATGTACGCTCTTCACCTAGGTGACCTGCAGTGGGAGCATCATGCAGTTGCTTCAGTACATCCTCTCGCCAGGAGTCAGGTAAGACTAATAACGGTTCTTCGGTCTCCCCCTCAGGGTCACACCGATACAGCACCCCTTGAGACATATAATATCCTCGATCAGTCCACCGCAAGGCGCGTTCATCATCATCAGCTTCGAAGTCCTCTATGACTTTCTTACACTCGTCATCAGCAAGCTGAGCTGCACGGACTTCCGTGGGTCCTCGACGTGGTAAGTCTATAATAATGGGATAAATGGCGCACTCCTGTTCATCTGTTGGTGCGACTCCCATAGGTCTGCTTAGGGTATCTGCTACAACATTAGCTTTTCCCGGACAATACTGAATTTGGAGATTATGACCTTGTATCTTCATGGCCCACCGGGCTAGTCTTCCACTAGGATTCTTGAGGGACATTAACCATTTCAATGGTTGATGATCCGTAGCGATGATAACCTCTGTACCCTCGATATATCCCCGAAATTTATCTAGCGCCCACACAACGGCCAGAGCTTCACGTTCCGTTGTGTTATAATTGCGTTCAGCTGATGTTAGAAGCCTACTAGCGTATTCTATGGGTCTTTCCTCTTTTGCCTCAGACCCCTGCATCAAGACTGCGCCTAGTGCGTATGCGCTAGCGTCTGTACGCAGTACAAATGGCTCTTTAAAGTCTGGTTGTATAAGTATAGGAGCTGATGAGAGCTTCTGCTTGAGTAGCTCGAAAGCCGTAGCTTGCTCTCTATTCCAGGACCAAGCACAGTTCTTCCTCGTGAGTTCCGTAAGAGGTCGAGCTATACCCGAGAATTCAGGTATGAATTTTCGGAACCACGAGCAGGTTTGTAAGAACGTGCGCAGCTCCTTCAAAGATGATGGTTCCTTCATGTCCATCACAGCTCGGACCTTATCGGGATCTGGTTCAATTCCAGATGCCGAAATAACATGACCCAGGTATGTTAAGCGTTCTCTGCCGAAAACACATTTTTCGCGGTTCGCCTTAAGGCCAAAAAGTCTCAGGCGGTCAAAAACCTGATGCAGATGCTTCAAGTGCGTCTCTAGGTCATCAGATATAATCAATATATCATCTAAGTAACAGGCTACTGTTATATCTTTAAGGCCAGAACGAAAACGGTCAATGAGCCTCTGGAACGTCGACGGAGAATTCCGAAGGCCAAAAGGCATCCGTCGAAAACGAAACGTACCAAATGGAGAAACGAAGGCTGTCTTGTCCCTGTCTTCTGGAGCGACCTCGATTTGCCAGTAACCGGATTTTAAATCTATGCTCGACATAACACTGTTCCTTTTTGTTGTTAACAACAGCTCGTCAATAAGAGGTAACGGATACTTATCAGCTCGTGTGATTTTGTTAAGACAGCGATAGTCAACACAGAAGCGGACAGTGCCGTTTTTCTTAGGCACCAATACGACGGGTGAAGTCCACTCCGAGTCTGCCTCCTCTATTATGCCTTGTTCAAGCATGTTCTCTATTTCTTTCTTCATAATTTCCTTTTTTGCAGGTGTGACCCGGTATGGTGGGACGGATATCGGAGGATGGTCACCGGTGTCAATCCTATGGATTGCAAAAGATGTAGCAGCTCCCCCTGGCTCAAATATATCTTTATTTTCTTCCAGCAATGACGATAGTTGTACGCGTTCACGAGCTGTCAAAAGCGTCCCTTCATCCTCCCGCAACAGGTCCACAGCGGCGCAGACGAGATGAGTCCCATCATTCTCGTACTCCAGTACAAAAGTACCAGGCCTATCGCGCAACGACCAACGATCCCTACCAAAATCGAATACCAAGCCAGCGTCCCTTATAAAGTTAATTCCAAGTAATGATTCCGTTGCACCTGGTAATACGACAAAATGCGTCGGCACCACGACTCCTTGCACCGTTACATTAATTAATGCCGTGTCAACAACACTACTATACGTCTCGCCGTTAGCAAACTTAAAGTCATAATGCACTTTGTCAAACTTGTGATTGCGTTTCTTTAGAAACTGACATAAACTAACACTCGCGACAGATTGTTTCGCACCCGTGTCCACTAGCAATTTTCCTATCTCTCCGTAGACCTCCACACGCATGACAGGTCTGCTGCGAGGTGGATGCGCCGTCGATAGTGCCGCCACGCAATGGAAAGCCGGCGCGTCTGAAGTGCTCCTCCCTCTACACGTCGCACAGTTGGCGCGGATAACGCCCGGGGCACCGCACCCAAAGCATACGAGCGGCGTGGATTTCTGCGGCGATGCGTTGCTTTCTTCTTCTTTAGCTTGATTACGGTCACGCAGGCGAGAACAGTTTGTTTTGTCGTGACCATACTTTTTACAGTATGTACAAAGTAGTCGTGGCCTTGAAATTTTGGACGTAGTGCCACTTAAAGAAGTTGAGGCTGAACTCTTTACAATGGTTGTGGATAAGCCATCCTTCACATTGTCAGCTTTACGAAGTCTGGAACGACCTTCATCAAATAAGTCTTCCAAGCGTCGCGCCTGGCATAGTAATTCAGAAAAAGACTTAAAGGAACTTCGTGGAATCTTCTCTCTTATTCTTGTATTTAGGAGCCCGTACACCATATCAAGCTGTACTTCAGTACTAAGGCTACCGGAAGGCAACTGCGAAATCAGGGCCCTTGCCCTGCACACGAAAATGTCTGTGCATTCTTCGCCATGTTCCTTAGAAAATAATTCTCTATAAATTTTATGAGGTGGGAGACGCGGCCCATATGTCTGTATCAAAAGGCTGGTTGCCTCAGACCAACTCTCAACCGAAGCTTTAACTCCTTGCCACCAAGTTGCTGCAAACCCGGTGAGGAGCATGGGTAGTCCACGCAGCGCAATACTATCCTCTATGCCGACACACTCCTTGTAAATTTCTATAGCGTCCACAAACGCTACAACGTCGCTATCTTTAGCGCCGTCGAACCGTGCCGTACACTTGGCGAAATTGCCATGCATAAATGTAGGCGCCGGTGAAACACATGAAGGTGCTGGTGACTGGACTCGAAGCATATGCGCCAGTTGAATAAGTTGCTGGTCTGTTATTACTAGCGGAGTCGCCGCGACTGGCGGCGCGTGAGACGGCGTCGCCTCAGTCGCGAACGACGCGGCCGGGTTGGCCGTGTTGCTATGCGCGTCGGCGCTTGATAACGAATCGTCCTCCCCCTTGTCTCTAACTCCCTGACGTGTAGTTGGAGCCATGACAGAATATTAAAATTGTCTTTTATATCGCGAATTATATCACATAAACACAAAATCGTTCAATTACTGTGTACACTACAACAAAAGTTCGAAAACTAGTCCGAGGTCAAACACTTTAATTATGGCTAGGCGGAATGTCCAATATACATCGTCCATAGCACACAATATAACTTTCAATCACAAAAAAAAGTGTACTTATCGTCCCTCTTTGTCGGCACGTGTTTCGACAGGTTTCAACTTGTCGCGCCGCGCGCGTCTCGAACTCTCGAACGTTCCACGCTTCCCAGCGCACGTGGTGTAGTTCGCGTAGCTGAATCTTTGTTGCAGTTACGATCACAACACACACAACACAGTTACAATGTTCGATACACATACACTTATGTACTTTTTGTAATAATATGTTCGTAGGCCCCACGTTGGGCGCCACTTATCGGGGAACAAATAGTTTATCTGTTCCCAGATGTAATGTGAGTACCGGGCTCAGGGTTAGGGAAAACTCACAATGAGACACTCACGATATATATATAATTATAAAATATAATTCGGTTTAAAACATATAATTACGTTTAAAACAATATATGTCGCGGAAGCGCACGAGCCACGCCCGCGCACGCGCCTACCCCGGAAGAAAGCCGACTCGGCACTGAGGAAGGGCGGGGGAATGGACGCGGGCGCAACTCGTAGGCTTCCCGGTACGGTGCAGGAGCCCGTGGGGCGGACGGGTACGGTGCAGGAGCCAATTTGCGTTTAAGGCGCGCTATACAGTGGCATTATCAGTTTAAAGGTAGGTAGATAAGTTTTTTTTGTTTAGTCCTATTACCTCAGCCAAGCACTTTTAGTGTCCGTCTGCAACTAAAAACTTCATAAGAAACAACCCCAATACTACTCTGCTACATTACAGGAATTAATGGTTTAATCATTTTGTTCTCACTCTGATTTTATAACAAGGGTCTAATAGCCTTAACAAATAGTACTTAAAATGTAAGAAACCTTGCCAAATATATGTCCATCTAAATGCAACGGAAGACGAAAGCGGAACACACCCTCAAGCTAGGGGACGAAACTCGAAGGTGCCAAGGGGTGTTTTAATAAACGAAAAACTGATTTATGCGTTCAAAATAGGAATTTTCCGGTATAGGGACTTCTATGTGGAGGCGATATTGATAATTGCACAGTCATCCGGGTGAAATTTGGGGGAGGAAAAGCGAGAGATTCCCCCGGCACGTAATTTATGCGATCTGCTGCCCCTAAGTGTTTTTTCTTGGTTTTTGAAGATTTTAAAACCGTTTAAGGGGTGGCGATTGTGATAAGTAAATGCTTTATGAGGGTTGATAATTTTTTTAAATATTTTTAAATTAGCTGTTCAGTATTTTGTGTGTATCATTATATCATTATACTATATACAAAAAGTGAGATACATTGTGTTTTCATGCGATTGCCAAGTCAAACTATTTTAATTAAAACATAAAATTTGTAATATTGATATGGTCACTAGGTATAATATGTTTTCTGGTAAGCTAAGAGCATAATAACTTAAGACAGAAGGAATTTTTCGACTTGGTATCACATGGATCTCACAACTTTTTACGGTAGAAGAACGGAGTTGCAAGACTTGGGGTTTTTTACAAGTTTTGTTTTTTATTAAGTTGTTCATAAATATTTAAAATATTTTTTTTTTATTAATTTATATTTAATTTGACAGCCCCGTGGCGCAGATGGTTAGACACCAGCTTGCGAAACGAGAGGCCGCGGGTTCGATCCCCGCACCGAGACAAATGTTTGTGTGATCCACAAATATTTGTTTCGGGTCTGGGTGTTTGTGAGGCCGAAAAGTCTCTCGTAGTCTCTGATACCCACGACACAGGACTTGTATCCTAGTGTGGGGTCAGAACTATGTATGTGACTGTTAGGTGTATTTATTTATTTAAATATAGTCGACAATATCATCAAATTATTGTTAAAACTATTATTGACATCATCATCAAATTATTATTGACAGCCCCGTGGCGCAGTTGGCTAGATACCAGCTTGCGAAACGAGAGGCCGCGGGTTCGATCCCCGCACCGGGTCTGGGTGTTTGTGAGGCCGAAAAGTCTCTCGTAGTCTCTGATACCCACGACACAGGACTTGTATCCTAGTGTGGGGTCAGAACTATGTATGTGACTGTTGGGTGTATTTATTTATTTAATATTAGGGAATTTTGGCGTTTTCAGGCATATTTGGTAACGAGCCTGAAAAGACTCGCATCGTGTTGCGCGGTATATTAAACACTATATTAACACTATTGACGAAAAGTGAATATGCATTGCTTCTTACCCCGTGGGTCTTAAAGAAAATTATCGTGAGGAAATCTGATTTGTTAAAAAAATATTTTGTGGAAGGCATCGTCTTAACTGCAGGCGGCCCACACACAAACAAAAACCTACTTTACTACTAGAACAACTGACTCAACAAATTCAATTAAGACCGAGTAAATCTAAGACAAACTTTATTCTGTCTAAACGCTTCTACTACAATTGAACGACATATCTCATGAAATGACGTAGCGCGTGTCTTGACGCCACTGAGTTTGCATAGCGCCGCTCTACGTCACTACCGCTCTACGACGCTACGACGCTACGGTGCTACGGCTGGATGCAGGAATGCGCTGTCGGCTAGATTGCTTGCTTCACAGGGTGTTTACAAATGTTGAGATTTAACAATTATTTAGAAGTGGGAATTCAATTTAGTTGTTTGTGTGTGTACGAGCGTTGCCTCATGAATACAGTTACTTAGATTAGATGGAAAAATAGCGATTATCGCAAAGGAGACGTGGAATAAAATATCATCATCATCAGCCCATATACGTCCCACTGCTGGGCACGGGCCTCCTCTACCATTGAGAGGGTTTAGGCCTTAGTCCACCACGCTGGCTTAGTGCGGGTTGGCGGACGACACACCTAAGAAATTCCTAAGGACTTTTAGGTGTGCAGGTTTCATCACGATGTTTTCCTTCACCGTTGAAGTAAGTGATAAATCATTGTGAATACACACTTAACTTCGAAAAGTCAGAGGTGTGTGCCTGGGGTTTGAACCTGCGACCGCCGAGATTCTCGACCGCGCGCCTAAACCTCGAGGCCATCACTACTTGATGTAGTTACATCAACATTGTAAATGGGTTGATGATGAAATAAATTAAAATAATTTTCCTTTAGTACTTGGAACAGCCTGTACAAATCCGACTTCAGGCATGTATAGTTCGTCAATATCGGATGCCGTGCAATGTTCCGACAACGACAACACGGCGTCGCGTGCCGATCATAGCCGAACATTCTCGAACGCCGGCTCTTAGGGCTGCGGTAATTGAGTGATGTGCGCGGTTAATTGATTATGAATGTACGCGCAGCCCTGCCAGAGACAATATATTGTGGTTAGCCGAATTGTGCTCGTCATAATTCAGTTTGTATACAATATAATAATTGATGTTTAGTTGTCTATGTTACGAATGTTTGCGATCGGATTGACTGGGATTTGATTTAATTTGTAGGGTAGGCAGAATTTATTTATTTACTATCTTAATCATTGTAACTATTGATTTTATATTAGAGGTGAAAAGTGACTACATTATAACCTCATAGTAAGTTTACTGCGTTCGATCTATCAACAATGGTTAGAACAGTTTCAACTCTTTATCAGTCAAAAGACCTTCAAGAAATACTGAAGAATTTATGAAGACTGCGGAAAATCGCTGGATAAAGACACTTTGGAATATAAGATTAAATAAATAAAGAAATAAATACACTCAACAGTCACAACTCAACCCCTCACTAAGATACAAGTCTTGTGTCGTAGATATCAGAATTTACAAGAGATTTTTCAGTCTCATAAACAGACAGATCTGAAACAAATATTTATGTGGATCAAAAATTTGTCTCGGTGCGAGGATTGAACCCGTTTTGCAAACCTATCGTTTTGAAAGCTGGTGTCAAGCCAACTGCGCCACGGGGCTCTCAAAGTCGTTGAATTATTTAAATTAGTAATAATCTTTATGTTTAAACTACATCTATTATTTTATCCGTAATAGAGAATAAATACATCTGAGTCCATCTTACACAATTTTAGATTAAATAAATACTTCAAAAAACCTTCTGTATTCCTTTCCAAATCGTAATATGTAAGTAATATTGAACAGAATATTCCAACGCAGATAATTCCCCGTACCATCCGTGACTTGACTTTGACACTTACGAATTGACAGCACTTATCTGCGCAGCACCTGTTCAACGAAACCAAACATTACGTCTGTCAAGGGCGAAATCACGGCAATTTGACCCTTACCAACTAAGAAAAGCAACCTTACTGTACAATCCAAATTGGACTCTAAATCTACAAAAATGGAGTATAAAATCGATTGGCAGACATGTACAGCGTCTATGGGGCGACATAGAGTCAATAAGGGCGTAGTTAAATGCTTAAATTTTCACGTTACCCCTTTCAATAAAGAAGGGACAATATTTTGCAACGATTTCCTGTCAACCCGCCCTTTGTGGGGGCTGCTTTATTTATGCTTTAAAATCTGAAGTGTGTATTGTTGATTCATGAATGTATTTCGAGATATTGTGTGTGTTTTTAATATAACATCAATAAGATATAATTGTAATTGGGAAAAATTGTCTAAGAATAAATGCGTGTACAGTATTTGTATTATACAATAATCCACATACTTCATCATCATCATCATCAGCCCAAATACGTCCCACTGCTGGGCACGGGCCTCCTCTACAACTGAGAGTGTTTAGGCCTTAGTCCACCACGCTGGCCTAGTGCGGGTTGGCGGACTACACACCTAAGAAATTCCTAAGAACTTTTAGGTGTGCAGGTTTCATCACGATGTTTTCCTTCACCGTTAAAGCAAGTGATAATTCATTGTGAATACACACATAACTTCGAAAAGTCAGAGGTGTGTGCCTGGGGTTTGAACCTGCGACCGCCGAAATTCTCGACCGCGCGCCTAAACCTCGAGGCCATCACTCCACATAGTCCACATACTTACATACATAATTATTACCTTAATAAAAATTAATATGTTAAAATTACGTCAACACACAAATATATTTAATATTTTTTGTAACGCCAGGGGGTTTGTAATGACCTTAGCTATTACCTGCCTTTTTTTTAGGTCTTTATTTATTATAGAGGGTTTAATCAAAAGATAATGTCACCCTCGAAATGTCACTTAACTAAACACTAACTATACTTAACACCTAACACACTTAATACTAACTTAATATTAACACACTTATGTTCTACGTTTAATACATACATTTGCAATTTTAACTAACATTTTTGCCTCATCTGATAGTGGAAAAGCCAGATTGTGATTGCATATTCCAACCGTAAATAAATTGTATTACCTGCCTTAGTTTGCGATCACGGTCTGAATACACCCTGTGTTAAGGCCAGCGCCTTACAGAATAATGATAGCAAGCCGCACGTTAGAAAGTGCCACTGTCAGGCATTCTATTACTAATTACTTGTATATGATTCATTCATTACCCGACCTTCTTGCTAGCAACATTATTGTAATTGTAATTATTAAATATACGATAATTCTACTAGTGCTGGAGTTTAATTTAAAGATTAGGCTCCCTTATGTGTCAAGCGTACACAACCTGTATTTGTGTGTTGCCGTAATTTAATTTTTTTTTAAATTGACAGACATAACTACATAAAGATAGAACTTATCTGATCAGCCTCGACATTTTCCCTTTAACATAGGGCGAAAGTAAACATAAGGACCTCAGGGTCTACCTCAGTCTCTAGTTTTATAACTAACCTCTCGACGCAATTACGGCGGCTTGTTCAAATTTATCAAGTGTCGATTTTCCTGTCACAAAGCCCCCCAATATCCGAGGGTTGGTACGATATATCCAAAACCTCGCATTTTTCTTACGCAAAATATTAACCCCTGTGTAAAATTCTTTTTTTAATCTGTTGGTACAACTTACAAGAGTTAGAGGTCTGTACCGTTAAATATATTTGTTAAAAAAAATTTTTTATTGAAACAAAAATAATAATGCTGAAAAATCATTCATATTGTTTCTAACTATTTGATCTTTTAGTGATGGCCTCGAGGTTTAGGATCGCGGTCGAGAATCTCAGCGGTCGCGGGTTTAAAACCCAGGCACGTACCTCTACTTTTCGAAGTTATGTGTGCATTCATAGTGAATCATCGCTTATTTTAACAGTGAAGGAAAACATCGTCATGAAACCTGCACACCTGAAAGTTCTTAGGAATTTCTAAGGTGTGTAGACCCTCATTAGGCCAGCGTGTTAGACTAAGGCCTAAACCCTCTCAGTTGTAGAGGAGGCCGTGCCCAGCAGTGGGACATATATCGCTTATGATGAAGATTTGATCGTATCGATCGTATCGCCTTCAGGAAAACTAAGGTATTTTTTTGTGGCAGGATAAAATATAATTAATAATTAGCATTAAAGTAATAAATATATCGCTAATATTTTTTTACTCGACATTTTTATTGTTAAAACGAAATTTATACGATTTTCTTGCAGAAAACCGCATACCCTAGAAATCTGCATAAAGAACTCTTCAGGTATGTAAAGTCGAAAAGAAGATAAGAAAAAAGACTGGCCCCTTAATTTATTTAGGGCTGACGCAACAGTGGGACGTGTAAAGGATGAAAACGATACAACAAAACACATGTTAAAATCGTCTACGTTTCTGACAACTCAAACTATACACGCTGTAAGTGACACTTCTAAACACGATCCAAACCCACCCTTCCCAAAAATCCCGGCGATTTGAAGCAATACACGCCATCGGAAATATTCTCTTCCCTACGGGAAGCATCATTTAGTCTGCAGTGCCCCTTGGAATACTTCGAATTGCACGGGAGCTGATGCGTCAAATATTAGGTATGCATTTCGGAGTATTATCGGGGTATATTTTTATTGAGCAGGAATGCATGGAATTTTATAGCAAAATAATAATTTACAACAGGTAAACGACATGTATAATATCAATATATGAATTCGGAAAAGAATTAGAATAATATCTGAATGAAGGATAAATCACATATATAAAAATGCATTAACATGATAAAGTAAAGAATTTAAGAAAACCTCTTTAGATTTGTGTATGTTAATATAGGTTGCATAGACACAAAACCATTAATATAACTAATTTCAAAGAACTATCGAAAATCGCAGGTAACCGAGATTAATAATAAAAAAAGAAAAAAAAAACAAGTAAATAGAAAAGTAACTGGCGTAAAATAGGTATTAAGTTACTAGCCAATATGTTTTAATTTGTTTAAAAATAGGTATTTTAATTTTATTTTTGTTCGAAAAAAGTTCCTATTAAATTGAAATTGTAAGAGGTATAAATGGACCATACGTTATAGATGGGGCCTTGGGGAATAACATTTGCAACCTATTTGTTTATAAATATTTCGCCCAGTTGGAGCTGGGCTGAACTGCCAGTTGACTGTAAAAGTATAAGCAAATAACTTAAATTTTGTAAAGTTTTTTATTTATTAAATTTACTTTGAGGCACTTGGGCTGTAGGATTCCAATAGTACTTGCTGTAAACTCTGTCCCAGAACTGGTATCTTTTCTCAAATAAATCCTTCTTCGTTTTCAATTTATTGCCAATTTCTAAGTAATTGTGCTCGTCTGCGCTGTACTTCGGCCATTTGACGTTGATCAGTGAGCTCTCGTAGGCTGTTGGATCACTGAAAATTGAAATTCCAACTTGAACGATTTATGTCCATTTATCTCTTAATTTTATTGTCTTCTTGATTACTAGGCAAGTAGTGTATTTCCCAAGTCAAAAATGTAAAATCTTCTATCCAAATAAATGAAATTGAAGTGTCTGTTTGTAATATTGAAATAACCGCTTTTTAATAAATGCATATGGATGTATACACGGTACATATACCAAAACAACGTTTTTTACAATTTTTGTCGGTCTGTCTGTTTGTTCCGGCTAATCTCTGAAACGGGTGGGCCAATTTTAACGGGATTTTCACTGGCAGATAGCTGATGTAATAAGGAGTAACTTATGCTAAAAAAAAGAAATAAAATAAAAAGAGTCAGCTGTTAGGCGGAACGAAGTTCGCCGGGTTAGCTAGTATTTAATAAATACCCAATAATCACATACACATTTCTGGCCTTTCACTAAGAATTAATATACAAGTGTCGTTATTGTCGTAATTTACCCAATAAATCATGAGATTTACATATATGAATATGTAAGTAGTTATTTATCCGTGGTGCGTTAATTGCGTCTAATTTGACTAATTGTAATTGTCTTTTTTTTTTATGTGAGGGTGAAACCTCACAGCTCAATGTTTTTGTCACCCGCTTTGCTGTGGAGGGAAGGGGACAACTCTTTGTTTTCCAACTCCTCCTTTATTTTGTCTTTCTGATTAACTTCGTTGCGGGATTATGACAAATTTAGGTCCCCTTAGATCCGCTGAGCTACATTGCTCAGCGTCAATACTGTGCGTGCTGTTGATCCTGGAGCACAGGAGTTGCAGTGGCGGGTGTGTGGTGGGATAGGGCCATACAAGTGTCGTGTCGTGGATAACAGAAACCAGAGAACCATGGGGCCAGAACCATGTATGTTTGTGACTGTTGGGTGTATTAACACTTTTCACATGATTTTAATGCTTGTTGTTATTATAAGTTCCATTTTCTCCATTATCATCCATCCAAAAATCTGGCCATTTAGGCTGGATAATATAAAACTTACAGACATTATTTTTTAATATGCTGCTTCACAATATAAAATAATAAATCATTATTGAGAGATTTAAAATAAATAGAACAATATTTGACATCCAAAAAACGTTTTACCAAAAACTAGAAACTAAAATAACGTTGGAGAAAGGTATGTTTATAAAATATTCTAGGGCAAATATTGAACATCTTAAAACGATTTTGCTCGATTCAAATAACACTCGAAAGTAAATGATAATGTTATGCAAATAATTCCAGTGCTCAATGGGTTTTCGAAACTCAATACGCTTAGTATTTGTAGTACACTGCATAAAATTTTAATATTTCATAGTGGTTAATTGCAAATGGAAAACGGTCTTTGATGATTTTTAGAATATTTTATGGGTATTATGTTGCAAAAGTTTCACATAATAATATAATTGAAATGGGAATTGTAGCTCAAACTCAAAATATTGGATAATTTTAAAGTTGTAGTCTCACGGTATAAGAAAACAGTTGAGAGAACCTGGGTTCGATTCCCGAGGCGAGCAGTGTTACTGGGTTTTTCCGGAAGGATATACTTAGCTACAGCGAGGACTTAAAACTTTACTCCTATGGGAACAGGGTTAATATTATGTATGTACGCCAAATAGATCTAGGTGCTATTACTTTCATCATCATCATCATCATCATCAGCCCATATACGTCCCACTGCTGGGCACGGGCCTCCTCTACCATTGAGAGGGTTTAGGCCTTAGTCCTCCACGCTGGCCTAGTGCGGGTTGGCGGACTACACACCTAAGAAATTCCTAACAACTTTTTTAGGTGTGCAGGTTTCATCACGATGTTTTCCTTCACCGTTAAAGTACGTGATAATTCATTGTGAATACACACATAACTTCGAAAAGTCAGAGGTGTGTGCCTGGGGTTTGAACCCGCGACCGTCGAGATTCTCGACCGCGTGCCCAAACCTCGAGGCCATCACGACTTAGTAACTTTACTATTGCTGTTACTTTAGTATTGAAATAAGTATAAAAATACTTACGTGTACTTAACAAAATCAGACCACATAGTGGTCATCTGATCTCGAGTATCCATATCTTTGTATCTTGTTGTAAATCCAAAGAAATCTAAGACGTATGCGGTCTGGTCTCTGTGACTTGCTCCTTTAATTCTATCCATATAAAGATACTGGATATTCAGTTTACCAACGTAACTGAATTCGTACAAATACACGGGCTTATCAGATTTCTCTGCGTAGAACTTTGCCGATTTAATGATGGCGTACTTAAACATCGAATCGGAAAAGTAGTCTATGTACTCTTGCAGCGTGTCATGCGACACTTCTTCATCTTTGAAGTAGTGTTTCACAATTTGATTTATGAATGTTTGCCGGGCCTTGTCATCGGTGAATAATAAGTCAGCTGGGAGGAAATCTGAGAAGTTTTCGTTCATTTCATCCATCCAATCGCTGAATTTGATCAGACGGCTGATGCCTTCCATATTGGAGTAGCCAGTTAGGACTGGAATCTTTTTGAAATCTCCTCGCTTTAGTATATCCAATGGTGATTCAGTGAGTATTGGTTCTGTGTTTGGGACTTTAGATTCTATACACGGAGCGAACCCAAAAGTGCTGTTGGTTAAAAAGAAATTTTTGCTTTTAGCGGCCAAGTCTAATGCAGAAGCGTTCAATAAAAATTCATTAAGATCATTGATATTCCCTGTATTATTGAATCCAATGGATATGGCTATATTATTAGCTGTAGTTATAGGATGCCTATTGATTGCAAAAGGTGCCAAGGCTGAACCGCTTTCTAAAATTAATTGATGTATCAATCCATCAGTTGACTTGGACAAAGCGAGTAACTCGGCCATGGTCGCACCAACACTAAATCCAGCTATGGTAACTCTATTGGGATCTCCACCGAAACTTTTAATATGTTTATTGATCCATTTAAGAGCAGCCAGTTGATCCTTCAACCCAGCATTGCCAGGAATTTCTTCAGTACCAAGACAGGCGAACCCAAGAGCCCCTACTCTGTAGTTAATACTGATGACAATAATATCATGTCTTGCTAAATAGTTGTATCTGGCCATATTTCCACTTCCACCAGAAAAGGCTCCACTATGTATATAAAGAACTACTGGTACTGGATTTTCTTCACTGGCTATTAGAGGGACTAATAAGTCCATGGTGAGGCACTCTTCTTCTCCATGGAGAATAAGTTCATCATCATCATCCGTTAGGTAAACTTGCAGGCAGACGTAGTTTTGTACGTTCGCTGCTCTTAGGCCTTGCCATGGTTCTACTGGTAAGGGGGCCTGTAATTATTTAAAATATTATGTCAAATTCTCTGACTATAACATATTAAAAACAAATCTTTTTTAATATAAATTTGACAATGTAAATAGCGTCGACTTAATTTAATTTTTTTTTCAGCTATTTCCTCCAAAAAAAAATTTACATTATTAGAAAAAGAGTTAAATACAACCATAAAACTATTATCCGCATACATGCACGTCGTAAGTAAGTCGTGATGGCCTCAAGCTTTAGGCACGCGGTCGAGAATCTCGAAGGTCGCAGGTTCAAACCACAGGCACTAGGCAGGTAAATGTTTGAGTAATATAAAACTAATCATCATTTAAGTTCATTAATTTCAATCACATACGAGTAATTCACTTCACGCGGTAAATAGAAAGAAGATAAGAACCGGATCCAAACACGGCCCTGCCTGTGAAGTTCCGGCGAAACAAAGTCAACGGTCTCTGTTGACCCGTGCTGAGAATCTGAGCTCAAGCGAGTCTAACTCAGTTGGCCTGACTTTGGTCCACTTACTAAAATTAATTATGACATGTCATACAATTGCCTTTAAATAAATAAAAATAAATACAAACAGTACTAGAATAAAAATACACACCTTAAACTTATCCCGTCCTTTAGGCACAGTAGCGTACGGAACACCGGAGAACTCATAAAAATCACCATCCCAATATTTTTCACCGCTTAAACTGCCCAAACCATCTAAATGTACAACTTTAACAGATTCTTCTGCTCGTAAACTAACAAAAACCCCACAAAATATTAACAAACGTAACATTGTTGTCATAAAAATCGCTGTTGTAGATTGATTATCGTAAAATGAAGCAGAGATAGCGGTTGCTATCGCTCTTATGCAATGTGGGTCACCTAATGAGTTGAAGACACGTAATTGGTTACAATTGATTTGATAGCGATATTAAATCTGATTTGATTTTATTAATTTTTTTACATGATGACCTTTTTTAAAACAATTTTGATTGCTTCGTTGGACTAGCAGCATAAGTCCGTGGCGAGCGATCGAAGCTCTGGGTTTGATTCACAGATAGGAATTATCTTCTTACATAAGGAACATTGTAATATTTCCTCACGATGTTTTCTTTCAACGCTAAAGTAATTAGTAAAGTTAAGTTTAGGCAGTCTTACTGCCTTGTGGTCTCGTGGCACAAGTATGTTCCGTGTGATTTAGAGGTCCTGGGTACGATTCCCGGGTCGGGCAAAGTGATATTGGGTTTTTCTATCGGGAAATTCTCAGTAGCAGCACGGAGTCTGGAACTGTGCCCGAAAAATTGCAATAGACTCGCCCCATATTACGAGGGACTGATTCATACCTGGCGAAATGTGGGTGCAGAAATGCACTTCTGCATATGTATGTATGTACATATGTATATATGCTAAAGTAATTGATGTTCCATTGTAAATACTCATACAATCACTGAGATTTGAACCCGCAACCGCCGAGTTTTAATTATCGAAGCCATCAAGATATAAAATCTGAGCTACTTAAACAATTTTTATATTGAAGTGACCAGAGTTTGGTCCAATATTTGCGTTCCACTGAGAGCAATATATCAGAGCATCCCTCGGGACTAGAGGGACAGTATAAATCATAAATAGCATTTCGATGAACATAAATAAACATACATTCAGTTAGAAAATCGGGAACCTCCGAGCGCCCTGTAAAATATATTATCATAAGATATCCTTGGCGGGTACGTTTCTTGTGTCCGAGCTCTGAAGAAGATTTTTATACTTGGCTATAAAAATTGGACTGTAAATAATTATATAATAAATAAATACACCCAACAGTCACATACATAGTTCTGACCCCACATTAAGATACAAGTCTTGTGTCGTGGGTATCGGAAACTACGAAAAACTTTTCGGTCTCACAAATACCCAGACCCGAAACAAATATTTGTGGATCACACAAGCATTTGTCTCGGTGCGGGGATCGAACCCGCGGCCTCTTGTTTCGCAAGCTGGTATCTAGCCAACTGCGCCACGGAGCTGTCAAACTGTTAATTGAAAACTTTCGTCAAAACGGGTAGACTGAGTTGTTTTACGACCTACATGGTGAATGATGAATGAAGTATCTACTAAAAAAAATCGGGCACGTTTTAAATTCCTTTTTTTTTATCACTTTGCCCGACCAGGGAATTGAGACCGGAATTTTCAAATCGCTCGCTCACTTGTGCCGTGAAACCGCGAGACAGTCAAGCTATAAGATCGCACATGGTGGTACCAAATGAATAGACATAAAATTATATTTGCTGTCTGTATTCCTTCCGTAAGGCTACTCATAGTGTCAGATGTTATTGGAAAAAATACGTACATACATACATGCATCAACTCGCGCCTGTATTTCCTGATGGGGTAGGCAGAGGTGCATTTCTACACCCACATTTCGCCAGGTATGTATCAGTCCCACGTACTAGGGGACGAGCCTATTGCCGTTTCGAGCACATTTCCAGACTCCCTGCTGCTATTGAGAATTCCCTAATGGGAAAACCCAATAACACTTTGTCCGACCCGGGGATCGAACTCAGGACCGATCGCACGGCACATACATGAACCGCTAGACCACGAGGCAGTTGAAAAAAATCTCGGGGATAATATCTCCCCAAGTAGAACTGTATAAAATCGTGTCGGATCCACATCGTACGCTGTAAACACACCCGCGTTGCCTTTTTATACCGAATATATTCGGTTTAGTACGTTTTCATGTAGAACCGTCAGTGAAATACGTTCCCGTTCGTGCACCGTCTGAACGATGTTTGCTTTTTGAGGGTAGTTACACTGACTTTTGATAGAATTCTTGCAGTTTGAGTGTGTGAGGCTTGGATGCTTGGCACCGTTTCGAAGGAATGCGATTGTTTAGCTACGAATATATTTTCGCTTTTCTGTTGTATTGAAAGTTTGTGGACCACATCTGAATGTTTTGTTGAAGAGTTTTGAAGGAGTACGTGTAGAAGGGACGTAAGAACTTATCTTTGTGATCTATGTAAGTGTCACATTCTGAGATTAGCCTTGAGTGTTAGCGTGAGTTTTGTGAAATCATGAGATATAATCGTATTTTTTCAGCCCCGTGGCGCAGTTGGATAGACACCAGCTTGGGAAATGAGAGGCCGCGGGTTCGATCCCCGCACCGAGACAAATGTTTGTGTGATCCAGAAATATTTGTTTCGGGTCTGGGTGTTTATGCGACCGAAAAGTCTCGTAGTTTTTGATACCCACGACACAAGACTCGTATCTTAATGTGGGATCAGAACTATGTATGTGACTGTTAGGTGTATTTATTTATTTATTTTTCTTCGCCTTATGGCAGTCTATAAAAAAGAGTTCATTAGTGTGTGTTTATGTAGATCTGTACTAAATATTTGAAACGAGAGATCTTGGACTAGTACCCAACAGTGACATAAAATTGTATTTAATGTTTCCTTTTGTAAAATGGTTACACTGTCTGATCATGACTGAATAGTAGTGATTGTCGTAACAGATTTTTGCAGTGTAAAACTGACAAAAGAGATTTGATGTTTTTTATAGCTACTTGCAGAACATTTCCAATACATGAGCACTTTTGTGATGCTGCAGTTTCGAGTAGTCTGCAGGAAACCCAGAAGCGACTTTTGTGTCCTGTTAGGTGGCATTTTAAAAAACGTTTATACCTCTGCCCACCATTTCAAGGATATAGGCTCGACTTTATGTTTGTCGGTTTCAACAAATAGAATCAAAAAACTTTCTCCTACATGGGCGAACGGGTGAAATTTTATTACTGTCGAAATGCCCTGTAGCAAACCGTGAGAGCGTTCATGTGTTTCTGTAAGTTTATGGGCTTGCACGGTAAATAGGTTTACGTACTGGGGAACAAGCTTTGTCTGGCTCTAGTCGACGAGATAGTGAACCATAGACTGGTCTTCTAGAAGATTTGTTTGTGCCTACGCGTTTTGCGGCTCATAGAAGCTATTACAGTCCATATAAGTTTCATAATAACTATGTAATGTAGTCATAATAAAAAGTCCTTTAGCGATAAAAAAAAAATAAGTCGGTTAATTATTAACATTTATCACAAATTTTCAAGCTTATTAAGTATTCATAATTAGGCTCTTTAACAGTTAAGGAAAAAATCGTATGGAATTTTGTACATAAAATATTTCCAAACCTGTTAAACCCAGGAAATTTTAATCGCAGACACTACGGGATATCGAGGTGCTGAGAATTTGCTTCCATTTTCGTTTTTCCTTTGTTCCATTTAGTTTCCGTTTTCAAAGAAGTGTCCATTCTGCGCCGCATAACATAATCGTCAGCCAAGATAACTTTCAGTTAGGCATTTTACTTGCGTGTTTATACTAGCAGTTTATTATTTACGTGATTCGGGTAGAAATACGTTCTTTAATATTTTGTGCTGAATATTCGGCATTGACTTGCGGCTGGAGCAATTAGTTACAGATTTTGCGAGGGTCGAATTATTGTCGTTTGAGCCAAGTTTTATTAGGGTATTTGATGGTCTATGATATTTTACAGTTTGCCAGATTTCGTGGTCGTAAATCTTATCAATGTTTAATGGCTTTGTTTAGTTTGATAATAAACAGATTGAGATGTTTTTGTTATTGTATTGTATTTGGAAATTAATTATATTAAATAAATATTCATTATTGGGAAGAATAAATAATAAGTAGTTGAAAAGGACACAAAAGGTTTTTAAAGCTGTATTCAGTATCACATGTTAGGGGAAATTCAATCAAATCAAATGCCAAAACAGTTCAACCTTTATTCCACGAATATTTTTTTAAAACGTCATTCTTCTTGAATCTTACTTAATTACCATCGTGTCAGTGTGGTCCTTTTCCGAGCCATACAGGCCATACAGGCTCAAGGCATTATACATATGAAGTATATATAGGCTCCTGAGAGATATTTATCTTAAACAATCACACCTCGCTAGGCATATTCTAGTCTTATCATACATTCATCACAACCGCCTTAATTTACACAAAAGCACAGAAAAGAACCCCGCAAGGAATATAAACGTCAGAAATTAAATTAGAATATCTACACGGCTGGTTAATCAAAAAATATATTCGGATGTTGGACGAAATTTATCTGAGCCGCTTCTAATTGCTTCAAACTGTAATTTCCCGGAGGACCACTGGGATCAAGATGAGAGCGGATGGCGGGTTAAAGACTGTTCGGCGTTCGAAGAAATTAAATGAAATTATTGAGTGTTCAGCGTTAAATTCTAATGTATAAGATATTGATGGGTGATGGCGTATATAAATCAGCATGTGGTCCATTGTGGCACCATCTCGGACGAGAGATGAAAATTAAAGTAATTTTATAATTATTAAGTGTTATTGGGTTGTTCCATTAGGGAACTCTCAGTAGCAGCACGAAGTCTGGAATTGTGCCCGCAAAACCGCAATAGGCTCGCCCCCTATCACGTGGGACTGATACATACCTGGCGAAATGTGGGTGCAGAAATGCACTGCTGCAACACATTTACTTATTACAAAACATTTATACTGTAAGGTTTCATTTATAAAGTTTATTATTTACTGTAAATATTAATAAAATGTGGGTAAATAATTAAAAATATGGGGTTATGGATTTTAAAGTGGGGATTGGTGGAAGGAGGCTATAAATATGCGCGACACTGACAGATTGAAAAATTTATGTAATAGTAAACATTCAACAAAATCATTCCGAAACACTATTTTCCGCTCGTAAATTTCACCGCGAACATTCTACCCTATTCCGTGATCGTCTGAAATATTCGCTAATGAGGACTTGTATAGGGATTACTTTCTGAACGCATACCCACTAATTGATTATTAACATTTCTGGTTATTATTTATATATTATTATAAATAAATAAAATACATATATATATATTTGACAGCCCCGTGGCGCAGTTGGCTAGACACCAGCTTGCGAAACGAGAGGCCGCGGGTTCGATCCCCGCACCGAGACAAATGTCTGTGTGATCCACAAATATTTGTTTCGGGTCTGGGTGTTTGTGAGACCGAAAAGTCTCTCGTAGTTTCTGATACCCACGACACAAGACTTGTATCTTAATGTGGGATCAGAACTATGTATGTGACTGTTGGATGTATTTATTATTATTATTAAATAAAATACATATATATCTGTATAAATTTGTTTATGAACATACACTTGTAGAAGACGTAATGACAGGTTTTTTTGCCTTACGTGAGGTGTAACTACCAAGGCGATAATGAAACTCTAGTAAAGTAAAGTAAAAATAACAAGCAACGATCTTGCAATACAAAAACTAAACAAAAAAACCTAGCAAGAAAGAATAGCCGTTAATTAGATGTTCCTTGAGTTACGCTAGGAGGGAGTTTGCAAGTCTAGTAATTAACTGCAAGTTTAAAAATAGTTTTTATTCAGAAAATGCAAATTGAAAAATAATAGGACGGTGAAAAGTGGAGCACGATAAAATAGAAAGTACTATAAAGTTGTTTACGTTGTTCGTTTCAACGTTGTTCACCCAACAGTCACATACATAGTTCTGATCCCACACTAAGATACAAGTCTTGTGCCATGAGTATCAGAAACTACGAGAGACTTTTCGGTCTCACATTTACCCAGACCCGATACAAATATTTGTGGATCACACAAACATTTGTCTCGGTGCGGGGATCGAACCCGCGGCCTCTCGTTTCGCAAGCTGGTGTCTAGCCAACTGCGCCACGGGGCTGTCAATTTATTTTTAACCTGCATAAAAATCCTAGCACCCCCAAACGGGTAGGAAGAGGAGTATTCTTACACCGTATATTTGAGACATAGATAGATATTTAGACCGTATATTTGGGAAGCAGTGATGGCCTCGAGGTTTAGGCGCGCGGTCGAGAATTTCGACGGTAGCAGGTTCAAACCCCAGGCACACACCTCTTACTTTTCGAAGTTATGTGTGTATTCACAATGAATTATCACTCGCTTTAATGGTGAAGGAAAACATCGTGATAAAACCTGCACAACTAAAAAGTTCTTAGGAATTTCATAGGTGTGTAGTCCGCCAACCCGCACTAGGCTAGCGTGGTGGACTAAGGCCTTAACCCTCTCAGTTGAAGAGGAGGTCCGTACCCAGCAGTGGGACGTATTTGGGCTGATGATAATAATAATGATATTTGAGACATAAATAAATATAGGTCTGACTAAAACAAGGGCGTTTTATTACTTATCTACATGTTAAGACCCCGTGCCCGACCTGGAATCGAACCAGGGACATCTTGATCACACGCAACGTTTTATACGCTTTTCAAGGCAGAATTCTCTATATGTACATATGTCTCTGTATTATGTAAGGAATCTATTTAAAGTCCTTTGGGTTTTAATGAGACTTTTGAAATAAAACAACCATTGTCGTGTTTTTATTTTTAATATATCCCGAATATTCCACAAAAAAGGTTTATATGCTTATAATGAGGCATAATCGTTTTTTTTTTAAATAAAATAAAATTATTGGCAGTTTTGAGCATTCCGATTTTGAATATTATACTTTTTTAAATACACCATTGCATTTTTTAACCGACTTCAAAAAAAGGAGGAGGTTATCAATTCGTCTGTATTTTTTTTTTTTTTTTTTTTTTTTTTTTTTTTTTACCTCAGAACTTTTGACTGTGTGGACCGATTTTGATGATTCTTTTTTTAATTGAAAGCTGATGCTTCCAGATTGGTCCCATTTAAATTTGGTCCAGTTGTGATAACAGCTTCCATTAGAAAACCACAAAAATCTTAAATTTTCACCAATGTGCGTGACAAATCGACGAATAACTCAATATCATGCCAACCGATTTTGATGATTCTTTTTTTAATTGAAAGGTGGTGCTTCCTGTTTGGTCCCATTTGAATTTGGTCTAGTTGTGACAATAGCTTCCATTAGAAAACCACAAAAATCTCAAATTTTCACCAATGTGCGTGACAAATCGACGAATAACTTAATATCATGCCAACCGATTTTGATGAATCCTTTTTATTATTGGTTAGGATGTACTTCCAGGGTAATTGCATGAGAGTTTGGTTAAGTTCTAATTATGGGATCCATGACAAAGTAACGGAACTCTTCAATTCTTAGCAGAAAACTAACGATACTCGGCCGAATCTTTATAGGCTATCCGGATATTTGAGTCACCTACCGTAACCTCTTTATGGTCAAGTAATTGTCCTAGTCAAATATAATATAATGTCAATGGAACTCGTTAACGGCGTACAGTATGGATGCGATTTGTGGCCGAATTTCTAACTGTCTTGAATCAAATTGTAATGCGCTTACGTTTGTTGCTGCATTGCAACATGAAGCAAACGATCTAATTGCATTACTTAAGGTGTATTAAATGTGTGAAGCGGTGGTAGCCGAGTGTGTGGTAGAAACATTTGCGTAGATATTGTTGATGAGTTTTATAACCATATAATAGACTGGTGGTAGCGGAGTGGCAAAGTAACCGACTTGCAACGCATGATGTTGCAGGTTCGATCCCGGGTGTGGCTTCACTAAAAATTAAAAAATAAACAAAAATTTTAACAAAACAAAAACCGCCTTCAAAAAAAACCTATTCCAAAACAAATTAAAATGCACTAAAAAGTAAAAAAATAATTGCGTA
This sequence comes from Hemaris fuciformis, assembly GCA_907164795.1. NCBI lineage: Eukaryota > Metazoa > Arthropoda > Insecta > Lepidoptera > Sphingidae > Hemaris > Hemaris fuciformis. Next base: position 11,718,906 of record OU015450.1, on the reverse strand, counting down.
TCTTCTATTACTTAATTATAATCAACTTACTATTTCTCTACATCAATATATAGGTACGATCTATGTGTTTACGACGCAAGAAGCTAAGTAGGTTCTTCTATATCTATCCACTTCAAATCTAACTCAACACATACCTATGAATAACAAACAATGATTAAAATATTTTTTAATGTTCTCCTATGTAAAATTAAATGAAAAATATTAGACTACTTAAAAGTCAATCAAATTATTACGATAATATAATGTAGTTTTAATTATTGTTATTTTTGGAGGCGGTGTCAGCCAAGGAAATACTACAATGTGCATACCTAGCATCACAGTTGTAGTGGAGGCCCGTGCTCAGCAGTGGGACGTATATGGGCTAATGATGATGAATAATAATATGAGAATCCTACCTTGGCTGACACCGCCTCCAAGAATAACAATAATTAAAACTACATTATATTATCGTAATAATTTGATTGACTTTTAAGTAGTCTAATATCTTTCATTTAATTTTACATAGGAGAACATTAAAAAATATTTTAATCATTGTTTGTTATTCATAGGTATGTGTTGAGTTAGATTTGAAGTGGATAGATATAGAAGAACCTACTTAGCTTCTTGCGTCGTAAACACATAGATCGTACCTATATATTGATGTAGAGAAATAGTAAGTTGATTATAATTAAGTAATAGAAGATACGCAATTATTTTTTTACTTTTTAGTGCATTTTAATTTGTTTTGGAATAGGTTTTTTTGAAGGCGGTTTTTGTTTTGTTAAAATTTTTGTTTATTACGCTTCTTTATTGTTTTTTTTTAACACTCGGAAGGCATGACGCATTTTCTAGTCTTGAGGTTTCTTATAGAAGGTTTGTTGCAGAAGCACTGTGGGACGCCACACAGGCCGCGATTTCTGGTAGGCTCATGGACTTCGCGAATGTTGCAATTTGACTCTGCTTTTTGGGGGCAATAGAGAACCGAGTGTTCGCCGGGTGGGCACTTTGCTGTAAGTAATTATTAATCATTAAAAAAACACAAAATAAGTATTACTCCTACATAAAATAATAAATAAATACACCCAACAGTCACATACATAGTTCTGACCCCACACTAGGATACAAGTCCTGTGTCGTGGGTATCAGAAACTACGAGAGACTTTTCTGTCTCACAAACACCCAGACCCGAAACAAATATTTGTGGATCACACAAACATTTGTCTCGGTGCGGGGATCGAACCCGCGGCCTCTCGTTTCGCAAGCTGGTGTCTAGCCAACTGCGCCACGGGGCTGTCCAAGTGTACATACATACATGCAGTAACAGTTATATTCCGGAAACGGCTATGCTCTGTTATGACCCCAAAAAAGGTCCACTATTATAAAAGCTAGTGAATAATATAGACCAGTCGCTAATTATAAAAATAAAAAAATACACTCAACAGACACATACCTACATAGTTCTGACCCCACACTAGAATACAAGTCCTGTGCCCAACAACAAACACCCAGACCCGACACAAATATTTGTGGCACACAAACATTTGTCTCGATGCGGGGATCGAACCCGCGTCCTCTCGTTTCGCAAGCTGGTGTCTAGCCAACTGCGCCACGGGGCTGTCAATTAAATTATTATTCTAACAGTGATTTTGGTTTCATAGAGAGTTTATTGGATTCAGTGTAGTGTGTTATCACTTAAGAAAATTTTCATTGCCAATTATATTTTAAGATATATCGTTAGTATTAGTCTGGGTATACGAGTATAATAAGTTTTGATACCGTCAGTATGTATCCTATCCACTTAGGCCTTAGTCCACCACGCTAGCCTAGTGCGGGTTGGCGGACTACACACCTAAGGAATTCCTAAGAACTTTAGGTGTGCAGGTTTCATCACGATTTTTTCCTTCACCGTTAGTACGTGATAATTCCTTGTGAATACACACATAACTTCGAAAAGTCAGTGGTCTGTGCCTGGGGTTCGAACCCGCGACCGTCGAGATTCTCGACCGCGTGCCTCAACCTCGACGCCATCGATTCTGTGTCTTATATAACACCTGAATCCAGCAAAAGACCACAGCCTGGTCATAAAGAGTTAATTCTACTTACCAATAGGTATGCCCTGACCACAAGCTCCCACCACGAGCGCCGCAGCAACAAGAAGAAATACACAATTCATTTTAACACAAACGCGTCCGAATACAAAGGTTGAATGATAATCTTCGATTCCACACACTTAGTTTTATACCGTGGGTAATGTTTCGAGGGAATTCACCCAGTCCAGTTGTGTTTGTAAGTTTCCTTAAAATGACGTCACATTGTTTATGTTGCGATGTGCTTTTGTTTTGTCCTGCTTTGACACGTCATTTTGTTGTGAATTCATAAATGTCAAATTACGTCACTTATCATTTCAAAATTAAACTTACCGCACTGACGAATATTTAAATGTTAACTAGATATAATGGTAAATCATTACTTGATATACATATAATACATTCATAACTTGACGCCTATAAGCCCTGAAGGAGTATGCAGAGGTGCATATACAGGGTTGATACGACAGATGGGCATTAAATTACACTACGTATACTTACTATACGTCCTTAGTATTAATTCGACACGGCGCAAAAATTAATAATACCAAAAAAGAGTTTTTTTTGTTTGTTTTTTTTTTGTGTCTGCTGGTGGTAGGATATTCGTATCCGCCCGGATGGCGACCACCGTACACAGGGCGTAAAACCCGCCATAGTGGTACATGCAAGTGTGCCGCGTTCCGGGATCAGCCAGTGTATATCCGGATTTCGGGGGGGCTTCAATCATGGTGAAAGGATGACCGTGCCGGCAATTTTTTTGGCCGGTTTGTCGCGGTCGGTCCTTTGATCGCCATGATTGATAGTCCCCCAAACTTCTTCACAATAAGGTGAAGAGGTATTCGGCCGGCATGATTGTGTCGACCAACGGGAGACCATCATCTCTCGCTGGTCGGCACTTTTTCTGGACTCCATTGCGCTTACCATCAGGTGCAATGGGGTCACTTTGCCGTGCCAGAATAAAAAAAAAAAAAAAAAAAAAACAAACTAAACAGCTTACAGATAAGAGAAATACGCAACCATCTTGTAAATAATTTCACAAACGTGTACAAATTGGCAACGTCGCGCGCGGCGTGTGTTCTCGTGGTGTCGTTGTACAGAGAGGCAACAACGCGTAGATTTGAGTAGGATTTACCGTTAGACGTAATCGGCTGTTAGAAAAGCTACATTGTGTTCAAATGGAGCGAAAACTAAAAATATGATTTATGACTAAACTACTGCTCCTATTTATTTGATTTTTTAGTACAGAGCTTGAAAATGGTACCCAGTATATGAAGTTTAAAAAAACGCCCTTCGGTCGTATCAACCCTGTATGAATCCACATTTCATTAGGTATGTATCAGTCCCTCGTAATAGGGGGCGAACCTATTGTCGTTTTTCGGGCACAATTCCAGACTCGGTGCTGCTACTGAGAATTTTCTCAATGGAAAAACCTAATAACGCTTTGCCTGACCCGGGATTTGAACCCGAGACTTCTAGATCTCACAGCACATACCTACTATTGCTGCGAGACCACGAGGCAGTTATTTACTTCATTTATTAACTAATATTCATCCCAGACTAACCCACACTAAGCCATCGTGGTGGACTAAGGCTTAAACCCTCTCACATGTAGAGGAGGCCCGTGCCCAGCCGTGGGACGTATATGGGCTGATGATGATTATGATGAAGATTCATCCCAGATATTGTTTATCAAATATTTTGTATCAAAATATTTTTTAGTCAAGTAAAGCCAAGGGAATAATCGATTTTATGATACTATTAAAATTCAATAATATAACTATTTGCTAACATTACGGCTCGAGGATATCGTAAATTATGCAGCAAAATGCATCTAGCACGCCCGGAATATAACCTTTTATGGCCGTAACAATTAGCTAGATAAGGAGAAGTCATGTATTTTAGCCATAAAAAATAGTATATGATTATTTTCATACATTAGATATAACTTATAATATAATATAGAAAACTCCATATATGTATTATATAAACATACCATCACACCTTATATTCTTAAGGGATAGGCAAATGTGTTTTTATTATATCCCACATGGTAGCAGGCGAGCCTACTGCCATTTTTTCTGACCATTTCCGAAATGAAATACTATTAAGAATTGTAAACCGGGAGTCGTACCCGGAATGTGACCGCCGCACGCGCCCGATAATGCCTCTAATGAGACGGAAACGAAGCATTCAGAATAATATTAATTCTGGGAAAAATTAAAACCATCCTTTCGATTTAATTAATAAAAAAATATAACTTGTATAATTAAAAAATATATTTTTCAAGAAATGTGTTATTTATTTTATTATATTTTTTATATAAAACATATGTCAGAAAATATTATTACGTTTGTATACGTCAAAAGTTTATTATTTAGTATCGTATTATTTTGTTATTAATCACATCAAGGATACAATTGCTGTTAGTGAGTAGTTTTTAATTCATCCCAAATAAGTTATAAAAAAGGTTTCATTACATAAAAATGTAAATATTTTTTTCTCTTTATACATACTTCGAAAATTAGTCACAGGACTTTAATGTCTTAACTTTGAAATTTAAGCAATTTTTAATACGGCATTTTAAAGGATTTTTTTCATTAAAGTTACTCTTTAACACTCAGAAGGCATGACGCACTTTCCGGTCTTGAGATTTCTTATTGTAGGTTTATTGCAGAAGCACTGAGGGACGTCACACAGTCCGCGATTTTTGGTAGGCTCATGGACTTCGCGGATGGTGCAATCTGGTTCTGCTTTTTGGGGGCAGTAGAGAACCGAGTGTTCGCCGGGCGGGCATTTTGCTGCATTAAAGGAAAAAAAAATGTAATCATTTAATTTCATTCATTGCAATTTTAGAAGAGTTATAGTCATAATAAAATTCGTATCCTTAATTAAATTTTCATGTCTCTGCTACAGTTTTCTTTGCGTTTAGTTCTACCATTAGTCTTTGCTGATCATATTCGGGTTAATATAAAAGAGAGTCAGTGCTCAGTTGCCTCCAATTAAATACCTATAACTTTAGAAGACTGAAGATGATGTGACAGATGACTGGCTAATGACGTTGATACATGGATGATTATACAGATTGTTAGGTAAAAGACCGTACATACTGAAGGACACGTTAGTCAATGGCTTCAAGTAACCATTAAAAATATAATGCAAGAGTAATATAAATATACGGCACAGTAAACGATACGAAATTATTGTAGCACAAATGCAGAAAATATGGACACCCTACATATGTACATGGAGACTTGAATAAAAAATAATAACTAGGTATACCTCTTAGGTACCTCTTAGTGTATGCAGCGTCCACAATGGTAGAATATGTAGTATTTATTTACACCGATTCAAATTCAAAGAATATTGTACTTAAATTATTAAATAAAAACAGCGTTGTTATTTTCGTGTGGCTTAGAGGTTTCAGGTTCGGTTTATGGGTCTGGAGAAATTATATTGGATTTTTCATAGTAACAGCACGGAGTGTGAAATTTTGGACATTTTCTTGGACATCAAGTGGAACTTTAAACACAGCTGACGAAGTGCTGGTCCGAAAACGATCCTTTCTCCACCCAATCGAGGAAACAGGTGTGGATTTTTTATTTTTATGCCAACCCGCACTAGGCCAGCGTGGTGGACTAAGGCCTAAACCCTCTCAGTTGTAGAGGAGGCCCGTGCCCAGCAGTGGGACGTATATGGGCTGATGATGATGATGATGATTATTTTACTTACCAACTGATATAAACTGCCCGCTAGCCACTACCACAACCGCCGTAGCAACAAGAAGAAACAGGCAATTCATTTTGACACAACGCTTCAGATACAAAGGTGGAATGATAATCTTCTACTCCTTACACTCAGTTACATACCTCGAGTAGTATTAGGGATTAGGGAATTCACCTAGCCCAGAGGTTATGTGTGCGAGTTTCCTTAAAATGACGTCATATATTTGACACATACATAAACTCACGCCTGTATTCCCCGAAGGGGTAGGCAGAGGTGCATTTATGCACCCACATTTCGTCAGTATGTATCAGTCCCACGTAATAGGGGGCGAGCCTATTGCCGCTTTCCGGGCCCATTTCCAGACTCCGGGCTGTTACTGAGAATTTCCGTTAGGAAAAACCTAATAAAATATATTTGAATTAATTTGAATATTGTTTTAAGTGCATTTTCACATCACATTCATAAAAGCGTGCGCATATGTTCGTATAATTAAAGAATATACAATTTAACAACAAACAAGGGTTTCCACACGTTATATTTTAATAGTTCTTCACATTTACCAATAGATGGCGTTAAAACACGTAATGCGTTTACCATATTAGATAACATTGTTTACAAACAATTGGACGAATTATTTCTCGGTTCATTTAATTTCTGCGAAACAGTAATGGAGGAAAATACGTCTTCAAATAGTATTGGAGAAGGTTCTTTACATAAATTATTGTTGTTTGAATTAGTAATCTTATTAGATGCACACTCTTGTATTCGTGAAATATAGCCAGATGAGTACTAGTACATATGTACATTTATGTTCTGCTAGCTATAACTTTTACTTTGCACATAATAGAGAACAATTTGAACGCCCATGGAATAGAACACATGGAAGGAGTCGTGATGGCCTCGAGGTTTAGACACGCGGTCGAGAATCTCGACGGTCGCGGGTTCAAACTCCGGGCACACCTCTGACTTTTCGAAGTTATGTGTGTATTCACAAAGAATTATCACGTACTTTAACGGAGAAGGAAAACATCGTGATGAAACCTGCACGTCTAAAAGTTCTTAGGAATTTCTTAGGTGTGTAGTAGGCCTAAACCCTCTGAGTTGTAGAGGAGCCCGTGCCCAGCAGTGGGACGTATATGGGCTGATGATGATGATGATGATGGAATAGAACCCAGGACGTCTGAACTTCATATGCCGATATAGCGACAAGGAAGTTTTAAATGTTTACAAAAAAAATATTAAAAATTTCATCCTCATTGTAGTACATACATAAACTCACGCCTGTATTCCCTTATAGGGTAGGCAGAGGTGCATTTCTGCACCCACATTTCGCCAGGTATGTATCAGTCCCACGTAATAGGGGGCGAGCCTATTGCCGTTTTTCGGGCACAATTCCAGACTCCGTGCTGCTATTGAGAATTTCCTAAAGGAAAAACCCAATAACACTTTGCCCGACCCGGGAATCGAACCCAGGACCTCTAGATCGCACGGCACATACTTGTGCCGCGAGACCACGAGGCAGTCATCAGACTCATTGTAGTAGGCAACATTTATTTTTTTCACATATATAAATATAATACATACCTACATAAACTCACGCCTGTCCCTCAAATGCTACGGAAAAAACACACTTATTTCGCTGCCTCAACTGAAATTATCCATTCCCGCATGCAAGTCGGTTTCGAGGTCTCTTAATAGGACCTTTTTTCACTTATCGCAAAATTTTAGGTATTACTGTACTTTGAACTAAAACAATTCCTAAAACCGTGAATTTTGATATTAAAATTATTGTAGTTATAAACGAGAGCTTTTCTTCTTACAGTAATTTCCTGCTATTCACCAAGGTGGTAGGGTTGGTAAAGAGAAAAAAAACAGCGAGCTATATCGTAAAGGGATGCAGTGCATCCTAATCAGCAAGGAAACTTCCGTCAATTACAACTTATAGAATGTTTTGGTCGTTCGTAATTAATGTAGATTATAATACTCACTGTCATTATCAGCCCAAATACCTACGTACCACTACTCGGGCACTGAACTCCTTTACCATTGAGTATTTAGACCTTAGTCCACCACAATGGCCTAGAGCGGGTTGGCGGACTACACACCTAAGAACTTTTAGTTGTGCAGGTTTCATCACGATGTTTTCCTTCACCGTTAAAGTACGTAATACCTAATTCATTGTGAATACACACATAACTTCAAAAAGTCAGAGGTGTGTGCCTAGGATTTGAACCCGCGACCGTCGAGATTCTCGATCGCGTGCCAAAACCTCGAGGCCATCACGACTTAATACTCACTGTACTGTAATATATTTTATAAATTATATCAATGAAAGATATTGCCTACACCTAAAAATAACACAAGAAAGTTGTTAATGTATTAGGCCCTTTTTAAGTAGATTTATAAATACTTATTCGAAACGATACTTCTTAAAAAACGACATTTAGTATTTGCAGCTAAAAAGCAGTGATGGCCTCGAGGTTTAGGCGCGCGGTCGAGAATTTCGGCGGTCGCAGGTTCAAACCCCAGGCACACACCTCTGACTTTTCGAAGTTATGTGTGTATTCACAATGAATTATCACTTGCTTTAACGGTGTAGGAAAACATCGTGATGAAACCTGCACACCTAAAAGTTCTTAGGAATCTCTTAGGTGTGTAGTCCGCCAACCCGCACTAGGCCAGCGTGGTGGACTAAGGCCTAAATACTCTCAATGGTAGAGGAGGTCAGTGCCTCAGAAGTGGGACGTATTTGGGTTGATGATGAGTATTTGGAGCTGCATTGTAAAATTTATTCCTTGAATTTTCTGCTTTTATTGGTGATGCGTTTAAAAAATATGGTCCTTGTGGCTCCATATTTAATCTTGAATCGTCAGAATCTTTGCAATTTTTGCTGTAATAATTTTCTAGACTCAACACGACTATCATATGAATCATTCAATTATAATTCCACAATATATACTATTAGCATCGAATTAGTCAGAGGGGGCGTGGCCTCACAGTCTAGCGACAGTGGCATGATCGATGACGTCACAGAACTGGCGCAGGAGGGGCGCCGTTACGAGTGGCGACTACGCGCGGACTATCACCACTTTTGCGGAGACACTCACAGCGTTCACATCTTTAGGGAAACTCTTGTCGGTTCATGATAGAATAATTTAAATTATATTTGATTTACTGTGTGATAATACTTACCATAGAATTATAAATTATAATAACTAGAAATATATTATTTTGTTGCTGTGATTATTTTTTTAATTAATAGTAGAAGTTATTTCTAAAAATACTTATATTTCTTTTAATCGGTGTTTTATAAAGCATGTTACTTGAAAGTATATGAAGCCAGGTCACTAGTATTCAATTAATTCTTGCACTACTGAACACCAACTGTGTAACCCGGGTCCTTTTTTGTCGTCCCCTCCTACTACAGACGAGAGGGTAAGGACAAAAGGTGGTATTAACTTTATGACTTCTCGTAAACATAGAATGGTAAACAAACGAGATAAGCTCTAAACGGTTTTGTGTCGTACTTTTTGCGACGGCCCCCCCTCCCCTTCCCCTCCTTGGACTTGTATAATTGAAAGGAACAAGTAGGTTTTATTTTAAAACTCAGTTGTTTAAATTCGAATTTTAAGAATGCGTATGAATAAAGTTAAACACTGTTAGACAATTTGGTCGAAATATTCTTGTAAGAGATCTTTTGACTTTTTACTTTACTGGCTTTTCAAAGTTATGTGTGTATTTACAGTGAATTATTACTGACTTTAAAGGTGAAGGAAACCTGCATACCTAAAAAGTTCTTAGGAATTTCTTTGGTGTCTAGGCCGCCTAGTCTACTAGGCCAGCGTGGTGGACTAAGTCCTAAACCCTCTCAGTGGCAGAAGAGTAGTCCCAGCAGTGGGACGTATATGCGCTGATAATTATAATGATGATTATGACTATGTAAGTGTGGAAGGTGTGGTTATAATACGATATTGAGAGCTTCTTAGAATGGTTGTAATGTCCGCATTATTTTACAGTACCATACATGTATATATATCGGTAAACTGCGCACCTAAACCCAGAAGCCATCATGCCGTTTAGTATAATTATTCAATTGAATAATGATTTTTTTACTTGTATCCAATTAACTTATGAGAAAAATCGTGGCAGAAAATATTCTGAGAGCTAATATATGTACCTACAAAGTAGTATTTCCACACATATACCAGTATAAAATTCATTCCCAAAACGAAATGAAGTCATTCCATCGACAAGCTTAGCTTCAACACCTAACAGTTATCACCAAACCCGGGTCCAATACGGCAGTTAAATATTAACTATAATGTCAGTTGGCTAAACACTGGTGCGATTAATAACGTGGAGAAGTGGTTCCGGAGGTCACACCTGGACCCTAGCAACTTTGTGACGCACGTCCTGGCTGCCTCTACTCCCTTTAGGGTTTACTGGAGGAGGTCCTGTTAATGCCAGAGTATTTGATGCTCTGTGCCTTGATTGTGAGTATGTTGTATCGGACTCTGGGAGTGAAATAGTTCTGCTGAATACTGGCAAGTGAGTACTAAAGATAATGTGGAATTAATGCAAAGAATTAAATAATATTTATATATTTAGGAATTTCTTAGGTGTGTAGTCCGCCAACCTGCATTAGGCCGGCGTGGTGGACTAAGGCCTAAACCCTCTCAGTTATCAGCAGTGCGACGTATATGGGCTGATGATGATGAATATAAAGAATTAAAAGAATATTTAAATTATTATTAACTGCATAAGTCAGCATCTTGATAATGAGAGGTTATTATATATGGAGGAGGCATACATTGGAAGACTTATGTAAGCCCACGTATCAGTAAAAGAATTGTTAGACGTACACAAAAAAAGTCAAGGGCCTATCTCATTAAGTTTTTAGTTATGCAGAATGCTCTAAATAAATAATAAAAAATAATAATAAATACACCCAACAGTCACATACATAGTTCTGATCCCACACTAAGATACAAGTCTTGTGTCGTGGGTATCAGAAACTACGAGAGACTTTTCGGTCTCACATACACCTCTCAAATATAGTGGGTAAATGTTGTTGAAAGAGCTTCCGTGAATTACAGATAATGATGACCACAGCATACTTCATACTATTTTTAGGTACTAACGCAGAACAGTTGAAAAAGACTAGAAAGGAAATGTCAGCATGCTGAGCGTGCCAAACATACGATTACACTATCATATGTTTGACAATAAGAAGACTTTTATAAATGTTAGACAACCAATAGCAGCCCTTTATTTTTGTTTGAATTTTTTATCATTGGTCGTGTGATCGTAGTAGATTGAACAGGTGACACACAAGCGGCGACACACGTCTCGATACAAAATACTGTCTAGTTCCCTCCTAATTCAATTCAGCTGTTCTGTGGGTACTAATCCCACAGCATTAACAGGAACAGCTAATCGGAGTGCGCGACTAGTTACAAACTAACCAAACTTGTTTAATTGGCATCCGGTCCATAGGGGCGCTTATTGAATTTAATAACCTACACAAGTTGGCCGGATAATTAATACCGTTACCAATGTAAATAGAACATTATTATTATAGTTTTAGTTGTGATCGTGCCCTAATAAGTTTACTGATTCGGGGAATTTCGGTTTTCTTCGGATTAGTTTCAATTGAAGGGTAATTTCCATTGGCTGGGTAATCGCATGCATCGTCTTTGATGTTACAGATAATTGGGCAGTGTTTGGTATCTACGAGGATTTCAATAGACGTAATTCTCGGAACTGAGATAATTATGGAAGTGGTTTAAGCATTTAATCTAAAGATATGTTTATTGTGAATGATGGATACAGATTATGGTATGATACAATTGTGACTAAATTCTAAGAAGGCCAGCGTTGTGGACTAAAGCCTAACCCCTCTCAGCTGAAGAGGAGGCCCGGGCCCAGTAGAGGGACTAATATGGGATGATGATGATGACTTTAGTCTATGTTTCACTTCAAGGCATTTGTGAACATCCATGAACTCCTTATACAAATTAATTAAGATCTGGACTTGGACATAGATATGAAAAACTATTTATCTACTTTCAAATTATAAATGTACTACCCGAGTGTATCTGTAATTGGTATCCAGACAATGAGCGTCGAATTTTATTTTAAGCAATAAAAGTAATATGTACTTGATTAATGTTTAGAAAGTTACTCGAAAAAATGTTACAAATTTCTTAATATATTTCATTTCTTGTACCAAAAAAATAGACGAGATTATAAATTGACGAAAAAACATTTACATACATACACAACCTCACGCCTGTAAAAGCCAGAGGTGCATTTCTGCACCCACATTACGATAAAAGTGTCTTCCTCCCACGTAACAGTGGGCGAGCCTTTCGCCGTTTTTCGGGCACAATTCCAAACTCTGCAAAACCCGGGAATCGAACCAAGGACCACTAGATCGTATAGCACATACTCGTACCGCGAAACCACGGGGCTAACAACTTTTGATTATACGCATATTACGCAATCTCATCAAATTTTACGAAATCAAATTAATAAAAGCAAACACAGTCCTGAAAACTGAGTTCCAGTTTTTCATCTATTAATACTCAACAATTGTCTCCGTTTCTTCAAACTGTTCTTGAGCACAGTAAATAAATACGAACGGACAAGCAAATAGAAGCAGTAGCTACCTACTTATGCAGGCGGTACAAAGAGATATTTGATATTGCTTATTTCCCATAGGAAAATCTTGGAAGATTTGTCGTCTGTCAGCAAACTGGAACGAGTAAAAGAAATCTGAAATTGTCAGTCGCGGTGTTTCTCCGATCTTTAAGCTTGATGTCTTTGTTTTGAAAATCGTCTTTCATTTCCTATCGCGTGATAGCATTAAGATATCTATCATATCAATATTAAAAATCTGTTATGTTTTAAATAAAATAGTTTTGACTTGGCAATCGCACTAAAAGTGGGATACATTGTGTTTTCATGCGATGGCCAAGTCTAACTATTTTATTTGAAACATAAAAGATTATTAATATTGATATGGTCACTATAAGATGGTGTCTGGTAAGCTAAGTGCATAAAAACTTTAGACAAAAGGTCCCTTAAACGGGGACTGAATAAATTTATCGACTTGGTATCACATGGATTTGCGAGACTTGGGTTTTTTTTACAAGTTTTGTTTTTTATGGGATTTCATAGTTACATTTTAATTGATTGCATAATTAATGTCATGGTTTAATTCAATTGCAAAGTCTAGAGACTAATAGGGATCTTAATATTTTTTTTAAAGTAATTTATTTTGTATGGAAATATATACTCGTAATAACTAGATAAAACGACATTCGGACGGATTCAACAATAATACAAATCTAAATACATACATACATAAACTCACGCCTGTATTCCCCGAAGAGGTAGGCAGAGGTGCATTTCTACACCCACAATTCGCCAAGTATGAATCAGTCCCACGTAATAGGGGGCGAGCCTATTGCCGTTTTTCGGGCACATTTCCAGACTCCGTGCTGTTACCGAGAATTTCCTAATGGAAAAACTCAATAACACTGCCCGACCCGGGAATCGAACCCAGGACCTAGATCGCACGGCACATACTTGTACCGCGAGACCACGAGGCAGTCATCCTCAATACAAATCTATTACCTTTTTATATGTTTTTTTTTTATTATTATTTATATTTATTTATTTTAACTTATTTTTTACATGTTTAAGTATAAAGATTTAGATATAAAAAAAAACATTTAAAACTATAAAAATATTTTTTACCCGCAAATGGCGGTGTCAACGATCCAAGCCACCGGTGGTTAGGGTCCAAGAGTTAGATACCGCCTCACGATGCGTGCCGTGTCTAATAACACTGCTTTTTGCATCTGGGTTTTGATTTAATTAATTAATTTAACAGCTACATGTGGGTAAAATTTGACTGGATTTTTTGTATCATTTTATCCCTATACCTATACGTACCTATACGAGTATTTTGCACTTAAAAGTTTTTCTATAACAATGATTCTTTGAATATCATTTCCTAAACAAATATTTATTTATTTAAAACTTTATTGTACACATAATAACAATACAAGGGAGTACTTCATATTACATTAGTACAAAAGGCGGTCTTATCGCACAGGGCGATCTCTTACAGACAACCGGGAATGGAGATGTAAGAAAATATTTACATAATGTACAAGTCTTAGACCATAAAAGCATTTTAAATTTACGTCCCAAATTTATTTATCTTTGCTCGACAAACAGACTCCAGCGCCCTCTGCTCAAAAATCGTCTCCGGAAATGTTTACAAACACTCGCAAGACGGTTGGTATAATAGAAACGTTTAACTGAACTAAACTAGTGCAAATTCTCGGGTTATCGACTGCGTTGGCGCCAACAAAGGGTGCAATTTGTTGGTTCAAACAATCCGTTGGAAACACACTGCTTCAATTCTGGAGCGCTGCGTTTGGGACGCCGGGGGCTATACTGGGTTTGTGTAAGCGTTTCATTGCTTTTTCGTTGCATGGTCAGAGACTTAGATGATTTTAGGGAATTTCTGAATAACAAAAGAAATCGCTAAATCAATTCCTCGTGGCCTCAAGTACACAATAATTTGTATATCGACAGTTTCCCATATAGGGTAAGCCTGTAGCTTGGTTACCTGTTTTATTTGAATAATCACGTAATTTAACGGTGAAGGAAAACATCGCGATGAAAGCTGCACACATAAAACGTTCTTAGGAATTTCTTAGGTATGTAGTTCGCCAACCCGCACTAGGTCAGCATAGTGGACTAAGGTCTAAACCTTCCTCAACCAACCCTGTCAGTTGTAGAGGAGGACCGTGCCCAGCAGTGGGATGCATATGGGCTGATGGTAATGATGTAAATAAATGATATTTGTTGGAATAGTCAATTCGTTTGAGTGCTATATGAACAGATGGTCTGCGCTCTTTGGGAAATTACTTCTTCCATTTAGATTTCGAAACAGTGCACAGGCAAATAGCTGCTGGCAATTGCGAATTGTTCTTGAATTTAATTACGTACGCTCGTAAATATCTCAGGGTAACAGCCGTTAGTTAAAGTTAACCGTCGCGGAAAGATGGCGGGCGTTTTAACTTCCGTTTCCTGCAGTTCAATTTATACCGGAATAGATTGGGAGTTCAAATCTCTTATAACCTTTATGCCTGGGATTTGGTCATCGGCACGAATTGTACTAGATAAATTGCTATAGGAAATTAAATGCATACGTTTTAGTTTTCAATTTCGTGAATGTATGTTCTGGTGTTATAAATCCTTTTGTGGATAATCTTCTTATATTATTATTATTATTTAGTCTTAAGTGCTCGATCATAAAATTGACTTTTTAAATTATATTTTGAAGAACTGAACTTGAAGAACTGCTGGGCACGGGCCTCCTCTACAACTGAGAGGGTTTAGGCCTTAGTCCACCACGCTGGCCTAGTGCGGGTTGGCGGACTACACACCTAAGAAATTTCTAACAACTTTTTAGGTGTGCAGGTATTATCACGATGTTTTCCTTCACCGTTAAAGCAAGTGATAATTCATTGTGAATACACACATAACTTCTAAAAGTCAGAGGTGTGTGCCTGGGGTTTGCACCTACGACCGCTGAAATACTCGACCGCGCGCCTAAACCTCGAGGCCATCACTGCTATCCTACGTATTTTTTAAAAAGTAAACTAATGAGTGTAAAATATGAACTATTCAATGAATTGATTATTACATATGTAACGACTACGTATATAAACAGGTTTCAGGAAAAAATGTCTTAAACATCATCACGGTTCAATCACTTGAAAGGATGTGATTGCAATTAATGTAACAAGCAAATCCATATATTTTTTACAAAATGATATAAACTTAAGATCAAAGTCCAATCAAGATGAGGATACCTATAAATTATTCATTGCTTTTTTCCAATATATTGACTTAAGATATTCAAGAAAAGAGCGTAATTTTTCATTGTTTTAATAACATACGCGCTTGATTATCATGACGAATGCGTCGATATCATTATCATCAGTCCATATATGTATGTACGTCCCATTGCTAGGTTCGGGCCTCCTCTATAATCTTAGTGCGGGTTGGCGGACTAAACACCTAAGAAATTCCTAAGAACTTTTAGCTGTGCAAGTTTCTTCAAGATGTTTTTCTTCATCGTTAAATTAAGAGATAATTCATTGTGAATGTGAATAATTTTAAAAAGTCAGAGGTGTGTGCCTGGGGTTTGAACCCGCGACACTATTTTATCACACTATCGGATCACTACTTAATCATCGATATATAATATTATCTCCGCTTCTGTCAACACCAGTAAAGATCTTAATCAGCTTTCCCGCACGCCCTTAAAACACCTAATAAAATGTAGAAAACATGTCACTTAAAGCTCCAAAATCCATCTACTTCGCTTAAAATCGATTCCACATATTACTTCTGCGGGGACAGAGTATGTGGAAATCCTGCCTACCCAGTAATTGGTGGGTACGGCGGATAACGCACTCAGACAGATTTAAAGGTTACCGAAACTTATTTACGCCGAATCTTTTTTATTATTTTCCACTTTGCTGGATTTCGACGGTTCGGGTGTGGGAATAATGGATGCGTCATAAAATATATACATATATATTTTTTTCTTTTTTTAGAGAGTTTCGCTACAGGTAGAAATCCTCATCGATAGACCGACAAAGAGTAATTAAGAGCTTGGGATATTGCTTTTGTCGTAGCCGTATTTCTCAGGGGTAGTTTTGGTAGGGACCCAGATGTTGCAACATCTGCATATGAAACCAGCTCAGGAAACCTAATGATAATCGATAATAAATTTAGATCCTTGCCCAATAAAAGTCAATTGTCTTAAATGTCAGCATACAACAGACTGCAGTTGAAGGATGATCTTTATCATTTCTTGGCAATTCACACTTTATTGGGAACGCACTGTATGAGATGCCATTTAGATGATTTTGATAGTACAAATGTCTGTTTTTTAATAGTATGAATTATTTCAGTGCCGCATCCAAAGTAAAAACAATACTTTAGTGACTCCCCGCACCGCACGTTCCCTTACGCAATTCACGCCCAATTTGACTGCTTCTGAGGGTAGACAACAAAAAGTTTAATGCTCTTAGCGGATGGTAAGCGTTTACTTAACTCGATCAGATGGAGTACGCGTTGTTTCCTTATGGAGTGCGAGCTCGCAAGCTTTGAAGATAGCTGTGAGGTTTTTGTTTTAAATAATTGGATGTGTTTCGAGAATTGTTTTTACGATAATTGTTATCATGAAAGGTTTCGATGTTTGTAGGATATATGTTGTTTTTTCTGTAAATAAAAAAGGTAGCATGCTTTAAGGAATTTGTTTTAGCGAAAGAGTACCTTCAAGCGTGCTCGTGTTGAGGATCAGTCGTGCGGTGAATTTTACGGTCTTAAATAGATCATTCCGCATTTTTATTATGTTTGAATAAGAAACACCATAAATTATGAACATTACAAAGTAGCGAATACAAGCACTGACGTAGAATAGATTTTTAAATTCCAAAAGAAATCAAAACGTGGCGAATCGCAGTAATTTTTCATTGACATAAATTACAATACTCAATAGATTTTCTCTAACAAAAAACCTAATGAACAGCCGTTGGAATGAACTCATCATGGCGGTACTCAATTTGAGAATGGAACGACGTTTCGACAATCAAATCAGCCAATCACGGCCGCGGTCTCGAAGACGTCATCAATCATGGCGTCGTGAATTCGAAATTTATACCGTTATTATATTAATAGAAAAATTGTCTTGGCTTGCTTTCGATGAATTTCCATCTAAATTGCTGTATCGATTTTATTGAATGTAGGGAAAATGTTTCAATAGAAGCTTTTTTAATTTTGCATAATATGTTAGCGTCTTGGTGATAATGTTTTTTTTTCTTTTTAAGATGCTCCTTGCTATTATATCTTCTATATCTCGACTAAATATTTATTATTATAAATATTGGTCCATGTGAGTACCTTTCTAGCAAGAGCTAACTTCATCTATTTGGCCATCAAACGAATAATTATTCGTGATTATTGTTATACAAATGAATAGTTATTTTCAAATATATTAGGCATTTGAATCCTTGCTTATATAAGTTTCGAACGTGTTTTTCGCCAACTGATTTTGAATCTTCTTTCCGATGAGAGGAGACCCTATCTACTTTTTGTCCTGAAGAAATGTTCCTGATAGATTATTTTCTATACTATTCATTGTCCATATATGTATTAAGGCAAGCCTTGTCGTGGCGAAAATCTGAACTTTGATTTAACAGATGCCTCATTTATAAACAATGTATGCACGCTCTGTCCCCCAAGATTGTAGATAAACCACATAACCTGGCTGGTCCTTTTAATTTTTTTATAACCACCATTCATTTTTTACAACCCAAGATTATATTTACACTCGTAAACTGTAGGACGGGGGGACTTGCGTAAATTTTTAATGCAATATTTAAGAGGTATTTTCACTCGCAGGGCTGCCACACATTCCTAGAAATTTTCTTTTTATCATCAGCCCATACACGTCCCACTGGTGGGCACGGGCCTCCTCTACAACTGAGAGGATTTAGGCCTTAGTCCATCTCGCTGGCTTAGTGCGGGTTGGCGGTTATTAGGTGCATAAGCCGCCCACCCGCATTAAAGAGGCCGTGGTAAACCAAGGCCCATTAGAGGTGGCCCGTGTCCAGTAGTTGGACGCATATTAAATTAATATATTATATAAATATATATTAAGGTATATTAGAATATTGCAATCCCTACTGCAAGGACGGTAGTCGAGGGACTTTGCTTATTGTTTGTTTTACTGCCAACGTTTGCTTTCTGAATATTTTAACACACTGTACCTCGTTTGAGTTTATATTAGGGAAGTCTGGTCCATTCTAGTTCAGCGAGAGCCATTGCTTAGTAATATTACAATGGTTTTAATTACCTAACCGCTTCGTTGGTCTGGCGTGTAGCGTGCGATCGAGATGTGAGTGAGTGAATGTGAGTTCGATTCCCGGGTCGGGCTATTGAGAGTTATCGTGATGCTTCTAATAGAAGTGGTATGTTCATTTCAAATTGTAAGAATCACATTCACATATCCATGTTTTTGTTATTCATAGCTAACTAATGCTTTGCATGCTTTAACAAATTCTTTTTTTTTAAATTCATACTGGAGAAGTAGAGATGGTCTCGAGGTTAAGGCGAGGTCAAGAATCTAGGCGGTCGCCAACGGTCAAACCCCTCTGACTTTTTGAAGTTATGTGTGTATTACAGTGAATCATGTCTTACTTTAACGGTCAAGGCAAACACTGTGAGGAAACCTGCACACCTAAAAGTTCTTATGAATTTCTTCGGTGTGTAGTCCGCCAACCCGCACTAGACCAGCTTGGTGGACTAAGGCCTAAAACATCTCAGTTGTAGAGGAGGCCCGTGCTCAGCAGTGGGACGTATATGGGCTGATGATAATGATGATGAAGTCTATAGATTCTATTTTACCAAGCAAATTCAGGATCACTGTTACGAATTCACATTTCACCGACAATACTTCCGGACACATAAATAATTACGCGTACATTGCTCGTTCAACAGCGCAGGATATGAAAAAGCAATAAACACACGAGACAATAAAGCGTACACAATGACGCTTTGCATGATTCTCGTTCACAGCAAGCGATGGATTTTGCATATTAATGCCAACAGGCCGCGCCTGCAATTATACTAACTAAATTCGATTACACGATCGCATATCATTGTTCGACATAATTGGATATTCCCTTTATGTGTGGCACGGGGTTTTTGATTACTTTGCTGTTTCAAAACTCTGCTGATTGCATGAGCAGAATTAGTGAAATATATGAAGAATAATGAACATAATGACGTTATTTACAAAAAAATGAAAATACCCTCCTTCTATGTAGAATTAAAAGAAAAAGGTTGGTTTGTACCGCAGCATAAATGTATGTGTATGTGTAACTGTGCTCGTGTGCGTACGTGAACAGATTTTTATTTAGTTTCATCATCATCATCAGCCGAAAGACGTCCACTGCTGGACATAGGTCTCCCCCAAAGACTTCCAAAGCGCCCTGTCAGAAGCGGCCTGCATCTAGCGGCTTCCCGCAATGAATTATTTTGATTATGTAGTTTACCGTGGAAATAGTTAATGGTACCCTGGAGATAATTATACATGTGTACATACATAGTCTTAAGCCTGTATTTCCTGAGGTGCATTTTCGCACTCACATTTCGCCAGGTATAGTCCCACGTAATTGTGGGGGAGTTTAATGCCGTTTTTCTGGCATATTTCCAGACTCCGTGCTGCTACTGAGAATTTTTTAATAGAAAAACTCAAAAACACTTTGTCCGACCCGAGAATCAAAGCTGGGACCTCCAAACTATGAGACAGTCAATTATAGAACGTGTAGTTAATTATAGAATAAATTAAGACCTGAGTCATAAATTTTAGATCACTAATTAACAAAATTTTCCTAACATGCTATATTATAATAATACTCCCAACAGTCACACTTTACATAGTTCTGACCACACACTAAGATACGAATCTTGTGTCGTGGATATCAGAAACTACACGAGACTTTACGGTCTCACAAACCCAGACCCGAAACAAATATTAGCGGATCACACGAGCATACGTCTCGGCGCGGGGAGCGAGCCCGCGGCCTGTCGTTTCGCAAGCTGGTGGCTAACCAAGTGCGCCAAGGGGCTGAATAATAATCATCATCATCAGCCCATAATACGTCCCACTGCTGTGCACGGGCCTCCTCTACAACTGAGAGGGTTTAGGCCTTAGTCCACCACGACGACCACCACCACCACGCTGGCCTAGTGCGGGTTGGCGGACTACACAACCAAAAAATTCCTAAGAACTTTTTAGGTGTGCAGGTTTTATCACGATGTTTTCCTTCACCGTTAAAGTACGTGATAATTCAATGTGAATACACACATAACTTCGAAAAGTCAGAGGTGTGTGCCTGGGGTTAGAACCCGCGACCGTCGAGATTCTCGACCGCGTGCCTAAACCTCGAGGCCATCACGACTTATATCACCACTCTGAATAATAATATTATATCAATATTATTATAATAATAACAACGTGTATCCGGGAGTATTTCCACTAGTCAAGTAAGCGGAGGAGGTCATAGCTAACAAATGGGAGGGCGTCGCACCTCTTATTTCCCTCGAGGACGGCACTCATAAGATGGCGGTTCGCCGTCGTGTTTACAAGAGCTTTCTCACATCGCCGCGTTGTGCCGACATAGTTTTTAGTGAAAGTGAAAACTTCTTCAGCATCGTGATTTGAAAGTCGATAAAAACGAAAAAGCGACAGTAGAAAGAGACAGACACATTTAAGCAAAGCTTTTACCGTTAATATAATTGGCCACTATATAATATTGTATACGCATCCATTAAATTTATTTTTATCTTAAAGCCAAAATTTTTGAAGGTTCCACTTCTACCACGTGTGAATTACACATGTTTTTTTTTAAATTCTTATGTATATACATACATAACCTCACGCCTGTATTCCTCGAAGGGGTAGGCAGAGGTGCATTTCTGCACCCACATTTAGCCAGGTATGTATCAGTTCCATGTAATAAGCGGCCAGCCTATTGCCGTTTATCGGACACATTTCCAGACTCCGTGCTGCTACTGAGAATTTCCTAATTGAAAAACCCAATAACACTTTGCCCGACCCGGTAATCGAACCCAGGACCTCTAGATCGCACGGCACATACTTGTATCTCGAGGCAGTCATTAGTTAGTATTATTTTTAGTCAGTATTATGTATATTAACCCTCTCAGTTGTAGAGGAGGCCCGTGCCCAGCAGTGGGACGTATATGGGCTAATGATGATGATGATTATGTATATATTTAGCGGTATGACGTGTAGGTTGATAGCCTTGTAAGAAATCAGCGTGCGATAAAGTAGACCCAGTTTCGATTATCTGGTCGCGAAAAATATTATTAGTCTTCTATTAGTTATATCCCAGTAACAGCTCTGGAATAGTGTTAAAAAATCACTAAAAGGTTTACTCCCCCATATGTGCGATTAAAAATATGGTAAAAAGTGGAAAAGCCCATTTGGGACACAGTCGTGTATAAATAAATAAATAATTGTGACCAATGTAACAAAATTATTATACATACATACATAACATACATAAACTCACGCCTGTATTCCCTGAAGGGGTAGGCAGATGTGCATTTCTGCACCCACATTTCGCCAGGTATGTATCAGTCCCACATAATAGGGGGCGAGCCTATTGCTGTTTTTCGGGCACATTTCCAGACTCCGTGCTGTTACTGAGAATTTCCTAATGGAAAAACCCAATAACACTTTGCCCGACCCGGGAATCGAACCCAGGACCTCTAGATCGCACGGCACATACTTGCACCGCGAGACCACGAGGCAGAAAATTATTATATTCTTTTATAATCTAGCAGTTTTACGAAACAAAAAATCACTGCTAGTTTTATTCATCAGGTTTTTTATTTTTATAATTTTTATTAAAACTGATTTTGTCTACATACCTGACCTCAAATCTTTTCAGGTCTTATTGAGTATCCTAAATGCTCATCTCTTCCCGACACGTATGGTTTTCCCGTCGCTTT
Organism: Hemaris fuciformis; assembly: GCA_907164795.1. Taxonomy (NCBI): domain Eukaryota; kingdom Metazoa; phylum Arthropoda; class Insecta; order Lepidoptera; family Sphingidae; genus Hemaris; species Hemaris fuciformis. Next base: position 11,696,476 of record OU015450.1, on the reverse strand, counting down.
TGCATGAAAATCAAACAAACCGCGAGTCACTAATTACCATTCAGCAAATTAAACTTGTCATCTGCACATTTTTCTCGGCAAAGTTAATTAAAATTAGCTCGGAGGGAGGGACTGGCTTCGATTAATTAATTCTAAACTCAAAATTCTGATTTAAAAATTTTCAAACTTCGATCCGATTTTGGTGATTTAATTAGTATTTTTTTTAAATTGTAATTTGGCCAGTAAAAGTTAGATTTTTCCGCTAAAATGAAATATGCTTGTTTTCTAATACGTGGATATTTAAAATTAGGATATAAAAACTGTATATAGAAATTCATCTCTGTCTTCCCCTTGAGTGCATCAGTTTATCTTTATTAATTTTACCTTGATTGAAGTTTTCTGCCCCGTAAGTGATTTTTTAGCAAAAAATTTTTTTTGCAGAAAAACGTCTTCTAACATCTACTGAGGTATAATATCAACCATGTTATTGGAGCAAATTGCAATCAGACAAAATAGTGGGGTTCATAATCTATCCATTGCTACGTAATATACTACAAAACCACACACAAAAAATATCACGTCACCAAAGGATCGAATACAATTTTCCGACGAATTAAACATAGTGCGGATAATCGGTGTACAGGGTCGGAGTCAGAGTTCGCAATGGAGGGTATTTTTGTTAGATAGCGTAGCTAAAATGTGTGAATATCTCAAGGGTTTGACGCGCGGTCTACCGGTCATCTCGGCAATAAATTTAAATTCCAGGTACAAACGACTTTTCGTAGTTTTGTGTTACTATGATGCACGTGTCCGGCGTACTATATTAAGGTCCTGGGTTTGGTTACATTGTTTTTCTTTTCAGAATTTCTCAGATGCTCGTTATGTGCTTAAAAAATCTATCGGCGTGACACCTTTTATATAAGCATCTCTGCATAATCATTTTGGGGAACACACACAAAATTAATGTAGCTTTATTTATCATCGTCAGCTAATATATGCCCACTGCTGGGCACGTGCCTCCTCTACAAGTAAGAGGTTTTAGGCCTTAGTCCACCACGCTGGCCTAGTGCGGGTTGTTGGACTACGTTTCCTCACGATGTTTTCCTTCACCGTTAAAGTACGTTATAATTCATTTCACTATAATACATTCACACACATAACTTCGAAAATTCGGAGGCTGTATTTATAATGTTGTCTAAATAAGTCTTTGGGGGATTGCCCCACGCCACTCGCTGTAAGTACACCCCTGGCAGATATCCATTCACAATGACAGAAGAAAAAACGCAATAATGCTGAACCGTTACTTTATCAGCAATAACCGCCATTGGCAATAACTAGACCAGCCACCGTGAAATGTTCTATCGGAATATTTTAAATTGAAATTATTATGAAGCTACTGCGAGTATTATTGGTTTGGCATTCGATAAATGGTGTTTTTAATCCCGGATTAGTTGATATGTTTTGAAATATTTCATGTACATTAATGTTACTCATATTTTAATGCGTATTTGGACTTATTTGTCGGACTTTGACGAGGATGCTGAAATGATTTTGCGGTCCAAGTAGTGTCGATTTGCGACTACGATCATCTCTCACCAGTTGACCTAATGATTTTTATGTTATTTATCTTAACTGTTTTTTTGTACTCTGGGATCATCATCATTATCGTCATCATCAGCCCATATACTTCCCATTGCTGGGCACGGGCCTCCTCTACAAGTAAGAGGGTTTAGGCCTTAGTCCACCACGCTGGCCTAATGCAGGTTGGCGGACTACACACCTAAGAAGTTCCTAAGAACTTTTAGGTGTGCAGGTTTCCTCGTGATGTTCTCCTTCATCGTTAAAGTACGTGATATATAATTGTGAATACACAAATAACTTAGCCAATCCATTATCACTCCGTTCCGAAGTAAATGTGATAAGGAAAACTATACACAGAGAATTCACCACACAAAATACCAAAGTAAAGTTGCCAGATAAAATTCTCGGAAACACCAACCGATGGGATTTCAACCAATTGTTTGAAACAAGTTTAGGACGTCCCGCCGCGCGAGAGATGAACAACGAAATTGCTTTAGACGCCCGCCGAAGGCCCTCAAGAATTTAGTCAGACAACTCGCAAGTTTCGTGAGGAAGTTGTTCGAAGGTGAGATGGAAAAATGAACTGGATCTTAGCTGGAATATTTGTTGAACTAGTGACGGTAGGAAGCAAATTGGGGTGAAAAGTAAGTAAGTAAAACTTCTCACTGCCTGCCTCGGAGTCTCCCGGCACAAACATATGCCTCGCGATCTGGAGGTCCGGGTTGGGCAAATTAATTTTGGGTTTGCTCATTAGGAAATTCACAATAGTAACATGGAGTCTAAATGCCCAAAAACCGCAATAAGCTCGCTCCCTATTACTTTAGACTGATACCTGTGAAGTGTGGGTTGATAAATGCACCTCTACCTACTCCTTCAGGGAATACAGTCTTGAGGCTATGTATGTGTGTAATCTTTAATACTCCTCCTCTACAACTGGAAGGGTTTAGGCCTTAGTCTGTCACACTGGCATAGTGCGGGTTGGCGGACTACGCACCTAAGAAATTACTAAGAACTTTTAGGTGTACAGGTTTCCTCGCGATGTTTTCCTTCACCGTTAAAGTACGTGATAATTCATTGTGAATACACACATAACTTCGAAAAGTCAGAGGTGTGTGCCTGGGGTTTGAATTTTTCATCTCGTGTGATGCATTTTTTTCTAGTTATGGGCTTCTGAAGATTTGACGAAGTTTGAGGCAAGACATGTTCAGACGTTGCGGTTAGAATCAAGAAATTAAAAAATATTTATTAATGGAGTTGTTTCAAATAGTAAAAGGATGCTATTTTAAATCTTCACCAAAAAATTTTTTTTTAGTAGAGATAACCGAAGTCAAAATTTCACATACGATTTTGATACACTTCAACCCATAATTTTTTTATTATTTTAACTTCAAATTAAAGCGTCACGATTACGTCACGGTACATAATGCGCCAACACATGTAAAACGTGATCACCATTAGTTTAGAAGTTACATCAAATAAAGCACCATCATAGAGGTACAATACGTATAGTGCGCTCTGTCCAGAGCTCTCTAAAGTGGGACAAAAATATATATACATGAGCTACTATTTTTTGCGCTATGTAGGCAAATCTACAAGGCCAATATTTGCCTGATGTAGTGTTTACTATACTGTTTGTCTGCGTCTGGCATAAAACATGAGTGGAATTGTTGAGAGCGCACTAATTCCATACTATCATCACCTCGGTTGTGTTCGAAGTTCGCAAACGTTATGCGGCGACGTCACGCGTCTTCTGTGGACTAGGGAAGAGGAGTCAGCGGTTTTTAAAAGCTTTTATTTAACTTGAAATGTATGTAAGTAAGCAGTGATGGCCTCGAGGTTTAGGCGCGCGGTCGAGAATTTCGGCGGTCGCAGGTTCAAACCCCAGGCACACACCTCTGACTATTCCAAGTTATGTGTGTATTCACAATGAATTATCACTTGCTTTAACGGTGAAGGAAAATATCGTGATAAAACCTGCACACTTAAAAGTTCTTAGGAATTTCTTAGGTGTGTAGTCCGCCAACCCGCACTAGGCCAGCGTGGTGGACTAAGGCCTAAACCGTCTCAGTTGTAGAGGAGGCCCGTGCTCAGCAGTGGGACGTATTTGGGCTGATGACGTATGTATGTTCGGGTGGAATCTTTGAACTCAATTTGAAGTGGATATCTTCAACTGATCTGACTGCCTCGTGGTCTCGCGGTACAAGTATATGCCGTGCGATCTAGAGGTCCTGGGTTCGATTCCCGGGTCGGGCAAAGTGTTACTGGGTTTTTCCATTAGGAAATTCTCAGTAGCAGCACGGAGTCTGGAAATGTGCCCGAAAAACGGCAATAGGTTCGCCTCCTATTACGTGGGACTGATACATACCTGGCGAAATGTGGGTGCAGAAATGCACCTCTGCCTACCCCTTCGGGGAATACAGGCGTGAGTTTATGTATGTATGTATGTATCTTCAACTGATTGAGCTGAAATTTTGTATACACATTTAGTTTGGATGACAATGCACGATATGGTGCGTGACATCATTCTAAATTCAATATGGCGGACAATCCAAGATGGCGGAATAGTTGGTTTCAATGCATTTCTACAATATGGATATCAAATGAAAGGGTTTTTGGAGTAACTCGAAAAATAACTAAAAAAAATAATTTTAAACGCTCTAAAAAGAAGAAAATATTTTTTTCCTTAAAAATTTTAACTATCAACTTATAACCTCATATATTTTCTTCTTTTTAGACCGTTTAAATAAAAGCTTTTTTTTAGTTTTTTGCTTTTAATACATAAATAACTTAGCTTTATGCTAGGAGTTTTCTCGTATCTTGGCGCGTTTCAAACACAAATTTCACGTAGACTAATTGGCGATATTAAATAGGAACTTGCTAATCTTCTAGTATGTCCCGAGGTAGAGACCTACATACTATAATGTGTTTAATTGTAACGGTTCATCAATGAATAAACTAAAATTACAAATAAAAAAATAAAGTTCGACAATAAAACGATATATTGATATTGTTAGCTAAATATAAAATACATTTAATTATTAAAATTATGATATTTTATTCTTTAGCGACAAAGACATCGGAAAAAAATGTAACCATGATCCTGACAGTCCACGTTTCACGACTATCAATTATCTTTTAACCCTTAATTAAACACCGTGCAATATACTTGACAGCCCCGTGGCGCAGTTGGCTAGACACCAGCTTGCAAAACGAGAGGCCGCGGGTTCGATCCCCGCACGAGACAAATGTTTGTGTGATCCATAAATATTTGTTTCGGGTCTGGGTGTTTGTGAGAGCGAAAAGTCTCTCGTAGTTTCTGATACCCACGACACAAGACTCGTATCTTAGTGTGGCGTCAGAACTATGTATTTGACTGTTGGCTGTATTGATTTATTTATGATTTCACGTCAAAATAACAAGAATTTAACCTTGAAATATCCATTGTAATGGACGTAGATTTTTCAGGATATTGAAATAGGTAGATTTTCGAATATTTTTTCTGGGGCCCCTTACAAGCAAGCAAAATTTGTGCTGATCGTACAAATAAAATTTGAAATATAGCCTGTTGAAGTAGGGTTAAAACGACATATCCCATACCACGTACCACATCCAACAAAACACCTTAACATGAAGCAAACTTCTCGAAGCGCTGTTGCCTAAATTATCGGGACCATGTAGGGGTGAGTCTACTAGGGGGAGCGGAACAAGCAGTGTCATATAGCTGAGAGAAAGTTTCGAGACTTCTGCGTGGCATCTGTGCCGTTTCGATGACAAGTCTTGAGGATTATATTGAGTGTATAATCTACTTTATGGATTTTGTAATACAAAAGAGATTGCTAAGTCCCATCTATCTCCATGCCAAAATTAATCTAAATCGGCCAAATGGTTTAGGCGTGAAAGCATAATACAGGCAGTGTTACTTGCGAATTACAATATATGCTCATCCGACGTGATCTCTACATATTCCCGGGATTTAATGTAGTGTGTGTTACTTCATAGGGTCCCTTTATGTCCATACCAAAATTTTATTCAAATCGGTCAAATGGTTTAGGCGTAAAAGCTGAATATTGACAGAGTAACTTATACCCATTCCCACGGGAATACTACATTTTCTGGGATAAAAAGTATTCTATATCACTTCGGTAGGTTCAATCTATATCCATACTAAAAATCATCGAATTCGGTTCTGTAGTTTTTGAGTTTATTCGTAAAAAACATCCAAAAATCCAAATATCCAAAATACAAACCGCAAAACTTTATTCTAATATTAAATATTGTCTGGACCGGATTTGACCAGACAACCTATGTGCAATAAGTCAATGTGAATATTATCTATAATTTATTTCTTATCACTACTAAATAACAGATGAGGGTATATATTTCTTATACCGGATCTCGTACTATTTCTGACTTTTTAATTTATTGCGCGTTTGTTTGCCTAATGACTTTTGATACACTGGACTTTGTCTTAGCTTAGAGTTGAAATTTTGAGTGTGACTGACTGTTTTGAAAGTAAACATGAAGGAAAAAAAAAATTACTCGAAGAAAATAAAATAAAATACACCCAACAGTCACATATTCTGACCCCACACTAACATACAAGTCCTGTGTCGTGGGTATCAGAAACTACGAGATTTTTCGGTTTTACAAACACCCAGACCCGAAACAAATAATTGTGGATCACACAAACATTTGTCTCGGAGCGGGGATCGAGCCCGTGGCCTCACGGTTCGCAAGCTGGTATCTAGCCAACTGCGCCACGGGTCTGTCAAAAGTTCGTCCCTATTAAATGTAACTTGCTATAACCATGTCCTAACCATGTAGGTAAAAATGTAGCTCTGTAGACCCTTTCGGGAACATTCCCGAAAGAAATGAATAGAATCACGAATCATGAGAAATCATGAATCACGTCTACATAGACGTGAATGTAAACATGTAAATTTTATGTAGATATCTTTAGTTTGTACATCTGATGCAACTCTATGAATTAATTCGGCTCGTTTCACGTTATGGGTCCAGATTGCATACTGCGGAGTTATTGATCTTGAAAGTTCATATTCAATTGTATCGGGACAATACAAACGCGACCGCGACTTGCAACTTGTATCATTAATATTCCCGTACTCGAATTGTTGCTACAAATATCTTAGTCAGGATCGTTAATGGAAATTCAGTACGACACGCGGTGATGCTTGATTTTGTATATTATTTTACACACCTCCATACAATATTATATGTTACGTTATATGTGATTACTATGGTTAATATTAGATAATAATTACCAGTAATTATTAATACTTACCTCATGATTTGGTAAATGTGATTATTTCTGTGTCATTTATCACTTTGGGGAACGAGGAATAAAAACTAACCTAACGTAACCTAAACTACTTATTTAGCAATGTTTATTGTTTATAATTCTTATAATAAACATTATTATTATTAGTGACTGCCTCGTGGTCTCGCGGCACAAGTATGTGCCGTGCGGTCTAGAGGTCCTGGGTTCGATTCCCGGGTCGGGCAATGTGTTATTGGGTTTTTTAATTAGGAAATTCTCAGTAGCAGCACGGAGTCTGGAATTGTGCCCCAAAAACGGCAATAGGCTCGCCCTCTATTACGCGGGACTGATACATACCTGGCGAAATGTTGGTGCAGAAATGCACCTCTGCCTACCCCTTCCTGTATTCCCCATACAGGTGTGAGGTTATGTATGTATGTATGTAATTATTAGTATATAAAGATAGATTGAAATACAATTTTATAATCTTCATCTGCTATTTTTGAAAAAAAAAAAAAAAAAAAAAAATACACCCAACAGTCACATACATAGTTCTGACCCCACATTAAGATACGAGTCTTGTGTCGTGGGTATCAGAAACTACAAGAGACTTCGGTCTCACAAACACCCAGACCCGAAACAAATATTTGTGGATCACACAAACATTTGTCTCGGTGCGGGGATTGAACCCGCGGCCTCTCGTTTCGCAAGCCGGTGTATAGCCAACTGCGCCACGGGGCTGTCAAATTACATTTACCAAAGGCAAGGTGTAATTATATTTAAGACCGGTAAACGTAAATAATTCATTAAAACACCCAACAGTCACATACGTAATTCTGACCCCACATTAAGATACGAGTCTTGTGTCGTGGGTATCAGAAATTACGAAAGACTTTTTGGTCTCACATACACCCAGACCAGAATATTTGTGGATCACACAAACATTTGTCTCAGTGCGGGGATTGAACGCCTCTCGTTTCGCCAGCTGGTGTCTAGCCAACTGCGCCACGGGGCTGTCATAAGTGCTCACCTTCCACAAATGAACGAACAGACCAGACACTTCTGACTTTATGTAATAGATCTTAGTCGATATTGTATTCTGCAGCTGATTTCAGCTAACAAACCAAATGTTTGGCAAATAATTTCCCATGTGTACCGCCAATCAGGTTTATGAAGGTCTGATGGTTGATTTGTAGATGTTTTCCACAAGCGTACCTATTTCGATGTTGATTACTGCGTAATGAGGCGGTTCGTTAGTGTAATAAGGTTGAAATTATTTTTTATACACTGAATAGTTTGTAACAATGTATATTATTTGTTTTTTTCGCAAAATAAATACGAAATAAATGACTGGCATATGCCAAGCTGAAATATTTTTGTGCCAATAATCCTATTGAAGGTATCAAGCGATTTTTTTACGTATTATTTATATAAATTCATAAACCTTTATTACCTGAATGGGTAGGCAAAGATGCATTTCTGCACCCACATTTCGGCAGGTATTTATCACTTCCGCGTATTAGGGGGCAAGCTTTTTGCAGTTTTACGCGCACATTTCCAGACTCCGTGCTGCTACTGGGAATTTCTTGATGAAAAAAGTCAATAACACTTTGCCTAAACTTTAACCAAATTTCGCCAGGTGCTTTTAAAGTCCCGTGTAGAAGGGGGTGAATCTATTACCGCCTATCAGGGACAATATTAGATTTTGTTTTGTTGATGGTCATGTCTCAGTCCTAGGGTGCATTATTCACTTACTTCAGTCTACTTTTCAATCTTATTAAGTACATTATATTAGCTTAAGTAGCTGTTTTTGTAAAGATCATCATTATCATCAGCCCATATACGTCCCACTGCTGCGCACGGGCCTCCTCTACAACTGAGAGGGTTTAGGCCTTAGTCCACCATGCTGGCTTATTGCGGGTTTGCGGACTACATACCTAAGAAATTCCTAAGAACTTTTAAGGTGTGCAGGTCTCATCACGATGTTTTCCTTCACCGTTAATGTAATATAACGTGATAATTCTTTGTGAATACACACATAACCTCGAAAAGTCAGAGGTGTGTGCCGTTAGTTAGAATCCACGACCGTCGAGATTCTCGACCGCACGCCTAGATCTCGAAGCCATCACGACTTAAAAATATCAAAGATATTAAGGGAAAAAGACATTACTCTGTCGATAGTCACGGAATCATTAAATATCCCAGTAGAATACAAAAAGCCAAATTACTCCAAATCCTTTGGGTCACATAAAATTCCCTTTCCAATGACATCCAAAACACCTCATTACAAAACATCAACAAACGAAACAGTAAACGGTACAGTTATCCAAAAGCCGAACAAAAGGTGATTTATTCCTCCAATTTAAGTCCCACACCAAGAACAAATGCATTCATTAACAACACTAGACAGGGGCTGGCAAGTGCTATTGTTACAACCCTTTCCCCTGGGAGCCTAGGGTACACAAGGCACATTTGACCGAGCGGCAGATTCGGTTTTTGAGAGGGGAACGTTTGTAATAATAATAAAAAGATTGAAACGATTTTGACCACGTTCAGTCCGTTTTGTTTATTATATTGATACATACATACATAATCAGCCCATATACGTCCCACTGCTGGGCACGGGCCTACTCTACAACTGAGAGGGTTTAGGTCTTAGTCCACCACGCTGGCCTAGTGCGGGTTGGCGGACTACACACCTAAGAAATTTCTAAGAACTTTTAACTATGCAGGTTTTATCACGATGTTTCCTTCACCGTTAAAGCAAGTGATAATTCATTGTGAATACACACATAACTTCGAAAAGTTAGAGGTGCGTGCCTAGGGTTTGAACCTGCGACTGTCGAAATTCTCGACCGCGCGCCTAAGCCTCGAGGCAATCACTGCTAGAGATGTAAAGAACTCGAGTCGTTGAGTCCTAAATTTCGAGCTCGACTGACTATTTGAACGACTCGACTCATTACAGTAAGACTCCCAAGACTAGAGAACTTATGTCTATATGAGCTCTTGAGCGCAACATGGAACTCGAGTCTTTTTTAGCGCTCGAGTCGTTTTTACGGGGCGAGTCGCGCTCGAGTTGTTTTCCGTTTGGAGTCCTTTTTAAATCAGGTAATAAAATGTTACTTTTGTGGGATATATTCGTAATCAGAAACTTGTTTAAAAAAAAGTAAAAGCGTTAATTAATAGGAAAAATAATTTTAATCATCATGAAAAATTAAATAAATAAAATCACAAGCAATCAAAATTGATCTGATGACGCACATATTTATGTAATAAGTATGTATAAAGACCAGAATAATTTGCAACTATTGACATTAGTAAACCTTAATACGCTCAAGACATAAGACTCGAGCTCTTTTGAGACTCAAGCTTTAATAAGACTCGAGTTCTATTTAAGACTCGAGCTCTTTTTAAGCGCTCGAGTTCTATTTAAGAGCTCGAGTTCTATTTTAGCGTTCGAGTCTTTGTGGAAAGACTGAAGCTCGGTTCGACTCAAGACTCCGAGTTTAGTTAGTTCACAGAGTTGTGCAAAATTGAGCCGAGTCTATCGAATTAGGACTCAAAGACTCGAGTTCTTTACATCTCTAATCACTGCTGTGTTATATTGATGCTGGAATGAAAAAGTGATCCTGTATATTGATTAAGGTATTGTATAATAGTTAATAACATCATCATAATCATCATTAGAATTGGTAACGAGAGCTACTCTATGAATAATTAATTCATCATCATCATCAGCAGCAGCAGCAGCCTTTCCTACGTCCACTGCTGGACATAGGAGTAATTCATTAATAAAGCTAAAATAATTTTATACTTGTTACTTTATCTATATTATTGGTTTTATATCGACAGCCCCGTGGCGCAGTTGGCTAGATACCAGCTTGCGAAACGAGATGCCGCGGGTTCGATCCCCGCACCGAGACAAATGTTTGTGTGATCCACAAGTATTTGTTTCGGGTCTGGGTGTTTGTGAGACCGAAAAGTCTCTTGTAGTTTCTGATACCCACGACACAACCATCTTAGTGTGGGGTCAGAACTATGTATGTGACTGTTGGGTGTATTTATATTTTTTTATATTTATATAATTGTTATCGAGTACTAATACGAATTCGAGTATACTTTTTATGAGAAATTCCAAATAGCCACTTTTATATTTTAAAAGCATGAAGCAGTGATGGCCTCGAGGTTTAGGTGTGCGGTCGAGAATTTCGGCGGTCGCAGGTTCAAACCCCCCAGGCACACACCTCTGACTTTTCGAAGTTATGTGTGTATTCACAATGAATTATCACTTGCTTTAACGGTGAAGGGAAACATCGTGATAAAACCTGCACACCTAAAAGTTCTTAGGAATTTCTTAGGTGTGTAGTCCGCCAACCCGCACTAGGCCAGCGTGGTGGACTAAGGCCTAAACCCTTTCAGTTGTAGAGGAGGCCCGTGCCCAGCAGTGGGACGTATAAGGGCTGATGCTGATATTTCAAATCCAATCTAATCTGTGAAACAACTGCAAATCTTAAAACCCTATACTCCTTACTTCAATGCTACACTTAGCATCTACCAATGACATTGATCGTACTTGACAGCATCAAGCTAATTCCCCGCCGCGAACACAATAACCCTTAGCAACACAATTTGACACTTCAAACTATTGCTGCAAAGCGTGAGTTAAAAGCTTTGTGATGTAACACCATTAATAAATAATAGGGCACATAGAGAAGCGATCGGGTTAACGAGGCCGATTCTACCCTCTGTTTACTGTTTGCTGTTGGTTTGATGGCAAGATTTCTTAATTGAGATCGAATTTGCGATGTCAACTGGTAAAATGTTCAGAGTTGTTTCTTATCGCGGTGACAGAATAGAATTGGAATAGTAAATTTGAAATTGAAATTTGAAATATAATAAAATGATTTGCAGATTTGAGTCTGATGTGATCTGATATGTTGCAATCATAGGATTTTAAGAAAGAGACGAGAATTTGATACTAATGTAGCTACATAGCTACAGAAAAAAACGTGATTGGCTATGGTCTAAGTCCTGTCAACCATAGAATTTTACGTAAATTTAAAAATCAATACATTTAAAAATATACAGAAGTAGGTAATTATGTATTATTTCGTTTAATACTTTAATATCCAACTTATTTTATTGTATCCCTTTAGTTTGTTCTTGTTTTGTAATGATTGAAAGTTTCATTTAATTAGGTTATCATAATTATTTGTACGTCGTGATCGTGATGGCCTTGAGGTTTGGGCATGCGGTCGAGAATCTCGACGGTCGCGGGTTCAAACCCCAGGCACACACCTCTGACTTCTCGAAGTTATGTGTGTATTCACAATGAATTATCACGTACTTTAACGGTGAAGGAAAACATCGTGATGAAACCTGCACACCTAAGAGTTCTTAGGAATTTCTTAGGTGTGTAGTCCGCCAACCCGCACTAGGCCAGCGTGGTGGACTAAGGCCTAAACCCTCTCAGTTGTAGAGGAGGCCCGTGCTCAGCAGTGGGACGTATTTGGGCTGATGACGAATTATTTCACTTAATATTACAATTTATAAATTTATTGTATCCCTTTAGTTTGTTCTTGTTTTGTATTGAAAGTTTCATTTAATTAGGTTATCATAATTATTTGTACCCTGTCAACGCATAAATAACGAACATATTTTAAACACAGACAAACACATACGAAAATTATCAAGTAAAAATCAACTGCATAAATCTTACGAAGGATAATTTATTATCCGATCCGGACGGAAGGACCAAACCCATCTTTACTTTTTCCATATATGAAAGTGAGTCAGTTTTCTATTCTAATTTCCTAAGCCATTATGTCCTCCCCACACTATCTACAGAGCTCAACGGGCACGATTTACGATAATGTCTTATTCAACGTTACCTGCATCGACCTACGGAAATAATGTCCCCGTGTCTGTCTTTATGGAGTTTTTAATAAGAATTTTTTAGTCTCATCTTCTATGTGAGACCTTAGAAGTGCTGGACTCAAGGCTCTTTGAAGGTTAAGAAGTAGATCTTTAGTTACAATTACGACCTTATGCGAGTGGCAGTTTTAATATACGCGAAAATTATTGCAAAGAACTATTCAATCAACAAACAAAACAAATAATTATTTTTTATATGATCAAGAAGATTATTTTCGGGGGGGCTTCAATCATGGTGAAAGGATGACCGTGCCGGCAATTTTTTTGGCCGGTTTGTCGCGGTCGGTCCTTTGATCGCCATGATTGATAGTCCCCCAAACTTCTTCACAATAAGGTGAAGAGGTATTCGGCCGGCATGATTGTGTCGACTAACGGGAGACCATCATCTCTCGCTGGTCGGCACTTTTTCTGGACTCCATTGCGCTTACCATCAGGTGCAATGGGGTCACTTTGCCGTGCCAGAATAAAAAAAAAAAAAAAAACAACAACAAAACAATAGTTAGACGATTTTTTGACTCCTCTTATCTTTTCCCCTCTGGATTTTTGGAACAAGACTGCTTTTTATATAAAAACATAATAATTTTATTTCAAAGTTTTATAAATCTAACATCAAAGATTAAAAAAACATGAATGACATCGTTTAAAATTGTAAAATGAATGGGATAGATGTAAAAAAGCAAGTAAAGTGGGGCGAAAGGAAGAGGGAAAATACAAACACACTCAGTACTATTAAACAACCACCGCATTCACTTTACGTTTTATGTAAATGTCGAAGAAAACCAAGTGCTGAAGGTAGTTACAACATAATTATCTAAAACAAACCATTCGCCAGCGTGAGTTGACCCTGATTCATGCTCGTTATCGAGCACCCTTGTTCTGGAGAAATTACGTGGCGCGGGTCCAAAATTGCGTCGCGATCCGAAGAAATCCATCGGTTTAAATTATAGTAGGGATTACTGAGAGACCTGGTTTGAGAACATACGAATAAAGAGGTTTAGTTCATAAAATTACTATGGGTATTGTTTTTAAATTCAACAAACATGTGTATACAAACTCTTCGGGGCATTCTTAATTGTCTTGGCAAAGAGCTAATGAGAATATTGGTATTGGTAAGTACTGGTTGATTCCTGAACGCGTCATACTTGCGTATCCTAATATTGATATCCTTACGGATTCGAAAAGCCTATCGATGGTGTATAAGATCTTCAACAAAAGCCCACAATACGTGAAACGTAAAGAGGTTGTTTAAAATCAGTTAACTGTTAGACAATGATACAACCACGGTCGACCGACGAACAAGTCAATTCATACCTCAATCCCACACCTTAAAAAACTTCGCGATTTTCTATAAATGAATATTATATTATGTTTCTATAAATGAATATTGTATTATGAATACTCGTGGTCTCGCGGCACAAGTATGTGCCGTGCGATCTAGAGGTCCTGGGTTCGATTCCCGGGTCGGGCAAAGTGTTATTGGGTTTTTCCATTAGGAAATTCTCAGTATCAGCACGGAGTCTGGAATTGTGCCCGAAAAACGGCAATTGGCTCGCCCCCTATTACGTGGGACTGATACATACCTGGCGAAACGTGGGTGCAGAAATGCACCTCTGCCTACCTCTTCGGGGAATACAGGCGTGAGATTATGTATGTATGTATGTATCTGAATATTATAATGCCATCAAAATAGATTATCCCGATAGTAGTATTTAATTTTTGATGTCCCATACAATTAAAATTTTATCGATGAAAGCAAAATTTTCATCGTTGATTAAATTTGCCGCAACAATACTTATAAAATATGTAAAAACAACAACAAAGCGCCGCATAATGAGGGCAATATTGCCAACGTTTAACAGGCCTTCATTTAACCCCGATATTAAAATGTTTTCGACACAAGAATCGAAAGCTGAGATACAATTTGCATATTTATTGGTTCCCCCCTCGTTTGTCAACTCTTCAGGTGAACGCCGCGTTTTGTGACACAGTATAATGCAATTTCTACAAGGGAGGCTATTAAACGGCCAATTTCGGATTCGCTTGTTTGCAAAGATATTGACGGTTGATGGCCTCCATGGCTAGAGCTTCATGGATTTTTAATCAGTTGGAATTGTAGGATAAGAGCTAGCCTTCGATAATCTCTTTTACAGCAGTAGTTTGAATACTCGTAGTCTCGAGGCATAGGTATGTGCCGTGCGATCTAAAGGTCCTGGGTTCGATTTCCGGGTCGGGCAAAGTGTTATTGGGTTGTTCCATTAGGAAACTGTCAGTAGCAGCACGGAGTCTGGAATTGTGCCCGAAAAACGGCAATAGGCTCGCCCCCTATTACGTGGGACTGATACATACCAGGCGAAATGTGAGTGCAGAAATATGTGTTAAAATATATAAAAACTAGCTGACCCAGCGAACTTCATTCCGCCTAACAGCCTGTTTTTTTAAGCCTTTGTTACTCCTTATTACATCAGCTATCTGCCAGTGAAAGTCCCGTTAAAATTGGTCCATCCGTTTCAGAAATTATCTGAAGCAAACAGACAGACAAAAATTTTAAAATACGTTATTTTGGTAAATGTACCGTGTATACATCCATATGCATTTACAAAGCGGTTATTTCAATATTACAAACAGACACTCCAATTTATTTGTAAGAGTATAGATAAATGTATTTAGCTCATCACTAACGCTATCTGGCAAATTGCACATTATGCCATATTGTCAACTTTTATTGTATTGTCTATTGTTTTGTTCTCTATAGTTTTTAAATAAAAACTGTTCAGTCTTGTCGCAACAGCCAACGTGTGTTTTTATTAATATGCACCCCTGCCTACCCCTTCGGGGAATACAGGCGTGAGGTTATGTATGTACCTATGTATTTTTGAATACTTAAGTGGAAAAAATAAACGTGGCCTGTTATTATGGGTCAAGCTCTAGGTCACTCAGCGAGCTATAAATAAATAAATACACCCAAAAGTCACATACATAGTTATATCCCGTCCCTAAGATACAAGTTTTAAATAAATAAATAATAATAATTGACTGAAGATCACGAAACCCGAACCAAACGCCCTAGAAATCTTTATCGATGACATTGGTACAGCAGCGGTCGTCTAGGCTGATGATGATGATGATGTCAGTAGTATCTAAAGCCAAAGAGATTCATTTTTGGAACGCACTAAAAATCATAAAGTAAATAAATAAACTCATATGGACTTCTAAAAAAAGAATTAGATTATTAAAAAATAAAAGAATAAGAGATCGCAAATAGCGATAAGACCGCCCTTTGTGGCACAATAGTTTATAAGTTAGCTTTAATTTAATTTTCACTTATATTTGGTGCACAATAAAGCATATTAAAAGCATATTATTTCTTTTACAAATATTTATTTTAGTATTAGTTGACTTGGTGATATAAATACAATAGACCCAATAAAAGAACCTTCCCTCCAATTTAGCGTCAAACATCTTTATTTCCTTGACGGAGTATGTACCCTTCCATCATTATGCCACCACATTACCCGATCTGCAAAGCAAAATAATTTTTAAATTCGCTTAAAACTAAATAAAGTTCCGCCGTACTGAATATAATTAAATCAGCGAGGCAAAGCGGTATAAAATTAGATTGCTCTTAATTTTAAAAAGCCTTTAGTATTCCCGGGATAAACGCATTATGGCTGCACTACACTGCATAAGACTTTTATATTTTTCTTTATGTAATGTTACGTTTTTCTCAGTTGTAGAGGAGGCCCGTGCCCAGCAGTGGGACGTATATGGGCTGATTAAAAAAAAAAAAATGTCTAAAAGGTATCCTCATTATGAAAAATATATTTATAGTATGAAGAGAGCTTTGCTATAATATTTTTTCTTTCAAAAAAACAATAAGCAATGACATTGGTAATTTATGGCAAAAATATTAAAGGATAAGTAAAGCATCAACTGGCGGAAAAGTCAAAACAATTATGCCATTAAAAAAATTATGCTCCATATCTTGATGCTCGGAACTCCAGAAGCTCGTACTCAAGTCATCATCATCAGCATTAACCCATAAACACCCCAATGCTGAGCACGGACCTCCTTTACAACTAAGAGGGTTTAGGCCTTAGTCCACCACGCTGGCCTAGTTCGGGTTGGTGGACTACACACCTAAAAAATCCTAAGAACTATCAGGTCTGTAGGTTTCATCACGATGTTTGCCTTCACCGTTAAAGGACGTGATAATTCTTTGTGAATACACACATAACTTCAAAAAGTCAGAGGTGCGTGCCTGGGGTTTGTACCCGCGACCGTCGAGATTCGACGACGACGACATACTCAAGTATATCGAATAAAAACCTTGCCACCAGCTCCTTTTTGCTTCTCGCTAGAACAAGACAAAGAGAAATGCAAATACAAAAAGATCTTAGCAAAACAAATTAAGACCGTCACTACAAACACAACGATAAGCAGATTCTGTTTAAGCGTTCAAACAAAAAGCTAGCCGATACAAGCAGTCTGAACACAAACGTACCCGTCGCAAACTTCGCTTTCCCGGCATTGTTCATGCTAATTTACAAGACATAGCTTTATAAACTTTAGCGCGTGTGTGCGCCGTTCAACATTTGCATTTTGTAAAGGCTGTTATGTGCTGTTGTGTTAAAACGGGGCGTTTCATCAGTCCATATATGTCCCACTGCTGGGCACGGGCCTCCTTTATAATTGAGAGGGTTTAGGCCTTAGTCCACCATGCTGGCCTAGTGCAGGTTGGCGGACTACACACCTAAGAAATTCCTAAGAACTTTTAGGTGTGCAGGTTTTATCACGATGTTTTCCTTCACCGTTAAAATGCGTGATAATTCTTTGTGAATACACACATTACTTCTAAAAGTCAGATTCCGTATAGATTATTTTTATACTTAAACATATTTAGGTATATTTTTAGTTTGTTTGTTTCGCCGGGTCTTCTCAGTCAGGGTCGCGTTTGGATCCGGTGGTACCATTAAAATAATACGTGACGTTTCGGAAATACACAAGGTCCATCTCGTTATTTACTTTAAAATAATAATAATAAGATATTATGTATTTCCTGAAGAAAACTAAAAATAAATTATAAAAAAAAACCGTAAATATTTTTGTACAAATTATATAAAATGAACCATAGTTAAATTATAATGTAATAATAAAAGATTTTTCTTTTCTGTATTGACTTGTCATAAGTGCTATTTGATTGCTTACGTGACCAAATAAAGCAATTTCATTTCATTTCAACCCTTTCTTTAACTTCTTATTATTCAGTGCATCTAAGCGATTTTTTCCTACCTTATGTAATTATTGTATAAGAAGGCAATAAAAGGTTCGCTAAACCAACACAATTTAATGTCATACATATTTAACGCAGCCAAATCGCGGCGTGAAAGCATTGTCGTTATGAACGAGCCCTATCAACGAACGATTTTACCAAACTTTGAAAGTCATTCCGGGATGTTGTGAAGTAGTTTTTAAGTACAACGCTTATTGTTGAGTACGCTTTGTTCGGAGTTTCCAATTAATGATACCGTAACAAGAAATGTTACTCCACTTTGTCTTTGAAGATACTGGTGTAAATTATTTGCTATTAAAATTACCTTTCACTTTGAAATTCAATGTTTTGTACAATTTATCAGATTGGCGGTAAAAGATAACTGATATAAACTTGTGATTGCAGCTCCTGTGTTGCATTGATAGTGTCACAGATATCATTCCAAGAAGCGAAGTTCAACTACTCTTTATGTGACAGTATTCTTTTTTAACATCAAATAAAAAAAAAACAAATATATAGATGCAAAAATGTATGACATTTTTATTATAGGTAGTGCTATAAAATATAACGTATGACTATTAAATCCGGTCCCGGGTTTGAATCTCAGATTGGGCAAGTGTTTTTAGGTTTCTCCATAAGAAGGATTTTTCAGTAGCAGCACGGAAACTGGAGTTATGGCCAAGAAACGACAATTTTTATTTCATATTTTTATTTATATGACAGTAATGAAGAGAAGATTTATTACTAAACCGGCATACTTAAACCTAAAATGATTACAGACACTTCAATTAATATAGGAAATAAATAAATAAATACACCCAACAGTCACATACATAGTTCTGATCCCACACTAGGATACAAGTCCTGTGTCGTGGGAATCAGAAACTACGAGAGACTTTTCGCTCTCACAAACATCCAGACCCGAAATAAATATTTGTGGATCACACAAATATTTGTCTCGGTGCGGAGATCGAACCCGCGGCCTCTCGTTTTGGAGTCTGGTGTCTAGCCAACTGCGCCACGGGGCTGTCAATCATCTTTTATAGATACGTAATTGTAATGCTCTAAAATTTCCATAAATGACCATAGCTACTTCTACCAAATATAAAGTTCCACTAAACTCAAAACCCCAAACTTTAAAATCAAAAATTAGAATACAATAGCAAACTCAGCTATTTGGCATTCACAAAACCACCTCAAACATTCAAAAACTATAAAACCCTGTGAAAACAAACTGTTCGGGCGTGGAGCGTCTGAAAGTTCTCGAAGAATATTTTATAAAGCAATCTGGTTGCAGAGTCGTCCATAGCATCTCATATTTCTACTCCCAGGGGCATCTGGCGTACCGTTTTGCAACACTAATACCGAACGAGCTTCCAAACTGTCCTAGCAACGTCAAATTATTGGCTCAACTCTCGAGGGTTGGACTTTGACTTTTAGACGTTCGGTTGAGGTGGGCGTCCATTCAACAATTTAGGGAATTGGATACGTCTATTATCTAATTATATTGGTAGCATTTAGACTCCATCACCTTAGCGCTGGCTAAACAGCAAAAGTGGTAATTCAATAATAAAGGGCGTTTCTTTGGCGAACCTAAACATCCTAAGTCACAAAGAAAGATTTAAAAGGTCAAAGTCAAAGTCAAATTATCTTTATTCAAATAGACTTTTACAAGTTCTTTTGAATCGTCCATTTTACACTTTTTTATATTTTTTAAACTATTGCCGCTTCGAAACGTGTTACAGCTGTGGAGAAGAAACGGCAAGAAACTCCCTCAGCAACACGACATGTCATTTTTTTTTTAAATAGCAATAAATGTCTTTTTTTAATTACATTATTAAAATTTTACATTGTAAATGTCATAACGATACAAACTATAGCAACAAAACTCCGATCAATTTACATTACTCCCAGGTCATGTATTATATCAATTTCTGAGAGAAAGTCTCTTTAGCCCCGCAGTAAAGGAGTGTGACATACAATTGAGAGATCCCGGGTAGAGCAATGTTATTCAGTTTCCATCCATCAGCCATAGGAAGTCTAGAGCTGAACATACGCCTCTCCCAATCACTTCCACAGAGACTTGTCGGAGGCAGCCTGCATCGATCGACTTCCCGCGACCTTTACCAGGCCGTCTGAGTATCTTGTGGGTGGACGTCCTACGCTGCGCTTTCCGCTACGTGGCCTCCATTCGAGAACTTTTTGGCCTCATCGGCCATCAGTTCTCTGCGCTATGTGTCCCTATGTTATTTATTAAGAATTTATCAGTGTCACAGAGTTTGGAAATGTGATGTAGTTCATGAAAAACCATTACAAGTTCTATTAGGAGTTGAAACATAACTGGAAAATATGCGAATGTATAAAAACATATTTACCTACCCCTAAAGGTAATCTGCCTACACAGAGTGTAAACAAACTGTGATCGTAAACTCAGACAGGTAATAGTAATTACAAACATATTGATGATAAAAAAATCCCAAGGAAAAATAAAAAAAAGTGAGGTTCCTAACCACCGTAAGTTATTACCAATCTTAGTTTTCGGAAAAAAAAGTCAAAAAGGTCAGTCAAAAAAAAAAAAAAACAAAGTCAAAAAAAGTCTACGGAATCGATGTATTTATCTATTGGCGAATAATAATACTATTTTTTGTGAGCAACTAATTGCTTTAACGACACAACAGCAGATGGCGTTGTTAAGTAACATTATTCATATTTCATCATTTTATTAGTAATTCGTACTTAAATATAATTTCCAAAAAACACAATTAAAAAAAAAAACGAGCAATGCTCGGTCATCCAGGTACTTATATATATATACATTAGATACAGGTAATAGTTGTGGTGCTTATAAAAACGACAATTTATTTATTTATTTTAGGGAATTCTTTAGCTTAGTTCACGATCACAGTCTTTTATAGCCTGTATATTCTAAAAGACAAATGGGTAAAATTACACCCTCCACATCTCCCATCAAATCCATCAACAAACAAAACGAGCAGCTGTGAATAAACTATCGCAATAACATTCCGGTACTTAAGAGACGAAGCACCTAAAAATGTTCTAAGCTTTATGTCCCATTTGTGGTGGAAGGACGTGCAGGCCCATACACAATTACGTTTATATTCTTGAAACGGTTGATGTCGCTCCGGGAGCTATGAGTTTTACAACCAACTTTAATTCAAGCGAGCATTCTGTTAAGCTCTGCTCAAGAATTCGTAGTGTTCCAACTATCAACTGTGCTTAGGTTATTGCATTTTTTTAGAATTTCTTTATTCTGGTAAGGTATAGGTATAGGTTAGGTTACCATTTGGTAGGTAAATGCCTTGTTAAATAAGTATTACAATACTGATAGTAGGTATTGAAGATAAGTGGAAGGTAAATTATCGACTTGTTGGATCGACCGAATTAATATAATCCCTTACTGGAAGTCGTAAGAATTGGCAGCTTAGACATTTGACAGAATCATGCCATACTGGTCATATTTTATTTTACAATCCCTTTAAGGTATGACTGATCACATTATACATATATGTATATGAGAACGACTATAATAGTCTTTTGCATACCATCAGTAGTCTGAATAACATTTTATAGAATAAAAAGAAGAAATACATGACATAAATAAGCAGCAGACACAAAGGCACCAATACCATTTCCTGCACAACACAAGTCTAAACAAAATTCTAATTCCCGCCGCATCCCATACGTCGCCCGGCGTCCCGAATACATCCCCGTCGCAAGGTTATTGTACAACTGGGTGCCCTGGATAAATTCCGAAACAGGCTAAAGTTTGTGCAGTTAGACAGAGCGCCATGCGAGCCCGTTTATAGCACGTTTTTATGGCCGCGACTGAAAATGAAATGTGCTACATGCTGCCTCGGTTCTGAGCTTATGTTGGTCTGTCCAAATGGTTTATGCTGGCACCTTTTTGTGCTTTTGGAATGTTTTGCAAGTAATAGTAGATTGTGATTTGTTTTAAATTGCGTCAGGCTGGAAGAACGTAATAGAAAAACAAGGTGTAATGTGGTTGGTAAATTGTCGATGTTTTATTGTGATATTTTTAAACTAATTATTATTTTTGAGATTTGTATCCATCATAATAATACAATGATATATTCATTACTAATACAAGTAAGAAAAAAAATTAAAATTAAATTAAAAATAAGCCCGCACGTTAGTTATCATTTAATGAGTTATCATTTAGGTATCAATCATAATGCCTAGGTATACCTACCTGCAATTACTTAATCATCACTCCTCTCTACTTTACACATCCTTATCAATTCACTATTCAATCCAATCATGAAAGCCCAATAACATCTCATATTTCCCTAACATAAAAGAAAATTGTTGCGAGAAAGTATCCCGTTAGCAAAGGGAAATGGAAGAAAATCCGTGTCATATTTTAAACAAGCGCCTGCCGCTATTCAATAGCAATTTGGTATGTAAAAAGATTTGCTCTTCACCTCACGAGAGGTATCAATCGTACAGTCTTTGTGATTCGTCTGCCCCCTAACTATTCATGGGAAGAATACGCAACGAATGGACTTATCTTTATTTCTCTCAAGATTATTTTTTTCTACGGGTATACTGATTTGAATTCAAATAATCTATATAACGCTTTGGTTTCATTAAAAGTCTAATATGTCGTCTTTAGGTTTCGAGTTGGACTGTCGGGTCGGACTATTGGATTTTCTCGCTATCTTCTTGATAGTTGCGTAGAATCTAAATGTGCCCGAAAAGTGGCAATAGACTAGCCTTCTCTTACGTGGAACTTAAAACGCATAAAATTAACCACTATTTAGCAGTTACTTATTTAGTTTTGTGATTTACATAAGTAAATATATCTTCTATACATATTTAGGAAGTAGTGCTATCCTCAAAGTTTAGGCGTGCGATCAAGAATCTCAGCAATCGCAGGTTCAAACCCCAGGCACACCCCTCTGACTTTTCGAAATTATGTGTGTAATCACAATGAATCATCACGTTCTTTATCGGTGAAGGAAAACATCGTGATAAAACCTGCACATCTAAAAGTTCTAAGGAATTGCTTAGGTGTGTATTCCGCTAACCCGCACTAGGCTAGCGTGTTGGACTAGGGCCTAAACCCTCTCAGTTGTAGAGGAGAGCCGTGCCCAGCAGGTGGACGTATGTATATGGGCTGATGATGATGTCATATTTAAATCTATGTAGATTTTTCTTATTCCAGGCGATATTTGCCACATTATGTTCATAACTACTGTCTCATCCACCCTATGCATGAAACTCAATAAATTCCTAAGTCCACAGTTACACGATCGATCTATTATTACAGTAGCGAGTGTGCAAAAAACTGTGTTAGCATGCCCCTAACGACGCTCCTTTGAAGACTCGGGGGCGCGTCTCGTCTTTAATCTGCTATTCTTTGTCAACCCCCCGATAGCTGAGAGTATTATTGGCCTATTTCACCTCGACTATTAGTTGCCAATGTTTTTGTTGTTTTAAGGACTTGTTCTTATTTTAAATGTGTTTTATATTTATTAAAAAAAAACAGCACATCTTAAAGTTCTTAGGAATTTTTTAGGTGTGTAGTCCGCCAACCCGAACTAGGCCACTGTGGTGGACTAAGGCCTAAAACCCACTCAATGGTAGAGGAGGCTGGTGGTAGGATATTCGTATCCGCCCGGATGGCGACCACCGTACACAGGGCGTAAAACCCGCCATAGTGGCACATGCAAGTGTGCCGCGTTCCGGGATCAGCCAGTGTATATCCGGTTTTCGGGGGGGCTTCAATCATGGTGAAAGGATGACCGTGCCGGCAATTTTTTTGGCCGGTTTGTCGCGGTCGGTCCTTTGATCGCCATGATTGATAGTCCCCCAAACTTCTTCACAATAAGGTGAAGAGGTATTCGGCCGGCATGATTGTGTCGACCAACGGGAGACCATCATCTCTCGCTGGTCGGCACTTTTTCTGGAGTTTTTTACGAGGTCATCATGTGGCTGTTTATCAATTTACATACATACATAACCTCACGCCTGTATTTCCTGAAGGGATAGAATGCGGTGTAATTCTGCACCCACATTTCACCAGGTTTATGTCAGTCCCACATATTAGGGAGCGAGCCTATTGCCGTTTGTGTGATCCACAAATATTTGTTTCGGGTCTGGGTGTTTGTGAAAAGTCTGTCGTAGTTTCTGGTACCCACGAGACAAGTTTTGCATCTTAGTGTGGGGTCAGAACTATGTGTGTGACTGTAGGAGGTATTTATTATTATTAGCATCGAGCTTATAATCATATAATTCACCTAGTATCCCTATAAGAAAACTTAGAACATTATAAACCGTTAAAGCAAGTGATAATTCATCGTGAATACACACATAACTTCGAAAAGTCAGATGTGCCTGGGGTTTGAACCTGCGACCGCCGAAATTCTCGACCGCGCGCCTAAACCTCGAGGCCATCACAGCTTTTGCATCATTATAATATTAATAACAATAAATTATTAGCGCACAAATGTACACAATATTAAGGGCCCTTGAAAATGGACGTAACCTTTTAGTCGGCCGCAATTTTAAGCGGTTTTAATAGGTTTTAATACGTGCTTATGTTCTTATTAGCCGCGTGTGCGACAGAAAGAACCGACAAGTACAAAATAATCTGTATCAAACGACCCTCACAGGCGTTCACGAGTGGTTAGCGAGCGAACTTGCAAGGTTCCCACTCAGAAGGTTGTTATAGGGGCGATGGCGGTACTTCCATAGAAGCCCAAAAGCGTTACACGTTAATTGTGTAATGTCTAGTTAATAAAATAAAATAAAATAATTTTATTTTGTTTTTGTTAAATAAAGATTTGAAGCTTAAAGATTATTGTTCGGAATTTTTAAAGGGGCTTTTGGACTTAATCACAGTAAAACCTTTTTTATTTGTTTTATTTTCTGTGAATCCCGAATGCGTTGGAGACGATTTCAGCCAAGTATACTAATCCGCACTAGGCCAGCGCGGCGTGGTGGATTAAGGCCTAAACCCCCTCAGTTGTAGAAGAGGCCCGTGTCCAGCAGTATGACGTATATGGGCTGATAATTTGAATAGCCTACTCAAATTCATATAAATTTCATGTAGTAGGTAGCTATATAAAAAGAGCCTGTTTTTTCTTATAAAATGAAATCAGACCTCATTTAAGTCCCCTATTATTACCTAAATACGCACCTGTATTGAAATAAACACGGAAACGGAAGGCCTACGCTGTGGTTTTGCATAATTTTCGCGTTTGTATGCCCATTTGCTACACACCTATGGGTGTCTAGTGTGGTGGCAGGCGGATGTGACGTCACACCGGTACAATCCAGTTCAAAATTGAATGGTACTTTTAAAATTGGATCGTTGCTTTAAAACTTTTTAAGATTTGTATTACTGTCATTATATATTTGATCTTTTCTTAAATGTAAGATTTAAAAGTAAGTTTTTAACTACTTCGTGTTCAAGTCAACCTATTTTGTACTCTATGTATAAAAAAGGCTTTCAGTAGGTATATTTAGTCATTATTTTCGGTAGGCTTTTTTGGGAACATAATGATTATTTTTTATATTTAGTAAAAAGCCGTCTGGTTTTATTTATTTTACCTTTTTTATTGGGAATTATTATAAATATATAACATCTCGCTTGTATTCTCCGAAAGGGTAGGCAGAGGTGCATTTCATTTGTTTCTGCATTCTCACGTAATAGAGGGTGAGCATGTTGCCGTTTTTCAGGGGATAGACTTTTTTAAATTATTATTTACCAAAATAAAACTTCAAATCGATTCATCATCAGCCAACAGAAGTCCACTGCTGAACATAGGCTTCCTAATGATCTCCACAGTGACCTGTTGAAGGCAGCCTGCATCCAGCAACGTCCCGCGGCATTTACCAGGTCATCGGACCATCTTGTTGGTGGACAAATCCATTCATAAGCTTATTTTTTCCTTATAAAAGTTGGTGTTTACGTCCTTTTATCATGGATACCTTACTGTATGATCATACTCAAAGTAGAAACCTGGTATAAAGCAAAACCTCATTAAACAAAAGTGGCACGTTTCACACCGCGTCATATCGTAACAATATTGCAACAGAAACTTAATATAACAAGCTCCCCACTTCCTGATGCAAAAGGCAAACTTGTGGCGAAGAAAGACTAATTTTCGCGCCTTTGTCGTACCCCACGCCACTGTTTGATTCGTTCAGCGTCGTCCCTTGTGTGCTACGTGTGTTTTGCTACGTGAGGTTCGTTCACACTCAAAGGACAGGCGTATTACGTCCGACGTTCTGAAGGGATCCTTACGATGTAATTGACTTTTAATAAGGTATGTTTTTATGTTTAAAATTACAGCTAAGTGTTAGTACATTTTAAAGTTTACCAACCGATATTTATATTAAGAGTTATGATACAGCCTGCTTTTAGTGATGGCCACGCTGGGCCGGGGTGGTATTACATTCTCAGGCTAAGTTTTTTTTAATACTTAACAAGCTATAGGTAAATAAGAACGGAATGTTACGTAAATATTAAAATGTTAATTTACTAAATGAGACTTTAATGAATACACAAGAACTTAATAATACTTTGCTCGTCTGATGACAACCCGGGACTTTTAGATAATTCGGCATACACTTATACCGACCATTAGGCAGTAAATTCATTTACACTATTTATACGCTAATCAGCTTTGACTAATTCTATACTCGGTCTAGTACAAACTATTAATCAAAATGATATCGTCCCAAAATCCCCGAGCGTACGCATGAACCTATTCCATGCGGTTAGTCTGTTTTAATATTTATTTTGAGAATATTTGCTCGCTCCAAATGTAAAGCAAATGTCCTCTAAAATTATATTATTTTTATGTAATTTTAAGAGCTATTCAGAATTCTAAAACTGCCTTTGTTTTATTGTCAATGTCATAAAAGAAAGATCTTGATCCTATTTTATAGATATTTATGTACCGTTCAATTCTATTTTAAAGGATATTTTTTTATTTTATGCACGTAGATTATTAAATTATATTTTATATTTTATTTACATTTGTAGTAACATAAATTTTGTCAATCTTTTTGTTAAAATTGCACCACGAGCATATTATACGAATGATCGGAAGATTTTTTGTATAATTTGCAGGCACCGTGAAAACTATGCAATATTTTAATTTTTAATTTAGCTTTTCTATCTTTATATGTATGTATATATGTATGTATTTCTTTGACTTGATAGTTACAGGTGACTTTAGTAGGTCCCAGAAAAAGTTAGCTTTCTAAGAGCTATATATATGAGCTCCGGCTCCACGAAGGTGGAGCAGACAAGTGTTGGAGTGGAGACCGCGCTTAGGTTGACGTAGTGTGACGACCTGAAGAATGATGGTCCGACGACTTGAGAAAGGTGGTGGGTAACGGATGGAAGAGGGCTGCTCGCTTTCTTAGGGAGGCCTTCGTTCAGCAGTGGACGGCGATAGGCTGAGTATATAAAAGACAAAAGTGGTGCACACAATATTTAAAATGTAACCACAAAATTTTTGTGAATCTAACAAACTCACAACTTTAACATTAACATTTACATTGTATTCTTGAATTCAGAACTTTTTAAGATTAACATACTTCTCCCAACAAGCTGTCATCATCATCAGCCCAAATACGTCCCACTGCTGGGTACGGGCCTCCTCTACGTACAACTGTGAGGGTTTAGGCCTTAGTCCACCACGCTGGCCTAGTGCGGGTTGGCGGACTACACACCTAAGAAATTCCTAAGAATTTTTTTAGGTGTGCAGGTTTTATCACGATGTTTTCCTTCACCGTTAAAGCAAGTGATGATTCATTGTGAATACACACATAACTTCGAAAAGTCAGAAGTGTGTGCCTGGGGTTTGAACCTGCGACCGCTGGATATCTCGACCGCGCTCCTAAACCTCGAGGCCATCACTGCTTATCTATCCAAGAAGCTATAGCTTACTCTTATCAAAATACTTCAACTGTAATAGAAAGAATTGTCCTCAATAGCGTAAAATTGATTGAATTCTCCCAGACGAATGGAAGTCTTAAATATATTCTGTTATAAGTGCAGTCTCGACGGGGAATGCACATCTCTAAGAATACGGAACATAAATCCTTAAATAATAGACTATAAGCGGCTTATGGAGCGACAAAGGAGATGCAATCGTGGAGAAATCGAACGCAAATACGGGAGCCGTCCACCTGCAACCTGCAGTTGTGTTTAGACATTTAGTTACTGAGTTTTACTTTTATAGCCTGGATAGCGAGCAATAGGTTCTTCAATGCCAGTTCCAATTATTCTTACGAACAGATCATATGTATACATCAATTAATATCGACTGCCTCGTGGTCTCGCGGTACAAGTATGTGCCGTGCGATCTAGAGGTCCTGGGTTCGATTCCCGGGTCGAGCAAAGTGTTATTGGGTTTTTCAATTAGGAAATTCTCGGTAACAGCACGGAGTCTGGAAATGTGCCCGAAAAACGGCAATAGGCTCGCCACCTATTACGTGGGAATAATACATACCTGGCGAAATGTGAGTGCAGAAATGCACTTCTGCCTACCCCTTCGGGGAATACAGGCGTGAGGTTATGTATGTATGTATGTAAATTAATATCGTAGGTAAAAAACCTTAAAAAAGCTTTTCCTATCCATATTTATGAAATTATAACCTTATTTTTCTCCACCTTATTCGTGAATAACTTCGAGAAGGGGTTCCTTAAACTACAAAACGCTAATATAGCGTTTTGCTAGATCCTGCGATAGAACCACCTAGATTTTTATTTGTTTCCGTTGCGGACATTAACACCTCCATCGTAGATCTCCATTTACTACCGGACATAGGTCAAGACTTCCAGAGTGACCAGTACTAAACAGGATTCAGTAATATCTAGATATTAATTTCCCTAGGGAAATTCTCATATTCAATACAACAGTCTGAGATTGTATTAATGAGCTGCTCTAATTTTGGAAATTCGTTCTTTGTATCAATATTGTTAACTATCTCTTGATTGGAAAAGAGCAACACTAGAGTTTCTTCTTCTCTAGTGATGACTGCCTTCCGTACAGGGTACCATCAGGTACAGTGGAGTCACTTTGCCGTGCCAAAAAAAAAAAGAAAGATGGTACACTAAATTTTGAAATGACTGAATCAGTGATGTATTTGACATTTTATAGATTCAATTAATATTATTTAATTTCATTTCAATTTATGAGATTATTCTTCCATTAGTATATTTGCCATGGATTCACAGCCAAGTTCTGCGTACCAAACAATTTCCTAATAAAACAACAACCCAGCACAATACATCGAAAATGAAACTAGCGTTACTAGCTCCAGTGAAGTATTAAAGCCACAAGAGCTCCCGACATTTCACAGAAAGAGAATGCTGGATTTTGAATCGCAAAACACGTATTCCTTCGGGCGAAATTATGCGATTGCATGAACTGCTCTGTTATCTGTATTGGAACAGGAACAATACGCAAAATTATTGCATGGGATTAGAATTATTCAAACGTGAATTGTGCGGTGCAAAAGGTTCATTTCATTGATTTATTAACTGACCATTCAGTACGGGGCATTGTTTTTGCCGAGTTGTGATGGAAATCATGTTTAAAACGGATAATCGTGGTGCTACGTCGAGAATGAGAATTGTATTTTATAAATTAAGTTCTGATAGCTCAATTTTCTACATTTTTATATAAAATAATTAATTCAAAATTAATAAGTCTGTGAAATTGTATGAAAAATTTTAAACAGTAATTATTATTTTTCACAGTGATACATACAATTTCTAACATGTGGAATTATATTCTATATATATATTCTCAGCCTATCGCCGTCCACTGCTGAACGAAGGCCTCCCCAAGTAGGCGCCAACCATCCCGGTCTTGAGCAGCCCTCATGTGGAATACTCACTTTAATATTAGTAACAGTTATTTATCTTTGCCAGATAACTTTAAAAAATAAGTACTGTTTAAGTACTTTGAATATTTTCAAGAAATTTTAGTAAAAATAATTGAAAAGATAATTTTGACGTTCTATTAATTCTATTGCGTATACGTATACAAGTTACTCCTAAAACTTGCCAATATAACAGGAGCTAAGACATCAGTGGCCATAAACGTCTATCTGAGGCAAATTAAACGTGTCATCATGGCAAAGAGGTTTGCAGCGCGACACGACATTTTGCGTCTAAAAACTTGATTGTCTTCTGCTGCTCGAGACCTGGATCATGAAATTTGGATGCGCTATATTTAATAAATATTTACATACACTCACACCTACATTTATCGCCTAAAAGGTAGTACACGTTTATTTCTCCACCAACTTTTCACTATTTTCAATCCCTCTAAGCGAGCCAATGCCATAATTCGACAATAGAAGGCAGGTAATAGTCTACTCAATTGCATTACTATATTACATGATTGCTCGCCATCAAAGCGATCAGGAGCGAGCGATCTTTGTTTTATATTTTTACTAGCTTTTGCTCGTGACTCCGTCCGCGTAGACTACAGGGTTGAGTATACGGTTGACTACGTCATAGTAGCTTTATGCATGCAAAATCTCAGCCCGATCGGTTTAAAATTGATAAAGTTTCATACAAATTTTCATCCTCTATTTTATCCCCTTGGGGGTAGAATTAATCAAAATCCTTTCTTAGCGGATGCCTACGTCATAACGTCTACCTGCAAGCCAAATTTCAGCCCAATCCGTCAAGTGGTTTGGGCTGTGCTTTGATAGATCACTATATCAGTCAGTCACCTTTGAGTTATATATGTCGAAGCGTCGGCGCATCCCCACTGTGCGTCCAACGTAGTGTATAAATACAGCCGCTCGATCGAGAATGATTCATTCTCGCTCGGAACGCCGGGCCGAACTGAGCTCTGTACTAAGTTTTTGAAATTACCTCCAGAAGTTTTACTGTCACTACATACATAAATACATACATACATAAACTCACGCCTGTATTCCCGAAGGGGTAGGCAGAGGTGCATTTCTGCACCCACATTTCGCCAAGTATGTATCAGTCCCACGTAATAGGGGGCGAGCCTATTGCCGTTTTTCGGGCACATTTCCAGACTCCGTGCTGTTACCGAGAATTTCCTAATGGAAAAACCCAATAACACTTTGCCCGACCCGGGAATCGAACCCAGGACCTCTAGATCGCACGGCACATACTTGTACCGCGAGACCACGAGGCAGTCACTTTTACTGTCACTATTTAAAAAAAAACAATAACCCCTAAGATCCTCCGATATATATATTTAGATCACCCCATAATACCTACTGCTGGACACGAGCTTTCTCTACAACTGAGAGGAGTTAGATTATAATGAGTGTTTCTTTGATCCGTGGTATGATATTTCTACTGTTATACCTACTATGATATCCATTGTGCTCATCATTATCATCATCAGCACATATACGTCCCACTGCTGGGCACGGGCCTCCTCTACAACTGAGAGGGTTTAGGCCTTAGTCCATCACGCTGGCCGAGTGTGGGTTGGCGGACTACACACTTAAGAAATTACTAAGAACTTTTAGGCGTGCAGGTTTCATCACGATGTTTTCCTTCACAGTTAAAGTACGTGATAATTATTTGTGAATACACACATAACTTCGAAAAGTCAGAGGTGTGTGTCTGGGGTTTGAACCCGCGACCGTCGAGATTCTCGACCGCGTGCCTAAACGTCGAGGCCATCACGACTTTTGCTCATCAACACTCAAATATTTAGCCAATGGCGCCTCCAAAATTTCATATTTCACGTGCCAAGCTGTCGAGAAGATCCATTGGAGCGTATTGAAGAAGGCTTTTACTGAAAATTATGACGGGAGCCCTCCGAAGTCAGTTTTAAGTCACACTCCCTTCGCGTCCTTGCAACAATTTATTGTTCAGCGCGCTTGACACTTAAAGTGACGATAAATACTCTTAAGAGATTTAGTTTGGTTGCAGGATATAGTTTGTCGCAAGCGAGTGGAAGACCAATGTTGATATCAGATTAACGGTAGTACAAATGAGGGAAAACATTGTGAGGAAACCTGCATACCTAAAAGTTCTTAGGAATTTCTTAGGTGTGTAGTCCACCAACCCGCACTGGGCCAGCGTGGTGGACTAAGGCCTAAATTTTCTCAGATGTAGAGGAGTTCCGTGTCCAGCAGTGGGACGTATATGGGCTGATGACGACGATGATGATGATGATGAAAATGATGATAAAGACAGATTCCACTGGCTGAGAACAGTTCTATCGAGTTCAGTATCCAAAACAGCCAACTAACTTGTCCCTTATTGACGGGGCCAAATAGTTATATGGTGACCGGTAGATATAAAAAATACACTTTAGCCTACCTTATGTCAATAGGCGTGACTGTGTGATTTTATGTTTCGATTTACTTGTAAGATCATAAAATCAGACTTCAACCAAACAGTCTGCAAGCATATTCTACTCAAAATTGCCCGATATAAAGTTGTTGTAACTTTAAAAACTTCCCAAGCGTTTAGTAACATTATTGGATGCAGTTTGGTTCCCAACTTGTGAACTAAACGCTGTCTCGAATATTGATCCGCTTTCGAAACTTTCCGAGGAGACAACACCTGCATACTCTTGTTCATAAATATTTATGTGTCTCCCTTAGTTTCCAACTCCCGGCTTTTTATTTCGTCTCTTGATTTGAATATTTGAAAAATTCCTGTGAAATATCGCCGCCTTATTTCCTGTTGTTGATCGAATCTGCGTTTTTAATATCATCGGTGTGTTTTGATTTTTTCATTTTGTAAGCAATGGATTTGTTTTTATGTCTTTTTTCCAGGTGCGTAAATGGTTTTTGTTGTATCGGTAAAAACAAACTAGCATTGCATAGCCCACCCCATTGGCGTGCCATAGGAGATGCGGCTGCTGCTGATGATGATGATGATTGCATAGTCCTGTGGCACAGTTGGCTAGACACTTGCTTGTGAAACGATTTAAAGAGGGGGGTCAATCAACGCACTGTCTCATATCTTTGTATAATCCACAAATATTTGTTTCGGGTCTGGGTCTTTGTGAGATCGATAAGTCTCTCGTAGTTTCTGATAACTATGACACGAGACATGAATCTTAGTTTGGAATCAGAATTATGTATGTGACTGTTGGGTGTATTCATTTATAATAAATACAAACAGTCATAAATAACGTAAACATACAAATACCTTCGAAAAGGCAAGTGTATTGAATTTGAACCCAAGACCGCCGAGATTCTTGACTTCGCGCCTAAACCTCGAGGCCATCACTACTTCTTACTCTAATGAATATAGCCGTAAAAATATCAGGTATATAGAAACAACTTTAAGCCGCCACCAAAGAGCACTACAGAATTTCAAACCTCCCCAAAACGAAACCGCGAATATCGCTCAAGATTGTAATGGCATTTAGTGTAGTTATTTGAACCGAAGAAAACTTAATCTTCTTAAAGTTTGCTTTAATTAATTTGAAGGAATAATTAAATCCACCGTTAACTACCACAAACAGGTGCACGGCGGTGGCTGGTTCCCGCGGATCTTAGACGTACATTAAATTGAAGACGTTTCACAGGAATTAAATTTGCTACCTAATAATGGTTTTCTGTGATTCGCATATTTGTGCCATGAAGTTTGGGATGTGAAATATTTTGTGGATAAAGATGGATAGATTCAACCAACAGTGTTATAAATGCGAATATGTCATTTTGTCTTTCAAAGTAACGTACATATATACATACATAACCTGACGCCTGTTTTCCTTGAAGGGGTAGGCAGAGGTGTACTGCATCCACATTTTGCCAGGTTTTACGGACTATTGCCGTTTTACGGACACATTTCCCGACACCATGCTGATACTGAGAATATCCTTATGGAAAAATCCAATAAAACTTTGCCTGAACCGAAAATCAAACCCGGGACCTCTAGATCGTACGGTACATACTTGGGCCACCCACGAGCCATGAATATATACATATATACTCAGCCTATCGCCGTCCACTGCTGAACGTAAGCCCCCCCCAAGACAGCGTCAACCATCCCGGTCTTGAGCAGCCCTAATCCATCCGTTTATCGCCACCTTTCTCAAGTCGTCGGACCATCGTGGTGCCATGAATATAATTAAATATTATCGCACGAATTCATCGAGAAACACTAAGTCAACCTCATATATGTACATGTATGAATATAAAACGAAGGCATAAAGACCGACCAATTCTGCATAATTAACATTATAATAACCAAGTCATTTTGAAAATGAACATTAAGCTTTCAAATAATTTTCAGCGGAAATTTTCCGATTGTCCTCCGCGTTGACGGAGCAGAGGTTTTCCGGTTCCGCAAAGCCGGAACAAAGCGCACACACTCGCCCGGAGAGGTGTTTGTCATGTCGTCAACAAAGCCTGGCTGGAACGCCTAGCGCAGGGCTGGCTCTAGATGCAGTACTAAAATTACAAATTCTGAGGAATTATATGATAAGTAAACCATTGGCTAGTCGTATTCAAGAAATATATTAAAATATTTTTTTCACCGTACAATCAAACATTTCAGTTTAAAAAAATCAAATAAAAATAGTAAGACACGACTTATGGACGAAATTTGCGAAACATAAACAACTTAAATTCATACTTTAATTTTAATTTAAGGACATGTAAGTGGGGAATACATTAAGGGACTTCATGACTACATTAAGATTTAAGTCCATTTTTATAAACATTATTATAAAGTGTAAACAAATTAATACATAGTATCTGTATTTCAAAGCAAATTATTGCATTTAAATCACCAACTTCATGGTATCTTTTGCCTTTTAATAGTATAGTTAGTTTTTGTTGTGTTTTCTTTTAATCACGTTACATAAAATTTAAACAGACAGAAATGCTCCAAAAAAGGAAAAATGTTTATCGCTATTTTAATTTATATAAAAGTAATTTTATTAATATAAACACAATTTTTCTTTAAACTTAAATATAGCTATAAAAACTCTTATAATATCAAAAAGTATTTAAAGTAATAAGGCTGTAATTAAGAATCATATAAATGGCAATTATGTTTCAAATTAAAATAAATAGTAATTTTATCTCAAATTAAAATGTTAAATTTAAAATGACGCTTCAATTTTATAATAGAAGTAAAGCAACTGGTGGGTCCTCCACCACGCCTTCAGTCCGTGTCCATTTAGCTCCCATTTAGACTGAATGCAGTGTTTCTGAAGAACTTAATGAATCGTGCAGAGTCCTGCAGTAAGCTCTCCATTATTACTCTTCTCAGCAATTATATTATGATCTAATTTTCGCTTTTTCAACAAGCTTCTGCCAGTGAAGTGCAATCTAGCGGTTTTCGTATCGATTTCCAAGTTGGTGTAACTGAGATTTTGCCTTAAGCAATTCTCAGTAACAGCTCAGAATCTGGAAATATGCCTAAAAATCGTCAATAGGCTCGCTCCCTATTACGTGCAATTTAAAACTAACCTGGCAAAAAAAAAAGTTATCGAATTGATGCCACTCACGGATAAGCGCAGTATGCAGTTGACACGCAAGGTGGACTGACGGTGATCTTATTACAATCGCGAGACACAAGACATCTGGCGACATGGAATTGTAGAAATTAATCTAAGCCTAGGGGGATGTAGACTTGAACGTATTAATGAATAAAAACAAAAATTGTAACTGTTCTTTTATACAGGTATATTTCTATGAATTCGCATCTTGTTAAATTAGTAAACCAAAGATCTCGTTAAAAAGTCATTCGTCTCGGAATATCTTGGCGGCGCAGGATAGGGTATTGGGGGTCCACAATTAATTTCAGCTGGGTTTGCGGTCGCCTGCAGACGTGGTTCCGTAGATTTGTTCCATTTACAACTGTTGTGTTTCAACAGAGAGAGCTGGCTAAATAGATGTTTCGAAATGCTAAATTCTGTTAGAAACGTGATTTTGTATACTGAAAATTACAGGAATTTTATGGCGGTATAATTGATGTCAAGGTATTCTTACTTCATCATCAGCCCAAATACGTCCCACTGCTGGGCACGGGCCTCCTCTACAACTGAGAGGGTTTAGGCCTTAGTCCACCACGCTGGCCTAGTGCGGGTTGGCGGACTACACACCTAAGAAATTCCTAAGAACTATTAGGTGTGCAGGTTTTATCACGATGTTTTCCTTCACCGTTAAAGCAAGTGATAATTCATTGTGAATACACACATAACTTCGAAAAGTCAGAGGTGTGAGCCTGGGGTTTGAACCTGCGACCGCCGAAATTCTCGACCAAGCGCCTAAACCTCGAGGCCATCACTGCTTACTTATCATATCATATTATACGATACAACACCCCCAATAAGGATGACTTGATCTACTTTTTCCGTATTTTAAAAGACTATCACCTACCACACTTCCTGTGCACCAGGAATTCATCAAACAGGAGACAGGCCAAGAACCAAAAGCTTTGTATGGAATCTATGCTTCCCTGGCTAGTCTCAGCTAATTTGCAAGATGAAATGGCAGTAGGTATATAGTAGGTGGCGCCAGTAGCAAATGTGAGACAGAAACTTCTTTGAGTGGAGTCTAGCTAGCTTCAGTCAACAGGTCGCTCTAGTCATTGGCAGTAACAATATACAGAGGTATAAGTCTTTTGGCTCATGATAAAGAAGATTAATCAGAAAGAAACATATTCAGACACTTCCAGAGTTGAAAACAAATAACTTCACTTCCTTTCAAAGGAAATTTATGAAATTAAGACTATCTGGTAATATTTGCAGATTGTATAAATTATAAATTTGCCCATAGTCACTTCTATACTTCTGACCCCACACTAGGATACAAGTCCTGTGTCATGGGTATCAGTAACTACGAGAGACTTTAAGGTCTCACAAACACACAGGCCCGGAACAAATATTTGTAGATTACACATACAACATAATTGTCTCGATGCGAGGATTGAAAGTGTTTAGCTAACTGTGTCTTGGAAGCTTTCAGATGCTATAATATTTACACATACATACATAAACTCACGCCTGCATTCCCCGAAGGGGTAGGCAGAGGTGCATTTCTGCACCCACATTTCGCCAAGTATGTATCAGTCCCACGTAATAGGGGGCGAGCCTATTGCCGTTTTTCGGGCACATTTCCAGACTCCGTGCTGTTACCGAGAATTTCCTAATGGAAAAACCCAATAACACTTTGCCCCACCCGGGAATCGAACCCAGGACCTCTAGATCGCACGGCACATACTTGTACCGCGAGACCACGAGGCAGTAAGTAAGTTAGATCGCTTTCACAATGGCACTACAAATTTAAAAGAACTTTTATAGTTTTACACATACATACATAAACTCACGCCTGTATTCCCCGAAGGGGTCGGCAGAGGTGCATTTCTGCACCCACATTTCGCCAAGTATGTATCAGTCCCACGTAATAGGGGGCGAGGCTATTGCCGTTTTTCGGGCACATTTCCAGACTCCGTGCTGCTACTGAGAATTTCCTAATGGAAAAACCCAATAACACTTTGCCCGACCCGGGAAACGAACCCAGGACCTCTAGATCGCACGGCACATACTTGTACCGCGAGACCACGAGGCAGTACACAAGGTCCATCTCGTTATTTACTTTAAAATAATAATAATAAGATATTATGTATTTCCTGATGAAAACTAAAAATAAATTATAAAAAAAAAACGTAAATATTTTTGTACAAATTATATAAAATGAACCATAGTTAAATTATAATGTAATAATAAAAGATTTTTCTTTTCTGTATTGACTTGTCATAAGTGCTATTTGATTGCCTACGTGACCAAATAAAGCAATTTCATTTCATTTCATTTCAGTAATAATATTTACATACGTCACAATTATCGTCATTTAAAATAACTTTTATAGTTTTGTACACCAAAATTCAGCACACATGGCTACCAACGCTGACGTTATATGTTCTTGTGGCAAATTTATCGAGGCCTAACCATTCCGCCGATAGCGAAATAGATCTCCGAGCAGAGACACAGCCGTGTAGGCCAGATACAAATGTCGAATTCACCGCAGTGATCAATTATAAAGGAGTGGGTACGCACGCCACTTTCCGTCCTTTGTTTAATAATGTATTGGTGTAATAATTTAATTTCGTGGATCGCTTGCCTATAGTCGTGTTTTGTTCAAGGGCTGCATTGGGAATTTATGGTTACATTCATGGTTACAGGAGCGTTGATTGTGGTTGGTATTTGTTTACGCTTTGAAAAGGTGCTATTTCGTTTTGACCCATATAAATGAATTTTGGTTGGTGTTATCCAAACAACTTCTTCTGTTGAATACTTTTTCGTCATCGTCATCAGCCCAAATATGTCCCACTGCTGGGCACGGGCCTCCTCTACAACTGAGAGGGTTTAGGCCTTAGTCCACCACGCTGGCCTAGTGCGGGTTGGCGGACTACACACCTAAGAAATTCCTAAGAAATTTTTTAGGTGTGCAGGTTTTATCACGATGTTTTCCTTCACTGTTAAAGCAAGTGATAATTCATTGTGAATACACACATAACTCCGAAAAGTCAGAGGTGTGTGCCTGGGGTTTGAACCTGCGAACGCCGAAATTCTCGACCGCGCGCCTAAACCTCGAGGCCATCACTGCTTTTGATACTTTTTGCTTATTCTATATTTTCTCGATTGTGGAGAATTATTTAGCTTCTTACTTTTTCTAATTGTCTTCTTTATGATAAATTCTGTTGCTGGTGAAAGATGATTTACGATCTCATAGAGATTTGCTGTATTTCAGTACCAGAAATAGGTAAGGGATGATATTGTTCAACAAGTTCTTGAAAAGCTGATTCGGGATCCCTTTCTTTGCTAACGTGTTTTTTTTTTTTTTTTTTTTTTTTTGCCTCAGTAGGCAGACGAGCAAGCGGTCCGCCTGATGGTAAGCGGTTACCGCCGCCCATGGACTAAAGTAATGCCAGGGGCACAACCCAGCCGCTGCCTACCGTGAAACGTAACGTGGTTAATATGTTTTGAGATATTTATAAATATTACTTTTAAGACTTAAGACTTAAATTGGTCTCGCGACGTGTGTGGCGTGTAATCAAAAGACCACGTATTCTACCCCTAAATAAAATCAATAAATAATAAGTTGACCCAACAGTAACATACATATACCCCACACTAGGATACAAGTCCTGTGTCGTGGGTATCAGAAACTACGAGAGACTTTTCGGTCTCACAAACACCCAGACCCGAAACAAATATTTGTGGATCACACAAACATTTGTCTCGGTGCGGGGATCGAACCCGCAGCCTCTCGTTTCGCAAGCTGGTGTCTAGCCAACTGCGCCACGGGGCTGTCAATATAAAAAAACAAATTTGAATCTAAAATCAAACACGATGAAACAGAGTTTTGTCATCAATTATAATCTATAATTTAAACACAATTTTTCATACTAAATTCAAATTGATCGAGCTCTGACACACATTCAGTAATAACACGCAAATAAAACATGCTTCGCAAACATGCCGATGTTCCCAATACGGATTTATTTCGTTCACATTTTGTTGTTTAAATTTATATTGTGTGCAAAAAGGTGTATATTGGGATGAATTTTTCATGTCGCGTCAACAGATGAATTGAGTTTTGTGTTTGCGTTTTATGAATAAAACTATTGATCGATCGGCTTTTTGTTTCTTTATGGCCCGTAAAACGCCAAAAGCATACATACTGCATACTTCTACGTAATATACTGCTTCTTTTATTGAGTAAGCGGAGAGATAAATATAGCTCTATATGTCGTCAGGTATTGATATACTAATTGCCGTTAACATGGCGTATTTCTGGACTCTGCAACCTTTAGTCTAGGAATCCTTAAGTAAAAACTAGCTTTATATTAAGTACTAGCTGACTCGGCGAACTTCGTTCCGCCTAACAGCCGTTTTTTTTTTGCCTAAGTTATTCCTTATTACATCACCTATCGGCCAGTGAAAGTCCCATTAAAATTGGTCCACCCGTTTCAGAGATTAGTCGCAACAAACAGACGTTAATTTGATATATGTACCGTGTATACATCCATATGCATTTATTAAAAAAGCGGTTATTTCAATATTACAAACAGACACTCCAATTTTATTTATTTGTATCGATAGAATAGATGTATAGATTTAGAAATGCAACCCAAGATTTTCTGATTTCATGTGCTAAATTATATCGCGGGACCAAAAAAGGCTATGTCGGATGGTTTTCGGTTATGGATGTTACTAACTTAGCATATACGTAGAACATCTAGAATCTGACAAAATAAAAGTATTTATAATTTCTTAAGTCCACCATACATACCATCATCATCATCATCATCATCATCCAAATACGTCCCACTGCTGGGCACGGGGGTTAAGTCCGACACGCTGGCCTAGTCTACACACCTGAAAAATTCCCAAGAATTTTTGTTTACTTTTAACGATACATATGTTCAAAAAATATAAAACACCAATCTAAATTGACACTCGCAACACACATAAAGAGAGAAAAGGTCGTTTCACACACGCCTTCGCGGCAGCCTCGTCCCCACTAATGCAGTATGTAACACATTTATTTTATTTTTATTGAAGTGTGAAAGGTTTCGCGTCTGTTGGATATTATGGCTGCAGTAGTGTCGTGGAAAATCCCGTTTTATATGAAGATGTTGTCCTACATGTTTTTATAGTTTGACTTTTTTCATTGTGCCTATGCAATATGGGAATAACCTCAGTTGCCTTGACACCAGCTTGAAAAGCGAAAGACAAATGGTAGGATACTGGCACTAAGATTCATTTTTGATCCACGAGTATTTGTTTCTTGTCTGGGAGTTTGTGAGATCTAAAAGCCTCTCGCAGTACTTGTAAAAATTACAATAGGGATATAACTATATATTTACCTACACACATACATAACCTCACCCCTGTATGGGGAATACAGGAAGGGGTAGGCAGAGATGCATTTCTGCACCCACATTTCGCCAAGTATGTATCAGTCCCACGTAATAGGAAGCGAGCCTATTGCCATATTTCGGGCACAATTCTAAACTCCGTGCTGCTACTGAGAATTTCCTAATAGAAAAACCCAATAACACTTTGCCCGGGAATCGAACCCAGGACCTCTAGATCGCACGGCACATACTTGTGCCGCAAAAACACGAGGCAGTCAAATTGAGTAATGTAAAATTGAGTTTGTTTGAGAAAGGTGCGCTTTAAGCTACTTTTTTAACCTGAACAACGATGTGGTTTAGTGCAACCTGGATTAAAGTAAATGTAAAATTTACTATGCTGGTAAATATTAATGACAAAGCACCCATTATGCTGTAAATACTAATTCATATAACAGCCCCGTGGCGCAGTTGGCTAGACACCAGCTTGCGAAACGAGAGGCCGCGGGTTCGATCCCCGCACCGAGACAAATGTTTGTGTGATCCAGAAATATTTGTTTCGGGTCTGGGTGTTTGTGAGACCGAAAAGTCTCTCGTAGTTTCTGATACCCACGACACAAGACTCGTATCTTAATGTGGGGTCAGAACTATGTATGTGACTGTTGGATTTATTTATTATTATTATGTATTTATATAATAACTCACCATCATCACCAATAGCGTTTCTCGCGTCTTCTGCTGCTAGGCCCCTCCTACGGCAATGCCACTAGGCTCGATCTTCGCCCCTTTTCGGCTGTAAGAACGCAGAACATTTTCTTAATCGCTTCTATTGATATTACAGCGTTCAATTAGACATCAGTCTACAGTATCTTAGTTCGTGATTCTCAGCAGTTAAGAAGTTTGGGTACAACTGGAGAGCTTATCGCGTGATTGCTGATTGCAGCCGCAGCATGGTGGCTGTAGGCGAGAATAATGTGACGTAATCGAGTTGGTCTTACGTCGGGCCGTCAATGCTGGCTGATTGAGTTGCGTAACGATGTTACCCCTCGCAGGCTGATGAACTTTGCCATTTTGGATGCGGTTTGATGTGGGAGAGGTGGCGAGATAGCTGTAAGTATGCTGCAACGCGGTTTTTCAAAGAGGTTCATGGAGATGCATTTCAAAACTCACGGTTCATCAGTAATTTTATTCCACGTAAAAGAAAGATATGTCTGTATATTTCCCGAAGGGGAGGACATAGGTGCATTTCTGCATCTACTTTTCACCAGGTATGTACCAGTCTCACATAGTAAGGGGCGAGCCTATTGCCGTTTTTCGTGCACATTTCCAGACTCCATGCTGCTACTGAGAATTTCCTAATGTAATTTTGCCCTACCCGGGAATCGAACCTGGCACCACTATATCACACGGCACATAGTTGTGCCGCAGGACCCCGAGGCCGTCAAAAAAGGTGAGATTTATGACGTACTTGCTGTCCATGCTGGTAATGAGAATTGCCAAAGTTAAACCATTTGTGGCGTACCTAATATTTAATTTATTT
The DNA here is from genome assembly GCA_907164795.1 of Hemaris fuciformis. Classification (NCBI taxonomy): domain Eukaryota; kingdom Metazoa; phylum Arthropoda; class Insecta; order Lepidoptera; family Sphingidae; genus Hemaris; species Hemaris fuciformis. The sequence goes on along the minus strand of OU015450.1, from coordinate 11,654,046 downwards.
ATTTAATATTTTTATTTATTAACATATTTAATATTATGTATATTTATCCACAGTTACACTCACACACCTTACACAACACATTCACATTTCAATCACATTACACTTACAGAACCCAATATATCAAATGTGGAGTATATTGGAGACACTGACTGTGACTACCACGGGTCGGGCGTAAACCTGTTTTGCGTCGCGACAGAGATAAGCGACGGCGCGCATCGCTTCCACTCACGCGCCGACGCGACGGACGCGGCCAGTCGGTACACCTCTCTCGCTCGCGAAGCCCGTGTCACCTGCTACCTCACCGCCTTATCTTGTCCGCGCTTATCAGCTGTTCATTGTGTTAATTTTACCGTACTTTTATCTGTCTCATCTCCTTCTGTAATTTCTACTCGTTTCTGACTGTATTGTGTGTGTGAACTATTGTGTCGTGTATATACTCTGTTTGTAACTATCACTGTGCTGTGTAATAAACGCTTGAACTGCTTCGTGCTTTATCATTGCGCTTACGCTTGCATCATCATCCGGCACATCTCATCCACACGCAACATCAGGCGCTGTCGCCACGTGCCCACAACCAGGCACACCGACGCCGCCTATATACATTGGCCACATACACAGCTAAACTACCTGTGGCGTACCTAATATTTAATTTATTTATTAAATATTTGGTACGCCACACATTTATTTCAACAATTTTATAGTTGGAGATGATAAATTGTATTATAATTTCAGTAATAGTAGATAGTTCAATAATAGGTCGTAGACATAGAGCCCAAACCTAAAATTATTTTATGTAAAGTAGACTTGGAGAATGAGTTATGAATTCATTTTGTATAAGCTTAACCGTCAATAAAAACACATCAGACTCACGCCTATTTCTCTTGTAAATCTAGACCCTCTAGAGCTAATACACACATATGAGTGAACGACTCAATACAGGAAAAATAAGGATGCTGCTATTCATGCTGAAGTATCAGTAGTCAAAGTTCGATTAAGCCTTGTCAAAGAAACACATTCGCTAGAAGTCTGTCTCTTGTCCCACAGCAAACACGCGCCCGTCGGCTCAAACGTCTGCAAAGTACGGACAAAGGTGAATCTGTTATTGAATGAACGGAGGACACGACTGTCAAATGATTTCATTATATCCGCGACTAATGTCGTTATTAATGTTCATAGTTTGAATATATTCAGAATATATCTGCAGGTTGTGGAGGAAAGTTGAGGCGAAGTTTTGAATACAAATCGTGTTCTTCGAAAGCTTGGCTGGTTTAGAGAAAACTGATGTAGTATTCAAATGATTTTCACTTAATGGTAATACTTGATTAAGCGAAAAGGGTGCCAAAAATAAAAAAATATACTAAAAGAAAAGTGATCTGAAACCAGCTAATTTGGAGGACAAAAATATCAAAATTCAATGCAAATATTAATAGGATTGACGCAGCACCGAGCGAAATAGTAAACAAGAAACTTGTTAATCTGCAGAAGGCTGAATGATGATGTTGAGGATGATCCAGGTGGCGGCATTCTTAACAGAATAAACCAAATGGTGAGTGGTGAAATCGGTCGAGGACGTCCTGGGCGCACCTGTAACATCTAAGTCATCCTAAGGAGTCATCGAAGCCGACATGCATACTCGATGAGGATAATGTTAAAGAAGTGTATTTTGACTGTAGCATTTGGTGCAAACTTTGCCTGTCCCAATGAGAAACAGGCGTGAGTTTATGTATTTAAAACCAAAATATACTCGTAATCTATGTCGTGATCTAGATTTGAAACCGCGAGTACCAGTTATACAGTCTGATTTATCTAAACTACTGCTAACTTACAGCAAGCTAACAAATAATCTGAAATTCAGTGTAGAACTCACAGATTTTAAAATTATAATATTGGAAACAGCATACAGTCAACACATCAAACTATCCATAGAAACTACAAATCCAGAATCACTAGATCTATCAGTCGTTTAAAAGCTTAAGCAAACTCAAAGGGTATTTTCTTCGACAGGGGAACATAGCAGATCCCTTTAACTGTATGTCAATGCATTTGATATTCCCTAGTTCAATATGCAGACCTCTGAATTATTTAGAGACCACTAAATGTAGGGGATACATAGTTAATATTCAAAGGGTTTGGGACAATATTTTGCCAGCAAATACGGGGAAGGGTTACAAATAAAGGGATCGGATGATTCGAATGGCTCGGGTCGCGTTAGGTATGCGATTAAAGTATGCGTTACGAATAACTTGTTTCGTTTAGAATGTAGGAAATGTTTTGGTAGGAGTATTGAAATTTTCGTTTTAATTAATTCTGAGGAAATGAAGGTTATGTAAGATTATATAAATTAGTTTTTTTTTTAAATTAGGACCGAAGTCATGATGCACACACCTATGACTTTTCGAAGTTATGTGTGCATTAAAAAAATATCGAAACGAAAAGAAGAAAAGAAACGGTGATGGAAAACATCGTGAGGAAACCTGCACTCCTAAAAGTACTAAGGAATTTCTTAGGTAGTCCGCCAACGCGCACTAGGCCAGCGTTGTGGACTAAGGCCTAAACCCTCTTAGTTGTAGAGGAGGCCCGTGCACCGCAGTGGGACGTATATGGGCTGATGATGATGAATTAGGACCAGTTTTTTTATTGGCATGGCATAGTAACATGGCTCTTAGTAGCTCTTGTGTAGTTCTATTAAAGAGGCGTCAATCTCTATTAACTCGATAATATCATAATAATGTCCCCTACTAAAGATTTTTAATACAGCGCTTGCAATTTTCATAAACTTTTGAATTTTGTGTTGTCATCATAATCGTACTATGCATTCACCTATAATTCAACTTTTATGTTGAGATCTAAGAAAAAACTTACAAAAAAGTAAAGTCAAAGTCAAAATCATCTTTTTTCAAATATACTTTTATAAGTGCTTTTGAATCGTTACTATTAAGTTTTTTTTAAAACTATATTTTAAGTTTAATATTTATGGAGTATGTGCCAACCATACATGCTATACAGCATGATGATACAATGTAAATACATGCGTGGTACATAGTATTGTGTTTAAGTTATCCCTCATCTGGCTTAATAAGCGTGCACGCGTTTCGAATACCTTACGTGAATTCGCCAACCCCAATTGTGATTGAATGATCCCTGGCTTAGTCATTTTGTTATGAAATTGAAGGTGGGCTCAGTAACACACCGGTATACCTAAGTGAGGTTGATTTGAATCTAAGATTGAGAATATTAAGCTATACACACGCATTCAGTTTTGATGCTTGTGTTTCATTCGAGCGAGACTGTCGCCGTTTTCCCGAGAAATTTCAGACTCCGTGCTGATACTGAGATTTTTTTAATAGAAAGGTTGCCTTGTGGTCTTGCGGCACAAGTAAGTCCCAGGTCGAGCAAAGTACAAGTATGCGCCGTGCGTTCTAGAGGTCCTGGGTTCGATTCCCGGGCCGGGCAAAGTGTTATTGGGTTTTTCCATGAGGAAATTTTCAGTAGCAGCACGGAGTCTGGAAATATGCTCAAAAAACGGCAATAAGCTTGCCCCTAATTACGTGGGACTGATACATACATGGTGAAAAGTGGGTGCAGAAATGTACCTCTGCTTATCCCTTCGGGGAATACAGGCGTGAGGTTTTGTATGTGATAAAGTTCTCACTCTACCGTAGTTACTCGATTAGGTACTTATTTCCGTCCTAATTAGACTGATTGGAGGCTATCTGCATCCAGCTACTTCATTATGAACATAATGGATAGAGGTCTAACAACACGCTTGCGCCTTGCCTAAACTCAATATCTCCGCCCCATAATTAGCTGCATCCTGGAGCAATATTATCCCCGTATTACAGTGAAACGTGATAATCAAAAGTCATTCAACATATCGATCGACGTCACACCCTAAACACAAAGTAATAGCATGTCGTAAAGGGATGCTATTTGCAGGATTTCCCCCTTCATTGTGAGATGATTTAGACTGAAGAGGGTGAGTCGAGGGTTGAAATTTAAAGAACAAAATTGGGTCCGCCGAATTCTTTCAACCTTTTTCACACTCGCCGTAAGAAGCTTTCGCTTTTGTGTATAAGACACTTAAAATATTTTTCGTGGGCTCTTAGTTTTTGTGATTAATGATGCTCCTTTTTGGGTAAATGGCACTCAGTATTGTAGTATCAAAGAATTGATTAGTGTTAAAGTTCTTGCGATAAAAATCATCATGAATGTTATTTTTAAAGGGCAAAAGTTGGGAAGACAACGACCGGATTTTTTAACAGACTATCTATATTAATATTATAAAGAGTAAAGGTTTGTATTTTTGCATGTTTTTAACGAATAAATGCGAAAACTACTTGATGGATTTTAATGATTTAGAAGATATAGAAGGGAACTTAACATAAGTTATTGTTTTTCATAAAATTTCGCTCAGGCGGAGTGATACGATATGACACATTTATGTTAAGTTTTGCTTAGAAAGTTATAATTATGTATTTACTTGAATTCTATCACACCCGTATTTCTAACTTCTCACTACTATTTTTACTCGACTGCAGAGTAGCGGTGTTTGTAAATTTCTTTATTACAACGTATCTTCTAAATGGCTGCATGGACTGCTACTAAACTCAAAGTGGACATTAAGTCAGGCTTCACCTCATAATATACTCCGTTAAATTTTATTTAGTATATAGATTATTTTATTTTGTGCCTCAATCTTCATATTTCGATATTTTTTGCGCATTTCTTTAAATTAGTTTTGGAAGTCTGGTTATATTAGTTATGCATTTAATGTGTGGTATTATAAGGTTTATTGGAGTTTATTGGTCACTTCTTCCATGCTGCTAATAAGTATATTAAATCGAAAATACCTAATAACTCACTCACCCAGGAATCGAAGTCCAAGCTTCCATATGCATAAATTTCTACCGCGTGGCCAAAAGTACAGTTACTTTTATGGCATAAAAATAAATTTTTGTCCACACCGGATAAGCCGAGCGCCACACTGCGCTCTGTTGACAGTTAAAAATACGCACAACAAATTGGAAAAAAACACACGACAACATCGTTAGCTTTAGTTTTATTTAACCGACCGCAACGAAACGGACAGTCGTGTAATTGTTTTCCATTCCGCTGTAATTGACTTGTGGCGAATGCCGATAAATGTTTTTTACATTTAATCGCCTGAAATTCGAAAATTCCGGTGACAAATTTTTGGCCGTGCGTCTCGCGTCCGTGCGCACTGTTCGCTCTTGATTGTTTTAAATGTCAGTGCGATTAATGAGATCGACATTTTTCCGAGTAAAGTTTACATTTTTTTGTCGGCTTTTAAATTACCTTTCGCGCGCTTTCACAATTTCGTAAATATAAGTTGTGGTTATTTGTTTGCAAAGTAAGCATTCGCAAGTTGTGATTTTTTATTAACATTTTTGTTCCGCTTTAAAACATGTTTTTGTGTTGCTAGTTGTATTGCGAGACCAGTGTGTCTAGTCTTTAATGAATGTTGCGTAACTTCAATTAACCGCAGGGACGTATATTTTTCAAACTATATTTATACTGTATCATTTGAGCCAACGCATTGAACATTTAAAATTTATTTAAGTATGTATTTTTCCATATTATGACGTTAAAATGCGTTTAATTTTTCACACAAATGTCTGTGTTTGTAAATCATTCAAATAATTGTCTCGATGCGGAGATCGAATCCGCGGCTTCTCGTTTCGCAAGCCGGTGTCTAGCCAACTACGCTACGGGGCCGTCAACAAACAAACAAATTATACACACTAGTCTGTTTACCAGAAACTTTTGCTTGACCCGGAAATTGAACTTGTGCCGCGGAACAAAAAGAACAGAAAAAAAGGCCTCACACCTCACCTAACAAATGTTATACAATAAAAAAATGTGAAGAATGCTTTTAAGTACATCTTGCAAACAACGTACCAACAGCCCGCAGTTCATTCACCCCGTCCGAAAATTTCACAAAACCGCTGAACTCGTTGCCCATTCTATACACCGAGAACGCCAGACATAAAAAAATCAACCTTAGCGCCGGCCACAGTCAGTTGAATAGCACCTTTTTTCTATTTACCATTTCCTTCGCAGCTCCTTAAGGTGTCGCCTTTTGAGAACGCTCATTTTATTGCGAAGGACGCTGAATACTTTCAAAGGAGGCTTCAAGGTGTTTCGGTCTTCGGGATCAAAGGGAATACCTTGTGTTCTCGATGCCAGTCCTGACCTTAATTAATGCGCATTGTTCTGAGTTTGTTCATTATACTCGTGTTTTTGGGCGACGTGTAGTATTCATGCTATATTTCAATTGTTTCCAACGATGTTACGTTTGGAATTTTTAGAAAACATTTTTGCATTATGTTTGATTTTAAAACGAGGAGAAAGAATAATAGGAGATTGTTTTGTTAGTAACTCAAAGTATATTTACTTCTACATCGAAATGGATCGTCATCATATCTAATCATCATCATCATCATTGGCCTATATACGTCCTACTTCTGGAAATGGTACTCCTCTCTAAAAAAGGTTAAGGCCTTAGTCTACTACGCTGACCTAGTGCAGGTTGGCGGACTACACACCTAAGAAATTCCTCAGAATTTTTAGGGGTGCGGGTTTCCTCATGATGTTTTCTTTCATCGTTGAACCACGAGATATTTCATTGTCAATACATGCATATTTCCGAAAAATCAGAGACGTGTCCCTGGGTTTTTAACCCGCGACCGCCGAGATTCTCAACCGCGCTCTTAAGCCATTACCACTTTATTCATGTCTATTATAATTTTGAAATGTTTATAATAAGTAGACTCTTTGCTTCATTTTCATCATCATTATCATCAGCCCATATGCTTCCCACTGCTGGGCACGGGCCTCCTCTACCAATGAGAGAGTTAAGGCCTTAGTCTACCACACTGGCCTAGTGCGGTTTACCAGTAAAAAGCTGCCCTTAAAAGCAATAAAACCTCTATACCTAATGTAAAATATACAATAAATCGCCGATATTTGTAAATCCCTCCGCCCCATCGATACGTCCGTACCAATAACAAAATCTCCATGTCGATTGTAGATGAGACCCATATCACGTGATTTTGATTACACTACAACACATGCTGTACCCGCCGCGGTGCATACAAATTACGTCGTATTACAACCCTCGTTGGCATTTGCATAAACTTGCATTGAATATCGAAGGCAGTTTTGATTCGAAGCGTAGTCTGCAATTAAGTAAACAATATTTAATAACAGTCACACGTATTACGGATATATTAAACTATGAAAATGTGTAATAGACACCCAAATGAAGGAAAAATTAAACGCTCTTTGACGTCATAATATAAAAAATGTTAAACTTATTTTATTAAAGGGTCCAATCCATCCATCAGCCTATGGAGGTCCACTGCTGGACATAGGCCTCTCCTAATGACATCCACAGGGACTTCCTGGGAACTAGACTTCCAGGGACAGACTGCTTCCAACAGGTCCATTGGCTCAAATCCTTACTAATATTATAACTGTGAATGTAGGGATGTTTGTTACGCTTTCACGCAAAAAGTACTCAACCGATCGTCACGAAACTTTGTACACAAATTCTTGGAGGTATTAGAAGTAACAAAAGTTTTTAAATTCATTAAACGCCATTTTGGGCACTTAGGAGACGATTAATAGATTCACTTATTATCATTCTGCACCCAACCCTGAAGTCTACGCGGACGTAGTCGCGGGAAAAAGCTAGTATGGTATAAACATGGTTCAAAAAAATACGACCGTGCGGTTATTTGAAGTTTGTGTGATTCACAAAATATTGTTTCGGGTCTCGGTGTTTGTGAGAGCAAAAAGTCTTGATGTTTCTGATACCCACGACACAAGACTCGTATCTAAGTGTGAGGTCAGAAGTATGTATGAATGTGACTGTTGGGTGTATTTAATTATTGAAACAAACAAAAATCTTTCCTCTTTACTATAGATACTCGTATACTTCTCTTTAGTATAGATATAAATGCCGTCACTCCACTTTATGCTTCACTTAATAAATATTTTCGCGAAATAACAACGAATTCAAAGTAAAATGGTTTCAATAAATTTTATTCATTGTCTAAGATGTTACGGCGGGACTGCCGCCAATTAATTTGAACTGGAAATAATTGTGTGCGTGCAGAGTTGTATTTATTTGATATTGATATATATTTTTTAAATCTATCTATCTTTAGAAAACTATTTGTGATAGATTTTGGCCTTTGAAGGGGAAAATATTGAACACGAGAAGTCGTTCTCAGCCCTTTTTGACATACATAATTTATCTAAAGAAATATTATACAACTGAAGAGTGTGAATCTAAAATAAACTCTATAACTACTAGTCCGATTTGAATAAATCTTTCAGTGTTTGATAGCCCATTTATATAGAAAGCCTACACCTAAGCTGTATATCATCAAAAAAATAACTACTTCAAAGAGGAAACTAAAAAGAAAAAAATAAATCTACTTAGCACAAAGTAATTTGTATTTTGATTGATGACAGTCCCGTGGCGCAGTTGGCTAGACACCAGCTTCCGAAACGAGAGGACGGGGGTTCGATGCCCGCACCGAGACAAATGTTTGTGTGACCCATATCGGGTCTGGGTGTTTGTGAGACCAAAAAGTCTCTCGTAGTTTCTGGTACCCACGACACAAGACTCGTGTCTTAATGTGGGGTCAGAACTGTGTACCTATGTGACTTTTGGGTGTATTTATTTATTTAGTTAATCAGAAATGATTAAATAAGTAGTTTATAATTTTGAAGTCGGTGCCAAATAAATACTACAACAACCTTACTAAACTAACTGATTACTAACTATTCCCGTTTTTCGGTCACATTTCCAGATTCCATGATGATAATGAAAATTTATTAATGGAAAAACCCAGAAACACTGCCCGACCTGAAATCGAGCCCGGGACCTTTAGATCGCACGGCACATATTTGTTTGATCACGAGGCAGTCAGAATCATTGTTGTTTATTTTAAATTAACATACATTCTTTGGCGCAAAAACTTTTTTTTAACCTCCTTTCAATAAAAAATAAATAATTAAAACGCTTCATCTATAAGTAACCGCTAAGAAATTTCCTTCCACCCAAATTTTCGAGTGACGCAAGTATTTAGGAAACGTGACAGAGTTCGATCTTGTGACTGGCTGACGAGGCAGGCTATTAGCAGAATTCCTCCCAAGTTGAGCGGCTTCGAATAGGCTATAAAACATAACGACCTCAATGCTTCTAAACAACTTAAAGGATTTGATGGGAAAGCTCCTTTTATTTTTATTAGATTGTTGATGTTTGGATAATTTAATGTGGGTATAAAAAGTGACTCGTCCGAGAGGTCTTCAATTCTAGGTTTCAGTTAGATTTTAGTTAGGAAATTCTCAGTAACAACTTTTAGTTTAGGCTACGTAACCTGACAACTTCTTAAACATTGGCGATACATGAAAGTAGAAATAAACTTCTGCCTATCCCATTTGTGGTTTCTCTGGTGGATAAAATTCGTAATGAAGTCATTCGCCAGAGAACCAGAGTCATTGACATTGCCCGCAAGATTAGCACGCTAAAGTGGAAGTGGGCCGGCCATGTCTGCCGACGGTCCGACGGCTGATGGAGCAGACAAGTGTTGGAGTGGAGACCGCGCTTAGGCAAACGTATTGTAGGACGACCTGCAGCACGATGGTCTGACGACTTGAGAAAAGTGGCGGGTAACGGATGGATGAGGGCCTGAGACCCGGATGGTTGGCGCTTTCTTGGAGAGGCCTAAGTTCAGCAGCGGACGGCGATAGGCTGAGTATATATCCCATTAGGTATACATAACTCAGTTTCACGCAATATATTGAGAAGCAATACTGTCATGTTTAATAGCATTTTAATAAATAAATAAATACACCCAACAGTCGCATAGATAGTTCTGACCACACATTAAGATACAAGTCTTGTATCGTGGGTATCGGAAACTACGAGAGACTTTTCGGTCTAAAAAACACCCAGACCCGAAACAAATACATATCTGTGGATCACACAAACATAATTGTCTCGGTGCGGGGATCGAACACCCGGCCTCTCGTTTCGCAAGCTGGTATTTAGCCAACTGCGCCACGGGACTGTCAACCTGTTTTACCTGATACGATTCAAGCTCGTGATTTATTTTGCACCGCGTATTTTGCCCGCGAGACCAAGTATGCACAACCATAAACGGTTAGCAAAACTTAAACAAAGCATTAAGTCTTAAAACATTAAACGAGTAGAGAGGACCACTGCATACAGGGCTCCGGGGAAATCATGCTTGCATACCCAGCGATTTAACCAGAGAGAAACAGGTGGCGTGGGAATCGAACCAAATATCTCTTTGACTTAGTTTAGGTATTGCATAATAATTTTTGAGTGGTTGTGAAATTTTCGCGAATTTTGAAATGTAAGGACCTTTATGTACATATATAGAATCAAAATTACTAAAAAACTTAATGACTTTAATGTTAATATTAGTCACGGTGTTTGCCTTCACCGTTAAAGTACGTGAAAATTATTTGTGAATACACACATAACTTCTAAAAGTCACAGGTGTGTGCCTGGGGTTTGAATCTGCGATCGTCGAGATTCTCGACCGCGCGCCTAAACTTCGAGGCCACCATGACTTATATATCTATACTTTTATCAATATCCGTACCAAAAACCATTCAAACTCATCTAGTATTTGCGTTTCTTCGTTACAAACATACAAAAATACAAACTTTTACTCCTTATAATATCAGTATAAATATAGTATATTTTTTACATAATGTATACTAGTAGTATTATGCGCGCACACACAATCACGCCATTATTCCCGAAGGTGTAGCCCAGTTGTACTTTTAGTCCCGCGTAATAGAGGGCGAGTCAATTGCCGTTTTTCGGGCACATTGCCAGACCATGTCGTTACTAAAATCTTTAAAATTTAAAAAAACAGGTCGCCCAATGAATAAATCGAGCCTGGGACCTTGATATATCAATGCGAACTTATGTTACGAAACCAATGAGGTCGGCATAATGAAATAATCCACCAAAAACCACTTAATACATCCCTAAAAAGCAATGTTTATAAGTCGAAACGTACAATTTGCCTTATAAAAATCGGCAAATGAAACCTATTATTAGGGGTCCATCAAAGTTATTTACTTTTTTAAATGAACAGTAGTGCAAAGTCTCAGGTACTATTTATTATGCGCAGACTTGGTACGAATAAAAAGACGAAACTACATAATAACTGGTGTACGGTGCGCAAAAAAGTAGTTTCAATTAATTTTAATAGTGAATTTTTGGTAATATTATATAGTAGTGATGGCTTCGAGGTTCAGGCACGCGGTTTAGAATCTCGGCGGTCATGGGTTCAAACCCAAGGCACACACCTTTGACTTTTCGAAGTTATGTGTGAATTCACAAGGAATCATCACTTACTTTAACTGTGAAGGAAAACACCATAAGGAAATCTGCAAACCTAAAAGTTCTTAGGAAAAATCAGCGTGTTGGAAGCCTGAACCCTCTTAGTTGTAGAGTAGGCCCGTGCCCAGCAGTGGGAATTATATGGGCTGATGATAATGATTATCTTCATGTATATTTATCTTCACCCTAGAAATGCTGCAAAGAAAATAATGTTCTGCTCTATCTTATGCGATCTTGGCAATGTGTTGTGTGTACTGTGATGACACGCGAGCGGTGACATGGCGACATAGCACACGAAACCACAGTCAGTTTTATCAGCCCATATATGTACGTCCTACTGTCGTTTAAATTGTTGAAAATCATTGTGAGAAAACCCGCTGACCTAAGAAATCTCCACAAAGAATTTCTTGGATGTGTAGTTCAACCTTCACTAGGCCAGCGTGGATCAAGGCCTAATAATAATCTTTGACCCTTATAGCGTAACGTGAAGAAGGATATCAGCTGGTTGGCATGTGAGTATAGAGTGACGAGTACTGGAGGTCATGACAATTGATGCTCTATTTGGATAAGTATCTAGTACTAACCAACACGTTTATCGTTTTATCACGCATTTTTATTGTCATTCATGAACTTTTAATGTCAATCAATTTTATAGGCTTACAATTGACATGCGTATTCAAACAATATGCTATGCAAGTGATATATTAGTGTAAAAAAAATTCAACTCATAAAGTCTGACATTCAGCTATAGATATTCTGCCGACGCTACCAACGTTTCGCTGGCAAAACAATACAACTCGCAAGTGGAGCGCGAAATGCACTCACAAAAAGCCGTCCGACATTTTTCTGCGGACCCTACTCCAGATCCCACCCAGTGAAGGCAGAATGTAAAAAGTTGCCGATCCGGAGTCGACGATCCGAGGGAATTATCTCAAATGAAGACATTATCCTGTCGACGTGCGCGGGCGCATCGCTTACCTTTTTGCACACGTCTTGATTTAAGGCTAAAGTTGAAGGTCGTTTTGCTCGTGATGTTCTTTGGACTTAATGAGATTTTGAGTGCTGGATTTGGATGTACTGCAGGGGGTAATTTTAAAGTGGGTTGTACACATACATACATAAACTCACGCCTGTATTCCCCGAAGAGGTAGGCAGAGGTGCATTTCTGTACCCACATTTCGCCAGGTACGTATCAGTCCCACGTAATAGGGGGCGAGCCTATTGCCGTTTTTCGGGCACATTTCCAGACTCCGTGCTGTTACTGAGAATTTCCTAATGGAAAAAAAAGTGGGTTGTGTAATGATATATTAGAAACAATCTGTTGCCCGCAACTCCAAATCTTTAGACTTGGGTCAAGAGAGATCCATAGCATATATTTCTATATTTAAGACCAAATATTGAGCTATTTTTAACTCTCAGCACATAGGTATGGCAAGGACGAAATTAATGAATGAAAAATGTTTTTTTTTTATCACCTCATTGGTTACACGGCATATATGTGCGACGGGCTATTGCAAAGTTCTGGGTTCAATTCTCGGATCGATCAAATATTATCGGGTTATTTTATTAGGAATTTCTTATTGACAATATTGATATCCTTCAAACAGCAAAACTTTGTAGTTACGCCTTCATTCTTTATTGGTAAGCAGGTTTTGCTGGTATTTTTTATGCATCAACCAAGTTTTAACAAGTAGAGGTAGTCTGAAGCATTAACTCGACAACTAGAGAAAGAATTGAGCACAAAAATCTATTTTATATAAATAAATAAATACACCCAACAGTCACATACATAGTTCTGATCCCACACTAAGATACAAGTCTTGTGTCGTGGGTATCAGAAACTACGAGAGACTTTTCGGTCTCACATACACCCAGACCCGAAACAAATATTTGTGGATCACACAAACATTTGTCTCGGTGCGGGGATCGAACCCGCGGCCTCTCGTTTCGCAAGCTGGTGTCTAGCCAACTGCGCCACGGGGCTGTCATAAGTAAATACATAAACTCCGAAGATTTTTTGTCGCCACAAAAGCATAACGCACAGGAGGTGCAAAATAAAAACAATATTAAAAGACCAATATTTTAGTTGCAGAATGTGTGTAAGCGTTTTTGTTATAAAAACTGCGTAATAAACTGTTTGGATGCTTGGTTGGAAAACCGCTTGTATTTTTCACGCGGACGTGTTGGTGAAATTTTATATAAAAATTCTATTTGGCGCGTATTTATCTTGGAATGGAATTATCTTTAACTGCCTCGTGGTTTTGCGGTACAAGTATGTGCCGTGCAATCTAGAGGTCCTGGGTTCGATTCCCGGATCGGGCAAAGTGTTATTGGGTTTTTCCATCAGGAAATTCTCAGTAGCAGCACGGAGTCTGGAATTGTGCCCGAAAAACGGCAATAGGCTCACAACCTATTACGTCGGACTGATATAGGTATATACCTGACGAAATGTGGGTGCAGAAATGCACCTCTGCCTACCCCTTCGGGGAATACAGGCGTAAGTTTATGTTTGTATGAATTATTTATCTTTAATGAAACTCGACGAAGGGCTTAAAAAAATTTACAAATAATAAATACCTACTTTTGTACTTCTAACACCGAAGGCATAATAAAAAGGAGCCAATTACCCTATCGGATAAAATTCTAGAATCTGGGCTTCTAGTAAGAATTTCATTACGGAAAAATCCAAACAGCACTTTGCTTGCCCCGTGAATCGAAACTAACTCCTTTGATCGCAAGCCGCATAATATGTACTTATGCCGCAGCACAAACAAGCATTATAATAAGGTTTAATTATTAAACCCTTGAAGTCTTCTGTTTCTTTCTTTTCTCTATACTGGTACATCATCAGCCCATATACGTCCCACTGCTGGGCACGGACTTCCTCTGCAACTGAGAGGGTTTAGGCCTTAGTTCACCACGCTGGCCTAGTGCGGTTTGGCGGACTACACACCTAAGAAATTCTTAAGAATTTTTAGGTGTAGAGGTTTAATCACGATTTTTTCCTTCACCGTTAAAGTAAGTGATAATTCATTGTGAATACACACATAACTTCGAAAAGTCAGAGGTGTGTGTCTGGGGTTTGAACCCGCAACCGTCGAGAATCTCGATCGCGTGCCTAAGCCTCGAGGCCATCACGACTTACCAAGATATGAGAGAAAAAGGCGTGAATGACATGATGGCTGATAGGGATGTTAAAAAGGAAAAAACATACTGCGCTGACCCCAAATAAAAATTGGGAGCAGGGCAAAGGAATGATGATGATGATGCTTTATATTTAAAAGCAGTATGTGCTACATTTATTTTAGCATCGCAAAACTGTTCTTATCGCACTAAAAACTTGATGCCCGACCACCAATGCCAACTCGTAAACGCTCGAACGTTTAACAACGCATTCGGAGTGTACTAAAGCGTTAATGTTTTTTTTTCGCATTCATTCGCCATTAGGGTTGTCCATCTGCAACTTTTCAGCTAGGTTCTCAAGTTATAAAAAAAACATACAGCCCGATCGACTTTTTAATCTATATTGACAAAATATGGGGGTTCAAAGAACCATTTTTGAGATTTAAATTTAGAACGACATTTGTAGATTTCGACATTTTATTTTGTCCTATCCCACCACACACCCGCCACTGTAACTCCTGTGCTCCAGGATCAACAGCGGCACGCACAGTATTGACGCTGAGCAATGAAGCTCAGCGGATCTAAGGGGACCTAAATTTGTCATAATCCCGCAACGAAGTTAATCAGAAAGACAAAATAAAGGAGTTGGAAAACAAAGAGTTGTCCACTTCCCTCCATAGCAAAGCGGGTGACAAAAACATTGAGCTGTGAGGTTTAACCCTCACATAAAAAAGAAAGACAATTACAATTAGTCAAATTAGACGCAATTAACGCACCACGGATAAATAACTACTTACATATATGAAATTTATTGGGTAAATTGGACCTAAGGTGTGAGCTGTTATGTACACTTCCAATAATAGGCATGGCAAAAACGCCGAAAAGCACGGAAGTTCTTCCTAGATTCAACGAGGTCTGTATAATAAACAACACCAGAAGTTACATGCATACTATTGAGCATAATGTTACGCTCATCCGACCAAAGATTGCACTCCCAAAGGATGTGATGTGCCATATAAAGATACAAAGATAAAAATTTCGACATATAAAGTAGTAATGGCTTCGAGGTTAAGACCGCGTTCGAGAATCTCTGACTTTTCGAAGTTATGTGTGTATTCACTATGAATTATCCCGTACTTTAACTGTGAAGGAAAACATCGTGAAAAAACCTGCATACCTCAGGTCCGTAGTCTGATAATCTGCATTTAGCCAACGTGGCGGATTTCGCCCTAAACCCTCTCAGTTGTAGAGGAGGCCCATGCCCAGCAGTGGGACGTATATGGGCTGATGATTATGATAAAAGCTTCTATAATGTGTGGTTGGTATCTTGTATAATTTTACGTATGTGGGACCCAACCCTGGTTGTAGTTAGCACATCGCGGCCTACACGCGGTCGCAAAAAGCTCACAACAAGCCATTAAGTTCTTGACTTGTTACAACGAAACAAAGCGATGACTACACCCGTCTATCTGATATCGCGGCCACGTGGAGGATTGGAATACTGGATAGGCACGTTTTAAATATGTTTAATTAATATTTATTTATTTATTTTGGTTCGCCAACAATTGTTTACATTTTTATAAAACAGAGAAGAAGAAAATTATGTACACGCGTTAGAAGTTATACCACACGACTGAAGTAAAACTTATAAATACGCCCAACAGTCACATACATAGTTCTTAGTTTACACAACATATTACATTTCTGAACGCACTCGTAATTTACATACATTTAATTGGGCGCATTTATAAGTTTTACTTCAGTCGTGTGGTATAACTTCTAACGCGTGTACATAAGTACACACACACTTTTTTTTTAAATGTAGAATAGTGACAGTAATAAATTAAAACTAAAATTGAAAATAACAAAATGTCAATTATGTTCTACGCAACTACCAGGACATCATAAATCGGCAAGGACAAAGTACTAGCATTAAAAACTGTATACTCGTATAATCCATTCGAAATTTAAACCACGATGAATTAAAAACAAAACTTATTAATGATAGCATTTCACCTCTCTATCTTTCTGAATGCCTAGTACCATTAATGAGTCAGCTGGCTTAATAACTCGTCCTTTTGACCGGAAACGACACAAATGCAGATTAAATAATGCAGCCAACATGACGCGCGTAGTGCAGTGTGAACTTAGCTACAATGGACATATTTTTTTTTGAGACTTAATGAGCGGTTAAGCAGACAACTTCATACTGTTAATTTTGTGTCACAGATGCGCGCGCATCTTAAAATTTCACTCTCATCATTTTTTCATAACGCGCCTAAAGAAGTATAACTTCAAAAATTAGCTTAATGTAACAATCAATAACAGGCAAACACCGCTTGCACCATTAAATCAGTTACAGTACCTACAAATTACAAATATTTAAAAAAATATATATATTTCATCGTTCGGGTATTATAATATATCCTTCATGCAGAATAATTATGAAAACGTAATATTAATTGTTTAAAAAAAACCATCTATTTGATGTTATAATTTGTCCCATTTTAAATTTAACTTTAATTATATTATAGAGGAACGGTGAATGAAAACATCGTGATTAATCCTGCACACCTAAATGTTCTTAGGAATTTCTTAGGTGTGTAGTCTGCCAACGCGCACTAGGCTAACGTGGTGGACTAAGGCCTAAACCCTCTCAGTTGTAGAGGAGGCCCGTGCCCACCAGTGGGACGTATATAGGCTGATGATGATGATGATGATGATAATGATGATAAAAACCCCTTTTACGTGGGACTGACACTGGCGAAATGTGGGTGCAGAAATGCACCTCTGCCTACCCCTTCGGGGAATACAGACGTGAGGTTATGTATGTATGTATAATAAAAACAGCCGAATAGGCCGAATACCGAATAGTAACCGAATATTCGTTGCAATCCTAGTTTCCAAGTCTGTTTACATCCGATAAAATTAGACCTACCTACCTAAGTGACAACCCTTTAGAGCAGTCGGCTAGATACCAGCTTGCGAAACGAGAGGCCTCGAGTTCGATCCCCGCATCGAGACAAATTTGTGTGATTCCAAAGTTTCGGGTCTGGGTGTTTGTGAGAACAAAAAGTCACGACACAAGACTTCTGTGGGGTCAGATCTATGTATGTATGTGACTGTTGGGTGTATTATTTAAGTGTAAGAAAAGTAAGTTGCATTTCCGATCCAGTACATGTGATTCGCTGTACAGTAATGGCTAACCCTAATGGTCGGCGAACAGACGCCTTGTAAATATAGTCGTTAGCATTTACGCACATAATGAGTTTATTATGAACGTCCATCGCTGATAGTTGATGGGCCGGCAGAGCGACGCCGTGTGAAATGTTGCCGCCATTATTGCAGTACATTTTGTAGGTCATTTTTGCATAAATAATTTTATAGGCGCTTGGTGCAGAATTTAAACAATGTATTTTTATAGAGGCATGGCAAAGTGCCGCCCTGGAACGGCTTGAAATAGAAGTTAGGAATGTAGTCGATGTAATAAAAATGGAATATAAAAAAAAAAAAATATGGAAGGGGGTTATCCGTTCATATCTATGGTAATTATGCCGCCCAAGTTGAATGTTATTATGTAACTACATATATATACATACGCACCCACGCCAGTATTTCCCAAAGAGATATGCAGAGGTGCATTTCTGCACCCACATTTTGCTAATTGGGTTTTTGTCCACGTCATAGGGGACTCGTGTAATGCCGTTTTACGAGTACTTTTAAAACCAACTACAATTCTAAAATACAATAAGTTATACGCGAAATACTATTATGGTGTAATTTTTATATTTTCGTAAGGCAACCACACAAATTGGAACGTAGAATTTTACCCGAATATTTTTCATTTTGGAAACATTATATTTCTAGAATATTCAAAACCGAACGTCAGTTGTCAAATTTGACTCGTGAGATAAAGTGCAGACTTTTTTATTTCTTTCTCTATACCAAATATGCACATTCCATTTTCAAATAATCTTAAAAATTAAAAATAAAACCATTCCAATTTCAAACTGTCTCGAAACTAAGGAGTAATAAAACGTATACACCACATGATAGCGATACGTAAGTCGCTTAAACGGCAGTTATCACGTCAGAGGAACACGTCTCGGGCCCGAGGTAGTGTTTGAAGCAATTTCCTCGAAGGAAAAGCTGCCACTTAAGTAAATAAGACTCGCATATGTGGGCGCCTTAATCGCGTAATCAAGGAGTGGGGTGCGGTAGATGTGGCACTTTGTGAATACGAAAGGGTTTTAAGTTTTGTTCAATGGAATTCTTGTGTTGAACGGGGGAAATTATTAGGAGTTTAGTGAGTAGTGTTAGATTTGAAACGTCATTTGGGTGTTACAAACGATGGTCAATTTGAAATTGATAGTGAAAAAAATCATGGGATATTTTAAGTGCAGTGCTGATGGACATAAGGTTATTTTAAATGGATTAAAAGTAAGAAAATAAGAACTTTCCCAAAAAAAAATGACATTGTAAAACTCGCCATAATTCGATCTGCAGTCATGATGGACAAAAGTCTGAATTTCTTTAAATATACATACTTAAGTTTGTCCTGTAATAAATATGAATGTACATGATAACGCGCCGTGTCACAAATGTGCTTGCATTATGGCGTGGTTTCGGGAAATCAAGTCGATCTTCTGGCCTGGTCTCCGGATTTAAACCCCATAGAAAATTTATGGGGTTTATTAAAGCGCAGAGTCTGGCGCTGCACAATCAACAACAAAGAAGAGCTGAAATGCTGCCTGCGCAATGGAACGCTATAATTACAGAAGACTGTAAAAAAGTTAAGTATATCTGCTTTGATTAAAGCTAAGGGTAGTGCCGCTAAATATTCATTTTTAGCAATAAATAACAATATTAAACCTTGTAAAATGTTTTTTTTTAAATTTGATTTAATACTCTTCACAAAATCGAGAGATGGCACGGGTGCTCAATAGTTTTAGTCAAGGTTGTATGTTATGTTTTGAAATTATGCATGATAGGATATATTTTAATCACCGAAAAAAATAATTTCAAATAACAATGTTTAAGCTTTAAATATTTATTTAACAAAAGCAATTTGACGTATAAATGAGTAGGTATATTATGACCCCTCAATAAAAAAGTATAAACTAGACATCACAAATAAAAGTCAAACGTTTTTGGGCTTCTATGGAAGTACCGCCACTGCTGACCCGGTGAACTTCGTTCAGCCTATCAGACGATTTTTGATTTTTCTTTTTTTTATTATGATATACCTACTCAATTTCTGTTTTATTCTAAAATAAAAGTTTTTTTCTAAAATAAACGTAGCCTAAGTTACTCCTTATTACATCAGCTATCTGGCAGTGAAAGTCCCGTTAAAATTGGTCCACCCGTTTCCGAGATTAGCCGGAACAAACAGACAGACAGACAAAAATTTTAAAAAGCGTTATTTTGGTATATATACCGTGTCTACATCCATTTGCATTTATTAAAAAGCGGTTATTTCAATATCACAAACAGACACTCCAATTTTATTTATTTGTAATAGAGTAATAGATGAAATTGTCAGTAGCAGCGTGGAGTCTGGAAATGTTTCCAAAAATAAAATGTGTGCGTTTTATAATGTAACTTCGAGGCACGTGCTTATTATTTCTCGCATAGCTTACATTATGAAATTTAGACTTAGAATCTGAAGTCAAACGAAATAGCCAATGAATTTTTGTATTATTGGAACGATGATTTTGACCTTCTACTGATTTTCCCCTCCATAATTTGAGTGAAGCGCGGCCTCCACACGTTCGCAGACGATGTAGGCATTCAACAACGGATATTATATTCTTGAGAAACTTTGATGGCACGCTGTTAGTTCCGAGGCATGCTTGGTTACTGAATGTAATCTGGTGAATTTAGCTTAATATATAAGTACAATGTACAGACTCTGTTGTCTGTTAGTTATAGACCAAACTAAAAAATGAGAGGGGTACAATTTTGCACCTGTCTTCCTTTGTATATTGTCGTTATGCTAGCTGTGACCACTATATTCTTTTTTATTTTAATAAATAATCATTTAATTAATTAAATTATTATTTAATTAGACTAGACTGCCTCGTGGTCTCGCGGTACAAGTATGTGCCGTGCGATCTTGAGGTCCTGGGTTCGATTCACGGGTCGGGCAAAGTGTTATTGAGTTTTTCCATTAGAAAATTCTCAGTAACAGCACGGAGTCTGGGAATGTGCCCGAAAAACGGCAATAGGCTCGCCCCCTATTACGTGGGACTGATACATACCTGGCGAAATGTGGGTGCAGAAATGCACCTCTGCCTACCCCTTCGGGGAATACAGGCGTGAGTTTATGTATGTATTCATAGACTGATAATAATTAATTTAAGGAAGATGTAAAAGGTTATAATAATCTGTTAGGTTAGCTGGACTACATCTTGTTCTTCCCTCAAAGTCAAAGTCAAAGTCAAATTATCTTTATTCAAATAGACTTCTACAAGTTCTTTTGAATCGTCAATTTTACACTTTTTAATATTTTTTTTAACTATTGCCGCTTCGAAACGTGTTATATCTGCGGAGAAGAAACGGCAAGAAACTCCCTCAGCAACACGACATGTATTTTTTTTTAAATAGCAATAAATGTATTTTTTTAATTACATTATTTAAATTTTACATTGTAAATGTCATAACGATACAAACTATAGCAACAAAACAAAACTCCGATCAATTTACATTACTTCCAGGGCTTATTATCTTCAATAAAATGAAATTTTATAGTATGCTTTTTCTAAACAATGTCCTTAGGTTTTTATTTAAATTTAAAATTGTTTTTATATGCAAAGGCAATAGTTGTGATGGCCTTGAGGTTTATACACGCGGTCGAAAATCTCGACGGTTGCGTGTTCAAACCCCAGACACACACC
The DNA here is from genome assembly GCA_907164795.1 of Hemaris fuciformis. Lineage (NCBI taxonomy): Eukaryota > Metazoa > Arthropoda > Insecta > Lepidoptera > Sphingidae > Hemaris > Hemaris fuciformis. Next base: position 11,632,608 of record OU015450.1, on the reverse strand, counting down.
TCTGACTTTTCGAAATTATGTGCGAATTCACAAAGAATTATCACGTACTTTAACGGTGAAGGAAAATATCGTGATGAAGCCTGCACATCTAAAAGTTCTTAGGAATTTCTTAGGTGTGTCGTCCGCCAACCCGCACTAGGCAAGCGTGGTGGACTAAAGCCTAAACCCTCTCAATTGTAGAGGAGGCCCGTGCCCAGCAGTGGGACGTATTTGGGCTGATGATGATGACGAAGACGCTAAGGCAACACAAAAACATAAATCGGGTAGTACATCACTTACGTTACGTCACTTGTAAATGAAAGCATACTCAACTCCAAACAAAAAATAATAAACAACAAAGGGAAAGAGGATAAAAAATATTTTATACAAAGCACATAAATACCCATATCAGTTTAGCTTCATATTAAAACGTGGTTATCCAACCGTGACGCATCGATAGCAACCGAAAATGTTTGTTCGATACACCGCTCAGTATCGGAAGTGTTCTGTTAAGCGTAGTTTATTTCATAAAGAAAGAAAACTTAAAAGATAAATTATTTATGTGAAGTTAAAAGAATCCGCAATGAATTATCATGTACCTACTTTAACAGTGAACGAAAAACATTGTGAGGCAACATGCACACATAAAAGTTCGTAGGAATCTCATAGGTGCGTATTCCAGCAACCCGCACTAGGCCAGCGTGGTGGACTAAGGCCTAAACCCTTTCAAGTCTATACTTGAAACTCTATAGGAGGCCCGTGACGTATATGGTCGGACGCTGACGCTGATGATGATGATGATTTATGTGAAGTGCTAAGTGAAAAAAAAAAGGTTTTGAAGAAGATTATGTGGTACATTCTTATTTGCCCTAGAAGTAATTGGATGACATAAAATCAGTATGTGTACAAGTTTTATCTATTATTTGTTCTGGTAACTAATATATCTGAATAATTGTTGATTCTAAGAGTTGTTAAGACGTTGCATAATTGTGTTATTTGACGAGAGAAGTTTAAGTCGCGTTATTTATCAAGTGCTATTGTCATTGTGCTGGTATAAAAAATGAAATGAATCGATACGTCATTAGACTTCAGGTTCAAAGGCCCGAACGTAACTGAAATTGAAAAACAAAAAACAGAGAATATCAAAGCAAATGGCAAATAAAACCTACAACGATCTGCTGTGCGAAACATCCGAGTTGATAGGCGAAACAACTCAAGCGGATGAAGCGCTTTTCGAAGCAGGCGCTGCTGAACGGTCGGTGCTACAGCCGCTGCTTTTAGAATTACGTGTGAGGTACGCAGTGTTGCTTGCGAGATTAGACGCGGTGTATGATCAGATATTGCAGCCACAGAAGCGCTTAATTGTGAAGAGATTACTGGAGGCATGCTTGGGGAGGCTGATGGAAATCAAACACGATTTGGTGGAACTGCATTTGACCGACCTTACCTTTGATGACGACGAGGTAAATTCTTAATAATGGGTATACGTATTGTATTAATAACATATCTTATGATGTGTTTTGTTTGTGTTTATTATATCCGTAATTTGCAAATATTATGAAGTAATTTTAATGTTTGATAGTTAATTACTTGAATTAATACAAAGGAAAATTTTGGTATTACAAATTACGTGGCTTAACTACTGTCAATTTAAGCTTTGCTTTTGAATCGATTTAATACGATTTTTAGTTACATATTTCATTCTAAAATTAATATGACAGCCCCGTGGCGCAGCTGGCTAGACATCAGCTTGCGAAACGAGAGGCCGGGGGCTCGATCCCCGCACCGAGACAAATGTGTGTGTGATCCACAAATATTTGTTTCGGGTCTGGGTGTTTGTGAGACCGAAAAGTCTCTCGTAGTTTCCGATACCCACGACACAAGACTCGTATTTTAATGTAGGGTCAGAACTATGTATGTGACTGGTCGGTGTTGTTTTATTTTTATTTATTTATTTATTTATTTAAAACTTTATTGTACACATAATAACAATACAAGGGAGTACATCATATTACATTAGTACAAAAGACGGTCTTATCGCACAGGGCGATCTCTTACAGACAACCGAGAATGGAGATGTAAGAAAAGAGATGAAGGTAGTCGTAAGTGTACAAGTTATGAAAAAGAAAAAATAAATAAATTAAAAAGACATAAATATATACATATACATACATATATACAACATACACATTTTATTTATTTTTAATATCAGTATTTTCTTATTTATTCAATACTGTAGTATGTAATTATTGTTTATGCGTACACTATTATGAAATCAAGTACAATATGAATGAAGTACAATAAAAATACTGTCTCGTGGTTTCGCAGTATCAGGTATGTGCCGTGAGATCTAGAGGTCCCGGGTTCGATTACCGGGTCGGGAATTGGATTTTTCCATTAGGAAATACTCGGTAGCAGCTCGGAGCTGTTATAACCGAAAAATGGCAATAGGCTCGTCCCCTATTACGTAAGAACTGATACACACCTGGCGTAATGTTGGTGCAGAAATGCACCTCAGCCTACCCCTTCAGGGAATACAAGCATGAGCTTATGTGTGTGTGTGTACGTACAAAAAAAATACAACATTTTTACAAATACGGAAATCCGAACACTTGGCTTGTTTTAATGCTTGCTGACTTAGAGATTTGGCTTCATAAAATCAAACGACTTTTAGTACTCTCAGAAGGCCCAAAGGGCTTAAGTTTTGCAAATTCTGGAAATTCTACAGTCCCTAGTTTAGAAAGAAAAAACACGGGTGTTTTCAACACGACAAGATTCGTATCTTAATGTGGGGTCAAAACTATTGTGTGACTGTTGGGTGTATTTATTCATTTATTTAAATTATTGCTATCTTTATTTATGATCAGGTGCCGTGTTACTATTTTTTGGAACAGTTTTAAAAATAAATCTAGTTCTTATCTGATAAAGTTGTTTTTTCTAAACATATTTTAAGGCCCTAAAGAAACTTCAAGTAACACCCCACGAAGCAGAGCCTTGCATACCGCAGTACTTTATAAGAGAAAGAGAAGCAGAAATTGAATATAGGAGGGAATTCATCATAAATACTTTGAGGAAGTTGGGACACGAGCCCCCAAAACCCAGGCCTCTGGTGTTGACAGAGCAGCAAGCGGTGCTGATAATACAGAGTCATGAGAGAGCTAGACAAGGCAGATTGAGGTAAGTTTTTTTTTGTCCTTAGCAAAATAAGTTGGCGACAATTTACTTGGTTTTTGGAGTAGTGGTGTCAGAAAAGAGGGAATCGAATAAGCAGAAATGGATTTCTGTTGACCATTGACACAACACCTCAGTGCGATCAGATCTCTATTAAAATTATTTTGGGTAAAAGTGTAAATGTAAAAAAAAGTCACCAGGATTTCTTTTGAGACTTTTTTGTATTTACAGATAGCTTTGAGAATAAATCCTAAATTAAATGTACCTACGTTGAAAACAATGTTTGTGATTTTTAAGTAAACCCTATATGGGTCTTCCTTGTTAACTTTTGTTCTACTATTACCACATAGATATTTAATTGATAATTGATGTCTGCGTCACAATTACAATACTCTTGCAGGCGTCATCGCTCATTCTAACTTTCATGTTACTGAATTTTCTTGTTGTTATTTTTAAATATTATAAATAAATAAATAAAAATTCAATAATCCAAAACAGGGGACAATTTATGAAAGAAATCCGTTTACTGAAAGAAAAAGGAAGGGATCAGAAAGGAGAAATGACGCCAGCGGCCGCTACAGCTATTCAGAAAGTGTGGAGAGGATTTGTAGCCAGACGAGCAACCCGAAGGAGAAAACGGGAAGAACAATTGCTTATTGGCATGGAGCTGCCCCCCTATGTAGAGTCGATGGAGATTAAGAAAGCGGAAGAAGTAAGTTATTTTTTTTTATAAAACAGTCGTAAATTCATATTTGCATCCCCAAAGGAGTGGAGCGCTATGTATTTGTTCACCGAAATTTTGCCAACTGAATTTAAGGACCTTTTAATAATGGGCGTATTTCGCACACTTTTTCAGACTCTAGACTGTTACTAAAAATTCCTAACAGAAAAAACAGGAACGAAATCGGGATGTCTCAATCACATAACGCACATTTATTCCATACACTAATTATTATTAATAAAATAAATCTTTTTCTACAGCTAAATTACCTTTATATCATGAATGGGGTTTTTCAATCACTTAAACTTGAGCATTGTTTAGTTTCTTATTTGTTTTTAGGAAGCAACTTTATTAGATATACTCTTACTCTCTAGTTCTTATATAAAATTCTTTACTTATTTATTATATAATAAATTCGATAAACATAAGTAGCACGTTCTCTTAAAAATATTCTGTGTGTACTACTGTTTGTTTTCCTTTGTGTCGTTAATAAAAAAGAATCATCATCATCAGCCCATATACGTCCCACTGCTGGGCACGGGCCTCCTCTACAACTGAGAGGGTTTAGGGCTTAGTCCACCACGCTGGCCTAGTGCGGGTTGGCGGACTACACACCTAAGAAGTTCCTAAGAACTTTTAGGTGTGCAGGTTTTGTCACGATGTTTTCCTTCACCGTTAAAGCAAGTGATAATTCATTGTGAATACATACATAACTTCGAAAAGTCAGTGGTATGTGCCTGGGGTTTGAACCTGCGACCGCCGAAATTCTCGACTGCGTGCCTTAACCTCGAGGCCATCACTGCTATAGTTAATATTAAAAAGAATGGCAGACATAGATTAATAATATGCATAAATGGCTTGCGTATGGGTATTTTATTATAGGTGAAAGAATATAGACGTGGGCTACAAATACAACGGGATAAAGAATACCAAGAAGCTCTAGTTTCCCTAGAACAACAACTCCGCGTGCAACACGGTGTTAGAATCAACGAGCAAATAACTGATGAATTGAGGAGATGGATCAAAGAGTATTACGAAAGGACGGGAAAGTTTCCTGAACTGCCTTCCGAAGAGGCTGGAGGAAGCAGAACTATGTACAGCAGGCAAGGTAAATTAAAGTTACCTGAGTTTTATTTTTAATACGTAAGTAATGGGTGTCAATTAATTCTTGTTCGTACTTAATGATATTATCACCGATTTGAAATTATAATATGAGACTGTCAGACGTAAGAAATGTTAACTACGGTGAATAGTTTTGATTAGTGCCAACTTTTAAATTTTGACTATTTTCCCACTTAAAAACTGCACTTGAATCGGCAGTAGCTTTCATAGATAACGTTACTTAGCTGTAGTGAAAGGAGTTCATCGACCCATAATCATACAGTATAACTTTGAGTTTTATTATATTTAAATCTAAAATAAAAACAGCAGTGATGGCCTCGACGTTTAGGCGCGCGGTCGAGAATTTCGGCGGTCGCAGGTTCAAACCCCAGGCACACACTTCTGACTTTTCGAAGTTATGTGTGTATTCACAATGAATTATCACTTGCTTTAACGGTGAAGGAAAACATCGTGATGAAACCTGCACACCTAAAAGTTCTTAGGAATTTCTTAGGTGTGTAGTCCGCCAATCCGCACTAGGCCAGCGTGGTGGACTAAGGCCTAAACCCTCTCAGTTGTAGAGGAGGCCCGTGCCCAGCAGTGGGACGTATATGGGCTGATGATAATAATAAAAAATAATGATAATAATATAATAAAATATAAAATGCAGTTTATAAGACTGATTAGCTCGTTATTGTTTGTTTATTATCAGGAACTACGGCTGAAAGCGAACTGAGCAAATCTTCACCTGTATCATCAAGAGACTCCAAAAGGAGTAAAGACAGCAAAGATAAGAAAAACAATAAAGTTGAAGAAAATAAAAATAAAGATGAAGTTGATGATCTACAAACGTATAAATGTCGAACATCTGCATTTCTGCAAGATATGGTTCATACTAATGAGGAGTATGTTTTTTAATCTTAATAATTAAATGAATCTTAATTTAACTGAACTGACTGCCTCGTGGTCTCACGGTACAAGTATGTGCCGTGCGATCTAGAGGTCCTGGGTTCGATTCCCGGGTCGGGCAAAGTGTTTTTCCATTAGGAAATTCTCGGTAACAGTACGGAGTCTGGAAATGTGCCCGAAAAACGGCAATAGGCTCGCCACCTATTACGTGGGACTGATACATACTTGGCGAAATGTGGGTGCAGAAATGCACCTCTGCCTACCCCTTCGGGGAATACAGGCGTGAATTTGTGTGTGTGTGTGTCTTAATTTAAACCTCCTAAGTTTACAAACAGCATTGTATGTTTATTCTTGCCATAAATATCTAACTCTTAATGTACGGCGTTTGCATGTTAAATTTATGTACTTACGGGCTAATAACTTACAAAGTTGTAAACAAGTGCTAATGTTTCAAAAACACTATAAATTGTAACTCGCATAATTAGAATAAAGAACTTTTCAGCTGACAACCTTCATGACCCTTAAAACATTATTGTAAAACCGTGACAATAACTAGATATAAGCCCCTTCCAAAGCCTTAAACGACGATCTTGTAAAAACAGCATGTTTGCAAATGTTTTATTTAGCAATTTCGTACACCCTTCATAGTAAACTTTCTATAATAATTAGTCCCAAAATCGATATTGTGTTTTATTATACGAATCTGTATGGTCTTAGGTATGAAGATATTTGGAAATATAAACATGATGATGATAATCCCCATGAAAGATATTACAAAGATATGATTGAGAGGGAAAAAATGGTTAAAATTGAACAAGAAATACGCAACATAGTAGACGAAATGATGAGAAGTGAACTGGAGTTGTTGCAAGCAGCTTATGATAGAGACAGAGCTCATAAAGGGAAAAAATCTAAAAAGCCTCAGAAAAAGGTAAAGATTTTTGTTAATTCATTCGTTGTTATCATTATCAAATCACTTAATATTTATGAAAATAAATATCTTTTAGGTTCGACGTGGTGGCAAAAAGAGCAAAAAGAAGAAGGAAAAAGACCTTACACCAGACAGAACGACGGAATCTCTATTCGAAGAACTTGTAAATAATGGAATTATCAAACCCTATCCCATAGTCAAAATAGATGATTTCATTGGAGAGAAATGTTATGTAGGTGGAGAATTCAGGAACCAGGGTAAAGAAGCAACGCCTTGCTTGGGAGATATACGCCAACTGGTAAAAGAGTACTGCATATTGCCGTTGGGCTCTGAGCATGTGAGGACCCATGCGCCTTTAGTCCGATCGGTTCTCATAACAGGTAAATTGTCTTTTTTCAAGTATGAAAATATTTTGTCGTTAATATTTTGTGGAATATGCTGAATACTCGAAATCATCTATATGAAGGGTATTTCAACTATTAGGTATTTTGTGCAATAGTACGAAAGTTTATTTCTTTTATGATTTTCTACTTTAATACATACATACATAAACTCACGCCTGTATTCCCCGAAGGGGTAGGCAGAGGTGCCTTTCTGCACGCACATTTCGCCAGGTATTTATCAGACCCACATAATAGGGGGCGAGCCTATTGCTGTTTTTCGGGCACATTTCCAGACTCCGTGCTGTTACTGAGAATTTCCTAATGGAAAAACCCAATAACACTTTGTCCGACCCGGGAATCGAACCCAGGACCTCTAGATCGCACGGCACATACTTGCACCGCGGGACCTCAGTTTCTACTTTAATGTCATAAGTTAAATAACTGACTTTTACTCACGTGTGGGTCGCGCCGCGTAAATTCCAGTAGTAAAGTGAGCCCGCTGAGTTTGTTTCGCCGGGTCTTCTCAGTCAGGGTCGCGTTTGGATCCGGTGGTAGCATTAAAATAATACGTGACGTTTCGGAAATACACAAGGTCCATCTCGTTATTTACTTTTAAATAATAATAATAAGATATTATGTATTTCCTGATGAAAACTAAAAATAAATTATAAAAAAACCGTAAATATGTTCGTACAAATTATATCAAATGAACCATAGTTGAATTATAATGTAATAATAAAATATTTTTCTTTTCTGTATTGACTTGTCATAAGTGCTATTTGATTGCCTACGTGACCAAATAAAGCAATTTCATTTCAAAGCAATTTTATTTCATTTCATTTCATTTTAAATTTATCTTTTATTGACGATGAAATGAAATGAAATTGAAATGAAATTGCTTTATTGAAATTGCTTTATTTAGTCACGTAGGCAATCAAATAGCACTTATGACAAGTCAATACAGAAAAGAAAAATCTTTTATTATTACATTATAATTTAACTATGGTTCATTTTATATAATTTGTACAAAAATATTTACGGTTTTTTTTATAATTTATTTTTAGTTTTCATCAGGAAATACATAATATCTTATTATTATTATTTTAAAGTAAATAACGAGATGGACCTTGTGTATTTCCGAAACGTCACGTATTATTTTAATGGTACCACCGGATCCAAACGCGACCCTGACTGAGAAGACCCGGCGAAACAAACTCAGCGGGCTCACTTTACTACTGGAATTTACGCGGCGCGACCCACACCTGAGTAGATCCAGCGAGTCCAACTCAGTGGGCATGTATTTGGTCCAGTAAGGATAACATAATTATATTATATGACCTGCCAAATAAAAATTGCCTTCTTATTATTTATTTGCTCGAATTATTTACTCGATCGGTCGTCATTTTATTTTTATTTTATTTATTTTGTGCACATTTTATATTAGATATCAATTTGTATATATTTGATGTTTTTATAATGGTTTAAGTTACACTTGGAGCTTTGGGTTAATTTATATTTATTTATGTATTTATTCAAATGATTTGGTTTAAGAAAGAAGAATGTGAAAGGTACTGGGTTCCAAGATGTGGTGATGGCGATGTGCGGGAGAGATCTAATGCCAAATTTCCTTATCCTCTAAATACTGATTTATATTGTAGTATCCCCTTGTCATCAGAACACGTTTAATGTGCACCTTAAATGAATTATCTGATAGGTCAGTTACAGATTTGGGGAGCTTATTGTAAAATTTAACGCAGTTGCCTATAAAGGACTTACTGGTTTTTTCTAATCTTAATGAGGGTATCACAAGTTTATGTCTACCCCTGGTATTTACATTATGTATATCACCAATTTTACTAAAGCTAAATACATTCTTACGTACATACATAATATTTTGATAAATGTATTCAGACGGCACGGTCAGTATATTACAGTCCTTGAAAATGGATCGTAAGGAATCACGGCTACGTAGATCATAGATAGCGCGGACTGCTCTTTTCTGTAGTATGAAAATGCTGTTAATATCAGCCGCCGATCCCCACAATAGAATGCCATAAGACATTATACTGTGAAAGTAAGCAAAGTACACTAACCTAGCCGTTGAAACATCCAAATTATAATTAATTGATTACAGCAGTTACAGCTGTTACTGTTATGTCTATTAGCACATTAACGTTAACCATACTAGAACACCTGCAAATCTTTTAGAATACAACATTGAAAGGACAGCCAAAAATAAACCAGGTCACTTAATTTCATACTATAATCATTATATTCGACCGCTTTAATTGAGCTATTACATAACGTTAACTTAGTCTGACTAAATTTTGAGCTAAACTTGCGGTGGTCGCAATGGAGTCAAAGATGACTCCCAGGTATACACCTCTGACTTGAGTTATATGTGTATTTAAATGAACTTTCACACACTTTACGGCGAAGTAAATATTGTGTGGGAATCTGTACATTTAAAAGTTGTCCGAAAGAAATTTCTAAAGTGTCTAGTCCGGCATCTACTAGGCCCGTCTCAATATACCTATTTTTAATAATTTTACAAGTCTACAACAATAATATACCTACTTTTAATCCAAAGGTCCATCTGGCAGTGGTAAGAAACTCTTAGTCCACGCAATATGCAGTGAAGTAGGTGCAATGCTATTCGACCTGACACCAGCTAACATTGTTGGCAAATATCCAGGCAAAACAGGTCTAATAATGTTGATACATTTGGTAATGAAAGTATCAAGACTTCTGCAACCATCTGTCATATGGATGGACGACGCTGAAAAACCATTTGTGAAGAAAATACCAAAGACAGACAAAACTGACCCGAAAAGACTAAAGAAAGACTTGATTAAAATTATAAAAGGTACTTAAATATTACATACATAACATACATACATAAACTCACGCCTGTATTCCCCGAAGGGGTAGGCAGAGGTGCATCTCTGCACCCACATTCCGCCAGGTATGTATCAGTCCCACGTAATAGGAGGCGAGCCTATTGCCGGTTTTCGGGCACATTTCCAGACTCCGTGCTGTTACCGAGAATTTCCTAATGGAAAACCCAATAACACTTTGCCCGACCCGGGAATCGAACCCAGGACCTCTAGATCGCACGGCACATACTTGTACCGCGAGATCACGAGGCAGTCACTTAAATATTAATAAATAATAATATTGGTTTGAGTTCAATGATTGGACTAAAGATTGTCTTGAATTAGAATCTAATACCGATTTTATAAGAATTAATTTTTTCTTGAAAAACTTTGACGAGATCTTTACGCATTATAGGGTAGACTGGGTACGGTTGAAACGGTGGACGGTTGAAACATAGTGAATATCTTGTGAATAGTGCGCGATGAGGTGAGGGGTACAAGGGGAGTACGAAGCGGGCGACAGGTCGAAACATGAATTTTAGTATTGCGTCCCTCTTCGGGCGCTGTGCTTGTCTGTAGGAGGCCCCATTGTCTTTTTTAACGGAAAAGTAAGTATTTCGATATCTACATTTTTGCAATTATTAAGATTTCATATAAAACTGAAGGCTGATTAAAAATAATGTTAGATTATAAATATAGTCAAAGACTAGAATATTACTTAATAAAAATATTTGTGATAGTCAACTGTGCCATTACCATTCAAAACATGTTATTAGAAGATTAATAAAAGATGATAATTGATTATATTTTGTATTATTTGCATGTGTTTCAATTGACCCCAGACACTGTTTCAACCGACCCTGGCATGGGGACGGTTGAAACAAATTACTTTTTTTTTTTTTTTGATTTTGCTCAGAAATTACTATACAGTAATCTTAAATAACATTGCCCTATAGTAGACAGTTATAAGGTCTTTTATTTAGTATGTTTCCGATATCGCTAGCTTAACAAATCCCGATGCTATGCATGATAAATGCTAAAATGTTTCAACCGTACCCAGTCTACCCTAGTGTGTTTTTGATAAGCAATTAATTCTATACAATTTTTGCAGCGAATCTCTTACTGTTTAATTATTTTTAGCTACTTTAAATTGTTCACGACTTTTCTTTTATGAATTGATTATTCATGTATTACTTAAGGTACAGAAATGATATCTAGAAGAAATATATTTATTTCAGGCATCTGTCCCGAAGATCGAGTACTATTTGTGGGTACGTCAAAAAGTCCGTGGGACGCTGAGCAGAAATTACTGTTCCAATGCTATCAGAAAGTGATTCAGATACCGCGAGCTGATTATGGCAGTATATCAATGTTGTGGAGAATGAAGCTGCATCGAGCTGGGGCTTTGTCTCCAAGGCTTGAAATATCCTGCTTGTCTAGAGTTTCAGACTCTTATACAATCGGTAGGGTATTGCTTATTATAATTAGTTACTTTTAATTTACGTCGCGCGACGGACTGAAAGGCCGGTGACCTCGACATACGCTTTCTGCCCCTTCCCCCCTCCCCCAGGGCTAGCGGGAAGTAGGGACATAATAAGCTTTCCCGTCGGGAACAAAAAAAAGGTATTGTTTAATTTCTCTTACACGGTTATTTGAAGTATGTATATCAATATTTTATCATAAATTAGAATACAATTTCCCAATTGTTATGGTGTACCATTTAATGATAACACTTTTTATCTCATATATTTATATTTAAAAAAAATACTCTGCGAGCATCCAATCTGCAGTCAAAAAGTTAACTATTTTTCTTTATCATTGGTTTTCGTATTTAACTCTTCGAATAATTAGCAAACTAATTACTCCAATATCACTGAAGAGAAAGTTGTGCACCCAGAATGTTGATGAACTACACTTCAAAATCCATATTTAATTCACCTGTATTAGGTTAATCACCAAAAACAATAATGCTGGCGTTCCCGTATAAACACAAAATTATAACATAACTGCCTCGTGGGCTCGCGGTACAAGTATGTGCCGAGCGATCTAGAGGTCCTGGGTTCGATTCCCGAGTCGGGCAAAGTGTTATTGGGTTTTTCCATTAGGAAATTCTCAGTAGCAGTAGGCTCGCCCCCTATTACGTGGGACTGATACATACCTGGCGAAATGTGGGTGCAGAAATGCACCTCTGCCTACCCCTTCGGGGAATACAGGCGTGAGTTTATGTATGTATGTATAACATAACAAACAAAATCATACTATATTACAGCAAAGGAGTGAAAATACGACTCGTAGTTTCGTTCTTTTACGAGCTCAAACTTTAGCAATATTTCCATATTCAGAAACTTAGCGGTGTTAAAAAGTTTCTGTAGTAATTGCATTTGTTTCTTTAGGCACGTTACTGGAAGCATTGGATTCTGTTTTGACTACTAAGAGGAGATTACAACTACGAGTGCGGGCGTTAACAGCGCAGGAAGTGGCAGTGCAACTAAGTTCCAGAGAGCCTGTTTATGCTGAACAGGTAATAACAGTTTCAACCGTATTGGCCGGGATCCCGTACATAAGGTGTAAGGCAATAGGCAGATTTAGATCCGGCTGGCATTTCTATGTCGATTGGTCCTTGATAATTGTTACACATTCTCAATATTTGAAAGTTTATATATGGCATAATTTAATTTTAGTCTTAGAATTGAATACTAACACCAAACTGAATCTGTTAAACCGATTGTAAAACTGAATCTGTTTTTGAAATAAATTTATTATATGTTTATTAATATATATTATAATTCTAAATAACTGCTATCTCTGACAAGTGCATACTTGTAATTGGTCATCTGTTTAGTTTTACTCATGTACAGTATAAATACACTAAATAATATTATAAAAGAAAATTATTATATTTATGCATGATCAAAATTTCTACCAATTTACTTAAGTTATATGTACAAAAAAATCCCAACAGAAAAAATATTGAAGTTTTCCTAAAACCCATAGGTATTAAATGTTAGGAAAACGTCAAAATTTTAATTTTTTGTCGAGATTTTTTTAACGCCAATGGGTTTGTAATCACCGCAGCTATTACCTGCCTTAGTTTCCGATCACGGTCTGAATACACTCTGTATATTTTTCATGAGGTCACATTGCAGAGCGGTTTTGGTCACGACACAGCCGCCCTGCGGTTACCTCACGCGTTTCTGCTGTTATGTGTTATTTGTGCTTGTGTTTGAATAGTCCATGAGGGAATCCATGTCGCCTTGGTTTATGTCCTTTTACTCAAGATCTTAATTTGCAGTTTGAAAAGCAGAAGAAATTCGATGCGTAATGCCTTTGATTATTACAAAACGTAGAAGAGTATCTCTCAAACATTAAACTTATATTAAGAATTTGTTTAATTTAAAATATTTTATTGAATTCTATAGACATAATCATCTTTATCATCAGCGCATATACGTTCCACTACTGGGTACGGGCCTCCCCTGCAACTGAGAGGGTTAAGGCCCTAGTCCACCGCGCTGGTCTAGTGCGGGTTGGCGGACTACACACCTATAAAAAAAATTAAGAACTTTTTTTGGTGTGCAGGTTTAATCTCGATGTTTTCCTTCACCGTTAAAGTGTGTGATAATTCATTATGGATACACACATAACTTCGAAAAGTTCTGGGATTTGAACCCGCGCCCGCCGAGATTCTCGACCGCGTGCCTAAACCTCAAGGCCATCACGACTATACACATTAAGATTTTAAACTATAATTTTCCTTCTATACTCAGTTGTGGAGGAAGCCGGAGTCCCGCAGTGGGACCAGTAATTATTAGATGGCCTGACAGAGGTAGAATAATATATGTTGTTCTTCAGGACGCTTTGGCAGAAGCATGGTGGTATAAAACACCACTAGAAAGAAGACGTCAGAAAGCCTTGCAACGTCTCCAGGAGTTGCAGATGGAAGCAGACGAGAGGGCTGCAGCTAAATAATCATTTTCTATTATTTTTATATCAATTAAAAATAATAGTATAGTTTTCTATTATATAGTATTATTCACGTATTTTATGTAAAATAAATTACAAAATCATTAATATATATAAATGTCGACGTAATACAGGTACATATATGCTGTTTTATGTGAAAGTGATAACTACACTTCATGCATTATTTTTAACCAACTAAACTCTAAAGCACTGATGGCTGAAATGAAAATGATGAAAACTCGAGGTTTAGGCGCGCGACCGAGAATTTCGGCGGTCGCAGGTTCAAACCTCGGGCACACACCTCTGACTTTTCGAAGTTATGTGTGTATTTACAATGAATTATCACTTGCTTTAACGGTGAAGGAAAACATCGTGATAAAACCTGCACACCTAAAAAGTTCTTAGGAATTTCTTAGGTGTGTAGTCCGGCAACCCGCACTAGGCCAGCGTGGTGGACTAAGGCCTAAACCCTCAGTTGTAGAGGAGGCCCATGCCCAGCAGTGGGACGTATTTGGGCTGATGATAATATAAATCTAAAGGAATTCCACACGCGGCTCGATTTAAACGTATCGTACATTACTTAATGTATAAATATTTTAATATTTCTTTGTTTAGTAATGTAAGTAAATGTAATATAGACTGGTCATCAATCCTATTGTCGAAAGTTCGTGACACATCTAAACACTAGTTTATAGCAAAAGTTTAGTTTTCACAAAAGCGTATTCCAATTTGACAGCCCCGTGACACAGTTACCTAGAGACAATTTTTTGTTTGATCCACAAATATTTGTTTCGGGTCTGGGTGTATTTGAGACCGAAAAGTCTCTCGTAATAGATTTTAGTTTATTCTAACCGAAAAGCAATAGTTTAAAAAATTAAGATGTGTAAAATTGACGATTCAAAAGAACTTGTAAAAGTCTATTTGAATAAAGATATTTTGACTTTGACTTTGACTTTGTAGTTTCTGATACCCACGACACAGGACTTGTATCTTGGTGTATGTAACTGTTGGGTGTATTTAATTATTTTTATCTATTAAATAATTCCCCACTTGAATTCATGCCCATATCTAACATCACAATATATCTAAATCATAAACTTACAATAGAAGACAAAAAACATTATAAAATTTATTATCCATTTCGCAACATTAAAATTCAAAAAGGGAGATATAACATGCGAAATATTTGCGATAAAAAGCGCTTTTTACTTACAAACTTGTAAGGAGATTCTGGACTGAAAGGGGTGCATGCTTTAAGACGGGGTATCCACCTGCTCATTCACACGAGCCTTTGAGGGATAAAATTAGAAAAGTACATACATACATACATAAACTCACGCCTGTATTCCCCGAAGGGGTAGGCAGAGGTGCATTTCTGCACCCACATTTCGCCAGGTATGTATCAGTCCCACGTAATAGGGGGCGAGCCTATTGCTGTTTTTCGGGCACGATTCCAGACTCCGTGCTGCTACTGAGAATTTCCTAATGGAAAAACCCAATAACACTTTGCCCGACCCGGGAATCGAACCCAGGACCTCTAGATCCCACGGCACATACTTGTACCGCGAGACCACGAGGCAGTCATGTTAATTAGAAAAGTGAATTGAAAAATCATGTTATCTGTTTAATAATATGCGAAAGGGAATCGAAGTGCGTTATAAATTCATTTGATAGATTGTCTAAGTTTAATAAAATTCTAAAATATCCCAAGCTAATATTAAATTTTCAAAAATAAATATTTTATGGGTTTTAATGCGTAGTCACAATTTTTTCGAACGAAATTATATACAGTTAAGTATTTTCTGTAATATTGATATAAATGGAAATATTTTGATACTTCAATCCGTTTTAAATATCGTATAGTTTTTTAAAACAAATTCTCTTTTATGGCGTTGTGTATTTTGTATGTCCATTATATCCTTATCATTTTATGTCTGTCATGAATGTTCGAATGTTAGCGAATGACTTAGTAAGTCAACCTTTACAAATTGTAAAAAGTGTGAACTAACAAATATATCCCTTTGTAGTGACCCATCATCAGCCCAACTACGTCCCACTGCTGGGCATGCTGGGCACGGGCCTCTACAACTGAGAGGGTTTAGGCCTTAGTCCACCACGCTGGCCTAGTGCGGGTTGGCGGACTACACAGTACACACCTAAGAAATTCCTAAGAACTTTTTAGGTGTGCAGGTTTTATCACGATGTTTTCCTTCACCGTTAAAGCAAGTGATAATTCATTGTGAATACACACATAACTTTGAAAAGTCAGAGGTGTGTGCCTGGGGTTTGAACCTGCGACCGCCGAAATTCTCGACCGCGCGCCTAAACCTCGAGGCCATCACTGCTTATCTGCTGTATCACTGTTGTAGTGACCATTAAAAAACATCTAAAATTTATTCTGCAGTTTACCCACCCCTGTAAAGCCATTACAGAACGCTGCAATATAAGCTAAAAATAATTAAACCGTAGGTCTCAAAGCAAAACTCGAAGATTATAAAGGGTGTTCACACAAAGGATGCGCCAAAGCCGTGGAGGGTGTACGAGCACTTCTTTAAAGCACCGACACCCAACCGTTAGGAATCCTTTGTGAATGAAATAGAAAAATATCGTAACTAGCTCTTTATTGTGTTCCGTTTGGTGTGTGCTATTGACAAAGGCTTTGTGACGTCACAGTTTAGTGTCATGCAGTCAGTTACACGCATTAGAATTTGACAAATGCTGTGAGATTTATTTTTGGAAGACTGAAGTGGAATTTTTAACTTCGTTCCAAAGTTTTATATTGAGGCAGATTATTTTAATGCACACCTAAAAGTTGTCAGGAATTTCTTAGGAGTGTAGTCCGCCAATCCGCACTAGGCCAGCGTGGTGGACTAAGGCCTAAACCCTCTCAGTTGTAGAGGAAACCCGTGCCCAGCAGCGGGACGTACATACTCGTATATGGGCTGATGATGATGATGGTAGTTGGGTAATTGTTGTTGATTCGACTGGAATTCACAACAGGCTGATCCTTCTTTACAAATACTGCGGTATTTATAATTTTACATAAAAAACAATTATTGACATGAAAAAGATAATTTTAGTTCTTTAGTTTTGACAATTATGCACTGAATATAAAAGACAAACTGCTCCAAATTTGATTGCTCTAACTTTATGATCTAATTCTATTTTCATGCAAACAGTCAAATTATAATTGAATAAATAAAATAAAATAATTTAATCGAATGAACAATAGAAACGGGAAAACATTGACAAACATGCGAACTTGTTAGTCGCTAATTGTGAAGCGTGTGCACAAATCATTGTGCAATCTCGATATAACCCGACGAATTTATGAAGGCCTTTGATATGAGTGACAGGTTGATGAAAATACATGCACTCACGCCTGTATGCATAATAGGAACGGCAGAGTGATTTTCAGAGCGTAGTAAGGCATAAAAATTGTAAAAACTCGGAAACCTGGCAGTCAATGAATGTACAAGTGTTTGACTGCATTATTAAAAGCTCAAACAAAAATGTAAAAAAAATATGGCTGATCTCGATTACAACAATTTTTAACAACAATTGACTGACGAATGAGAGGTGGATTTACCAAGTTATGTTTTCAGACCTAAAGGGAAACCCTATTGCTATTTAACAGTATATAATTTTCTTATGAAAAAATATGGGAAAACACAATTTATTTTTCTGACTCAGACACCGAATCTAGGATCTGCAGGGAGACAATCACTGAAAATAATTTAAAAGATAAATAAGTGAAGTATAGAAACACTCCACACTACCACTACAAAGGAAGGTTACTTAGTTATTTTAATTAACTATGAAAACAACATCTCTTTGAAGTTGGATTCTATTGTCGTCAAGCGTAATTAAATTTTAAAGTTGTTTAATTATATATTCCTATTGAACACATAGATAAATAAAAAAGTTGCATTATGTAGCTGTGGTCTGATCTTGCGTTAAAAGTATAAACCGTGCAATTACGAGGTTTTGGGTTCAAATATTAAAATTGTGCCCGAACAACGGTAAAAGGTTATCCAAATTTCAGTGCAGAAAATTGCTTCAGAAATACGTGAGTATATGTACAATTATAAATTTGTTTTCCTCTTGTATGATAGACATTGTTTAGTGGATGGCGCAATTCACCTATTAATAAAAAAAGAAACGGGTGGCACTCCGGCAGTGTCGGCAGAAGTGAAAACTTCAACATTAACGTTGTGCATTTTTGAATATTTTGGAATGGTTAGGGAATAATTTCGCACGAATTGCTTTATTTATCAGTATAAAATTATTTACGTTAAGTACGTGGTAAAATTTATTGCGCTATTGTACACAAACATGACAACGCGACAACAACGTATGACAACAAACGTCTTACGCATTTTCGATCAGGGTCACGTGTTCTGATGCGAGTTCAACATTTTTTACCTTCCCAAAAAAGGTGCACAGCGCAGTTAAAAGTTTTCACTTCAAATTTCAAAACAACACGTATTATGCACTGTCATAAACTAACAAGCCTTGTTCAATTTGTATCCCTTTAACGTTGCTCATCTATTCAAATACCACACACGAAAATGTTACAGTACCGAAGACCAAACCACCAAGTCTTCTTATAAAAAGCGCTACTAAACAGGCCTTTTTATATCTGTCGGGTTACACGAACTAAAGCAAGCAAATTCGCATGGCCGTTAGGTGAACCTGGATTTGAATTTCATGCGCAGCGATATGCGTTGCGTCAGTCCTGGCTGAATGATGGGTTGAGGCACTGGGCTTTAACCCTCCATGCATAAGGGATGTTGTTGGCCGCAAACCGCGGTTTTATTGTTTGCATTCGCTTAATGCGGGTTTTTTGGACCGCTTTTTGCAGCGGGATTATTTTCGTATGTTATCTGGTTATTAAAAATTAGGATGTGTTTATTTAATACGAGTATATCAGCGACATGTTCGAGAAAACCAGTGTTTCACCAATTAGGACATATTTTGTAAGTTTCGTGTTGTTACTGAGTATTTTGTTACCAAATAAATCATCATCAGCCCAATTACGTCCCACCATTGGGCACGGGCCTCGACAACACCTGAGGGTTTAGGCCTTAGTTCACCACGCTAGCCTAGTGTGGGTTGACGGACTACACACCGAAGAAACTAAGAACTTTTCATCACGATGTTTTTCTGTACCATTAAAGTACATGATAATTCTTTGTGAATACACACATAACTTCGAAAATTCAGAGGTGTGTGCCTGGGGTTTGAACCCGCGGCCGTCGGGATTCGCGATCGCGTGCCTTAACCTCGAGGCCATTACGACTGATGTCTAAATTTTAACATTTTCAGAAAATTTGGCCAAAAAAAGACCTTTAAAACTAAATGCTATCCTTAACGTAAGCAATCAGCGCTGTTAAGGTTTAGTTGCAGACATAACAGTGTTGGATGGGTCGTAATGAAAATTATACAGTGTGTCTAACAATAGCTATTAAAGTGCCGTTAACTTAACTGCCCAGCCATTTCAGCCTAGGCTGTGTTAACGGGCATTGTTGGCACACGTTTCTGAAGGGCTAAAGGGTTGCTTTTAATCTTTGTGCAAAAATTACTCCGGCCGTGTGAAAATTTTGTTTGGGATCGTGATATTTTTTGGTTTTTGTTTCTTTTGACGGTTTCTATGCTTTTTATTTAAAAGAACACTAGCTTTTGCCCGCGACTCCGTCCGCGTAGACTACAGGGTTAGGTTCAGAAAGAAAATAAGTTGTAGTTTATTTTAGTCCACAGAGCCCCATTTATGTCCATATCAAAAATCGTTTACATCGATCAAATGATTTAGGCGTGAAAGCATAACAGACATATAGTTACATATACATAGTTACAGTCGTCTACGCGTCGTTTCATCATTCTAGCTTCAAAAATGACGAATTTCCACACAAACTTTCACCCCTATTTTTATTTTACCCCCTTAAAGGTGCATTTTTTACAAACTTTTAATGTCATATTTATTTATATCTAATCAACAGCCTAAAAAATAAGTTTCAAGCTTCTAGCTTTAAAAATGACAATACTTCCATACAACCTTTCATTCTCCCTTTCAACACCTAAACACCCCTCTTCCGGGATAAAAAGTAGCCTATGTCCTTTCTCAGGGTTTAAACTATATGTGTACCAAATTTCATTTAAATCGGTTCAGTAGTTTTAGCAGGAAAGTGAGACAGACAGACAGACAGACAGAGTTACTTTCGCATTTATAATATTAGTATGGATTGCAACTGCCTTTCTAAATAATAGGGTTTCCGTGTATCTTGAATAGACGGCCGCGGAATCAAAAGTCAATAATCGAATTCTTATAGTGATGCATGAATTGATGTGTTTGTTACACTAACAGTACCTACATGTGAGTCATCAACATCAGCCTTTATACGTCCCACTGCTGGGGATGGGCCTCCTCTCCAACTGAGAAGGTTTAGGCATTAGTGCACCACACTGTCCTAGTGCGGGTTGGCGGACCACACACCTAAGAAATTCCTAAGAACTATTAGGTGTTCAGGTTTCCTCAAAACGACTAGACTGCCTCGTGGTCTCGCGGTACAAGTATGTGCCGTGCGATCTAGAGGTCCTGGATTCGATTCCCGATTAGGAAATTCGCAGTAACAGCACGGAGTCTGGAAATGTTCCCGAAAAACAACACTCGCCCCCTATTACGTGGGACTGATACATACCTGGCGAAATGTGGATGCAGAAATGCACCTCTGCCTACCCCTTCGGGGAATACAGGCGTGAGTTTATGGTTTCCTCAAAATGTTTTCCTTCACCGTAAAGTAAGTGATGATTCATTGCGAATACACACAAAACTTAAAAAAGTCAGAGGTGTGTCTCTGGGGTCTGAGCCCGCGACCTCCGAGATTCTCGACCACGCGCCTAAACCTCGACGCCATCACGACATATATAAACGAGTACGTAAAATTTATCATGAAAATCATTTCAATGGGATAATTGGCAAAAAGTTATCGAACCAACCGATTTTATCTGAGCCGATAATGCGTCTGACCGTTTCGCTTTTCCATTTTCAATACATTAAATTTTCATCAAAGCCTCAAGGTTGCTAATGTCCATCGACGTAGCGGTTTGTTTAATAATTCCAGCTTTTAATATCCAAAATATGTTCAAGAACACAATTTCAATAAGTGTGTTAATATTGTTTTTTATACTAAACTAGAAATTAATGGTAATAAGTATTTACATCTTACTAATATTATAAACGCGAAAGTTTGTAATAATGTATGGATGTCTGGATATTTGTTGCTCTTTCACGCAAAAACTACCGAATGGATTGTAATGAACGTTTACAATAATATAGCTTATACATCAGAATAACACATAGGCTATACTTTTTAAAGATAGTGTGTGAATTGTCCAAAATATAACGATAATTGTCAAGTAAGTCGGGAAAAATCTGCTATCTGCGGGCTATTTTGGCGTACGCGTCACGTACGTCAAACATTTTATGTTTATCCCGCCAATACGGTTAATGGTCCCCTCATATTAATGAACGTATTTAAATAAAGGTTTTGAATCGACAACATATATCCACAATATTCGAACAATTGCGCATTTTACATTTTAAAATGTAGAATAATCAGTAATGAAAAGGGAGTGACATATTTGTTAGTTGTCAAATATTTATGCGTGCGTTCAGAAATTTATTTTTAAACTCCTTGGTTTTACCTGGTATGTTATAAATGAGAAAATAACTATATTATGACTGTTACGCTTTCACGCCCTAATCATTTGACCGATGTGAACGATTTTTGGTATAGACATAAATGGGACTCTGTGGAATAAAATAGACTACAACTTATTTTCTTTCTGAACCCAACCCTGTAGTCTACGCGGACGGAGTCGCGGGCAAAAGCTAGTACATACATAACCTTACGACTGTTATCCCCGAAAGCACGGTAATACTATCATACAGTAGTTTAACTCGGCCGCATTTTTGAAATAAATACCTACAGCCGCGCGGTACGTAAACATGCGATAGGGCTGCGAACCTGCAGAATTTTAATTCAATCTGCCTACTTTGACTTTCTATCTATTTTTGTGGTTGTAAATATTTTTTATTTTTATTTAAACAAATAAAATATTTTGTGAATGGAATAGGAAGTGTTCAATAAAAATGCATGTTATTTTTTGATTGGAAGATTTCATGCAACCAAAAACAGCACAATATATAAACACAATATTATATACTTGTCATATTAAATAGGCACTTGCACTTATTTTGTATAAAAATCGCGCGATTACTGATTAAAAAACAACACCGCCCGTTTGTCACTGCGGCACATTCGCGACTGCCTGCATGCCTTCCGCATGCCGCGATTGAGGCGCGTAGGTATAACTCGCGTTTCGCCCGTTTGTATGAAGTTAAACTACTCTATGATAGTATTACCATGCCGAAGGGGTAGGCAGAGATGCATTTCTGCACCCACATTATGCCACATACATTTCGCCAGGTATGTATCAGTCCCACGTAATAGGGGGCAAGACTATGGTCGTTTTTCGGGCACAATTCCAGACTCAGTGCTACTGAGAATTTCCTAATGGAAAAACCCAATAACACTTTGCTCTACCCGGGAATCGAACCCAGGGCCTCTAGATCGCACGGCACACATTTGTGCCTCGAGACCACCAGGCAGTCAATAATAATTGGCAAAGGTTTATTTGGAAGGCTTTGTTCTAGTAAGTATGAATAACATAAAAAACATCTTGCGAAAGAGAGGCCGTGTGTTCGATCCCCGCATCGAGACAAAGCTTTGTGCGATCCACAAATATTTGTTTCAGGTCTAGGTGTTTGTGAGACTGAAAAGTCTTTCGTAAATTCTGATAGCCACGACTCAAGAGTTGTATTTTAATGTTGGATCTGAATGGTATATGTGATTTATTATTATTGGTCTACCTATGTAATAATATAAATTAGTACCCGGAAAAAATATACAGAATAGAATTTAAAATCGTCTTGCAAAAGTGGACTAATTATTCAATATTAGACCAATAAGACAATATACTACACTCTACACTGTTTGGGATTAGCATCTATAGTGCACTGTTGTTACTTTATGCCAGTATAAAAAAATGTTATTAAATAAGTGTACACACCTCTGACTTTTCGAAGCTATGTGTGTATTCACAATGAATTATCACTTGCTTTAACGGTGAAGGAAAACATCGTGATAAAACCTGCACACCTAAAAATTCTTCGGAATTTCTTAGGTGTGTAGTCCGCCAACCCGGACTTGGCCAGCGTGGTGGACTAAGGCCTAAACCCTCTCAGTTGTAGAGGAGGCCCGTGCCCAGCAGTGGGACGTATTTGGGCTGATGATGATGAAGATGATTCAATTAGTGTACATTTTTTAAATAACATTTGCAGGGCAGCTTTATGTGGCGAACAATTCTCTGAAACGGCGGAAATCGAGTTGTAAGTTGGGAGCAGTGCGCACAGAAATATGTATAAAACTTATTTCTATTGGTCACATCCGATGAATCAAATTCAATACTGTTGGTTTGTTTAACGTATAACATATCGCTTAAAACTTATCCGCGCGTAGACAATTTGTTCAATATCCGACAAAGGCTCTCTGGGTGCGGAGTTAGGGGCTTAAGCCGAGTCTGGCCGCGGACGCTACTTCACGCCGCCGCCTCATAAGTCTAAATCTCAAGACATATCGATCGGCTTCCAAGCCAGACAGGTAATGTGGGCTTTGGTGGGACTTTTCATGAGTTTTTCCTAGCCTTCAATGGCTTTATTAACTACATTGGTTAAACATCAAATATTATAGAATAGTGTAAAATAAGACTTGAACTTACTAATATTATAAACGTGAAAGTTTGTATGTATGGATGTTTGTTACTCTTAAGTAATAATAATAATTAAGTAACTAAAGAAAAAAAACTCGACTGACTGACTCGTGGTTTCGCGGCATAAGTATGTGCCGTGCGATCTAGAGGTCCTGGGTTCGATTCCCGGGTCGTGCAAAGTGTTATTGGGATTTTCCATTAGGAAATTCTCAGTAGCAGCACGGAGTCTGGAATTGTGCCCGAAAAACGGCAACAGGCTCGCCCCCTATTACGTGGGACTGATACATACCTGGCGAAATGTGGGTGCAGAAATGCACCTCTGCCTACCCCTTCGGGGAATATAGGCGTGAGTTTATGTATGTATGTAGAAAAAAAACTAAGTTTCTAAAAGAGTTTATTTTTTATAACTATACGAGTAACACATTCTAAAGCGATTGTAGTTGACAATTCAAAAGTACTTATAAAAGTGTTATTTGAATTAAGTTTTTTAATTTTGACTTTGATATTCGCAATAAAAATTTCTATAACTGGGCCTTCTTTTAAATCCAATATTTTTTGTTTCACTTCATCGTCATCACCCCATATATGTACATATCTACATATTATGTCCCATTGCTGTGCACGGGCCTCCTCTGCAACTGAGAGAGATTAGGCCTTAGTCCACTACGCTGGCCTAGTGCGGGTTGGCGGACTACACCTCTAAATACACTAATAATTCTAAAAGTCAGACCCATGCGCCTAAACATCGTGGTCTTTACATTTTTTTTTCAGATCCCACAAATCTACAATCCCCTTATTCCTTAGTGTAAAAATAAAGATAAATTCACCACTATTATTACAATAGCACCTACGTTATGATATATTAGCGGCTAACCCCATGCGATTCCAATTTCCTATAGTCACGTGATATCCAGCCGGGGGCCGACGTAATGATAAACGACGTTGACAGCCGAAGAGGCAGACAGTTCATTTTTGTAACCGCATTTTCCTTACGTGGGGAAATTACCTTTGAGTGGTTTTATGGGATTTTAGTGGTGGCGTTAAATTGAATAGCTTTGGATGGGAGGTAGGATGACGCGAATATCCCGTGGGGCATGTTGAAAATATGAATTTTTGGGATTATTTTTCTGGACTCCACTGTGCTTACCATCAGGTACAGTGGAGTCACTTTGCCGTGCCAGATAAAAAACAAACTGCAATTTATATTATTGCGCTCAAATAAGGAAAGGATGCACTAAGTTTTTAACGTGTCATTCAAAAACATACTGTATTTGAGTACTGTATTTAATTTGGGCAGGTAAAGTTTTACAGAAAAGAAGGAAATCATAAATTTGACAAGAGTTTTTTTTCGTTAGTAATTATGCAGCGTGATATGAAGAGACCTAGAATTCGATTCCCAGGACGGCTAAAGTGACAATAAGTTTTTTCATCAGGAATTATATTGTAGCAACACAAAACCTGTTTATTGGGGAGGAGAGCTCCCCAATTACGTAGGACCAAAAACAGAGCTGGCGAAACATAGATTTGGAAATTAGACCCACGTCGACCCCTCAAGGGGATACGTAAAATAATGTAAACTAGACAAAATCAATGCGTAACCAGTAAAAAGGTTTTAATCGAAATTAAACTTCGAATACATGCCAAAAGTCTTATGGGAGACACTGTTTGTCGCCACAACGTAATCCATTAGAGCTTCTTGTTTGTACCCAAACCATTCACCATCCAATTTGTTGTGTTTAACCCTTAAACATTGAGAAAAACACAGACAACTTTTTGCCATCTTTCTTCTGTTGTGTTCACGGCTAACTTAGCACTGTTAAATTTATTGTATTGATGCTCAAATTATTTTTACACGGTTTCAATGTAAAGAATTATACATACATGTAAAATATCTACTGTACACGTGTATAACATAATTACTTGAAATAAAATTAAAATAAAATACTGCATCAGTGATATACATATTATCATCATCATCAGCCCAAATACGTCCCACTGCTGGGCACGGGCCTCCTCTACAACTGAGAGGGTTTAGGCCTTAGTCCACCGCGCTGGCCTAGTGCGGGTTGGCGGACTACAAACCTAAGAAATTCCTAAGAACTTTTAAGTGTGCAAGTTTTATCACGATGTTTTCCTTCACCGTTAAAGCAAGTGATAATTCATTATGAATACACACATAACTTCGAAAAGTCAGAGGTGTGTGCCTGGGGTTTGAACCTGCGACCGCCGAAATTCTCGACCGCGCGCCTAAACCTCGAGGCCATCACTGCTTTTATACATCATTTAAATTTTTTGCTCTTGTTTACACAATTCAAAAAGGTTCCACTAAATAGGAAGGGCAAGAACTCCAGTGTGGCTCATCTTGAAGCAGTTTATTAGGAAACATTTTAGATATTACGTAAAAATATCTCGACAAAAATAACTGTTACAGAAAATTCATTCAAGGATCTTCAATACCCAAAATGATTTAAATTATAGAAACCTAATTGTGTACAATGTTATTTGTTTTTCGATTAGCGAAGCCGATATAAACAGAACAATTTGTCGAACAACTGGCAAATTAAATTCTCTTAATCGTCCGAATTTGTTTTAAATTCGCCAAAGTAGGTTTCATTAGGAGCGACCGTAATAAACGTCGTTTCCAAATTATCTCGATGCGCTTACGAAATTTATTCAATTTGTAAATGCTTTATTTTATTTCGTATTTCTTACGTTTACGTTATTATTACGTTTACGACGAGTCTTTGTTACGTTTTCGGTCCTTTGCATTTGCTGAAAATTCAGTACTAAAATTGTTTTTGCTTCAACTTTATTACTAATTTTGATATATTTTCTCTAATGGCATTTAGTCTACTCGAAATGGGAATGTTGTTACACATAGTAAATTCAACGTTCAATTTCTCAGATGGTATTTCTATGGTAACTCGTGCCTGACTGCCTCGTGGTCTCGCGGTACAAGTATGTGCCGTGCGCTCTAGAGTTCCTGGGTTCGATTCCCGGGTCGGGCAAAGTGTTATTGGGTTTTTCCATTAGGAAAGTCTGGAAATGTGCCCGAAAACGGCAATAGGCTGGCCCCCTATTACGTGGGACTAATACATACCTGGTGAAATGTGGGTGCAGAAATGCACCTCTTCCTACCCCTTAGGGGAATACAGGCGTGAGTTTATGTATGTATGTATTTCTATGGTAGTTGTAGTCCGCCAACCCACAGTAGGCCAGCGTGGTGAAATAAGGCCCAACCCCTATCAATTGAAGGAGAGGAATATTTCCAGTAGTGGCTAATAGGAGCTGATATAGAAATAGATTCCAAGTCTGTAGTCCGGATTCCAGAGCTTGTAAACGGTGTAAGATTTAAAACAAAGTTAGCCAAAGTAGATGTGAAAATCGTATACCTCTGATTATTCATTCAGCATGACTGTACTTATAAAAGTTGTTACATTGCATGTATTTAGCCAATGAAATAATTGTTCAACCGTCTCCACCAAAACAACAAAAATAAACCAATTGTTTGTATCTTTCTGTGTCATCCTTTACTTTGTTACCAATTTCACCACATACCGAACAGCTCAGACCTGACGCAGTTCCTTTGCAATTTGCAATAAAAGCAACATTTTTCAAACAACAATCCATATAGAAATTCCGGTATTGTTTTCAAAATTTCCAATATCCGCCATAACTTTGGCAAATAGCGAACGTTTGAGATTAAACGCGTATTCAAAGACAGATTTCTTTATTTACGACGCGGCCCGTCTGCAAGTCGGTGATCGCGTTGATTTATAAGCCAGCAACGTGTTTCGCTTCGGCCGGTATAAATCATAACACAGATGGCACAGCGTCGCCTCGTGTTTTGGATGGTGTTTTTTTCTGTATCTTCAGAATGTTAATGGATTTTGAAGGTCATAAAATGTGAAATAATTTTAGCCGTGGATTTTGAAGTAATAGTGGATTAATTATTTTATTTATTTATGCTTATTACACATTGCGTATAAAGGCGGAGTTAATGCCTAAGACATTCTCTAACAGTTGTTGAGTCCCCAGTGTCCGGTCTTCAGGAGCGAGGCGTCTGGGTGTGTGTGGCTTGTGTAAAGGATTATTGAAAGTCACTGCGTTTACTATGATTAATTTATTTCGCGTGTTCACACTACCACGGTTCACTAAGGAATGACTTAACTAACGTTACGTGCATAATTACGGTGACATAAATTAGCTGCGTAAGCAAGTCCCCACACAGTCAACCTTTGGGTGATGCAGAGATAAAAGGTAGGTGCAAAAACAGTGAAAAGGGTAAAACAATATACAAAAATAATAATAAATGGAACAACTAGAAAGCAACAACTACATACATACATACATAAACTCACGCCTGTATTCCCCGAAGGAGTAGGCAGAGATGCATTTCTGCACCCACATTTCGCCAGTATGTATCAGTCCCACGTGATAGGGGGCGAGCCTATTGCCGTTTTTCGGGCACAATTCCAGACTCCGTGCTGTTACAGAGAATTTCCTAATGGAAAAACCCAATAACACTTTGCCCGACCCGGGAATCGAACCCAGGACCTCTAGATCCCACGGCACATACTTGTACCGCGAGACCACGAAGCAGTCCAACAACAACTATATATATTAACATATATACACAGATAAGTAAATATTAGACTGCGAAAGACCGCTATATACTGGTCGAAATACTTGATGGGAAAACAAAAAAACAGAAGATTCTAATTTGCTTATCAGCCTACGTGTTGTTTATGGTCTTACATCCATAGACATTAAGTTCAGTGTAAATCGTCTCAGGAAGCCAGCATGAGTTTTTCCAGACCAACACATGATGCTTCGGACAATACTATATTCATAATCGTGTGCTTTGCCACTACATAATATCGTTTTAAGTTTCGCCTTATAGAGAGCGGGCTTATTGCTGTTTTTTTGGGTTCATTTCTAGACTTCTTGCTATTACTGAGAATTTCCCTAATAGTGAAACTTAATTAATGATAATACTGAAATTGAACACGAAACCTCAAGATCGCAATGCACACGCTTCTGCTGAGTAATATGTGATGGCAAGAAAATTAAACTCGTGATGAAACCTGCACAACTAAATGTTCTTAGGAATTTCTTAGATGTATTGTCCGCCAACCTGCACTAGGCCAGTGTGGTGGACTAAGGCCTGAACCCTCTAAATGGTAGAGGAGGCCCGTGCACAGCAGTGGAATGTATATGGGCTGTTGATGATGATGATTAAGAAATTTAAATAAATTTATTAAAAAAATACAAGTTTCTCAAAATCGCGACAAAGACGAATCAAATCAATTAACTAGTGAATAGAAATTTAGTTTCTCGCATGGGTCGGCCCCGAAGGTCTCACAAATATACTGAGTTGTAAACGCTCTCAAACTTAGTACAATATCGCCTCGCTCAAACTTCATTCTAAACGAGACATCAAACGTGGCATCGTTTCATAAGTTGGGTATTCGGTTTCTATCACACCGAATTGCATCATCTTTTTGTAATATAAAAAAATAATGATTGTGATAACAGCGCTTTCATGCTTGTATTGAATGATATTTCACGCCAAAATATAGATATAATTTCATCATAAATATAATATAGTTAGATAACAAATTGGTGGCGGGTAGTACCACCACGTCGGCTGCCTATATAACAGTGTTCTGCACGTCACTCGCTCTCTTATTCATCGGCCGGTTTACAGTGCGGGAGCTCTGTCCGAACGTCTACGCGTGTCTTGTGAATAATTTATCCTCGTGAATATTAACATTTAGTCAATTCAACTTTGTTAATTTTTGTAATGGCCCCTGGTCGAATAAATCTTTAAAGTAATTTCTTACTATATACTAACGATGGGGCCCAAGTCCACAGAAAAAAACAAAATGCCTGTCTTAACTTTCTGAGCAATACGTTTTGTGACTGTATTCTATTTTGTATTAGGTACCGCTCCGGTCGGCCGTAATTTTATAAAAAAGTAGTCTATATTACTTCGGAAGTTTTCATCTATATTCAAAAAAATAATTCCAATCCGTTAAGTAATTTTTGCGTTTATTCGTTACCAACATACAAAAAACAAAATACCTTTCTTTATAATATTAATTACATATTTATATATGCTCTGATTGCAAACTTAACTACACTTTTACTCAAAAAACAAAGTACCTGTATAATTTAGTATCATGCGTAGGTACTCATTGCAAACAGTAACAAAATATCCAACAAGACTTGAACCACTATTAAATCGAAAAAAAGCCTTTCAGTATTATTTTGGAGCGAGGATCATTTATTCTCCTTATTTTGATTCTCTTGTAAAACAAAACGCCTCGTCTAAATAGCTATATACAATTTGATGAAAATTTCTCTACCAAATTCATTGCCTGCAAATTACAGCCATCGTCAAACAACTGGATTTATTTTGATACACTACAGTGTAACCACAGGACTTGTTGATGTAATTCCGTGCGTTTTCATTAGGCTAGTTTGGTTTACAACTCGATATGAATAAAACATACAAAGGGTTGGGGGCCATTATTAACAACTTGTTTACTGTAAGGGATGAAGACCGAATAGATAAGAGATAACAACTTTGCTGACTATCCAACTAAGTCAGAACGGGTTGTCTTTAAATATATTTTCTTTTTGTCTACTGGCAATAAAAAGTGACTACAGAATACTGTCCTAATAGAGCATTAAGTCAAGGCTCTTATCACTCATCACACGTCATATCCTTTCTTTGATTGATATATGACTGGTAAATGGAATAAGAGGTTCATTCCTTTTTGTAACTCACGAGTACAAAAAGTATTGAGTACCAGGTATTTAGGGATCGCCATCAATACTTACTGTTATCTTCGGATTGACTCCGCTAATGATTCATCTAATTGTCCGCTACTGCGAACTATCAGCAGATTAAGAATATTATATTTCAACCGTAAATTACTTCTATCCACCTTCTATCTATTCAATTCTAGCAAAATATACACTCACAAAACCTATCCGAAATTAATCACGTCCTAACCCGATATATGCTTGTAAAAACATCACTTCCACGCACCAACCGGTCGAAACTACCCAATGTAATTACATAGTCCACTTAAGATAGCTGAGGGTTCAAGATTCTCTAATATGAGGGTAAAAGCAACCCTTCAAGACGAATATTGGGCACCCTATTAAATATGTGAAGGACGGTCTGTCAAAGCAGCTTAATTTTGCTTCGAGTTCGGAGTTATTAGTGTAATTTGTGTTGGGTGGAAGTAGGGAATTTTTGGGAAGAATAGTAAAACTGATAGACTTTTTAGGATTATGGTAAGTGACTGCATCGTGTGTACAATAAGATATAAAAGATCTGACTTCGATTTACGGGTCAGAAAAAATGTTGTTGAATATTTTTAAATATAAATTCCTTTAAAGCAGCACGGAATAAAGAAATATGCCCAGAAACGGCACTATGCTCGCCCCCTATTACTTGGAACTTCATCATCATCATCAGCCGAAAGAAGTCCATAGCTCCAGCTTTGTCTACAAAGGCCTTCTCCAAAGACTTCCAAAGTGTTCTGTCGCAAGCGGCTTGTATCCAGCGGATTTCCGCGATTTTTACTACCTTGTGTACTTGGGACTTAGAAAACACTTGCACGTGGTTTAAGAATAGCATCTGGCCTACATTTTCGAGAATACAGGCGTGAATTTGTATTATATGTAGGTATATATTTAAAAATAATTCGACGAATTACACTATCGAAAAAGGCTCCGACACTCCCTTCATGTCCACCAATGTCTAGAGATAAACGGACACATGACGGGTCCTCATTACGCGGTCACGTACTGACTCGAGCCTCGGGACCGCTATTAGGGGTTAGACAGCCGGGAATGTTTCACATAGTTATTCTTTTAATTGTTATTCTTTCAGGTCGTTCACCTGAGTTTACCAATGTTCTGAATTTGAATCGAGGAGTCAAGCAAGAGCAAATATTTTATTATACACATAAGAGCAAGCGTGTAACCCCGATATATATGTATTTCTAGACTTATTTTTGTTTTTTAAATTTATTTTTATCGGGTATCTACATAATACGTTGTTGCTTCGGAAATGTTCCTAATGGAAAAACGCAATAGGATTTTGCTCACCCCGATTTTTTTAAATGGAACCACTGGATAGCCCGTCCCGTATTTTTACTGCGGGTCCAACCAGGTAGTCATAATTGTAGTGATAGTTTTAGTGGTTGGTGGGTTATCAAAAAGACCCAAGAAAACAAATATTGGTGTGGAGTCTGCTGGGTGTTCGCAAATAATGTCTAAATAATTATATAAAGGCTCGTTCGCCTCGTGCTGCCTCGCGGTCTCGCGGTACAAGTATGTGCCGTGCGATCTAGAGGTCCTTGGTTCGATTTCCGGGTCGGACAAAGTGTTATTGGGTTTTTCCATTAGGAAATTCTCGGTAACAGCCCAGAGTCTGGAAATGTGCCCGAAAAACGACAATAGGCTCGCCCCCTATTACGTGGGACTGATACATACTTGGCGAAATGTGGGTGCAGAAATGCACCTCTGCCCACCCCTTCGGGGAATACAGGCGTGAGTTTTGCTTATTATTTTGCTTATTGGTGTATGTACTTCACAATTATGGACCAATTTCTGTACGTCTAGACTAAAACAAAAAATACACCATTTTGAGGTGTCAAAAAATATACTAGGCATCAATTAGAAAAACTTATACATTACAACATACAAAAACATACAAACCAAGTTTATTATCGTATCCAATGAAGTTTAAACATTGTACATAGAAGCAGATATCGGAATCCCTCAGTTTGCTTGATTGGGTTTCAATCCACACAATAATCCTACGTGCTGTAGTATATCTAAACAATTGCATTGCATTGATTAAATATTGAATGCACACGCACAATGGCACATACGAATGGGTCACAATATGTATCTTATATCTGGAGAATTCTCGGTGCTCAGTAATCTGCATACTGCTTTGTGAAGCTTTCAGTGCGACGGCCTTTGTGAGAAGAACGCATAGAATAATAATTTTGGATTGGTTCAGAGTTATTTTATATACTCGTGCCTCGTGGCCTCGCGGTACTATAACATATGTGCCGTGTGATCTAGAGGTCCCGAGTTCCTTTCCCGGGTCGTACAGTTATAAATTGCGGTAACAATACGTTGTAGATTTTTAAAAGGGGAAATGGGCTCGCTTGAATGATCTAATGGTACTGTAGTTGTCTGGCTCATATTTTATTAGGCATAGGCATCTACAACTGAAAATACATTTTTTTATGTGGTATTAAAAACAAATCATATCAAGTTACTGATAGAAAGATGAAACTCTGCCTGCACCACAAAAATATTCGGAGATAAATAATGAACGCTAAAGAATGACAAAAGCGTGCGACCATGCCAAAACTATCACATTATGTTTAGTGCAATCTCGACTGTCGCGGGTTCAAACCCCAGGCACCTTTGACTTTTCGAAGCTATGTGTGTATTCACAATGAATTATCACGTACTTAAACGGAGAACGAAAACATCGTGAGGAAACCTGCACACCTAAAAGTGCGTAGTCCGCCAACTCGTACTAGGCCAGCGTGCTGGACTTAAGCCTAAACCCTCTCAGTTGTAGAGGAGACCCATGTCCAGCAGTGGGACGTATCCCATATACGTACTGATGATGATGATCTACACAAAAAGGCATAAAAGTACGCCATATAGTCTGGAATAATTGACAGCGCCGTGGCGCAGTTGGCTAGACACCAGCTTGCGAAACGAGAGGCCGCGGGTTCGATCCCCGCACCGAGACAAATGTTTGTGTAATCGACAAATATTTGTTTCGGGTCTGGACGACACAGGACTTGTATCCTAGTGTGGGGTCAGAACTATGTATGTGACTGTTGGGTGTATTTATTTATTTATTTATTTAATAATCCGGAATCATAAATCTATATAGGTAAATTCAAGTGTAACAAAACCAAACTTAGGTGGCTTGTTAATTAATAGGTAAAAATGTGACACCCACCACAATAAAGCTAAAATATGATATATAGCTTTCATTTGCCGACATATTTCTATTCACATTATAAGGAATATCACGATTAAGTCGTTCAAAAGTAGGTACGAATTGTAAAACATTTACGACAGACCAATCCAGTGGTCGGGGATTCCGCGGCGCGTTCGCGTGGGTTCTGTTTCCTGGTAATGAAAGGCTAGTGGCATCTTCGCCTGAATGGGCGTGTTATCCTATTGAAAGACTTATTTGTAACATTATATTAACGGGGTTTTTCCATTAGGAATGTTATTGCTTCATTGAAACGGGGTTTTTTTGCGTTCTGAAGTATCCATACTTATATTATTAATGCAAAAGAACTGTTTGTATCTTACGCTTTCACGCCTAAACTGCTGGACCGATTAAAATTATTTTTGGTATAGAGACACATGGGACCTTGGGTCAGGACATAGATACCTTTTATCTCAGGGAAACGAAGTGTTCTTGTGGCATGAGTACGGAATTCAAAATTTCGCTCAGGCGAAGCAAGGCCCCACAGCTAGTAATAATACAATCGCTTTATTCTTTGAATAGCATCGGTTGAAAAATAAGTCTAGCAGAAAAATATAGGTACTACTTCTTTACATTTATGTCAGAGTATTATTTCTGTATCCAGGTTTCATTGACTGCGAGAGGGAGAACCTATTGCCGTTCATCAGGCGGGTTTTTCAAGCATTTATTAGTTATGTGTTAACACTTGAATGGCTACACCGATTTTGATGAATTTAGTGTGAACCCTACAATTGAGAGGTACGTAAATAGTCTCGCCGCCAAATTCGTGGAACATAAAAAGTGGCGAAAGTAGGTAGGTAGGTTGGTTTAGCTATACGCCTCAGCCTATCCCTTCTAGGGGAAACAAACATTAAAAAATAAATACACCAAACGAATTAAGATGTAAGCATTGAACCATGGGTATAAGAAATTTGGAGAGACTTCACAAACACACAGACCTGAAACACATATTTGTGAAACATTGACCTCGATTATCGAATCCACGACCATTTACCAGTCTTGTGTCTAACAAACAACACTGGCGGTACTTTAGAAGCCGCGTGCAAAATCTAGTTTCCAATAAAGAACAACCCCTTTGCTAACAAAGCTAATGACACAGCCCGGAATATTAGCTAATTTCGTCTCATAGCACTCTCCAAACAAATTAGTATAATAGTACCGACGCAGCAGTGTCCAGTATTGGCTCTGTATATAGAGTTACAGTACAGCAATACCACATCCATACTAATATTATAAAAAAAACATGGTTACGCTTTCACGACTAAGCTGCTGGATCAATTTAGATGGTATGGAGGTGGTTGGTTGGATGGTTTTGGTATGGAGGTAAATAAAAACAACAAATTACAGGCGAAGAGGGACCCAGCCGCTGTTTAAAAATAATTAACGCGTTAGTAGAATAAAACATTCATCATAAAATAATCATTTTAGTATGTCTTTTTGATACGAAAATAAAGTTCAAAATGTATATTGTGTAAAAAATGAACATAAAAGTTGTGAAAACTTTCTCATCGCATTAAATTTTTAACGTAACAATAAATATATCTCATAATATAGTTAAAACTTTATTGAATGAATATTCATTGAATTACTCGATAAAAGTATAGCATCAATATTTTTTACGCACCTCAAGGCATAAAAGAGCATATAATTAATATAACCTATTGAAATATCAAATTATCCATGGCACTGAAGTTGATTAATTTTAATATTGGAAGGAGTACGAATATACATACATAGAATATATTTGCAGTTCAAATTTTTTATATAAAATGTCGAACAACACGCGTCTAATCACACCATTACTTGACCCCCAACCAAAACACGATGTCATACTAAAATTCCTGTCTCTCGGTATCGGTTTCTGTTGCATCCCCAGCAATCAGAGCTGGCGCAATTAACGTGCCGGGACAAAGGGGCGAGCCGTTTGACTAACGCAGTTTGGAATTACGCGGCTGAATTACATCGAACAAGCTGCGTCGTTTTGAGGAGTTTATTACACTACTGTTCCTTTGCATACTTGTGTCGATTGGCTTTGAAACGTTATATGTGGAGTTGGATTGTCAAACGTGCACTTTAATTGGTAGACATTTATTTATTTATTTATTTATTTATTCAACACACACAGTCATTACAGGTTTAGGTACCCACTTCAAACTGGCGGGACTATAACACAAATTTATACAAAATAAAACAAAACAAAACATAATAACAATCACACTACTACTAATAAATTAAGCTAACACAATTAATTTAAGTATAGCAAATAACAAATAACAAACATTTTGCGAGCTCACTCCGATTGCTTGTAAAAACATCTGTTTTGACATGCACCTCATTAATAGTTTTAATCGCTCGGGTGAGAGGCGTCTTGGCCAAGAGGTTGGTCCTGGATGTCGGTACCGCCAGTAGCGGTGGGTGGCGCCGCCTCCACACGTACCGGTCAGGCACACTCACATCAGTAGGTAGCTGAGTGGTCTAGTATGTTGTATGATTGAATTTCTTAGAAAATATACATGCTGTAGGATCTCTCCTTGGTGTATTTGTTCATCATAAGACTCATTAGTTGGCGTTATAAGAGGTTTTAGATTTGAATCGTGAGTTACGATAAAATTTGTTCTGGCGTTGTTAATAATTTTTACTTAACACAGTAGGAACTTATATGATAAAATATATCGAGTATGCATAATGTGAGTATATGTGTGTTGAATCAATCTTCATACATACATAAACTCACGCCTGCATTCCCCGAAGGGGTAGGCAGAGGTGCATTTCTGCACCCACATTTCGCCAGGTATCAGTCCCATGTAATAGGGGGCGAGCCTATTGCCGTTTTTCGGGTACATTTCCAGACTCCGTGCTGTTACTGAGAATTTCCTAATGGAAAAACCCAGTAATACTTTGCCCGACCCGGGAATTGAACCCAGGACCTCTAGATCGCACGGCACATACTTGTACCGCGAGACCACGAGGCAGTCTTGAATCAATCTTCATACATTATATATGTATGTTTCACTTCGAGTCACTGGCATCGGCTAACAAGTTTTAGGTCTTAATCCACCATACAGTCCTAATAATCGTGGAGTAATTAAACAATAAAACAAACTGTGGCTTGGTCTCAGATATGCCACATTAAATAATTTTTTTTTAAAGTATTTGTTCAACAAATATTGTTTCTAACTCATATTAATAATAGCACACTCATCCGCTTTCTAAAAATAAATTTTAATCTAAAAATAAACAAAACCATCAAAATTCTTCATAAAAAGCTCCGACACCTGCACAAAAGCTCAAAATAAAACCAATGGAAAGTTTTCAATCATGCAAACTGGCAAAGTTTACGGTCCACCCACATCTTCAATTAGTTCTGAGCGTCAAAGCCCTGCTCGAAGCCTTTGTACTGGCGCTCGCAGATTTTTGCCAGATAACCCTGTTAGCTCGTATATGTGGACGCACCACGCATACGTAAAACCGTAAAAGGTTCATTGACATTTACTCGATGGTATTCTGTTTGGGTTTTATTAATTTGTTTTATCTGTTTGTGTACTCACAATAGAGTGAAAAAGTGTTAACACTAGCACCTGGTATATAAGAGTTTATGAATAATTTTTTTGCTCTGGGTTAAAGGTGTTATTAAAAAGCGCCTGGAACTTAATCCTTAGCTGGTTGCAGAAATGTAGTTCTCTTCGAAAACACAGGCGTGAATTAAAGGGAGAAAAATAACATGGAGCAAAAATTTGAGAAAAATTTTTTTGGTTGTTTTTTTACAAGAATTTTATAACATCAAGTCTACCGAGCAAGACCTTGATGAAGTACTTGTGTATTTTGAAAGTCTTAGCATGCGTAATCTCTAAAACAACATTTAAATGACGATTAGATCCCTTAGTGCTTGTGGATGAATTTAATAAATGCACCATTGGTCTGCTAATACTAAATTCCGCTCTAGATTTCAATGGCGAATTAAAAATTAATATGGGCAGTAAGTAGCAATTTCAAGATTATTAATTTTTGTAGGCACGTGAATTAGAGATCGTCTCGTCTTCGAATAATTAGAAGTAAACAACGTTACTTTCATATATTATATCCTTTATAAAATTTCAGTAAAATCAGCAGGAAACATCCAATACAAAATAAAAGTACTATAAAAAATGTTCCGGCGAGTAATTCGACAAAAGCCGTTCCTGTAAGGACGTACCTTTGGAAATAAAAATGTCCAAATCATGGAGTGACAAAAAAATTCTTCACAATCAAACTTTTTCCATTTTCAACGACGAAAGAGCTTTAGGCGTAAGCCGCAGTGAATGTGAAAACAGCGTTACAGATCTGTAATATATTTTTATCGTAAATAGAATTGACAGCCCCGAGGTGCAGTTGGCTGGGAAACTAGAGGCAGCGGGTTCGATCCCAGCACCGAGACAAATGTTTGTGTGAACCACAAATATTTGTTTCGGGTCTGGTTGTTTATGAGACCGGAAAGCCTCTCGTAGTTTCTGATACCCACGACACAGGACTTGTATTTTAGTATGGGGTCAGGACTATGAAGTATGTGACAGTTGGGTGAATTTATTTATTTCTTTGTTTTTTTATTGTCTCAGATCCTGGCCCTGGTAAAATATTGAATTTAAAGATTTTTTTAAATTATAACGTAGTTTGCTTTGGATTATTTTTCGGACGTTGCACGAGATACTGATTGGATTTCAATCTCGCTACGGTGTTTAAGATCTTACTCCTCCATCTAATTAAACGAATACTAATTGAAAGAAATTATCTTATATGACGACATAAAAAATTAACTAACCTAACCTAACACTTAAATCGATAGCCAGTACACAAACTCATAGAAAGGTCCTTTAATGCCCATTATTATAAATAAACATATATAATACGGATTAGAAGTTACGTACATCATGGATTTCATTTATATTTTACTATCTCATCCTCGTGGTCTCGCAGTACAAGTATGTGCCGAGCGATCTAGAGGTCCTGGGTTCGATTCCCGGGTCGGGCAATGTGTTATTGGGTTTTTCCATTAGGAAATTCTCGGTAACAGCACGGAGTCTGTAAATGTGCCCGAAAAACGGCAATAGGTTCGCCCTCTATTACGTGGAACTGATGCATACCTGGCGAAATGTGGGTGCAGAAATGCACTTCTGCCTACCCCTTCGGGGAATACAGGCGTGAGTTTATGTATCTCATATTTATTAAGCAGCTACATGGTACAGTTCAGAATCGCTTTAGTAAATTTTACAAGATAACTGCTTCACAATCAACTGTGTCATGGGCTGAACATTCTAGTGAAGGAATCCTTCAAAACTTATCTGAGTGATGACGCCGCTCAACATATTTCGCTTTTATGAAGTTGGTCTTGGCCGGAATATTTACGCTTAAGGCACGGAGCACAATCATTGTTGTTTAACGACTTGCGTGAATTAGCAACATTTGTTTCGTGAACAATTGTTGATATTTCTTTATACAGCTTACATACATATTGTTAGCCTAAATAGTAATATTTAGTAATTATAAATGTACATACATACATAATCTCACGCCACAGGCGTTACTTCCATAGAAGCCCAAAAGCCCAGGTTGCCTTAAAAAAAATCGAATAATAATCTTTAAGCTTTAATCTTTATTTAACAAAAGCCATTTTACATATAAATGAGAATATACTGACCCCACAATAAACAATTATAAATTAGACATTACAATTAACGTTTAACGCTTTTGGGCTTCTATGGAAGTACCGCCACTGTCTCACGCCTGTATTCCCTGAAGAGGTAGGCAGAGGTACATTACTGTACCCACATTTCGCCATTTATATGTCAGCCCCACGTAATAGGGGGCGAGCCTATTGCCGTTTTTCGGGCACATTTCCAGACTCCGTGCTGTTACTGAGAATTTCCTAGTGGAAAAACCCAATAACACTTTGCCCGACCCGGGAATCGAACCCAGGACCTCTAGATCCCACGGCACATACGTGTACCGCGAGACCACGAGTCAGTCAAAAAATATATGTATTTAATTATAAAAATATATGTATTTAATATAATATTCCTTACAATATTATATTTTTAAATTATTAAAAGCTTATGCGTACGGACTTTTTATTACCTAATATAATTATTGTAGTAATAGTAAAGTGCATAATGATTATTTTATTACTTATAAGTATAATTAAAATTGACAATAACTTTAATGAGAATATAATCTCGATTAATATAAATTGATTATTGGACTTTGTAAAAATATTTAAAAATAAGACCGTCAATTGACAGCCCCGTGGCGCACTTTGGCTAGACACCAGCTTGCGAAACGAGAGGCCGCGGGTTCGATCCCCGCACCGAGACAAATGTTTGTGTGATCCACAAATATTTGTTTTCGGTCTGATGTTTTCCTTGAATGTTAAAGTAAGTGATAATTCATTATGAATATACACATAACTTCGAAAAGTCAGAGGTGTGTGCCTGGAGTTTGAACCTGCGACCGCCAAGATTCTCGACCCCCATATCTCGAGGCCATCACGATTTCATAAATATGATTAGACAAAAAATATTCTGAAATACTAGTTGAATCCAGATAGAGAATTGACTGCCTCGTGGTCTCGCGGTACAAGTATGTGCCGTGCGATCTAGAGGTCCTGGGTTCGATTCCCGGGTCGGGCAAAGTGTTATTAGGTTTTTCCATTAGGAAAAATCCTCAGTAACAGCACGGAGTCTGGAAATGTGCCCGAAAAACGGCAATAGGCTCGCCCCCTATTACGTGGGACTGATACATACCTGGCGAAATGTGGATGCAGAAATGCACCTCTGCCTACCCCTTCGGGGAATACAGCCGTGAGTTTATGTAAATGGCAATAGGCTCGCCCCCTATTACGTGGGACTGATACATACCTGGCGACATGTGGGTGCAGAAATGCACCTATACCTACCCCTTCGGAGAATACAGGCGTGAGGCTATGTATTTATGTAGGTACAATACAACACTCGACAAACGACAACACAGACAGCTAACTAACAAAATGAAAAAGCATCGAGCATTCTCGAAACTTTCCTTCATTATCTTTATTTCGCGTTTACATGGATACTGTACAGCGCCCCCTAGTGGCTGTCGAGGCCTCGTAAAAGTTTCCATTGAAGACGGCATTCATCAACTGACCGCCGCCACAAATGTATTCAACACAAAACGAGTAAACAGCGTTGTATGCTTAACAAAGAACAGAAAAGTGGCCGGTGGTCTGTCTAGACTAGACAGGGCCGTACTATTTGTTTGTTTAAGAGCCTGTGGGTTTTTCATTAGCCAATTTAAGTGAATGTAGACGTTTTCGATGAGTAATAGAGTGAAAGTTCCCGTATTATTCATTATAATTACTTTTTGTTATTATACTGTTTTCTTTCGTATTTCTAGCATAAAAAATATAATTATTTAAAAAAAGGTCCTAAAATAGATCTAAACTTATAAAGTTACGCTTTAGTCCAATCAGACTTTTAATAGTAACAAATATTTTATGTTACAAATTACATGTCTAGTTAAAATAAAAACATACCATGCCATTGTTATACAATAAAGTATGTCGCATGCATTGGCGGTACTTCCATAGAAGCCCAAAAGCCCAACTTGAGTAACAAAATTCCGATCTTTATGCTTTAAATCTCTATTTAACAAAACCAATTTGACATATAAATGAGAATATTCTGACCTTATACATAATTATAAACTAGACATTATAAATTAACGCGTAACGCTTTTGGGCTTCTATGGAAGTACCACCACTGGTCGCGTGAATTTCTGATCAGCCTGTGTTTCACTGGCACGATTCCAGATTCCGTGCTACTGCTGAGAATTTTCTAATTGAAGAACCCATATTGCCCAACCCGGGAATCAAACCCGGAACCTAGTAATTGCACTGTACAAACTATTACCGCAAGACCACGAAGCAGTTCACGAGTAAATAATATATAAAAAAAAAAAATACACCCAACAGTCACTTACATAGTTCTGATCCCACACTAAGATACAAGTCTTGTGTCGTGGGTATCAGAAACTACGAGAGACTTTTCGGTCTCACATACACCCAGACCCGAAACAAATATTTGTGGATCACACAAACATTATCCACCAAATCTGTGAGAAACTACAAAAGCGCTTTAAAATTCCATGCATTACAGAATTGGATTCAATTATCGTCTACCCGTAGTAGGGCGCGCGATAGTTTCAGACATTGGAACCCGCTGTTTAGAAAATGGCGTGGGATTTTCACTCGCGTTTCCCTTTGCGGTGTTAGTGAAAATACTGGATGCAAAGCTTCATGTGTAACCGCGTTTATTTGAAAACAAGGTTTGGGTACTGTCGTAACATATAATGCGTTTTATTTATGATTAAGGTAATGCTAACGGTGAAGAAAAACATCGGGAGGATGTATGCTTCATATTTCTTCAGGAGGATTATCTGTAGTCTGTGAGATATTATCAGATGCCCAGTTGATTATGATGTAGCTGTACATCGGATATTTTTTAAATATTTAGAAATACCTTTAACATTATTCAATTCATCATCATCAGGCGAAAAACGTCCATAACTGGACAAAGGCCTCTCCTAAAAACTTCCATAGCGTTTTGTTAGAAGCGATATGCATCCAACGGCATTTTATATTTTTTTAAAGAAAAATAAAGAACTAATCCAAAAACAAACACACAAACGCTAAAATGATACCTTTCAAAATGATTACAGAAAGATTTTTTTTCTAATTTCATTTATAAACCACGAATTTTAAAGTACAATGGATAAAAATATTATTTATTATGTGTATATATAAAAGTAAAATTCTGAATTCATCATCATCAGCTCATATACGTCCCACTGCTGGGCACGGGCCTCCTCTACTATTGAGAGGGTTTAGGCCTTAGTCCACCACGCTGGCCTAGTGCGGGTTGGCGGACTACACACCTAGGAAATTCCTAAGAACTTTTTTTAGGTGTGCAGGTTTCATCACGATGTTTTCCTTCACCGTTAAAGTACGTGATAATTCATTATGAATACACACATAACTTCGAAAAGTCAGAGGTGTGTGCCTGAGGTTTGAACCCGCGACCGTCGAGATTCTCGACCGCGTGCCCAAACCTCGAGGCCATCACGACTTAAATTCTGAATTACAAACGGAAAAATATCACCAAAGTTACTGGTGCACTGCCGTAAAATACATCTGCCGGAACATTTTTTATACATTTGGCAAGATTCGCTATCGAGGCATCAGAGTTGCATTACTGCATTTGCATAGCACTTTTGTCCATATTATTTTGGGAAAATATTGGTGATATTGCCAATCTGTGTGTATCTCTAACTGGAGTTCGGGCCATTGTATTTTTAGCCGAAATGGTAGGAGAAAAGATTGGTTTTAGGCTGCCATGGTAAACCGTTTTTTAGTTCGAGATGATGTAATATGTATGTAAGGAATTTCAATGTGGTCTTACTGTGAATCTAAACACTGTGGGCACGATCTGAACACCAAAACCTTTGTTAGATAAGAAAATATTTGTAGGTATCAGGTTAGAACTGTTTGATAGTTACTTCTATTTGTATTAAAGTAAGCGATGCGGCTGGAAAAGTTAGACATCTTACCTTGCAATTTTAGAAACAAATTATAATATTTTTTCCCTCCTTGAAAATGCTAAGTCCTGCACAAGAGAATCTTGATTACTTCATCGAATCACCGAAAACCACTTCGGTAGAGCCAAGCGGAAGCCTCAAATTTTCGCAAAATCATTTTGCATAACCGATAAATCTCACCAGTGTACATTCTGACACGTACACCCGAGTTCCGAGCACCTGGCTTTATCCACCATTTGTGAACACGTAGTATCATAACCGTGCTTGTGAACCACCTAACTATCGTTGGAACATATCTATACATCTATACAAATAAATAAAATTGGAGTATCTGTTTTTAATATTGAAATAACCGCTTTTTAATAAATGCGGG
Organism: Hemaris fuciformis; assembly: GCA_907164795.1. NCBI lineage: Eukaryota > Metazoa > Arthropoda > Insecta > Lepidoptera > Sphingidae > Hemaris > Hemaris fuciformis. The sequence goes on along the minus strand of OU015450.1, from coordinate 11,588,710 downwards.
TGTATACACCGTACATATACCAAAATAACGTTTCTTACAATTTTTGTCTGTCTGTCTGTTTGTTCCGGCTAATCTCTGAAACGGATGGACTGATTTTGACGGGACTTTTATTGGCAGGTAGCTGATGTAATAAGGAGTCACTTACGAAAAAAAAATTGGCTATTAGGCGGAACGAAGTTCGATGGGTCAGCTAGTATTGAAATAACCGCTTTTTAATAAATGCATATGGATATATACCAAAATCACGTTTTTTACAATTTTTGTCTGTCTGTCTATTTGTTCCGGCTTATCTCTGAAACGGTTGGACCAATTTTAACGGGACTTTCACTGGCAGATAACTGATGTAAAAAAGAGTAACTTAGGCTACTTTTATTTTAGAAATTTTATTAATTTTATTAATAAACAATAACAAAAATACTATTCCGCGCGGGTGAAGTCGCGGGCACAGCTATTTCAAATAAATGTGTTGTGTGAAGTTTCGATTTTTTGACTCAGTTTGATTCAATATTCTAAGTTTCAGGACATAATTTAAATAAGAGAGTGTATAAAGTGGATACCTGTATTTCATGAAATAAAGACTTGGCGAAAGATAAAAATACTGACAGGCTTATAGAATGTAATAACGACTTAAAGTTTTATTAATTATCTCAAACCAGTTGCAATAGGTATGTTAAAAGATTTCAATATATACATATTTTATTTGTAAAACAAAACTAGCTGTACTGTTACTGTATAGGCATGAGAGTACGAGGATTTTTTTTAGGATTCCGTACCCTTTGGGTAAAACGGGACCCTATAACTAAGACTTCGCTGTCCGTCTGTCACCAGGCTGTATTTCAGGAACTGTGATAGATAGACAGTTGAAATTTTGACAGGTGATGTATTTCTGTTGCCGCTATAACAACAAATACTAAAAAGAAAACAAAATAAATAAATATTTAAGTAGGGCTCCCATATACCAGACATGATTTTTTGCCGTTTTTATAAATAATGGTACGGGACCCTTGGTGCGCGAATGCGACTCGCACTTGGCCGGTTTTTTGTTAATATTTTCATCAACTTGAATAAAGCTTGACCATCTGTGTGTTTACGTGTATCAAGGCTCGCAACTGTGTCGACTACCAAAACAAATTATTTGTTATTTCTCGTTAACATTCATACATACGAGTATATGCATACATATATTTGTTGAGACTTGGATTTTACTTGAGCCTCAATTCTAATCCCCAATATTTGGACATACGTAATAAAATTGAACCCGAGACCGGAGCAAGGCCATAAATTTCAGAATACAACATACACAATTGCTTTTAAACATACTTTTTTGAATCGATGCGGGGCGGGCGCTTTATTTCGATTTTACTACCCCAGGAGAAAAATTTCAACCCCAGTTTTTATATTTCGTACTTCGTCCGATTGAGTTATTGAACTATATGCTTTTACAGCTGTTTTTGTGTTGTAGGAATAATAGGTTTGCGGATAATGGAAGTCGTGATGATCTCGAGGTTCAAGCCCCAGGCACACACCTCAGTCTTTTTGAAGCTATGTGTGTATTTATAATGAATTATCACGTACTTTAACGATGAAAGAAAACATCGTGATAAAACCTGCACACCTAAAAAGTTTCTAAAAATCTACATCTAAATAAAAATAAATAAAATAAAATAAAATAAAAGTAAATCTACATGAGGGAAATAGAATGAAGATTTTTATTTTGTTTTATGCGTTTTTTTTTGTTATTCCAGCAATAAATTACTTCTTACTATCGTTTTTTTACCAATGGAATTTTATTTTTGAAATTGATTATAAGAAAATTCTATGAAAGAATCGAAGTATCGAAGACATAGGTATCTCCATTGTATTGAGGGACAAGAAATCACAGTATAGGAATGATGTTTTAATTTAATAAAAACAAAGCTGATTAAAAATATTATTGAGAATCACATATTTCTATTTCTAGACTGCCTCGTGGTCTCGCGGTATAAGTATGTGCCGTCCTGGGTTCGATTCCCGGGTCAGGCAAAGTGTTATTGGGTTTTTCCATTAGGGAATAAACAGTAACAGCACGGAGTCTGGAAATGTGCCAGAAAAACGGCAATAGGCTCGCCCCCTATTACGTGGGACTGATACATACCTGGCGAATGGTGGGTGCAGAAATGCACCTCTGCCTACCCCTTCGGGGAATACAGGCGTGAGTTTATGTATGTACATATTTCTAACCATTTAAAAGAACACCTAACACCTACAAATAGAAGAAACATTTGTCTAACATTTCCAGGTACATAAATCATCATCATCATCAGCCCATATACGTCCCACTGCTGGGCACGGGCCTCCTCTACAACTGAGAGGGTTTAGGCCTTAGTCCACCACGCTGGCCTAGTGCGGGTTGGCGGACTACACACCTAAGAAATTCCTACGAACTTTAGGTGTGCAGGTTTCATCACGATGTTTTCCTTCACCGTTAAAGCAAGTGATAATTCTTTGTGAATACACACATAACCGCGAAAAGTCAGGGGTGTGTGCCTGGGGTGTGAACCTGCGACCGTCGAAATTCTCGACCACGCGCCTAAACCTCGAGGCCATCACTGCTTATCTACCGTACATAAATACCCTTCAGCTATTGTGACGGACGTAATCAAATTCGTTACAAAAAGCTTTTGTGTCTTCCCAAAAAATTCTTTCCTCAAGTCCACTCATTTGTTAGATGGGCTTAAATAATTGCTTTACTTAGTACAGATCTTTTCAGGACTAATTTTACTTGATGAAGGTTAAGTTAAGTCGATCCAATTAGCTTTGAATAATTGTGGGCTGCAAAATATTTTCAAGTAGATAATTCCTTTGTGTGGCTATATTATTGTATTTAAGTTATTATTATCGTTTCCACGTTATTTTTTTCCTTACAAGGAACTTTGTTAAAACATTTTTTATTATAACTATTACGTATTAAAAGTGTAATTGGGTTTTTCCATGAGGAAATTCTCAATAGCACGGAGTAAGGAAAAGTGCCCGAAAAACGGTAATAGGCTTGCCCCTTATAGCGATACTTTGCGAAATGTGGGTGCAGAAATGCACCTTTACCTACCCCTTCGGGGAACACAGGCGTGAGATTATCTGTGTATGTATGTTTTTATTCTAAGGTTTTTTTTTAAATTTTGTAAATTGGTAAGGTAGATACGAATTTACACAAAAAAAATGTTATTTTGCTAAAGCACAAGTGAGAAGAATTACATAGTTTCTTTCAAATTTAACCGTTTAAATTAAAATCAATCCGTTTAAATAATATAATAATTAAGAATATTTTTTAATTTCGTGATTTAAGAAAAAATAATTTCAGTTTTCGACTTTTGAAAATCCATATTAAAAGTATTATCACCGATCAACGAATGTCACTAATAATGCCAATATTATTTATTACGGGTCATCGCATCCAAAATCTAGACATAAGTTTGAAAACTGTAAATTCAGTTGTGGACGCTCAGACACAGGAAATGTCGGTTTTCACCGGCGTCCGGGACTTAGTGCCAGCCCCGAGCCGCACTATTTCACGTTTAACGGTCTCACACCTCGGATATGTTCTGTGTACTGCAATAAGATTTTACCACCTTTGTTACAGGCAAGTACCAATAAAAATGTTCATCTTAAGCACTTTAGAAATAAGAACGAAAATATAAATGAAAATAAGTATACACATGAATAAATAAATAAAGACACCCATACACATAGTTCTGACCCCACATTAAGATACGAGTCTTGTGTTGTGGGTGGCAGAAACTACGAGAAACTTTTCGGTCTCACAAACACCCAGACCCAAAACAAATATTTGTGGATCACACAAACATGAGTCTCGATGCGAGGGTCGAACCCGCGGCCTCTCGTTTCGCATGCTGGTGTCTAGCCAAATGCACCACGGGGCTGTCAAAATACACACATACATATTTTAAGTCGTAGACAATGGTGTATTTCTGCACCCATATTTCGCTAGTCTCATGATATTTGAATATTTCCTAAGTACTGAATCGTCGATGATCCCAATCTCACGGACAAAGTGGAGTCGTTAGGACTGCGGAGAGACTTCGGGTCTCTCTGTGTGTTCTATCGACTCTCCCATGGGGAGTGCTCTGAGGAACTGTTCAGCATGGTACCGTCGTCACCTTTTTACCATCGCACTACCAGACATCGCAGTGGAGTTCATCCATACTACCTGGAGACAATCCGTAGTAGTACGGTGCGTTTCCAACGTTCCTTTCTACCACGCACGTGCAAGCTCTGGAATGAACTCCCTGCCTCGGTGTTCCCCGAGCGCTATGACTTGTCCTTCTTTAAACGAGGCTTAAAAAGAGTGTTCACCACACGGTAGGCAGCGGCTGGGTTGTGCCCCTGGCATTACATTAGTCCATGGGTGGCGGTAACCGCTTACCATCAGGCGGACCGCTTGCTCGTCTGCCTACTAATGCAATAAAAAAAAAAAAAAGTAATTGCCATTACTGGCTCGTTATCAAACACTATGCTACTCAGAAATCCAAAAACCCTATTAAATTTATGTCCAATCAGGGAAGCGATTCTGGAACCCAAACCAACAATCCCATAAAATATATCTGCATGAAGCCGAAACCTCTCAACACGCCTTAAAACCTTTCAATCTTCGCGGACCATTTACCAAGCAGTTCACGTTACCGCCGCGTCCACTTTCATTTTTAAATCAAAACCTTCAACAAACACTTTATCCAAAGACAGACGGTCAAAGAACAGCGAAACCCACTCTCAGCAGGAAGTCGGGAAATGGCAGGGCATCCGTTCGGGATGGTCGCGTGAAGTCTTAATTTTTGCTTTGTTTACTTACTCAAGACGTGCTTAATGTTCCCTAGTGTTATTTATGACGGTTAGGTATCATTGCTAAGGATTCTTTCTTGGATATAACTATTGTATTCCTGTACAGTGATCCAAGGGTTGAGGAGAAAAATAAATAAAAAAAAAGAAGAGTTTTAATGGTATGGTTGTTTTGGAATTCTATGTGTAAATATATTCATAAAAAGGTGATTAGGTAAAAAGTACGTTATTCTTTTATCATAATACCGATAAACTTAAGTTAAATTATAAAAATATATGTAATATAAAAAATTGTACTTTTAGCATCAAAAGTCAAGGCAAAAAATAAGCAATATCGAAATTTGCATACGTAAATTGCGCATGAAGTTTCAAAAAGTCAAGATGAAATATTAAAATGACAGATCGCCTCACTCGCCCCTCGCCGCGAAGCTATGAAGGCGCGGTAGCTTTAGCGGTCAGTCTAAAACCTCCTTTATAGCCCCTATAAGGAAGTACCTGTATATCCGACCAGAGAACATTTTGTATTCACAAATTAAAACCAAAAACTTCTCGTACATCGTTCCTGATAGACGTAACACATTTTTATCCTTGGGTAATTTAAGAGGTGTTTTGGAATCATTTTCGTATTTCGTATTTTTAGGGTTCCGTAACTCAAAAGGAAAAAACAGAACCTTATAGCATCACTTTGTTGTTCGTCTGTCTGTCAAGGACCTTTTTCTCAGGAACGCGTAGAGGTATCAAGCTGAAATTCATATAAAATACTCAGGTCTATTGTCTCTTAAAGCTGTGAAAAAATCAAACTTCTATATTGTTGGGTGAATATATTATTACACTTACATATTTTGTGCGCCTTCTCGAACCCTATTATCACTGTAAATTTCACAAACTAACGCGTAACTGTATCCATGGAAACCAACAAAGCAGCCATCACCTTCTATATTCTATCTAATTCCGTCTACCGTAAGATATAGGTCCAAATAAGCGCGAACCATCCCACCCTAGAGGAGTCCTAATCCATCCGCCGCCTTTTTTCGAGTCACCGGACCATCGTGTTGCAAGTCGTCTTACACTACGCCGCCTAAACGTGCTCTACGCTTGGCTATCTATACTAATATATATAAAGCTGAAGAGTTTGTTTGTTTGTTTGGTTGAACGCGCTAATCTCAGGAACTACTGGTCCGATTTGATTAATTCTTTCATCGTTAGAAAGCCTATTTATCGAGGAAGGCTATAGGCTATATAACATCACGCTACGACCAATAGGAGCGGAGCACCAATAAATAATGTTTCAAAATCGGGAGTATTTTTTTCCTTTTGGGAACTTCTGCTGCGTGCGCTGCGGAAACGGTTAAAGTTTCGCTAAAATAATGTATGACAAAATTGTTCCCCTTTAAAAGTTCTAAAAAAAAGTCCGCGACGGCATAATTATGTCCATCTTTTAAGGTTGGCTCACTATAAACTTTTTTATGCTAAGCAATTTTGTTATAAAATAAAGCATTATTTGTGAAGGTATTTTCATAAAGATGATATTAATCCTTATCCAAATAAATACGTTATTCATCACAAGTATTTAATTTAAAAGAAATTTGCCCTGTACATCATTTGATTTCAATGAGTATCTTAGAAGATATCGCAGTTTTAAAATAACACCGCAGCGAAAAAATTATCAAGCGCGCAATTATGATGTACGAGTACAAGGCGCCGGCCGGCTGGTGTGCGGCGGCACACGTTTCACGTCTATTTAACCGATTTGAATGATTTTTTGGTATGGACATAAATGGGACTCTGTGGAGTAAAATATACTACTATTTTCTTTCTGAAACCAACCCTGAAGTCTACGCGGACGGAGTCGCGAGCAAAAGCTAGTAACATTATAAATTGCATCTAACCTTCTGACAACTGAGCATTTACTGAAATCACCTCCAACTACGGCCGAATATACTTTACAAAGCATTAAACTATTTTTGTTGTAAACGCCGAGACCTTGCCATTTAAATAAAACATAATTCACTAAAACAAATGTTTCTATATATTATTTGACATTGAGGATATTTGTGTTTAGATATTTTTTCATTAAGGCATAAGTAGGTTAGTTGTATAAATAAAACAAGTTATTAAATTTTCATTAACAAATTATTTTGTTGTTTTGGGAATTGATGCTACATGAAGGACGGTCGTCCTTTGTCGAAATAAGAAGTTCAAAAATATTCGGCCTTTATTTTTTTATTTATAAACTCTTTATTGTACATTAAGAAACAATGAACAAAACAATAAACAAATAGAATGAAGTAAATACAATTATTTATTATTAAAAGTATTTAGCTCTTTATAAAGTACGCCAGGTGTCAGTCAGGAGGCTAAATATTAATTCAATCCACATTCAGAAGGTAAACACACCACAATATAGTCACGATACCACCTAATCCCACCTGGCCGTCTAGTACACCCCCAATTCCTGGAACTACGTCTAAAATTACAGCAGATAATAGAACTGGCTCGGTTCCAGATGGCCTGCCCGATGACGGTTGGTCGGATTAAGCCGCTGTTTGCACAACGACGGTGTTTTACGTACAGGCGCATCCTTTATTGCACCTTGATAAGTGTTTTTACTCACGGCACTAGTGGGGCTTAAATGCAGATGGTAGTGTTGTGAATTGTTGTTTATTTAGCTTGAAATAGGTAAATTTGCTTCATTAAGAAATAATTTAGATTTTTTGTTCGAAGTAGTGATAGCCTAGAGGTTTATCGGCGAAACCAGTTCAAACCCCAGGCACACACATATCTGACTTTTCGCAGTTATGTGTGTATTCACATTGAATTGTCACGTACTTTAAATGTGAAATGGAACATTGTGAGGAAACCTGCACACCTTCTTAGGAATTTCTTAGGTCTGTAGTCCGCCAACCCGCATAAGGCCAGTGTGGCGGGCTAAGGCCTTCACCCTCTTAGTATTAGAGGAAGCCCGTGCCCAGCAGTTGGACGTATATGGGCTGATGAATGAATGAAGGATTAAAAAAAAATCGTCGAGCTCGATTTAGCAATTACCTTATTGGTAAAGAAACACAAAAGATTGTTCAAAAGTATCAATACCAACTAGGTTGCATGCCGCTTCCACCAGGTCATTTTGTATGTCTTTACAGAAATTCTATGTTTAGAAGTGGACACCTGGCTTGACGCTTGAAGAAAGTAATAAATTATCGATGTAGAGTAGAAATTACATAATTTCTCAGTGGAACAAAGAAAAAAAGACGCTATGTTTCCTGCAACATCAAAAGCTTGCTAAAAAAATAAAACAGAAATGTTTTTTTACGCCATGAAGTTCTTACATTCAATGAGCAGTCCCATGTGATAGTAGTACAACAACGGCAAGACAACTGATTAAAATTCCAGTCAATTCATCTCTACCTTTCAATTTTCTTTACGACAATATCTTCTTTCTGAGATCATCAAATATGATATTCATCTGAGGCAAAAACAGATCATTTTCGTATTATGACATCACCAGATTTATTACGACTTCCCCGCTAGTTTTCCATCCAACCCGTGCTATTGTAATAAAAAAAATCCACAAAGAACGCGAGCGGATAAATCATTTTTCATGTGAAATACGATCGCATAAAGCGTTTCCGAAAGCAATTAGTTCCTGTTACGACCGCAGACGTGGGACACGAAAAAACAATAGCTACTCACTGTGCCAGGTAAACGTCGAAGTTACACACATAATACCTAGATTTTATGGCTAAGTGTGTGTAAGTGGGTGGGTTATTTTTGTAAATAAATTCAGAAACAGAGATATAAAACTTCTACGTTTGATTGAGTCATTAAAACCAATGTTTTATTTCACCAAGCTTTTAGGTATTGATATTATTATTAACTTTCCATATTTTTATGTTATAATTAAATAACTATACTATTATATATATAATTTTTATGTTATAAATTAAATAATTCAATTTGGATATGATTGCTTCGATTAAGAAACAAACAGAGTGTTAAGACAACCTTAATATAACTGAGAATAGATTACACTAAGATTATAATATCAGTCGCTGTCAACAGTGAATAATCTGCTGCCAATAATAGCGTTAATAAAACCGCCGCGTTTTACAGTACCAGTGCGTAGTAACGTTAATAAAAATAAATACTGTAATATAGAGGAGCGTAGCAGGGTTTACGATATGACCACAATAATTTAATAGCGGCGCGTGTATTTATTTAGCTACAAGATATTGAACGGTTACTTTATGGCTGTACCATACCTTTTTTTTTTTTTTTTTTTTTTTTTTTTTTTTTTTTTTTTTTTTTTTTTTTTTTTTTTTTTTTCACGCGGGGAAAATCCATTTACGGACCATCCCGCCCCGGAGGGGCGAGGGTGTGTCGGACTCACCGGCGCCTTCCGACCCAGCATGGATGTTACCGCCCGTGATGTGCTCGGGCGGCCGCTGGGCCGGGTCCCTACCAAAATCAATGCGCCGTCATACCGACTAAAAACCCCGCGACGGCCACCATCAGCGCATTCAACGAGGCGGCCCCGGAATACCCTGAAGCCAGAGCTATGGATTGCACCGGGACCGCCTCTGCGCGGTGCCAAGAGGCACACCAAGCAGATATTATTTACACCTGGGGGGCCGCCAAGGTAGGGACGGCGGCCCCGTGTGGCCTCTGGGCGCCGGGCTACGTGTTGACCCGGCGCCTCCTACGTCGCCTGTTGCGACGAGCGGGATCGGTCTGCTCCCGATCCCGCTCCGCGCTCTCCTTCTGCGAAATGACACGTTCGCAGAAGGAGAGCATAGCTTTCCACGACCTCCGGCTGCCGACCATGGCGGCGACCACAGTCGGCAGCGAGAGGTCTCTCCCCACGACCGCTACCAGAGCGCTGCGCTCCTCGTCCCAGGCTGGGCACTCCTCAAGCGTGTGCTGGGCCGTGTCCTCACGGCAGTTGCCACAATGGTGGCACACGGCGGTCTCCTCCACTCCGACGATGCGACACAGGTACGCACCGAAGCTGCCGTGCCCGGTGAGCACCTGTGTCAGCCGGAAGGTCGGCGCACCGTGGCGCCTGTCCATCCACTGCTGGAGGACAGGACGCACTGCCGCGACGGTCGCCACGCCAGCACTTGGACTCTCCAGCCTGGAACGCCACTCCTCCACGGCGGCGCTGCGGAGGGAGGCCAACATGGCCTCGACCTCTCTTGGGGCCGGTCTCTGTCCGGTTCGCCGGTACGCCTCCTCCCGCCAGAAGAACACTGACGAGAGGGACTTGGCGTCCAGCTCCCAGGGCAGAGTACCCGCCAAAACGCAGGCCGCCTCGTGCGAAATCGTGCGGTACCCTCTAACGATTCGCTGCGCCACCATACGTTGCGGACGATGCAGCAAGCGGACGCAGCGAGCGCCGAGGGAATTGGCCCACACGGGACACCCGTAGGCTGTACCATACCTGCGATCGGGTTATCCTTAGAAAATTCTATTTCTAAATATTCTGTATATTGTTCCGAGTGGTCTTTGTTCTTATTTATGATTTTGTGTGGTCAGGATTTTCTTGAATAGTACAATACAAAATGAAAACAGTAGAAAGTTAAAAATATTAAAATGTTTTATCTTAAAGACCCACTGTGAGTCCCGTTATTATTATTATAACAGCTATAACACGTTTCGAAGCGGCAATAGTTTAAAAAATATTAAAAAGTGTAAAATTGACGATTCAAAAGAACTTGTAGAAGTCTATTTGAATAAAGATAATTTGACTTTGAAAAAGGATTTTAAATGATTTCTTGTCTAAAATAGCGTTTTATCGCCCCCGGGTGGGTTCGAACCACCAACCTTTCGGTTAACAGCCGAACGCGCTAACCATTGCGCCACGGAGGCTGTTGTTGGGCTATCTAAAGAAGGAGATAACTTTTAAATTGCTTAATCATACTAAAACATAGTATCTTACACGCCCGTGTTTGTGTAATACAATATGATAGTCAATAGCACGTACATACTTTACACTCAACATCATCATCATCATCACCAGCCCATATATGTCCCACTGCTGGGCACGGGCCTCCCCTACAACCGAAAGGGAGGAGAGAGGGTTTTTGGCCTTAGTCCACCATGCTGGCCTAGTAGCTGGCGGACTACACACCTAAGAAATTCCTAAGAAGCTTTAGGTTGCAGGTTTCATTTCATGCACCAATAAAGGCTAAAGTGCATGCCCAAAAAGACAAAAGTAAATATTTTTTGTAGAATTTTACTAAAACAAGTATGATACGCCCCCGGGTGGGCTCGAACCACCAACCTTTCGGTTAACAGCCGAACGCGCTAACCATTGCGCCACGGAGGCGCTTGACGACCTAACTAAAAATCGCAAAGCCGTTGCCCTTATTTAAGTTCCATAGCTAAACATTACTGTCATCAATTGGCACGTGCTCTCTCTCTACTTTTGAAAGGGGTTAGGCCTTAGTACATCACACTGGCCTAGTGCAATTTGGTAGGCTTCACATACATAATTATTAATTCCTTAGTGAAATTCCAGGCAGGTTTAACATTTTCTTTCTTTTTATTTAAAATTGTACTATTTATTCTCAAGGCTCAAGTATGTGCCGTGCGATTAGAGGTCCCGGGTTCGATTCAGGGTTGCGAAAAATGTTATTGGGTGTTTCCATTAGGAAACTTTCAGTATCGCCGAGGAGTCCGGACATGTGCCCGAAAAGTGGCAATGACTATTGATTATATGACTATACTAACCCCCCTTATTAAGTGGGACGTATACATACCTGGCAAAATGTGGATGCAAAATGCGAGGTGCCTACCCCTTCAGGGAATACAAGCGTGAAGTTTTGTAATGTACGAACTTACTATTTATTCCCGTCCTTTTTTTGGAAACCACGCCGAAAACATTTCCGGCTGATATTTAAAAATGTAAACAAAAATCAAACGATGGTCAACTGAATATAATCTGAATAAACAAAACACTGTTGGGCTTTGATCATAAAAGCACCGCTTGCATCAACCGCATTCAGCTTCCATAAATATTTGACATCTTTGGTGTGGTCACTCTTTCAAGCGGTTTGTTGTGACACAAATAGTATTAGAATGTTGAGCTAAGGATTGGATTGTGGGCAGCGGCATTCATTTAAGCAATGTGCATGAGATTTTCGGTATAAAAGATTTATATGGATTAATATACTACGGTTCTACTTTAAAATGCTCGTTAATTTCATCATCATCAGCCCACTTAAAAGTCCCACTGCTGGGCACGAGTCTCTTCTACAACTGAGAGAGTTAAGGCCTTAGTCTACCACGCTGGCATAGTGCAGGTTGGCGGACTACACACCTTAGAAATTTCTAAGAACTTTTAGGTGTGCAAGTTTCATCACGATGTTTTAAAGTTCGTGATAATTCATTGTGAATACACACATAACTTCGACAAGTCGGTAGTGTGTGCCTGGGGTTTGATCCCGCGGCTGTCGAGATTCTCGACCGAGTTCCTAAACCTATCTTGTTTTCTCTAAAGTCACAGGTTACACATCAGAGCAGGACCGAGCATGTTAACGTAGTAGTTAAAATAATTCCCGTTTATAAGTAGGACCGCTAATAAATAAGTTTTACAAGTCTGGAATAACCTTATGTGTATTTATTTTACTTTAGGCAAACTCAGAGGTTCTAAAAGGCCGATATGTGCTTTTGACGAACTAAAATAACTGAACATGTCTGACATAGATTCTATAGAATATCTCGGGATAAAAAATACGACTTTTTTGTAGTCATAACGTTGAGTTGAATCTCCCTAAATTGAGCTTAAACTGTAACAAAATTGGCCAACTGGTATTCCATCATCCAAATCACGCTAGGACTAAAAAATGCAATTTTCAAAGTGACCAAGCTAATTAAATTTCAGCAAAGTATTCTAAAACGTGCACAAAGTACTTTGGCGGAGCGTTGAATAATGCCCTGCCCGACGGCATGTGTTAGGAATTTTGCAGAAATTCAATAAAGCGCCTCGGGTCCACCTTTTCCTACAGTGTATGCTGCTGACGGCTGCGGCGAGGGTGCCGGCGAGTGTGTAAGCGGAGCGACTGTGCGGTATATTAATTTGTTTTTTACACGATCGTCTGCGGTACTTCCGATGTAAGTTGAGCATAAAGGTTGCTTAAACCGAATGTGTTTATGGTGTGTATTTTTTATGGTGTTCTTTAGGAACAAGTTAAACTTAAAAGCAATAAGTAAAGACTTAATTTTAATGTCAATTTATATCGTAGGTATAAATAGTCCAGGTGATAACCAATTTGTATTTTAGGTTTCATTGTTCATTCATTTCATTTTTTGGAACTGTGTTGGAGAAAAAAGAAAAGCAAGCTTTCCTGATATTTAGGTGCTATGCCAAGAGCCTCCGTGGCGCAATGGTTAGCGCGTTCGGCTGTTAACCGAAAGGTTGGTGGTTCGAACCCACCCGGGGGCGAACTTTTTGCAAAAATGTTGTAAAAAACGTCTGAACTTTTCGAGGTTTTCGTTTTTTTTCTTCTTATTCATAATGAAGTATCACACTTTAGCAGTAAAAGAAAATATCGTGAAGAAATACCAAATAAGTATGTATGTATGTATGTATTTATGCGTGTATATATATGTATATTATTTATATGTATTTCTGAAGACAGCTGCCACAACTACAACTTTTCATTCCAGTGGGTTGTCTGGAAGAAATCGCAGCTGGCGATAAGACCGCCTGTTGTAACTATATATCTTTTAAGTTGTATGTTATTTATGTTATTTTTCCTTGTATAGTGTACAATAAAGTATATTAAATAAATAAATAAATAAGTACTCTAAAAGAAAATCCTAAGGTGTGTAGTTGGCTCACTCAAAATACGTCTGCGTGGACTAAGACCTAGCCCCTCTCAACTGCAGAAGAGACCAGTGCCTAGCTGTAAACGTATGAGGTCTGATTACAAAAACATATAGAAAATACAGACGCATTGCATTTAACTCTTTGTTTTCCAACTCCTCCTTTTTTTTTTCTGATTAATTTCGTTGCGGGGTCCTGAAAAGTTAATTTCCCTTAGATTCGCTGAGCTTCAGTGCTCGGCGACAATACTGTGCGTGCTGCTGTTGATACTGGAGCACAGGAGTTACAGTGGCGAGTGTGTGGTGGGATAGGGCCAAAAAGGTCATATTAAATCGCTAATCGCTACCACCATAGCACAGCCGATGCGGCTATTTTAATTAACTCCGATACAGGAATTTTCTTTATTACCAACCACCGGAAAAGTGTTGCGTACAATGGCTTTAATTGAGAGATGAAATATTAATTCTCCATTCGTGGCACTGCCAGCTGTTACTGAGTCTATGTTTGTTTGTGTTTTTCAAAAAGCTGACTCGATATCTGAAATTTAGGTGTATTTTTTCATTTGACAGCCTGCGTAGCGCAGTTGGTAAGCGAAATAAGAGACTGTGGGTTAGAACCAACCATCGAGGTAAAGGCCTCAAGACCATCACTACTCTAAGTAGTTGAGGTTTAAGCACGCGGTCAAGTATCTCAACGGTCGCGGGTTGAAACCCCAGGCGCACACCTCTAGCTTTTCGAAGTTATATGTGTATTCACAATGAATTATCACGTACTTTAACGGTGAAGGAAAACATCGTGATGAAACCTGCATACCTAAAAGTTCCTAGAAATTTCTTAGGAATTTCTTTGATGTGTAGTCCGCCAACCTGCATTAGGCCAGCGTGGTGGACTAAGGCCTAAATCCTCTCAATTGTAGAGGAGGCCCGTGCCCAGCAGTGGTACGTATATGAGCTGATGATGATGATGATGATGACAATAATTACTCATTCACCCTAAGCAACTCGCAGAAATACATTTGGCCGTACGAATATTACACAGTACCCCTAAAACAGAGGAACATCGCGGGTCTAAAACAAATTTTGACAGAAAAGCGAATTGATATCACAAAACAATGTCATTACACAGCTGTTATCCTAAAATACATCACGTGCAAAGCATTCTGTTACATTCATCGCAATTGACGAATATTTCACAAGCTTACGGCGTTTTAACTTTGTTTATTTACATGGCAAGTATGTGCGGTGCAATCACGAGGTCTCGGGTTCTATTCCCGGGTCGGGAAAAGTGTTATTAGGTTTTTCTATTAGGAAATTCTTAGTAGCAGCAGTCTGGAATAGTGCCCGAAAAAGGGTAATAGTCTCGCCCCCTATTACGTGGGACTGATACATACTTGGCGAAATGTGGGTGCAGTAATGCACCTCTGCCTACCCCTTCGGGGAATACAGGCGTGAGTTTATGTATTTATGTATATACCCGAAAAAGGGTAATAGTCTCGCCCTCTGTTACGTGAAAAGAAAAACAAAATTAGCGAAATGTGGGTAGAGAAATCTATGTATGTATGTATGTGTTTAAATTGCCCTGTGAAATGACCGCTGTGGTATGGGTATCTATATATTTATAAGTCAAAATATATAATGTTTCCAATCATCAAATATAAAATCTTGTATTACTCTTACACTCGACTGCAGATGCAATGCGGTTTATTACTCAATCGCAAATTTGATCAGTCTTAAGGTACCAAACCGGATTGGCTTGCAACAATATTTTAAACTAGGTTTTCGGCTCATTTTTCGGTTCAGGAATTCCTAAATTGAACAAATATTCAATCGGAATTTGTCACATCTAAATCAAGGCTAGTCAATCGAAGCAACAATACTTAGTGTAGTATCGAAGTACACTATCTATCACGATAAATAACACAACAATTTCAACTCCAAACAGACGCCAACAAATAAGTCCTAATCTCAGTTCACGTCCGGAAAACGCCCACATCAAATAAATTAGAACATAGAAGCACGCGATAATTTCGCTTCCGCACACCCGGCCGAATCTACGATTATTCAAGGATTTACCGACACCTATATTGTGTCGCGCTTAATTTGAAAATATGAGAATGAAAGAACGTTTAATTGCCACCATGACCCCTACTATTGGCTGTTTGTTATAAGTCGTGATGGCCTCGAGGTTTGGGCACGCGGTCGAGAATCTCTACGGTCGCGGGTTCAAACCCCAGGCACACACCTCTGACTTTTCGAAGTTATGTGTGTATTCACAATGAATTATCACGTACTTAAACGGTGAAGGAAAACATCGTGATAAAACCTGCACACCTAAAAGTCTTAGGAATTTCTTAGGTGTGTAGTCCGCCAACCCGCACTAGGCCAGCGTGGTGGACTAAGGCCTAAACCCTCTCAATGGTAGAGGAGGCCCGTGGCCAGCAGTGGGACGTATATGGGCTGATGATGATGATGAGTATAGTGTTCAAATACCTTAACGACTGCGTTTTTGTTGCATTAGAAACTAATCATTACAACTAATGACGAAAGGGAACGTGACTTTTTCCACAGAGTCATATTAAAGCTATATATCGGAAAAAATGCATATTTTTTTATTTTTACCACAAAAGAAATATACCAAAATCTTTTATTAGTATGATAAGATTTAGTGTTTTGTACTGGAGTGTTGAATTAAGAAATAAATAAGCAAATTTACTCAACAGTGACATAATATATAGTTCTGACCGCATACAATGGTATAAATCTTGTGTCGAATGTATCAGGAACTACAAGAGACTTTTTGGTCTCACAAACACACAAAACAAATATTTGTAGGTTTCACAAACATTTGTCTCGGTGCGGAGATCGAACCCACGGTGTTTCTACAAATCCTATCCATTTCATCAATCTAATCGTTCTATTAAAAAGCCTTTACTTACTAAAATTCGAAAAGTAAACTTAACGTAATGTCGTAAATACTACACAAAGACCTCGAACCATTAGTAGGGGCCGTCAAAGGTCCACTGAACGCATAAATTTATGATGGGGACTTTATAAGGGCGCGTTATTTATATTTAAACATGATAAAGACTTATGGACCTTAATCGGGATTACTTATATTCAAACCATCTACCGTTTATCGACCGTAATGGGCTATTAGGTGTTTTCCCGGGATTAACGTTATTAATAATAATTTACAGGGTCCATTATTGCGAAATTCGTGTCGAATATTCGACTTCGGCAGATTTTTGTTGTAATGTTATGTAACACTATTAGTTTTTAAGTTATTTTTATTAAAATTTTGCTCGTTTTGAATCCCAAAAGTGTGTCGAATTTCTAATAGATTGGCGACTGGTGAAAACCTATTTACTGATTGAATTATACCGATATTATTATATACTAACGATTCTGTCTGTATTTAAGGCCGGCGTAATAGTGGACAAAATTTTTATTTTTATTTTATTTTCAATCAGGCGGCCAGTTTTTATGTACTGCCAGGACTTCGATTCTATTTAATTAAAAATAAAAAGACAAATAAAGCCAAAATAATCTAATGTAAAATATTCGCCCCCGGGTGGGCTCGAACCACCAACCTTTCGGTTAACAGCCGAACGCGCTAACCATTGCGCCACGGAGGCTCTTGACAAAAACTTCGAATAACGTCAAATCCTGTTAAATTTTACTATTACACGTAAAATATACATACATACCTACATCTACTAAGGGGTAGGCATATTTGCATGTCGGCACCCACTTTTCACCAACTATATTGTACGTTCCACAAGACAAAACGAGTTACAACGTTCAAGTATATTTTCAGACCGCGTGCTGCTCTAGAGAATTTTCAATATTTGTAAATGCAATGAAGTTATAAGAACGCACACGTTCACATGCCGACTAAGTAGGTAGACATTGGCGTAGGTAGTCAATATTTTAAGTTTAATTTTATAATATATAGTTCTGACCCCACACTAAGATACAAGTCTTGTGTCGTGGGTATAAGAATGTACGAGAGACTTTTCGGTCTCACAAACACCCAGACCCGAAACAAATATTTGTGGATCACACAAACATTTTTCTCGGTGCGGGGATTGAACCCGCGGCCTCTCCTTTTGCAAGCTGTTGTCTAGCCAATTGTTCCACGAGTGATGATTAGTTCACTTATTTAGATAGTTCATTCATGAGTAAATTACTTAACGTATCAAAGTTTTTTAAATTTACATATTATACATTTTAGTTTTAATTCACACTTATCTTTCTCTGTGGATTGCCTAATAACTGCAACACATTTTTCAAACTATCGCAGTTATTATGGTGCATTTCTATGTAAAGACATGAATGTGAAATAAAGTTTTTTTTTTTATTATTTATGCACTGCACTTAAAATTAGGGCGGTGACTTTGCCACACCAAGCTTAATTTTTAAGCGAATGATATAAAATAAAAGTTAATCAATCCGCCGGTCAATAAGTCACAGTATACTGGATGGTTAATGGATGCCGACGTTTATAGAGACAAACAAGTTTAGTGGTCGCCCGTGATGATGTCGCGTCTATTGATGGAGTGATAATGTATTGAGTCGCGCACGGGTTGCCGGTGGATAGTTCATGTTTATTATTTTTGATAATTTATAGTAGAAGCTGTTTCTAAAATTTTATAATTGGGTTATTTTAATGTAGCCAGTGTCGGAACTTCCATAGACGCCTAAAAGCCCAGCTTGCCTTACAAAATTCCGAATAATAATCTTTAAGCTTTAAATCTTTATTTAGCAAAAGCAATTTGACATATAAATCAGAAGGTATATCCTCACCCCACAATCAACAATTTATAAACTAGATGTTACAAAATTGACGTTAATGTGGGTTGGCGGACTACATACCTAAGAAATTCTTAACAACTTTTTTTAGGTGTGTAGGTTTCCTCACGATGTTTTCCTTCACCGTTAAAGTACGTGATAATTCTTTGTGAATATACACATAATTTCGAAAAGTCTGAGGTGTGTGCCTGTGGTTGAACTCGCGACCGCTGAGATTGTCGACCGCGTATACATTGGTTCAATATATCGTCACTTAAGTTCTAACACCGCGGAAGTAAAAAATGACAACTTTTTAGGAGAGAAAAAACATTGTGCTTTTTTATAAATCGATATCATAATACATATATTTATTTATAAAAATATATGTAATATGATCGCGACACATATATTTTCATTAAAAAAAAAATGTCCTATGATCGCGATAAACAAAAAGGCACAGTGTTTTTACTCTCCTAAAAAGTTGTCATTTTTGACTTCCGCGGTGTTAGAACTTAAGTGACGATATACCTATATATTTGTGGCGTATGGGCGAGTACATTCACGAGTCGGGTGAAGTACTATTAAAACAAAAAATAGGTGTAATTACGCGCCTCTGCCTGGACAAATACTTGCTTAGACCTTTACAGGTAAATAGTGTGTGTATGGATATGCTTTTAATACTAATATGGTTATATGTGCTCATTACTAACATGAGCTGCTAAATGTGTCGATTAATGAGACTTTTTCGAAAGAGAATGTAAAAAAAAGTAGGTAAAGTTAATTTAAAGATTTTAATGCATCTTCTCAGTAGGTACTGTAGGTATTTGAAAAACATTGGTAGATCCAAAAACTCATTTTAAAATAAAAGCAAAAGTTTTTGTTAAATATTCATAATTTATCTGCTGTACTGATCTATGTATTAAGATCAGTACAGATAATACCCAGACACAACCCTGGAGCCGAATAAATGCTATATGTTTAACACTGTCAATGTAAAACCACGCCGAACAGTCAGCAAACAATAAAAACACATTCAAACCAGTCAAATCCTGTCTGCACATCATTAAAGTCAATCAAAATTTTAAGTACAAAAATACATGAACCGTCCTGTCACCGCCCATTCCGTGTCCGCACCGAAAGTATGCACCTAAAACCGTGAGTGTAACCGCCGCTTTATAAATCAAGTCACAAACTAAATAGCCTAATAAAATGATTATAGACACAGCGGTTCAATGACCGACTCGTCAATCGGGAAAGTTTTAGGGATATCATAAATTTGAACATTTTTTGACCCAAAAATCTCGGGTTTCGTCATTTTTTTAAAAGGTTTTTTGTGTATTTAATGTTACGTCATAAATTTTTTATATAGTATTTCAGGCTGTATTTTTGTAAATATTTATTGTCAAATTGTCCCATTGACATTTAATGGTATTCAGCTTCAAAGAGAATGTTAGCGTGTTTAGTGTTAGGTAGGATGTATCTCCTTACTCCGATCTCCGATACACTTTTTAGATAGCACCACTGTCAAATTAGACAAATTACAGCTTTGAGGAAATTTTATAATCATTGAATTAAGAAAAGAAAAGATCAGATTTATGATATATTAAATTAATTCATTATGAATGAAGAGTACACAAAACAGCTGCAAAATCTATCGTTTTAGCTTAGTGTGTGCTTTATTTTATATATATTACAGAATATACCATACATAAAGACATTTTATTTTATTATAAAAGTAGTTTACTAAACTAAATATATTTTAGGTACTTGGATTTTTATTACGTATTAAAACCATGAAAATCGCATCATTCCAGAAAAAAATACCGTTAACAGACCACAGCATGTCTCTGTCACTAAAAAATCTACTTCTTCATAGATTGAACACTTTTGTAAGATCAACAACCTCGAATATTTCATATTTTTAAAACCCATTAATATTTTTTTATTTTATTTTTCAATAATTACACGCCGCGAGCCCGTTGATTTACGACTGAGGAAATTAATTTGGAATATTTAACGTTTTTTACGATTGTATAATAAAGTGGCGTTCGTAAGGTCGTAAAGTTAGTATTAATAAAGCGTACAATGACAAAAGGCACCTGACAACCGAAATGTTGTGAAAAGGAGAGGAAAGAAAGAAAATAAAGTTGATTTTTGCATGACACGCATCTGTATACTCTTATTCTAAGTCAATTTTAAGCTAAATTCACTTTGTAATATAATTGCAATAGATATTTTAGAATATGATTCAAAGATATTAAAAAATGTATATCGAGAATCTCGACGGTCGCGGGCTCAAACCCCAGGCACATACCTCTGAATTTTCGAAGCTATGTGTGTATTCACAAAGAATTATCACGTTCTTTAACGGTGAAGGAAAACACCGTGAGGAAACCTGCACACCTAAAATTTTCTTAGGAATTTCTTAGTTGTGTAGTCCGCCAACCCGCACTAGGCCAGTGTGGACTTAGGCCTAAACCCTCTCAGTTGTAGAGGAGGCCCGTGCTCAGCAGTGCGACGTACCTATATGGGCTATCTGTTTCCGACCGGGTCGGTGTCATTGTCTAGCAATAAAACAACATCTTACCACTCACCTCACTTACCATCAGGTGAGAAAGTGACAACTTTCGCGTGCCAGTATAAAAAACTTGATTCATTTATCTTATTTTGTAATCAAATATTACTACATTATAATTAAATCATTGCGTTAGTAATGGCTTCATGTGTTGTAGGCGGAGCGAGGTTAATCGGATAAAAAATACGCCCCCGGGTGGGCTCGAACCACCAACCTTTCGGTTAACAGCCGAACGCGCTAGCCATTGCGCCACGGAGGCTTGTGGGTAGACAGACGAAATAAAGAAAATATGTTTTATACTTATTTATTTATTTATTCATGCTTTTTATTATATTGTATAAAGGCTTAATGTCTTATGCATTATCTACCAGTCAACCTTAGGGTGATGCAGAGAAAAAATAGGTGGGAAGAAATCGCCGACAGCGATAAGGCCGCCATTTGTGACACTACCTTATTTAGAGTTGCTTATACCTATGTTGTTTTCTTATTATATGGTGTAAAAATAAAGAATAAATAAATATAAATAAATAAATAAATATAATTATATATATATGTCGGAGGAAGCTACGAGTGGATTTGATTGTTGTTTGCATGAATAATGTACAAACCTTATTTGATCTCATTTCCTTTTTGTTTCTAAAATTATCTAGTTTTGTATTCTAAATCTAAGAATGTAATAAAAGAATATCGTATTTGATGTAATGACCAATCAGAGCAGAGAACGTATGGAAATACGTTCTAGAGCGGGGTCGAGGCGACGCTATATTTTGACAGGCAGAGAGTTGTGTAGTACTTTCTTTGGAGTGATGTTAAAGAATCAAGTCGTAATGTAAAGATAGTAAAAGTAGAATGGTGCCCTGAACCCGCTGCTCGGTGTTACTGTTTAATTCTGTTGTAATTACTTCAATAAACTTGTGAATAACTGTGAACATTGTGTTTTGTGCTCGCATAACACCCTCATAACGCCCACTAAGCAAGCATCCACTAATGATGATGTCGTAGAGAACCATGTTTCTCCGACATCAGAAGCGGGATCGGTGCAGGCACAAAACTTGCGCGAAGATACGACGGCAAATGATGGTTGACGTGCGTTGTTCGAAGCGCAACAAACTAGCATGCGACTACTCGTGGAGACGCTAACCAACCCACCGAAAAGCGAGTAGAAGAGCACCACGCTGCCTAAATTTCAACCGGAGGATGCAGACACCGACGCACGGGCCTGGCTAGCAACAGCAGACATCTGCTTATCGGATCGCGGCATACAGGGAAGTAAATTAATTCTCATACTTAGTAAGGCTACGAGTGGTTCGGCCGCAGTATGGTTTTCTCAGATAGCTTTTCCTAATATCAAATGGGTAGATTTTAAGGAGTTTTTTTTTTTTTTTTTTTCTTTTTCGTTTCGATTTGTTAGAAACATGTCATCATCATCGGCCCAAATACGTCCCACTGCTGGGCACGGGCCTCCTATACAACTGAGAGGGTTTAGGCCTTAGTCCACCACGCTGGCCTAGTGCGGATTGGCGGACTACACACCTGAAATTCCTAAGAACTTTGTGTAGGTTATATCACGATGTTTTCCTTGGCCGTTGAAGCAAGTGATAGTTCATTGTGAATACACACATAACTTCGAAAAGCCGGAGGTGTGTACCTGGGGTTTGAACCTGCGACCGCCGAAATTCTCGACCGCGCGCCTAGGCCTCGAGGCCTTCACTGCTTTAGAAACATGTGTAGCCACGATATTAAAAACCCTGGTAACCCGCTGTCAGCACTACACTAATAATCGTCCTAGGTTAAGTTTTGTTTCAATAAAATGATGTAATTGCGGAAAGCTTGGCCATAAATGTTATGATTGTTTCAGCCGAGTACATGACAATCGCCGTGAGAGCAACGTTGTTTGACAAGACAACAACCGGATCTAAATTCAATAAAACTACACCGGCGGCTAGCGGGATGGAGAAGATGACCATCAAAGGGAATTGTCAATGAGGAGAAGTAGCATCAGCATGTGGCGGGCACGCAAGCGCGGAGTGAAACATCTGCGCATCAATGCTAACTGTTCGCTTTTTAAGTTTGTCTGTTTTTCTCTGCAGAATATCAAGTATTTCTGTGTGGCGAGTCTGGCTATACTGTGGCTCCGAGCACGCGCGGCGATGACGCAGCGCGGTGGCGGCGCAGCGCGGCGGCGGCGAAGCGCGGCGGCTGCGAAGCGCGGCGGCTGCGAAGCGCGGCGGCGGCGAAGCGCGGCGGCTGCGAAGCGCGGCGGCTGCGAAGCGCGGCGGTGGCGAAGCGCGGCGGCGGCGAAGCGCGGGACCAGCAAAGCGCGGAGGCGGCACGCGTGGCGACGGCGGCGCAGTGTGGCGGCGGCGCAGCGCGGTTCGAGCGGCGCTTGGTTTGACGAGTCGTGCAACCACTGACACTCACTTTATAATAGAATAGCTAAGAGATGTTTTGATTTAAATTTTTAAATGTGCTGGAAATGTAGTTGCTATGAATGGTATCGGACAGGCACGAATAGTTATTACTGAACGGATTGTGTCCAGTGTAATTATAAGGTTTTGCAAGGAGATCGGGTGATGTTTCGAGCTTTGAATCTAAAATTCCTATTAACACACGAGCTATACTAATATTATAAAGCTGACGAGTTTGTTTGCTTGTTTGCATGAATGCGCTAATTTGACGAAATACTTTTCCGATTTGAAAAATGAATTCCGTGTTAGATCGTTCACTCATCGAGAAAGGGTCAGTATGTAGGCTGCGTATCATCACGCTACGTCCAAAAGAGTAACAGCAAGGGAGAATGTGGCATGAGCGTTGGAAAGAATATTCCTTTTGAAGTCGTAATGTTTCGCCTACGGAGATGCAGGCAACAAATAGTAGTGCCTAAAACGCGATGTCGGAGTCGCGTACCAGTCGAAGTTGATGTTGATATGAATCCTGGTAATTACTGATGTTGATTCAGTTAGTTGTGATGTGGGTTGAGACTCGAGCAAGTAGATTCAATCGGCCGTATTGTGTTTGCGTTTAACACTGGCGCAGGTCTGGGTCTGAAAAGACCATCGTGTGTGGTGATTGAGTGGATTGGGGCAATGTGATTGCCGGTTGGCTAACGAGCCGTGGCTCGAGGGAAACTTACTTGGAGACTCTCTTACGATAAAATTTGAAGTCAAAATTATAAAGTTGATTTGATGGACTGGCGTGGTACGTGGCTCAGGCATTGGAACATAGAATGTCGGAGTGTGTGTGTGTGTGTGGCACAGTCTCTTTGTTAGCACAACCCTAACATCCAGGGTTTAGTTAAGCATTGAAGCGGTAATAGTATTAATAATAATAATAATAGTGACGATTGAAAAGAACTTGCAAAGGTCTGTATGAATGAAGATGATTTTGACTTTGACTTTGACTTTGATTGATTATTTATTTATTTATTTATTGTGAGTGGCCAGGTGGCCGAATTTATTTATTTATTTATTTATTGTGAGTGGCGAGGTGGCCATTGGAGGCGAGTTGGCCATTGGAGGGCGAGTTGGCCATTGGAGGGCGAGTTGGCCATTGGAGGGCGAGTTGGCCATTGGAGGGCGAGTTGGCCATTGGAGGGCGAGTTGGCCCATTGACTTGACGGGCGAGTTGGCCCATTGACTTGACGGGCGAGTTGGCCCATTGACTTGACGGGCGAGTTGGCCCATTGACGTGACTGGCGAGTTGGCCATTGATTTGACGGATGAGGTGGCCATTGACGAATGCGGTGGTGTGTTTTGATAGAAGTCAGGAGGACTTGATCTAGTACAAGTGGAGTTTATATGGATTCAGATTCGATAGAGAAAAGTTTATTATTATTTTTATGAAAGCACCTATTTTATGAAAGAGTTGTATTGTGTTTTTGAGAATGTGTATTGTAATGAGAAAGTGTTTATGGAAAGTTGTGTTGTAAGAAGTACGCTATCTTTTTTGGTCAGGAGTGGCCGAACTATACCTACGGCAACATCTTTTTATTTCCTTCAACATCACACGAGGACGTGTGATAGGTCAGGACGGCCGTGTCGGAGGAAGCTACGAGTGGATTTGATTGTTGTTTGCATGAATAATGTACAAACCTTATTTGATCTCATTTCCTTTTTGTTTCTAAAATTATCTAGTTTTGTATTCTAAATCTAAGAATGTAATAAAAGAATATCGTATTTGATGTAATGACCAATCAGAGCAGAGAACGTATGGAAATACGTTCTAGAGCGGGGTCGAGGCGACGCTATATTTTGACAGGCAGAGAGTTGTGTAGTACGTTCTTTGGAGTGATGTTAAAGAATCAAGTCGTAATGTAAAGATAGTAAAAGTAGAATGGTGCCCTGAACCCGCTGCTCGGTGTTACTGTTTAATTCTGTTGTAATTACTTCAATAAACTTGTGAATAACTGTGAACATTGTGTTTTGTGCTCGCATAACACCCTCATAACGCCCACTAAGCAAGCATCCACTAATGATGATGTCGTAGAGAACCATGTTTCTCCGACATATATATATATATATAAAGTGTAAACAGACCGTGATCGAAAAGACAGGTAATAGTAACAGTGATTACAAAAGCATTGACTAAAACATTCCCAAAAAAAAAAAAAAAAATTCAAATTTCTATTATCCATCTTAGTCCTCGATGACGGTCTGTTTACACTTTACTTATGACATACATAAAAATACGAGTCGCTAAAGATGATCTTACAACTATAGTCTTTTCTTTAATCAGAGGGCGGGGTATTAAACTAAAAAGATTCGCATTTCTTAAGGATTCTCGTCAGGCGCCTCCGTGGCGCAATGGTTAGCGCGTTCGGCTGTTAACCGAAAGGTTGGTGGTTCGAATCCACCCGGGGGCGGTAACATTTATAATATTTTTTTATTTTCTTCTTCTTCTTCTTCCTAGTCGTTTCCTCATTGCTGAGGGTCGTGACCACCATGCGTGTGGCTCTCCTGTATGTTTTTTATTTTAGGTTTACTTAAGTACCATTATTTGAAGACAATTTTTATATACATTGACTTTTCAGCTTCCTTTTTATTTTGATGGTATCCACCATTAAACATGAACTTACAAATTCATCATTCATTCATCATCAGCCCAAATACGTCCCACTGCTGGGCACGGGCCTCCTCTACAACTGAGAGGGTTTAGGCCTTAGTCCACCACGCTGGCCTAGTGCGGGTTGGCGGACTACACACCTAAGAAATTCCTAAGAACTTTTTAGTTGTGCAGGTTTTATCACGATGTTTTCCTTCACCGTTAAAGCAAGTGATAATTCATTGTGAATACACACATAACTTCGGAAAGTCAGAGGTGTGTGCCTGGGGTTTGAACCCGCGACCGTCGAGATTCTCGACCGCGTGCCCAAACCTCGAGGCCATCACGACTTATTTAGTTGTCTGTATGTTACGTCCTAACTACTAAAACATTTTGAATGAGTTTTGCTGTGGAGGTAATTGGACATTGAAGAAGAATAACAAATAGGTTATTTGGATATACCACTAACTGCCTCCGTGGCGCAATGGTTAGCGCGTTCGGCTGTTAACCGAAAGGTTGGTGGTTCGAACCCACCCGGGGGCGAGTGTATTTTGTTATATTTGTTAAACTTATATTATAGACTAGCTGACCCGACGAACTTTGTTCCGCCTAACAGCCGATTTTTTAGCCTAAGTTACTCCTTATTACATCAGCTATTCGCCACTGAAAGTCCCGTTAAAATTGGTCCACCCGTTTCAGAGATTAGCCGGAACAGACAGACAGACAGACAGACAAAAAATTTAAAAAACGTTATTTTGGTATATGTACCGTGTATATACTGTATATACATCCATATGCATTTATTAAAAAGCGGTTATTTCAATATTACAAACAGACACTCCAATTTTATTTATTTGTATAGACGAGAGAATAGGCTTATGAACCTTCGATTTTTTTACTTATAGCTTAGTATGGTAATTTCCTCGTGGGCTTTTAAAATTTCTATGTGCGCCAAAAAACTGAAAGTATATCTCTAAAACCTTTAAAACTCCACAGCTTTAAGGCTATTATACGTCCCCTTATACGTCCCTCTGCTGGGCATGGACGTTCTCTACAACTGAGAAGGTTTTAGGCCTTAGTCCAGCACGCTGGCTTAGTGTGGGTTGGTGGAATACACCTCTAATTTCTAAGAATTTTTAGTTGTGCAGAGTTCCTCACGATGTTTTCCTTCACCGTTTAAGTACGCGATAATTCATAGCGAATACACACATAACTTAGAAAAGTCAGAGGTGTGTGCCTGGTGTTTGAACCCGCGACCACGAAGATTCTCGACCGTGCGAGTAAACTTCATCACAACTTTTCTTACTTCACTAAGAATCCTTACCATCAAAATATTAAGTATCAATGGTTGTTTCCACATAACAGCCGATAAAGATTAGAAGGGAAATAGACAATATTTTGTATGGGGACGAATGTCGCCGCTTGTCTGTCACCTGTTCATTCTGCTACGATCACACGACCAATAAAAAAAAATCAAAAACGAAGGGCTGCTATTTGTTATCACACATTTATAAAAGTCTTGATATTACAAGCAACCTGAATTACTAAGAAGCGGCCGTGTCAAGCATTTGATAGTCTAATCGTAGGTTCGACACGCTCGGCATGCTGACATTTCCTTTCTTATTTAACTGTTCTGTGGTTGTTTCCATGACAGTTCCCATCTTAAACGGAAAGCCAGCGGACCCCCAAGCTTTATCATAAAACAATAAATTAAACAGCATAAAGCGAGGCAATCAATGTCACCAAAATAAAAACCTGGTACATGTTTTAATAACAGTAAAGTTTATGGATCGTTTGGGAATTTATAGTTGCGTTCGTTTAATTTGGAACGTAAAACGTAAGTATTCCCCTTAAACGGTTCTAAATGGGTAATTGAAATTTTTGTATTGGCATCAATATTAAATGCGTTTCTAGGCACAAACCACAGAAGCCCAAAAGCATTTCACGTTAATTGTGTAATGTCTAGTTTATATTTTTTTTTTGTGAGGTCAGTTGATTCTCATTTACATGTCAAATTGTTTTAGACTGGGCTTTTGGGCTTCTATAGAAGTAGGTACCGCAACTGGTACACATGCTTGATGTGCATTTCTGCACTCACGTTTTGCTAATAGTGATTTAACTTCAAAATAAGTGCCGTGCGGTCTAGAGATCCCGGGTTCGACTCCAGGTTCGAGCAAAGTGTTATTGATTTCTCAGTAGATGCACGGAGTCTGGAAATGTGACCGCACAACGGCAATAGGCGCGCCCCCTATTACGTGGGACTGATATATACCTGGCGAAATGTGGGTGCAGAAATGCACCTCTGCTTACTTCTTCGGGGAACATGGGCGTGAGGTACCTATGTACCTACATAATATGTATAATAGGAAGCGAGGTTATTGCCGTTTTTTTGTAGTTTTCTACTGCCTGGTTAACTTTCTTCACTGATTTCGGAAAGTCTAGGGTTTCATTACTGCATCGACAAAGTAATACTAAGTTTTGGGTTAGAAGCATCTTACAGCTAGGTTCAATTTTGTGAATCTACACACAGGCCTCCGTGGCGCAATGGCTAGCGCGTTCGGCTGTTAACCGAAAGGTTGGTGGTTCGAGCCCACCCGGGGGCGAGTGGCTTTTGTTGCGAAGGATATATTATTTTATTAAAAAAAAAAACTAGAATAAAATTATTCAAATGAAAGAGTTATGTAGTATTCCTTATTACCCGCATTGAAATCTTAAAAATAGTGTCACAATATAAATAAATGGTGTTTTATGAAACTATAAAACTTAATAGTAAGATGCTCTTTATTGTAAACTTCAATTTAATAATGTTATTACTAATGACTATGTTTTTTTCTTATTTTTTTTATTACGGAACCCATACATAAAATTGTGGGAATTGTTAAAATCATATTATTGTATAATATTGAATCCTTCTGACAATTTAGATAAAAAATATTTGTATCATATTCGTATGTCATAGTGGTGGCCTAAAAAGAACCGCCCCCGAGTGGGCTCGAACCACCAACCTTTCGGTTAACAGCCGAACGCGCTAACCATTGCGCCACGGAGGCGCTTATTGGCATGAATAAAAAACAGCATCGTCTTTTGTTTCAAAATATATATAAAAAAACAAGCCTCGCAACTCAGTTCTTCTACCGTAAAAAGTTGTGATATCCATGTAGTACCAGGCTAATTAATTTATTCAGCCCCTGCTTAAGGGACCTTCTGCCCTAAGTTATTACGCAATTAGCTAACATAACATTATACAGTGACCATTTAAATATTAAAAATATTTCAGGTTTTAAATAAAATAGTTTGACTTGAAGTCAGAGGTGCATTTCCGCAAACACAATTCGCCAAGCGTGTATAAAGTCCCACTTAATAGAAAATAGGTTCGCCTATTGCCGTTTTTTTTATGGAACACGGAGGCAACCTAGCAAGTGAGCCACCTGATGTTAAGTGGTCAACACACATAATACCAGAGGAATCATCAGTTGCCGGCCTATGAGAAAAATATAGGCTCTCTTCTTGAAAGTCCCAAAGTCGTACCTGTTTGGAAATACCGCCGAGGCAAGCTGATCCGTTTTTCGGGCTTTTCAGACTCAGTGCTGCTATTAAGAATTTTCAAATGGAAACACGTTGCCTTGTCTGTAAATCGAACCCTCATAATTGCACGGTACAAGTTTGTACCGCGAGGCAACGAGGCAGTATTTCCAATCCATCAGCCGAAAGAGGGCCACTGCTGGACATAAGCTTCTCCCAATGACTTGCACGGGGACCTGTTGGAAGCAGCCTGCATCCAGCGACGTCTCGCGACCTTTACTAGGTCGTCCTTTTCGGGGGACCTCCCACGCTGCGCTTTCCGGTACGTGGTCTCCAATCGAGAACTTTTTGGTATTTAATATTTAATAGAAAAATATCTTTTAATACAATTTATATTTTACCAACCCGAGAAACAAATCCCGGACATACACGGCACATATATCTACCGCCAGTCCACGAGGCAATGATTACCAGCTTTTAATATCAGTATAATGAAGCATTTGCGATAAACGAAACATTTAATCATCTCAACGAGGGAACAAATCGATCCAAAGATGCAATGAATAAAATTCTATCGTCTATTATCGTTTTCGTTCCGTCCTCTTTAATTGCTGTCATTAAAACGGTCCATTTCTAATTTACTCGGGCTGGTATTGTGCTACTTATGGGCGTAATAAAATGTTCCTACCGTTTCACAACCGGTTTTTGGGGTACGACCGCGGCGGGTTGAATACAAAGAATGTACCATTAAATTGGTCTATCATCAGCCCAAATACGTCCCACTGCTGGGCACGGGCCTCCTTTACCATTAAGATGGTTTAGGCCTTAGTCCACCACGCTGGCCTAGTGCGGGTTGGCGGAAAAAAAGGTCTACTATGACCTAAATGGAGTCAAAATAATTTAAAGATGAAATAGAATCGAGAAAATTGACAGCCCCGTGGCGCAGTTGGCTAGACACCAGCTTGCGAAACGAGAGGCTGCGGGTTCGATCCCCGCACCGAGACAAATGTTTGTGTGATCCACAAATATTTGTTTCGGGTCTGGGTGTTTGTGAGACCGAAAAGTCTCTCGTAGTTTCTGATACCCACGACACATGACTTGTATCCTAGTGTGGGGTCAGAACTATGTATGTGACTGTTGGGTGTATTTATTTATTTATTTATTAAAATATCGGGGATCGCGGTTTCAAATCCCAAGCACACGCCCTTGACTTTTCGAAGATGTATGTGTATTCATGATGAATTATCACTTACTTTAACGGTGAAGAAAACATCGTGAGGAAAAAAGTTATTAGAAATTTCTTAGGTATGTAGTCCGCCTACCCGCATTATGTCAGCGTGGTGGACTTAGGCCTAAACCCTCTCAGTTGTAGGGAAGGCCCGTGCCCAGCAGTGGGACGTTTATGGACTGATGATGATTAATAATTATTATTGCGAATATTTGTTAGGATTTTAGTTACATAATCAAGTCAGTACGGCTTAAACGATCTAGATAAAATTTAATAACTAGTATCTAGTTTGAAAATGGGAAAGAATACTTTTATATTGCAAAACAAAATTTATTACGGGTAAAAACAAAGTCGATATATTATTTTTATTATTCCGATAAACTAGCAGCGCAGGATGTAGCACATATCAATATGATACATACATGGCAAAAATCCAATAATACTCTCCCTAATCCGGGAATCGTATCTAAGACAGTATTTTCTATCACACACTGTATTGGAAATGTGCCCGGAAAGCGGCAATAGGCTCGCCTCCTATTACGTGGAACTGATACATACCTGGCTAAAATATGGGTGCAGAAATGTACCCTGCCTACCCCTTCGGGGAATACAGGCGTGCGGTTATGTATGTATGTAGTGTATACAAAAACATACCAACAACATTTTCTGTGACATTGGCAAAGCCGACATCTTGATTAAAGTTTAAAACTATTTGAAACATTGTGAAAATGACTCAAACATTGTAGTTTTATGGATTTTCCATGAAGAGGAATGTTCAATTTGAAATATGAGGCACGTCTCTTCTTATTAGACACTTGTGCATGAAAATATAACATAAAATACGGAATGAAAATACTTTTCATTGTGTATTGTCTTTACTACGTAAACAAAAATAATTGAATGCCGGAAGCTTTGAGCCTGAGTGACTTGCCACTTTTTCCTTCTAATATTCTGACAAGTTAGTACGGGTGCAATGTAAAGTGATGGATTCGAGGTTTAGGCACGCGGTCGAGAATCTCGGCGGTCGCGGGTTCAAACCCCAGGCACACACTTTCGACTTTTCAAAGTTATGTGTGTATTCACAATGAATTATCACTTACTTTAACGGTGAAGGAAAACATCGAGAGGAAACAGACACACCTAAAAATTTTTTTAGCTGTGTAGTCCGCCA
This sequence comes from Hemaris fuciformis, assembly GCA_907164795.1. NCBI lineage: Eukaryota > Metazoa > Arthropoda > Insecta > Lepidoptera > Sphingidae > Hemaris > Hemaris fuciformis. Next base: position 11,556,727 of record OU015450.1, on the reverse strand, counting down.
ACCCGCATTAGGCCTGCCTGGTGGACTAAGGCGTCAATCCTCTCAGTTGCAGAGGAGGCCCGTGTCCAGCAGTGGCTTGAATATGGGCTGATGGATGATGCAATGTATAGTACGTGATTATTCATTATGAATGCATATATACATAAAAAAGTCAGAGGTTTGAACCCTGAGGTTTTAAGGCATGGGGCTTGAACCCACAACCGCCGAAATTCTAGACCCCGCGCCTATACCTCGAGGCCATCACTACTTAATTAATATTACTTTGATTATGACATAGGCTAACTACGTCTGTTGCCTAACGTATTATTTCTAATCCAGACACATTGCTAATCAGTAGCCACACGAAACCCCGTCGCAGACCTATCATTTTCCCCAACAGACTCCGCCCATCACATAATTTATGACGTATAATCGAAAACTTATAGATGACACTTTAATTACATTGCCTATTAATAAAATGCTGACATGTTAATTCTGATTGCGTAGGTGTTTACATCGTGAGCGGTCTTGTATTGTTTTATTTTTATTGTGTGAATTGAGGCGTAGTAATCCAGACACATAGCTTTTTTTTGAGCCGTCACTTGTCAGTTTATATACGAAAACTTAATGTACGTCCAAAAGAATCTTGATAAATTTAATAAAATTTGTAATGTACACAATAAAAATACTAGGAACAAATGTAATCTCGTTCAACACGTAACTCGTCTCCGGAAAGTTAATAACTCTTTTATGGGGCAATGTATACGCTTCTATAACAAACTTCCGAGGGCTGTTAGGGAGCTTCCCTTGACAAAGTTTAAGAAATCAATTAAAGATAAGCTTTACAAAAAAGCATACTATAAAATTTCAGATTTTATTGAAGATAATAAGCCCTGGGAGTAATGTAAATTGATCGGAGTTTTGTTTTGTTGCTATAGTTTGTATCGTTATGACATTTACAATGTAAAATTTAAATAATGTAATTAAAAAAAGACATTTATTGCTATTTAAAAAAAAATTACATGTCGTGTTGCTGAAGGAGTTTCTTGCCGTCTCTTCTCCACAGCGATAACACGTTTCGAAGCGGCAATAGTTTTAAAAATATTAAAAAGTGTAAAATTGACGATTCAAAAGAACTTGTAGAAGTCTATTTGAATAAAGATAATTTGACTTTGACTTTGACTTTGACTTAGGATGTAGAATTTTAGGTGTTTGTGACTAACATCATGGTCTTGATAAAAGCGGGGATAGGTGAAAAAACAGCTATGAAGCCGCGTTTAAAACGTGCCTTATAGTATGTAAAAATTTTGTTAGACAGCCTAATAGGCTCACGATGCGGTCTCGGGCAAATCGTCGTGAAGTGTTTTTGATAAATTCCCACTAGAAAAATTAAATTCGGAAAAATCTCCGAGAAACAGTAGAAGGCGCATCCATTATTACAACAAATTAAAACAACAATTTGTGAAATTGAATTGGGTATTATAATGCACTCACTGCTAACATGTCCGGGTATATATAGGCGTAAATATATATGAATGTATCTAGACAATTCTTTTGCTTAGTGCTAGAATACTGAACAGGCCAAATTAGTTGAAATACTAAAAATACATCTAAGACGATGACGTCACCAAAAAGGCCTAATCTATTCCTTTAATAAATGTTATCCATTTAAAAAAACCTATTACATTTTACAGCTAAATAAACATCACAAAATATTATAGAAACGAAAATCTCCACAAAGAGAGGATTATTAAAATGTCAACATTAATTCTTGAAGGTTTTTTGTCATAAATTCTAGCGCCCGAAAAAATACAAGTGGGCGAATCGAGATATTAGTTGTAAGACATCTCAATTACTTTGAGGACAAAGAAACGAGCCCCGGAGGTATCACGCTTACTCACACGTGAAGAAATAGTTAATTCTATAACTTAATTAAAGTGTTACGTAAAGCTATGAACGTATTTTATAAAGTGGGCGGGGACTAAGTTTTTTTATGCGTATGAGAGCTTTAAGTTTAAGAGAAACGTGTTTGGATGAAGCCTTTCTGAATGAAGGATATAATTTATTTAGGTTTTATATACAAAGTTGACTGACTCGTTGGTTGTAGCAGTATGTGGTGTGAGATTGAAAGGTCCTGGGTTCGATTCAAGAGTAAGAAAAAGTATTAGTGTTTCTCTGTGAGGATATCCTCAGTAGCAGCACAGAGCCAATTATTTATTTAGGTATTTAAAATTGTGTGCTTTGGCCATAGAATTACATCTGCCTAGCCATGAAGGCAGTGGCGGCACTTCCAAATTCGATACACTTTAATTGTGTAATGTCTAGTTTATATTTTTTTATTGGATTCTCATTGATATGTCAAATTGCTTTTGTTAAATAAAGATTTAAAGCTTAAAGAGTCTCTGGGCTTCTATGTATGGAAGTACCGCGACTGCCTGAAGGTACGCAAGCCTAATTGTTAATCCAGCAGTGAAAGACGAGGCCATGGGTACGACAACTGGACATTTTATACATACATACGTATTTTTAAATATAACTACTTATGTATAAACCTTCAATGCAACATACCAATTCATATATCTTGTTATTCTTTTTCCAAAATCTTCGGTATTTTCCTAACCGAGAACCCAATTCCGTATTGGCTTTGCCATTTGATCAACATCTGAATAGCATTCGGCATTAAGGATTTGAATCTCCTTTACCGACTCCATCAACTGTAGTTTTATCTCCAAGGATGCAAAAGTAAACTCACCCGTCATGCGAAATACGAGGACCTGTTAGATAAAAGAATTTATTTCAAACTTCAAACTACCTGAGTCGCAAGATTTTCCATGGAATCCCGATACTTTTCTAGAAAAGAAAGGCATTTCTTGGCGCCTGTTGCTTGCTATTTGAATTTCCATTCTACACTTATTGGAATAGGGTTTACAGTCTCTTGTTCCAATATAAATGGCTGGAATAGTACGGCGGTAGACCAAACTCAATATATTAGCCGCCGAATACAGTCTTATATGATGTTGGTTTATTCTATAAGTTTTGCTCGTTTTGTACATAAATATTTTTGTGCGTAATCTAACTCGATGCCGTATTTCGTTTCGGGCAGTTTTATTCTTATTTCAAGTGAAATAGCCTGTATTTGTTATTTTATTTTGACGTTATACATTTGCGGAATATTAAACATAAAATTTCAGTGTGTTCACAATGAGTTATCACGTACTTTAACGATGTAGGAGAACATCGCGCACTTAAAAGTTTTTAGGAAATTCTTAGGTGTATAGTCCGCCAACCAGTACTAGGCTAGAATGGTAGACTAAGACCTAAACTCTCTTAGTTGTAAGGAGGCCCGTGACCAGCACTGAGACGAGCTGATGATGATGGGATATCTAAACATCCAATATTTATAATAGACTGAAAATCAGTGTTGTATTGTGGCTCGTGCCGCTTCAAGATCTCAAGCTGATTGGCGACCCATCTGACGCAGCACTAAGGTGCCTAAATAGCCTGATTATTATGCTTTTTTAGCATTCTTATTTCCTATATTTTGCTGCTTTGTTTACTTCTGACTGCCTCGTGGTCTCGCGGTACAAGTATGTGCCGTGCGATCTAGAGGTCCTGGGTTCGATTCCCGGGTCGGGCAAAGTGTTATTGGGTTTTTCCATTAGGAAATTCTCAGTAACAGCACGGAGTCTGGAAATGTACCCGAAAAACGGCAATAGGCTCGCCCCCTATTACGTGGGACTGATACGTACATGGCGAAATGTGGGTGCAGAAATGCACCTCTGCCTACCCCTTCGGGGAATACGGGCGTGAGTTTATGTATGTATGTATGTTGTTTACTTCTTATCTTGAGTCTGTATTTACTAATAAATAATATTCTTTCTTCTATCCTTTCTTTATAATTTTCTTACCCTTATGAAACGAAAGGTGTTTGTGCAACCAAAATGTCTCACACCGCACTCACTAACTGCCTCGTGATCATGTGGCACAAGTATGTGCCGTGCGTTCTAGAGATGCCGGGTTCGATTCCCGGGTCGGGAAAAGTGTTATTACTCATTTATTCGGTGTAGAATTAGGAAATTATCAGTATACGCACGGAGTGTGGAAGCGTACTAAAAAAAGGCAATAGGATAGTCCCCTATAACGTGATTGATAAAAACCTGACGATATGTGGGCGCAGAAATGCACTTCTGCCTGCCCCTTCAGGGAATTCAGGCGTGAGGTTATGTATTAGGCTGGAGTGTTTTTTTTTCTTTTTTTTTGCCGGGGTCTCAAATTTGTAGCTTACAAAAACAAAACTTGTTGACAAAAAAATAATCTTACACATCTTTATGTGGCCACCCCTTTTTTTAATTTATTACGAGTCAAAATGTTTGGTTACAAAGATTTTTTTTGCCTTGTCATCTTTTCAAAATATCTAATTATAATTAGATTAGATCAATCAATCATAGATCAATGATCATTTCCAACTCAAATTTTATTTTAGTGCCCTAAAGAATAGTAATTGCCCTAATATAGATTTGTTTTTGATTTAACTTTCTGTGTTCAACATTGTTATTAAAAAACTTACAGGCGCTTCGTTTAAATATACATATGTACATATATCTCGATGATTGCTATGATTTTGTGTTTTAAATCATATTTACTGTTTTAAAAGGCATCGAATCTATACAAATAAATAAAATTGGAGTGTCTGTTTGTAATATTGAAATAACCGCTTTTTAATAAATGCATATGGATGTATACACGGTACATATACCAAAATAACGTTTTTTACAATTTTTGTCTGTCTGTCTGTTTGTTCCGGCTAACCTCTGAAACGGATGGACCAATTTTAACGGGACTTTCACTGGCAGATAGCTGATGTAATAAGGAATAATTAAAGCTAAAAAAATTTATTAAAGAATCTGCTGTTAGGCGGAACGAAGTTTGCCGGTTCAGCTAGTAATAAATACACTTACTTAGAGGTAACATATTAAAGATTTACAAATTTAACAATAATCCCGAGAAATTGTGTGCAATCAATAGCTCGATTATATTAGTAGGGTTAAGTTGTGTTAAGTTATACCATTAGGCAGGTTTGATTCATTATAAGCAGTGATGGCCTCGAGGTTTAGGCGCGCGGTCGAGAATTTCGGCGGTCGCAGGTTCAAACCCCAGGCACACACCTCTGACTTTTCGAAGTTATGTGTGTATTCACAATGAATTATCACTTGCTTTAACGGTGAAGGAAAACATCGTGATAAAACCTGCACACCTAAAAAGTTCTTAGGAATTTCTTAGGTGTGTAGTCCGCCAACCCGCACTAGGCCAGCGTGGTGGACTCTGGCCTAAACCCTCTCAGTTGTAGAGGGCCCGTGCCCAGCAGTGGGACGTATTTGGGCTGATGATGAATGAATGAATGAATTAGACAGGTTTACTAGCAATACGGTGTCTACAAAAGTGCCCGAAAGATATCAGTGGTCCTGACTCTTATTACGTGGACCTAAAAACATAGCAAGCAAAAGACAGGTGATGAAATAAACAGCCGCCAAATTATTATAGAATCTAAGTACTTACATACAATATCAGTATAAGATACCTCTTTTTTTACACATCTCTGAAACAGCCGCATAAAAACGCTACATACTAATACGGCGTAATGTGAAAAAGAACTTACCCCTATTCTTCAACGTCCCGAGATAGTATTACTGTATGAAATATTCCTTTGACTTCAAAGCTCGTGCAAGCTTTTAAGTTCAGCCGGAGAGCTTTTTGCGTTGCTCAAAAATATTCTGTTTTCAACATTTGTATTAGATATTTCATATATTCTGTTGGATTTTTAATGCGATGCTGGATGAAATTCATTCTTAACAAGTGGTTCGACCCAACTTCAGTTGTAGCTAATATATTTTTCTACTTCATTTTCTTCCATTCCCCATTAGTGTGTTACCTAAAATTATTTCATAATGGCGAAAAGTGACATAAGTTCGTGTATTAAAAATATCGCTTCGTTTGTTTCATTTTTTTACACCCTTAATTTTTATTCTAGACTTTGCCTATTATATCGAAAGCTTTATGTGTAAATGGAAAAATTCTGGCAAAAACATTTTTTTTATTTATTTATTTATTTATTTACAGAAAATATAACATCTTAACAGCCGAGGCCAACACGACGCTATATCAAATAAAAGAAAATAACTCTAAAACTATAATGAATTTAAAAATAAATGAAACAATGAACATTGACAATAAAATTAAACAATTCAAGCAAAAATAAAAATATAAACAATAAAAACAATTATTATTCTAACATTCGTAACATTTCTCTAAACATTTTTGTGCCACTTCCGTGAATTTGGGCAGACTGCAACAATTGAGATCAATGTCCTCAGCAATGGTGTTGAGAAGTCTTACTGCGTGCGACAGGGGTGCAAATTTTAGTATATTAGTCCTAAATAAATTGACGTGGAACATCGGCGGTTGGCGACGAGTGCCGACGCGTCAAAATATTTCTCTTAAAATTACACTTTTCAATCCAAGCAGACACATACAACGAAACGTAATCCACTTGTATCAAATTCAGCAGATACGTGCTCATAAATAAGTTAGAACATGTCGGATTAGGGAGCGTGCTTAGCGCAAGATTTGTTCCCATATTTACCTGTTTGAATATTTTACTATCCACTTGGCTGGAAAGAATTCGTCTGTTGCAAACGAGATGCTACCATGTTTCACTTTAATGTGTTGAGTTTAATGGTCGCTTTACGGTCTGGCACACATAGGCTTATTTCGGTAAGTGCAGAGCCATAGGATATTAGTAACTGTTTGGTTGAGGACCAAAGTATGGTTTAAAACCCACATTAGACACACAGTGTAAAGCGGATAGGCTTACTATATCTGAAAAATATACCTTGAATTAGAGTGGCCTATTAACTTTAACTTTGTCAACCAACCCGCACTAGGCCAGCGTGGTGGCCTAAACCTTCTCAATGGTAGAGAAGTCCAGTGCCCAACAGTTAACGTATATGGGCTGATGATGATGATAAACTTTAAAGATGAAGGAAAACATTGCCAGAAACTTTAAATAAAGGTTAGGGAAGATTCTGTTCCACAATCTCTTTGTATAGACAGCAGTCTATACACTTTTTACTGGGCATGAGTTTTCGATATAATAAAAAGGAGTGCCTACTTATTATCAACGGAAAAAAACGGAGTTTTCAATCGCTCGTCTATACAGCACAATGTATCTCCTGATTATTTACATTGACAAATTGATAGACAGCCCACTTGTCTTCTACATTATGAAAGGAGAAAACTCCTTCGGGGTCATACAACAGGGATGCAGGTGTTGGCGTGAATCAAAATCCAATTTGCTCTTTAGGAGTAAAGTGCATCAGGTGACTTTGTTTGTTTTCTATTTTGTAAGAAAATACTTTTGTATTTTCGTGATAGCCTAGAGGTTTAGGCACGCGGTCAAGAATCTCGGCGGTCGTGGATTCAAACCCCAGGCACACACCTTTCACTTTTTGAAGTTATGTGTGTATTCACAAAGAATTATCACGTACTTTAACGATGAAGGAAAACATCGTGATGAAACCTGTACATCTAAAAGTTCATCAACTCGCAATAGGCCAGAGTAGTGGACTAAGGCCTAAACCCTTTCGTGTAGCTTATCCTATAGACCTTCTGTTGACATTTGTTGACTGTTGACGTTATTCCATTACTAACAAAGCCTTCAACAACTTAAGCGTATACAAACTCCAGACCTTCTGTCCACTAACATCTCAACAATTTAGTTAAGTTTCCATCTAACTGCCCAGGGTCACCTGCACAGCCAATAGAATTTACGAACTTGGACTCGAGTTAATTCTGTTAGTTAAACTCACAGGTGAATTCTCAACGGACAGCCTGGCGCCAATTAAATGAAGTTTTAACTGTGAAATGGCGGTATGGTCATCCTGTTGGTGGCAATGCTCGTGTAACAACTTCCTACCTTATTATTTACGTAGCTTTGTTGTCCTTCGGGATTAAATAAAAAAGTTAATACACCCAACAGTCACATACATAGTTCTGACCCCACACTAGGATACAAGTCCTGTGTCGTGGGTATCAGAAACTACGAGAGACTTTTTTTTTTGGTCTCACAAACACCCAGACCCGAAACAAATATTTATGGATCACACAAACAAATCAAATCAAATCAAATTATCTTTATTCAAATAGACTTTTACAAGCTCTTTTGAATCGTCAATTTTACACTTCTTATTTTTTTTAAACTATTGCCGCTTCGAAACGTGTTATAGCTGTGGAGAAGAAACGGCAAGAAACTCCCTCAGCAACACGACTTGTCATTTTTTTTCTTAAAAACAGCAATATTATTATTATTTTTTAATTCACATTGTTTCATTTTTACATAATAAATGTCATAACTATACATGTCATAGAGATACATGTCATAGCGATACAAACTGTAGCAACACGATACAACTCCGATCAATTTACTTACTCCCAAGGCTTATCTTCAATAAAATCTGAAATTTTATAGTATGCATTTTGCAAAGTTTATCTTTAATTGATTCCTTAAACTTATTCAGGGGAAGCTCCCTAATAGCCTTCGGAAGTTTGTTATAGAAGCGTATACATTGCCCCATAAAAGAGTTACTAACTTTCCGGAGACGAGTTACGTGTTGTACAAGATTACATTTGTTCCTAGTATTTTTATTGTGTACATTACAAATTTTATTAAATTTATCAAGATTCTTTTGGACGTACATTAAGTTTTCGTATATAAACTGACAAGTGACGGTAAGAATATTTATTTCCTTAAATTTTTCTCTAAGTGAAGCCCTGGGACCTAAATTATAAATAGCCCTAATGGCTCTTTTTTGCAAAACAAAAATAGTGTTAATATCCGCAGCAGCTCCCCACAAAAGAATACCATACGACATAAGGCTATGGAAATAGCTAAAATAAACCATTCTTGCCGTTTCCTCGTCAGTCAGACGTCTGATCTTTTTAACTGCATATGCCGCTGAACTTAATTTGCTTGCCAATCGTAGAATGTGCGGTCCCCATTGGAGTTTTGCGTCTACCGTAATGCCCAGAAATGTAGTAGACGCAACAGGATCCAGTTCTTCACCGTTAATTTGTACAGTGGTTTTTAATTGCTTAACATTGGGCATTGTGAATTTTACACATTTAGTTTTATTTGCATTTAAAAGTAAATTATTATTATCAAACCACTGAACAACTTTACGAAGTGCATTGTTTACTTCGTCAAAATTATCGAGACGTCTTTTTACATTAAATATAAGAGATGTATCATCCGCAAACAGCACTATATCGTTTTTATCCCCTACGTAGTAAGGCAAGTCATTAATGTACACGAGAAACAGAAACGGCCCAAGAATTGAACCCTGTGGGACTCCCATGGTAACCGACGATCCTGGAGAAAGTTTTCCATTAACGTCAACCCTCTGGACTCTATTATTCAAATACGAAGTCAGAAGATTGAGAGCTCCGTTTCTAATGCCATAATGATGAAGCTTCCAGACAAGAATGTCATGTTTGACGCAGTCAAAGGCTTTGGACAAGTCGCAGAAAATGCCAATAGCATCCTGCGACTCTTCCCATGCCCTGAACACAGTTTTTAAAAGTTCAACTCCTGCATCGATAGTTGATCTACCCTTAGTAAATCCGAACTGTTTCCGATGAAGTAAGTTATTTTTATTGAAAAAGTTCAGTAATTGATTAAGTATAATTTTTTCAAATAACTTACTAAGAGTTGGTAAAACAGAAACAGGTCGAAAATTTGAAGGGTCTGAGGTATCACCAGATTTAAAAAGTGGTATTACCTTACTAAGCTTCATCAGGTCAGGAAATACTCCAGATGCGACGCAACGATTGAACACAGCTGCCATGTGAGGTGCTATAATATTGATAATAGAGGATATAGTAACTACTGATATTCCCCACAAGTCTTTAGTCTTTTTTTTACTAATTTCTTTAAAGGCTTTTAAAATATCATAATGACTAATTGCTGTAAATTCAAACGATGCATCACATTGAGGAACATTATCTTCAAGAAGTAACACAGCAACATTTGTCTCGGTGCGGGGATCGAACCCGCAGCCTCTCGTTTCGCAAGCTGGTGTCTAGCCAACTGCGCCACGGGGCTGTCAGATCAGATTGCTATTATAATTTTCGTGTCACCAATGTGTTTTTGCACTTACATTGTTTTTGCAGATTTTATGGCATCATTATCTGTTTGGCAGTACGCGGCCTCTACTCGAGAACCTTCCCTCCCACATAGTGGACAGATGATATTATAATGAAAATTGCGAGAAGCCGCTGGATGCCGGCCGCTTCCGCCAGAGCGCTTTGGAAGTCTTCTGAGGAGGCCTATTGTTATCTGTTTCGTTTTGATTGAATTTTATATCAAATATTATCATACATTTAAAGAATGCTCATATTCTCTCACGCTTTCATTTCCGTAGCCAACTTGAATTTCCTACATACATTAAATATTAAATTAACAACCAAGTAATCCGCGTTTACCTGTGATGTAAATCAAACTTACAAAATATTTTTTCTAGCTCAATATGCTACCATTATTAATCATCATAATGCATATGTCGAAGCGTCGACGCATCCTCACTGTGCGTTCAACGTAGGGTATAAATACAGTCGCCCGATCGAGAATGATTCATTCTCGCTCGGAACGCCGCGCCGGACCGAACGGAGCTCTGTACTAAGTTTATGAAATTACCTCCAGAAGTTTTACTGCCACTATTTAAAAAAAAAAACAATAACGCACAAGACCCTCCGACACATAGATATTTACGATGAATCGTCATTATACACTTCTAACGCTTCAGAACCTTTCAACGTCATGGAGAAGGAAGTAAAGAAACTCATTATTCTCTGCCCATCCCATAGAATACAAGCGTGAGTAAAATAACTTCCTACTCAGCAGCATTTAATACCATCATAGATACATACATACGTACATATACTCACGCCTGTATAACCCGAAGGAGTAGGCAGTAGTGCATTTCCGCACTCACATTTCGCCAATAGTGTTTTTTGTCCCACGTAATAGAGGGCGAGCCTATTGCCGTTTTTCATGCACAATTTCAGACTCCGTGCTGCTACTGAAAATTTCATAATGGAAAAACCAAATAACACTTAGTCCCACCCTGGAATGGTACTTGAAACCTCTAGAGCGCACGGCAAATACTTCTTCCGCGATACCTTAGTCCAAAATTGTGTATGAAAACCATAATTTGTCATAAAATTTTGTTTTAACATGACAAAATTAATTCATGAAATCAAATAAAAGCAAAAGCTAGAATAATGCTCATTCGTTACGACTCGTGTGGGCAGTAAACGTGTAATTTCCCTTGAGTTAACATTTTGATATGTTGCCATATAAAATGGACTCTATCTAATGAATAACGCCCCATAAAGGTTTATTGGCGTTGACGTTGTGAATTCTAATAGACTATGAATTTGTGAAACAATGTTTTAAATTAACACCATTCGGATGCGCCGTTTTGAATCGTAAAAAGCAATGTACACGATATTATCGCAAAATTAGTGTAACTAAAACTTTATTGTGGTGTGAAATTGTTTCAATTCCAATTATGTGAGGTTATTTTATACATGTGGATTTTTCGACCTAGTTTCATCATCAGCCTATACACGTCCTACTGATGGGCACGGGCCTTCTTCTAAACTGAGAGGGTTTAGGCTTTGGACCACCAAGCTGGCCCAGTGCGAGTTGGCGGGTTACACATCTAAGAAATTCCTAAAATCATTTTTTAGGTATGCAGGTTTCCTCACGATGTTTTCCTTCGCCGTTAAAGTAAATGACAATTCACGGGGAATACACACATAACTTCGAAAAGTCGGAGGAGTGTCCCTGGTGTGAACCCGCGACCGTTGAAATTCTCGACCGCGCGCCTAACCTCGACGTTTAGTGTAGGTACTTCCGACATTGTTTAGGTGAATATAATTAATTTAACTTTTGAATCATAATAAAATAAACTCTGTGATGGCCTCGAGGACTAATCACGTGGACAAAATCTAGGCAGTCGCGACATCAAACCCTAATAGCCTAGGAACACACTTCTGATTTTTTGAATCAAACACTTCAAAATGTAAGGAAAACATCGTGAGGATATCTGCACACTAAAGATTTCTCCACAAAAAATTGTCAGGTATGTATGATTATTCAGTTGACCCAGCCAGCGTGAAGGACAAAAGCCTTACACTTTTTAATACTATAAGATTCTCGTGCCCAGTACTAATATATCTCTTATCATTTAGAAAGTAAATGAACACATCCAAATAAGTGTTAGAAATAAACGATATAATCCAAACGTAAAAACAAGCTGGAAGCGACATAAATAAACTGCAACTAGAAGATTTAACACTGCTGTTGCCGAGATGCGTATCAGCTGAATGTATTGCCGCTCGGCGAGTATGGACGTCCAACCGGACTGGATGTATGGCCGACGCCCGACGCACTGCCCCACATAAACATTGGCTTTTAGCTATTGATGATTGTTGATTCGTTTGGTGTGTGGTTGTTTAACACGTCGAGACAGATTAAGGAAAAGTTACTGGCACAAAAAAAATGTTTATGCTTCATATAAAAAGTATAAAGGCAGACTTAATGTTTTGGGCATCTACCAGTCAACTTCAAGGTTATGCAATACATATATAGTATAATATATAATACGATATATAATAAAAATAGGTGCATAAATAGATGCAATTAAAAAGAAAATGCCATCAAACACAAAACTTGTCAAACAACGTGGCGATCTCGCGGCACAGGTACGTGCCGTGCGATCTAAAGGTCTTGGGTTCGATTTCCGCATCGGGCAAAGTGTTATTGGGTTCTTCCATTAAGAAAATTCTCAGTAGCAGCACCTAATCTGGAATTGTGCCTGATAAACGGCAACAGGCTCGCCCCCTATTACGTGGGATTGATACATACCTACCTAAGCAGTGATGGCCTCGAGGTTTAGGCGCGCGATCGAGAATTTAGACAGTCGCAGGTTCAAACCCCAGGCACACACACAAATTACCCCAATATTGTTATTTATTTTAAATCTTATACGTGGTGACATTATTGCCGTTTTTTAAGTAATCTTCAGACTGCGAGCTGCTACTAAGAATTACCTAATAGACCCAGTTAAACTTTGCACGATTCGGGAATTGAACTTCGGACGTCTAAATAACGCGGCATACAACACATGTGCTGAATGACAATGTCAATTCAATGTGAGTGTCAATATAAAAAAAAGTAGTGATGACCTCGAACTTTAGGCGCGCGGTCGAGAATCTGGGCGGTCGCGGGTTCAAACTCCAGGCACACAACTCTGACTTTTCGAAGTTATTTATGTATTCACAATGAATTATCACTTGCTTTAACGGTGAAGGAAAACATCGTGATAAAACCTGCACACCTAAAAAGTTCTAAGGAATCTCTTAGATGTGTAGTCCGCCAACCTGCATTAGGCCAGCGTGGTGGACTAAGGCCGAAACCCTCTTAGCTATAGAGGAGGCCCGTGCCCAGCAGTAGGACGTATTTGGGTTGATGATGATGATACATACCTGGCAAAATGTGGGTACAGAAATGAACCTCTGTCTACCCTTTCGGGGGATACAGACGTGACGTTATGTATGCAAAATAAAATACATATAATACATATGACAGTATAAAAAAATGAGCTTGAGAATAAGAAATATTTTGATACTGCTGACGGAAATTGAGTACTTGTAGAGAACAAAAAAGAAAACATTTTTTTAATACTCAAGTAAGTAATAGAACTCTAACAGACAATAATCACTGCCGCTCAAGATCAATGACCAACATGTGATGGATTGGCTGTTGTAGGTACAGCGCCAAACTTTGAAAATAGACATCATAAATAAACGTAAATACAGGTACATGGAAGATAAGAATGTACAGCGATAGCATCGAAAACCTTTGAAATATTTTATTTTTAACTCAAATTATGTAATATAATACATATTTAAAATAACACCACAAAGTGATCAACTTGATAGAAACTAATCGTGAATGTAGTACATACATACACATACATAAACTCACGCCTGTATTCCTCGAAGGGGTAGGCAGAGGTGGCATTTCTGCACCCACATTTCGCCAGGTACCTATGTATCAGTCCCAGGTAATAGGGGTCGAGCCTATTGCCGTTTTTCGGGCACATTTCCAGACTCCGTGCTGTTACTGAGAATTTCCTAATGGAAAAACCCAATAACACTGCCCGACCCGGGAATCGAACCCAGGACCTCTAGATTGCGCGGCACATACTTGTACCGCGAGACCACGAGCCAGTCAATGTAGTATGATTCTAATAAATTTATCTATTGGGGAAAGGATCAAAGTTAAAACTAAATTTGTCTATGTTTGTTTGCATTGTCTATGGTCGGTGTATTGAGTGGACGTGCTTTCGGTTAAAATTTTAAATTCAATTAGTTAAACTGTGTTTATATACTTTCCAAACTCGTGAATTTTGCAAAATTAAGTTGTGAATGTACTCACTTTTGTGTTGCTGAATGTAATCCAGCTCTGCACCACTACCAGCCAGCGTTTAACTTCACCAGAACAACACTTCACTTTAAGACAGTTAATATGACTTCACTAGAGGACATCCAATCAACACAAAAGACGCTTGAAGACAGCTTTTCCACACAAAGAACACCACACACGGCACTGTTGTAGTCAAAGTTCCGGATGGAAGCCGCGTCAAAATCACAACACTAGACGAACTTAATTCCTTATTGGCAAAGTATCCCAAGACATCAAGTTTATCTTCATCGGCAGTAATAAGCCACGGGTCCACGGAAACATCGCGCTCGAATATAAAACCGCGTAAGCCATGACGATCGCTCAGCGCTTACTAATAATTTGATATAATATTATTGTTCGTCTTTTTAAATAATACCCTCTGTTTGTTTTTTGTCTTGTCAATTTCAATTTATTTAATTTTTATTGTTCGTCTATATTTTTAATACTACCCTCATGTCGTTGTTTTTTTTGTTGTTTTTATATTGTCACTTTCATTTTGACATTTGGGTATAGACGAAGTCGCGTTCCATACCACAATATTGTTTATGTTTTGTTTTAAAAAAAATTTTTGTTATTGTAGGTACTGTTATTTATGGTTTTTTTTTGTTTATTGTTTTAAACGTTTTTCTCGATTAATATCAGCTGGTGGGTGGTGCAGAGTATGTTTGTTCAGATAAGTACTATATATTAAGCAATTTCTGCGCCCTTAATTTTTTTTTTACTTATTTTTTATTATTATTTAATACCTGTTATTTTATTATAATATATTTGTGTAATATTATTATGTATTCTGATGATGACTCTTATATTTCTGCCATTGAATCTGGATCCCAAAGTGACAGTAATAGAGACGACAGTTTTTGTTCGACCTTTCCCATTACTGAAGATTATGTGTGTATTCACAATGAATTATCACTTGCTTTAACGGTGAAGGAAAACATCGTGATAAAACCTGCACACCTAAAAGTTCTTAGGAATTTCTTAGGTGTGTAGTCCGCCAACCCGCACTAGGCCAGCGTGGTGGACTGAGGCCTAAACCCTCTCAGTTGTAGAGGAGGCCCGTGCCCAGCAGTGGGACGTATTTGAGCTGATGATGATGATGATATTTATTATATATGTATATGTATTTATTATATAATATGTATAATTATGTATATTATTTTTTTTATGGGTACATATGTATGTATATTTCATATATTCTTTTGTTATTCTTTTTTACACCAACCATGCTTCATCTCTCCACCACCCTAAGGTAGACTGGTAGAGAATGCCGCAGGCATTAAGTCCGCCTATATACAGTTCTGTGTATAAAGTTTAAAACAAATAAATAAATTTGACTGCATTTTGGATACACTTTTGTAGTTATGTACAAAGAGATTTACTTGAAACAATCAGTTATGCTTATTTAGAAGATTTATCACAACTTGTCGTCGATGTTTACTCATTGCAATATCAGAAATAAGTGAAAAATTTAAATGAACAATTTGCTAACATAGGGCATTTTCAATAAACTTCTTTAATATCACGATACAACCTCTTCTCTGCAATCAATAACTCCATACGAACATTTTTCATAAAGCGACACTCAAAGGCGATACACAAAAAACATCCATAACAGCCGGGACAATTTTCAAAAATCGAACAGCCAACCGCGAACCGTTCGATGGGCAGATTTGAAATTGGAACCCATAAAGGCTGCAACCGGCCGGATGTCGGACGCGCAGCTCCATCAGATCCGTATCACGACAGACTCCCGCCAGCGGATTCATTTCCGGTCGACGGTTGCATTTTGAATTTTAGAATTCCATTCCCGCGAAATGGGTCACAGTGATGTGATTTTTATACTGATCGGTGTGTTTTGATAGTATATGGCCATCTTGTGGAATGATCGAATATGAATGAGTTTTTTTAAAATGGAAACAAATATATTACCTTGGAGTTCAGTTGTATTTATTGTGTCATTTATATGTTTGATACGTCTAGCTTAGAATACTCCATTTTTGTTATTATATTTATATTCGAAGATGGTGAAAGCTGTTCAAAACGGCATTATAAAGACTTTATTAGTCAACAGTAACATAATGACATTTAAATGTACATGCATCTTAATCCCCGAAAGTGAAGCTGCGGTCTATTTCCCGGTAATCGAACCCATGAGTGCACCAACTTCTGACACGAGATCAACAAGCTGCCTGTATTTCATCATTGTATCATTCTTATTTTCATGTTATTCTAGTATAAACTAGAAAATGGCCTCATTTCCCATTTTTAAAAGTTTCATCACGGTCATATTAAATTTATAAAAACACGATCTTCCACAACGAAAATCCATTAAGTTCGTCTAAAATAACTATTCATCCTATTAAAAAAAACAGTGAAAACTCTGCCTTTTTTACTTTAATAAAAAACATCTATTACTGGCTGCAAAGTTACAAAAGAAAAAAATATTTTATTTTAAAAAAATGTTTCAAAAGGCCCTTATTTTTTCTGTTCCGTCTGTATGCTTAGCGATCTGGTGATAAAAAAAAAATCTAGTCTATTTTGTTGTTTTGAAAAATTCGAACGAGAATCCAGTGACAATTGAACTTTCAGATTCGCCGGCGGTTGATAAAAATTCATCGTATTTTAAATTTTAAAACAGTGCCATCTATCTTTCCTCAAATAATCATTTTTATATAAATGGAAAATTGAGTTTGTTTGTTATTTCACGCTTAAGCCGATAAGTTGATTTTGATGAATTATTGTACTGAGATAGATGAGGCGTTGTGTATTGTTTTAGGCTACATATATCCTAGAAAAATAATTGACTGCCTCGTGATCTTGCGGCACAAATATGTACCGTCCGATCTACAGGACCCGGGTTAGATTTCTAGGGCGGGCAAAATACCATTGAGTTTTTCCATTACGAAATTCTCAGTATCAGTACGGAGTCGGCAAAAGGCTCGCCCCCTATTACGTGGGACTGATTCATGGTGAAATTTGAGTGTAGAATAGTATTTTTTTTGTGGCAAATCACTTGCTAATTTTATCATCAGCCTTTATACGTCCCACTAATAAACAACAGCAATTACTATCATATTAGTCACGTATTCCATCATAATCAGGCCTCTTCGAGAACTGAGAGGGTTTAGGCCTTAGTCTACCACGCCAGCCTAGTGCGGGTTGCCGGACTATACACCTAAAAATTTCTTAAGAACTTTTAGGTGTGCAGGTTTTTTAAGATGTTTTCCTTCACCGTTAAAGTACGTGATGATTCATTGTGAATACACACATAACTTGGAAAAATAAACCTGCGACCGCCGAGATTCTCGACCGCGCGCCTAAACCTCGAGGCCATCACTACTATGCTGATATGCAGTTAATAATTAACTGACTAAAAAATAAAATAAATGACTGCCTCGTGGTCTCGCGGTACAAGTATGTGCCGTGCGATATAGAGGTCCTGGGTTCGATTCCCGGGTCGGGCAAAGTGTTATTGGGTTTTTCCATTAGGAAATTCTCGGTAACAGCACGGAGTCTGGAAATGTGCCCGAAAAACGGCAATAGGCTCGCCCCCTATTACGTGGGACTGATACATACTTGGCGAAATGTGGGTGCAGAAATGCACCTCTGCCTACCCCTTGGGGGAATACAGGCGTGAGTTTATGTATGTGTATGTATGTGTACTAAAAAATAAAAATGAATACTAAAAAGCACTTACGAGCTTAATACATACGGGAGCAGTAAGCTGGTAAGAAATTAGATTAGAGTGTGTCTGCTAGGCTTTCACACCAACAGCGGGGGTGACAACCTACGAAGGGGATGGTAGCGACACTCTACACAATTTTGGGAATTTCCTTATGTTTTTTTTTTATTCTGGCTCGGCAAAGTGACCCCATTACACCTGATGGTAAGCGTAATGGAGTCCAAAAAAAGTGTCGACCAGCGAGAGATGATGATCTCCCGTTGGTCGACACAATCATGCCGGCCGAATACTTCTTCAACTTTCTTGTGAAGAAGTTTGGGGGACTAATACCATGGTGATAAAAGGACCGACCGCGACAAACCTGCCAAAAAATGCCGGCACGGTCATCCTTTCACCATGATTGAAGCCCCCCCGAAAACCGGATATACACTGGCTGATCCCGGAACGCGGCACACTTGCATGTGCCACTATGGCGGGTTTTACGCCCTGTGTACGGTGGTCGCTATCCGGGCGGATACGAATATCCTACCACCAGCTGTTATGTTAGAGCTGGTAGGCATATTTTTATGATAATATTAATTTGAATACCGAAGTGGGGTAATAATCAAATAGTAAATAAAGCCCTTGCTCAATAGAAGAATAAGGCCGATATAGAAAGAAAGATATTCTATACAGAGTGTATTCAGACCGTGATCGGAAACTAAGGCAAGTAATAGCTAAGGTCATTACAAACCCCCTGGCGTTAAATAAAATCCCGATAAAAAAAAATATTTGACGTTTTCCATACAACCACATACATTTTATATCTATTGTTTACCTTACAATCAATTGATTATGCTAGCTAGCCCCAAAGTACCCTTATATAATTACGACAGAAAAAGAGATATTACATTTTTAAACTTTTGATAAATTTATTTACCTTAATAGTATCCTCACTATAATGCTTTGATAATCTACTCTGAAACGATCCTAATTCTATAATATTTATATTTAATTCTCTTAATAATATTTATCTTTCTGTCCTATACCGAACACATTCAACTAATATGTGATGCACATCTTCAATAGTACCACATTCTTCACAATTGGTTGATGTAGATAGTTTGAAACTTAAACGTTTTTTGTTAAACGGTAACATTTATTTTTTTGTAATTTATTTATTTATTTTATTTTATTTGGGAAATACACAGAACAATCACAATCAAAAATATAAAACACAACCCAAAACAATTTCCACTAATAGGGGAAATTATTAAATTATGCGTCAGTTATACTCGTATTTTATCTCCCACGTGATAGGGCTCATGGTTGGCCCCGAAGTTTAGGCGCACGGTCGAGAATCTCGGCTCCATCTCATCTCACTGCCCTGCCTGGTTCACAATTTATATATTTGAAAACTTTATTGAACATTACAACAAAAAATAATAATATTAAAAATAAAATATATAAACACCTTTATCGAATGAAGCTTTTATCACTAAAAGCAATAACCTAATACACATCTGATTAAATGGAATGAAACCATATAGAAAATCCTTTACAACTGTACCCCGTAGTATTCTGAGCAGAGGTGCCGTCATTGTGAGCGCTGAGGAAATTTAATACACCTTCTGTCCTGGACACCGAGTGGTACAATTAAAGCGTTATATTGGAAACAATAATTTGATTTTGTTGCAATACAGCAGTGCTTATTTTGTTGCCTCCTACTGACAATATCCAGGCATTTGCAGGCATAAAATGTCACTATATTTTTATATAGAACATAACTTTGAAATCTAAACTAGAAGTGTTTTTTGTCTTTTAGTACACACTGCCCTCCCAAATAAATTCCATTTGAATGACTATGCTAAGGTTGCCTTGAAAACATACCCATGAGGCGGCCCTTTTTACTCTTTCCTAATATTGTATATTTCTTTCTCATTAATACTGTATGTAAGTGTACAACAAAGGGTTATAAATAAATATAAATATAAGATTTCATATTAAAAAAAAAATGTCTAGAAGATTTTTCTTATTCTTAAATTTGTAAACTTTTGTATTAACTTTGATGTCAGTCTTAGGAAATGTTTTGTCGACATATTTATAAGCAGTCTTTATTAGTAAAGTCAAAGCAGGTAAACAGAGGGAAAAAGGTACATTTAAATCTTAGGTTTTCGACTATTTCAAAATAGTGTCAGAAATAACTGAATGACTGCCTCGTGGTCTTGCGGTACAATATGTGCCGTGCGATCTAGAGGTCCTGGTTTCGATTCCCGGGTCGGGCAAAGTGTTATTGGGTTTTTCCATTAGGAAATTCTCAGTAACAGCACGGCGTCTGGAAATGTGCCCGAAAAACGGCAATAGGCATACATACCTGGGGAAATGTGGGTGCAGAAATGCACCTCTGCCTACCCCTTCGGGGTATACAGGCGTGAGTTTATGTATGTATGTCAGTAACGATGATGATTCACGTCATCTTTGGAAGTCAGTATCAAAACCGTAAACAATCTGTTGCATTCACACTGTCATTTCATTCCAGTGCATATGTAGGGATGATCGATATTCATCGATGTTGAAGAAACATCGATGTTTAGCTGAAAAACATCGATGTTTCGACTTCGATATCATCGATATATCGATGTTATAAGAATAAAACATCGAAACGACGAAACGTCAATTATTCTTTAGGGCGCCATCTAGTGTTCGCAAGACAAGCCGTACGAATAGTTATTTCTTTGCATTTCTCAAAGAAAAAAACAAACTGATAACACATTAGCAATAACATTAAAATATATCAATTCAACTGCGAGTGCGAGACAACATTTAACATTATCCTTTTTTTTTTTGTGTCTGTCAACGCGCGCGTATTCTTAAGTTTTTGAGTACGTACACAATTCATACCGATATATCGATACTTTTTAGTAAAAATATAAATATAGATAGATATTTTCAAATAATATATTTACTTTATTGCATTTTCCGACATCCCTACCAAAAACATCGATGTTTTAAGACATCGATGTTTTTCAATCGATGTTTATCGTACATCGATACTTCTGGTTCGATGTTAACATCGATGTCAACATCGATGTTTTTCTAACATCGATCATCCCTATGCATATGTCCCATTGCTGGGCACGAAACTTCTCTACAGCAGAGATCCTTTATATCTTTACACCTTGGTTCATCAGATTGACCTGATCTCATCAGAACTTCACAAACATGTATATTTCTACGTGAAAATATTTTGGTAATGATATTTCTTCACAATTTTCCATCACAAATTAAATTTAATGAATTTCGAAAAGGTTGCGGGAACCAAGACCGTCACAATAGTATTGACCGTTTGTTCCAATTAACCGTCATATACTTTACACAAATTTTTGCTAATCATATATATTTTTTTGGGGATTTTGCCATAGTCAACACGCTTGGCAAGCGGGTTGGTGACGGCAGTGGCTGGAATGCTTTAGACGACGGTGCTGCTGCCCACTGAAGGTTTTGGTATTTGAGGAATTCCAGCTTAAAGGAGTGCTTATGCCGGCACTGATCGGCCGCCAGAGCTATCCGTTAGCTAGCAGGGTGTACCTCGTGCAGGTAGGGTTGGCAGTTGGGGACGTGAGATGCTATTCGCCTCCCTTACACCCCTACTTGGGAAGGCCTTCGTTCAGCAGAGGAAGGTGATGGGATGAGAAGGACTTTTTTCTTTACATACATAGTTCCGACCCCACACTAGGATACAAGTCCTGTGTCGTATATTGGAGCTGTACTGCGATGATCAAAAGTATCTTCCACTCAATTTAAAGATAAGCACATTTAGGGTAGCTCAATATCAGACCTCATGTAATAAATGACGTCAGATACTCAACGGTAGCTTCCCGACTAGAAATTTTTTCGTCTTCCTTAGAAGGACCGGACCGGGCATGCCCGATCTGGACCAGATAAGGTATGTAACGCAGAAGATTGGTCTGGACCTGATCAGGAAAACCTTATCGGGTCCAGATTAGGAATTCCTGATCGGGTCCGGATTAGGAATTCCTGATCGGGTCCAGATTAGGAATTCCTGATCGGGTCCAGATTAGGAATTCCTGATCGGGTCCAGATTAGGAATTCCTGATCGGGTCCAGATTAGGAATTCCTGATCGGGTCCAGATTAGGAATTCCTGATCTGGTCCAGACTAGGAATTCCTGATCGGGTCCAGACCAATCTTCTGCGTTACATACCTTATCTGGTCCAGATCGGGCATGCCCGGTCCGGTCCTTCTAAGGAACACGAAAATATTTCTAGTCGGGTTGTATTCCATTTTTTCATTATTCAAATCAATCATCTGCGTTATAAAACCTTGCCTGATCCAAATCGAGTATGCCCGGTCCGGTCCTTTAAAAAAAACATGAATGTATAGTCTTGAAAAATATGTTTAATTAAAAAAATATATATTTATGAATTGATATTATAAATATTTTACTTAACATATTATTATATTTATTTACATTTAATTTTTCCAATTTTTTTTTTGTTTTTAATTTAAATATCATTTTTATTTTTGTTTTGTTTACACAGTATTTTTTTTTTAAAGTAAATAAAATAAAAGCTATTATTTGCTTGTGATTTATCTTCATTAGATGGTTGTTTTTTGATCCTGGCTACCCATCCCATAGCCATCCCAATCTTTAGCATTATTCAATACTGAAGGCAATGCTTGATGCAATTTATTGCAATAATTTCTTGGTTATTTTGGTATTTATGTCTTCTTGCATCTAAAATACAAAATTTGAATTAATTATGTATTTAATTAAATAAGTAATAATAAAAAAAATGGTGCAGAAATGCATCTCTGCCTACCACTTCCGGGAATACAGGCGTGAGGTTATGTATGTATGTATGTATGTATATATGCATGTATGCTATGTATGTATGTATGTATTAATGAACTGCTTTAATTTGAGAAATTCAGTCTTTAATATGTATCAATATTTCTTCTTTATAATTATTCTTGTGATGACTGCCTTCTGAACAGGGTGATACACAAAATTTTGAAATGACTGAATCTAAGTGATGTATTTAATATTTTATAGATTAAATAAATATTATTTCATTGCATATTATGTAGTATTTTTCCCATAGAGAGAAAAGTATAAATTTCAACATTGTCAGATAGAGCAACTACATATTATATTAGATCTTTCATATATGTATTTTAATTATTTTTTTTTTATCTTTCTTGCTTTATAGCATTAATGTATTTTAATTATCTTAATTAATGTATCTTATATCTTCATAATTGTTGTTAATGTACATCTTTATGTGCTATTTCTATACCCATATTTATGTCCCTCAAATTTGAGTTGATTTTTTTTTTAAGTTATAGTTATTAGTAAAAAAATTATTATTAATTATTCAACAATATTTACATTTTAAATAATAAATATTACCTGCAATTTCAACTCTACCGCTGTTTGGCTAAATATAGTATATATTTTTAATCAATCCTTTGATAACGCTTTTAATTTGGAAGTTATTTCAACAGCAGCTGCTTTTGCTTTAGACTGCTCATTATCAGTAGAGAAAGCATAGGGTTCTTTGTCCAATCTTATTATTTTTTCCTCTGCCTCTTCCATTGTTTCTGATAACATTAATTGTAATTATGCATTACTTTCTTATTATTCTGACAATAAGATATCAATTCTCACAAATCTATAATTCAAATAACAATAAATTACCTGCTGTGCCACATATTTGAACATGAAACATTGGCCATGTCGGATCAGGCTCATCACAATGTTTCACCATTGTTTGTAATAATTTACAATACTTAGCACTTTTTAACAATGATTCAGGCATATATTTACCACCACCATATTCTTTGTAATGATCTAACCAAGAACTTGGTAGTATATCAATTTCTTTATTGGATGAATCATTTACAAATAAAACTAATGCATAAGTATAAGTCATCTGAAAAAAAACGGATTATTGAAATATAAAATTATTTTAAAAATAGCAAAGAATTGTAATGTATTTTTTCAATGATTTTTTACTAACCTTGAATGTTTTACGTAATTCAACTTAAAAACGAAGCTTTAGGCGGCCCCTAGACGATCAATTATATTGCGCAATATTTCGAATTGTGCAATATAATTGATTGATTAGGCTAAATATTGAAGATTGCGCAATGATGGAACAAAAGTTTGAGCGACTTTAATTTTTATTGTACCATATTTTTCCATTGCATCATGTAGGGCCAGTATTGCGCAATATTTTTTATTTTAGCCTCTGCTTCATCCTGACGTGGAGAACACACGCGAGCGCAGAAATGGCGGGAAAAGAGAATCTAAAAGTTAAGGAGAGAGAATTATCATCTCTATGGAATGTCAAGAGCACAGAATAATATCATGAACGCCTTAAAAAAATATACTGCAGAGATGTTTTCACGGGCAAGCAAAGATGATGTGAAGAAAAGATTCAACTCTTTGAGTGTATTTCTGCCTTTTCTTGTACCACTCTTTACACCAGCGACGTGTTTGTTTACGTTTACGTTTAGCCATTAGCAATAACACCTCAGCTGCAGCTGCATCTTGTTGGAATATGATGCTCCAACTGAACACGAAAACATTGAGCAGTTCGTATTTTTGTGCAATATAATTGATCGTTTGGATGCAAAACACCTTTTAATCTTATTGTACAATAAAATGTATTGTACAATGTTATTGTAGGTCTAGGGGCCGCCTTACACACAACACATAAATTTGTATTTAGTTAGTTTAGTCCACAAGTTCGTATTTTTTACACATACACACTGCGTAAATGTCTAGATATAGGTTTATAGTACTTGATACACTTTTTTTTGTTTAACATACAATATATTAATTATTCTTTAACTATGTACTGTTAAGGTGATTAGGTTTTTGTATTGAACTTATTTAATCTTCACCTACATTATTTACATTAATATACCAATCGACATGCAATTTTAAGTAATATAAAAAGTATAATTAGTGATACATTCAATAATGCTTTTTTATGACACAAAAGTCTTTAAATGATAAACACTTCAACTACACTGTAAACAAGTTCCGACAGGGTTACCAACTCCCAAAAATATTTATCCCTAAATGTAAAGTCAAAAACCCCTAAAATCGCCACAATTATTTGAAAACCCCCTAAAAAAAAAGATATATCACACATTCTTGTTAGGCATTCCAATTCTAATTTTATTAGCTATTAGCATTACGAATTAGAAAAAATTGGATGTGAGCGTGGCGCGTAAAGCCGAGGTCGTAGGTTCGAATCTCACTTGTATCATAATTTTTCGACTGTTTGCATTTTTTCTAATAATTATCTAAATAACATTTTGTAAAACAAAAAAAAAAACAAAATTATATTCTGCAATATTGTTTAATAGTCTTTATTTATAAATTATTTCATACGTCAAATATTATTTCATTTTATTCTGGCACAAACTATTGAAAATCATACATGTTGACATTAAAGAAACTTAGCATTTAGGGGATGGATTAATCCCCAAAAATACCCCTAAAAATATAAAGCCCCTAAAAAATCCCAGTCCACATTTTTTCCCCCCAAATTTAGGGGGAAAACCCCCAAGTTGGGAACACTGAGTTCCGACATGTTGCTTCATGACGTCACGCGCTATCACTAATATATAATTATACACCCCATGTTGTGTTTATATTAATATTTTTGTAATTTTTTATTTATTGAATACAATTCAATGTAATTTTATATATAATGCACAACACACTTAGATATCAGGATATTTATTTATGTTTGATACACATATTTTTGTTATAGGTATTACCTACACAAAATATTTTAATAACTCTTTAGTTTATTATTTTTTTGATAAGCCTACATTTGTATATTAAATTACATTTCTGGACCAGACCTGGTCCTGATCCAGTATGCCTTACCATACTTGATTACATTTAACATCAGGTTATCCTTATCTGGACCAGACCTGGTCCTGATCCAGTATGCCTTACCATACTTGATTATATTTTACATCAGGCTATCCTTATCTGGACCAGACCTGGCCCTGATCCAGTATGCCTTACCATACTTGATTACATTTAACATCAGGCTATCCTTATCTGGACCAGACCTGGTCCTGATCCAGTATGCCTTACCATACTTGATTACATTTAACATCAGGCTATCCTTATCTGGACCAGACCTGGTCCTGATCCAGTATGCCTTACCATACTTGATTATATTTAACATCAGGCTATCCTTATCTGGACCAGATCTGGTCCTGATAGGGCTTGCCGGATCTGGCATGCCTCATTCTATCCTGATCGGGTCCAGATACATGATCTGGTTGCGCCTTATGTTTTTTCTAGTCGGGTTGCTGACGAAATTCAGACAATATTTTTCCATTAATCAAATTATGAGGCGAACACAGCGTTAACAAGTCGCGGATTTCTGATAATAAATTAAAAACAAATAAGGTCCGTTCACACTACACGGGATGAGGTTTGCATAATAAAAACCTTGGGCGAAATTATTGCGTTCGAAAAACATCGGATTGGATCGGATAAAAAAAGGCGTACGAGTGTATTTTCATGACACTGTTATTACATAGAAAACTGACGTGATAAGAATTTTGTAGTAGTTTTTAGCCTGTTTCGTTTCGTTCGTTTAGCCCGTTAATATATTGTATTATTATTTTTAATTTCTAAAGGAGAATTTAAAGTCAGACGCGTATGTAAAATTATTAAAATGCTATAGACTGTTAAAATTAGTAAATACTCAAAAACTTGACATTATCTCGTCAAAAAAACTGTACTAACATTAGGTTTCATTTTATTAGCATTACTAAATTACAAAAAAAAAACACTCAATTAGGTACTTTAATGTGGCTTTATTTAAAACACAAACGATTATCGAAATTAATATGGTCACTATTAAATGTTGTTAAGTTAGCTAATTACGTATAACTTTAGACATAATCATCGTCATCATCATCATCAGCCCATATACGTCCCACTGCTGGGCACGGGCCTCCTCTATAACTGAGAGTGTTTAGGCCTTAGTCCACCACGCTGGCCTAGTGCGGGTTGGCGGACTACACACCTAAGAAATTCCTAAGAACTTTTTAGGTGTGCAGGTTTCATCACGATGTTTTCCTTCACCGTTAAAGTACGTGATAATTCATTGTAAATACACACATAACTTCGAAAAGTCAGCGGTGTGTGCCTGGTTTGAAACCGCGTCCGTCGAGATTCTCGACCGCATGCCTAAACCTCGAGGCCATCACGACTTAATAGGACTGAATAAATTAACCGCCTTTTTTATTACATGGATTTCACAACTTTTTTACAGTAGAAGGACTGAGTCGCTAGACTTGTTCTATTTTACAAGTTTTGTTTTTTATGGCTAGGTTTGTCAGCAATGCTAAGATTGTCTGCATAAGGATGTCACTCAATAAAGTTTAAAGAAAAAAAATACAAAAACGCAGAAACAAAACAAAACTACAGGAGCTATGTAAGGATGTATACACAATAATGAAGAAATAATGTTAATGTTTAATAAAATGTGTCTTCAACTAACATTTACTATTAGGGAAGTAAGTGTTACTTTGACTCAATACAATAATCGCGGCTTAAATGATCATCAAACATTCGTCAAGATTTCGTTCCAGTGCATATGAACCATCCCCACCCAAAAACAATGCATACAGCCCCTTTCAGCCAATGAACCCAAATAGTCAATATCAATTTATATACGGCTGTTACCAGTCCATTAATTCGTGATAAAAATTGCCACGGCCGCGTCGGAAAACAATAAAAATTGCTTTTCACCTCAACGCTATTTGTATTAAACGCTTTAGCTTGTCGATATGTGAATGGGTTATGCTTTTAGAACTGCGATGACCTTTTAAGCATTCTTATATACTGCTACGGCAAAGTGAATTGTCACTTGACTAACCTGATAGGTACCACTCTATCACCAAGAAGTTTTATCCAATCCATCCAATCCATCAGCCAATCGAGGTCCACTGCTGGACATAGGCCTCTCCCAATGATTTCCACAGGGACCTGTTGGAAGCAGCCTGCATCCAGCGACGTCCCGCGACCTTCACCAGGTCGTCTGACCATCTTGTCGGAGGACGTCCCACGCTGCGCTTTCCGGTACGTGGCCTCCACTCGAGAACTTTTTGGCCCCATCGGCCATCAGTTCTCCGCGCTATGTGCCCGGCCCATTGCCACTTCAACTTGCTAATCCGTTGGGCTATGTCGGTTACTTTAGTTCTCCTACGGATCTCCTCATTTCTGATTCGATCACGTAGGGAAACCCCGAGCATAGCCCTCTCCATAGCTCGTTGAGTGACTCTGAGCCGTCTAATGAGGCCCATAGTGTAACACACAACTATCGAAGACTTTCGTCTTCAGGCACTGAGGTATTTTGGACGAGAAGACGTCGCGTAGTTTCCCGAACGCTGCCCAACCGAGTTGGATTCGACGATTGACCTCTCTCTCGAAGTTGGACCTGCCTAACCGGACCACTTGTCCCAAATAGACATATTCGTCTACAACTTCGAGAGTCGAGCCCCCAACTGCGATCGGGGTGGGCACAACATGGACATTCGACATGATCCTGATCATCATGATGATAAGAAGTTTTATACACTAATAATAATATTTTATTTACTATCAGCTATTACATTTTTAATTATGAACTATTATAAAAAATATATATTTAAAAATATAAAAAATACTTTCACCGGCAGTTGGCGGGGTCTAAGACCCAAGTCACGGGTGGTTAGGGACCAGGAGTTAGGAACCGCCTCACGCATGCCGTGTCTAATAGCACTGTTTTCTATATCTGGGTTGAGACCCAACAGTGGATTAAAAGCTTCCGAAGGAGACACACATTTATTAAAAAGTAATTGAGACAAGATTAGTAAATAATCTTTTTTCGAAGCATATTTACAGATTCCATGGTAATAAATAAAAAATATCCTGTTGTTTCAAGAGCGTTCAAATCCATTCTAATATTATAAATGCCTAAACCCTCTCGGTGGTAGAGGAGACCCGTGCCAAGAGTGGGACGTATATGGGCTGCTGCTGATGATGACGATGATGATTATAAATGAGAATGTAACTCAATCTGTCTGTCTGTTATGCTTTCATGCCTAAACCGCTGGACTGATTTGAATTGATTGACTATGGAGATATAGAAGACCTTAGGAACGAAAGGTTATTGTTTATGCCAGAAAAGTGCAGTATTCTAGTGGTATGAGGACGGAAATCAAAATTGTGCCCAACAGCTAAATAAGGATATAAATTCACACTATTAATCTCGATTCGAAAAGTCAGAGGTGTGTGCCTGGGGTTTGAACCTGCGACCGCCAAAATTCTCGACCGCGCGCCTAAACCTCGAGGCCATCACTGCTTACTACTATGTGTATTCACAATGAATTATCACTTCCTTTAACGGTGAAGGAAAACATCGTGATAAAACCTGCACACCTAAAAGTTCTTGGGAATTTCTTAGGTGTGTAGTCCGCCAACCCGCACTAGGCCAGCGTGGTGGACTAAGGCCTAAACCCTCTTAGTTGTAGAGGAGGCCCGTGCCCAGCAGTGGGACGTATTTGGGCTGATGATGATGATGAATCTCAATTCGAAATTCTTTGCACTTCCTCATTTTACAATCTTTAGAACGATGTACAAACGTCGTAGCAAAACAGTTCTTTACTAACATTTGAAAGGAAAATATTATTAAACAGAAAATTGTAGACGCTCGTTTGTTTCAAAAGAGCACCTGTACAAAATACCAGCAGCAAGAAATAATACGGAGTCGAAGCTTTGTCGAGAAGTTTGAGGGTTGTCATAAAAAAGCCATAATGTTCAGCATTCAACAAGAATTCATGAAAATATAACGAGCGGGAAGAAAAACAAGTTTACTGCGTTATTTGAGTTCGTTGATGCGGCGTGGTTGAATTAATAGTAAAGAGAATTTGATGTAATGATTCGCATAATAACATTTACACTCACATTGATTTGGCATTGTGTCGTAGCACATGTGTGGTGGTTAGACGTCCCAAGTTCAATTCCCGGATAGTGCAAAGTTTTACTGAGTCTTCTAGGAAACTCTTACTAGCAGCCCGCAGTACCGCATTACTTAAAAAACGGCAATAATGTCGCCTCTTATTAAACAACAGCCTGCAGTCTGTAGATGTCACAAAAACGGCAATAATCTCGTTACGTAGTATATAAGATTTAAAACAAAAAAAAAACAATATTGGGGTAATTTGGGTACAAAAATAAACCTCCCCCCTACCCTTACCCTTACCCCTTCGAGGATAAAGGTTTAAATATATATGTATTCAAGTTATACATTTTCAAAAAGATATCTAAGCCAAAACCTTCTTCATCAACCCTTAAGCCTCCAAGCCAAGATCGTCGTACAACAAGTCAAAGCTACGAGGACTGCGAAAAAAGCCGAAAATAGGTCTTGAAGAGTGCACTTGGACAAACTGAGGGTCGACTGTAGAGCCTCGCAGAATAAAACGAATGTCTGAAGACATTTTTAAGCATAATTAGAGAATTTTCTTCCATTTTATTTCATTTAAGTCTTAAGGAAATAAAAATAGTATGAATTTGTTACATAAAAATTTAATACATAAGGTACTTATCTATAAAACGAGTTAATGGCCCAGACCATGGTAATGGTAATTTACAATAATTACGTTAACGTCAGTCAATGTTTTTCAAAAATATAACTGAAACTTTTTCCTAGAACGAAAACTAGCAATTGCATTTAACCAGGGCCCTATATATTTTCGTACAAAAAGCCATCCAACATAAATTCATTACATAATCTGTAACAAAAGTAAACAAAAGATAGTGTCGTCAACATCCCAGTACGGTAAACTATCGATAAAAATCAATTTTTAAAAAACGAACGTACACTCGTATCGAATACACGGCACGTTGCGAATAAACAATATGGCGGACTCGCGTGATTTACGCGCCGCTCGGATATTGTTGAAATTCACGTCGATAGCGCTTTTGTTTCGCCGTCTGGCTTCTTATCGCTTTCTAGGGATGGGGTGGAATCGATTGATTATGTTCATCGACACTTTTTAAGATTTTTTTTTTGTAAGACCGCCTCAAGCACAAGTATATGCCATGCGTGTGGGTTGGCCAAAGTGTTATTGGGTTTTCCATTACGAAATTCTCAGTGGCAGCACGGAGTCTGGAATGGACGTGGGACGTGGCGAAATATGGGTGCTGAAAAGCACCTCTGCTAAATATCGGTTTCTCGTTAATACTGCAACACCAGTAGGTGTCGTGTGATCAAAAGGTCCCGGATACGATGCAAAGTGGTATTGGGAGTAGAAACATACTCCTATCTACCACACTACCACTAGCACAGTAATGACTCCAAACGGTTTAGCTCAGCGAGTCTTTATGGAGACCTAAATCTCATCACCCCAACCAACAAAATTAATCCGAAGAAAATAAATAAGAGGAGTTGGAGAGATCATCAGCATTATCAGCCACACGACTTCTATTTCCACATAGGCCTCCCCCAAAGAGTTCCAGAAAGACTTATTGGAAACATAATATGTAGGCACCAGCTTGCGAAACGAGAGCCCGCGGCTTTGATCTCCACACCACACAAACATATGTTTCGAGTATGGGTGTTTGTGAGACCGAAAAGTCTCCCAAAGTTTCTGATACCCACGATACAATCTTGATCTTAGTATGGGATCAGAACTATGTATGTGACTGTTGTGTGTATTTATTTATCGATAAGCCGTGTCACATCACTAACAAGGGACAGTTTGCCCTTCCCGCATGGCAGTACGAAAAGGCAAAATATTAAACGCATTCCGATGCAGTATCGCAGGGTGTTATTTATGGGGTTCAAAACCATAATCTATTTATAATCTCTCTATGGTAAACAGTGTTGGGAGTCGCGACATTTGCAACCTGCCGTTTGTTTTGTAATGTTCTTTTGTTATCTGGGCAAATAAATAATATGGAAATATTTGTCTATGATTTCAAAATAGTCTTTTTAGGGTTCCGTACGTCCGAATAAAAGAACGGAACCCTTATAGGATCACTCGTGGGTCCGTCTGTCCGTCCGTCAAAATAAAATATTTGAGAACTGCATCGTGTGACATATCATATGGAAGGTCTTGTTGTGAATATTTATTTAAAATAAATAGTTTCCAATTTCTTAAAGAAAAAAGACGAAAATTGACCACCCCCCCCCCCCCATCTCCGAAACTACTGAACCTAAAATTTTGAAAAAAATATATACAGAAATTAGTTTCCTACTTATACTTATTCGCCACTTGTTGCTCGGTTTGGACATGACCGCGCTCACCATCTGGTGTGGTGATGTCACTTTATCAGTAATCTTTCATGAATAGTCGTTATGGCGTTGAGGCTTAGGCACGTGGTCGAGAATCTCGAAATTCGCGAGTTCAAACCACAGGCACACACCTCTGACTTTTCGAACTTATGTGAGTATTCACAATGAATTATCACGTACTTTAACGATGAACGAAAACATCTAAAAACCTTGTGTAGGTTTTTAGATGTTTTCGTTCATCGTTCTTAGGAATTTCTTAGGTGTGTAGTCCGCCAACCCGCGATTTCTCATTTTTTATTACAAGAATATACTAATATTTATTTCAATGCGGGGTTCAAACTTGCGGCCTTTCTTTGCAACTTGGTGACATTTTATCTCAATAAGTATGTTAAGCACTATTAAGTCTTCTTTGCTGTGTACACATACATACATACATAAACTCACGCCTGTATTTCCCCGAAGGGGTAGGCAGAGGTGCATTTCTACTCCCACATTTCGCCAGGTATGTATCAGTCCCACGTAATAGGGGGCGAGCCTATTGCCGTTTTTCGGGCACAATTCCAGACTCCGTGCTGCTACTGAGAATTTCTCGATGGAAAAACCCAATAACACTTTGCCTGAACCGGGAATCGAACCCAGGACCTCTAAATCGCTCGGCACATACTTGTACCGCGAGACCACGAGGCAATCTTAGCTGTGTCTAAAATGTAATATAAACTTAGCAATTCATACCTTCTTAGAATTTGCATAAAAAGGCTCATAATCATAATTTAGCTTCAAAGAAGGATATCCTTCTAGATTTTAGAGGTGAAATAACTCCTAACTTCCTATTACGTCGGATAAATGATACATTTTTCGCCTATTTCTCGGTCTCTAAATTTTCCGCCACCTTAACCCAAGAGAGGCTGTAATGACATTTACACCTAACAATGACGTCATAAAATGAGGCCAAGCGTACCGTAATATCTTTAAAGACTTCGTCACACCTGGGGTTACTACTATTGGTCAGCAATTTTGGTGTTTATTTGAAGTATTTAAAGTGTAAAAGTAAGTCATTGTGTTTAGAGTACAGTCTGTGTTTTTGCTAGCAGTTATTTTATGACCCTATCTGATCTTAACCTCACATAAAGGTCCTGTTGCCAATTCAAGCTAAATTCAATAAGTAGACTAAGGTGGCATGACTATAAAAGACATATTTCAATAAACTGTCATAATGCGTCAGTCTTCACATTTTCTTTGCTCAGTCAGTCTTTGAACGAAATCTTATCTGCAAGTTCAGTTTTTTTTACGCAGACTACTCTCCAAAACGATTCTCATCCTCACTAACTTCACCTTACGATCCATCGAAATATGTTTTAAAGATATGTTAACCAAAACCAATAGTAGTGGTTATTTAACACCGAGTTTCCCGAATAGCGTTTTTAATTATACACCAGGATATAAAAACTATGAACGGCCCGGGGGTAGACAGAGATCAAGGCTTTAATGAATGTAAATGCGGCGAATGTACTTAGCATACAAATGGGGTCGCTGGAATCCATGATCTTGGTCCGCGCGTTCTCTGCCTAAGAACTGCGAATTATGGAGATTGGGGAAAATAGGACATATAATATTAATGCTGCGAAATTTCGGCAGAACTGCGTTTGGTTTTATGACCGGTTAGGCTCGAGCTTTGGTTATGAATGTCTTGGAATCAAACTCAATTGGCAAAGGAGACTTAGAGAATTGAAATTGAAACTTAAAGAAATTGACTTAGAGAGCAAACACATATAAAATAATACAACTTTATACCTGACTTACTTAACAACGTTCCGAAGTGAATCTTGACTTGTCGGAGATTCTCCACTTCAATTTATCCTGCACCATCTTTCGCCAATCCTCAACCTGGAGATCTCGCAGGTCTTGTCCAAGCCAGCTTTATACCAAGTAGAAAGAAGAGTATATTCATGTAGATGGATGTCGATCCACGCTTCGTGAATTCCATTGTAATAGAGATGGGCATAATTTCGTTTAACCAAGAAAATTTCTGGATTATTAACTGCTATGGAAAGGTTACTAAATAAAGCCTTAATGAGAATCTAACCGGACGATTTCACATTTCAGTCATCAATTAATGCCTCGAGACAAACGAGAAACAAACGAGATTTGAAATTCTCAAGTTACGCCTGTTTTTAAAATTAATGATCATGTCATTATTTAACATCGTGAATTTAACAATCAAAGCAAATATATGAGAGAATAAATATACATAAGGAGCATAAATATGAGGTACTAGCAGCGAATTTGTATCAACACTGTTAGGTCCGCCTGACGGCGGGAACAAATAAGAACACAATTGAAATGAAATGAAATGAAATTTATTTCGTAATACATGTACATTTTTGAGTATCGACAGGTCCCAATATAGGCAAGCCCGTGTCTTGGGTTCCTGTTTATTTACATTACCGAGAATTACATACATATACATTAACTAATGACAATCCAATTAAAAATACGTTAACAAAATAACATGAAATAAAATAAAAATCAACAAAACAAAACACAACTAACAGGTAATTTAAATATGTATCTGTATTGTATGAGTGTGTGTGTGTGTGTGTGTGTGGTAAAGTATTTTATTCAATGAATATAATTTTAAACATATCTTCAGTTTGGTCATACGTCATTTTACTTAGCAAGCTTTGCAGTTTGGATTTTGTTTCATACTGTGTGCAATTTAGAAAATTATACAGTTAAGACGGTTACTACTGTTTATTAAAAATAAATAAATTAATTATTAAAAATATAGTTAAGACAGTTACCACTGTTTATAAAAAAATATATATAATCTAAAGTTATTACTAGCGTGTGGATTCTTGCCACAGGAAAGCCTTCTGGTCTTAATAAACCCTATGTGCACTGGGGACTTAACTTTGGTCCTTCGATCCCGTGACGCGTGGGGGGGGGTCTTCGGTGATACTTCGGAAGGCCCTCAGCCGCAGAGGTCAGCTGGAGTCGATGGGCAGAAGCGTTGCCTGTTGGTACAGTCCGTACTAGTACGTGCAGCTGTCGTTCACAAAACGTACTGTGACTTGCAGCTCGTAGCTCCTAACCCGTACGGTGGACGTGCAGCTCGTAGTTCTCAATCCGAGCGGTGGACCCCCAGTTTCCTGGAACGCGTCGAAACGACACTTGTAGCGCGAAAGATCCGACACCCAGGCACTAGACGAGACCAGGAATGGGCGTCGGCATCTTTCGCGAAGCAATTAAAAAAATAGCGGAATGGAGTGGCGACATTTAGGTCCAGTTGAAAAAAAAATAATTAAACGAAATATAAGTAGTTATAATTCAAATGCCAATATAATTAATAATTATTATTTAAGTTACCCAACCCAGGATCAAACCCCAACTGTTTATATGCCGGACGATCATCATTCCATGACGCGATGAGTACAAAAGAAATAATTACATTTAAACTTCTACACAAGTACAGGTAGATACATATGAATACAGCGAGTGAAGCAATGACCTTTGAAATTTATTTCGCCGGTACATAGAGAAATTTCTCTTATCTTAACATCACGCTAATCTAGAAAATAAATCTCACAGCTATGTGTTTGTATTACATTATATGAACTAACAAGAGGAAATATAGTTTATGTATTACATTACAACAATTATAAAAATTAACTGGCTTTAAAATCTAAACAAACTAATACAAATTTTCGGTGGCAATTTTTAATCATCATCATCATCAGCCCAAATACGTCCCACTGCTGGGCACGGGCCTCCTCTACAACTGGGAGGGTTTAGGCCTTAAGTCCACCACGCTGGCCTAGTGCGGGTTGGCGGACTACACACCTAAGAACTTTTAGGTGTGCAGGTTTTATCACAATGTTTTCCTTCACCGTTAAAGCAAGTGATCATTCATTGTGAATACACACATAACTTCGAAAAGTCAGAGGTGTGTGCCTGGGGTCTGAACCTGCGACCGCCGAAATTCTCGGCCTAAACCTCGAGGCCATCCTGATGGCCATGAATACTGATTACACAAACTAAAAGCTTATTATTTTACAACTTAAATAAAGTTTAGAATTTTTACGAACAAAAAAATACATTTTAGGATATAAAGTTCTTATTAAGATAACACACAAGCCACCGATATTAACAACATACGCGTGGAATACACAGTGGGAATTAATAATCGCGGCCATATTGATTTGGACTAAATTAATATTAGGTATAATAGAATGTTAATGAAGAAAAATACCGCGGCGAAACATATTTAAAACTTATCGGAAAGATTAAATAGATAAGGTTATATTTTACCAATTTTAAGATACTCGCTGTCACATTTCGTTACGTTGTTATACCACTATTAAGAATTATATATAGCCATAGCAATTTTTACAGTATTAAAAGGTTGAATAAATCACTTGTTGAATAGTAATCAAATTAATCCAGACACGAAAAATTAGTTAACAGCAATCAAGCCAATATTGAAATTAATTATATTAAACTTACCAAGGGGGTTGAAAATGATGCAATCCGCTTTTAATTTCCTTTTCTTTTTTATATTTTAGTATAGCACTGGTTTTATTACTTTTCAAATATGCGGACAATTAATCACAAATACGAATCACATATAGTTGTCGTGCGGACTCTCTGGCGTCGAAATTTCTTATTCTCTCTCCGCGAATTCGTTCTTATATAGGTACATATCGGGTCGGCCTATTTCCTTCCTGAGGCGACAATGCGTACTGCCAGATTCTAGATTGTTCCGTACGACATGAGACAGAGATATGGAAAGAACGGTACAACCGAAGCAAGTCACGCCACAACTACCCTCTATATTTTTGTAAATCCCTGTGGGACTGAGATAGCAAGTATAGAAACGAGAGAGATGGAATCATTCGCAGGAAGTTGAACCGTCGATCGCTATTGCATTTTTTCTCGAAATTTCTGTCTGTGGCGTTTGCTATCCGATGTTCTAGAAAGAATTTGATTTTCGGCACCGACGAATACCTTATATGGTCGTTGTGATGATATCACTAGTTAAAGCACGCGGTTTCCATTCAATTGGTTATTTGTTTGTTTGTATGTAGTTATTATTTGTATTTATTTTATGTTTTTAAAACTTGTTATAACGTAACAACACGTGAATCGATATTCAATTATCTTATTCTATGCTCTGTCAATTGTCGTAACCACATAGAAGCCACTCCTAAAATCGATTTAAGTCTCAAAATATATGCTTGCCTTAAGTAACGTAGAACCATTTCTCAGTTGACCAACGGCCAAAATGCTCCCAAGCGCATCGCCGGATAATGAACCGAGACCCTTCGCATCAGAGCTAAAGAATAAACAAATTAATTAAGCGATAGTGACGCGGGCATCGGGTATCAAATGCACAAACGTTATCAGGAAGCAATCAATTTCATTGCACAGCGTGTAGCCCGCGCGAACAAGCTCGATACAGGTTGTGCTGATAGCGAAACCTGCGTGGGCCGAGTAACGAGCGGTAGTGATTTGGTTTGTAAAATATGTGATTTTCAGTTAAATTTTGAGAAAGTAAATTAAAATATGCTTTGCTTTTATAATGACAAAAAACGAAATGTACTAAAAAAAATTATTCCTGATGATTCCTCTATTATTATGGGTGTTCATGGGTGGTGTTGACCACTTAACTTCAGGTGGCTCACTTGCTCGTTTGCCTCCTTTTACCATAAATGAAATAAAATTGTAGCACGGAATAGAAAAGAAAAAAAACTTTACGTAGAATAGTGACATATCCAACTTATTTTATTGTAATTTAATTCATCACTAGTAGATAATATTTTTATGTTGATTCTATTGTTTATTTTATGGTACCTACATATGTCTATGAGCTCAGTGGTTTGCATAGGCCTTCTCTAACATTTTCCATTGGTCCCTGTCTCTAGCAACCCTTCTCCAGTGTGGGTCCACTGTTAATTTCCGTTCATCTTCCCATCTTTTGTGTTGTCTTCCTTTTTTCTTCTTCCATCTTTAGGGTACCAATCTGTGACTATTCTGCTTCATTCGTCTTTTTTTTTATTTTTATTTTTATTCTGGCGCGGCAAAGTGACTCCACTGTACCTGATGGTAAGCACAGTGGAGTCCAAAAAATAATATCGACCAGCGAGAAACGATATGGTCACCCGCTGGTCAACACAATCATGCCGGCCCGCACAAATGCTTCTTCACGCTTCGCTTAAAGGATCCAGGATCATAGGAGGGAGGGAACACGTGAGCCGGCAAACCATTCCACAGCTTGATGGTGCGGCAAAAGTAAGAGTTAGCGAACTTTTTAGTTCGAGCCGCGGTTGATGTGACCATAAAGCTGTGGCTTCGCATGCCAGCACGCGTGGTTCTGGTGAGGAAAGGAGAGGATGGGACAAGGTTAAACAATTCTTCAGAGCATTCACCATTCATTCTTGCTTAGTTCTTAGTATTTGTCCAATCCATCTCCACTTCATCTGGTCTATTCTTGTGATTTTCTGTGACTTTAGTCATAGATCCTATAGTTCTAATTACACATACATAAACTCACGCCTGTATACCCCGAAGGGGTAGGCAGAGGTGCATTTCTGCACCCACATTTCGCCAAGTATGTATCAGTCCCACGTAATAGGGGGCGAGCCTATTGCCGTTTTTCGGGCACATTTCCAGACTCCGTGCTGTTACCGAGAATTTCCTAATGGAAAAACCCAATAACACTTTGCCCGACCCGGGAATCGAACCCAGGACCTCTAGATCGCACGGCACATACTTGTACCGCGAGACCACGAGGCAGTCTAATTCTAATTCTTAACCTGGTAAAACTTCATTATACACCACCACAAACCCAACCACGCTAAGTTTGTGGCTTCCGGGCGCAGCTTATCGCGATACTAAGAGACAATAGCACCATTATTCCAAGGCGAGCGAGTTAACAATGAACCGGGCCTTGATTAAGCGGTACCATGCTGATCGTAAATTATTTTGTACTTTACAAAACCGAAAACAGTGAGCTTTGAAAGAACTCACACAAAAGCCCCTATCGGTTCTGTACGGGAGGGTTTGACAATGGGTGGAAAAAACCGCCTTCAAAAAAAAGCTATTCCAAAACAAATTAATATGCACTAAAATGTAAAAAAATAATTGCGCATTCTTCTATAATAATTAACTTACTTTTTCTGTTCATCAACATGTGTTTACCACGCAAGAAGGTAGGTAGGTACCACTTCAAATCTAACTCAACACATACCTATGAATAACAAACTATGATTAAAATATTTTTTAGATTCTCCTAAGTAAAATGAAATGAAAAATATTAGACTACTTAAAAGTCAATCAAATTATTACAGAATATCAGTCGCCGGGTCAAACTTACCTTTTCGAAGCTATATGTGTATTTACAACACCATATCACGTACAATTTTTTATTTTATTTTATTTTTATTTTATTATCTTTGGGAAACATACAATACAATTTCTCTTAAAAGACTAAATTTTAAAATAAATACATAGATCAAATCAGTTTCCACTTATAAAATAGAACTTACAATTACATGCAACGGCTACACTAAAAGCAACTAATTAACATTTACATATAATTTAAAGGAAGATTAATTTGCAAATTTTTAATATTACCTACTAATGATTGTTTTGGAAGAATACAATTACTAAGTTTATAATGAGTTCCTAAGTATCTTTCTCTAAGTATTATATTTTTCATTAAAAATATCTATATCCTGAAAACTATAACGGGATAGGAAAATATCTAGAGAAAAACATGCACACCTAAAAGTTCTAAGGAATTTCTTAGATATACAGTCCGCCAACCCGCATTAAACCAGCGTGGTGGGCTAAGGCCTAAACCCTCTCAGTTGTAATGGAGGCCCGTGCCCAGCCAGGGAGGTATATAGGCCGATGATGACTTTGAGGATAAGATGCCTAGAGACCATCTTGGTGGTCCCATGCTAAAAACTAACGTATGCCCATTATCACGCACTTCAACGTTGAAACATGATCAGGTGACATATTTACTAAATAACAGTACCTTTTTTTTCTCGAGGGGAAAGCTGTTTATGAGTCATAAACTACTTCCTGCCAGCCCCAGAGGTGGGGCGCGGCGGCGTCATGTCCGCTCAGATGTTGGGTCCCTAACCAAGCCCTAACCTAGACCGGCATCGACCTGCAAACGTTCCACTACTCGACATAGGCTTCCTCTGTGATTAAAGAGTCAGATCTCTATTCACCACACCGCTGCGCAAATGTATAACGGTATATTTAACATACACGAGAAACTTGCCTCGTGGTCTCGCGGAACAAGTACCTATGTGCCGTCAACACTAGAGGTCCTGGGTTCGATTCCCGGGTCGGGCAAAGTGTTATTGGGTTTTTCCATTAGGAAATTCTCAGTAACAGCACGGAGTCTGGAAATGTGCCCCAAAAACGGTAATAGGCTCGCCCCCTATTACGTGGGACTGATACATACCCGGCGAAATGTGGGTGCAGAAATGCACCTCTGCCTACCCCTTCGGGGAATACAGGCGTGAGTTTATGTATGTATGTATATACGAGAAACTTGTTGGTACTCCAGTATAGGTGTGTACCGTCTTAGCTCCCGCGTCAAATACCTGGGTCTAAGCAACTGTCAGTTGCGGCATGGAGATTGGCAATGTACCTAAAAAATGTCGCTGCAAATAACGTTACATTTCATCACATCTATAAGTGCAAAAATCTATTTCTACCCTTTCGGGGATAAAATTGTAAATATAAATATAAATACACCCAACAGTCACATACATAGTTCTGACCCCAAACTAAGATACAGGTCTTGTGTCGTGGGTATCAGAAACTACAAGAGACTTTTCGGTCTCACAAACACCCAGACCCGAAACAAATACTTGTGGATCACACAAACATTTGTCTCGGTGCCTCGGTACCCGCGGCCTCTCGTTTCGCAAGCTGGTATATAGCCAACTGCGCCACAGGGCTGTCTGAAATATTGTAAATAAATAAAAACATTCAAGAAAAGAGCCTATATTTTCCTCAAAGGCCAGTGCACTGATTCCTCTAGTATTGTGGGTGTTCATGGGCGGTGTTGACCACTTAACATCAGGTGGATCACCAGCTCGTTTGCCTCCTTTCCCATAAAAAAATACAAACAACAGTCACATACATCGTTCTAACCCTACACTAATCTACGAGTCTTGTGTCGTGGGGTCAGAAACTACGAGAGACTACGGTCTCACAAACTCACTGCGATCTGACACTACGTATCCTCAATATATATTTAAACCTTTATTTATTCCTTAATAATAGTTACATTCTACAATTTTTTTAAGCAACAAACAAAATTTTTCTTATACAATATTTAAGTAGTTTTTTTTTTTTTTTTTTTTTTTTTTTTTTTTTTTTTTTTTTTATGGGAAAGGAGGCAAACGAGCTAGTGAGCCACCTGATGTTAAGTGGTCAACACCGCCCATGGACACCCACAATACCAGAGGAATCATCGGTGCGTTGCCGGCCTTTGAGGAAAATATAGGCTCTTTTCTTGAAGGTCCCTAAGTCATATCCATTCGGAAATACCGCCGAGGGAAGCTGATTCCACAAAGATGTTGTGCGAGGAAGGAAACACCGTTTAAACCGCACTGTTGAGGAACGCCATTCATCTAGATGGTAGGGATGGAACTTCAATTTCTGGCGTGTGGTGCGGTAGTGAAATTCAGCAGCAGGTATTAATCCGAAAAGTTCATCAGAGCACTCCCCATGGTAAATGCGATAAAGGACACATAGAGACGCAACATCTCTTCGCAATGCTAGGGGGTCAATTTTGTCCGAAAGGATCTGGTTATCGATGATTCGAGCAGCACGTCGTTGAATGCGGTCAAATGGGAGAAGCTGGTATTGAGGAGCTCCAGCCCAGAGATGAGAACAATATTCCATATGTGGCCGGACCTGTGCCTTATACAGTTGAAGGCGCTGAACCATGAACTGTTATATATTTTAAATTTAAGCTATGAATTCATTTTTATACATATGTTTATATTATTTTTTACATTTTTTAATCAATAAGATTATTATTAAGGACCTCTCCACGAGTAAAGGCCTCCTCCATTCTTCTCCACGTGTCTCGATCTTTTGCTTTATTGTTCCATTTATTTCCAGCTTTATTAATAATTTCATCTAATCATCTTTCTTTCGGTCTTCCTCTTTTCCTTTTATTGTTAGGTCCCGTCCAAAGAGTCACTATTTTAGCCCATCTATCATCTTGCATACGTGCTAAGTGGCCAGCCCACCTCCATTTTAATTAAAATCCTCAATATATCCACCATTTAACCGAACAATCCAACCAAATTTAAAGCTAAGTAGAGCACTCACAAACAAACACAGAACACACAAGCCAGGGTTCCCACAGGCCGGTGTTTCGCGTACCGGCGACGTATCGTACCCGCGCTGATTTATGCGTGGACAGACGACACGCTGGCACACGGCGATAAATATAATTGTGCCGCTCTGACCCACCCAGGGAG
The DNA here is from genome assembly GCA_907164795.1 of Hemaris fuciformis. Taxonomy (NCBI): domain Eukaryota; kingdom Metazoa; phylum Arthropoda; class Insecta; order Lepidoptera; family Sphingidae; genus Hemaris; species Hemaris fuciformis. Next base: position 11,513,627 of record OU015450.1, on the reverse strand, counting down.
CGGTCGTGGCAAGTGTGTAAGGCTCTTTGCATAGGGAATGTCCAGTGCTTGGAAATATTAGGTTGTATACCCCAGTGGCAGTACTTCCATAGAAGCCCATAAGCGTTACACGTAAACTGTGTGATGTATACTTTATAATTATTTATTGTGGGGCCAGGATATTCTCTATTTTTTTCTGTTAAATATAGATTTAAAACTTTAAGACTATTTTTTATGGCAAAAGGGGCTTTTGGGCTTCTATGGAAGTATCGCCACTGGTATACCCCACCCTTATTTCGGATTAAAATGAGATCAACTTACAGTTTTTGGTGCATACATATAGGTATATATAATTTACACTGATGACGCCTGTATCATTGGTAGACTAATATGTAATTTCGCACCTACGTTTTGCTTGTTTTAAACACTACATGATAGATGGCGAGCCTGTCGCTGGTTTTCGGGTACATTGCCAGACTCTGCTGCTAGAGAGAATTTCCTAATGACCTCGTTTTGACAGCCCCGTGGTGCAGTTGACTAGACTCCAGCTTGCGAAACGAGTGGCCGCGCGTACCATCCCTGCAACGAGACAAATGTTTGTGTGATCCACAAAAAATTGTTTCGAGTCTGGATTGTGAATCCGAAAAGTATCTCGTAGTTTTTGATAGCCACGACACAAGACTTGTATCGTACTGTGGGCTCGGAACTATGTATGTGACTGTTGGGTGTATTTATTATTTATTTACCTTAAAACCTAATAACACTTCGCCCGACCCGAGAGTCGAACCCAGCAACAGGCAGCATACACTTGATGGAGGCACTTAAAAGCATTTAAATTGTTTGTGATATTGCATCAAGAGAACATGAAAAAAATTATTCTCGAAATTCTCAGACAAATATTTCCGCACAGAAATCACTATAAACAAATCCTTAACCCCGTAGTTGTACTTCAAGCAATACTCAGGAAGACGGTTACATTAAGAGAACTTGCAGTTGATGGTTTCCAAGGATCACAGCTTAAGTAAACTCAACCTTAAAGTCATTCCCTTAAGGATTACAATAGTTGTAAAAAAAACTTTGCAAAATATAGACTGCTGTTGTACAACCGTGTACGTTATTTTTGGATTTGTACAGTTCTTTTAAATAATGTGATGCTGATGAGATAAATACTGAATTCTATTTACCCGAAAAATAAAATTTATCTGTTTTTTGTTCTTTTATTATTACTTATGTATTTGAATATATGTAAGAAGTTCTATTAGTATTTTTTAAATTATTGTAGTTGCAAAGGCTGGTTTTTTACATTGCAACAAGGTTTAAATTCATTTATATCAACCTAAAAGCGTCCTACTTTTGGGTACGGGTCTCCTCCACAACTGAGAGGGGTTAGATAATAATAAATTCTTTGTTGATTTTTTTAAAGCAGTGATGGCCTCGAGGTTTAGGCGCGTGGTCGAGAATTTCGGCGGTCGCAGGTTCAAGCCCCAGGCACACACCTCTGACTTTTCGAAGCTATGTGCGTATTCACAATGAATTATCACTTGCTTTAACGGTGAAGGAAAACATCGTGATAAAACCTGCACACCTAAAAGTTCTTAGGAATTTCTTAGGTGTGTAGTCCGCCAACCCGCACTAGGCCAGCGTGGTGGACTTAGGCCTAAACCCTCTCAGTCGTAGAGGAGGCCCGTGCCCAGCAGTGGGACGTATTTGGGCTGATGATGATGATGATTTTTTTTTAATTTTCCTCAATATGATTTCATTCACGGTCATTGCTTAATAAACCATTGTGAATACTTTAGAAAAGACAGCGGTGTTTGTGGGAGGTTTGAAACCCATGACAGGTGAAATTTTGACTTGACACATAGCACGGTTTATCCTCATTATTCCGATATGCATACACTCACGCCTGTATGCTCCAAAAAGGTATGCAGAGGTGCAAATCTGCACCCAAATTTCGCCACTTGTGTTTTCGTCCTACGTAGTAAGGGGCGAGTCTTCTTTTTCGGGCACAACATCAGACTCCGTGTTGCAACTGAGAATTTCCTTGCAGAAAAACACAATAATACCTACTTTGCGTACCTGGAATCGAATCTGGGACTTCTAGATCAGACGACACGTTCATACCGCGAGACCACTAGGCAGTCCCGATATCTTTAGGTTAAGTTAATCTATTTTCGATGAAGCTGTTCTAAAACACAATTTTAAATTAAAAGTGGTCTTGAATATTTTAATATTAACTGTGATGGCCACACAAGACTCTTGTTAATAACGTACTCATATATAGTATAACAAGTTTTTCCATCGACTAATGATCGCCCTTCGAGATGTCTTTAAAACAAGTTACGGTGTAAGTACCGAAGATTAGGACATGATTGAGAGCAGTTATGCAAAATAAATGGCCTTGTCGTGAATATGGTTTGAAATTACCGAGTTTATGTCTCATGAATGGAGGAATAACTGCTTTTATACTCTGTCAAATGTGGACACGGGGTAGAGCAATCTTTTAAGAAGATCCTTGTTGGAGTATTGTTTGTTTGAAATAATATTTTCAGTTTAATAGTTTATTCATAAAAGTCGTGATGGCCTCGAGGTTTAGGCATTCGGTCGAGAATTTCGACGGTCGCAAGTTCAAACCCCAGGCACACACCTTTGACTTTTCGAAGTTATGTGTGTATTCACAAAGAATAAAAACACTATGTATGGTCTGACTCGTGGTCTCGCAGCACAAGAATGTACGATGCGATCGGGAGATTCCGAGTTTGATTCCCAGCTCGGGTAAAGTGTTATTGTGTTTTACCATTAGAAAATTCTCAGTAGCAGCCCGGAATCTGGAATTGTCATCGAAAACCGGTAATAGACTCACCCCCTATGACGTGGGCAAAAACCACAATTGGCGAAATGTAGGTTCAAAAATGCAGCTCTGCCTACCCGTTCCAGGAACACAGGCGCGAGTATTTGTATGTATGTACCTATATATTTATTAAGTTCGTACAAAATATATGGCACACGACACGACTTTAATGTAGACGATAACAAAGATTGTATTAAAATCGTATATTTATCTGATAACTAATAAGTTTGATAAAAAATAATCATCATCGTAGAGATTAGTTTATTGAGCATTTCGTAGTGTATCATTACTTATGGAAACATGTATTTAAAAATTTGCTGCATTATTTTAATTAGCCTTAATATAGCTTATGCCCACAAAAGCTATGAAGGTTACAAAGTGTTCAAAATTGAACCCAAAAACAAGCATGAGGTGGCTATCCTTTCTGAAGTCCAACAAAACGGCATGGGTGAATTCTGGGATGATGTTTTCGATGTCAACCACAAAGTAAGAATAATGGTGCCAGCTGAGAACCAAGATCTGTTTCTGAACAAAATGAAAGCTGCTGACATTGAAGTTACTGAAACCATTGGTGATTTGCAAAGGTAAGTACAATTTATTAGAGAATTTAGAATTTATTCAAAATTTAAGAGTTAGATTCTTGTCTCGCGGTACAAGTATGTGCCGTGCGATCTAGAGGTCCTGGGTTCGATTCCCGGGTCGGGCAAAGTGTTATTGTTTTTTTTCATTAGGAAATTCTCAGTAACAGCATGGAGTCTGGAAATGTGCCCGAAAAACGGCAATAGGCTCGCCCCCTATTACGTGGGACTGATACCTACATGGCGAAATGTGGGTGGGAATGCACCTCTGCCTACCCCTTCGGGGAATACAGGCGTGAGTTTATGTATGTATGTATGTATTCTTATTACAGTAGAGACTATTGTATAGAGAAAGTATAAGTATAATAAATACAGATTCTAGTCAAAAAATAACTATTTAACTGAAATATTACATTTCTCTTTTAGCACTACTTTCAAATCATCCAAGCATATCAGATTCTACTTTTCATCGTGACCTTGCAATAACATACTCGTACTTACGCACGTTATTACCGAAGACACGAACCACGTTTTAGGATCAAGCCGTGATTTAACTCTGTCTTATTGGACTTATTCTGTCGTAACATTTCTAAACTGTGTGCTCCTACTATGATTTTCTGTATGGGAATTATGATAAATGGGAAAAGAGGCCTCTATCGCTGGCCGCACATTTGTGCCGATGAACCAAAAAATACGTCACATACGTTATCTTATATCTTATAATCTGCAAAATTCAGCTAATATCGGCTTTTCAATCTCTATCGTCAAATCTGCAACATACATAATTGTTACTTAATTTCTGCTTCATTTCTATTTTCAGGGTGATTGAAAACCAAATGAGGCCAGCTACAATGCATGCTAGGAGCTCAGAAACATTCCTAGGTTACAGTTGGGATAGATACCACGATCTCGATGAAATTAATACTTGGCTTGATGAAATAGTAGCAGCTTATCCTAATATAGCTTCTATTGTTGTTATGGGAAGGTCTGTTGAGAACAGGGAGATTAGAGGAATCAGAATAAACTATCAGCCGAACAGGAATAATTCAATTGGAATCATTGAAGGCACTCTTCACTCGAGGGAGTGGATTTGTCCAGCGACAGTTACCTGGATTATTAAGGAGTTTTTGACAAGCACTGATCCCAGCGTCAGAGCAATGGCTGAAGGCTTAGATTGGCATATATTCCCAGTCGTGAATCCCGATGGATACGTCTATACGTTTACTACAGTAAGTATATTCTTGGTTTAGCTTTTGATTTGTATAACAGCAAACACAATTGAAACTCACCCAATTAGGAGTTCCTTAAGCTAAAATTATATAGAAGTTAAGTAGTGAAGTTTTAAACGTGTTAAGTATTGTTTTTTTTTCTTAAATTTGAAATAAGAGAACGGTAAAAAATATATATTTTGAATTATATACGTACTAGCTTTTGCCCGCGACTCCGTTCGCGTAGACTACAGGGTTGGGTTCAGAATGAAAATAAGTTGTAGTCTATTTTACTCCAAAAGCAGTGATGGCCTCGAGGTTTAGACGCGCGGTCGAGAATGTCGGCGGTCGCAGGTTCAAACCCCAGGCACACACCTATGACTTTTCGAAGTTATGTGTGTATTCACAATGAATTATCACTTGCTTTAACGGTGAAGGAAAACATCGTGATAAAACCTGCACACCTAAAAGTTCTTAGGAATTTCTTAGGTGTGTAGTCCGCCAACCCGCACTAGGCCAGTGTGGTGGACTAAGGCCTAAACCCTCTCAGTTTTAGAGGAGGCCCGTGCCCAGCAGTGGGACGTATTTGGGCTGATGATGATGATGATGTCTATTTTACTCCACAGAGTCCTATTTATGTCCATATCAAAAATCGTTTTCAAAGTCAAAGTCAAAGTCAAATTATCTTTATTCAAATAGACTTCTACAAGTTCTTTTGAATTAATATTTTTTAAACTATTGGTGGTTTACATTGGTCAAACGATTTATGCGTGAATGCATAACAGACATATAGTTACATATACATAGTTACAGTCGTCTACACGTCGTTTCATCATTCTAGCTTCAAAAATGACGAATTTCCACACAAACTTTCACCCCTATTTTTATTTTACCCCCTTAAAGGTACCTACATTTTTTTACAAACTTTTAATGTCATATTTATTTATATCTAATCAACAGCCTAAAAAAATAGTTTCAAGCTTCTAGCTTTAAAAATGACATACAACCTTTCATCTCCCCTTAAAACCCCTCTTCCGGGATAAAAAGTGGCCTATGTCTTTTCTCAGGGTCTAAACTATCTGTGTACCAAATTTCATTTACATCGGTTCAGTAGTTTTAGCAGGAAAGCGAGACAGACAGACAGACAGAGTTACTTTCGCATTTATAATATTAGTAAGGATGTAAGAAAGCTATTTTACATGTTTTAAAAGACCATCATTAAGCACAGACAACTCTACAAATACTTATGGTGTTAAAATCTTTAGGGTCTCAATATGCACACTATATCATCATGGGAGATTTCAATACCAACCTCCTGGCCTCCAGTTCCCCCCGTTCCCGTAAACTCCTTGACATCACTGAATCCGCCAACTTGCATATCCTTCCCCTCCAGCCTACTCACCACAATACTGATGGAGACAGCACCTGGCTTGATTTAATCATCACCTCCTCTCCTTCCCTTGTATCGCGTCATGGTCAGTTGCAAGCTCCTGGCTTCTCTCACCATGACCTTATTCATTTGTCCTATATCCTAAAACCTCCTAAATCCCTGCCTAAAGTTTTGTTCATGCGTTGTTTTGGCCGAATAGATCATGATAAGCTTTGTAAAGATGCTGCCGAGCTGGACTGGGAACATCTGTCCAGAGCGAGCACAGTTGACGAAAAAGTTTGGATCTTTAATGATACTGTTCTTTCACTATTTGACCGACATGCTCCAGTTAAGAAGATCAAACTTAAACGTCCTCCTGCTCCATGGATGACGAACGATGTTCGTTTGGCAATGAGACGGCGAGATCGGGCATACCGGAAGCTTCGTAAGAATCGTACAGAGGACAACTGGAATCTTTACAAGTTGGCAAGAAATCGGTGTAACCAGATGATACGTAACGCAAAACGCCGCCATATTCTCGATAATATCTCCTCTTCTCGCTCTGCTGATGTTTGGAAGTTTTTAAAAACACTAGGCATTGGCAAGCAAAAACATAAAGATTTCCAGAAGACAATTGGTTTGGATGACATAAACACTCACTTCACAACAACTGTACCCATGGACCACCAAACCAAATGTCGTACACTGGAGTTTTTAGCTGAACTTCCTCGATCTCATATCAATCCATTCCATTTTTCTCCAGTTGCATCGGACGAAATTAAAAAGATAATCCTCTCCATTAAATCCAACGCTACTGGCTGTGACAACGTAAGTCGTCGCATGATCATAGCAATCCTTGACTGGCTCCTTCAACCTATCACAAACATTATTAATTCTTCCTTTAGTACTGGCTTTTTCCCAACCGCGTGGAAAAATGCCGTGGTCATCCCACTTCCAAAAATCCCAAACCCGTCTTTGCCCAATCATTTTCGCCCAATCTCCATTCTCCCATTCCTTTCCAAGGTGCTTGAAGCTTGTGCTCACAAGCAATTGTCCAGGTTTGTGTACCAGAATAATTTAATCAGTCCCTACCAATCAGGGTTCAGACCTGGACACAGCACTGTCTCCGCTCTCCTAAAAGTGACTAACGATATTCGGGCGGGCATGGAGGATACCAAAGTCTCGGTAATGGCCTTGGTAGACTTTTCAAATGCCTTCAATACTGTTAGTCACGATATCCTACTATCTATCCTTTCCTATCTAAAGATCTCGTCAGATGCAGTGGATTGGTTCTCATCTTATCTTCAGGGACGTCAGCAGTCGGTGCGCGTCGGCACGACCTCGTCGTGTTTGCGTGGGCTCGACTCTGGCGTACCTCAAGGTGGTATTCTTTCTCCTCTATTATTCTCAGTTTTTATTGATCTCATATCCCAGAATCTTCAATGTTCGTATCATCTGTATGCCGACGACTTGCAATTATATGCTCAGGCCAGGGTGGAGACAATATCTGATGCAATAGCTAAGGTGAACAGAGACTTGGAACATATTCAAAGATGGTCGGAGAGTTTTGGCGTGATTGTTAATCCCAGCAAATGTCAGGCAATCATTGTGGGCAGTCGACGGCAAATGACAAATTTAAGCAATATACTTGTCCCACCAATTGTATACAATGGTACAGCTATCGCACTATGTTCCACTGTAAAGAACCTTGGACTTCATATTGACTCCACCCTGACCTGGCAGGCCCAAGTGGCTTATGTTAGTCAAAAAGTCACTGGTATACTTCGAGTTCTCTACCGTCTCAAAAACTTTCTTCCGTCGCGGACCAAGGCAATGCTTGTACAAACTTTAATATTCCCTATTATCGACTATGGTGATGTATGCTATTTTGACCTGAATGCAGACCAACTCAATAAACTTGACCGACTTCTTAATAACTGCATTCGATTCGTATTTAATCTCCGCAAGTATGACCATGTGTCTTCCTTCCGTTCTCAACTCAAATGGTTGCCCATTCGTCAGCGTCGAAATCTTCGCGCGCTCACTACACTATATTCCTTCTTAACTTCTCCTAATGTCCCTTCCTACATTACCCCCTATTTTCAATTTTTACATGCCAACCATGAGAGAAATCTTCGATCTTCAAATAACCTTCTTCTTCTATGCCCATCGCACACTTCCGATTTCATTCATTCTTCTTTTCCTGTGCAGTCTATACTCCTCTGGAATGCACTTCCCTTGGAAATCAGGACGAGCACGACTCGTTACGCGTTCAAGTTGAAAGTTCGAAAGTTGTTAACAACCAGAATGGCAGATTCTTCACAACAATAGTATGTATGTATTTATTGTATTTTAAACCTTATGTATTTATTTATGTATATATATTATAATTTTATTATGTATTTAAGATAATTATGTTTTTTTTTCTATTGTATTTATGTATTAGCTTAATATTGTGTATAGTATATTATAATTTAATTTACACCTACGCTTTTCATCTCTGCACCATCTAGGGTTCGACTGGAAGAGAATGCCTCAGGCATTAAGTCCACCTTTACATAATTTATGTATAAAGTGTAAATAAATAAATAAATAAAGATAATTATACAGGGTTGCAGGTATCGTCGTCTTATATCCATTAAGGGCGTGTAGTTTACATCGTTTCTGACTGATTTGACTATGACACCCTATCCTAAATCTAACCGTTTTCGGGATATTTTAATTTAATAGTTTTATCAAAAAACTCCCGATTTTCGGCTATCAGCTGACTGATTTGACTATGAGACACCCTATCCTAAATCTAACCGTTTTCGAGACATTTGAATTTAATAGTTTTATCAAAAAACTCCCGATTTTCGGCTATCAGCCTATTTTGAAATGTGTAAATCTTATTATTACTATTATTCGATTTTTACATGTAAAATAAGATGCTTTATGACCTCAATAACCAAAATTGTACATAAAGTGAATAAATAAAGACGCTGTAAAAATTAAGTCGCTGTAGACGATTAAAACTTAAAAACATGAACAAACATTTAGAAAGTTTATTTTTCTCGTAAGGATATCAAAAAATATTATTATGGCACCTGCTTTGCAGACGTACTTAAAAATATTAACGTTTCATCAGCTATCCAACGAGGTAAAACAATCCAGGGTTTTATTAATATTTTGTAGAAAAAACTTAGTTTAATAGGCTATAGGGGAGGCAAAAATAAACTAAATAAAATAATTGATGAGTACAAAATACAAAATTTATTAAACTTTCCAGATATTTTGTTATATCTTAGTATAAAATTTATGTTCATTATGTCTGCCTCATAAGCCTCGTGGTTTAGGCGCGCGGTCTAGAATCTCGGCGGTCGCGGGTTCAAACCCCAGGCACACAAACGCCAACGCTTCACCGTAAAAGCAAGTGATAATTCATTGTGAAAACACACATAACTTTGAAAAGTCAGAGGTGTGTGCCTGGGATGTGAACCCGCAACCACCGAGATTCTAGAGCGCGCGCCTAAACCTCGAGGCCATCACTGCTTATGAGGCAGACATGATAAACATAAAATTTATACTAAGATGTAACAAAATATCTGGAAAGTTTAATAAATTTAGTATTTTGTACTCATCAATTATTTTATTTATTTTATTTTTGCCTCCACTATAGCCTATTAAACTAAGTTTTTTCTCCAAATATTAATAAAACCCTGGATTGTTGTACCTCGTTGGATAGCTTACGAAACGTAGATATTTTAGGCATATCTGCAAAGCAGGTGCCATAATAATATTTTTTGATATCCTTTCGAGAAAAATAAACTTTCAAAATGTTTGTTTAAGTTTCTATGTTTTAATCGTCTACAGCGACTTAATTATTCATTTTATGTACAATATTAGTTATTGAGGTCATAAAGCATCTTATTTTACATGTAAAAATCAAATAATAGTAATAATAAGACTTACACATTTCAAAATATCTAAGCTGATAGCCGAAAATCGGGAGTTTTTTGGAAAAAACAATTAAATTCAAATATCTCGAAAACGGTTAGATTTAGGATAGGGTGTCTCATAGTCAAATCAGTCAGAAACGATGTAAACTACACGCCCTTGACGGATATAGGACGACTTTACCTGTAACCCTGTATTGCGATTAAAGGATGCGATATAAGACAATTTACTAAAATCATGCCTACAGCGTGATAAAATTAATGAAATAATGACTGAGAATTTTTATAGCATTAAGCTAGTCAGGCATAATGCAAAAAAAAATACAAATAATGTAGAAAAGTCGTGATGGCCTTGAGGTTTAGGCACGCGGTCGAGAATATCGACGATCGCGGGATCAAACCTGACTTTTCGAATTTATGTGTGTATTCACAAAGAATTATCACGTACTTTAATGGTGAAGGAAATCGTGATGAAACCTGCACACCTAAAACCTCTTAGGAATTTCTTAGGTGTGTAGTCGGCCAACCCGCACTAAGCCAGCCTGGTGGACTAAGGTCTAAAATCCCTCTCTGCTGTAGAATGGGCCCGTGCCCAGCAGTGGGACGTATGTAGGCTGATGATGATGTAGAAAAGCATCTACAGAAAAAGCTAACTCTAATCATAACTTTATTTGTAAGGCTTGAGACCACTGATAATTTTGTCAACAGCATCGTATGTGGAGGAAAAACCGCAGTCCCGAAAACACTGTGTCCTGTGCATCTTCGGGAGCCGATGATGACATGAGCCATGGAGTGGACTTGAACAGGAACTTCGACTTCGTTTGGATGTGTGCGTATTATTCATCATGATACCTATATGAATGTAATATAATGAAAATTAAATTTGATTATTTGGTTAGATTTGATATATCGGCGTTTCTTATATGATGTGTCTTTTGGAAGCAAAGTATACCGTATTTCTTTTAATGAAATTTTGTGTAGAGTTTCCATTAGCCTACTTTTACCCTGAAATACTTTAATTTTACCGTGGGATGAGTTTAAAATTCAGTATTTCACCCGAGCGAGATTCGATTCGAGATTCGCGTGTTGACCTTCATTTTTTTCGACCCTGGACGAGAAGGAAACGTCTCTCTCACAACAAGTCTATATACATATGTAGCTATAGGTGTAAATTGTGATTTTTTTTGTGTTTATATTTTAATATTTTCTTGTAATCAAAGATAAGACGTGTAACCGTTGAAATTTATAGAAGTAAACATATTTACTTATGACTATTTTCATTTCATTCCAGCTGTAGGAGCTTCCAACAACCCTTGCACCAACACCTACGCTGGTCCAACAGCTTTCTCCGAGCCTGAGTCCCGAGCTATAGCCCAATATGTGTTGGGCTTGCACAACCAACGAGAAATCATCTACTACCTCGCTTTCCACTCGTACACTCAGCTGCTCATCATTCCTTACAGCCATGTTAGCGGCACCGACGTCCTTATTAACAGAAATTATGCCGATATGGTGAGTTTCAGTAATAATACTGAGCACAAACTTATCATTATTTACTTAAAAACTTACGTATGTCTATCTCCATGATCCCATCTATAAATAATAAATAAATATACCCAACAGGTACATAGTACATTGTTCTGACCCAAAACTAAGATAAAAATGTAGTGTTGTGAATATTAAAACTACGGGAGACACTTCGGTCGGTCAATATTCTTGGATCAGGCGAACATTTGTCTCGGTGCAAGGATCGAACCCGCGGCCTTTCGTTTCGCAAGCTTCTGTCTACCCAACACACTTTTTGTAATGGGTAATGACTTGGTTTATTTGGTGCGGGGTCTGGCTAGATAATAATTGATTGACGGCAATTCTAGTTTTAGAAACACCTTCATCAACAACCCATACCTATAAGTCCCACTGCTGGACACGGGCCTCTTCTACAACCATCACGCTGGCATAATAATGCGGGTGAGCGGACACACCTGTGTCTTTTTTAAATTGCGCATGCAAATATATGTACATACATATTTCAATTGGACCTACGTACCAAGTTTTCTCTTTAATGAACATTTTATTATCTTGCACCCATCCATATTAGGCGCCCGTTGTGAATAAAGGCCTATATCTTCTTAACTGTAGAGAAGGCGCATCTGAATTAGAATGGCTGATACATTCATAGGCGACAATTTTTTTTATGACATCATCTAAGATTTTAATAGTCCTAGTAACAACGATTGCTCATACTAAAATCTTTTTGATACTTCTTACACTACGATTTAAAATTGAAGATTATTTTAGCGTTGTCATAATTTATACCCTAAGCTAAGAAGATTTTTAATTTGACTTCAGAAAACAAGATTTTTACTTAATTTTTCAGTACGAGATCGCGATGAGAAGCGCGGAGGCACTTTCTAGGAGATATGGCACACAATACCGTGTTGGCGTCTCAGCTGATGTTATGTGTAAGTTAAGTTAGCAATATGACAGCCCCGTGGCGCAGTTGGCTAAACACCAGCTTGCGAAACGAGAGGCTGCGGGTTCGATCCCCGCACCGAGACAAATGTTTGTGTGATCCACAAATATTTGTTTCGGGTCTGGGTGTTTGTGAGACCGAAAAGTCTCTCGTAGTTTCTGATACTCACGACACAGGACTTGTACCTAGTGTGGGGTCAGAACTATGTATGTGACTGTTGGGTGTATTTATTTATTTATTTTATATTAGTTTTCATGACATCCAACAGTTCACCAATAACGGAAAAGATATAAAATATAAAATCTGACATGCACTTAGTCTATTTTGGCTTACAGCGTCGCCCGATACCTAATAGATACCTATTGAGCAGTGGCGGTACTTCCATAGAAGCCCAAAAGCCCAGATTGCCTTACAAAATTCCGAAAAATAATTTTTAACAAAATTAATATGAGAATATCCTGACCTCATAATAAACAATTACAAAGTAGACATTACAAATGACTGCCTCGTAGTCTCGCGGTACAAGTATGTGCCGTGCGATCTAGAGGTCCTGGGTTCGATTCCCGGGTCGGGAAAAGTTTTATTGGGTTTTTCCATTAGGAAATTCTCAGTAACAGCACGGAGTCTGGAAATGTGCCCGAAAAACGGCAATAGGCTCGCCCCATATTACGTGGGACTGATACATACCTGGCCAAATTTGGGTGCAGAAATTCACCTATGCCTACCCTTTCGGGGAATACAGGCGTGAGTTTATGTATGTATGTACATTACAAATTACCGTGTTACGATTTTGGATTCTGTGAAAGTACCTAGTACCACTGCTATTGAGCCTATTGTAGCAGAAATTAAATCAATTTTTGTGAAATTCATATTGAAGAAGCAATAATAAATTTCCAGAAAAAAACTTAAAAAGATGATCATCTGAACTGGTAGCACATAAATCAAACTTAACCCTCATATGTCTGACGTAAACTTAAACGTAAACGTAAAGGCCACGTACCGGAAAGCGCAGCGTAGGGTGTCCACCCACAAGATGGTCCGACGACCTGGTGAAGGTCGTGGGTCGTCGCTAGATGCAGGCTGCCTCCAAGAGGTCACTATGGAAGTCATTGGGGGAGGCCTATATTCAGCAGTGGACTTCCTTAGGCTGATAATGATGATGATGATGAAACTTCAACTTTTTTAAACTTTCAGATCCCATGAGCGGAACCAGCTTCGACTGGGTGAAAAACGCCACAGACGTTCCAGTTACATACCTGATCGAAGTCAGGGACCTTGGAGAGTACGGTTTCCTTTTACCGCCAGAACAGATCATCCCGAATAATTTGGAGATAATGGACGCTCTTATTGAAATGGACAGAACCACGCGCGCTTTAGGATACTATTCTTCTGCTTCAACTAAAGTTGTTACCTTGATTTTAGTTTATTTAGGTGGTTTAATCTGTATCTTATTAAACTGAGCTATAGTTTTAATGTTCAACCTCTAACTTACCACTTTTATGTGGAAGCAACGAGTATCAATAAACATTTATGGTGTAAAATTTTTGAGCTAGGAATTTCGTTTGCTGTCAGGAGCTTTTACGAATGCGATAAAAATTAAAACTTGTGACTGAAAAATTCCAACAATTTTGTTACAACTAGTTTTTTCGGTTTTTTTTTCTCGAAAACAAGTAGACGTTGAATGAAATTCAGAAATAGCTAATGTTTTTTTTCTGTAATAATAATAGAACTAATGATAACATACATTTATTTATTAATAAAAAAAATACTTAAATAAAATGAAATTAAAATTTTAAGTGTCGATGTTTTAATCGTTGATTACTCGCGCACGAGGATCAGACTTTACGCCAAAGACAAACAATATTTGAATTTAGAGTACATATGTTATGAATTTAAAATTATAATTTTGCATTAAATTTTGCAGCAGATTTAATTCCTGTCTTTTTATCTATCCATTTAAAATATAGGCTTAAAACTTTTGTTTAAATTTTTTCGATACTGAAATATTGCAAATTAATTTTTCTGCTGCATTTTTTAATTTCACTAAATAATTTTTTTTTTTTGAATTAGTTGTATCATTAGATAAATAATATAATTAACATCAAGCTATATTAAACTATAATATAATATTTATAAGTGATATTATCATAGCTTTAATTAATGTTGAATTTATCTCAATTTCTTAGTAATAGGACCTAAACTTATGCCAAATATACTCGTACGAGTCAAGTAGAAGTGAAATTGCGGTCTCATTAAAAGACGCTGGAATTCTGATCACAAAAGTGTAAAAGGGTATTTGACCAAAAAACGCACTAAATACTTACTTAGAGTAATTTTACTCTCCGCATTTATTCATTGTCATAAGCTACTCGATTGTTGCCATGATTCTATTTTATTTGCTAAATTAGCAAGTTACCTCACTAGCGCATGATTGAGACTACACCAGTCCTCTGAATTTGTAGTTTGGTCATATGTTAAGAACACTAAAGAATTGATGCAGCAACATAGATCTGGGCTATTGTTCGGGCATAGAATTGAGATTGACCCAAAGGCATTGGCTAGATTAAGGTAAGGAAGATTTGAGAGCCAATGTTCTTCCAAAGGAAGATGCTGAGGGGCAGAGTAAAAGACACAACTTTAAAGGAAAGCGTAGAATACTAGTCTCTCTGTTTTGTTGTTTGCTTCCAGAGTCCGCTTGAAAAATAATAAAAAATGGATTCCGTGTGGTTATCTTCCGATGCATGAAGATAGCGATTCAAAGCTAAATCGCACAAATTCGATCAATGCTAAACATCTTGACAGCCCCGAGTCGCAGTTGGCTAGACACCAGCTTGCGAAACGAGAGGCCGCGGGTGCGATCCCCGCACCGAGACAAATGTTTGTGTAATCCACAAACATTTGTTTCGCGTCTGGGTGTTTGTGAGACCGAAAAGTCTCTCGTAGTTTCTGATACCCACGACACAAGACTCGTATCTTAATTTGGGGTTTTGTTGCTATAGTTTGTATCGTTATGACATTTACAATGTAAAATTTAAATAATGTAATAAAAAAAAGACATTTATTGCTATTTAAAAAAAAATTATGACATGTCGTGTTGCTGAGGGAGTTTCTTGCCGTTTCTTCTCCACAGCTATAACACGTTTCGAAGCGGCAATAGTTTAAAAAATATTAAAAAGTGTAAAATTGACGATTCAAAAGAACTTGTAGAAGTCTATTTGAATAAAGATAATTTGATTTTGACTTTGACTTTGGGTCAGAACTATGTATGTGACTGTTGGGCGTATTTATTTATTTATTATCTTCCGATGCATGAAGATTTTAAGCTAAATCGCACCACTTCGATCAATGCCAAACATCTCTTGCTAAACTTGATAACTTTTATAAATTAATTGGCTGTAACGTTTGCTATCCATATCTTTATCCTGACAGCTATCAACGTATCGATTATCAGCTAATATATCATTTATATCGTAATGACACAGTAATCAGTATTGACTTAGTCTACGAGACGCGTTTTTATGGCTTTATCAGTAGTTTTAACTAGTTGCAGGCGAATTTTACTATTTTGATCTAATGAAACGGCGACACTGTGCCTATTAAAAATTAAGAAGTGAGGGACTGAAATCTCTTCTCACTCGATGCTATCATGTTATTTGCACAAATGTAACTTATAGGAAGGAAGAAGGTAATCATCACCACCATCATCATCATCAGTCCATATACGTCCCGCTGCTGAGCACGGGCCTCCTCTACAACTGAGAGGGTTACAACTGAAAGAAGGCAATAGTTTAAAAAAAAATAGTAAAATATTGACGATTCAAAAGAACTTGTAAAAGTATATTTGGATAAAGATGATTTTGACTTTGAAGAATGTATGCCTGCAGAATATACAATATCCTGATATCACAGCAAAAATACTTGCCATTTCTTCTCACACAACACATTTATTATGCCTTTAGTAGTTCATGTTTAGGGCCATATGACCTACATACATACATAACTTTACGCCTGTATGCAGGGAAGGGGTAGGCAGAGGTGCATTTCTGCACCCACATTTCGCCAGGTATGTATCAGCCCCACGTTATAGGAGGCGAGCCTGTTGCCGTTTTTCGGATGCAATTCTAAACTCCGTGTTGCTTCTAAGAATTTCCTAATGGAAAAACCCAATAACGCTTGCCCAACCTGGGATTCTAACCCGGCATATCCAAGTCGCACGTCACATACTTGTGCACGAGACCATGAGGTAGTCGTATGATTGACAAAAACACATACGATTTAGCACCTATTTAAAGTACAGTAAGTCGTGATGGCCTCGAGGTTTAGGCACGCGGTCGAGAATCTCGACGGTCGCGGGTTCAAACCTCAGGCACACACCTCTGACTTTTCGAAGTTATGTGTGTATTCACAATGAATTATCACGTACTTTAACGGTGAAGGAAAACATCGTGATGAAACCTGTACACCTAAAAGTTCTTAGGAATTTCTTAGGTGTGTAGTCCACCAACCCGCACTAGGCCAGCGTGGTGGACTATAAGGCCTAAAACCCTTTCAGTTGTAGAGGAGGCCTGTGCCCAGCAGTGGGACGGATATGGGATGATGATTAATTAAAGTACTTTTGATGATGATGAATGATGTGCTTCTCATTCTTATCATAGTAACAGTTTTTTTTATACTAGCCAAGTAAGTATTCTGATTTCAATACAAGAGTTTTCTCAGGCACGCTCGCTAGATCTGGTGATTTTATTCAAGCTTAGTTTACGTCATATGTACGTTTCGAAACTATTAGTAGTTCAAGCACAAAATAGTTGTTTAAAGTAGCAACAGATTTTTGATTTCTATTTAAAATACAAACTAGTGGCCCAACCCAGCTTCGCACGGACGCAGTGTTTTATTCATTTTATTCCCCTCGTCTTCTATCAAAACCCAATACACTGCCATCTGTTAGAATCTTATGGAACTCACAGATAATTATAACTCAGTTAGGTAATAAACTAATATGTTTTAATAATTAATTAATAATTTTATGTTTTAATATGGCGAAATGTGGGTGCAGAAATGCACCTCTGCCTACCCCTTCAGGGAATACAGGCGTGAGTTTATGTATGTGTATGTATGTTTTAATAAAAAATATTGCTACTATAAATTGAGATATGCACGGTACTATCACTCAAGTTGGATCAAACTGCACACAGTGTAAATTTTATTAAAATCGGTCCAGTAGTGTAAGAGTTTTTAGCGGACAAACAACGTGACACGAAATTTTTATCCTTACCTACTTTTATTTAAAACCATGAAACTAAATTTAATCTTAAATGCATTTGATGACAAAAAGCGATCACTGATTAATACTGGCATATAAAAAAAAATATTTTTTATACCGAATATTGACGTGTGATACCCGCTTAATCCAAAGTGTTTCTAGATTTTTCGCAAGCTATTAACAATTGCATCACGGACACTGAAAAAGAGTCCGCAAGACAACAATAAACTCACCTCATATTACGCGGGAAAAAAAACGGCAATTGCGACACGTGGCGCACCGTCGGTACCGAAATGCACCTCTTATGAAGTACAGGCGTGAAAAAATAAAAAAAACAAATGTAAAAAATACGGTCATAATTTATTATATTTGGGTATTTTGCAAAAGAAAAAACACCTGTACCAAGATGACAATAAATTTAGTACGAAAAAGTCACATTCACATGATAGTATATAATATGTAGCGTTGAAGTAGCATAATATTACAACGAAATACAGATACAGATACAATTACAACAAGTCTCATTTATTTATTTATATACCTTATTGATCACTATGAATACATACAAAAAAAATAACAATAATAAGCTTAAGACTAAGTGAACAATAGGCGGTCTTATCACTAACTGCGATCTATTCCAGACAACCTACATTTCATTCATTTAATGAACTTATTTGGTCCTGCTTTAAGAAATATGATGATGAAATCATCTGTCATGTAAGTATCACTTTATTTTTATTATGTTTTATATTCGACCCCAATCCAATATATTTTTTACTCATTAAAGAATTTGCATCCAAAGAGGTAAGAATCATTTATTAAACTTTTGTGTATTTTTAATACTATTATAGTTTGTTCCTAAAACAAGTATGTCACAGAAGGACTTCTCAACCCGAAAAAATATTTGTATACATAAAAATTAAAACTTTGCATCATATAAAACTATGTTTTAGCCCACGGTATTAATTATGTTTCAGGAATTTGTTTCATGAAAATATTTTATCAGTTACAGGGAGGTGAAACCAAATACACACACAGTGTTGCATAAAGTACTTTATCATACCATTAAGAAATAAAATATCATATCTATTATTTATTGTCCCTAATTCCTCAGAAAATAATCTTTATTATATTGATTACATACCACAGTACGTTTGATCAACTCAAACGGAATAGTTTTGTATGAAAAAAATTAAAATGATTTTCAAATTCCTAGTACTAACAACGCTTGTGGCGTCAAGTTACTGCGTTACCTACGACAACTACAAAGTTTACAATGTACTTCCAAAAACCGAAATAGATGTGGAAAGATTAAATGGCTTGAAGAAAGAAGGTTACGATTTTTGGACTGATGTGGTCACCGCAGGGAGTCAAGCTAGGATCATGGTGTCTCCAGCACAAGATAATGAGTTCCTAGCGTACACGCAAGCCGCTGGATTAGCTGCCAATGTGTCCATATCAAACGTACAAGAGTAAGTTATTTTATATTCGTAAGCATGCCTCGTGGTCCAATAGCACAAAAGTGTGCAATCTAGATTACCGGGTCGGGTGATGTGTTATTGGGTTTTCCTAGGAAATTTTCAGTACCAGCATAGAGCCAGGCACACACTGCTGACTTTACGAGCTTATGTATGTTTTCGCTATGAATTATTACTTACTTTAATGGCGGAGAAAAACATCCTGAGGAAACCTGCACACTTAAAAGTTCTTAGAAATTTCGTAGGTGTGTAGTCCACCAACCCGCACTAGGACAGCGTGGTGGACTAAGGTCTAAACACTTTCCCATGTAGAGGAGGCTCGTGTTCTGTAGTAGGGCGTATACGGGCTGATGATGATGATAGCGGAAAATATAGCAACATTAAACTTTTTAAACAGGTATAAGATAATACGCCATATTTCTTAGCCATATATGTCAAGGTCGCATAGCCATAATAGTCGTGCGTGATGCACTAACAACTCACCTACTATTTCAAAAAAAAGGAGGGGAGACGCGAAAGAATTGGAATAATGCTTACCTGGTATTTTTGTAGGGGTAAATACTGACACGTTCATCTGTTACAATACACATGAAAATGAAAAACATATTATATAACCGAATTTACAGCAGCACACCCAGCACAGCTGGGTAAATTCATAATTTTGTCCAGACTTCGTTAATTCAGTTATTGTAAAGAATACTTGTGAATAAGTAAATATTGCGGTTTGGAAATTAAGTATCATAAAAAGATGTTAATTTTATGTAGCATAAATGTATAGAGTTTTCCAAGCGGTAATACGAGAACGTTAAAAATAAAAATTACGCCCCCGGGTGGGCTCGAACCACCAACCTTTCGGTTAACAGCCGAACGCGCTAACCATTGCGCCACGGAGGCTTGTGGCTGACAAACAAAAAATAAGCAGCCATTGTGGACTGCAGTAGATGAGTATTCAGTATTTATGTGGACATGGTATAGTAACCAGGAAGTAATAAAAAAAACTATAACGGATACAATTACATATCTATAATTCATCATCATCATCACTAATTACTTGACATTATTTCTAGAGATTTTCGGAAACCGGATTAACGTAGATATCTATTATTTTCTTTTAAAAAGTCATGGTATAAGCGTAAAAAACAAATAACAAGTATGTGCCGTGCGATCTAGAGGTCCTGGGTTCGATTCCCGGGTCGGGTAAAGTGTTATTGAGTTTTTCCATTAGAAAATTCTCAGTAACGGCACGGACTCTGGAAATGTGCCCGAAAAACGGCAATAGGCTCGCCCCCTATTACGTGGCACTGATACGTACCTGGCGAAATGTGGGTGCAGAAATGCACCTCTGCTTACCCCTTCGGGGAATACAGGCGTAAGGTTATGTATGTATGTATGTATTTCTTTATTACAGATTAATAGAGGCTCAAATGCGACCAGCCCGTAATGCCGACCGCAGCGCACGACTTGGCTCATTCAGTTGGGATAGATACCACAACCTCGAAAATATCCATACATGGCTTGACGAACTAGTGACTATGTACCCAGGGATCGTCTCTACTGAAGTCATCGGGACGTCTTACGAAGGCCGGGAGATTAAAGGAATTGTAATAGACTTTAGAGCAGGACAAAGAGGAGATAATCCCCTCATTGCTATGATTGAAGGAGGAATTCACTCCAGAGAATGGATCTCGCCAGCCACAGTCACTTGGATTATCAAGGAGTTCCTGACAAGTACTGATGCGGAAGTCAGAGCTCTGGCTGAGAACTTTATATGGCACATCTTCCCTGTCGTCAATCCTGATGGTTATGTGTACACTTTTAGTTCGGTAAGTAGGATTTTTATTCAGATTTTTTACAGGTGATGCAGTGTTCAGAGTAGACAGTAAAGTTAAATGTGCACGTAATAATTTTAGAACATGACATGCTGAGTCCAGATTGATGGGCTTAGAATAAAACCACATCCGTAAAACCAGGCTGATTGACCAGTTGTCAATATTTTAACTTAACTAGTATCATTGTATTCACTTTGGCTAGTTAGTAGGAAAATTAGCTCCGTGGCGCAGTTGACTAGACACAAGCTTGCGAAACGAGAGGCCGCGGGTTCGATCCCCGCACCGAGACAAATGTTTGTGTGATCCACAAGTATTTGTTTCGGGTCTGGGTGTTTGTGAGACCGAAAAGTTTCCCGTAGTTTCTGATACCCACGACACAGGACTTGTATCCTAGTGTGGGGTCACGACTATGTATGTGACTGTTGGGTGTATTTATTTATTTATTATTTGTCAAAAATTCGCTTTATATATTTGCTACAGACGGATAAAATATAAAGTCTTAAAAACTCGGCGTTTACGGTTTCTTTAACAATAATCCATTATACGAGTAAACTTAACGAAATATTTGCACAAATTGTGTATTAAGCTGGTTGCTGCTGGTTCCACAATGACGCGACGGTGGAAAAAATATGTTAAAATTGGAAAGTAGAATAAAAATATAAAAATAATATCATATCTTCAACAGAGAACGAAAAATACTACATTTGTTTATACTAGAATAGACAAAACTTGATTTATGGTATTTAAGTACTGCAAGGTCTCTGCATTGTCACCCCATCGTAAGAGGCGACTAATAAGGTCCTAGGGGTTGCTGGGCGCACTGCGGGGGCAGCGCGTCTAGCTGAAAGTCACCCCTGGAGGGACATTAAAGGACCATAACGTTTGATTGTGCAGAGTCAATTATGTTTAAGCCATATTATTTCTATGTTTTATAAATGTATAAATAATTGATAAATAGAACCGCATGTGGAGGAAGAACAGGAACCCAGCTAATCACGTCGTGTGTGCTTCCGGCGACACTGATTTGGGCAATGGAATCGACTTGAACAGAAATTTCGACTTCGTTTGGATGAGTAAGTTATTTGTTTGTTTTTAAAGGTGTCTTCATTGTTTATTGGATTTTAACGTAATCAAACAATAAAAAAAAATATATAAATGATTAGGGAATGAAAAACCTAAGCTTTATGGCGTTAGATGGCATAAGTATAAATCAATTTCAAGGCCGCGCGCGATACTGGGTTAAATTCCTAGATCAGCCAATGTTATTAGGTGTTTTTAAGTTCTGAGTACCTAAAGCCACTACTGTTACTGTTACTAGACACATTTACACACTACACTACTAGGACCCGTGATCATAAATTGTAGTTAGGATCGCCGCCGTTACCGAAATTAGTGAGGGGAGTATAAATATACTATGTATGTTCTTAAAGCCGCTATCTGCCTTATTTTATGAAAATGCAAAATCTATATAAAACATGATCAGGGCACGCTATTGTGGAGTAGTTAGTATTCATTATTTTTTTTTACAGCAACTGGCGCTTCTTCTAACCCTTGCACGCAGACCTATGCTGGACCTTTACCCTCATCAGAGCTCGAGGCTCAAGCCATCATTGCCTATGTGAACAGTCTTATGCGGAGAGGCAATCTCTTGTACTACTTTGCGTTCCACTCGTACTCCCAAATGATCCTGGTTCCCTACAGCCACGTGTCTGGATTTGACGTACTGCAAGCATCTAATTACGCTGATATGGTAAGATATATTTTTGTTTTTCATCATTGATTTTCTAGTGTAGGTACTTCAAGGTGAGGCAAAGTTTTTTTTAATAAATATTTTTTTAGAAAGAAGTTTTTGGGTTATGTTTACTAAATTTGATATTCTTGATGAATATTTTCTTTAAAAGAGTAAAGCTTTTGACATCAATTCGTGAAATCAAAAAGCCTTACTGACTCATTAATTTCTCCATTCAGACAGTTGTTTTAGTCGTCTTAACTCTTTATGGTTTGAAGTTTTTTTAGTTTCACTAAAACTACATTTATGTTTTCTTAACAACACTTCAAATATGTTCTCAAGTGAATAAGGTAGTAGTATAAATATTACAACTATTAATTTTTCAGTATGAGATCGCTATTCGTGGAGCTGAGAAGTTGAAGGCAAGACACGGAACTGACTACTTAGTCGGCACATCGGCTGAAATTTTATGTAAGTAAAAATATAGACGCGATTCATGAAATGAAATGAAATTTGGTCACGTAGGCAATCAAATAATTAAATATTGAGCACTATTTTTTTTTATTCTGGCTCGGCATTAAGTGACCCCATTGCACCTGATGGTAAGTGTAATGGAGTCCAAAAAAAGTGTCGACCAGCGAAAGATGGTGATCTCCCGTTGGTCGACACAATCATGCCGGCCGAATACCTATTCAATTTCTCAACAACCTCTTCTACCTATTTACGGCATTTTGTGCGGTACTGAAAAGTAGTAGCAGAAAAAATAATTATTTTTAAAAATAATAAATAAGGGCCGGTTTCGAAATCGAACTTCGATCGGTCGGCGCAAGAAGAGGGCTATTAGACGGCCATTAGACCCGCACTATGCGATGAGTAAAATGTCCCCATATGCTGAGTTAAAACAGCAGTCACATATCCTTCATGCCTACCCCCAGCACTGTCAAAAATGGGGAACCATCAACAGTTTTCCGCTGCTGTACAAACAAGGCTCTGTAAAGCTAAAGCCAATTTTGCCTTTCAGATGAAGTAAGCGGTTCCAGCTTCGATTGGGTAAAAGGTGTTGCAGAGGTACCAATCGTCTACCTATTCGAATTGAGAGATGTTGGAGAATACGGATTCTTGCTGCCTTCAGAGCAAATCATTCCGAACAACGAGGAAATAATGGACTGCCTCTTGGAAATGGACCAGGCTGCCAGAGATTTAAGATATTATTATTCCGGAACAGTATCTGTTTACTCTTCTATCATGTCTTTAGTCACAAGCTTAGTATTTTTGGTGGTTTTACAGTAATAAATTATTTTTTATAATCTTGTAATAGTGTCTTTTATTTCAGCTTCTATAAAGAATGAAACGAAACGATAGTAGGTATAACTCAGGATTACTTAACAATTTTAGTGTTCTATTCTAAAAAGAAAAATATTTATTTATTTAACTTCATTGTAAACCTTCATATAACAACATAGGTATTGGTAACATCTCAATAAGGTAGTGTCACAATTATTGTTAAAAATGAGAGAGAACGACAATTTGTTTAGTAATAGTGCTATCCAAGCATTCAATGGCGAGAAATGACCACGTGGATTTTTTACCTCAACAGTAGATTAGGTTATGCCAGCCTATCAGAATTTAAGTGTGATAGACACTATACTAAATAATTTAACATAATATTATCATAAATTACTTTTAAAAAATGTCAGCTATAACCTAATTTACTTACCTATTTCTACCTACTCCCTATTAATATCCTAAAAGCGATGTATAAAACAACAGATAACAATCCTAACACTAAAGACGCGTTCACTCATAAAACAGCCGGAAATCTCCGAGGGGGTGTATTTTAAAAATAAAACTAATATTTCACGCGCGACATAAGTGAGTGAGATGTAAATAATAATAAATTACGGCTCCCCTGACAATATGACGCGTGACTGAAATCAAATGTCACAGCACACCACAAATCATAACGGTTTGGGAACATTTGATGCTGTGGAGTCGCATTAGTGATATATATTTTAGTTATTGAATAGGTTTTTTTTTTCAAATAGTACACGAGTATCATGTATAAGGTATAAACTTATTGTTTTATTGAGATCGCAACTCGGCGGTCTATGGTCTTCGGAGGATTGGAGGCAGATGCTGAATAGGGCGAGTTAAAGTCAGGATTCTCAGAATGAGAGGCTTATGTCCAGCACTCAATCGAAATGATTTGATGAAAAAGATATTAATATAAGATAAAACTTCTTGAATTAATTATTCTTAAAGATTTTATGGAATAAGGGAGTAACTGCCTTATTCCATAAACTATTTAACTCCTCAACCGACTTATAAATGTATGAACAATAATTATTGCATTCTGTAATGCAGGGCTTAAAGAGAACGTGATCGAAAACTAAGACAGTGATTACAAATACAAACTCATAGACGCCAAATAATCCCAAAGAAGATATAACAATTTTGACGTTTTTGCAGTCACCACAACAAATATTTGTCTTAGTCTATAATATTACAAAATATAACATAAATTTATTTATTAAGCTTTCATAAGAATGTAAAGACCATTGAAAACTGAGACAGGTGGTTAGGAAAATGTAAATTTTTCTTCAGATTTTTTTATCGTCAATTTGTTTATAATCATCGTAACTATTACCTGTCTTAGTTTTCGTTCGCGGCCATTTTACATTCTGTATGCTGCTGTAATATAGCAAATGTTAACAAAAAAAAACATCTAAAGAGACTCTACACATTCCTGTGTTCTTAAGCTGAACACTTTCAATTTATATGATAATATCTCGTAATGATCCCATTTTTATTGTTTTCTTTCGTAACGTCGCGTAAAATTGGACTGTTTAGGGAACGCCCCGCCTGAAGAACGATTTCAATTATTTCGCATGCGAGCAAAAATTAAAGATAAGATAAAGTTGAAAAGGAAAACTGGCTTTACTTTGAAATGTGTTTAGCGGCTTGTGGTAAATCTGTGATGCGTGGGATTGTGGTCACTTGGATTTGATTCCGGACTCGGGAAAAGTGTTGTTGGATTATTCAATTGGGATAATTCGAGTAGCATCATGGAGTCTGGATATAGCTTATCCCCCGTGACAAGGGACTTCAATATGATTAAATAACTCATATAAAATTTTAATGCCATCTAAGGGTTAAGGAACAAATGAAGATATAGTATGTACCTTATCAGATAGATATTTGACTTTAAATTTAAAAGAAACTGAAAGGTTTCGACTCTAGTCCACTATGCTGACTTAAGATAAATACGAGCAAATGGGCTTCAAAGAAATATTTCACCATCTAATTGAGACTCATCAATCTGGTTTCAATAATTCGTCCGCGTCGTTCGAAAGCTTAAAGAAATAGACTTTTCGTTCATATACATTTTATCTGCTTGACGTAATCTCTCCGCAAGTATTTCTATAGCAACCTGTTGCAAATATCTTTCACCTTTATGAGGTCGTACTTCTATCTTTTTAATTTAAAAATATATTATTATATTGGCAGCCATATAAAACTTTACTGCGATAACTTTATAATATTCTGAATTTTTCTCATCTAAGTTCATTTATTTTGTGTCGTAAAGACAATAAATATGCAGATTTTAAATGTAAATTACCTTTTTAGGGTCCATAACACAGAGCGCAAAAATATTATAACAGTCTGCCTCCCTTGTTTGTAATGGTACGGCGAAGTTACTAAGCAACTAATGCTAAATAAAGTACGGTTAAAAGGTAAAAAAAAAATGCATGTGTGACTATATTGAGCTTAAATTTACAAAATTCTCAATAAATAAATAAATAATAAATACACCCAACAGTCACATACATAGTTCTGACCCCACACTAGGATACAAGTCCTGTGTCGTGGGTATCAGAAACTACGAGAGACTTTTCGGTCTCACAAACACCCAGACCCGAAACAAATATTTGTGGATCACACAAACATTTGTCTCGGTGCGGGGATCGAACCCGCAGCCTCTCGTTTCGCAAGCTGGTGTCTAGCCAACTACAATACTAGCACGGAGTCTGGAAATAAGCCTGATAAACGGCAAAAGACAAAGCGTGAGCCTCGTCTGACTCATACGGGTGTGATTGCATGCTATTATGATGACGAGAGAAAATAAAAACACAACAAAAACAACCCTTTTCCGATCATCAATCATTCAAAGTCATTAATGAACCACCGAACACTTTCCTGCATTTATTTATAACCAGCAAACGTAGACCCCCAAAAGGAACATTTTATACCGCACATTTATATTGGATTCCATTCAACATAGAACTTTAGACCAATACAATCGTAGTGAAATCGGAGATCTGTGTAAAATTTAAACTAGGTGAAATAAAATAAACCATCTAACGCCTAAAACTATTATAAAGCCAATAAATTACTGACGCACGCAGTTATTGAAGCTTTAATATTTTACGCCCCGACGAGTTTTAAAGTTATTTTAGTGTGAAAAGGTTATTTGTAATAATTAGTGAGATGATGATCAAAGAGGTTTTATATGAACGGAACTGCTTTCGAGTTAAAATAATATACGACATATAAAAACTTTGGAACATTGTCATAATGCGACATATTTCAAATCCAGAATATATTAAGCATTCTTTGTTATTATTTAGATGAGGATATATAATTTTATATTATAAGTTATGTAAAACATTAATGTTGCATTTTAGTAAAGGTTTTACCGTTAATATACATATTTCATCATCAGCCCATATACGTCCCACTGCTGGGCACGGGCCTCCTCTATAACTAAGAGAGTTTAGGCCTTAGTCCACCACCCTGCCTTATTGCGGGTTGGCAGACTACATACCTAAGATATTCCTAAGAATTTAAGGTGTGCAAGTTTCATCACGATGTTTTCCTTCACCGTTAAAGTGATAATTCATTGAGAATACACATAACTTCGAAAAGTCAGAGGTGTGTGCCTGGGGTTTGAATCCGCAACCGTCAAGATTCTCGACCATGCGCCTAAACCTCGAGGCCATCACTACTCGTACTTATTAATACTACTATTAATATATTTGGCCACTATATAATATTGTAAAGAACGCAGCCATTAAATGTATTTATTTATTTATTTAACACTTTATTGTACACTAAACACAAAAAAAAAACATAAAAAAAAACATTATTTTTATCTTGAAGCCAATTTTTTTTAAAGTTTCACTTCTACCATGTGTGACTTGCATACATGTTTTTTTAACTAAGATATTTATGCTTTTATTTTTAATCCGTGGGCTAATTGCGCTTAATGGAAAAAAATTGAAACACATCTGCGATTCCGTCAAATTTTTTCCCCACTAATAGGACCCTGAGGTGTCATCGGAGCATAATTTACGACTAAACCACAGCACAAATGTGTGAAGCTAACTATTTTGACAGCATGTGAAATTATGGCCGTACAAAACAATTTACCACGAATAAGAAGTGGATCCTCTAACAGCGATTTTAGACATGAAAGCGATTGTAAAATTGAGTTGCGATAGAAAATAAATATACACACCTTATAAATAAACCTTCTCAGTTGTAGAAGAGTCCCGTGCCGAGTAGCGGGATTTATATGGACTGATGATAGAAAAACACTGGTTCCCAACGAAGTTCTCTGGATTGTCAAGCTAAAAAAGCAATAGGCTGATTCCAGCAAACGTAGCGTCAGGTCAATGAGATGTACTGATGATGGCTTGAAAGAACTTCCAAAAATTCAAACATTTATCTACATTTATTTACGGAATAAATATGTATAAAAATCAGCCTTTGGTTACAAATAACAATTTAGATGATATCAATCGTGATGGTGTATAGATCCGTCGCCCGTCCTCTTCGATCGAGTCACTACCATGCTGTAAGGTACAGTTTTGAGGTCATACGCCCATCCGATATAAGAACACAGTTCAATAAACGTTGACGTGTAATTAAGGACCGTATTCCCCAATTCAGCGCTGCGATAATCCCACGGGAAGACGTGGTGGAAGTTGTGATACCCTTCTCCAAGAGTTGCCAAGGCTACTGCTTTGCTTTCGGTTGACTTTATGTTCTTGTCATAGGGCTTGGTCCCCCAAATATGGGCAGCGCTGTTGACTAAGAAGAACACGTGGAAGTTGAATACGTATCTCATGATGACCAGGTGCCAGGAATTGAATAACGTCTCCCTCCAGAAGAGTATCGGAATAACCGTTGGTATGATGAAGCAGACAGTCGGTATGAATGATTTTGAGTATCTGTAAAAAATATTGAAGAAGTTAAGAAAAATTGGGAAAGTGAGATGTCTCGTACAATAAATTGTATCGACTAATCACTAATAGATCATTTTACTTCTATTCTACTTAATCAGCGGAATTTTATTGAAATGTTTATAAAAATACGATACTAAAATATGGAAAGATCCTACTAGGTACAGAATCCTATCAACAATGAAAATATTAAATTATAGTATATCTAAGTGGGTCAAACGACTTTGATACCACCTCAAACATAACTTGAATTAGTGAAATATCTTTATAGCAGCGATAAAAAGTCTGTAATGGAGAATCATGTAAAGAAAGTTTCACACTTACTTATGTTGGAAGTTCAGAACAGGATTACTAAACAAATCTGACAGGTCAATAAGCTTCCCCCTCTTTTTGACTTCAGGGTGTTTCCTCACAAATAACCAGCCAATATGCGAATAGAAGAATCCTCGTGTAGCATTATGTGGGTCAGCATCAGTATCACTGTACTTGTGATGTAGTCGATGATCTCTGACCCAGTGTGTGGCTCTTTGGTTTGCCATAGAGAGGAATACCATAAGGATGACTTGGAGTGGCATTTTGGCTTTGTAGGACTTATGTGACCAAAGTCTGTGAGCTCCTGCTGTAACCCCAATCGTGGCTGCCACATATGACAGGTATGCTGTAGAAATAAAGACACTTTTTTAAACATATTCACAAATTTGATAAATGTTAGACTTTTGAAAAAACACTATGAACAAGGCCGAACTCTCATTTTGTACTACATACATATGTTCAGATTTCAATTTTGGCAGTCGCGGGCTCAACTCCTAGATACACACCTCTGACGTTTTGAAGTTATGTGTGTATTTATAATTAATTATCACGTGCTTTAACGTTGAAGGTCAACATCGCGAGATAACCTGCATACCTAAAAGTTCTTAGGAATTTCTTAGATATGTAGTCCGACATCCCGCACTAGGCCAGCCTGGTGGATCAAGGCCTAAATCCTCTTAATTGTAGAGGAGGCCCGTGCCAAGCAGTGGGACGTATGTGATGATGCTCGGAGCCTCAGGGTAAGTTACTCACATTATGTACTTTTTTATTAAAAAATGTCATATATCTTACCAAATAGCACTGACTGCCATTTCGCTGACGTAAAACAGAGGTAGAATCCATAAAACGCTGCTATATGAAGGTACGATATAATAAATATATTCTTGTACACAACTTCGTATTTCCTGGGACCAGCCTGCGGAGCCACGAGTTTCTTGTTCCCGAAGGCATCTTCATTTCTTGCTTCGGGTAAGTAGGAATCTACTTCTACTTCGTTGGAGGTGTTCGGCGCCATTTCTTTTAACACTGCAACAAAAACATATTCTTGTTTATTACAAAAATAATTAGAACAGCCATTATGCTTAAGGATAGCTGTTTAGTATAAATCATCCCCTCGGTTTGTTTTATACAAAAAACCATCAACTTTTTCTTGCGGTTAAGGTATGAAAACTTAATAATAAAATAGATTATTACTGCACTAACGTACTGTCTTAGATGTACATAGGTATAATGAAGTACGACGCTTGATGCAGTTGTAATGAAGGCTTTTTAAACTTGGTAGTATTTTTTTTCGGATTCATTTAATTTAATGATCATGGTGCGATGTGAGCTATTTTAAAATGGCAGATATTCTCGTAGTACGTTAGAAATGCAATGACGAAAAATGTTAGAGATACATTTCGCCAGGTATGTATCAGTTCCACATAATAGGGGGTGAGCCAATTTCCGTTTCTCGAGCACCTTTCCAGACTCCGTTCGGCTACAGAGAATTTCCTATAGAAAACCCAAGAATACTCTGCTCGACCTGGGAGTCGGACCCGGGACCTCTAAATCGCATGGCACGTACTTAGTCCGTAAGACCACGAGGCAGACTACATACATAGTAGTTTTTATAAATTTTTTTATATGGAATGGGCATGGATTTGGAAATCAATCTGTTGAAAAAATTTACGTGGATGAATCGGCGCTCAAAAGTTATTTTTAATACTTTTACTAAATATCACATAATCCGCTCCGTCTATCACCCACAGATGTACCATTTAGTTTTTTCCTCTAAAATGATTTTTTTTCACTCAAACCACGTTTGGGAATAATAAAACGGCGCCTGCAGTAATTACGTGAAAGTTTGTGACTTCCTTTCGATTTTTTTTGTCAAATTCTATACTTCAGGTGCTAATTAGTTTAGTAAATTAGTGAAGATCGTTAGTAGATTCAGATTTTTTGTTTCTATAATTGGTAGTGGTATAATTATGACATACGAAAAAAATTGAGTCTTTTTAAATTGCCTTAATTTTTTTTATTCTTAGAAATTTCTTAGGTATGTAGTCCGCCAACCTGCACTAGGCCAGAAATTCTGGAATGGCATTTAGTCATCGCTTCCATTTTCAACATTCTACTGGAAATAATATCTCATAGTCTTAAAAGATAAAAATGAGTGTTCGGGCGCCGAAATGTGGAAGTTTCTCGCCACTCGATGCTCTGTTTGGACTGACCGTGTTTATCACATATGCAAATGAAAATATGTTTTAAGTGCCATTGACAATGACAATGAAAATTATATTACATCTTTACAAATAATGGCTGTAGTTTCAACTGGTGAAAAGCAGACAATGTAAAACTGCAAAGTCTGAAATAGTCTCATAAAATATAAATATTAATTTAAAATAAAATTATAAATTTATTTATTCAATTGAATCATCATTAAGATAACATTAATAGATATTTTAAAGTAATTTTAGTCTGTAATTTTTACTTACTGCCTCGTGGTCTCGCGGCACAAGTATGTGCCGTGCGATCTAGAGGTCTTGGGTTTGAATATCCGGGTCGGGCAAAGTGTTATTGGGTTTTTTAATTAGGAAATTCTCATTAGCAGCACGGAAAAACGGCAAAAGGCTCGCCCCCTATTACGTGGGACTGATACACACCTGGCGAAATGTGTGTGCAGAAATGCACCTCTGCCTACCCCTTCGGGGAATACAGGCGTGAGGTTATATAAGTTTGTACGTTTTTATTTATTTATCCACTCTCTATTGTACACCTAATTAAGTGAACAAAATAAAACTAATATTAAAATAAGATATAATACAATATAATAAGCAGTGATGGCCTTGAGGTTTAGGTGCGCGGTCACACACCTCTGACTTTTCGAAATTATGTGTGTATTCGCAATGAATTATCACTTGCTTTAACGGTGAAGGAAAACATCGTGATGAAACCTGCACACCTAAAAGTTCTTAGGAATTTCTTAGGTGTGTAGTCCGCCAACCCGCACTAGGCCAGCGTGGTGGACTAAGGCCTAAACCCTCAATGGTAGAGGAGGCCCGTGCCCAGCAGTGGGACGTCTATGGGCTGATGATGATGATGATGATAATAATGGTGCTTAAAAAAATTGAATCAAAATTATCAAAAACTTTCGTGTGTATAAAAATCAAAAACTACTAAATTACTAAAACTACTAAATTACTAAATCTACTAAATTACTAAATCTTATCCCACATACATAGGGGTGAGCCTATTTCCCAAAACCCAATAACTCTGGCCGACTCTAGGAGTTCTATATCTCAGGGCACGCATTGATACCTAGAGATTACGAGGCAGTGACTACTTAATACACCATCACCGTCATCATAATCAGCCTACATACGTCCGACTGCTGGGCACGGGCCTCCTCTACAACTGAGAGGGTTGAAGCCTTAGTCTACCACGCTGGCCTAGTGCGGGTTGACGGACTACACACCGTAGAAATTCCAACGTAATAATTCTTATACACTTCATATCCTTATACGTCAAAATTCTTATTACCGTTTTTCTATTATTCTCCTATTATCTACTATCAGTGGCGGTACTTCCATAAAAGTCTAAAAGCGTTACACGTTAATTGAGTAATGCCTAGTTTATAATTGTTTATTGTAGGGTCAGAATATTCTCATTTATATGTCAAATGGCTTTTAAACCTTGAAGATAATTATTATTCGGATTTTTTAAAAGCAAGCTGGGCTTTTGGGCTTCTATGGCAATACCACCACTGATTACTATTACACATTTTCAATCACTTAGATTATAAGCAGTGATGGCCTCGAGGTTTAGGCGCGCGGTCGAGAATTTCGGCGGTCGCAGGTTCAAACCCCAGGCACACACCTCTGACTTTTCGAAGTTATGTGTGTATTCACAATGAATTATCACTTTAACGATGAAGGAAAACATCGTGATAAAACCTGCACACCTAAAAGTTCTTAGGAATTTCTTAGGTGTGTAGTCCGCCAACCCGCAGTAGGCCAGCGTGGTGGACTAAGGCCTAAACCCTCTCAGTTGTAGAGGAGGCCCGTGCCCAGCAGTGGGACGTATTGGGCTCATGATGATGATGATGATGAATCACTTAGAAATTGTCGAATAAAAACCAAGTCAGCAGCTCACACAAAACAATCTTAGGATTCCTAGTTAGAGTCCCGACCACAAACCAGTAGTGCTTGCCTTGTGAAATCCGTGACTCCGCCCACACTTCGACGGTTTCCGAATAGTTTAAGTAATCGCACCCTTATTAATTCCGAAACTATTTTGCACGGCCCGCACTTTGTTGAGTTGTCGGTTAGATCTAAATTCCCGTGAATGTGATTTTATTGATATAACAGCCTCGTGGCGCAGTTGGCTAGTAAGCAGCTTGCGAGACGAGAGGCCGCGGGTTCGATCCTCGCTTCGTGACAAATGTTTGTGTGATTCACATTTTTTTCGGGTCTGGGTTTTTGTGAGATTGAAAAGTCTCTCGCAGTTTTTGATTCCCACGACACAAAACTCGTGCGGGGTTAAAACTATGTATATAACTGTTAGGTATTTTTAAATAGTCTTGTATTTTAAATTTCTTTATAGCTGCGTTTAAAATCTATCGTAAAGGAAGGTGGAATTTATTCAAAAATTTCAGGACTCCGTGTCGTTACTGAGAATTTTCGAATGTGAACAGACAAGGAACTGCCTAACCCGAGAATCGAACCAAGGGTCTTTCAATTGCATACTTATGCCGCGGGACAAACAAAGCAGTCAGGACCTAAGATTTGAATGGTTTTTTTTTCAGATCGATAGGGTTTGTTTCATTTATTTCGTATCTCACTTGTGAGATGGTCTCAATTTACTTCAAACATCATTAGCCTAAAGAATTCCATCGCTGGAAAATTTAAATTTGCGTATATAATATTAGACACAATGAATGATACCTCTGACTAAAAAGGAAAAAAATATAAAAACAATAATTATATATTTTTTTAATTATGAAAAAAGTAAAAGAGTTCACCTACCAAAAAGTCTCTATAGGAAAAATTCCCTAACAAAAACACGTGTCACAGTAATCTTGTGAGCGGAAGCTGCTTCCCGCCGGTAACCTCACCGCTACAGCACACACTGGTAATTGACGGGGAGCGACACGACGTTTCGTCAGCTGTCCGCAGACGATGACATCTGAGATGATGTTACGAGACGCGTTTATAATAACCGATTGACGATATATCGTGTCGTGACGCTTATTTTGGTCATCTAAGGAGTCTTTGCAAGTAGTGGCTATAGTGTTTATAGATTTTATCTATGTTAAAAAATCCCTCGGGATTTTTTGCGATTTAAAAATAGACTATGGATTCATCGGGTTCCATAAGTAATTAATCGCGGCGTGTTCGATATTCCCGCATAAACCACACTCAAAAAATTTGGCGGGAAGAAGAGCTATCATTAGCCATTCTCTCTGTCTGGGGTATTTGTACAAAAATTAAACAAAACTTTATTGTCAAAAAGCAACCTATGATAAGTTCTCTACGGTCTATTTACGCTCTTCAGAATCACTGATATTTTTTTATACTATAATAAATGTTCTTTTACTATTAAAATAAACGTTTATATTACTTTGAATAATAATCAAGCAACATACATATGTATGTAGAAAACTAATAAAAAAAGTAAAAACTAAAACTCAACTACGACAAAAAACGAGCCTAAAAAAGTATGAAACAAAATTTTCAGGACACAGGATTAAATAACGTTACTGAAGATTCTACAAAGATGCCTTTGTAGCAATTTGACAATAATGTCATGCGATACAATACTGTAGTACACAATTAACATTGTACAGAGAGTCACGCGTCGTTAAAGTGTTATGGAAATTATTTTTACAAATATTTGTCAATACCTCATTTCAGTTCTAATAACTAACTGAGAAGCTATGAGGGAACAGATGAACATACATACATGCATAGCCTGTCAAAATCATAACCGTCCTTTTGCTTTGCCGTAGTCGGGTAAAATGAAATATCGTGTATTGTAAATTAAGTAAATTTAAAACTCGCGTCGCGGCGGGTGCTTTCTGTTCAGTGTTTTGAAAGCTTATGATTTTAGTTTATTATTTATATTAATAGTTTACTAATGCTCCTTTATTTGTCACGACTCTCGAATGTTACATTAATGGGGTTTGTGGAAATGTTTTACTGAAATGTTGCCATAATAGTGTCAATGTCTCGATAAATTATTTAGAGTTAAATTATTTCAAATTTTGGATACTTTGGTTTAATTTGAGAGATGTCGATGTATCTTCAGGGTATCGATGAGGAAGTTAATTTCTAGAATGGTGGCTTAGTATAGTCTGTTGGACTTCCATCCATATGAGGAACGGACTACCAAGTGAAGGATGCAGTGCCTCACTGGTAGCAAGCCGTTTTTAACACATATATTTGGAAGTCTATAAAGTAGACGTATCTATGTCCAACAAACGATAGGTACTATATAACAAGACAGCACCCGCACCTAGACAAATGTTAGTGTGGGATCAGAACTATGTATGTGACTGTTGGGTGTATTTATTATTATAAAATATGTAAATGAGTTTACTTCTAATATCAAATGTCAGAAGTTATTGCCCCAAAATCGAACTTCAGACATCCATGCAGCAGTTTCTTTCGCTTCAAATTGAGCCGCCCCATCCCATACGTGGAAGCGTAAAAATAAAAACACCCGAAAAAATACGTCGTCACACACTATTTGTACGATTGTTCTCCAACAAAACATGGCTACTCCATTAGCAGGTCCCGTCAAGTCACCACCCATTGACAGATGATGCCATTCGTCCGGGAATCGAACCCGGCACCGGGGGAACGCGCCTAACGATCCGTATGATTTATTACTGTCATTACTGAACTACGATTTCGAAATGAAAAGTTGCTAAATGCGATGTGAGCGAAAGTAGTCCCAGAAGGTTGTTGTTAAAAGCTATTTTTGCTTGGTAGCTGGGATGGAGATAGTATATATCGGTCTTGTGTGAATAAGAATATACCTTTATAACGTCGGTGATAATTATCTTTTAGAATTTCCACGTAACATTTAATGTCGTTCTTTCTTCGCGTACAGAATTTTTAGAATGTCATCAAAATATTTAGAAAAAAAATCTAAATTTTGTGGTTAATTTGACGTTTATATGCGTGATTAAATGAGGCGGAGAATAATATCTAATAATAAATTCATTTAATTATTCTCGTTAAATAACGCTCTATTTGAATTGTACTACATATTATGTAAAACAAACGATTTACTCGTAAAATGATGCCATTTCAAACCCTAATAAATCGCTTGAAAATTCGTCTACTAAAATAAAATAACTGTTTTTTACACTTCATGATTTCTATGAGCAATGATGATTTTTTATTTTATATAAAATCAATATAAAGTACCTACTTACATTAACCTAAACGAAAAAAAAAAAGTTTGTAGGTAGCCCGCTAAGTACTATATCAATATCATCAGTATGTCACACAATCACTGAATCATTTTTTCACAATATAAACTGTGTGAATCTATAAAGGTACTCCGTTATATCCCTATTTCGGTAAAATTAAGAAAATTTAGGTACAATTAAAAAAAAACGTAGTTATCCAACATAGTCACAACCGTTTTAAATTGAAAAAAAATGGTTTACTTCGGTTTAAAACGGATTGGTTTAATTGAATTAGCCTTACATCTATACCTACACATGTCCTTTGTATCATACATAATACATAAATA
The DNA here is from genome assembly GCA_907164795.1 of Hemaris fuciformis. Classification (NCBI taxonomy): domain Eukaryota; kingdom Metazoa; phylum Arthropoda; class Insecta; order Lepidoptera; family Sphingidae; genus Hemaris; species Hemaris fuciformis. The sequence goes on along the minus strand of OU015450.1, from coordinate 11,476,635 downwards.
CACCCAACAGTCACATACATAGTTCTGACCCCACACTAAGATACGAGTCTTGTGTCGTGGGTGTCAGAAACTACGAAAGACTTTTCGCTCTCACAAACACCCAGACCTGGAACAAATATTTGTGGATTACACAAACATTTTCCTCGGTGTGTGAATCGAACCCGCGGCCTCGTTTCACAAGCTGGTGTCTACCAAACTGCGCCACGGGTCTGTCTTATTATATGTATGTACTATTACGCTTTTCAACTTTACGCCACCTAAGGTCCGACAGGTAGGGCATGCCTCAGGCATTAATCTATTCTTCCCCACTATCCTATTTTTAGGACACTATTATCCAACATTTTATTTTAGTTGTTCGAGTATTTTTATTGTTTCTCATGAAATTCGTAATTTCACAATAAGTTTTTTTTTGCTGTAAAAAATGGCAAGGTGATTTTAATGTTTTTTTTTTCAAATTGGTAATTTTTATCGACTAAGGAAGAGCATTATGTTCCGACTTCATATATCGGGAATATTCTCTCATATTATTTTTTCTTAATAAAATAAGAACTGAATTTATAAATTTCAAGTAATAAGTTAAGTCCACCTTTACATATTTTGTGTATAAAGTGTAAATAAAAAAATATCAATTGCCACTGCGTAGGCTTTGTCTTCCCAGGTCAAAAATAACCAGCATTATGTGACACTAACGCTTCCAAAACTTAAATAGAAATATAGTAAAGCACAACACTCTAGAAAGTGTCCTTAAACACCCCACCTACTTACAACAGAAGCACAAAAGAGCCGGACAAACCGACATAAAAGACGGCATTGAGCAAACTCGCGACAAGTTTTCGTTGGAACAATTGTAAACTTTCATAAGTCAGGCGGAACTTTGCGGAGGTTTCAGTCTCTTCTTATCATGCAAAACATGGACCGGATGATGCAATAGGACTCTCATTTTAACACTAATATTAATTTTAGAAATAATATTATAAATTGAAAATATACTTTGATTTAAATTTGATGATTTTTGGACTTGGGGTAAGGAAATATGATACCTTTTAATTCAAATTGCTCCTGGGCGAACTTATATTTAAATTTTTTAAACTGCGCAGGTTGACAAAATGGGAAGCTATTTTATATTATGAAAGAATCATTCATTTAAAAATACATACATACATAAACTCACGTCTGTGTTCCCCGAAGGGGTAGGCAGAGGTGATTTCTGCACCCACATTTTGCCAATTGTGTTTTTGTCCCACGTAATAGCGGGCGAGCCTATTGCCGGTTTTCGGGCACATTTCTAGACTCCGTACTGCTACTGAGAATTTCCTAATGAAAAAACCCAATAAAACTTCGCCCGATCCGGAAATCGAGCTCGTGACCTCCAGATCGCCCGGCATATAACTACATGACTCGCGAGAGCATGAAGCAATCTTTAATTTAAAGTAAAGAAAAAATATTAGTTAAGTTTTACTAATAATAGTAGTATTATAAAGAAATGTATAGACCGAAACGAATAATTGCAAATGAATTCTCGATATTCGCCTTGCAGGAGATCAACACTATATTTTTTTATATTTTAAACGTGAAAGCTTATTCGATAAGTTATTATGCGGGCCAATTAGTGCTTCACACAGGCCCATTATGTCGACATTGACAAATTACACCTAGACCTTAAATCAGTGAAAACCCACGATAAAAACAAATACATACATACATGACCTCACGCCTGTATTCCCCAAAGGGGTAGGCAGAGGTGCATTTCTGCACCCACATTTCGCCAAGTATGTATCAGTCCCACGTAATAGGTGGCCTAGCCTATTGCCGTTTTTCGGGCACATTTCCAGACTGCGTGCTGTTACCGAGAATTTTCTAATGGAAAAACCCAATAACACTTTGCCCGACCAGGGAATCGAACCCAGGACCTCTAGATCACACGGCACATACTTGTACCGCGAGACCACGAGGCAGTAAAAACAAATACTTAACCTTTAAACACTTTTGGGTATTATCACTATAGCGTAATCAATTAGTAATATAATCGTGTAATATTGACAGTCTAATCGATAAATCCAATGATCATGGCGTCTGCTCAGATATAAATTATCAGATAAACGTATTAGGCTTGGAAAATCGTTTTGTTTGTTACTCATTAAGGAAAAAAATAATAATAACAATACACTTAAACAAACTAACTATATAACTAAATATACAGGTTGTATTCAGACCGTGATCGGAAACTAAGGCAGGTAATAGCTAAGGTATTTTCTATAACACCAGGAAGCTAGTAATCACCATAGCTATTGCCTGCCTTTGTTCATAATAATTATAAGTATAGATGTATGTACATATACTAGAGCCTCTTTATAGTAGTACTACACATGTACATAATATGTATATGAGTTTAATATTAATCCTTTAGGGCATACGGAATTAGGGGAGACCTTAAGTGTTAAACACCGATATGATTTATGTAGCAATTTGTAACGTTCTAAGCAAATAAATAAATCAAAGCTTGGTTAGCTTGCGCGTAATCCTCTTCCAAACAACACCTCGTGTTGATATTGTACAGTATGCAAACATTAAGATTTTTTGGGTTGTAATTTTTTTTTGGTAAGATATTGAGTAATGGCCTCGAGGCTTGGGCGCGCGGTTGAGAATCTTGGCGGTGGCGGGTTCAAAACTCAGGCACACTCCTCTGACTTTTCCAAATTATGTGCGTATTCACAATGAATTATCACGTACTTTAACGGAAAGGGAAAACATCTTGAGGAAACCTGCACACTTAAAAAGTTCTTAGGAATTTTCTTAATCGTGTAGTCCACTAGTGCGGGCACTAGGTCAGCGTGGTGGACTAAGGCTTAAATCCTCTCTGTTGAAGAGTAGGCCCGAGCCGATCTGTAGGACATATTATATGGGCAGATATAATATGTCCTACAGCTTTGATGATGAAAATATTGAGGTAGATGTGAAAAAAAATTGAGATAAATTACAATATGGTATCAAATATCTAAATTCACATTAACTCCTAACTCAGCACGATTACGTGTTGTAACAATTGGTATTATTTCACTTAAGGATTGGCTTTGGTAAAAAACTTTGTTAATCATTTCTGCGTGCGTACCTTCAATAGTTCAGAGTAGTGATATCATAGACCCTCTGGTCAATTGTTGGTTAGGCTAAAATTTATTAAAGAATATATAATAAAGTATTAAGTGGATAATTCACATGGTTTACGAAATTTCTAGTCTCCAAAACCTCATTGATTGAATTGAAATTGAATTCTCCGTCAGAGATGTGTGAGCGATAATTAGAGTTTTTTTTTTAATATAAATCCCGAATCTTAAACAAAAATCTTAAAATTATTTTGTTCCCAAGTCTTCTAAACACTTTTGGTATACAATGTAATTATAATATTACAGCACTTCCCTACTGCCCTTATCATATTTGTGCCACTATACACTAAGTACCAAGGCGGGCCTCAAAATCTTTCGCAAATTAATTATGGAACAAAAACAGTGGTTTTATCGGAGCTGTGTTAAACTGCCTTAGAAAAGTTACAGTTAAATGTCAATTAATTACCTTCGGCCGTTGTTAAGCAAATTTGAAACAAAATTCCAAAGTATTCGGATACAATAGAATTCTTCGAAAGTTAAAGGATGTTATGGAATTTATGGACGAAATGAAATTTATTAAATCTTTTGGGACAGGGCTCGTGGTCTAGCAGTACAAGTATGTGCTGTGCGATCTAGAGGTCTTGGGGTTGATTCCGGGGTGGGGTGAATTTTTATTGCATTTTTCCATTGGGAAATTCTCAATACTGGCTCGGAGCTTGGAATTTATGTCTGAAAACCGCAATTGGCCCGCCCTATAATGTGGGACGAAAACAAAATAGTAAAAACGGGAGTGCAGAAATTCACTTTTATGTAATAAGCAGGCCGGCGTAATTTCTAGTTATTTAATCACATACATACATACATAAACTCACGCCTGTATTCCCCGAAGGGGTAGGCAGAGGTGCATTTCTGCACCCACATTTCGCCAGGTATGTATCAGTCCCACGTAATAGGGGTCGAGCCTATTGCCGTTTTTCGGGCACATTTCCAGACTCCGTGCTGTTACCGAGAATTTCCTAATGGAAAAACCCAATAACACTTTGCCGGACCCGGGAATCGAACCCAGGACCTCTAGATCGCACGGCACATACTTGTACCGCGAGACCACGAGGCAGTCATTTAATCACTAAAGCATATATTTTAAATTAAATGTATTTATTACTAAATTAAAGTCCATGAAAACATAAAAAAGCTAAATAAATAAATGCTTTGTCTTCCACTATAAAAAAATGTGGATAGTAAAAATTACTCTACGTTGCAGAAATGCTACAAAATTTAAAAAAAAACTAATTAGGATTAATTAATTAAAAATCTGTTTACCTCTACCAGAAGATGCGAGTTCACGAAGTAAAACACATTTTACGAATGAAAAATAAATGGAACCAATATGAATAAATATATGTGGTCTTTATTTAATATTCCGTTATTATATACAGGCTGGGCATAAATTTTTGTGATTAACAAAAAAAAAGTTTTAATATTATTTTCATTCTTCTTCACTCTAAAGCAGCTGAACCGATTTTGATTATATTTAATATGGGTGTAGCTGACAGTTTAGATTAACACCAAAGTTACTTTTTACTTTTAGCTATCTTTCCTTAAATAAATTTAAGGAATAAATTAAAGATAAACTTTACAAAAAAGCATACTGCAAAATTTCAGATTTTATTGAAGATAATAAGCCCTGGGAGTAAGTAAATGGATCAGAATTTTGTTGCGTTGCTACAGTTGGTATCGTTGTGACATTTATAATGTATAATTGAAACATTGTCAATTAAAAAGAATGTAGCTATTTTATAAAATAAAAATACATGACAATTCGTGTTTCTGAGGGGGTTTCAAAGCTCTAACACGTTTAGAAGCGGCAAAAGCTTAAAATAGTTTAAAATTGAAGATTCTAAAGAACTTGTAAAAGTCTATTTGAATAAAGAGTATTTGACTTTTAGCCACAAGGCTGACAAAATAATCTTTGTATTATATCGCGAAGCAGTGATGGCCTCGAGGTTTAGGCGCGCGGTCGAGAATTTCGGCGGTCGCAGGTTCAAATCCCAGGCACACACCTCTGACTTTTCGAAGTTATGTGTGTATTCACAATGAATTATCACTTGCTATAACGGTGAAGGAAAACATCGTGATAAAACCTGCACACCTAAAAGTTCTTAGGAATTTCTAAGGTGTGTAGTCCGCCAACCCGCACTAGGCCAGCGTGGTGGACTAAGGCCTAAATCCTCTCAGTGGTAGAGGAGGCCCGTGCCCAGCAGTGGGACGTATTTGGACTGATGATGATGACCATGACTTTGAATAACACGGGAAAATTAAACTAGGCGTGGTTTTCAGCAGTATCTAGTTTCAGTATTGATTTGGAAGGGCCGGCTTTACATTTAGTTTTTTAAAGCAACAGAATTGCTCTTAATACAAACATACATACATTCATTCTGAAATTTAAAATTTTGTTTAAAGTCCGAAGTAAATAGGGGACAGAGCCTATTGCTGTACTTCGGGCACATTAATAGAACCCACGAATTCATTAACGAGTGGTGATGGTTTTGAGGTTTAATCACGCGGTTGAGAACCTCGGCGGTCGCGAGCTCAAACCCTAGGTATACACTTTAAGAAGTTATGTGTGTATTCATAATGAATTATCACTTATTTTACCGATGAAGGAAAACATCGCAAGAAAACCTGCACATATGTTATTATATGTTATGATATGTTATGTTCTTAGGAACTTCTTGGGTATGTAGTCACCAACCCGCACTAGGCCATCGTGGTGGACTAAGGCCTAAACCCTCTCACTTGCAGAGGAGGTCCGTGCTTAACAGTGGGACATATACGGGCTGTTCCCGGGAATATCAAAATAGAAAATCCATCGACAACTCGAATGAAATTAAAAATAACATTAAAAATTTAAATTTCAAAATTTATTTAGAAAGCGCATCACTGCATTTCGGGTGTGTGTGTTTGTTACTTCATGCACAAACGGCGGACCGATTTTGATGAAATTTTGTACGAAGGTAGCTGTCACCTTAGATTAACACATCATCATCATCATCATCATCACCAGACCATATACGTCCCAATGCTAGGTACAGGCCTCCTCTACAACTGAGAGGGTTTAAGCTTCAGTCCACCACGCTGGCCCAGTGCGGGTTGGTTTGATCAACACATTGCCTACTTTTTATCTACTATTACCACTAATTAACTAATTAACTATCTCGTGTTCTAATTATCACATCCTTATATCGACCTGAATATTATAACACGGACATATTGTTTTTTCATTATAATTCAAATTTGCCACAAGGTCGCTATTTGTTCAATTCGTTCATCAAGAGACAATTAGACGCACACACACTCAAGCTACAAGGGACAGGCAAAGGTGGCATGTGTTTTCAGTCATCCAAAAACCCAATACCAATTTCTCTCGACTTGATAATCGAAGTTACTTATGATGTGGCACAAACAAAGGATTCCTGAACCTGCTAGGACCAAGTGACCCCACTGTGTGCCTCCTCTACAACTGAGAGGGTTTAAGCCTTAGTCCGCCTGGCAGGCTTAGTGCGGGTTGGCGGCTAAGGAATTTCTAAAAGCTTTTAGGTGTGCAGGTTTCCTCACGATGATTTCCTTCACTATTAAAGTAAGTGGTGATTCATTGCGAATACACACATAACTTCGAAAAGTCAGGGGGTGTGTGCCTGGTGTTTGATACGCGACCGCCGATATTCTCGACCGCCCGCCTAAACCTCGAGGCGATCACTACTTGGTTCTACTACCCCACTGTCGTTCATAAGAATTCCCAAGGGATAGGCAATCCAGTTCCAAGTTCTACGAAATTGGGAATATTATGCCTCGTGGTCTCGCGGTATAAGTATGTGCCGAGCGATCTAAAGGTCCTGGGTTTGATATCCGGGTCGGGCAAAGTGTTATTGGGTTTTTCCATTAGGAAATTCTCAGTAGCAGCACGGAGTCTGGAATTGTGCCCGAAAAACGGCAATAGGCTCGCCACCTATTACGTGGGAATAATACATACCTGGCGAAATGTGGGTGTAGAGATGCACCTCTGCCTACCCCTTCGGGGAATACAGGCGTGAGTTTATGTATGTATGTACATAGGTCAAGACTTCCAGAGTGACCAGTACTAAACAGGATGTATGTATGTATGTATTATTTTACATGCACATTTTAAATTTCAAGAGTTAGTGCTGCTAAAAGGATTTACCAAATGGAGCCGAAGTTCAAAATGGTAAGAGGTTTTCTCCATTAATAAGCCCGAGGAAGTAATTATATTAAGTAATTTTTAAATATTTCATTGCCTCGTGGTCTTTCGTTACAAGTACGAGTATGTACCGTGCGATCTAGAGGTCCTGGGTTCTATTCCCGGGTCAGGCAAAGTGGTATTGGGTTTTCCAATAGGAAAATTTATAAATTTTAATAGTAGATTCGAGTCTGGAAATGTGCCCAAACAACAGCATTCAAACCTGGCGAAGTGCAGGTGCAGAAATGCACCTTTGCCTTCTTCTTCGAGTAAACAATGTTATGTATGTAAGTATGTAAAATATACTGAGAAATTTCAAAAAGAGTACAACCATCAGCGTAATTAAATCCTGATTTGAGGTGGCTCGTTACACTACGCGAACTGCACACTATTGTATGCGCCAAGAGACGAGACGAAAAATAATCAAAATGCTTCTAGCATTCTGGCCAGTTAGCATTCCAAGCCTTCTGAACTGTTTCGTCATCAGCCCAAATATATCCCACTGCTGAGAACGGGCCTCCTCTACAACTGAGAGGGTTTAGGCCTTAGTCCACCACGCTGGCCTAGTGTGGGTTGGTCTGAACTGTTTAGTCCGGTCAATCTACCCCAAAAATGAGAGTGAAGGTGCATAAAATCCCAGCAAGCTGAAAATCAGTAAAATTGTTCAAAACATAATTATAAATATTTTTTTTAAGTTCCCTATCATTCCCGTGTATGGAAAAAAAGGTCAAAGGTGAAAAAAAAAATAGTTTTTCGCGATTTTCAACAAAACGGTAAGTTTTCATAAAAGTACTTCAGACAAAAATATTATAGATCATAAAATTATCTATAAAAAATGTATCAATACTTTTTTTTCCCATGATCCACCGTTTCAAAAAGTTGTAAAAGTTGTTCCATCCCTACTATCTGGATGAATGGCGTTCCTCAACAGTGCGTTTCAAACGGTGTACGCTTCTTCGCACCACATCTTTGTGAAATCAGCTTTCCTCGGCGGTATTTCCTCATGGATACGACTTAGGGACCTTCAAGACAAGAGCCTATATTTTCTTCAAAGGCCGGCAACGCACCGATGATTCGTCTGGTATTGTGGGTGTCCATGGGCGGTGTTGACCACTTAACATCAGGTGGCTCACTAGCTCGTTTGCCTCCTTTCCCATAAAAAAAAAAAAACTTTGTCTCGGCCTCTCTAACGTCACAGGTCAATCGATGGGCCGAAGTATGATTAAGTAGAAGTAAAATTTACTAACGTTATCAATTAAGGCCGAAAGTGAATAATATCAACATTCATTCATTAGTTTAAGTTATTGGGTGTGGTCGTAGTTAATTAACTGCATGACGTGGACTTACGAGCTGTTATGACTGACACATGGGACACACCCATCAACTGACAAATTGACTAGCTAGGTCGTTTCCATTATGACGAAATATAAGTACAAATACTTACATACATACGCTCACATGCCTGCATTCCCCAAAAGGCAGAGGTGCATTTCTGCACCCACATTTCGCTAGGTATGTATAAGTCCCACGTAATAGGGGGCGAGCCTATTGCCGTCTGTCGGGCAGAACTACAGGTTCCGTACTGCTGCTGAGAATTTTTTATGGAGAAAGCCCAAAACACTTTTTAAGATTCGGGAATCGCATCGCACTCTAGATTTCTCGCCATATACTTGTGCAGCGAGTACAAAAACTCCAGAAACTACTATTATTTCTGACGTGTACCGACGTGATGCCTTTCTTTACATCTGTGTGTCCAACTGCTGAACACAAGGTAAATATTCATTTGATGTTAATTACTTCAAAATACTGGTTTCACGATATTTTATGACTTTCAAAAAGTGACGTACTAAAAATGAGGCTTTCTAGCCCAGTCATGTCAATAAAAAAACCTTTTTAAGCAACAATGTTGATCGTTTAAATTTTATATGGTTGAGTCACTGTTTACATCTCCGATTGAACAGAAATCCGTGCTATTTTAGAATTTTGTAAAAAATCTAGTATTTTTTTAGTTTAACGTTTCGGCGACTGGGTTTTAAGTACTGTGTTATACTTTATTGCCATTTTATGGCACTTCTACAAACTCTATGCTGCTACTTAGAATTTCTCAACGGCACATACCTGTACTGCGGGACCATTAGGCAGTCCCCTGACTGAAAAGACTCAAGAAAAGAAATCTATATAATAAATAAATAAATACACCCAACAGTCACATACATAGTTCTGACCCCACACTAGGATACAAGTCCTGTGTCGTGGGTATCAGAGACTACGAGACTTTTCGGTCTCACAAACACCCAGACCCGAAACAAATATTTGTGAATCACACAAACATTTGTCTCGGTGCGGGGATCGAACCTGCGGCCTCTCGTTTCGCAAGCTGGTGTCTAACCATCTGCGCCACGGGGCTGTCATCTGTCGGATTTCTTCTCCTTTTGAGGAGAATTATCACGTCACATAATGATCCTGTTTCTGGTTCATTTATGGGACTGGGAGCAGATCATATCAGAAATATCATGAATGTGACGTTTTTAACAACCTCCGGCAACACCACATTGATCAAAACGTGAGGGCGAAGCGAAGCTGTTTGTGAGTATAATTTCGCGACAGTTATTAAGCGTGACGACATTATCGAGACAATGGAAACCGTGGAAGAGTTTTAAATGTTCAAAATTGTTATGTTCCAAAGCAAATATGGGTACAAGTGGTGTATTATTAATAAAACGTTATATATGTTATATATTATCAGTCTGATAATTAGCATCAAATTATACTAATTTTTGTTATGCAAACTTTTGCGATTGCCGTGGTCATATGGGTGTGACAATAATGGTTTTACATCTGATGTACTCTTTTCCTTGCTCTTTTAATTAAGCATAAATTTGTGTTGATAATACAATAAATACTGACGGTTTTGGATCGTTACAATTCATTATTCTGTTACTATATGCCTTTAATTGTAGCACCTTTTGAAATTCCTATACTTCGAACTCGATTTCCTAAGAAGTTTTAGGTGTGCAGGTTTCATCATCAGGAATTTCTTAGGTGTGTAGTCCGCCAACCCGCACTAGGCCAGCGTGGTGGACTAAGGCCTAAACCCTCTCAATGGTAGAGGAGGCCCGTGCCCAGCAGTGGGACGTATATGGGCTGATGATGATGATGAACTCGATTTAGACCAAATTGACTAATAGTTCTTTTGTGGCAATAATAAATTTACCTACGAAAATGATTATTCTGCTATATTCACATAGTTGTCTGGAAGAGATCGTTTTAGCGATAAGACCGCCATATTTACGTGCATACTATTTTTGTATACATATGTTGTATGTGTAAAATAAAGTTTATTTTTAATTCTATCCTATTCAATGAAATTAATTTTCGAGAAGAATTTGCCTTCTGGTCTCCCGGTATAAATATGTAATGTGCAATCACGAGGTGCCGAGTTCGATTACCGGATCGGGCAGTGTAAGTGGGTTCATCGATTAAGAAATTCTCATTGGCAACACAGTGTGTGGAATTGTGAAAAACGGCTTGCCTCCTATAACCTGGGACTGATACATACCTGGCGAATTGAGGGTGCAGAAATGCACCTCTGCCTATCTCTTCGGAGGGTATAGGCGTCAGTTTATGTATGTATAATATGTCACGATTTCATATCAGTCACTTTAAAAAAAAATAAAAAAAAAAACTTAAATAAAATTCCTTTCACAATAATCAAAATAGGAAATACCTTATTTAATTTTGACAGTCACCATAATAACATTTGCTTCTCTTTTCATAACTGTTTGTTATGCAGGTGAAATCTACCACCATTTGTTTGCCATTACTCGTGGCAGGCCTTGCGTGACATAGAGTGTTTGTCATGCTCCTTAACTGTAGGGAGAAGCAACAAAAGCCCAAAATTGTCCAAATATTAATGTGGCGAGTCGTGATGGCCTCGAGTTTAGACACGCAGTCGAGAATCACGACAGTCGCGGGTTCGAACCCCAGGCACGCACCTCTGACTTTTCGAAGTTATGAGTGTATTCACAATGAATTATCATGTACTTTAACGGTGAAGGAAAAACATCGTGATGAAACCAGCGCGGCTCGGCCAGCGTGGTGGTCTAAGGCCTAAACCCTCTTAGTTGTAGAGGAGGCCCCTGCCCAGCAGTGGGACGTATATGGGCTGATAATGATAATGAAAGAATGTTCAAGTTCAATAAAGAATATTGAAAAACATAGATTTTTTGGCCTATTGCCGTTTGTCGGCCTCAAGCTAACAATATTTCAACGATATTTCTCATGCAGATGTGTTAATTATTAGATATTTTGTAACTAGTGAATAATTATACTGCGGTTTTATTATAAACTACCTACATATTATAGCCATTTTTTCATATATATAGACCCAATTTCGTCGTTTCATAGAGGCGCAGATGAAAGAAGTGAAAAAACATTTTTAAGTGCTTTAATTTTTTAATAAATATTATTTTATCCAACAATTAATATTAAATAAATGTCCATTCCTAATAACCCCAACAAAGCAGCGGTTCTGCTAAACGTATTTTCCCAAAATTAAATTCAAACACAAAATGACACTTACTCCACGAACCACGGTTCTAAATTAAGTAAATAGTACCTGGACGACCGAGCTTTGGTCGGTTTTTTTTTTAAATTGTGTTTTTTGGAAACTATTTTAAGTACGAATTACTAATGAAATGATGAAATATGAATAATGTTACTTAACAACGCCATCTGCTGTTGTGTCGTTAAAGCAATTAGTTGCTCACAAAAAATAGTATTATTATTCGCCAATAGATGTCAGGAAGAGTCATATTTTTCAGTTGAGACTACTCAAACGCCTCCTTTTTGTAATTTTTCTTCCAAATGACATTTTCTAAAAATGATTCCTAGCTAGATTGATTTATCGCTCCCGAAACCCCCTATATACTAAATTTTATGAAAATCGTTGGAGCCGATTCCGAGATTCCATATATATATACACAAGAATTGCTCATTTAAAGATATAAGATTAATGCGAAGCGAGGATAAGAAGCACAAACACAGCGACAGAAGTGATATAAATCAAAAGGATAATTTAATTAGCTAAAACACGAGGTATCAGAGTCGTGGAACAGATGTGCAGCGTTCATTAAAAGTTAAGTTGGAAGAAAATAGAAAATGTATGCACAAGTTTTTGTGACCGAAGAGCTAACTTTTACGAGCTCACAGACTTTGAGCACACGGAGAAAACATTTGGACGTATGTACTGTTTATTATTAAAATGTGTTTCAAATGTGAAATCGTTTGCTGCTTGCTAATTTTGTATAGAGAGTATTAACGATCTCATAATGATCACAATGAGATTGATGCACGTCTTTTCTAAAAGTCACGAGCTATTTGAAGTAAGTATGGATCCAATTCTGCACCTCCCGATAAAGGCAGTTATAGTAAAAAACAGTAAGAAACACCAAACTAGAAAAAAAATATAACAGAACTTGGATCTCTTTTTAAAACTGTCACGATAACGTCACAAGTCACAACGCCGCACCAAATATTAAGAACGATGATGTCCAAATGGAGCACATTTCACAGTATTTATTGAGGTTAGGAACCGGTCTATGGCTAATAATGATTATGAAGACAAGAGATTTTGTCTCGGCTGTCTCAACGAATAATCATAAGCTTCTAAGTATCAGTCACCCATCAATGTTAAGTTTTCGTTTTTAAATTCGTTTTTAAAGTTTCTTATTAAATTTCAGCTCATGTTATGCATATTAAACATACACATGCAAAAATATGTTAAATACCCGTCTGCGTTCCGCATTTTATAATAAAAGACTGCGCGTCATTTGTTTAATTTGTCTAGCTGTCTGTATTAACAAGATAACGACCAATATTAACTTTTTCCTCGTCATTACCTCTAAATTACATTAAGAAATAATTCTTATTAATAAAATATTGCACAATATTTAAGTTAATGGTGAAATTTGTGAGGATAAACAAGTAAAGTATTGTAGCAATAATTAAGCTTTTTCAGTACAAGTAGATAACTGAAATGTATGTATGTGTCTTTGATCTGACTGCCCCGTGGTTTCGCGACGCTAGTATGTACCACGCGATCTAGAAGTCCCGTGTTGATTCCACGATCGGCATAGTATTTTCAAAAAGCAAATTCCCAATTGTAATATTTTGTGACGGAATTTGAAATTGTGCCTGAAAAACGGCAAGACTTACCCCTATTACGTGGAACGAAAAAATTGGCAACCTCTGCCTACCCTTTCGTCATTAACAAATATATGTATATGTAGTTGATTGATCTTTTAGCACCAATTATCGAAACATCCACGACGAAGGAACCTCCCGGTATCACTCACGCATATTGGTTACCATGCGGTGTTTCTCAATTCACCGTAGTTGCGTTTTGTTTTTGAATTAAACCAGATACACAATCCCTTTTCCTCTTTAGTCTGCTTATGTAGATTTCTTTGTTTTGTAATAGACTCGTGGTCTCGCGGCATAAGTATGTGTCGTGCAATCTAGAAGTCCCAGGGTCGATCTCGGGTCGGGCAAAGTGTTATTGGGTTTTTCCATTAGACAATTCTACGTGGGACTGATACATACCTGCCGAAATATGGATGCAGAAATGCACCTCTGCCTACCCCTTCGGGAATTACAGGCGGAAGGTTTTTTGGTATCATTTGAGCTTCTCCAAGTTAATTGTTATGTTTTTGCTATACCTTCTTGTTTAACTTTCTGCTTTAAGTTTGAAAATATGGTCAAAACACGTCAACAGATTTGTTTTTTTTTGTCATGTGATTCAAAACAGAGATGGCGAAACGTAGGTGCCGAAACTAGAAATACATCTGTGCCTACTCCTTTAAGAATGCAGACGTAAAAGTATACATTATCACTCAATGAATATTCCAATATAATCGGAACTCAGTTGCTATCCGATGCCATGATGTTGGAATATCATCGTCATCAGCCCATATACGTCCCACTGCTGGGCACGGGCCTCCACTACAACTCAGAGGGTTTAGGCTTTAGTCCACCACGCTGGCCTAATGCGGGTTGTCGGACTACACACCTAAGAAATTCCTAAGAACTTTCTAGGTGTGCAGGTTTCATCACGATGTTTTCCTTCACCGTTAAAGTACGTGATAATTCATTGTGAATACACACATAACTTCGAAAAGTCAGAGGTGTGTGCCTGGGGTTTGAACCTGCGACCGTCAAGATTCTCGACCTCGTGCCCAAACCTCGAAGCCATCACGACTTATGTTGGAATATAGAAAATAGTAAAAATTAAACAAAAACAATACTGCCTTTGATATCGCAACAATAACAATGAAATTATAAAAATTAAACAAAAACAATTTTGCCATTTAAATATAACAATGAAATTACGGTATGTTATGATTTGCGTAAAATTCAAATCCATTCTAAACGTACTGGCAAAGCTGACCACAATTTCCAAAGGACAATTCCGGTCATCCGACCCTAATAGTGAGCGAGATTTATTGCCACCCTATAAATCTGTGGGCTGACTTACATGCACTTATATTGCGGGGATGAACACGAAGGTAAGGGTTGGTGCGACGCCATATGGAGCTCAGACATATGTATGTACCGAATTTATGGCGCATTAGTTCTATTCTTCAGAATTTTGTATTATATGGTAAGTTGTGAAGTCGTGGTGGCCTCGAGGTTTAGGCACGCGGTCGAGAATCTTGACGGTCGCGAGTTCAAACCACAGGCACACACCTCTGACTTTTCGAAGTTATGTGTGTATTCACAAGGAATTATCACGTACTTTAACGGTGAAGGAAAACATCGTGATGAAACCTGCACACCTAAAAAGTTCATAGGAATTTCTTAGGTGTGTAGTCCGCCAACCCGCACAAGGCCAGCGTGGTGGACTAAGGCCTAAACCCTCTCAGTAGTAGAGGAGGCCCGTGCCCAGCAGTATTTGTGGCGTGCCCGGACGTATTCGGGCTGACGATGATGATGATGTATGAATTTTAATCCAACAAGATATTTTAATTTCCCATGGAATTAATAGTACATAATTATTAATAACGTATTATGCTTATGAAGTGGTTGAATTTAGCTTCACAATTAAATGCATACTCAACTATATTTAACAGAAAAGCTGTTTAAATAACTATATCTTTGTCTTGCCAAAATTACCATCACACGTCATCTGTTCAACAAGCTCGCAAGAACACTAGAAAAATTGGTAGCGAAAGTGTTAAGTTTTTTCTTGCAGTTTCAAATGTTTTACATACATACATAACCTCACGCCTGTATTCCCCGAAGGGGTAGGCAGAGGTGCATTTCTGCACTCACATTTCGCCAAGTAGGTATGTATCAGACTCAGTCCCACGTAATAGGGGGCGAGCCTATTGCCGTTTTTCGGGCACAATTCCAGATTCCGTGCTGCTACTGAGAATTTCCTAATGAAAAAACCCAATAAAACTTTGCCCGACCCAGTAAACGAACCCAGGACCTCTAGATCGCACGGCACATACTTGTACCGCGAGACCACGAGGCAGTTGATTTAATGTAAATATTTAACAATACATGTCTAACAATAAAATTCTGGAACCTTTCAGGTTTCGAGGATAAAAAGAAATGACTCGCCATTACTTTTTGTACCAAAACCTGTCAATATCTGCTTAGCGGCTTGCGCGGGAAAACGTAACAAGTAAAGTGGTAAAAAACATTCGCATTTATTACATATAGCAAAGATTGGTTTGTTTCAACATGATCCCATATTTGTACGTCCCACTGGTGAACACGGGCCTCCTGAGAGACAATACAATTGAGACGGTTTAGCCCTTAGTCCACCACGCTAGCCCAATGCGGGTTAGCGGACTACACACCTAAGAAATTCCTAAGAACTTTTTAGGTGTGCAGGTTTCCTCACGATATTTTCCTTAACCGTTAAAGTATGTGACAATTCATTGAGAATACGCACATAAATTCGAAAAGTCAGAGGTGTTTGGGGTTTGTACCCGCGGCCGCCGAGATTCTCGACCGGGTGACTAAGCCTCGAGGCCACCAATACTACTAATAGTCAATGAAAACAACTTATAAAAGAACACTTTTCAACATTTTTGCAGTCATTTAAAAATGAAATAGTATACACTTACCTATTCCTGTTTATAAATTACTAGCTTTTGCCCGCGACTCCGTCCGCGTAGACTACAGGGTTGGGTTCAGAAAGAAAATAAGTTGTAGTCTATTTTATTCCACAGAGTCCCATTTATGTCCATACCAAAAATCGTTCACATCGGTCAAATGATTAAGGCGTGAAAGCGTAACAGTCATATAGTTATTTTCTCATTTATAACATATTAAGGGATTTTTTTTAAAAAACTTTTAATATAATTCATATATTGTGTATATATATAAAAATAAATTTCTGAACGCACGCATAAATATTTGACAACTAACAAATATGTCACTCCCTTTTCATTACTGATTATTCTACATTTTAAAATGTAAAATGCGCAATTGTTCGAATATTGTGGATATATGTTGTCGATTCAAAACTTTTATTTAAATACGTTCATTAATATGAGGGGACCATTAACCGTATTGGCGGGATAAACATAAAATGTTTGACGTACGTGACGCGTACGCCAAAATAGCCCGCAGATAGCAGATTTTTCCCGACTTACTTGACAATTATCGTTATATTTTGGACAATTCACACACTATCTTTAAAAAGTATAGCCTATGTGTTATTCTGATGTATAAGCTATATTATTGTAAACTTTTATTACAATCCATTCGGTAGTTTTTGCGTGAAAGAGCAACAAATATCCAGACATCCAGACATCCATACATTATTACAAACTTTCGCGTTTATAATATTAGTAAGATAAATACAAACTTTTTTTTATTATAAGTTTCAAATTAGTATTTAGTTAAAAAGTAAAAGTAGTCCGCCAACCCGCACTAGGCCAGCGTGGTGGACTAAGGCCTAAACCCTCTCAGTAGTAGAGGAGGCCCGTGCCCAGCAATGGGACGTATATGGCCTGATGATGATGATGAAAAAAGTAAAAATATTCGATAATTCAGACAATATAGACTCTAGCATAATTCACCTAATTGTCTATGCTACAGATGTCTTTGTCAATATTGACGTATTCAGCAAAATACAGAAGAAACTTGATCGCGATTAAATTCCACTAAGTATGCGGACAGAAATTCTTGCGCTGTCCCTAATATATTTCGCTATTACCCCATTATGTCAGAGTAGAAGATATAATGGTTATTCACTGTTCAGCGCTACGCCAATGGAAGTAGATCATTTAAGGTTCCTACAGAACATAGAAAAGCAGAAGTACATTGACGTTATATTTTGGAAGAAGCCGAACAAACTCTTCACTGATGTCCAGTTCTTAGTCAATCCTAGTGACAAAGAATTGTTTATGGAGAGAGCTAATCATTTCAGATTGGACGTGCAATTGATGCTCGATGATATTCAACAGTAATGTATTGAATCTTTCACATTTATTTTTCACATTCACGAACTTATCTCTGAAGGTACAGGCAGAGGTACTTTTCTATACCTCCGTTCCGATTGTTGTCCTTTTAAGCCATTTTCTGGCATATCTAGAGACTCCATGTTACTACATACATACATAAACTCACGCCTGTGTTCCCCGAAGGGGTAGGCAGAGGTGCATTTCTGCACCCACATTTCGCCAGGTATGTATCAGACTCAGTCCCACGTAATAGGGGGCGAGCCTATTGCCGTTTTTCGGGCACAATTCCAGACTCCGTGCTGCTACCAATAACACTTTGCCCGACCCGAGAATCGAACCCAGGACCTCTAGATCGCACGGCACATACTTGTACTACTGATTAATTAATCCTAAATCATTATGCAAGATCATTACATTGTGATGTCCTTCTATGGGAATTATAAAACACTACAACTGTGATAATAATTCCCATCCACTTTATACTTAGTAACTGATCTCAAATAGGTTTTGAGAAACTGGAAACGAAAATAGAAATACATCAGTGTTGTTAATAATATGTAGTCACTCAATTCCAGAGCGTTCGAACGTCAAAAAGTCCGAGGATACCACCGCTTGCGGGTCGAAACGTTCTCTTGGGAGAATTACCACTCGCTAACCGACATTTACCAGTGGCTGGCAGATATTGCTTTGAAATATCCAACCGTTTTGGAACTGACTTCTATTGGCAAATCAGTTGAAGGTCGAGAAATATACGTAGTGGGTCTGAAGAGAGCTGGAGCGAAGCCGGTGATAATTGTCGAAGGCGGTATCCATGGCAACGAGTGGATCGCAGTAGAATTTGTCACATATTTGATACACCAACTGGTGCATTCGCATAGGAGTGAGAACAGTCGCCTGAAGTATTTAGCAGAGAGGTATAATTGGTACTTGATACCCGTTGTCAACCCAGATGGTTTCGAGTATAGTCATAATACTGTAAGCAATTTTTTTAAAGTAACTTCTGAATTCTACATTCCCAGGAATATTATGGTTATTTGAATACAGCCTTATAAACTCACGCCTGTATTCCTCGAAGGGGTAGTCAGAGGTGCATTTCTGCACCCACATTTCGCCAAGTATCAGTCCCACGTAATAGGGGGCGAGCCTCTTGCCGTTTTTCGGGCACATTTCCAGACTCCGTGCTGTTACCGACTATTTCGTGGTCTCGCGGTACAAGTATGTGCCGTGCGATCTAGAGTCCTGGGTTCGAATCCCGGGTCGGGCAAAGTGTTATTGGGTTTTTCTATAAGGAAATTCTCGGTAACAGCACGGAGTCTGGAAATGTGCCCGAAGTGTTATAAAGATATAGAGATCTTTAATGATCCGCGACAAATAACCCTTTACTAATTTTGATTATGTATCAAAGCAAAACCTCGTCAGAAATTTAAATATCCAATAATAAAGGGGACAAGTATATAATTAGATTAAAATGTAATCTTGGAGGGTAAGCCCTTCAAAGTACAAAATGCCTGAATAAAACTTACTGTAGGATATTCATATCAGCCGGTTAAAGATGTGCATATGCCGCTACAGTGACGCATGCAAGTGCATTCCGGGGTCTATTTGCGTATTTTGTCAGCATCACGCTGTCTAGTAAGAGATATTCATGGTCGTATTATGTCAGTCGATACCGTTTTTCGTGTTATGCTTGAGCAATGACACAATACAAAGTGCGGATATTATTTTGTTATAGGATCGCTTATGGAAAAAGAATAGAAGACCCATAGTTAACGGTAATGGCGTTGATTTGAACAGAAATTTTGACTATAGTTTTGGAAGTGAGTATTTTTTCTAGTAGTTTTCATACTTCATTCATCATCATCATCAGCCCAAATATACCCACTGCTGGGCACGGGCCTCCTCTACAACTGAGAGGGTGTAGGCCTTAGTCCATCACGCTGGCCTAGTGCGGGTTGGCGGACTACACACCTAAGAAATTACTAAGAGCTTTTAGGTGTGCAGGTTTTATCACGATGTTTTCCTGCACCGTTAAAGTAAGAGCTAATTCATTGTGAATACACACATAACTTCGAAATGTCAGAGGTGTGTGCCTGGGGTTTGAACCTGCGACCGTCGAAATTCTCGACCGCACGCCTAAACCTCGAGGCCATCATTGCTATTCTTATTTCTTAGTGTACAATAAAGAGTTTATAAATAATAAATAAATAAATGGAAAAATCTAATAATACCTCCCCGCCCAGAAATTGGACCATCGAAGCATCTTGACACACACCTATGCCACCGGAACAAAGAGATAGTCAACGTCATACCAAATTGCAAATATTAAACGCCAAAGAATTTTTAAACTCAATTTTACCAGACATATTACACGTCAAATTAATGTGGACCTGAAAGAAGTTAATAATTTTAGAAGTCTGCCTCAATAAATGCTCTGACTGAAGCAGACTCGAGAGTATCCCTCGGGTGGGTTTTGAACAGAAAATATAAAAGATATCTCTTGCGATTGTTTTGAACGTTAGAAAATCTTTTTTGATCTTTTTTAGTGATGATTTTAAAAGTGGAAAGCGATTTAGCGTTTCGAATTGTCAGTAGCAATTCATTCCACAAACGTGCAGCATGGACTACATGCACATGCTCCAACGAAATACTGAGGAATATGATGCTATGCTTTGGTTTGTCAAGCGTCAGATTTTTTTGAAGACTTTTCTTTAAGATAACGCGGAGTAGTGGGATAGAATACGAGTATTTCGGCGAAGACGCATAGATACCCACTTGAGAATCTCAAGTTGAGATCTACACAAAATTCAGAGACGTGGTCATATTACCGTTATACGTTAACCCGCACTAGGCCAGCGTGGTGGACTAAGGCCTAAACCCTCTCAATGGTAGAGAAGGCCCGTGCCCAGCAGTGGGACGTATATGGGCTGATGATGTGGTCATATTAGCGAAGACCAAACACGAACCGTATGCAAAAATTCTGAAGTCGCTCAAGTTTTTCGAATTGGGCTTCGGTGATATCGAGATAGCTAAAATATCACCATTATCAAGTATAGCAAAAAGAAGGGACTGAACCAGCGCAAACTTTGTGGAAATCGGTAGAAAATTCCGCAGCCTATCGATGGAACCAGCAGCAGCGAACAATTTTCGACTAACTTCTTCTTCTTCATCCTGGGGGATGAGCGCCTATCGAAATATATGCATAGGTTCTCTTCTTTGCGGTAGCGAGACGAAATCAACCTTGGCAATTATTA
Source organism: Hemaris fuciformis (assembly GCA_907164795.1). Classification (NCBI taxonomy): domain Eukaryota; kingdom Metazoa; phylum Arthropoda; class Insecta; order Lepidoptera; family Sphingidae; genus Hemaris; species Hemaris fuciformis. The sequence goes on along the minus strand of OU015450.1, from coordinate 11,455,547 downwards.
TGGAGCTGCCAACAACACGAATTGGGTTTTTGAGGGATTGACTTTCAGACTGTACGAATCGCTCCATTCACATATCTTAATATCAATCATCAATTATCTTTTATTTAATTATCAATTATTAATATATTTGTTAATCGAAGCAGTAGCCTCTGTCATCTCGTCTACTGGAGCATGATAATTATAAATCGCCCCCCTGAGGGACACCAGAATATGTATTACGCCGAAAAGAGACAGCATTACCAATTGGAATACGTTGCTGACGCCTCATCAAGTAATTTCTAAACCAGTCAATTTCTGATGGACATGTTAATAGAGCTCAGTATACACAGTAAAAAAACGCAGTCAACTGTGTTAAAGGCGTTGCTAAAATCGAGTGACATGCACCAACCCTCAGCTCTCATGTTCAGCGCTGTTTTGAATTATCTTTATTAAGAACAGTGTTTCGACCCTAATTTATTTATCAAATTCATTATTCTTCCTCCAGAACATGGAGTCAGTAATGATCCAAGAAACGAAGACTACTGCGGCCCAAATTACTTCTCTGAGCCAGAGACGAAAGCCCTTGCAGAATTTATATCGATGAAAGGCGACAACTTGAAGTTCTACTTCTCATTCCACGGTTATGGCCAAAAAATCATTATACCCTACAGCGATCGGATAAATCATGTTGATAATTACAATGAGATCGTGAGTATTATTAATCAAGCAGGGTTACAAAGGGCGGCGTAATGTCATAGTCTATTTTAGACACCAGTAACATTTGATAGTCTTAAATTACGGCTGAAGAAATCTCTTCAAATTAATGTACAACTAACAAGATTACAAATCATAAATTAAAATAAAAAAATAAATGTTATTTTGTTACTAAATTATATTTAAACTTCTTTTTCTATTCAGTTTTAAGTATCTGATAAGAAAGCAAAATTATTAAATACAATATCAAATTGACATAAAAAATTCAACTCAATAGAATATTTATAGTAGTTTTGACGTGTATTGCAGTAGTTATACACGACTCAAAATATGTTCCCATTCACAGGAAAATTATGGCAAACAAGCTATATTGAAAATGTATAAATTATATGGTGTCAAATACAGCGTTGGAACCACTTACGACACTTTAGGTAAGGGGCCAAATATATCTTATCACGCTGTAATAGTGTTGAAAATAAAATGGCAAATATTTTTTCAGAAAGTGCTCCGTATAAATTATGTTTCGTTTGATGTAGGTTTGCGGATTTCCGGCAACAGTGGCAGTTGGGTGAAGAAAAATCTCAAAGTAAAGTGGGTACATTATATTTGTTTCATCTATTTTATACATGACTAAGAGTATTAAAAGGAATCAGACTTATTGATACTGGAAATCACATTACGCCGATCATTTGATACGTTTCCTAAATGGAAACGTATTTTTATTTATAAATCCTTTTAATGTTTATCATTCTTTTTCTCTTAATGGATATCAATATGATATTTTTCTTTGAAATGTATGGATACGACATATTATATTGGAAAAATTATTATTGACATGTTCGTAACAGAATGCTTAAAGGCAGTTACCTGCCCTCTTTGATTGAAATCGTGAGTCTTTATCGTTACCCATGTAATGATAATAAATTACATTTATTTATTTTTATATACCTAATTTATTGTCTACTATGAGTACATAACACAAAATGAAATTTAAAAGTGCTTAGGACTAAGTGAAAATAGGCGGTCTTATATTGAATATGTTAAAAAAAGAAATTTCTTAGGAGCTTAACCCACATGCTTTAAGCCTATTATTGTACTATTTTTTTTAAACTAGAGAACAGTACCTCTTATAGCGATTGCCCACACAAAAGTTTTTTGAAAATTATTAGTAAATGTAGGATATATAATATTATAGATACTTTTTATACCTTACTGTCACAAGAGCGTAAGTACATTTTTTCCCAATACAGTGCTCTCTGATGATAAATAATTACAATGATACCTCACTAGTCGACCTATCATCATCATCAGCCCGTGTTCCACTGCTTTTTACGCCTTATTCCATCACACTGGTGACGCTGGGTTGGCGGACTACACATCTAAGAAATTCCTAAGAATTTTTGGGTCTGCTGGTTTCCTCAACATGTTTTCCTTAACCGTTAAAGTATTTGATTCATTGTAAATACACACATAAATTCGAAAAGTCAGAGGTGTATATGGGTTTGAACCTCGCCTAAACCTCGAGGCCGTCTACTTATCAGTAAAGGGCAAATATACATACATTCTGATCAAGGAACTCATCATTTTCTCTCGGTTCATTAAGGCAAGCATTAATTTATGTAGAGTGGTCCTCGTGGCAAAAACGAAAATCCTACCACAATCAAATCGGCTTCTTCCACAGAGTTTCACGTGGATTTATAATAAGCTAATGGTACCACTCCAAACAAGCCACCCTTTTCATACCAAAGTCCTATATTACTACAGAATGTCTGTACAACTGGCTGAGGTGTACAGAATCAAATAAAGGTCGACCCTATTACTAATTTCAGATACGTTATCACGTTTTTGCTTCGTGACAACGGTACGTATGGTCACGCTTTGCCAGCTGAGCAAATTATCCCTACATGTGAAGAAACTCTGGAAGGTCTGATGGAACTGATGATGGCGAAGCCAAAGCGCGTCAGAACGAATATGTTCGGTGCTGCGTCTACTCCGAGAAACAATGTCTTGTTAATTCTTATCGTTTTGCTAATGAAATAAATGGGTATTTGTAACTGTTTTTTTATTAGGTATTTTTAGAGGAAAAAGTTATTAGGTTGCCATGCAATTAGACAGCGGAGTAAAATCCTATAAGCTTGCATAAGATTTTCACGTAAGGAAATTCAGAAACAACGAGATCATTTTCATAATACGCAGTTTTTTGGCCCGGTCTGCTTATGATTGAAATAATTTAGTCCTTGTTCTTCTTACTGCCCTAGCGAAAGAAGTGGATCTCACATGACTTAAAAATTCCACGTGGAGAACTTTTGTCAACCCATTTTTTCTCAAGGTTTCTTACAATTATCGTACAACCCGTATCTTCCATTACTTGGAATATCGAAATATACGATAATACTCATTTTCTTTCCCAATAAAAAAAAACATTTCTGTAGTTTCAGAACGGAATTCACACTATTAGACTAACTTTTTTTAGGTAACTAAGGTTTTTATTCAAGAATACTGGCCATTGACATTTCCTAAACAGTAAACACTGTTTTATTCTTCCTCAAAGTTTCAAGTGCAGCATATCTGAGGAGATAGACTGCAGGTGGCATTCTTAATAGGCCATTATGGGAGCCAAGACACCGCAAGTTGGTTGCCAGCCAAGCGCTCGCCTGCCTTAATGTTCCTCTAAGACACTGGATGATAAAATATGCAAATGATCAGGCTAATATATAGTGGTTAAGTCCTAATACAGCGTTGTACTGGATATTTAGAGGATATTTACTCAAATAGCTGGTAAGGGTACTGGGGGAGACATCGTTTTATTATTCTTGTATGATAAATATTGTTGATAGTAAACAAAAGGCGGAGAGATTTCCAGGAATTCTGACTAAAACTTTAAACAATCAGTTTTTTATCTTTATACATACAAATAAATAACCGCTTTTTAATAAATGCATATGTATTTATACACGGTACATATACCAAAAACACGTTTCTTACAATTTTTGTCTGTCTGTCTGTTTGTTCCGGCTAATCTCTGAAATGGCTGGACCGATTTTGACGGGACTTTTATTGGCAGTAAGCTGATGTATTAAGGAGTAACTTAGACTACGTTTATTTTAGAAATATTCTTTTATTTTAGAAAAATGAAGCAATATTGCAATGTCCAAGTACTGTCCAGTACCGCGCGCAGCTCACGCGCATACTCAGCTATTGTCAATAAAAATATAACTTAATTTGGAATAAGTAAAAATAAAATAAAATTAAGTAGGTATCCTAACAAAAAAATCTAAAAAAATAAAGAATCGACTGTTAGGCGGAACGAAGTTCACCGGGTCAGCTAGTCTAAAATGAGTATAGAAGTGACTTTGTAATTAAAAAATAATGGCATTCAAGTAATTGATAAAAAAGATATCAATTTTATATAACATATCTACAAAATGGGTCCTCTTATTTAGATAGAATGCTACCTAGTCTATTAAGGTGAGTTTATTGGTTCTGCAACTGTGCGATGTATAAACTAGGGAGACCAGGTCTGATTTGTGAGTCGAGTTAAGTGTTACGGCTTTTGTGCATTAGAAATTTCTATGTACCACTACGGAGTCTGAAAATTATGCCAGAACAGTAAAATATTCACACCTCTCTTACGTTGGACTTAATAATAGCTAGTGTAATGCGAGCAATATACATGGTGTATTCAGACCGTGATCGGAACAACCACAATACATTTTCAACCTATTGTTGTTAGGGAACCTTTTTATTTATTTATTAAAAATTTTTTTGTACACATAAAAATAAGAGAAACATAATATGAAATACAGTAAATTAGATAAGTACAAATGGCGGCCTTATCGCACAAGGCGATCTCTTCCAGGCAACCAGGGATGGACATGTAGGAACAGAAATGCAAGGTAGTTATAAGTGTACAAAAATAATTCTATATAACACAGAATAATAAAATATATATTTCAATAAAACAGATATACATACAAACATACATACATACATACATACAAACACATACATAGACATGTCTTAATTTAGTGTGACAAGTAATGATCTTTTAGCATCTTTTTAAAAATGGGCAATGACTTAGCCAGTCTTATGGACACTGCAAGCGAGTTCCACAGTCAAGTAGCTTTGACAGTGAAGGAATTATCCATGAAACTGGAAGTGTGGACTGGTGTTCACTGAACTTCAATTTTTTTTATTTTTTGTCGGCATATTCTTTAACGCCAAGGGATTTGTAATCTCCTTAGCTATTACCTGCCTTAGTTTCCGATCACGGTCTATATATACCTCTGCCTAGCTCTTCATGTAGGTATATGTTAATCCAATACAAATTCAGCTGACGTTAATGACCTTAAACCGCAAGCATCATCAACTGCCATTTATATTAGTTATTTTATTTTATTTGGGAAACACACAGAACAATCAAAAATAAAAATATAGAACACAATCCAAAATAATTCCCACTAATAGGTATTTAGCCAAAGAATATACCAGAATTGGTAAAAATGATCAAAATACGCATTACGCACACCATAATGTTACATAATAAACGAAATATTCTATAAATAACATCATATAAATTTACATATTGTTAATATTAATGATGTAATAACATATGTATTTGATATTTACAGTCATTATAATGGAGAATTGGAATCTGTTTTAAATTCATTGGAATCCGTGAGAAATGATTTGATATGGTATGGTAGATTAGTTTATTGTTCGCGATTTTGTTTGATTAGACACATATGGTTTTGCAGCCCTAGTGCTTACACTAGGCTTGAGACCTTGACCTTGAGGCTTACCTCAAGGTCTCAGTTTCGATTTCCGGATTGGGCTACTTACTTATCAGGTCTCGGTGAAGTCACTTTGCCGTATGTAATACTTTGCCATACTTATGTATGTATATTTATTTTCCTGAGATTACTATAGATACGACTGCCTCGTGGTCTCGCGGCACAGGTATGTGCTGTGCGATATAGAGGTTCTGGGTTCGATTCCCGGGTCGGGCAAAGTGTTATTGGGTTTTTTCATTAGGTAATTCTCAGTAGCAACACGGAGTCTGGAATTGTGCCCGAAAAACGGCAATAGGCTTGCCCCCTATTACGTGGGACTGATACATACGTGGCGAAATGTGGGTGCAGAAATGCACCTCTGCCTACCCCTTCGGGGAATATAGGCGTGAGGTTATGTGTATGTATACTATAGATAATCTCAGGCAAATATTCCAGAATAGTAAATATATACTCCCATTATGTTAGTCCCATATAACAGAAAATAATCCTATATATTCTAGAGTTTCCCACAATGAATTTCATAGTGAAGGCCTTCCATCAAATTAGAAGGAGGTATTTCAGGAAGATTCAAATATTGGTCCGTTTGTGATACCTGCTACCATTCTAGCCTTGAACGTCAAGTCTAAATGGATCGTGAAACTAACTAACTCTAATATTATTAGCATCATTTTGAGCTATCAAGAGAAAGAGCAAATTCTTTGAAGGTTCTGTTAATAGGCTTGACCTAATGAGAATATAGATTATGTTAGTAAATTTATTAAAGTAATAATATTGCCTAAGTGCCATGCCTATATAATGCCGTAGCTTAAGACCAAGGTTATTAAATCGAGGTTTTTTTTAGCAATATAATTAAGACTGCCTCGTGGTCTCGCGGTACAAGTATGTGCCGTGCGATCTAGAGGTCCTGGGTTCGATTCCCGGGTCGGGCAAAGTGTTATTGGGTTTTTCCATTAGGAAATTCTCAGTAACAGCACGGAGTCTGGAAATGTGCCCGAAAAACGGCAATAGGCTCGCCCCCTATTACGTGGGACTGATACATACCTGGCGAAATGTGGGTGCAGAAATGCACCTCTGCCTACCCCTTCGGGGAATACAGGCGTGAGTTTATGTATGTATGTATGTATGTATATAATTAAGACTATTTTTACAAAAACAAAAAGTTATAATCTTATTTTGTGCAACCTTTTTTGATAATAAATTCTCACTGCGTGTGTCTATTACTTCTTATGACTCATATTTAATCTGTGCTAACGTCAAATGTGTCACGTCAGAAAATGTAAATTTCAAAGAATTTCTGTGCGCACCATCCAAACGTAATTGAAAGCCAAGAAAATGAAGATTACCACCTTATTTCTTTTAATTGCTATAGATTATTGTTCATGCAGGGACTATCGTAACTACACATTGTACAGAGCTATACCAGTTAATGATAAACATTTGTCTTTCTTCCATAATGTAAATAAAATTTTCGATGTTAATTTCTGGCGACCACCGGGGCTACTCTACAGACCCATAGAGTTTACAATAAATCCGCACGAAAGGAAGCCATTCGTCGAAATGGCTGAAGGAAATGGAATATACCTGACAACTATGATTACCGACGTTCAGAAGTAAGAATATGTTGTATTGAGTTTTGAATTTATAATTGAACCATTTTAAATTGTTCTAAAAGTTCTTCGGAATTTCTTAGGTGTGTAATCCGCCGACCCGCACTAGACCAGCATGGTGGACTAAGGCCTAAACCCTCTCAGTTGCAGAGGAGGCCCGTGCCCAGCAGTGGGACGTATATGGGCTGATGATGATGATGATGATGTTCATAAGAGCTTAATGGAGTTATTAGTTTTTTTCCTTTCAATGTTATGTACATTATAATAGATTTTTATCGTCGTAGAGTTTTATAAACAATTTATTGTGTATTGATATATTTTAATGCTTGGTATGGTGCCTTTAATGGAGGGAAATAACACTAAGGTGAATCTTATAATTCTCTTGTCCTCTGCTTTTCTTTTTTATACCACCACAAGAGTGCCTGTCGCAGTTCAAGCTGACTGAGTCTGACGTCAACTGACTTCTAGTATTTTGGAGCAATATTTCATCAACCCATAAAAGCCTTACAATGTTTAACTTCCCGTTGAAATGCGCGGTAAATTATTGCTAATAACCACAAGACCTAGAAAAGATATATATTGAACCGCGAAGATTTTGTCTCAAAACCCTTAACCTTCAAAAATTATAATAGTCAAATTTAAAAAAGTAAAATAATAAAACAAGTCAATGGATGCACTATGTTTTTCCAGGGCATTTGACATGCAAACAGTGAAAACGTACATCAGAAGAAACACGGCATCTTTCGACTGGCGCAATTACTTCAGGGTGAACGACATTTATAGTTGGCTGAAAGATCTGCACAAAGCCTATCCTAAGGAAACTGAGTTGGCTAGCATCGGCCGCACTCATGAGAACAGAGACATAATGGCCATTAGAATTGTTCACAATAAAGGCAAAGTAAGGTAGGTGTGAATTTTTCATTCAGGTGTTCACCGGCTACGTATAAATACATAAGAGAGCCCAATAGTAGTGTACGTCCTGCAGCACGATGGTCCGACGACATGAGAAAGGTGGCGGGTAGCGGATGGATGAGGGCTGCTCAAGACCGCGATGTTTGGCGCTTTCTTGGGGAGGCCTACGTTCGGCAGTGGACGGCGATAGGCTGAGTATATAGAGCCCAATAGTCAATACACATTTTTGTCCTCATATTACAAGTCTTGTGCCGTGGGTATAAAAATTCTCATAATTTTTTCATAATTCTCATAATATAGGCCTGATTTTAATGACGAATTTATTACGTCACAACAGGTCAACAGTAATAGTAGAAGGTGGTATCCACGCGCGGGAATGGATATCTCCCGCGTTCGTCACGTACTTTCTTCATCAGATCCTCACGGCGCCGCAGCGTACGGACAATGATTTGAAGAAAATAGCGAGCACTTACGAATGGTTCTTCGTGCCGATCCTAAACCCAGACGGATACGAATACAGTCATACTACGGTTTGATGTTAATTTTAACTAGCTTCGCGCAATCCGTATGCTTTAGACTTCGAAATTAATATTTTTCCCGTTTTTGCCACAGTTTTTATTGATACTTATTTTTTGTTTGTATGCTTCGCACCTATGAGTCAAAGCGTGATGTGCCTATGAGTTGGAACTGGTTTGGAAAGTTGATGACTCTGACTCTTCATTGTTAGTATAATGCCGTATAATCAGAATGTCGAATGCTGACTTATTTGAAAATCTAAATCAAATACAGGCTGAAGGCCTAGACAATGTCTTTAATAAGGAAGAAGAAAGAAAGTGCCCACTTCTAGGCATGGGCCTCCCCTACAACTGAGGGCGTTTAGGTTTTAGTACAACACACTGGCTAAGTGCGGGTTGGCGGACAACACACCTAAGAAATTCCTAAGAATTTTTGAGTGCAGTTTTCCTCACGATGTTTTCCTTCGCCGTTAAACTAAGTGATAATTCATTGTGAATGTTACTTCGAAAAGTCAGATATGTGTCCCTAGGGTTTAAGCCCGTGTCCACAAAGATTCTCGACCGCGCGTCTAAATCTCGTGGCCATCAATACTTAATAAAGAAGATAAAAATGTATAAATATGTCATATATGAACAAGTGGTTTTCCTATTCGTTATGTTAATTTCATACATTTTAATGTTCTTTATTTGTCATTAACATTGTAACTATAAAGTGTATCTTTTCTACGGCTTTTCATTTATGAACGTAATTTTTAATGAGTTTCGATGTGTTTTATACCTTCAGTACCCTCGCTTTCCAGGCGTAAACAAACTAATAATGATGATTTTAATCATATTATACATTTGATAGAACAATTTCGGTTTTCTGTCTCATCAAATGGACCGCAACAGCGTAGCTCTATGTCAGTTTTATGTAAGAAAGTGGTATCATATACTCGTATAGTCCTTTATGTACCTTATGCGAAACATTATTTATTTAATATACGAGTAGGAACTGCCAAGTAGTGATGGCCTCGAAGCTTAGACGCGCGGTCGAGAATCTAGGTGGTTGCGCTTTCAAATGCCAGGCAAACACATCTAACTTTTCGATGTTATGTTATGTAGAATGGAGTCTCCTAAAAGACATATTGTCGTACTCAATAGAGCGCTTCAAAATGACTAAAGTATTCAGGTTAGGTTATTTTTTTTAATAGAAACCAACTTTACCATTTCTCTTCACCAATACAGTAAGTACCTATTCAAGGTATTGTTACAGGATCGAGTATGGAGAAAAAATCGTAGAGGTGACTTCGGAGTAGACCTGAATAGGAACTTTCCTTACGCCTTTGGTAGTAAGTAAAAAATCTTCATTTTCTTAAGTTAATACAGACTCCTTATGTTTTTTTCGAATTTATCAGAGAGATTTATACCAGGAACAGGTTAAATGCCTCAAGTTAGTTTTCATATGATTATTAAATTAGTAATTTGCATTTGTCGTGCGATCTAAAGACCCTGGATTAAATTTCGGCGTCGGGAGAAATATTATTGGACTTTTCATTAGTAAATTCTCAGTCGCAGCAGTCTTGAAATGTGCCCAAAACACTCAATTGCACAAATAAGGGTACAAAAATGCATCTCTGCCTACCTTACGGGGAATAAAGACGTAAGTACATATGTATGTATTATCACCAGCCCAAATACGTCCCACTGCTGGGCACGGGCCTCCTCTACAACTGAGTTAAACACTCAGCCTTAGTCCACCACGCTGGCCTAGTGCGGGTTGGCGGACCACACACCTAAGAAATTCCTAAGAACTTTTAGGAATATGTATGTATATTAAATCTAAATTCTGTATCTCTTTAAGCGGTAGGGAGTGCATTCGACCGCAGATCTGAAGTGTATTGCGGTCAGCACGCTTTGTCCGAGCCAGAAACTCAAGCCATGACCAAACTGGTACAAGCAAACAGCAAACGCCTCGAATATTACCTGGCCTTCCACTCGTATGGACAGTACATGATCGTACCTTACGCCGACATGACGGAGCACGTTGAAAATTATCATGATGTGGTATGCTAATGCTTTATATACATCTACATACATACATAAACTCACGCCTGTATTCCCCGAAGGGGTAGGCAGAGGTGCATTTCTGCACCCACATTTCGCCAGGTATGTATCAGTCCCACGTAATAGGGGGCGAGCCTATTGCCGTTTTTCAAGCACATTTCCAGACTCCGTGCTGTTACTGAGAATTTCCTAATGGGAAAACCCTCTCATAACACTATGCCCGATCCGGGAATCAAACCCAGGACCTCTAGATCGCACGGTACATACTTGTACCATATAGGCCAGCGTGGTAGACTAAGGCCTAAGTCATCTTAGTTGCAAAGGAAGCCCTTGCACAGCAGTAGGACGGATATGGGCTGATGATGATGTACATATGTATAGTGTTAGTTATTTTCTTTAGAGATATAGTAAGTGAAGATGAATGCAGTATACAGCAGTTATTGTGGTGTAGTACCTAATGTGTTACCATCGCCTCTATTCATATGAATGTGGAGCAACATATAGATTTTGAAAGTTTAAAAGCCTAAGTATGCTTATGTACTAAAATTATCCTATCTAAACAAATCCTAAAATCGTGATGGCCTCGAGATTTGGGCACATGGTCGAGAATCTCGACGGTCGCGGGTTCAAACCCCAGGCACACACATCTGACTTTTCAAAGTTATGTGTGTATTCACAATGAATTATCACGTACTTTAACGGTGAAGGAAAACATCGTGATGAAACCTGCACACCTAAAAAAGTTCTTAGGAATTTCTTAGGTGTGTAGTCCGCCAATCCGCACTAGGCCAGCGTGGTGGACTAAGGCCTAAACCCTCTCAATGGTAGAGGAGGCCCGTGCCCAGCCGCGGGACGTATATGGGCTGATGATGAAACAATACGTGGCTTTAATTCTGAATAAGGAACTTTTATCCTACATTTAGCAAGGAGGAAAATTCGTCGTTTTTTGGACACTCTATTTTTTCAAAATTATCATTTGCTTGAAAATACAAATTTCTATGACAATGAAACACCGATCCCATAAGCTCAGTACAAGTAGTATGTTCATTGAGATGAGCACATTTTTCACATTGCAGAGAAACATGGGGCTGCGGGCTGCTGATCGGTTATCCCAGAAGTACAAAACTTACTATACAGTCGGCACGGCATATGATACCGTTGGTAAATTAAACTATACTAAAGCAGGGATGTTATGGAGCTCCGTAACCGAAACTATCGGATATCCGAAATAAAAATATATCCGTAACCGTATCCGTTTCAGAAGTTTCGGATAGTTTAAGAAAGTCTTGTGTTGAGTACAAAATTGATTTTTATATGAGTAGACAAAAAGCGACCAATATCGACTTTAATTTGGACATTTTTTTATCAAGGTAATGTAGATTGTGCAAAATGTAAACATTGCGATAAAAATAGTTATATAGTTAAACAGTTATATAGTTATATTTTACTTAATCTGATATCCGTAACCGAAACTATCCGAAACTAGCGGATAATCCGAAATAATTACATATCCGTAACCGTATCCGAAACCGATATAATTTAATTCCTATATCGAAATATCATATCCATAACATCCCTATACTAAAGTCGTTAGTACGTAAAGTTTAGGCGCGCGGTCAGGAAACTCGGCGGCCGCATTCAAACCCCAGGTACACACCTCTATTCCAAGTTATGTGTGTCATCATCAACATTATCAGCGTAAGTAATGTGTGTATTCGTAATGAATTATCACGTATTTTAACGATGAAGAAAAAAAACATCGTGAGGAAACCTGCTTACTTAAAATTGTTCTTACAAATTTCTTAGGTGTGTAGTCCGCCAACCCGCAGTAGGCCTGCGTGGTGGACTAAGTAGGACGTATATGGGCTGATGATGATGATGAATTCTAATTGTTACTCTATAATGTTGCTTGCTGGTCTCACGGAACAAATATGTGCTGTGCGAAATATGGGGGCCAGATTCATTTCAATGCGTTGCTTGAAATACTATGGTTGGTCTGGTAGCAAAAATGTGGCGATTGAGATGTTCCAGCTTCAATAAAATTATTCGATTTTCCACTAAGAATTTCTGTGTAACAGTCTAGTAGTATACAAGGTACTACTAGAGGCTAGTAGTACGAAAAATGCAAAAAAATCCATTTTAAAAAATTTGTCCCTTACTGTGTTTTAAAATTGGGTAGCCGTGCAGTACCTCTCATCTAAATATGTGTCTGACAAACGTTAACAGGCTTTACTCCTATTAGGTGCTACTGAAAACGCAACTTTTGAAATATTAACATTCAAGTACACTAAACTCTATTAGTTAGGCGGCTATCTTCAAATAAATAAGGGGAGAGGCGCTGGGTGCTGAAATACAGGTTTTACCTAGTTCGGCAAACAGATGCTCTATATTTATTAAAAAATTGTATAGCCTATATTATTTATAAAGTCATTTGTAAATATATTTTTTTGCCCAATAAAGTACTTTATTATTATTATTTATTATTAAGGTAGCAATACACTTCTACTATCCCTTTGAGGGTACAGGCATGAGTTGAAAACATTGCAAAGTCAGTTTCGCCCTTCCCATCCTTCGCAAAAGATTGTAACATTGTCGGAAAACGTCAAATTAGGCATTATTTTTTAATCTGACAGCGTATAGACGTATTCACGTATTATCATCAGCTCATATACGTCCCACTGCTGGGCACGGGCCTCCTCTACAACTGAGAGGGTTTAGGCCTTAGTCCACCACGCTGGCCTAGTGCGGGTTGGCGGACTACACACCTAAGAAATTCCTAAGAACTTTTTTTTTTAGGTGTGCAGGTTTTATCACGATGTTTTCCTTCACCGTTAAAGCAAATGATTGTGAATACACACATAACTTCGAAAAGTCAGAGGTGTGTGCCTGGGGTTTGAACCTGCAACCGCCGAAATTCTCGACCGCGCGCCTAAACCTCGAGGCCAACACTGCTTTATTGTATTCATATTGTATTCACGTATAATATATATCAATGCTATTTTTTTATTTTCAGGCTATAGGACATCAGGAGTAAGTGGCTGTTGGGTGAAACAAATGTTCCATGTTCCGTTAGTATTTCTAAGTACTCATAGAATTTTTTTTTTCATCTACGTAAGTCAGTCGATATACGTCCTACTGTTGGGCACAGGCTTCCTCTACTACTGGTACAGCTTAAGCCTTAGCCCACCACGTCAGCCTAGGACGGAGTGACAGACTACATATCTAAGAAATTTCGAAGAACATTTAGATGTGCTGGTTTCCTCACGAATAGTTTAAAAAATATTAAAAAGTGTAAAATTGACGATTCAAAAAAACTTGTAGAAGTCTATTTGAATAAAGATAATTTGACTTTGATATTTTCAACCAAGTTAGGAGTACCCAAGTTCGGAATAACCAACGTACGACTGTGTGTATGAGGAGATGTGTGGATGTTGAAGAAGCAAAAGAGGTGTGTCAAGATCGTAGCTTTTGCCACTCAACCATCATCATTATCATGAGCAGTGGCGGTACTTCCATAGAAGTCTAGTTTTTTTTTTATTGTGGGGTCAGGATATTCATGTATATGTCAAATTGTTTTTGTTTAAAAAAATATTTCAAACTTAAAGATTATTATTTGGAATTTTGTAAGGCTAGCTGGGCTTTTGAGCTTCTATGGAAGTATCGCCACTGATCATGAGCCCATATACGTGTGTAGGTATATACAGGTTGTATTCAGATTGTTATCGGAAACTAAGGCAGGTAATAGCGTTAAAAAATGCCGGCAAAAAAAAAGAGTTTGTTTTCCTAACAATCATAGATATTAAATGGATGTGAAAAGATTTAATTTTTTTTCGTTTTTTTTTTAAATGTCACGGTATTTGTAATCACCGCAGCTATTTATCTGCCTTAGTTTCCTATCAAGACATATACAACCTGTATGTACATACATAAATAAAATATGATTTCCAGATATGTGCTAACGACAGAGCTTCGAGACGACGGCTACTACGGCTTCGCTTTGCCTCCAAACCTCATCCATCCGACGTGTGAGGAAACCATGGACGGGATGGTCTCGTTCCTTACCCCGAAGTCAGACAATTACTCCAAGATAGAGCATCCCTTCTCATCAAGTCCAGAAGACACGATAATGGACAAACTTGTCGTTATTTGTAATATTTTTTTGTTTATTATAGTGAGGTATTGATTTTGGTTTGTGGATTATTTCTTTGTCACAGATACCTATATAATCTAGCCTGTATCTCCAAAAGGGGAAGGTAGAGGTGCACTTCTGCACCCAGTGTATGCATAATGTGTTCTAAGTCACATTTAATAATAGGTGTCGAGTTTTTAAGTAATGCGAGTCCAACAGACGCGAGAAGCTGGCTAATCATTCATACTAAGAAACATTAAACAATTTACTGCTTTTTCTATTAAAACCATACTTTAACTATCCAAAATGAAGAAGAATCGATTATGTAAGTTAATTTATTATGTAATCATAATGACAGCCCCGTGGCGCAGTTGGCTAGACACCAGCTTGCGAAACGAGAGGCTGCGGGTTTGATCCCCGCACCGAGACAAATGTTTGTGTGATCCACAAATATTTGTTTCGGGTCTGGGTGTTTGTGCGACCGAAAAGTCTCTCGTAGTTTCTGATACCCACGACACAGGACTTGTATCCTAGTGTGGGGTCAGAACTATGTATGTGACTGTTGGGTGTATTTATTTTTAATTATTTAATCATCTCCAGAAGTATATCATATCTGGCTTTAGAAGTCTACTAGATAAGTGAACAAACAATTTGATCGCAGTCATTGTAGACTTTTAAGCAGTTCATGTTTGTATGCTCGGTCGGATGTCTGCTATCGCCGTCTGCGCTGCATGGAGGATCCTTCCTTCTCCACTCTGTGGGTACACGTTGACCTCGGCTGTCAAAGTCGTGTCTACGTGTGCCTCTACAGATCTCATAACGGGGATGAGGAGACAACCCGGTTATTTAAATACCTTGGCCAGGCGACAGACATCGCGCAGGAGCAGTTCCCCACAGCGGAATTGGTAGTTTTGGGGGACTTCAACGCACATCATGAGTTGTGGTTGGGTTCCTCCAAGACTGACCATGCTGGAAGAGCTGCCCATGCGTTCGCTCTTACTCATGACTTGGTGCAACTGGTGAACCAGCCTACCAGGATCCCAGATGTGTCAAGTCATGAGCCTTCTCTGCTGGACCTTCTGCTGACGAGTCACCCAGCCGGGTATCAGGTGACGGTTGGTGCCCCTTTGGGTTCCTCCGACCATTGCCTGGTTGGGACGTCAGTTCCGCGCGCTGCACCTCCACTACCCGTGAAGGTAAAGCGCAAAGTCTGGCACTACTCGTCAGCAGATTGGGATGGTATGCGAGAATACTTCGCATCCATCCCTTGGCGGCAGCGCTGCTTTGAGGGCTTGGATCCTTCAGCGAGTGCCGACGCCGTTGCCGACGAGATCAGATTAGGAATGGAATACTATATTCCTTCCTCTGAGATCGCCGGCAAGGGACGCGGACGCTCCTGGTTCAATCGCGAGTGCGCCGACGCTGTTGGTAATAAACAGGCGGCGTACCGCGCTTGGATCAGGGGTCGCGCAATGAAAGATCCCAATTTAAGTTTACTCAAGGCAGCTTATAACCGTGCCGTCAAGGCCTGCAAGAAGGCTTATGTGAGAGCGGATGCTCAGCGCGTCTCCAAGATTGGACGTGCCTTGGCAGACCATCCGACGAGCAGCCGTGCTTATTGGAGTCTTGCTAAGGCTGTCCAATCCAATTTCTGTCGTCCTTCGCTGCCCCCGCTGAGATATCCGGATGGATCACTGGCCCATGGGCCGGAGGAGAAAGCCAGTTTACTGGCGCGCCTCTTCGCGGCTAATTCTCGGCTCGATGACTGCGGTTCTCAGCCACCTACGCTGCCCAGCTGTGGACACACAATGTCTGATATCCGTATCAGGCATTGTGATGTTAGGCGTGAGCTGCAGTCACTCGACGTCCGAAAAGCCAGTGGTCCTGATGGTATCCCGGCGGTTGTTCTTAAAAAATGCGCAGCCGAGTTGTCTCCTGCACTAACACGCTTATACCGCGCGTCTTATCTTTCAGGTGTGGTGCCTCAATCTTGGAGAGAGGCTAATGTGCAACCGATCCCTAAGAAGGGTGATCGGTCAGACCCTGTTAATTATCGCCCAATCGCCATAACCTCAGTGATCTGCAAGGTGATGGAGCGGATCATTAATATCCAATTGGTCCGCTACCTGGAGGATCACTCGTTGATCAGTGATAGGCAATACGGCTTCCGCCGTAACCGGTCAACGGGTGATCTTCTAGCGTTTGCCTTGCATCACTGGGGGGAGGCGATTGATCGGCATGGCGAGGCTCTTGCCGTGAGTCTCGACATAGCCAAGGCATTTGATAGGGTCTGGCACCGTGGCCTTCTCTCCAAGCTTCCGGCATACGGTCTTCCCGGCAACTTGTGTTTGTGGATTTCGAGCTTTCTGCATGGGCGTAGAATGCGTGTCCTCGTCGACGGGCACGCTTCACAGCTCATGTCAGTTAGTGCCGGGGTCCCACAAGGCTCTGTGCTATCGCCCACCCTGTTTCTTCTGCATATCAATGATATGTTGCCGCTTGGCAACATTCATTGCTATGCAGATGATAGCACGGTCCATGGGCGGTACTGCAGTAAGCCACCGGGTTGCCGGGTGGATACTGAGAGTAGACGCGAGGAGCTTGTCATTGAGCTCAATCGGACCCTGGAGCTCATTTCTACTTGGGGTTCCCGGAATCTGGTTGAGTTCAATGCCAAGAAAACCCAGGTCTGTGCGTTTTCGTGCAAAAAATCCCCGTTTTCCCCTCTCCCCAATCTTCAGGGCTTTTCACTCGCAATGCGGAAAGGCCTTAATATCCTAGGCGTAGATATTCGCTGCGATCTCAATCCAAGGACCCACATCGAGGGCATTATATCTGCCACTTCGCGTAGGGTCGGAATCCTGAACAGGGTGCGCCGGTTTTTCACGCCCGGTCAGCTTTTGCGCTTATACAAAGCGCAGGTTCGGCCGGGTATGGAATACTGCTCGCACCTCTGGGACGGTTCCGCCAAGTACCTCCTCGATGCCTTGGATGGATTGCAGCGACGTGCCATCCGCATTGTGAATGATGCAGACGTTACAGCCAGCTTGGAGCCGCTACAGTTGCGCAGGGACATTGCCGCACTTAGCGTGTTCTACCGTCTGTATCATGGTGAATGCTCTGAAGAATTGTTTAATCTTGTCCCATCCTCTCCTTTCCTCACCAGAACCACGCGTGCTGGCATGCGAAGCCACAGCTTTATGGTCACAACAACCGCGGCTCGAACTAAAAAGTTCGCTAACTCTTACTTTTGCCGCACCATCAAGCTGTGGAATGGTTTGCCGGCTCACGTGTTCCCTCCTTCCTATGATCCTGGATCCTTTAAGCGAAGCGTGAAGAAGCATTTGTGCGGGCCGGCATGATTGTGTCGACCAGCGGGTGACCATATCGTTTCTCGCTGGTCGATATTATTTTTTGGACTCCACTGTGCTTACCATCAGGTACAGTGGAGTCACTTTGCCGCGCCAGAATAAAAAAAAAAAAAAAAAAAAAAAAAAAAAAAAAAATTCTGAAAGTATTTAGTGGGAGCATAGAATATCAATCAGTAGACCGCTTAAAATGATTATGAAGGTTACAATTGCGGCCTTAAAACTTAGTCCATAAATGACAACAGAAACATGACATACTTTTAAACTTAAATTTACATGTGGGCAACTATGTAACTACAAAGCCACTACAACCTCGAGAAAAATAACGGTCTCGGTTTCAAACCCCAGGCATACACCTCCGAGTTTTCAAGTTATGTGTGTATTCACAAAGAATTATAACGTACTTTAACAGCGAAGGAAAACATCGTGGAAAACCTGCACACCTAAAAGTTCTGTGGGGCATAGATCATTGTACCATAACTGGGTCAAAGCAAATATGCTTACTAAATAAATTATGAATGATGCACACTACCAACTCAGCGGCAAATACGACAGAAGACACGTGTACACACACATTAACCAAACTGTGTATATAAGTAAATAATTACTATAATAAAGCGTTCAGTTCAGTTCAGTTCAGTTCAGTCAGACAATATCTATCAGGTCGGCACCATGCCACCTTAGTCTGAACCCTAGTAAGTGTTTCATTTACATCGATCCTCAAGCACACCCAAGATCCTGATACACTTACAATCGGTGAACCCAACAAGAAACACGAAACATTTACAACTGGTGACCCCGACGTGATACCGACGTTCTTCAATATACCGACGTGATCCTCGACGGATGCAGCAACACCCGAAGAAAAAAAATTAAAATAAAAAACACTACAAAATGGTGACGCCGGACAAGAAAAAAAGAAACGCTACAAAATGGTGACCCGACAAAAAAGAAAAAAACACTGCAATCAAGAAGCCATCTGAACAGAAGAAACGCTGTCTGTCTGCCCAGAAAATTCATTGTCATTCTGCAAGAAACCCCCGTCGGTAATTCAGCACCCAAGATTCAAAGCACTTGGCAACAATATCCTCGACGTCCACGGAGAAAAAAGTAAGAAAAATAATAATAGTAAGCCAATCCCTACGTCGAATCGTAATACCTATAATAAACATATGGCTGGCTTATTATTATTGGCCCCTGCGTTCGACGTTTCCTTTTTTCTTATGAATCTTTTTTTATGAATGTCTTCGAATTCAACTAATCCACACTAAGCGAGCGTGGTGTACTAAGGCCTAAACCCTCTCATTTGTAGAGGAAGCCTGTACCCACTACCCAGCAGTGCGACGTATGTATATGGTCTGATAATGAACTCTGATGTACAAAATACACGGTGTTATCATAATCCAAATGCAAAACGAACACACATATAACTTGATTAGGTAAATGTGTGTAGCTATACCTAAATATTTAACCAAAAAAAAAAAGAATTTTACGGACGGGAATATCAGTCTTTGTGTCACAAAAATAGCTTCCAAACCTAATTTTTCAGCAAAATGGAACTCCAAATGTCCGACATATTTCATTAATGAACGGCCGGGAATGATGTTATCAAAGGTGGTAATATGACTAATGAACCGACTAATCGTTTAGCCGTCACGACAAATCGTCGGATGACGTGCCCGAATGTCATTTATTTCCCATCGTAACACCAGCGTAAAATGAACTACCCTTTCTTACACATCGATACTGTTGGATGTGTCGTCTTAAATGGATTCGGAAATGTAATTTAGGCAGTAAATTTCTCTTTGTTATTTGAAATTGAGCTCTAACGGTTGCAGTTATGGTGTCATTTTGCTTGATAGGAATACTTAATATCATTTTTAAGGCAGTTCCTATTGTGCTAGAATTAATTGCTTATCACGCTTTAATGCCGGTCTTTATAATGATCCTAATGTGCATACATAGTGTACGCTCGTATTACCAAATAGATAGGTAAAAATGAACTCATATTTAGGTACCCATAATTTTCAGTTTTTAAGTCCCACGTACTTAGAACGGCAATGCGCTCGATTGTTTTTTTGACACATTTCGTGCGCGTTATTTCTAAGGAATCGGATCTGGGACTACTAGATCGCAAAGCACATCCGCCGCGCGACAATAGAGCTATGAGGCATGATATAGATTTTTTTACATTGTCTCTAACCTACAACCTACTACAGAATAGTACAAATATTCAGAAGATAGTTACTTAGCCAAAAAAGGCTGATGTCCATTCCAGACCATTACAGGTTAAATTGTCCCATCCCCAGACAGGATGAATCCAAATTATCATAGAAATACCAGTTAATATACCATCTAAGTGGCTACAGCGAAAATTCGAGCCCTTCAAAAGTATGAAAACATGTCCTGCCAAACACACTTTTTGCTTAGTTAAATTTTAATATAAGACTCATTTCACTGTCTCTGTCGTTAATGTAGATGTTTAGCTAAAGCCGTGTCCTGAATAAAAATATTCTATTCAATTTTTTATAGTACATAAAACGTGAATTGTTGCCTTATTTTTCGTGTATTTTTATCTCGTTTTTATTTTTATAGCGCAGATGTTGTTTATTTTTCTGTGAAAATATTGCGTGTTGCGTCCGCCATGTTGAATTCTTTGACAGGTGAAAGCGCGCGAAACAAGTTGACAATTAATATTAGGTATATGAGCATTATATAATGGCATTTATAATAAAATTTAATAAATTGCAATTTTATTATTTATATTAGTTCTCAGTAGCGGGTGGGAATTTGTCTAAAAACTTACATATGTTCCACTGTTAGGCACTGGCCTCCTCTATCTCTAGGCCTTAGTCCACTACGCTGGCCTGGTGCGGGTTATAGGTTACGAATATTAAAACTGCTAGCGAAACGTAGATGCAGATTGTCACCACTACCTACTAGTGAGATTGGAGTGCGTCTTTATGTTTTTGTACAATTTAGACAAAATGCTTCGGCTTATAGTCATAAGGGCAATTTGGTCCAAATAGAATTTGTCGTGAAATTATTATAATTACACGCATCAATTGACAAGATCGTGACGCCTGATTGATAACCATAATGATTTGATTACGGAATATGACATATAAATAATAGAACACAATGTGTTTTACATCGCTTTCTTAACAGATACAGAAACCCTATCATTATTGATTGGTTATTATAATTTCACCTTCATAGCTCAATGTAACTTGAACAGAAGATATGTTTCGGCACCAAATCAGACTTTCCAAGCACTAATCACCGTCTGTAAACGCTGCCAAGTACTCGAAATTGTTATTCCTGAATCCGACTATCTACTTCTCACAGTCGTAAACAGCGTTCCACCTAACGATCTCCGCGCACCTTAAGTTGAAACAAAAGGAGTAAATGTAAAACAAAATCGATGGTCCAATGTGGACAGCAGCCAATACAAACCGTGCAGTCTCGTTAACTTTAATAATCGCACGAGAATACTCTTGAATTAAGCGGAAAATTTAAAGATACAGCAGAATTCTTGCCAACGGCCGAGTGGCTCTTGTGCCGTCTTGTCCCCTCTTGGATCTTACAAAGCGGTACAATAGTATTTAGTTTAGTGTTTTACTTAACCCAGATTTTGTGTTTGCTACGTTATACCTATTGGTCTTAGTGAAATTGCCGTGTTGAAAACTTGCAGATTTGAAAGCTATTGAGATTTAAAAGGTATTCTGAAATGGAAGTTTTATTTGTAGTTTGTGTCTATGGTACTTTGGCTTTGTTGGTTTGTAAATTCAGTCACTTGAAAAGAGTATAAAATTCTACCAATAAACATTTATAAATCTCGGAGATCTAATTTCACAGTTTTTATAGCTTTCAATGGAGCAGCTTAGCGGTTGAATAAAGTACAGTATTGTGAAAACATTTACACACCTGCCTGATGCCTCATCTATCGCATCATCACCTTACTTCGACTGTGAGAGAATGCCTTAGGCATTAAGTCCAACTTTACATACACAATAAAATGTAAATTAATTAAAGATGGCAATACTCCCAACGAACCCAACTTGTGTTGAAGACGATAAACAATCATTTTTACACAAACAGGTAGAATGTTTAACTCAAATAAGAATACGCTAAAACTCTTGGCTCCAAACCTTTAGATTGCACAATCCGAGTCATGGATAAGAATTTTTGCTATATTCGTTTTGTACATAGGAAATTCACTAAGCTTAAGTCCTCTTTGTTTACCCGTAATGCGGTCCCACATCCTGGCTGCGTTCCAGACGGGATTAATTAATTGGGACACTGGGACACTTCCCGTCTTAATGCAGCGTAAGGAGTTTCGCATTTTTAACAAAACACATTACGCTCTGTATTTAATTGCGTTCGAATTAGTCCAAGTCTGACATGTTCTTTTGGGATTACAAACAAATTTGACAGCCCCGTGACGCAGTTAGCTAGATACCAGCTTGCGAAACGAGAGGCTGCGGGTTCGATACCCGCACCGAGACAAATGTTTGTGTGATCCACAAGTATTTGTTTCGGGTCTGGGTATTTGTGAGACCGAAAAGTCTCCCGTAGTTTCTGATACCCTTGACACAAGACTTGTATCTTTATGTGGGTGTATTTATTTTTATTATTATTATTTAAACAGCCAAAGAGATTCTGAATTTATCATCTTCACCCCATATACGTCCCATTGCTGACACTGCTTTAAAACTGAGGGTTAGACCTTATTCCACCAGCCTCGCCTAGTGCGGGTCGGCGCACTACCAACCTAATCAATTCCTAAGAACTTTTTGCAGATCGTTAAAGTACGTGATAATTCAATGTGAATACAAGCAATAAGTTGGTGTGTGGTTCTGGCAATCAATACTCACATCTCACTTGCATCAGCCTGTCATAATTATATAAATTGTTTAGGGTTGGTATACACGTCTTTTGACACTGTATGCAGTGCACTTACGATCGAGTGCAGTGTCTTCACATTTTTGTACAAATATAGAATAAATATTATCATCCAGTCGGTATAATGATAACATAGTTGTATAAGTATGGGGTAGTTTGATAGATCATAATGCTTAACTGTGTGTGTCCATGAAATTAGATATTCGAATCGTGTGATAAATCGATAAAAACCAATAAGTCGAGCGAAAAAGCGGCACGGCCGTACTATACTTTACTCGAAGCAACTCAGGCCGTTTTCGACACCCTATAACTTCGTGTGGATAAACCTAGAAACCTGTTTTTTTTTTCACCAAGTAAGAATAGTATTAAACTCTGTATATTTCAAATTTCATTCAATTTGAACCAGTAGTTTAAGAATTATAACTAGTCAAACTTCCCGATTTTGTCACTCACTGACTCACTGACCGATCATCAAAACTCTAAGACACTTCTAGCCGACATAGATGCCTGAAATTTGGAACACAATTAGTGAGATACATTGTGTTTTCATGCGCATGATAAAAACTTTTAGTGTGAATGCCAAGTCAAAACTATTTTATTTAAAACATAAAAGATTTTTAATATTGATATAGTCACTATAAGATGTTGTCTGGTAAGCTAAGTACATAATAACTTAAGACAGAAGGTCCCTTAAACGGGGACGGAATAAATTCATGGACTTGGTATCATATGGATCTCACAACTTTTTTACGGCAGTAGAACTGAGTTGCGAGACTAAGATTTTATTTCCATTTGCCTTGTGTAATAAAATACTCTTCATGACCACAAAAACAAAATTTTCCAGAATAAAAAAGTCGAAAAAAACTTGACCGACCCAGTAGGTACTAATTGCTTAACACTCGAAAACAACAAACAACGGAGTGAAACCGCATAATTACTTCCCCACGCGTCTATACCGCCGTGACACGTTTAAGTCCGTTTATGTCGTTCCAAATCGCATTATTTTAGTTTCAGATGTCGAATCGTGCGGGCACGATAATTACGCGGTTTACGCGGCGAATTTAGCTCCATTGCGGTGGACGGGGCACACGAGCGGTATTTTGGCCACGGTTATATTCTAACTACGCTTATACTTATTAAGTTTATCAGCTTGGTTGTTTTTATAATAATAATAAATAATAAATAAATACACCCAACAGTCACATACATAGTTCTGACCCCACACTAGGATACAAGTCCTGTGTCGTAGGTATCAGAGACTACGAGAGACTTTTCGGTCTCACAAACACCCAGACCCGAAACAAATATTTGTGGATCACACAAACATTTGTCTCGGTGCGGGGATCGAACCCGCGGCCTCTCGTTTCGCAAGCTGGTGTCTAGCCATCTGCGCCACGGGGCTGTCATTAATACGCTTTTATTAGCTTCAAACGTATGTTAGTATGTAACGGAATCTTTGAACATGATTTTGACCTCCTTCAAATCATTCGGATTAACTCTAAATTTCGCATACTTATTAAGGACCGATGACAATTCAACATTTTGAATAGTTTGACCCGTTATCCTTACTAGGATAATCAAGATTAGCGCTTTTTTGTTTACCTGAGACCCGGAATATCGGCGTCAAGACCAATTTCTCTCATACGTCGATAAAGAAGTTTCACTTAAATAAAAAAAAATAAAAAATACGCTTTTATTGAAAATTCAACTAAAAAATGAAAAATATTTTTTTACTTTATATTTCAACCTTATATCCCCTCGTAGTATGTGCCGTATCACTAAAGCTTTGATGCCCTAGTTTATTTGTTTTATTTATTTAGCAAAACCACATCAGATATAGATATTGATTTTAAGCTTAGTAATATGTTCTGAGGTACTGCATGATACATCTGATATACATTACACTAAAGGTGTGCATAGCAATCGACAAAAATATTTAAGTTAGAAAGAGCTAAGTGTTAGTAGTTTCTCTATTTCAAAATTTTTAGCAGCTCCATGAAGTCTCTAAGGGGTTACGTGGAGTTAAAAAACGTAGCGACCGAATCATGATTGTAGATACTTTTGCCCATTCGCGAATACGGGCGAATTAGTATTCGTATACCTACGTATACCTAACCTTCGTATACCTAACTGTACTAATTTGAATAAAAATAAAATTATAATTAGCAATTTCACAAAACCAGTAACAATATAAATAAAAAAATCAGTAATAATTAAAATAATATCTAATAAATGTATATATAGTACATTAGTTACCATGGATTTTGAGTTATAAATGAATTTCAAATTACATAAGTCACGATTTTAAATAATGATATAATCGTTAACCGCTCGTCTATACTACCCACACGTCGGAAGTAAACTATATGTCGCGATGCAGCCAGCAAGACAAACGACGTCCCACCGGTGGGCAAGCATTTATCACAATTAGCGATGACCACGCGACTATTGCAACCGACTTGGTTCCCTCGGGACTTCATATCGTCAACTTTGTTTTTATTTTCACTCGCCCCGACTTGGGATAAGTCTGTATAATATTGAAGAAGATTATTAATAACGTGTTTAGTATGTTGAGACGTTAATAAATTCGTTTTCGGATATAGAAATGCACTCGTAAGTACTCGCATTCTTACGCCTGTTTCTGAGTAGAAAGATATGGAGTAATGTTATATTGACATCTTCAAATAGTATTTTTGTCTTTTTTTTAATTCTATTCTTCTTTAAAACTTAATTTATGTTGTTTTTTCAGGTTAGTAAAAGGCTTTTTCTGATATCTATTTTGGTTTGTGTGTTTGTTAATTCTCATACAAGCTTAGTAACTAGAATATGTAATTCTTTTGAACGGGTACAAAAGTGATCCAAAAACACGACTACATATTTTTATACACCGTACTTAGAATTCTTGGGCAAGCAAGTTTGCAGACGATATTTTTCCCAAATTCAATTTTGTCGATAAATAGTTTGTAATACACAAGCAAAAGTCGTAATTGCTGTATCTAAATCTTCATAATCTCAGCCGGTTTCGTTCAGAATTAATCAGTTTGGAATTGATAAAACAAATATATCCTTAGGTATTATGTAAGCAGTGATGGCCTCGAGGTTTAGGCGCGCGGTCGAGAACAGGTCGAGAGGTCGTGCCCAACAGTGGGACGTATATGGGCTGATGATGATGATGATGAGGTATTATGTTTATTAGCGGAGGCGCATAAATATTTAGATAACTACAATGGAGTTACATACACACATATGGATCTCATGTTAAATTCTGTATTTTTCTCCACTTTTTTCTTTTAAGCCACACACTGCTGGGCACGGGCCTCCTCTACAATTGAGAGGGTTAAGGCCTTAGTCCACCACGCTGGCCTAGTGCGGATTGGCGGACTACACACCTAAGAAATTCCTAAGAGCTTTTTGGTGTGCAGGTTCATAACGATGTTTTCCTTCACTGTTATAATACGTGATAATTCATTATGAATACACATATAACTTCGATAAGTCAGAGGTGTGTGCCTGGGTTTGAACCCGCGACCGTCGAGATTCTTATATTGATTCTTATCTTGATTAAGCCATACAACGCAATTTTTGGTTTTTGCAATCATGAAAAAAACCTCCTCCTTTTTAAGTCGGTTAATAAGACGTTTAATCAAGAGTTATATGTGCAAAACTGACAGAAACATTGAAGGTATCTGGTAGAAACCAATGCGTTTTATTGGAACACAATAAATTGTCCAAAATTCCTCAGTACAAAAACTCAAGTGTAAATTACATCGTACATTTATCAAGCACGTCTCTTCTTGCCACAATAACACGGTTGACTTCATCTTGGAATAATTCCCTTTGTTCCTTGCAGACGGCGTTTGCCGTTTTTTGTCACGGCCCACGTGACGGGAGATAGAGGGTAAAGTAAAAGTAAACTTGCATATTCGAGCAAATTTTTTAGGTCTTTTTTCTTGACACTCTTTATGGGTGTTTTGTTAAATTTCTGTCAATCGATATATTATAGTAATGAGTGATAGCCACTCTAAAGTTGATTGGTAGATAATGCCCGAGTATTAACCCCGTTTTGATACTTTGTATGTATAAAAAGCGTAAAGAAATAAATACTCGATACTGTATTTGGAATTAATAAGCAAAGTTAGCGCAGTCAATTTGGCGTTCTCGTATAAAAATATCATTTCGAAGCTTAAACGACGCTTGTCACTGAATTTTTACTCTGACTAGTTTTAGTAATCACTAATTCAAGTGTTTAAAATTCTTATGAAAATAATATATAAAATATGACATCATGATGATGATGAAGATGGCACTGTTTCGGCACTTGAACAACGCTTGACACTTATTTTTTGACTCTGATTAGTTTTAGTAACAAATAATTCAAGCATTTTAAAATACGAGTAGTACCATCTTGGCTTTAAGTTATAAGCAGCCATTTTATAGCCCGACCCAAGTCAACTGTCGTTGCGTGATAGCTGACTTGTTCCCTCTGGGATGAAGTATCGCATCTACGTTTGAAAGCGATTATTGGCTCATTCATCACCATAATCATTCACCATCAGCCCATGTACGTCCCACTGCTGGGCATGGGCCTCCTCTACCATTGAGAGGGATTAGACCTTAGTCCACCACGCTGGCCTAGTGCGGATTGGCTGATTACACACCTGATAAATTCCTAAGAATTTTTAAGTGTTTTCATCACGATCCTTCACCGTTAAAGTAAGTGATAATTCACTGTGAATACACACATAACTTCGAAAAGTCAGGGGTGTTATACCCGCGGCCGCCGAGATTCTCGACTGCGCGCCTAAACCTCGAGGCCATCACTGCTTTTCATATTATTATTGGTTCATATTAGCCTATTTGATGCCGCTAATCCTTCCCCGCTGTCGCGTCACCCGCCTCCTGTCCCAAACGACACACGCCAGTCGTACATCACAGTGTGTCGTTAAGGGCAGGAGGTGGTCCAATAAATCAGTGCTCCACGTTCGAGTCGTCCGCGTGCACTCGCTAATGCGTGGCTTTGTAATGAATGAGATCACGTGGCCGATTGTGGAATTATTTTTGTGTCGTCACCACAAATAAATTATTGGCATTTTTGGAGAGGGAGTTAATTTTGACTTGTGTTAACAGATTGCAATAAGGGCTGGGTGTTATTATAATAATATAGCAAGTCTTGTTAATGGCATAAAATACCAAGTTAAAAAAAAAAATGGTGACGACTAAATATTCTCCTTTCTTATCTACAACTAGTTGTCAGTTTGATTACTTTGCCATGCCGGTATAAAATATCAGACTTAACCATGAGTGGCGTATGCCAATTAAGTCTAGAATTAGTGTACACTGGCGATCTTCCAACGCGATCAAAACAATGCATTGACTCGCCTTCAAATAAATTAATGCGCCATTTTGATAGATCACTTTGCGGGGAGCGCACGCTTTGCTCGTATTATGTTCGGAAGACAGTAATAACTTTGTTCTTGCATTTCGCGTTGTTTTATTAATTACTTTGGATTGTTTTAAACTGAGAAGTATTGTTTAGAGTATGGAAGTATATTAGATTAGCTTTTAGGCTTTGTATGTGAAATTGCATGGGTAGGTTTTAACAAAACTGATTTTATGGATATAAAATGACACTAAAATAATTGTGATCTACTCGTTTAATCGTATTAGAATGTACCGTAGGGTCCGCGGCGGGTGATCGGAAGGGACTGAGTTCGATTCCCAGGTCTGGAATAACGATTGTTGATGGGTTATGTCACATTAGAAAGTCATTACTGGGGAGTCTGTAAATGTCTCCGAAAAGCTGTCACAACTGTCCACTTACATTACAGGGCGGAAAAAAAAGGTACAAATATTTAAATAGGAAATGCTACAATACTCCTAGAAATAAATTTGAACGGCACATTAATTTACCGTTTCTAACAATCCATACAATATCTAGAAATTTAACTTTTGGAAACGAAACGAATTAATGAGAATAAGAAATTAAAATTATCCCAAACTTTGACAACTCAATTAAAAATACTCTGAAGTGTTGCGAAAATATTAAATGCTTCCAAAATTAAAATATAAAATAATTTTGTGTTTGGCGACGAGAAAATGGAAATTTCAAAAGTGTTTTTTTACAACTCCAATCACATTTTATAGGAAAACGGTCGATGGCGTGACTAAAACAGTAAAAATCTCGATAAAGACCAAAAATCCATGAAAGCTCTATTTCTGCACCCACATGTCGCCACTTTTCACGTGTCGTGTTTTTTTTAAATAAAGCAAGCATGTCAAAAGCCACATAATGTTAAGTGGTCAATCCCGCCAATAAACACCCACAATACCAGAGGAATAATCGGTGCGTTGCCGGCCTTTGAGGAAAATATAGTCTTTTCTTGAATGTCCTAAGTAGTACGAGGCGAGTTTATTGACGTTTACAACGAAATATTCTAGACTCCTAAATAACTTTTAAGCTTATCCACCAATAAACTTTTTATGTGAATTGAATCCGGGAATACTACCTATATACGGTCATACTTTTCAATTTATTTCACATTTCAAACAAAGCAATTGAAATAGTATAGATATTTTTACGATTACTTTCGTTATGCAATAAAAGAACATATTATACAGTATACACATAAACTAACGCTTGTATTCCCCGAAGAGGCAGACAGAGGTGCATTTCTGCACCCACTTATAGCCAGTATGTATCAGTCCCATGTAACAGGGGGCGAGTCTACTGTGACAAACTCGGCCCTGCTACTAAGAATTTTCTAATGGAAAAACCCATTAATACTTTTTCCGACTCGGGAATCGAACCCGGGAACTCGTGATTGCACGGCACATACAAAAATCACCAATAGCTATCGAGACAAGTTATAACAAACAAAATACATAGACTCATATACTAAATGATAATCTACAAACAAAAGTCACGCGCAACCCCTAATAATTCCATCGAATGTATTCCGTGGTTTTTATCCAATATTTATGAGTTCAGATATTTTAACTCGGAATTAATTATATAGAACCTCTGTTGACCCCGATGTCGTGACTCCGCAGACAATTTGCTTTTCAAAACAGAATGCAAAACGGGGACGTTATTAAAAATGTATTCGATGTTGGAAGATATGGAAACGCTCTGCGTGTTTCTGGGAAATCGCGTGTTTTTATTTTTATTTTCCAGCTCTAGTTGGCTGCGGATAAGTGCAAAGTTTACTCTGAAATTTGAATTTTATTAGAATAGAGCTCGTAAATAGCAAGTGACTTATCATATCTAATTTTTGTACGGAGAAATTGTACATAGAATCTTAGAACATTATTGTTGGTCTTTTTTATTGTTTTATTAATTTATTTATACACGTAGATACACTATAACCTAGAAAGGGGTAAGCAAAATTGTAAATTCATGTCCAATTCTTGCCAATTGTGTTTTTACGTCGTACCTACTTAATTAGCTAAAGGAAAGGTCAATAACATTTACTAGTCACTTTTCATCAAATAATTTTAGACTTGTAAGCAAATTATGACCACATTTTCACCCAAACTCTTCGAAAGCGGTTTATTTTGAGACGACGCCCAAAGACAATGTCAAAACAAATCCGTCAAAAATGCTCCATTTAAAATGAACAATGACAAAATACATAGCACAAACACTGAAAATCAAATTTCAGGACCGTTAATTTCCGTTACGAAATAAAACACCCGCTGAAGTTAACCTGTCAAAATGTCAACAGTTAAAAATGAACTGCAAAGAGCTCGGTTTAACTGATCCGACGCTAATTACCAGCGGGCAATCAATCTTATACATTCGCTCAGTGATGTGCTACGGATGAACGCGAATATCCGCCATTTTGGGGTTTTTCAAACGGATTGATTTCTCCAATGATTGGCTGTAGAAATATTGATGACTTGAAAACAAAAACAAATTACTTATATGGAACAGTATAGATGACTTCGGAGGTAAATTTGCAGAAGTCTACACGAATCTTGTACTGTATCAGTAAATATAACAGTTCTTACAGATACATACATAAACTCACGCCTGTATTCCCCGAAGGGGTAGGCAGAGGTGCATTTCTGCACCCGCATTTCGCCAAGTATGTATCAGACCCACGTAATAGGTGGCGAGCCTATTGCCGTTTTTCGGGCACATTTCCAGACTCCGTGCTGTTACCGAGAATTTCCTAATGGAAAAACCCAATAACACTTTGCCCGACCCGGGAATGGAATCCAGGACCTATAAATCGCACGGCACATACTTGTACCGCGAGACCACGAGGCAGTTCTTACACTGACACGGTAAAGTGACAACACAGCATCTTACGCCAATGGTAAGCATATCACTCTGAACTTATACTAACTTTTTGTCGACTTGAGCAGGGAAAAGTTAGTTAGTTAGGAGTCCCTTTGGTCTCACGGTATGGGTTTACGGTGTGTGTTCGACAGGTCCTGGATTTGATTCCCATGTCAGGCAACTTATTGGAGTTTTCCATAAAGAAATTCACCGTAGCAGCAGCAGGGCGTGAAATGTGCCTGAAAACGGTACTTGGATCGTCTTTTACAACTTAAATTACAATAATTATGGACTTATAGCACAGTCGACTGGCGCAGATGAAGAAACGGTTATATACACCATTGGAGGTACAAGCTTAAATGTAAACAATATTTTTAGTATTTTTAATAATTCCAGAAAAAAATATTACACCAATGAAAAAAAAGTTCGAAAGAGGCGAGTATGGATAGATTGAAAACAAACATCATCATCAGCCCAAATACGTCCCACTGCTGGGCACGGGCCTCCTTTACAACTGAAAGGGTTTAGGCCTTAGTTCACCACGCTGGCCTAGTGCGGTTTGGCGGACAACACCCAGACCCGAAACAAATATTTGTGGATCACACAAACATTTGTCTCAGTTCGGGAATCGAAACAAACATAAAACCGTCCAATCAAAGCAACAGCTATCCAAAACGGATGAATAAACCCCCTTTTTACCACATCCCTAATTCCCAACAAATTGTCATTGTGACCGCGACACGGCGCGAGCTTAATTGTCGACGCACATTAACGGACTTATGATGAACAATCATTACGATATTATATTTTTTCGTGTAATTTACAAACAGAGCCACAATAAGCGTGCTCGCGATAAAATATAATTTAATGTTCGCAATTATTTTCGTATGCATACATTTTGTTTGGTCAAATTATTTTTGTGGACATTTCATGGAATTGTAAATGATAGCAGCATGATGCGTGCGTTGAATGTATCGTAACACAGCAGGAAGTCATTTGAGAATATTAAATGTTTAATATTGATTTTTTCAATGATCACATTCTTACATACATACATACATATTACATGACTCTTATAATACCTACAGGTCGAATCCTAGTTTAAGAGTCAGAGTTAAGTTTGTAACAGATGTAGATTAGATTTCAACCCGCCAGTTTGCTATGTATTATTAATTATTAGTTATAAGATAAGTGTTTTAATTTTTTCTTTTTTGTAAATGATTTCATCTGTATTTTTATCTCAATAATAAAATTTATTATTATTATTTTTATTACATACTATGTAGGTATACATAAATACATATGTACATAACCTCATGTTTGTATTCTCCGAAGACGTAGGCGGACGTGCATTTATAATTTATAACCTGTTCGGACACTTTTCCAGACTCCGTGCTGCTACTGAGAATTTCCTAATGGGAAAACCCAATAACACTTTGCCAGCCCCGGAATCGAACCCGAGATTTCTAGATCGAACGGCACATGCCTGTACCGCGAGACCTCGAGGCAGTTTACATTCTTCTACTGCTGAGAGGGTTTAGGCCTTAGTCCACCACGTTGGCCTTGTGTGGGTTATCGGACTACATACTTAAGAATTCGTGTATGTGTGTTCATGAGAATACTATAAAAGACATGTCGAAGGCTGTCATACAAATTAGCCGTCTATGAAATGCAGACCTCTAGGATAGCCATCAGCATAACCTATAATATTAATATGACTTCTTCTGACAAGAAAATGAGTACTTAATTTAAAGACAAAAACATATTGATAGTGTATGCAGAACAGAATTAGTAAAATGGACCAAAGAATTATATATCAGATAAATTATGATATGAAATTTTACTCCATTTGTATCTCTATTGGCAAAACCCAGTAATATTTCTGATAAATGAACTCGAACGTAATTATCTTCAAATTTCTGATCACTGGCACACATCGATTAGATAAAATAATATCAAATAATACTACCAAATTAAATTGTACTAATCATCAGTCATTTTATTAATGCTACCTACTATCGCAATTTAATCGGTTAACAAAAGGAATTAGAGATAAGCCAAATGAAAAATAGTGTTCAGTCGTTAAGTACATGTAATTAAAATGTTACTCAAAATTATAATATTGGCTATTTTGAGTACCGTTGTAACAGCAGAAAAGTTTAGATATGATAATTATACATTGTACAAAGTGCATCCGAGCAGTGAAGAACATATTTCCTTTTTGAACGATTTGTACAAGGAGAACGATGGGCTGGACTTTTGGGTGGCACCAAGCGTGGTTGGAGAATACGTGAGTGTCGTCGCCCCTCCAGAATTGAGGGGAGAATTCGAACATTCCTTGTCGAAACGAAGCATCTATTCTGAGCTCATGTTGGAGAACATACAAGAGTAAGTACACATTCATGTAGTAATATTAAGATATAATATGACAGCCCCGTGGCGTAGTTGGCTAGACACCAGCTTGCGAAACGAGAGGCCGCGGGTTCGATCCCCGCATCGAGACAAATGTTTGTGTGATTTCGGGTCTGGGTGTTTGTGAGACCGAAAAGTCTCTCGTAGTTTCTGATACCCACGACACAAGACTCATATCTTAATGTGGGGTCAGAACTATGTATGTGACTGTTAGGTGTATTTATATTTATAAAGATGTGGTTATCGAAGGTTAGGAATGTAGTATAAATCTATTGTAAGCGCCTTTTTTAAAGTATGATATTAATTATTTTAAATGTCATTCCTTATCATTAAGTTCCGTGCGATCTACACGTACTGGGTTCGATTCCCGGATCGGGCAAAGTGTTATTGGGTTTTTCCATGAGGAATTTCTCAGTAGCAACACGAAGTTTGGAAAGTGCCCAAATACAACATTAATCTTACCCCCCATTACGTGGGACTAAAAACCTAAATTGGCGTAAAGAAAGTGCAGAAATGGATCTCTGTCAACCCCTTCGGTGATACAGGCGTGGATGTGTATGTATGTATGTAATCTTGTACCTGCATTAAAAAAAAAGTTTCTGTAAAATTAAACCTATATCAGATTAATGTTGAGAGATAAAGTGATAACTTAAGCCGATTGCTCACGAGCCATAAGTTAGCGGTACTCTGTCAGGAGGTTCTGGGTTCGATTCCAACAAAGTACCAGTTTGTTATACCATTATGAAATTCTCAGCAAAAGCAGGGAGCCTGCAAATTTACTCGAAAACCGGCCATAACCTAGAGCCCACTACGCGCGTCCTAAAAATGCATTCTGCTTGCTCCTTCGAGCCGCGAGGATACAAGTGATGGTGTCAGTAAAGCTAACAAACTGTCCGAACTTTCAGAGCGTTCGACGCACAAATCACAAGCAGGAAGAAACGGTCTGCATCGCATGAGATGTACTGGACCAGCTATCAACCTTTGGACGATATCATAGACTGGTTCCAGCATCTAGCTCGTACTCACAGTAACATTGTTAGTCTAATCACAGTTGGACAAACTTTTGAAGGTACTAATAATGATAGATACACCATGCACTTACATACAATTCTTATTTCATTTCATCATGCGAATATTTCTATATGTCATAAGTAGCAAAAACATGAGACATTTTGGTCTGAAAACGAATTGAAACAATCAATGTGTATGGTTAATTAAAAATACTACCTACTTAAGACCTATAATAAGTTCTTAACAGTCGTACAATACGTGAGTGTCCACTGTCCAGATTTAATTTAATTTATCTTGATGTTGATATCAATTTGTTGCTCCATAAAATATTCTGTTGTAGATAGATTTAATCAGAAGTGGTAATAATAATTCTTTTTATTTATGGCGTATAACATAAGCTTCAACAGTCAATAGGTTAAATACATGTATAATGTGTCATTTCATTTCAGGACGCAACATAACAGGTATCAGAATTTCTAGAAGACAAGGCAGACGTGCTTTTGTCCTGGATGGAGGCCAGCTCGGAGCTGACTGGCTCTCTCCAACTGTCGTCACTTACATTGTCGATCAACTCGTTCGTGGAGAAGACCCTGAAGCTTTAGCTGCTTCCGAAAATTATGATTGGCATATTTTCCCCATCATCAATCCTGATGGACATGAGTTCACGCAAAATTCTGTAAGTCTTTTGTAGTTTTCATTTATTTATGTTAGAAATATATCGAGTTATTGAAATATTAAGATCTAGTAACGACGGCTAGACTCCAGCCTGTGAAACGAAAGTCCGCGGGTTCGATCCTCGCACCGAGACAAATTGTAATCCTCTATAATCCGAATAATATTATAGTCCTCAGTCATATTAAACTGGTTCAATCGTTCGTTGGTATATCCAACGATGCTTTGGAAAAAACCTTACACTTAAAATGGCATAAAGAAAAGAAAAAAGCTAAATCTAAATCTCGTCTGAGATAAATTTAATGAGAAATAAATTGTAGATAATTTATGCTATGATACGTTTAGAGAACATTTTCTTAATATCTGGAAATGTTATATTTATTTTTTATTAATATTGAATTTTTTAAGGTAAGACTATGGGCCAAGAACAGAAGACCTATTAATACAGGAGCTGTTGGCGTTGATCTGTCCAGGAACTGGAATTCTCAATGGGGAAGTAAGTTTGGATTTTTTATATTTTTATTTAATCTTAAACCTTTGTAATAAGATACTATTTCAAAAATTAAAGAGCGTATACTACCTATTTATCACATCTGTATCGTGCATGTGATAATCTTTTAGCCAGAAAAGAACTCATTAAGGGTTGCGTGAATCATTCACGTTATAAATAAGTATATTTTGAATTAGTTTAGTTTCTTTTAACTCTTTTAACACTTATACATATCTTTAAAAAAAACTATGGGTTATGTATACACAATCATCATCAGCCCAAATACGTCCCACTGCTGGGCACGGGCCTCCTCTACGACTGAGAGGGTTTAGGCCTTAGTCCACCACGCTGGCCTAGTGCGGGTTGGCGAAATTAAGAAATTCCTAAGAACTTTTTAGGTGTGCAGGTTTTATCATGATGTTTTCCTTCACCGTTAAAGCAAGTGATAATTCATTGTGAATACACACATAACTTCGAAAAGTCAGAGGTGTGCACCTGTTTTTTTTTTTTTTTTTTTTTTCCTACGGGGAAAATCCTATTTACGGACGGTGTGTCGGACTCACCGGCGCCTTCCGACCCAGCATGGAGAGGTGTGCACCTGGGGTTTGAACCTGCGACCGTCGAAATTCTCGACCGCGCGCCTAAACCTCGAGGCCATCACTGCTTATATACTTGTATACACAATAAGTGAATATACCTATTTATTTCAGTTATTGGAGGTAGTTTCGAAGCCACAGCAAACAATTACATTGGCCCAGGACCGTTCTCTGAAGATGAAACTAGATCGTATTCAAGATACATTGAAAGCGTGGGTCATAACCTCATCGGCTACTTGACTTTTAAATCTTTCGGCCAGAGACTACTGATACCCTTCGCCCACTCTACTGAACCTATGTACAACTACGATGATATGGTAAGTATTACTTACTGTTTTTTTCCGAAATTCCATATTATGCGAAATTTTAGCATTCAAAGCAATGTTTTTCCCCATTTTTGCGACATTCTTCATTGATGCAATGCTTCTATTGGTCGATATATTATACTACAGCCCTCCTATGTTTAATGACTAATCAATTTAAACATACTTTTGAAATTCGAACTAGATGTTCCTGAGTTAGTAAGTTCGACCAAAAAACAAAAATATTCTTCACCTTTATAATATTTGTAAAGATTATTAGAAGTAATGGAGATTTAATTAAAGAAATATTATAATCCAAAATTGTTATCAGAAAGTAGTTAGTAGTTGTCGTAGTCAGCGAATTAGCAAAAAGCCGGCCTTTCGTGCTGCAAGTTGATTAAACCTTGGATGTACTATCTACAAAGGTATAGAATACATACATACATAAACTCACGCTTGTATTCCCCGAAGGGGTAGGCAGAGGTGCATTTCTGCACCCACATTTCGCCAAGTATGTATCAGTCCCACGTAATAGGGGGCGAGCCTATTGCCGTTTTTCGGGCACATCTCCAGACTCCGTGCTGTTACCGAGAATTTCCTAATGGAAAAACCCAATAACACTTTGCCCGACCCGGGAATCGAACCCAGGACCTCTAGATCGCACGGCACATACTTATACCGCGAGACCACGAGGCAGAATAGAATACAATATTTGTGTCATTTTAAATTTCAGCTTACAATTGGCAGGAGAGCGATGGGATCGCTTTCTGTGAAATATGGAACGCAATACTTAGTCGGTACTTCTAGGACAGTTTCAAGTAAGCTAAGTTTATTCAATTGTAAATGTGGGTGCTTATATATTTATTAGTACTTATTTTTATTATCTGAATAAGTTTAGATTTAAATTTAATGTTTCATCATATACATCATCAGCCCAAATACGTCCCACTGCTGGGCACTGGCCTCCTCTACAACTGAGAGGGTTTAGGCCTTAGTCCACCGCGCTGGCCTAGTGCGGGTTGGCGGACTACACACCTAAGAAATTCCTAAGAACTTTTAGGTATGCAGGTTTTATCACGATGTTTTCCTTCACCGTTAAAGTATTAAGTATTAAGTTGTGAATACACACATAACTTCGAAAAGTCAGATGTGTGTGCCTGGGGTTTGAACCTGCGACCGCCGAAATTCTCGACCGCGCGCCTAAACCTCAAGGCCATCACTGCCTCAACTCGTATTGGTTACGATTTTTTTTTCATTTTATTTCATTAATCCATCTTATGTAAATCTAAAATTATATATGCAATTTGATAAGCCTTGTGTATCTTTTTTCTTACTTTAAAAATCATAGCTGTCTTTATACAAATATCAATAATTAGTATATTTTTTCCAGCTGGCACAACTGGTACGTCTGATGACTGGGTTAAGTACCGTTTCAACCCTCCAATCGCCGGCACGTTCCTCCTTCGAGACCTTGGCACTTGGGGCTTCACTCTACCAGTAAATCAAGTTCTCCCATCATGCGAGGAGACCTTCGACGCCCTGATGGCGATTATCAGAGAAGCCCGATTCATTAATGTACTTTAATTGTATCGCGTTGTGAAGATACAAGGAGTTTTGTATATTAAAGTAAAAGGAGATGTTGACTAGAAATTACTGAGTTTTTGTTCGGTATTTTTTTTGTTGATAATAAAGCCTATATTACCTCAATTTGTATTTTATTTGCCTGCCTCGTGGTCTCGCGGTACAAGTATGTGCCGTGCGATCTAGAGATCCTGGGTTCGATTCCCGGGTCGGGCAAAGTGCTATTGGGTTTTTCCATTAGGAAATTCTCAGTAACAGCACGGAGTCTGGAAATGTGCCCGAAAAACGGCAATAGGCTCGCCCCCTATTACGTGGGACTGATACATATCTGGCGAAATGTGGGTGCAGAAATGCACCTCTGCCTACCCCTTCGGGGAATACAGGCGTGAGTTTATGTATGTATGTATGTATTTTATTAATTCTCACACTGTTTCTTATGAAACGAACTGAAAGGAAAAGTTTTACTGTTGCGTTTTGTTTCATCCTTGTCATTTTCATAATGTTTTCGGCAGGTCAATAAAGCAGGTAACTACGATATTTAGGAGATGTAGGGTATCGGGACTTAATTATGCTCGTTGAGCCACTGGAAGATTTACCAAATTTACCTTTTTTTATCTGGTATATAGCAACCATCTATACCTAATGGTAAGAGCAGTGCCATTCATTTACGATGTGGACTTACTAAAAGAATTCTACTAAAAAAATCAAAGGAAAATTGTCCCAAGTAATTTTTGATGTTACCCAGTAGTCAACTTCGGCAAACCCCAGGCACACACCTCTGACTTTTCGAAGTTATGTGTGTATTCACAATGAATTATCACGTACTTTAACGCTGAAGGAAAACATCGTGATGAAACCTGCACACCTAAAAAGTTCTTAGGAATTTCTTAGGTGTGTAGTCCGCCAACCCGCACTAGGCCAGCGTGGTGGACTAAGGCCTAAACCCTCTCAATGGTAGAGGAGGCCCGTGCCCAGCAGTGGGACGTATATGGGCTGATGATGATGACCTTTTTTTATCTGGTATATAGTAACCATCTATACCTAATGGTAAGAGCAGTGCCATTCATTTACGATGTGGACTTACTAAAAGAATTCTACTAAAAAAATCAAAGGAAAATTGTCCCAAGTAATTTTTAATTTAATTTTGATGTTACCCAGTAGTCAACTTAGTGATACCACTGAAATCTGGTCGTCGAAATAAAGAAATGCTATTGTTTCATTCGGTGTTGAGTAGGCGCACTTTGGAAGCGTTCTAAATTGTATCCGCTTATCTAGCGACAACGGACTCAAGGTGCTAAAATCTCCAGAAACAAAAGTGCGTCGCAATCAGAATCAGCCTGTGTACAACCAGTTACATAAATGTGTGTCGATTTTTTAACGAGCCTCTACTTTGTTTCAACTACGCTGCCCTTCTTACTAGGTGCCAGTGTGCTCATTTACCGGGTATTTTAAAAAAGGAAAACTAAAACAACGAAGTATTTTATCCGGGCAAAAATTAGGTACCTAATTTCCTTCTCCGGCTATTTCTTGAAGACAAATAGATGTAATTTATTTATGTAGGTATATTTTAGACGAGCTGTTTTCTAACGTTCCATTTGATTCATCAACATCATGATTACACATTCATCATCATCATTATTATATGGTATACGTCCCATTGCTGGGCACGGGCGTCCTCTACAAATGCGAGGGGATAGGCCTTAGTCCACCACGCTGGTCTAGTGCGGGTTGGATTTGATTACTATATAAGTACATATATCGAGATATACATATAACGAAGCAAAACTAATAATGTCATGCTTGGTTTTCGGCTCGGTAGATATTTGATGCCATAAGAAAAATAAATAGGCGGGCGAAAAACATTTTATTAGCTGGCTTAAAGCAGTCCTTGATAAATGGTATCTCTAAAATATACGGCACTATTAATTGGTGATAATAAAAATTATCAATAGACGTAAAGATAAAGTGGACCAATTTCATCGCCCTGGACATTATTTATGGTGATATGTTATTTATCCTTCTCCGTTAAAGTTATCGTCATCGTGATGAAACCAGCACACGTAAAAGTACTTAGGAATTTCTTAGGTGTGTAGTCCGCCAACTCGCACTAGGCCTGCGTGGTGGACTAAGGCCTAAACCCTCTCAAAATTCCTACGAACTTTTAGGTGTGCAGGTTTCATCACGATGTTTTCCTTCACCGTTAAAGCAAGTGATAATTCTTTGTGAATACAAACATAACTTCGAAAAGTCAGAGGTGTGTGCCTGGGGTTTGAACCTGCGACCGTCGAAATTCTCGACCACGCGCCTAAACCTCGAGGCCATCACTGCTACTAATGCTAATGTATTCATATCTGCTGGAATAGCGATTTAACACTCCCAACTCTTTTACTATTATGTAGAGTGATTTATATAATTGAATCGATATATCGAATTTACTTTAGCAAACTGGACTTTATGTATAAATGAGGTGGGATGATGATGGACAAACCGACACAAATTGGGTTCGGGCTCCAAACATGAGAGATTCTCTACATTAATCTGCTTTTTTCTACCTTGATGATCCAAAAGTTAATAGAACTCAGCAAATTATGTTTTAGTGTTTAAAAAAATGTCAGGATGTAGAACAATCAGAAAAAAGTGGACTATAATAATATAATTGTAAAAATAACTTTACAACCGAGGAATATTGGAAGAGGACACTTTTCATACATATCTTGCGATCTATTGTTTACGTACATGTACAATGTACATACATAAACTCACGCCTGTATTCCCTGAAGGGGTAGGCAGAGGTGCATTTCTGCATCCACATTTCGCCAAGTATGTATCAGTCCCACGTAATAGGTGGCGAGCCTATTGCCGTTTTTCGGGCACATTTCCAGACTCCGTGCAGTTACCGAGAATTTCCTAATAGAAAAACCCAATAACACTTTGCCTGACCGGGAATCGAACCCAGGACCTCTAGATCGCACGGCACATACTTGTACCGCGAGACCACGAGGCAGTCGATCTATTGTTTAAACCAAATAAATCCAGATAAATACTAAATACATGAATTATCAGCCTTGTTTTAATGGTTCTTTAATCATCAGGGCAATATACCAATTACGTTATTACTTTACAACATTATATATTTCACAATTTCAATTTTTTTGTCACTTGAAGTAAAACAGTGTAAAGAATAGCACCTAAAAATGATTTTACGTAAAATATTTCTAACTTTACTTCTAATAACAACTGTGTCATGCGAAAAATTTCGTTTCGACAACTACACGCTGTACAAAATATTGCCAAAGAGTTTAAATGAGATCAAACTACTACAAAATCTTTATGATGATGTGAGGTTCGACTTCTGGAGGGACCCAGTACCGTCTACTGAATACGTGTCAGTCGTGTCAGCTCCTCAGGATAAGGGTGATCTAGAAGGTTACCTTAAGAGGAACGATATAGCGTTTGAAGTCGCTATGCAGAACATACAGGAGTAAGTTATAGATTTTCTTAATATTCATTGTCCTGAGGGTTAATAATAATAAATTTATTTTAAAATAAAAGCAAAATTGTGAACGAGCCATATCCAAAAGTTGATGATAATAGAAGTTGCAATGGATGTCCTATTATGATCCAATTTAGCAGCACATTCAAAAATGTGTGTTTAAGGTTTGATGATTTAACTTCTCTCTGTATGTGTTTATGTTTTATTGAAAAATGTAATGAAAACTTAAAATACGTAAGATATTTTTTTTTAAATTAGATCCGTCATAATTCTCATAACTATAGGAAGGTAGTTTTCAGTTAAGAATACTTATGTAAATTATTGAATGAAATTAGGTTGACTGTTAGAGAATGCCTTTGGCATTAAGTCCGCCTCTATACTTAATGTATAAAAAGCATAAATAAAATAAATAAATTAATAATGTTGCCTCTTTTAGTGCTATAGACAAGGAAAGGGTTGGTAAATACACTAGAAACAATGTGCGGAGTATGAGATGGGATGTGTACTACGATTTAGATGAAATCAACGCTTGGTTAGATGATTTAGCAAGGGCATACCCATCCATAGTAAATATCGAAATAGCTGGAACGTCTTACGAGGGTCGTGAAATTAAAGGCATTAGAATATCCCATGGAGAAGGAAGAAGAATCGTTTTTGTCGAAAGTGGCATTCATGCGAGGGAATGGATAACTCCTGCAACCGTCTGCTATCTCATAAATGAGCTCCTTACCAGCACTGATGAAGAGACCGTGGCCGCAGCCCATGATTTTGATTGGTACATATTCCCCGTCACTAATCCTGATGGTTTTGTCTGGACTCATACTGACGTAAGTAGCAATTTTTTATTAATCTTACTTCATCATCATCATCATCAGCCGATATACGTCCCACTGCTGGGCACGAGCCTCCTCTACAACTAAGAGGATTTAGGCCTTAGTCCACCACGCTGGCCTAGGGCGGGTTGGCGGACTACACACCGAAGAAACTCCTAAAAACTTTTAAGTATGCAGGTTTCATAACGATGTTTTCCTTCACCGTTAAATTACGTTGTAATTCATTGTTAATACACACATAACTTCGAAAAGTCAGAGGTGTGTGTCTGGGGTTGGAACCCGCGACCGTCGAGATTCTCGACCGCGTGCCTTAACCTCGAGGCCATCACGACTTTAATCTTACATGTTCAAGTGAAATATTATTTGTATTAAGAATATTATTATTTGTATTATTTTTTTGTATGAATTTATGTGTACAATAAAGAGTTAAATAAATAAACATTCCAAAACATTTACCATCTACCTACTAGGATTAAGTTTCATCAAATAACGCTTTATTGGTATAAATAGATCAAGAAAAATAATTTTAAATATAGATTAAACTATATTTTCATTTGCAATAAAGTAAATATTTCTACTCGTATAGGTGATAACTCCTATAGTCTTGTATGATATTTATCTCAAGATGTGCTACAGTTATTATTATTGACGTCACATAACCCAGACTTATTAATGTAAAATATAATAAAATTCATTTTAATTTATATACATATTAGTGGATAGTAGAATCTTTTGCCCTTCAATGGATATAAAACCCTTGACTTCTCTTTTTAAAGATCGCTTCATGTCACCTTTAACAGAGGCTGGGACAAATATATGTACTTAGTATATATACTATATATATTTTATATTCATAATAACATTGTTGTTATCCTTTCTCAGTTTAGATTATGGCGTAAAAACAGACGTCCCGTTGGTTCAGAATTCGGTATAGATTTGAATAGAAATTGGAACAGTAACTGGCTGGGTAAGTTTTTTATAAAGATTTAGTTAATTTATTGTAAGTAGTGATGGCCTCGAGGTTTAGGCGCGCTGTCGAGAATTTCGGCGGTCGCAGGTTCAAACCCCAGGCACACACCTCTGACTTTTCGAAGTTATGAGTGTATTCACAATGAATTATCACTTGCTTTAACGGTGAAGGAAAACATCGTAATAAAACCTGCACACCTAAAAGTTCTTAGGAATTTCTTAGGTGTGTAGTCCGCCTACCCACACTAGGCCAGCGTGGTGGACTAAGGCCTAAACCCTCTCAGTTGTAGAGGATGCCCGTGCCCAGCAGTGGGACGTATTTGGGCTGATGATGATGATGATGAGTTAAATTATATATTAATTGGGCCACTATCACGTAACGTCCTGTGTCTAATTTAGTTT
This sequence comes from Hemaris fuciformis, assembly GCA_907164795.1. Lineage (NCBI taxonomy): Eukaryota > Metazoa > Arthropoda > Insecta > Lepidoptera > Sphingidae > Hemaris > Hemaris fuciformis. Next base: position 11,411,534 of record OU015450.1, on the reverse strand, counting down.
TTGAATAAAATTTTAATAAACGTAATGAGATATCTTAATTCATTCTATAGCATTAAATATGCAGGGGAACTTAGTACATAAAAGCCAATTTTTTTACATTATATCCATTTTTTAACAGTGCAAGGATCCTCCATCAACCCTGCTTCAATAAATTATGCTGGCCCAGGACCATTCTCCGAGCCTGAGACCAGACATTTGGCCGCATACATGAGAGCCCTTAGCGACCGGATAGACTTGTATCTGTCAATGCATTCCTCTGGTCAACTTCTATTGATACCTTTTGGAAATACTACGGAGCCTTTAGCCAATTATCATGATGCAGTAAGTATAATCATGATATTATGAAGACCATGCCGTTGTAATTTTTTGTTAAGATAATTCTTTGAAAAGTTACACTTCAAACTTACTTATAAATACGCCAGCTCAGTGGACTGGTGCCCAAACTGCCTTAAAAAAATATCTTTATTTTTAGTTTAATGGAAAAAAACCATACGGAGATTTTTTTCTGGTAGTGATTTTTATACCTTTACTTCTTCAATAAACGTCCAGACCAAATAAAGGGCCTTAATGTTCAAGCACTTTGGTTAGGGATGGCCAAAAAATATCGATATATTAAAATATCGAAACTAAACTTCTAAAAAAAAACAAGAGCTACATGGGTAATCACGTAGTCGGTAAAAATATCGATATTTTGTTAAATTATCGAAAAGATATAAAACAATATTTTAAAAAATATCGATACGATACACATATATCGATATTTTTTTTCATTTGCCCATCCCTATTATAGTTATTTACATATTGTATTATTTCATTGCTTAAAATATTTAGTATAGTTGAGCAAACTAGATTATGAAAAATAAATCACTTTAAAAAATCATTTTATATAAGAAAGTCGGCTCTGCATCTGTATGTGTTTATTCATATCGTATGTTTTCTTCGCATACTATTCTTAATATCGAGCCATTACCACCAAATTATCGTAAGCAACACTTTTGTCGAAAATGCGTTTTTTATCAAACTACTACTTTAAGCCGTAACGGACCCGCCCCTGTCGAAATTTCCCCAACAAAGAAAATCGTTATCAAGTTATAGCAAGTACCAAAATTATCGTGAACACATATTTTCTTAAAGCCTTATCGTAAGCGACAACAAGCATTTTCACCTTACGTACCTTGCGATAGCTTTTTTGTAGCGCAAGCGATCCTACTTGTTTACTGAAGATGATCAAATTCATATTCTTTAAAACTATTGGGGATTAGTGTGTGATATCATGGTCACTTGAACATAACTAAATAATACAAAATAAACCAACTAAAATATAGTATACTAGTAGATCCTCCATTAGTTATAGGTATTCTTAATGCAAATATGCGGTAAAATCAAAGGAAATGTAAAATAAAACCTTAATAAAGTTGCTGCGTCTGTTTCCAGGTCAATATTGGAAGGCGGGCGATGGGAGCCCTTTCTGTTAGATACGGTACTGAATACACAACTGGGAACGTCGCCGAAGCTATTTGTAAGTACAAGATGACGTTTGGTTTATTTCTGTTTTGATCTTTCATACTCTTTTGTTGAGTGAGGAAATGTGTTATATTAAATAGGGGAATCTGAAATAAAACTACAAACATAAATATATAATAATATGACTATACTAATATAAATTAAGTCGAATTATTTAAGAGAGGCGATAATCTCCTGCAACAGAATTTGATAATGTTACATACTTACATTATCATTTAAATAATTTGAAATAATTGAATATATTTCATTCCTATTACAATGGAGGATCTTAGATTGCAAGACCTTATAAATGCAAGACTCATGATCAAGATCATGAAATACTCAGAATATGTCTGATGTCATAAACAGCTACAGTAGAATCGTCCCTCGGTCTTTTTTAAAAGTCAGTAAACTTCCTAGACCTCAAATATTTAAGAAAAAAATATATAAAACAGCTGTGGCATCGGGAGGGCCTTTTCGTTTCAGTTCCTGAATTCATTTTTTTTAAATAAAAGTCTCAGTCGCAGCACCGGGTCTGGAAAAAAGGCCGGTAAACGCCAACCGTCTCTCTCCTTATAACGTGAGAATTAAAACAAATTGACGTGACGACTTCGAGGTTTAGGCCGCGTTCGAGTAAAAATCTCGACGGTCAGGGGTCCGAACCCCAGGCAAACTTTGACTTTTCGAAGTTACATATGGTGTGTCTTCATAGTGAAATAGCACATATCTTAACGTAGAATGAAAACATCGTGAAGATACCTGCGCGCTTATAGTTCTTAGGTATTTCATAGGTATGTAGTCCGCCAACCTGCACTAGGCCAGCGTGGTGCACTAAGACCTAACCCCACTCAGTCATTGAGGAGGCACGTGCCCAGGTGTGGGATGTATATGGGCTGATGATGAAACTAAATTGCTAAAAAGTGTGAAGTATCAATAAAATATAAATCTTTTTCAGACTACGCCACAGGCATCACCGTGGACTGGGTGAAAGAACACCTCCATGTGCCTTTGGTCTACTGCTACGAACTCCGTGATAGAGGAACTTTCGGCCATCTTCTCCCACCAGAGCAGATCTTGCCAACTAGTGAAGAGACTATGGACTCCATTATCGATCTAATTCACCAGGCCAAAAGATTTGGGTACATGAGTAGTGGAAACAACCTAAGAGTTTCCATCCTTATGACTTTGGCATTGACTGTTATGTACTTTGTAAGATTATTGTAGAAGTCATTAATTAATAACAGGAATAAATTATATTTACGTATTTAATTTTGGTATTATTTTCGGTTTTAATTGACGTTTAATTGAAGTTTCTCTACAACTGAGAGGATTTAGACAGTCCACCACGCTGGCCTAGGGCGGGTAGACGGACTACACACCTAAGAAATTCCTAAGAACTTTTAAGTGTGCAGGTTCATCACGATGTTTTCCTTCACCGTTAAGGTACGTGATAATTTATTGTGAATACACACATAACTTGAAAAAGTCAGAGGTGTGTGCCTGGGGTTTGAACCCACGACCGTCAAGATTCTCGACCGCGTGCCTAAACCTCAAGGCCAACACGGCTTACGGCTCTTTTTTCGCTTAAAATGACCCTTAGAAGAAGCTCATAGAACGCCTTAGCGTTCCATTGCAGCACCTCGGAGAAACCTTAAAGGAGAATTGTGCCCAGCCTTTCATCTCGGCTACCAGGAACTATTCTCCATCAGTATTGTTGTTTCGGCCGACCAACCTTAATCGATGTGTCTGATATACTGGCAATGATGATGACATAAAAATTATCATCTTTTACTACCACTCCATATCATTACAATATATCAATTAAATTATTACTTTACAACGGTATATATTTCACAATTTCTACTTTACAATTAAGATCACTTGTACTACAAAAGTGAACGCGATCAGACCTGAAAATGACTTTTAAAGAAATATTAGCATTAATATTATTAGCAACAATCGCGTCTTGTGAAAGATTTCGCTTCGACAACTACACGTTGTACAAAATATTACCGAAGAGTGTAAATGAGATCAAACTACTACAAAACCTGTATGATGATGTGAGATTCGATTTCTGGAGCGATCCAGTACCGTCTGCTGAATATGTGTCCATTGTGACCGCACCTCAAGATAAGGGAGAACTGGAAGGTTATCTTCATAGAAATGATATAGCGTTTGAAGTCGCTATGCAGAACATACAAGAGTAAGTGGAATACTTTTTTATATACATATATGTTTAGCGTTTATTGTATATTTTGTTAATAATTTAACCATATATTGATAAGAGACTATGAAAATAGTCGTACGAAAAATTATTACGTTTTTAATAACGAATACGTTAAGAAACATGATGCATACTTATTAATATTTTTACACAGTGCCAAGCAAATGTATTAATTTGCTTCAACTTTCAGCGCTATAGACAAGGAAAGGGTTGGTAAATACACTAGAAACAACGTACGGAGTATGCAGTGGGATGTTTACTATGATTTAGACGAAATCAATGCTTGGTTAGATGATTTAGCTAGAACCTACCCATCCATCGTAAACATTGAAATAGCTGGGACGTCCTACGAAGGTCGTGAAATTAAAGGCATTAGAATTTCACATGGGGAAGGAAAAAGAATAGTTTTTGTTGAAGGTGGCATTCATGCGAGGGAATGGATAACTCCTGCAACCGTCTGCTATCTTATAAATGAGCTCCTCACTAGCAGTAATGAAGAGACAGTGGCCGCAGCCCGTGATTTTGATTGGTATATATTTCCTGTCACTAATCCTGACGGGTACGTCTGGACTCATACTGATGTAAGTAGCAATTTTTTATTGATCCTACATGTTCAAATGAAATATTATTTGTATTAAGAACTTTCCAAAAAAAAAATGCCATCTATGATGAAACACCATCTACCAGGATTGAGATTTCGTCAGATAAAGCGTTGAGCAAGAAAAGTTATTTCAAATATAGATTAAACTATATTCTTATTTGGATTCATTTGGATATGGATAGTGGTAATTTAATAGAAAGATTTGATTAGTGTTTTAATTAAAGGAAACTAACTTCCATTATAAACTGTTTATGCTTAATCATGGCAAAGTCTCAGACTCAGAGCGATCAGTTGTGGGTCACACAAAAAATTGTTTCCATCGTTATTCCAACAACCAAGAACGTGTAAAAAGTTTCTGAGTACTATTTTTAAATACTTCTTTCTTCCTCAGTTTAGGTTATGGCGCAAAAACAGACGTCCCGTCGGCTCAGAATTCGGTATAGATTTGAACAGAAATTGGAACAATAACTGGCTGAGTAAGTTATTTTAGAAATTAAAGTACCTACTCCGTGAATTAAAACATGAATGAAGCCAGTAGTGCGATCCCGAGTGTTTTTTTTTTTGAGAAGATAAATCATGATGTAAAACCATGGTATGAGTAGATTTTTTATTACAAATCAATTTAAATATAAGCTCTCTGTGAAATCTATCTAAAGTTCTTAATGTTCAAAAATAATTTTTAAATAAATATTTTATAAAACGGAGAAAAACATTAACCTTTCGTGCATTTTTAAAGAACATTTTTAAAATTCGGAGCTTCGTCGGTTATATTTTTAAATATACATACATCGTACCATGGACACTGTAAAAGAGCATAGTTGATGATCAATACAAACTAATTAAATAACTTTGTTTCCCAACAGTTGAAGGATCGTCGATTGACCCATCCTCCAATACTTATGCAGGCCCGGGGCCTTTTTCTGAACCGGAGACCAGGCATTTGGCAGCCTACTTAAGAGCGTTGGGCGATAGGATAGATTTGTACCTAGCCATGCACTCATCTGGTCAACTCCTATTGTTGCCTTTTGGGAATACAACCGAGCCGTTGGCGAATTATTACGATGCGGTAAGTTTCTCATAAAAATAAAATTTTAGAGACAAAACCTTTCGCATAACAAATTGACGGGTCGTAAAATTCTGTAATAAATTATTCAATTCACTTTATAGTGACTTTATGTAGTGACACTCGTACTTGTTTTTCAAATTAAAGTCTGAGTTGATCACCAAACAACAAATAAATCACGACGTCACAATATTAGGCCGCGGTATGATCGATCCGGTACCACTTAAGCAAATTCCAATATGAGCAACACATGAGAATTGAGGGTAGGGATAAAAAACCTAAAAAAGCAGTGATGGCCTCGAGGTTTAGGCGTGCGGTCGAGAATCTCGGCGTTCGTAGGTTCAAACCCCAGGCACACACCTCTGACTTTTCAAAGTAATGTGTGTATTCACAATGAATTATCACTTGCTTTAACGGTGAAGGAAAACATCGTGAGTAAACCTGCACACCTAAAAGTTCTCACATAATGTCACGCCTGTATTCCCCGAAAGGGTAGGCAGAGGTGCATTACTGCACCCACATTTCGCCACGTATGTATCAGTCCCACGTAATAGGGGGCGAGCCTATTGCCGTTTCTCGGGCACATTTCCAGACTTCGGGCTGCTCCTATCTCCTAACCTAATATCACTTTGCCCGACCCGGGAATCGAACCCAGGACCTCTAGATCGCACGGCACATACCTACTAGTACCGCGAGACCACGAGGCAGTCTAAAAGTTCTTAGGAATTTCTTAGGTGTGTAGTCCGCCAACCCGCACTAGGCCAGCATGGTGGACTAAGGCCAAAACCCTCTCAGTTGTAGAGGAGGCCCGTGCCCAGCAGTGGGACGTATATGGGCTGATAATGATTGATGATGATGATGATAAAACCTAAAGCAGGGCGAGTGTACTTGTGATAATATGATACGCTTGAATTAAGTAAAATTCCAGGAAATAAATGCAGTAGAACCTTAACAAGGTCGTTTCGTTTGAATTTCAGGTGAATATTGGAAGGCGAGCGATGGGAGCCCTTTCTGTTAGATACGGTACTGAATACACAACTGGGAACATCGCTGAAGCTATTTGTAAGTACAAATAGTACTTTATGGTTTAATTACTGTTTTTATCGTCCTGTTTTTATTCCTCTTTTAATCAATAGATTTCATAAGAATTACGCAAGAAGAAATAAATTGCGGAAATGGAGAAGTTAAACAACAATTTAAATAACACTCTCAATATAATAATAATATTTTTTTAGATCTCGCCACAGGCGCCTCTGTGGACTGGGTGAAAGAACACTTGCGTGTGCCTTTGGTCTACAGCTTTGAACTCCGCGATAGAGGAACTTACGGCCACCTTCTCCCACCAGAGCAGATCTTGCCAACTGGTGAGGAGACTACGGACTCCATCATCGATCTGATCTATCAGGCCAAGAGATTTGGATATATGAACAGTGGGAATAACTTAAGAGTTTCCTTCCTGATTACCGTTATGACTATTGTGATTTTTATGGATTATTTGTAGAAACAGATAAATAAGAAATAAATTATATTTGTGTTTTAAAAAAAATGTATTGATTGGAATACCTAAGTAATACCTAATAGTTTTCGCTTTCTTCTAGTATAATATCTTTTTCAATGTTTTTTCTTGCAAGATTACGGATACATTATTCAAAATAGCAATTTAAGAATACATGGAATTTTTAAAAGTATTTGATCACTTTGTTTTTGCGTGGGAATATTATCTCGTTGTCTATAAAGCCGTAAATAGTTCTAAAAGTTGTTTTGTTTTTTTATTATATAAGTAAGTGCCTCTTTTAAATTCAGACTAAAAACAAACAAACGATTCTCGTATTTTAAAATTTATTATCAATGGTATCAACTGGAATGGTTTAAATAGTCACTGGCTTGTGAACGACTTCGGTATATTATCAGTAAAATTTTAAATTGCATTTACAGACGGGTCTGATGAATTGGAAATATTTATAATACGATAGTTTATCAAGTATTTGAAGACTCGACGCCCGATGTAATGCCGATTTATCAAGATAATTTATTGTCATACTGATAGTCTTATGATATTGCTTTCTGATGCGATTTATATACTATTTAATTTTCCATAATTAACAGTTCACATTGTATATTAATGAGCAGTAATACAAATTATTGAAATGTTCAAAATAGTGATTTTAAGTTTAATGCTATGTCTGTGTGTTGCGGCCGAGAAATTCAGATTTGACAATTATACCCTTTATAAAATATTGCCCGAGAATGGTCTTCAAATAAAATTGCTTCAAAATCTACATGACAATGATTTGAGATACGATTTCTGGACGAGTCCCGGGACTGCGTCAGAGTTCGTGAATGTGATGTCAAGCCCTGAAAATAAACTGGATCTGGAGAGTTTCCTCAATAAAAATGGCATCAAATTCCAAATACCAATGAACAATGTTCAAGAGTAAGTACTGTTTAATTTGTTGCCGATTGACGATATTGATGTATTCGACAGCCCTGTGGTGCAGTTGGCTAGACATCAGCTTTCAAAACGAGAGGCCGCGGGTTCGATTCCCGCACCGAGACAAATGTTTGTGTGATCTAAAAATATTTGATTCGGGTCTGGGTGTTTGTGATACCGAAAAATCTCTCTTAGTTTCTAATACCCACGCTAAAAGGCCTATCTTAATGTGGGATCAGAACTATGTATGTGACTGTTAAGTGTATTTATTATTATTATATCATCTTTTTTTTTTTGGCGGTGTGTGTCAAAACGTATAGACGTGTCCATAAATGGACTGATTTTAAATTCACAATTTTAATTAATTTTCCGTATATTTATACTTTACGACTTCGTAAAAAAGTTGTGTATCACTCATAATGTGACTAAAACATAATTTATACACCACCTGCCGGCACATACACGGACAAAATCTAACGTAAAACAACAAATCTTACCTTAATCATTATGGCTCAACTGGCTGACATTCAGGAAGCACAGAGCAGGCTGGAGGACTGTTTTGCGACGAGGATGAGTGAACTTGAAGCTCAGCTTCAGACCGGAGTACCTGCTGAAGACACCGTTGCACGCGTAGCCGAGGAGTTTAGAACATTCAGAGAACTAATGTTCAATATGCTGCGGTTACTTCGACAACAAATCGTTGAGTGTGCGCGTTTACTTGACGGAATGGAGACCAGACATCGGCGTAAAACACTTCTTCTTCTGAGACACCCTGAATCTGATAAGGTTGACAATATTGCGCAAATCTTGGAGATATTTCACAAAAAGTTGGCGCTGACGAACATCTCATCGTCTCATATTACTAAATGTCACCGAATTGGGGCCCGCAACAAAGACCATCATCGGCCATTACTTGTGAAGTTTTCCGATTTTCAGCAAAGGTCAGATGTCTGGAAGGCTAAGTCCAAGCTGAAGGGTACTTCCTTATCCCTGAAGGAGTTTTTAACTAAGCCTCGGCAGCAGATTTTTGCTAAAGCTCGCCAACATTTTGGAATGCGTGCTTGCTGGACACAAGATGGTACCATTGTAGTGAAAATTGCAGATGACATCATGAAAATCACCACACTGGAGGAATACAACGCACTGTCACAAAAGCACAAAAAGGCAACAAACACCACAATGCATGCGACCAAACGCGGCACTGATCGCTCAGGGACCTCGAATTTAAACGCGAAACCGCGAAAAACTTAGCTTCATGCGAGTATACGAAACGCGTATATGTCAGTGCCATTCAAGTTGTGTACTGCGCTAGTCTTGTGTTTTTGTTTGTTTTTACTAATTTTATTATTTTTTTTCCATCTACCCCATATGTCACCGAGATATTATAGTGTTAATGTTGCGTTCAGAATCGTTGTTATGTAATTACGTTTTGTTTTTAGTTCTTCGTTATTATCGTTATTTTGTTTTATCGTTTTTTTTTTATATTATGTTCTTAAGTGTAATGGCTGGCGGGTGGTGCAGAGATTGAAGAAAACAATAGTTGGTACGTTTTATTATAATTATTTTTTTACTTTTATTTATGTATAAAATTTATTTTATATATTTTATTTTATAGTGTTTTTAAAGCTTGTTTTATCGATATATTATATTTAGCTTTACTGATGCTTCCTTCTATGTCCAATCAATACGGCTTTGGAACTCGCTCCCTTTGGAGATCAGGATGTGCTCAAACCGTGGTACATTTAAGCACAAGGTTCGTCAACTGCTGACTCGTGAAACTGCAGAATGTTCACAACTATAACTTACTGTCTATTTCTGTATAATATGTATCTATTTTATATTTATATGTATTTATATATGTTTATATGTATGTGTATTGCATGTTTTATATGTGTATTATATTATATGTATTTTGTCAATAGTACTGTTTTGATATTTTACACACCTGGCTCATCTCATCTCTGCATCACCGTAGGTTCGACTGGAAGAGAATGCCTTAGGCATTAAGTCCACCTATACAAACTTTGTATAAAGTGTAAATAAATTAATTAATTACATACATACATAAACTCACGCCTGTATTCCCCGAAGGGGTAGGCAGAGGTGCATTTCTGCACCCACATTTCGCCAGGTATGTATCAGTCCCACGTAATAGGGGGCGAGCCTATTGCCGTTTTTCGGGCACATTTCCAGACTCCGTGCTGTTGTTACTGAGAATTTCCTAATGGAAAAACCCAATAACACTTTGCCCGACCCGGGAATCGAACCCAGGACCTCTTGATCCCACGGCACATACTTGTACCGCGAGACCACGAGGCAGTCGATAAATTAATTAATTAATAATAATAGTGTTAATATATTGGGAACGAAATGATATAGAGTGCCAGACTTAATAAATTTTGAATTTAATCACCTAGGTTCAAATGCTAATACTAATGTCCTTCTAATATTATATTGAGTGTTAATCCAATGAAATTGAAGTGGTGTTAAAAAGAGAAAAAAACTCAATTGTGTCAGATACCCCATTACTCGTTGTTTAAATTTTGGAAGTTCTTATTTGAATACGATTGCCAATAATCACATAAAGACAAATATATGAAATTATAGACTTATGAGAACACAATCTGTAGAAGAGAATACATGCAAATTTTGCACACGTTAACGAACATTTTTAAGTATACGAATCATTAGATTATCTAGAAAATTATTTTTGATAAGTAAATACTTGTCTTAATGATTAACCGAAGAACAATTTTAATAACTTATTATGTAAAACAAATACGTAATGATAAAATGAATGACAAAATACCTTAACACAAAATATTGCTATGTAGACGAGGTAAAAACTGGTAGAAAATGTTTCATCATCATCATCATCATCATACGTCCCACTGCTGGGCACGGGCCTCCTCTGCAACTGAGAGGGTTTAGGCCATAGTCCACCAAGCTGGCCTAGTGCGGGTAGGCGGACTACACGCCTAAGAAATTCCTATGTTTACACTCAAAAAATTGTAGTACTTATTGATTGTATTAACCAATATTTAGGTAAATGATTTTGTTTACCGAAAGTTCGAATCCCGCTTTAAGATAAATGTTGTTTTTTTGACTGCCTCATAGTCTAGCGGCACCAGTAAGAGCCGTGTGATCTAGATGTCCCGGGTTCTATTATAGGGTCGGGCAAAGTGTTATTGGGTATTTAACCGATTGTGCCCGAAAAACGGCTATAGGCTCACCCCCTACTACATGGGACGAAAACAAAATTGGCGAAATGTGGGTGCAGAAATACACCTCTGTCTACCCCTTCAGGACACATGCGTGAAGTCATTTATATATGTATGTTTTTTTTTGTTTCCCGCAAATAAATAAATAAATAATTTATACACCCAACAGTCACATACATAGTTCTGACCCCACACTAGGATACAAATCCTGTGTCGTGGGTATCGGAAACTACGAGAGACATTTCGGTCTCACAAACACCCAGACCCGAAACAAATATTTGTGGATCACACAAACATTTGTCCCGGTGCGGGGATCGAACCCGCGGCCTCTCGTTTCGCAAGCTGGTGTCTAGCCAACTGCGCCACGGGGCTGTCAAAATTTATGTTACTGAAATAATTTGTGCATAATATCTTCTGATATTATTGAGACAATGTATGTAGTGTGTGTATTACCATTAGCAGAGAATATATCTGTTACGTGATTTCTATCAGACAATTAATTTTTACAGAGCTATTGACAAAGAGGTAGTAAAAACCTACGCTCGTGGAAACCTTAGGAGCATGCAATTTGATGCTTACTACGACAACGAAGAGATCAACGCTTGGATGAACGACCTGGCCAGATTGTATCCTTCTATTGTATCCCCTATCGTTGGTGGAACGTCCTACGAAGGTCGCGAGATCAGGGGAGTGAGAATTTCTCATGGATCTGGTAGAAGAATTATCTTCCTGGAAGGTGGAGCGCATGCCAGAGAATGGATATCTCCTGCGACTGTCTGCTTCATTCTGAACGAACTTTTGACTAGCCGGGATCCAGAAATAGTGGCAGCGGCTAGGGACTTCGATTGGTACATCTTCCCTGTCACCAACCCTGATGGTTATATTTGGAGCCACAATAATGTAAGAACAAATTTATTGTATTTATGTTGGTCCCGCGCCAGAAACAAGTCTGGCGATAGATAGGACCCGGGTTCGATTATCAGGAGGGCAGTGTTATCCAGGTTGTTTTAAAATATCAATAAACTTGCCGTCTAATACGTGGCACTTGAAAATAATTGGCGAAATATAGTGCGAACGACAATCAGACTACATATACACTTATACACTTATTTCAACTTTCAGTTCAGGATGTGGCGTAAGAACAGACGTCCAGTTGGTTCAACCTTTGGCGTGGACCTAAATAGAAATTGGAATAACAACTGGCTGGGTAATATTATGCCTTCTATTATTCTTTTTTCTGGTATGGCAGTGGTTGCATCTCGATATTTGTTATGTATATGGCCAAAAAAAAAGACTTTAAAAAATGTCAAGTTTTTTTGTTCAATGTTAAACTGACTTCATAAAACATATTGGAGAATATCTTAAACTTTACTATTGCTAAGTCAACTATAGAATCATAACTGTTATTAATTAATGTCAATCCCATTAGATCTATTAAAAAAAAACACAGGCACAGCGTTCGAGCTACGTTTAATCCGCCTGAAGCTCGGTCAAACGGGGATTAACAATATTGATAATTTTACGATTGCAAAAGTACCTACTGGTCTTTGATAATAATTATTGATACATTGTGATAGTGAAATAATTGATAATAGTTGATGATATATACATACGCTTAGGTTTAGACCTTGAGGCCATAACTACTTACTTTTTCTACAATAATTGCTGATTGACAAAATGTGCAATCGCGTTCGTAAGCCAAATTTATTTTTTTAGGAGCTCAATATTATTACATATTTTAATCTACGATTTTATATAGCGATAGTCAACTTACCGGATTATATAAGACAGGAATACAATTTGCTTTGTTGTTTTGTAAATATAACATATCAAATTAATACGAACTTGACGAAATAACCCAGGACCTCTAGATCGCACGGCACATACTTGTGCCGCGAGACCACGAGGCAGTCGGCACGGGTCGGGCAAAGTGTTATTGGGTTTTTCAATTAGGAAATTCTCAGTAGCAGCACGGAGTCTGGAATTGTGCCCGAAAAACGGCAATAGGCTCGCCCCCTATTACGTGGGACTGATACAAAACCTGGCGAAATGTGGGTGCAGAAATGCACCTCTGCCTACCCTTTCGGGGAATACAGGCGTGAGTTTATGTATGTATAACGAAATAACCTTTATACACATGAAATTAGGCAATTAATATTCATTATTTATTTCCTCAGTTGTTGGAGCTAGCGTAAATCCCCTAGCCGACAATTATGCTGGGCCAGGTCCATTCTCCGAGCCAGAGTCCAGATCTATGTCAAGATATCTGAGAACTATTGGAGACAGAATTGACTTGTATTTGTCATTCCACTCTTTCGGACAACTCCTGCTGCTACCTTATGGAAATTCTACTGCTGCTTACGACAATTATTCTGACGCGGTAAGTGGTACTCAGAGTGTATTGAAATCCAGAAAATCAACGTAATTTTGGTATTCACGACAAGCCTTGTGTTTAGAATTGTCATTCAAATAAATAAATCCTATAATCATATAAATAGTTTTCATTCCACACTAAGATTTTTGTGTCGTAGGTATCAGCACCTACGTGAGACTTTTCGGTCTCACAAACACCCAGACCCAGATAACAAAACCATGGCTCTTGTTACCACCAATCAATTTATATTTTTTTATAGATGAACATCGGTAGACGCGCCATGGGTGCTCTGTCTGTGAGATACGGTACACAATATACTACCGGAAATATTGCTGAAGCCATATGTAAGTGTTCATACATTTATTGTTATTTCATGCATAAATTGCTGATCTGATTTTGTTTAATAGTACTTTGAAAAATCACATCATCATGTATGGAGCCTCCTCTACAACTTAGAAGTTTCAGGCTTCATTCCACCACGCTGGCCTAATGCAGGTTGGCGGACTACCAACCTAAGAAAATTCTAAGAAATTTTAGGTGTGCAGGTTTCCTCGAGATGTTTTCCTCCGCTGTTAAAGTACGTGATAAGACATTGTGAATACACACGTAACTTCGAAAAGTCGATCGAAAGCGATCGCCGAGATTCGCGACCGCGCGCTCAAACCTCGAGGCTATCGCTACTTTAGCACATAGTCTACATACTTTTATTCCAAAAGATAATAAAGTTTTTAAATATTTAACAAAATCGACGTCAATAACAGCAATTCAAATCAGTCAGTTCCGTCAACCATTATAGAGGAAATAAATTCTAGTGAGTTAACAAATATCCATATTATTTCCAGACCTGGCTACCGGCGGCAGTATCGACTGGGTAAAAGGCCACCTTAGAGTTCCTCTGGTATACTGCTATGAGTCTCGCGATCGAGGACAGTATGGGTTCCTCCTACCTCCAGCGCAGATCTTGCCTAATAGTCAAGAGACAATGGACTCAGTAATTGACATGATCCATCAGGCCAGAAGGTTTGGATATATGACTGGCAGATAAATGTATACTTAATGGTATAGCTGTTTGTATCTTTAATATTAAAACTATTCAGCTTACTTTATTTATTCGTCATATTTTAATTGACTGGGGAATAAAGCGCACTTTACATATTTGTATATAAAGGTTTTTACTCAAATTTTGATTTTAGTTGCTTCCTGCTTAAAAATTATCTTCCTCTCTACACAATCACCAATCCTCTGTTTCACCATTAACCTTACTGTATAAAAGAGCATAATTATTCGACTTAAAGCCGAGAAAACACTTCACATAAGCATATTTGTACATAAAAGTAAGTAAATATTGAACAGGTTCTGCGATCAAAACAGCCCGAGCTTCTATTGACTGAGCTGCTGTGAAACACCATGTGAAGATTTAGCCGACGGCCATTAGATTATATGAGAGGCGGTCAGTGGATGTGGTTGCATCAGATGAACTAAATAAAAAATATTTGGAAATATGGGTGAATTAGAATATCATTGGAGAGAAAGACATTTCTGTTGATTAGTTATTAGTTTTTTGTGGGAATCGCACCCATAGCCACAAAGCCTACAAGGATAACAAAATACTGGGTGGTGCTAGCGTTTGTAATTCTTGTGACTTGGGTTTGAAAAAAATATTAGAGACTTTTGATTCCTACGAAAACACACGGTACACGAAGAAACATTTTTTAAAGTTTTTATCTACCTGTTTATTTTAAAATTTTAGTGGCAAATAAACGATACCTACTATGACGAGAAACTCAGGCTCATTTTGAACAAACATACTCTGGCACTAACACACGAGAATGCAGAAATGCACGTATACCTACAATTTCGGGGATTCTTGTGTTAAGGTTTATGTTTGTTCTTCATTCAACGGTTGCTAGTTTACATATGTTTTAAAACCGCATTTCTCGTTTTTTTATTAATTTAACATTAACGTATAATCCGATCCATGGAAGCAGTCTCGCGGTGGCGTTATCTCGATCGCAGCTCTTTGAGGCGCGCGCCCCGAGCCATTCGGAACCGCGCACCGATTCTTCCACCTTTGTGCGGATAAATTTATCAGCAGACATGTATTTTAAGTAAATTTAAATAAAACAGAACGTGTAAGGATTGTGGTGGACATTAATTACGTAATGGGCTTTCTAAATAAAGTAGTTATAAGTAAAGTTGTCTGCGATGTTTTGATAAGTGGAGCTTAAATTTAAGATGTGCTTGGTGACGTCGTAAGTCGTGATGGCCTCGAGGTTTAGGCACGCGGTCGAGAATCTCGACGGTCGCGGGTTCAAATCCCAGGCACACACCTCTAACTTTTCGAAGTTATGTGTGTATTCACAATGAATTATCACGTACTTTAACGGTGAAGGAAAACATCGTGATGAAACCTGCACACCTAAAAGTTCTTAGGAATTTCTTAGGTGTGTAGTCCGCCAACCCGCACTAGGCCAGCGTGGTGGACTAAGGCCTAAACCCTCTCAATGGTAGAGGAGGCCAGTGTCCAGCAGTGGGACGTATATGGGCTGATGATGATGATGATTGGTGGCGTAACGCGTCTAGACATCGTGAGTTAGATTTCTACGCAAAAATATGAGTATCTCAGTTATTTGATTATTTTTTAATTTTTGCATGCCTTTGAATGCTCCAAAGAAATATATTAAGTATATGAAGTTCACCGACCAGTACTAGGCCAACGTGATTGACTTAAACTACCCCAACTGTAATGGCACGTGCTTAACGAATATGTATTGTGATGATGGTATTTTTTTTATAAAAAATCTTAATAAGGTTAGCTATAGGACAGTGAAAAAATCTGTTCCGACATTTTGTAGATATCATGAAACAAAAAAGACAATTCTTTATTTTATATTGGAATATGTTTACGTTTTGTCATTTAGAACGGATTGTTCTGATACTGCGAACATATTTTATTCCTTTCGATTAGGATAGAAAATATGCAGATGTACCTAAACAGACTCTTATTTCCATATAAACTCTATTATATTATCTTATTTCCATATTTCAAATAAAATGTTTAAATTACTAGAATACCACACGATTATTGTAGAACGCGTGGTTTATTGTTAAAGCAACAGTTTCACGGCAAAGCACTCAACGGTAATGGATTTTGGCTGATATTAATTATTTTCACTGTTGCGTGCGCTCACTCGTGTTTCTAGAATTTTTGATGTGCAAAATTCAAACGTTCAGACTTGTGAGCAAATTTATGCTCTATAACGTTCAGTCAAAGTCTGTTTTCGAACGCTGATGACACAAGAGGAGATCCTACTATTTGTTTTAATTATTTTATGGTGTTTTAAATATATACAACGATACTTGAAGGTTTTTAGGTTTTTTGAAAGGGACAAGCTTTGCACGTTGTTTGCTGAGATATGGAGTGAAGTCTTTTTTGCCTTAAATTCAGAAAAAATATTTTATTTGTTTATTTATTTATTTATTTATTTATGCTTTTTACACATTGCGTATAAAGGCGGACTTAATGCCTAAGGCATTCTCTAACAGTCAACCTTTGGGTAATGCAGAGATAAAAGGTAGGTGCATAAACAGTGAAAAGGGTAAAATAAAATAATACAATAATAATGGAACAACTATATATATTTACATAAGTACACAGATAAGTAAATAATTATAGATAAATACAAATACACATACAATATAAAAATAAATATATATGCAATCTATAATATATACATACATACATAAAAAGAGGGGAAAAAATAATCAAACATCACACGTATTGTTTAGTTCATTACAAAACAGCTGCCGAACTTTCATTTTGAATGCCAAGCGAGTTGTAACCGACCTAATTTCGGGGGCAATTCGGGGGTAATGCAATATATTATGCATTACTGGGCCAATACAGTACAATTACAACAAAGTCACTACTGACATCGTGCCTCATCCACTTCACCCCATTTAATCACCTATCTCGTCTTTACTTCTAATATTCCGTCTCCGAGAGTCAGAGTTTCACAGAACATTTTTTAACAAAAAAGGAGAAGAATTCCTTTTTTACTCTATTATTTTTCTTTCGAGATGGACCATAATGCGTCTTTGAAAAGTTACAGTATCTTAATTTAATTTTATCTCTAAACAACTTTAAGGTTTCTGATATGTAAGCATCTCTTCTCTTTCAGCATAAAACATACAAAAATAGAGATTGCCAAAGATATGACTGACGATAAAGCCACCAGAGCAGTCGAAGTGCTATTCGATCTCACTGATTCATCATTCAATAAACATGGTACTACCCAATCGATAGTGTGTCCCGACATGCAAGCGACCATTGGCCGTCGCGCGGTTTCCGATAAATTTGCCACTACGTATTTCATACATATTTTATTGTAGCTTTGTTTGCGGCCAGTGTCCCAAATATGGGTGCGCTGCGCTGTTTCCACCTAGTTTTTGTTCTGGACACAGCAAATTGAATTTCAGCGTTGTCGTGTACTGGCCTGTTTTTTCCATTCCCACAGTGACATCGTTGGCCTAAAAACGAAATTTTAGTTGGCCACACTGTTGGCAAAAATGATTGTGAAATGTATTGCTGTGTACAGCTTTGTGCTGAATGTTTTGTTGTTGTTATGGGATAGACCTGAGCTGGAGTGTACTATTAACTCTTCTACAGCATCAAAGCGCAGTTGCTTAGAGTGGTTTTGGAGTATTTTTGCAGACAAATGTTGGTGTGATCTGTAAATGTTTGTGTTTGACAGTCCCGTGGCGCAGTTGGCTAGACTAGCTTGCGAAACGAGAGGCTGTGGGTTCGATCTCCGTATCGAGACAAATGTTTGTTTCGGGTTTGGTTGTTTGTGAGAGAAAAAGTCTCTAATATTTTCTGATTCCCACGACACAGGGCGTGTCCTAGTGTGGGGTTACAACTAAGTATGTGGGTGTTAGGTGTATTTATTTATGATTATTATTTATTTGCTGTGAGTTTTTTTATAGATTAAGGTATCTACGAGGCAGGGCGTATCTTCCGAATGAAGTTAAAATGTGATTATCTCCAGTATATTAAGATTTCATAGACGTTACGCAACTTCAAATTTCAATCCTTGAATTATGTTACTTTTCCATATTTTCTTATATATACATTTAAAAAATATTCCATTAGAACAGCCACAGGCATAAATCTAGGGTGGATTGCTTAAACAAATGTTAGTAAGTTATACCTTCCTACCTTATTATAAGTCAACAACATGTAGCCGACTTGTGAGAGATAGCCCAAATTATTCTCCACATCCAATGTAGAACTACTGTTAAAAATCTAAACTACATACACAGACATACGTAAAAATACCGGCAGCTCCCCTGCCTGCCCAATGAAGCGTGATAAACACAAATGAAAGAAGAAAAAACGCCAGTTGTTTATTTTTTGTCGGCCGTGCAATCTATACGGCCATTACTGTATCACTCCCGCATCGCTTCGTCATGTCTGAAACATAGATGTTTGGCCGATAATTGTTAATGGCGTTTCTGGATGATGTATATAAAATATTGCCTGTCAGTCTGTTGGATTTTATATATTCTTTTTTTTTTTTTTTTTTTTTTTTTTATTCTGGCACGGCAAAGTGACCCCATTGCACCTGATGGTAAGCGCAATGGAGTCCAGAAAAAGTGCCGACCAGCGAGAGATGATGGTCTCCCGTTGGTCGACACAATCATGCCGGCCGAATACCTCTTCACCTTATTGTGAAGAAGTTTGGGGGACTATCAATCATGGCGATCAAAGGACCGACCGCGACAAACCGGCCAAAAAAATTGCCGGTACGGTCATCCTTTCACCATGATTGAAGCCCCCCCGAAAACCGGATATACACTGGCTGATCCCGGAACGCGGCACACTTGCATGTGCCACTATGGCGGGTTTTACGCCCGACAAAAATTGTAAAGTGGTCACGGTTTTGAATATAGAGTAAACATCTATGTTTGCGTTTCGAAAGAACTTGTAAAAGTCTATTTGAATAAAGATAATTTTGACTTTTTGAATTTGACTTTGCTGTGTCATTTTTAGTTGTGTGTTATCGATCGTTCTCTAGATATTCTTTAAGAATTCGAGGGTAGGTATTATCTTCATTAACCAGTAATATTTAAGCGTGGAATAAGACCTTTCGCTTCTCAAAGGTACATGACCAAAACTCATGTCCAGGAGAGAAGTATTATGATGGTGCTAATATTCTCTTTAAATGATTAACCCATTCATTGCCACTTATATTCCAGAATCATTATTCAGGTGCCACTTACTATTTTTGCGGATTACAATAGAAATAGCGTAATTGAAAATGCCATAAAGTTTCAAAAACTTAACTTAATAAAATCCCATGAAAAAAGATAAACGCGCTATATGTATTGGTGGCACTAAGTATGAGAATTTTAATAAATATATATATATATAAATACATACACCCAACAGTCGCATACATAGTTCTGACCCCACACTAGGATACAAGCCCTGTGTCGTGGGTATCAGAGACTACGAGAGACTTTTCGGTCTCACAAACACCCAGACCCGAAACAAATATTTGTGGATCACACAAACATTTGTCATAATGGCATGATATAGCTATCTCGATCAACTCAAATGGTGCGTTGTTGGCAATGAAAGGGTTAAACAGTAATAGGCAAACATAACGTATTCCCTGCATCATCATCAGCCCATATACATCCCACTTCTGGTCACGGGCCTCCTCTGCAAGTAAGAGGATTTAGACCTTAGTCCATTACACTTGCTTAGTACAAGTTGGCGGACAATTCACTGTATCGTCCCATTTACATTTATATTTTGTAGAGTTGTCAGATATTTGCTGCTTTTTAAGATTGAGAGGGGGGGGGGAATTATAAAAAAGACATAGAGAAAGACATTAATATAACAATAAACAATGCAATTAACACTAATAACGTGTGACAGCCCCGTGGCGCAGTTGGCTAGACACCAGCTTGCGAAACGAGAGGCCGCGGGTTCGATCCCCGCACCGAGACAAATGTTTGTGTGATCCACAAATATTAATATGTGAGACCGAAAAGTCTCTCGTACCTTCTGATACCCACGACACAAGACTTGTATCTTAGTGTGGGATCAGAACTATGTATGTGACTGTTGGGTGTATTTATTTATTTATTTAAAAAAGACAAATACAATATTTTAATCAAAAGAAAAGTCAAAAGTAAACACTAGCTAGAAAGTATTGCATGTCTAAACAAAAACGAAGCCGTAAACAAAAAACAACATTAACTCGCTGAACGTATCTTAGTATCGATCAATTACATACGAAATAAGAGCATTTCTTATCAATGATGGATCAATCATTGCTGTCACGCTGTGGTGTATTGGCCTATGTCAGAAAAAAAATCTCCTTAGCATAATCCCTAGCTTGTGTCAAGACCTGTATAAAAATTTTATGAAACGTATTCTAAAAATACCTTATATATTGTTTTATAAGATGATACTTGTATCATCATCAGCCCATACACAAGCAGATATGGCCTCGAGGTTTAGGTACACGGTCGAGAATCACGGCGGTCGCGGGTTCAAACCCCAGGCACACACCTCTGACTTTTCGAAGTTATGTGTGTATTCATAAATAATTATCGCGTACTTAAACGGTGAAGGAAAACACATACATACATACATACATAAACTCACGCCTGTACTCCCTTAAGGGGTAGGCAGAGGCGCATTTCTGCACCCACATTTCGCCAAGTATGTATCAGTCCCACGTAATAGGGAAAACATCGTGATAAAACCTGCACACCTAAAAGTTCTTAGGAATTTCTTAGGTGTGTAGTCCCAACCCGCACTAGGCCAGCGTGATGGACTAAGGCCTAAACCCTCTCAGTTGCAGAGGAGGCCCGTGCCCAGCAGCGGGACGTATATGGGCTGATGATGATGATGATCTCAGCACCTCAGTCCGCTAAATTTGTCTTTCATTTCATTCGCAACGGCCAATACAGAACGCACTGACGGATATACCAGAAGAGTGAATAAACATAATCGTTCACACAATCCAATCAATCGAGACTGGCGGCGTTACTGCCGCGCGCTAATTGCCATCGACCTTTATAAGGGCTGTTGTATTTATTGGCTTTTTGTTCATAATTTCATACCTGGGACGAGGGTTATGTAAGGGCGATATAAATAGGTACTTGCCAATTTGTCATAAAGATCGATATGAAAAGCGAGTGTGTAAAAATGCTTTATATTGATGCAAATATTTACATACATAACCTCACACCTGTATTCCCCGAGACAGAGGTGCATTTCTGCACCTATATTTCGTCAAGTATGTGTCAATCCCACGTAATAGGGGGCGAGCTTATTGCCGTTTTTCAGGCACATTTCCAGACAGCGTGATGCTACTGAGAATTTTCAAATGGAAAAACCGGGAAAAACCATTTTGCCCGACCCGGGGAATCGAGCCCGAGAACTCTAAACGATTCTGTTATAAAATATCACGTATTTTGTCATCAAAATAACTAATAGGCAAAATGCACGCGATACTAAAACAAAATAATCGTGGGAGCCCATTGATGTTCCATAATTCGACAGTAATGGCACGTCATTATTTTATCATTTTTAAACTATTAACAGACGAAGCAAATGGCTTATTGAATAAATGGTTAATGTACATCTATTTACTTAACTCGGGTATTGCGAGCGAAAATAATACTGCATTTTATGCTACCCACTTATGATTATAATAAAATTGTGGTTGAAAAATCAGTCCTTCATCCTCGAGGGTCGTTTAGTGTGGATTAGGGTGTAGGCAAAATACTTTCCACTCAAGTTTTGATAACTACTAAGTCTCACATAATAGAGTGGTGGAAGGAAAAAATAAACATTTTTTTTTCTTAGCTTGGAGGTCGAATTTGTAGCTTAAAAAAATTACTTACTTCACATATTGAGGCGGCACACTCATTTTTAAAATTAATTACGAGTAAAAATGTTTGATTGCAAAACAAAAATATTCTTCGCCATGTAATCTTTTAAAACATCTAAAAATTAGCAATTATGATCATTTCCAACACAAATTTTATTCAAGTGCCCTAAAGAAGCATGTTACTTTTTGGAACTTTTTAAAAAAACTAAAACAATAGTCACAATTTTATTTTTATTTATGATTTTGGAAAAAAAGAGGATACTCTAAACAAATATTTTGACTCGTAATTAATTTCAAAAATTAGTGGGCAGCCTCAAGATGGTGAGTAAGTTTTTTTTTTCAAAAAATATTGTTTTGTGCAATGCACTTAAGAAGCGTTGTTTAAAAATGAAATTCAACAATCAAATAGACCATTATCTATTATTCCTCAAATGAACAAAGTTCGGCAGTTATGGTCGGGGCAAATAACCGCGGCTCCAATTATAATCACATTTACTTATTATTTGAATAGAACAGTGGCACTCGTTACTTGCTCGCGACACAATGGATTCCACTACCGTTGAACTAGAGCGAGGCGAACTCCTTTAATTTGTAGATGCGGCATTTGATTTATGGATGTATCAAACAAGCACTGTTTAAAGCTGTTTTACCCTACCAATTAATTTTGACATTAATCAACGGTGTCTCCATTGCAATAAAGGTTTTGATTTGTACAAAATTGCTACTTTGGAAATTAAATTCGTTATCAATATTGACAGCATCGCGGTAAAATCATACGCTGGTATTACAATTATCATATAAGAACGTAGTATCATGAGAAGAAACCACTTACAAAAAGTTTGCTTTGATTTCTTTGATATTAACAACACCTATTAAGTTTCGTTTAATTTCGTTGCCTATTAAGACGGTGTCGTCTAGGGTGCCACTGTCAATCCTGATGTCCGGGAGTTTCAGTGATGGGTGTGGATGTACAAGCGGAATAAAATCTATTGGAAGTGGTATTTCGGTGTCTCAGGCCTTCCTACCCGGTACGTCTTTAAAAGTTACAATATGGCTCCTATCCCCCTCTTGGGGGATAGGACGTAAATCACTAAGACGGTTGCCACGAAGTTTGTAATCAGCCATTATTATTTATTTTTATTTTATTTTATTGATTTCTTTATGGAGCGCACCATGGTTGGCATGCACCTATGGTATAAAATGTCGCCTAAAATGCCTCATCCATTGCAAAGCACATCCTCGATAAAGATTGTGAACGAACAATAGATTTTTATTTGTAAGAATCCACTTCACTTGTGTTTGTGTAACTGACGTCCGCTTTACCGGTTTTTCACTTAATACTGACCTTACGTGTACCGTCAGAAACGAATATTAATAACGAAAGTTATTGGTTTAAATATCTTTTCTGTTCCTTCTTTTGTAATATTTATCAATGTTACTTGATCATTTGATTGAAAAAAAAAACAGACGAATTGATAACCTCCTCCTTTTTTTGAAGTCAGTTAAAAATGGGCGACTGCTTCTTTTGTTCCACGATATAAGTGTTAAGCATGGGAATAGCACGGGGTTCAAATCCAAGACGGAAAGTTTTACTCGGGTATTTTTATAAGTGTTTTTGTCACTTAAGTAAAAGTCGAAATACGCTTTATTCGAATAGTCTTTTACAAGTTCTTTCGAATCGTCAATTTTAAACTATTGCCGCTTCGGAACGTGTTATCGCTGTGGAGAAGAAACGGCAAGGAACTCCCTCAGCAACACGAAATAAAATACGTTTCTTTTTTATTCTTAATAAATTAACAATATATTTACATTGTTCAATGTTCATTATTTCAATTTTAGGCAATTAAGCACAGCCTAAAGAACGATTTTAATTGAAGTCTTTCGCTGCTGAATACATTGAAATACACAAGGTCCATCTCGTTATTTACTTTAAAATAATAATAATAAGATATTATGTATTTCCTGATGAAAACTAAAAATAAATTATAAAAAAACCGTAAATATTTTTGTACAAATTATATAAATTGAACCATAGTTGAATTATAATGTAATAATAAAAGATTTTTCTTTTCTGTATTGACTTGTCATAACTATTTTGATTGCCAACGTGACCAAATAAAGCAATTTCATTTCATTTCATTTCATTGCTTAGACAGCACTGTCTTAACCAACACGTGAATTTTTTCTCCATGTTACGCCAGTTAAAAAAAATATATATTTACTGAATTTGTCTATTAATTCTATATCGGTCCTCACAACTCTAGTACTAAGCACAAACTTTTGAACTGACTTCTCTATAACTGAAAGAGGTCTTAGTCCTCGTTACTGGCCTAGTGCGGGTTTGTAGAAGTTTATTATCGTTGATCAAATAAGATTTAAATAGATTTTATTTTTCCACCAACATTTTACCTTCCCACCGTACCGGATGCAGATAAATTAGAAAGATTGAAAGAATTTCTGCAAAGTGAAGTTTTGTAAGGACCGGTTGAATAATTTAGATAGTGCGCTAATGCTGAAGGAATAGTGGAGGTGGGTTCTTCCAGTGCTTCCATTCATTCAATGAGACCGCAGTGAAAATTGATGGTTCGGTAAATTTGCTAAGTTATTTTTGTACTAAGTTCTTGTAACATGGGAAATAACTGTGTCCGAAAGATATCTTAAACTCACATTGCAGATTTTGATTCGCTCCTTTGACTAGTTGCTAGTTGTGCGTGTAACTATTAGTATCTTTTTCTACATCGCTTGAAGGTTTTGCCAATATTTGTTAATAAAAAAAAGCAAATATAATTGTTGTTTGCTTCAGCCAGCGTCCTAAAATAAAAATCCTCGCTATGCTACAGGAACTAAATTGATAGAAAGCAGCAAATCGGACGAAGAAAATAGGACTGAATAAAATGTTTGATTGAGTACTGTTCACTATTACGATAAAATTACTGAAAATTCTTTTACATCCCAATGAATGTATTGTACAAAAAACAATACCTGCATTCAAGCACCAATCATTAATTAACCCAAATACAACTGCCTCGTTCCATACAGTCCAATAGCGTCCAATACAGTAAAAAATTAATTTGAAACAACATCCCACACTCATAACAATACCAGTGACCCAATACGGTCCGCGGGCAATCTATAAAAACGAGGCGGTGGCATAAATGACACAAATCAAGCAGATATGCTTTCCCATATCTGGGTCGATCGCGGTTGAGCTCCAGCATTCAATTACGTAGTCGGGCCGATGTCTGGCCTCTAGCGTTAGGTGCCCATCTGGAAATTGCCTATCTCTTTAAACATACGTAGAACCACTTCAAACCTTATGCGTATTGTAATAGAGACAGCATTGGAATGCACATGCAGTGTCTTTGAGGTCACAAGCCTTTGATTGGATATCCAAACGTTGCTTACCAATTACTTAGGCTAAGTGATTGTCTTGCTCACAGTTGAATGCAAATTCGAGGTTTTCCAGAACGTTGTGAATAAGAGTGAACTCCTGTTGTGGGATCACGCGTCTCGGAGTTTGTTGGACAGTTGGAACAATTCTAACTTTAGCGTCTAAAACGGGTTGAGACGTCCCGGAGGGGAACACGCCCTGTCTCAAACTAGGAATAGATTAGCAACTTTGCTTAGATCTAATTTGAATTGGTAAATTATAGAACTTTATACCTAGGTTCTTTATCTACGGTAGAATACATCTTAAAACTTTAATCGAGTCATTAGAACTATTCATAATACTAATAAGTATAATAGTGATAGTATTTTTTAAGCCTGTTAAAGTATTGAAAAGTATATATACCAAAATAAAACCAATAGACCGATTTAAATGATTTTTATTTAAGAAAATAGGCGAAATATAAGGAGGCAATTTTTTAGCTACTAATATTTTATTAGGTATACTTTATATAAAATTCACATGTGGTTGATTTTTGGCCCAAATGCTAGTGAATAATCAAATAAAATGCACCGTATGTTAGAAACATACACACAACACAATGTGGCTAGTCAGTCCTTTTATTGAAATGAGAAATACCAGTTAATATATTTTTATTCCAATGTGCAAAAGTAAAACTTGCGTTACACCCATGCATTTTCAAGAAAACTCCATAGAAAAGCAATTACAGAAAATGTCTCATAAAAAGGAGGATCATAAATCAAAGCCTAAACGATGCTATTGAGCGTTAAAAACTGTTCCGCTGAATCGGTCGGAATGGCGAGAAGTAGTCGTGAATAGAGTTCTATGGCAAATATTCTGGCACATTAGCATATGAATGATACAGGCTAAAAAAGCCGCCCCAGGTGGCGCTCCCAACCGGATATAAGTTTTAGCGCCACTACCGTCAGGTTGGCTTGTGGCGTGAGTCATAAACTGACGATGTTTTGGGGCAAATTGGTATCATCATCAGCCCATATACGTCCCACTGTTGGGCACTGGCCTCCTCTGCAACTGAGAGGGTTTTAAGCCTTAGTCCACCACGCTGGCCTAGTGCGGGTTGGCGGACTACACACCTAAGAAATTCCTGAGAACTTTTAGGTGTGTAGGTTTTATCACGATGTTTTCCTTCACCGTTAAAGTACGTGATAATTCTTTGCGAATACACACATAACTTCGAAAATTCAGAGGTGTGTGCCTGGGGTTTGAACCCGCGACCGTCGAGATTCTCGACCGCGTGCCTAAACCTCGAATCATATTTGTAAATTTTATACATGGACATAAGTTTTCTCCAAGGATGTAAATTTCTACTTTTTTTTTTTTTATTCCGGCACGGCAAAGTGACTCCACTGTACCTGATGGTAAGCACAGTGGAGTCCAGAAAAATAATACCGACCAGCGAGAAATGATACTTATATATTTTTCTGTTCAACACCTATCTGTTTTTATTCTAGTTATTTATTTTAGGGTTAATATCAAACTAGGATCCCATAGAAATGCTAAGTGCGTTCTACTTCTTTTATAGATGTCAATTTTTGCGTGCCACTGTTGATCATTGTTGTTGACAAGGCACATTATCGACCTAAAATTGAACTCAGTAGGTACCTTTTGACCGCACGCCACACAAACAAACATAGGCCCTCGCCCAGCAGTGGGGCGTACATGGACTGATGTTGATGTTGAAGACAATTATAAAATAAATAATCCGCTAAAATCATAAGCCTTAGGCCGCAACACAATCCGAACATGCGAGGCACGTCTGGGCTCCGAGCGGCGAGTCCGTGCTGATTTCGGTCTCTTTTTACTTAACCAATGACAGATATAGCCGATTCTTTTATTAGAGACTCCTTTCGTCTCGCAACTGATGCCTTTTGTTGTGTCCGACCGAAGCTTGCAGTGAAGATTCTAACTACATTCGACTGGAAACGTGAAGCTTTCGAAGCTGGAAGAAGCTTTTGTAGTAATGATAAATTCATTACTTCTTTTCTTTGCCAAAAATACATACATATATGTAGGTTTGTGTATGTATATGTGTTTAAAACTATTGACTGAGATGATAATGCTGATGAATGAAATTTTATAAAGCGCTGGGGCCCAGCCCCACCGTGCTCATCCCACGGGAACACTTAATAGAAAAATACAAAACGCCTGCCATAACTTTCTAAGCAATATGTTTCGTAAATGCGTTTCATATAGTATTGGGTGCCGCTTAGCCTGGGGGTATTTTTTTTTAAGTAGCCTATTTTAGGAAGTTCCTATCTAAATCTAAATCAAAAATCATTCATATCCGTCAAGTAGTTTTTGCGTTTATTTGTTGCAAACATACTAAGAAGCAAATTTTTCCTCTTTATAATAGTAGTAAAGATATACATATATACAAATTATCGTTTGAATACCCTAAAAAATAAGCGTACATAGTGAAGGACTATTTCAGCACCCACGTTTCGGCGAAATGCACCTTTGCTTAATACTTACTACGAAGCAAGCGAGAGTGCGTTCTTTGTATGTACATTTCGAAAATTTTGTACATAATCTGACCCGAGCCTTTTGCCGATTTTCAGGCACTTTTTGAAAATCCGTGCTTCTATTGAAAACTTGACAAGAGAATCTAACCCTAGATCTAGATCATTCGGCATACACATTTTGTTGCGATACGACAAAGAAGTCTACAAACCTAGGAATTAATAAAAACAGGAATATTAAAACAGAAACAATCAAGTCAGTCCGCACAAAAACCTCAACCCAGTAAAAGTTATCCTTCCTAATACGGATTGAAATCCGTGTTCCCGCACCATCCCACCCACAGATTTTCATAAATAATCATAGATTAGTGTTCGCTATGGCGAGATCAAAAAGCAAGAAATATATGCGTTCAGTCGTTCTGTAATGTTCACGGATTTAATAATGTAAGTAGTCCATTATGAATGCGCGCTCACAGAGTAGTGAGTGGCAGAGAGTTTCAGGCGGAAATAACTCGTATATCACAAACGATGTTATATTAAAATGGGACGTATTAGTGCTACGTGCTTGGCTGGATCTTTTTTTCATTTAAGGGCGATGTTCAGTTATTTTTCGCTCATTTTTTGCCCCTCATATGCTCAGAACATTTTCAAGTTTTATGGAGTTTTAATTATTTTGAGTACAACTTGATTAAAGGTAGGTATATAACAAATACTTGCAAAAAAAATACATAGAAAAGGAATGTTAATGTTGTTTTGTTTGTCCGACTTAATAGGGGGCGAAACCATCGCCCTTTTCGGGGCATATATCCAGACACCGAGCTATTCCTAACAATATCCAAAGAAAACGATCAAATTTTGCCCTAACCCAGGACCTTTAGATCACATGGCACATACTTGTGCCATAAGACCACAATGCATTTTACAAATAAATGCAAGAACTTATTTAAAATGTACCAGAAAATCGACAACCCCCGACATTTTGAAACTGCAATCTCTGTTTGTCAATTACTCTACAACAGACGTCACTTAAGCCGAGTTTAAACTCAAATACTGCGTTAATGCGTTCACTAGTATACAGATTTAAAATACAGTTATGTAAACAAACACGGGGTGAGCTGCGTCGCGTACGGGAAGCATGTATTGCTCTCTGAAAAATGTTATTAATTACTATTTAATGGGTTTCAACCTTTGAACTTTTATTTATTTCCTTGGCGTAGTTGAATGTTTAGTTTTGTTTAATTGTTGTAAACATCATCGCCCTGCAATACAATATAAATCATTTTTAGCATTTTTAAATAACTAAATATTGGTAAATTTCTTAGGAATTTCTTAGGTGTTGTAGTCCGCCAACCCGCACTAGGCCAGCGTGGTGAACTTAGGCCTAAACCCTCTCAATGGTAGAGGAGGCCCGTGCCCAGCAGTGGGACGTAAATGGGCTGATGATGATGATGATTGGTAAACACAGTCATAATCATTTGTAGAATTCACAAAATTCTATGTTCGATTGTTTGTAAACGATGACATAGCAAAGAACACAGTGTATGAACTTATCATTTATTTATTTCATAACATCATGATGAAACCTGCACACCTAAAAGTTCTTAGGAATTTCTTAGCTGTCTAGTCTGCCTACCCGCACAAGGCCAGCGTGGTGGACTAAGGCCTAAACCCTCTCAGTTGTAGACGAGGCTCGTACTCAGCAGTAGGATGTATATGGGCTGATGATGATGATCATGGTAGTTCTGGCCCCACAAAACGCTACAAGTCTTGCGTCGTGAATCAGAAACTACGAGTGACAAAGTCTTGCAAATATCTAAACGAAACCATTACGCATCATATAAAAATATTCAGTTACTACACAGTAATCAAATCCTTGCCCTCTCGTTCCACATCTGTCTAACCAAATGCACCCAGAGTCATTCATGACACTATTTACGATGATCATCCGAGCGGATACGAATATCCACAGTTGACATATAAAAACGTCCAGTAGTGATAAAACATTGTAACTGTGAAACAAATCTAGTATACAGTAGATATAGCTGCACTCATTTATCGGCGCAATAAGATAAATCAGGCCCGGTTTAGACGCGCCGACATTTACTTCGGCTTGACACGTCGTTGTGTGTAAGGGCGGGAGCACACTACACATAAGAATTTAGAAACAAATATTTCATTTTTTTTAAAGTGAAAACTTCTTTAACGGCGCTGTGCATCTTTTTGGGATGGGTAAAAAATATTTAACTCGCGTTGCCACATGATCTGCCATGTGATCCTGATCGAAAATGAGTAAGACGCATTATGGATTATAAATTGTCATGTTTGTGTACGATAGCGTAATAAATATTGTATTTTACCACGTAAATGGTAGTACTAATACTGATAAATAAAGCAATTCGTGCGAAATTATTTCCTAACCGTTCCAAAATATTTAAAAATGCACAACGTTAATGTTGTAGGATGCGGGTTTTCTTAAGAGGTTTTCCTTCATTGTTGAAGTGCATGATTATTAAAAGCACGCACATAATTCAAAGTTTTTGTCAATATGCGCGCTTAAGCCTAATGTAATCTAATGGACTTCGCAATATTAGCAAATATTTTTTATAATATTGACCGTCAAGTTTCGTAAAAAAGTCTACCTATTTGAAATTAAAAAACCCACAATTAAATTTGATTAATTATTAAACTTACTTATTTTATCTCAATCGATAAAGCACCGAATATTTTGAGTAATTTATTGAACGCTACAAGACAGTATTATTTTGTTAATTTACAAACCACTTGCCAAGACTTTGTTGTAACACCGTCCTTAGCTACAATAATCTTTGCTGGAAATAGAACTGTTTCCAAGATTCTGAGGGCTGAGTGAAGTTATTGGTGTATTTAGTGAAACTACTATGTTAATTTATATTGTTTTGTATGCACCTTTTTGGCATTTTTCGTTTTATACCCAAAATTTCACGAATAGTTAAAAAAGTCGCGGCATGTTAATCACTATGATAATTTTTTTTGTTAAGTGGAATAAAAAAAAACTATTAAATTAATTATTTACTTTTGTGCCGTGCCATTTACAGGTTCCAGTTCTATATTCTCGGGCCGTTCATTGTATTAATCAGTTTTTCTATAAGGAAGTTCTCAATTATATCAAGGAGCGTGATATGCGATATATTTATAGATATTTGCCTAAAAACGCCTTGCCTCTGTTAAGTAGGACGTACACCCCCGAAAACACAGTTGCCGAAACGTGGGCGCGGAAATACATCTCTCATTTATAATAAGTAATTGTTTTATGTAGCTAAAACAATGCGCTTATAAACGCCTCTCTTCTGTTAAGAAGGACTTAGTACTTACAGTCCCCAAAACGTAATTCTCAAAATACACCTCTAATGACTTCTATAGTTTAGTGTTTTTATGTTACTAAAACATAATAGACTATGACAGATAGTGAACGTAACACTCATGAAAGTAAACCAAACAGAGATAGCATCGCAACAGTCCATCCAATAGACAATGCGCCTGAACATCTGTAAGCACGCCAAATAAAACACACTACTAAATCCAAATAATCTGTAACACTTTTAAGCACCCATTCAAGGTAGGCTGTATAAAAAATTTATTGCGCTCAACGCCGGTTAGCTTTATTATATGCAAAATAGGCAGTAGTCGAGCCTTTGTGCCATCTAGAACAATGCTAGGTTGCAGAACTTATCGCTGCCAAGTAGGAATATAATCCAGACGTATATCTGAAAGTGTTCAATGTAGTTTTCTGTTGAATTATTGACTGTGGGTTGAGGATTTTGTAAGGACAAAGTGACATGATGTGAGCAAGTGGCGAGAGACTTCGAGTTCTCGTAGTAGCACCAGGATATCTGTCTCAACCCGTAAACGTCGCACTGCTGGACATGGTCCTATTCAGAAACCTAACTGGGGTATGCCTTACTCAATCACGATGGCCCAGTGCGGGTTGGTGGACGACACAGGTAAGGAATTCCTAAGAATTTTTACTTGTGCAGGGTCCTTTAAATGTTTTTCTTCACTGTTAAAGAGTGTGATAATTCATTGTATCATCATCATCATCATCAGCCCAAATACGTCCCACTGTTGGGCACGGGCCTCCTCTACAACTGAGAGGGTTTAGGCCTTAGTCCACCACGCTGGCCTAGTGCGGGTTGACGGACTGGCGGAAGAAATTTCTAAGAAATTTTTAGGTGTGCAGGTTTTATCACGATTTTTCCTTCACCGTTAAAGCAAGTGATAATTCATTGTGAATACACACATAACTTCGAAAAGTCAGAGGTGTGTGCCTGGGGTTTGAACCTGCGACCGCCGAAATTCTCGACCGCGCGCCTAAACCTCGAGGCCATCACTGCTTTGCATTCATTGTATACCTGGGATATAAAACCGCGTTCGTCGAAATTAGGCTTGACCGTGCATCTAATCCTCGAGGCAAGATCACGACTTGACATTATGTACATACATTGGAATAGGAAATTATGGTTATAGATATATAGTCAACTATTGAATAAAACTCATCTTAAAACTCACTTTATAATTCTATAATATTAATATTTATACTCCACCTATGAAAAATACTGGCCGTATCGACACCATATAAAAAGCAACAGCAATTTCGAATGTATACGAAATGAGACATTAGCCGAACAGATTTCAATCGATACCCGATACAAGAAAGGTTTTAAACTTGGCCCCTAATTACGTGGGAGTACACGCGAGATGGCGTGCCAACACGAACGGACACTACTGAAGTTAATATTAGTAATGGAGCTACAGCGGCTTGTATTTGCACGTGGAAAAAGACAATGCGAACTTAGTTATCGATTACTTGCAATTCTAATAAGATAGCCTTCACGTGGGTACGAATTGTACTTATGCTATCTTACTTGTATAATTTCGGATAAAGCTATGCACCTTCTGTGTCATGTATATCAGATTTATTTCCATACATACATACATAAACTCACGCCTGTATTCCCCGAAGGGGTAGGCAGAGGTGCATTTCTGCACCCACATTTCGCCAAGTATGTATAAGTCCCACGTACTAGGTGGCGAGCCTATTGCCGTTTTTCGGGCACATTTCCAGACTCCGTGCTGTTACCGAGAAATTCCTAATAGAAAAATCCAATAACACTTTGCCCGACCCGGGAATCGAACCCAGGACCTCTAGATCGCACGAAACATACTTGTACCGCGAGACCACGAGGCAGAGATTTATTTCCTTAGAATTTAAATTAAAAAATGTTTTAATTTATGTGATGGTGGTTCTGATAAATGAATAAATAAAAATTATAAATGCGAAAATAGCTTTATCTGTCTGTTGCGCTTTCACGACTTAACTTTTAGACCTATTAAAATGATTTTTAGTATTGGATATGAGATCTTAGGGAAGATATTTTTTTTTATAAATTTTCACCCAGGCATAGTGTTATATATTATGTTTATATATTTATTATGTTTATTTATGATAACACGCGTGTGGAATGACAATTAATAAGGATTGACAAAGAACAAGTTTCTCTTTATTCATTGGTTCTTAAAATTGTGCGATCATATTTTTCACTGAGTACATTTCCATATAATTTGATAACAGAACGACTTAATCTAGCCGCTGTTCACTACTGTGAACTTTGACGTAGGTCTCGAACTTAAGACCTATGAGGTCTGCATACAAATTTAGACCACACTACCAAATCGCAGTAGCACGGTACCGAAAAACTGGTTCATAATTACGTAGACAGAAGACAATGCAGTGTGCTGGAATGGTTAGTCTAACCACATACTTCCTTATTAATAAGATTTAAGCGGTAGTGCAAGACGCCAAGCCGACACAGGCTAACGAAATTTAAGATAACAGCCAGTCTGCGACCTAAAGCTGTAAATCTCCCAGCCTAGCCCCGAGTTTCAATGCTATTGTAGTTTGAACAGCAGACTTAATAAGTTCAGTGGATATTGTAAGCAAAATAGTGATATACTCTAATTTTTTAAATTAAATTGTATGTATTAAGTTCATTTATAAATTCATTCATCATCAGCCCATATACGTCCCACTGCTGGGCACGGGCCTCCTCCACAACTGAGAGGGTTTAGGCCTTAGTCCACCACGCTGGCTTAGTGCGGGTTCGCGGACTACACACCTAAGAAATTCCTAAGAACTTTTACGTCTACAGGTTTCATCACGGTGTTTTCCTTTACCGTTAAAGTACGTGTAAATTCTTTATGAATACACCCATATCTTTGAAAAGTCAGAGGTGTGTGCCCGGGGTTTGAACCCGCGAACGTCGAGATTCTCGATCGCGCACCTAAGCCTCGAGGCCATCACTAGAGAAGAGAGGGATGGAGTGCTTGAGGAAAGATGTGACAGAAAGGGGTGAATGAAGACATGACGGCTGATAGGCATGTTTGCAAAGAGAAAACAATATGCGCCAACCCCATACAGAATTTAGAACAGGGCAAGAGAATGATAAGTGTTGAGTTTATATGTGCTAGCCCACCTACCCGCAATGGGGCAAATTGATGTACAGAGAACTAACTCCTCTGAATTCTATGGGTGCCATTCCCAACAGTTGGACGAATAATGGCTTACACGTAAATTTGTTACCTAATATTTTAAAATAGCTGCGAAACCAACGATAATACAATAAAATCGTTAATGTAATCGATTTTGTACAATTTATGGGCACATAAACAGTGCTGTATTATGTTTCAAGTAATACCAACAGATTTCGAAGCCAATGAAGTGCGTGATGTACATAAATCGAAACATAAACTATAATCGATATTTCGTATTAGGTTAACCACACCGCTTCTCAAGGACTGATAAGGATTTACAGTAATTAATTGTAATTATGTTACACACATTTAATTGGCTGTATGTTAGAGATGGCTCTTAGTAATTTAATGATGTTTGGCTTTGAAACATTTGATACGATTATCCAGCTTATATTTGAAAACAAACCAGATGTAGATTCAGAAGTGATTTCACTCTAAGTATTCACTAAGGACTAAGGCCTAAACTCTCTCAGTTGTAGAAGAGGCCCGTGCCCAGCAGTGGGACGTAAATCGGTTGACGATGATGATTATGATATGTGGCTGGGCTGCAGTCACCAACTACAAGATTATTAATTACAAGAATATATAAAGAAACTGGCATTTCGAAGCACTCCTTTCCTTCCAATACCTTTGCAATTTGAAAATAGTCAATTTATTATGAAAAAGTGTGGAGTTCTAGTTTAGGTTACAAAGCAGAGCGTGGTAACGGTTTATAATTTATGAAATTAAATGGCTACTTTTTTGCAATAGCGTTGATTTCAAATAAAAAAAGTGATTTTCAAAGTCTCAGTAGTGCTAACCAAATATTATACCCGCTTCCTTATAAAAGGATATTAATCCCAAATTCTTATAAACAGTCGGGAGTGTTGATAAGTATAAACTTCATTAAAGTATATAAAAATATAAACCAAAACTGCTCTTCTTTAAGAGAATTTAAGTGTAAACTCATGTTTATGAAGAAATAAAAACTTTATTAAAGTTACTTTTCCCAAGATCATGTTTCAAAACATATTTTTAATTTTAAAAAATGTACTATTATAATTAAAACAAGCTTTAAGGAAGAAACATTCCATTTTTAAAGGGTAATGCTTTATAAGAGTGATATTGGCCCTTTAATACAAAAAATGAAAGCATTTGATACAATACTATACAGACAATAGAAAATGGTTCCATATTTTAATAGCTATTGGCTCCAGCTCCACCCGAGCACAATGTCACAACAAATGCTCTTCTTGCTTCTCTTATGCAAAGTCCCGTATATGTCTATACCAAAACTCACCAAAATTGGTTCAGTGACTTAAACGTAAAAGCTTACAGACAGACAAAGCTATTGACATTTATAACAAAACATGGATCAGCAAGTATGGAGAGAATTCTTCGAATAAACAAGCTGCATTGCAATTCCAACACAATTTTACCGCAACAAATAATGTTAGCGTGTTAGTACAAACGTTGCAACATTACAGTAAAACCAATACATTACAGAAAAACAAACAAGTGTGGCACATTACAAAGTCGTTAGTTCCGCGCGTCAGAGCGCAATCTGACGGTGCGGGATGCGCGCGCGCACGGCAACCCTAGCGACATCTCATAACGAGTGTGTCAACTAGGCGCGTACCAATTGTTCCGATACATAAACATTCCTTAATAGGGTTGTCCGCAGATGTTTTTTGAATTAATTATCGATTTCGTTGAGGTAATATTTTATTGGACTACTCGTGAAGAAAGTCACTTATATAAAAGTTATTCATAATGAAATGTTTGGGTATATGAAATATACAATCTTGCATTAGGATAGAATGAAGCATGACTGCCTCGTGGTCTCGCGGTACAAGTATGTGCCGTGGGATCTAGAGGTCCTGGGTTCGATTCCCGGGTCGGGCAAAAAGTGTTATTGGGTTTTTCCATTAGGAAATTCTCAGTAACAGCACGGAGTCTGGAAATGTGTCCGAAAAACGGCAATAGGCTCGCCCCCTATTACATGGGACTGATACATACCTGGCGAAATGTGGGTGCAGAAATGCACCTCTGCCCACCCCTTCGGGGAATACAGGCGTGAGTTTATGTATGTATGTAGAATGAAGCAGTTTTCCGATGTGCGAAGTAAATAAGTAAATAAGGTACAGGTACTTGTGTCGTGGGTATCAGAAACGAGAGATTTTAGAATGAAGGGTGAGAGGTGATGTTAAAATATTTACATTGTTGCATATATCGATTGTTTTGTTAGTCCTACGGTGATGTGTAGGGTATGCTGTCTAGAGATCAAAGGTTCGATTCCATGTCAGTCGGGTAATATTGTTGAATTTTGCTTACCATACAGTAAAAAAATATATTGCGTTTTTAAAATATTTTGCATCGTTTAAATTCAGTAATTTTTTATTTACCTCCCGTTTCGGAAAGCAGGTTCCACTAGATAAGAACGGGCAAGACATTGTAATGTTGCTCTTTTCAAAGTAGTTTATACCACAATAATATCGTAATACATTATAGTTTGTCTTGATTTAGAGCAGTTCATTTATTAATTCCAATCCATCAGCCAATCGAAGTCCACTGCTGGACATAGGCCTCTCCCAATGATTTCCACAGGGACCTGTTGGAAGCAGCCTGCATCCAGCGACGTCCCGCGACCTTCACCAGGTCGTCCGACCATCTTGTCGGAGGACGTCCCACGCTGCGTTTTCCGGTACGTGGCCTCCACTCGAGAACTTTTTGGCCCCATCGGCCATCAGTTCTCCGCGCTATGTGCCCGGCCCATTGCCACTTCAGCTTGCTAATCCGCTGGGCTATGTCGGTTACTTTAGTTCTCCTACGGATCTCCTCATTTCTGATTCGATCTCGTAGGGAAACCCCGAGCATAGCCCTCTCCATAGCTCGCTGAGTGACTCTGAGCCGTCTAATGAGGCCCATAGTGAGAGGCCACGTCTCAGTGCCGTATGTCATCACTGGTAACACACAACTATCGAAGACTTTCGTCTTCAGGCACTGAGGTATTTTGGACGAGAAGACGTCGCGTAGTTTCCCGAACGCTGCCCAACCGAGTTGGATTCGACGATTGACCTCTCTCTCGAAGTTGGACCTGCCTAACCGGACCACTTGTCCCAAATAGACATATTCGTCTACAACTTCGAGAGTCGAGCCCCCAACTGCGATCGGGGTGGGCACAACATGGACATTCGACATGATTTTCGTCTTGTCCATGTTCATTTTAAGACCCACCTGTTGAGAGACTCGATTGAGGTCTTCGAGCATAGTGCTAAGGTCTTCCAGCGATTCTGCCAAGACTACAATATCGTCGGCAAACCGGAGGTGTGTGATATACTCGCCGTTGATGTTGATGCCGAATCCTTTCCACTGCAAGAGCTTGAAGGCGTTTTCCAGCGCGGCAGTGAACAGTTTCGGAGATATGACATCTCCCTGTCTCACGCCTCTCTGTAGTGGAATAGCCTTCGTGCTCTGATCTTGTACTCGGACCGACATGGTGGCGTTGCTGTATATGCTTTTCAACACCTCGATGTACCGACAGTCAATGTGGCACCGCTGGAGAGACTCTAGCACAGCCCAGATCTCGATCGAATCAAAGGCTTTCTCATAGTCCACAAACGCTAAACAAAGCGGCAAGTTATATTCCTCGGTTTTTTGTATAACTTGCCGAAGCGTATGGATGTGGTCTATGGTGCTAAAGCCTTTTCGGAAACCGGCTTGTTCGGGAGGCTGGAAGTCATCAAACCTGCGTTCGAGACGATTGGTGATGACCCTCGAAAACAACTTATAGACATGGCTCAGGAGCGAGATGGGCCTGTAATTCTTCAGCAAAGTGTTATCACCTTTTTTGAAGAACAGTACCACCACGCTCCTGCTCCATGCCTCTGGCGTTGAGCCCTCGAGGAGAACGGAATTAAAGAGCCTCTGAAGGACTTTAAGTACCGGCGTTCCGCCCGCTTTCAGAAGCTCTGAAGTGATTCCGTCCTCACCCGGCGCCTTGTTGTTCTTAAGTTGCTTCAGGGCCATCTCAATCTCACACAGGCTGATGTCCGGGATATCATCACTGAAGTGGCGGATCAACTCGGCTCTCGGGTCTTCGGCCGAGCTAACAGTCGGTTCGGCAACCGAGGTGTAAAGCTGTCCGTAGAACCTCTCGATCTCTCTTAACACCTCTGCCCTCGTCGACACTACGCTGCCGCCCTCCGTCTTCAGCCTAGACAGCTGTCTTTGCCCAATAGACAAGTCTCTTGCAAACACTTTGGAGCCTCCGTTCCGCTCAATTGTCTCTTTAATGCTCACAGTATTGTGAGCACGGACATCGTGTCGCAAGGACTTCCAGATCCGTCTATTGAGCTGACGATATGCTTCGGCGTCCTCGGAAGACTGCAGCGCCATAGATCGACGTTCGGCCATAAGGTCAAGAGTGTGGATCGAGAGTTTTTGAGGTCTATCTCTACGGCGAGGTCTAAAATGCTTAGATCCCACTGTATGGACAGCTTCTACCAAACCGCTGTTTAACTCGTCCACTGCAAGGTTTTCTTCTAGGCAATCAAAGCGATTTCGAAGCTCGAGTTGAAAGCTCTCGGGGTTTTGGATATGGGCGCGAGTAGGTCGGAGCGTAGACTTCATCATGCGACGCCTTTCTAGCTGGACGTTGATATTCAATGAGCCTCTAACCATTCGGTGATCACTGCCGGTTTTCACCCTGTTGATCACAGAGACATCACTGAATATCCGTCTATTCGTCGTCAAGATGAAATCTATCTCATTTCTCGTAGAACCGTCAGGACTCAGCCAGGTCCATTTCCTGTGAGGCGGCTTCTGGAAAAAAGAGTTCATCGCGAAGAGTCCCTCTTTCTCCAGAAAGTCGGCCAGCCTCTGACCCCTGAGGTTCCGTTGCCCATGTCCAAATTGCCCCACTTTCAACTCTGCATCGCTTCGCTTGCCCAACTTTGCGTTGAAGTCCCCCATAACAACATTGAAGTAGGTTTTGGAAGTATGTATGGCCCGACTTATGTCCTCATACATCTCCTCTACTTCTTCATCTGGGTGTGTCGAGGTCGGCGCGTAAACCTGTATGACCTTCAACGAATATCTTTTCGATATTCTGAGTATAAGGTACACTACCCTGCTCGACACACTTTCGATGGATACGATGTTGTTAATGAGGGATCTGTGGACGAGAAATCCGACACCTCCTCGGGACTGTTGGTCGTCCCCCCGGTAGAAGAGCAGGTTACCGGACTTCAGGGTTATCGTGTCCTCCCCGATTCTTCGGACTTCCGACAACCCCAGAATGTCCCAGTGTAACCCGCTCAATTCTTCTTCCAGTTCGACAATCTTCTCGTCTGTCCTCAACGTGCGTATGTTGTGTGTTACCAGGGCCAGTCGTCGTCGGGGGTGGTAGCCGGGGCCAACCCGGGGATTCTTAGCACCCCCTGCCCCGCCGTAACCATGGCCGCTACCGTAGCCAGGAATAGCGGGGCTGCCGGGGACTGGGGGCCTGGTCCTAGTTTCACTCATCAAAAGGTATTTGCCAATACTCGCCACGCTTGGCAGGCGGGTTGGCGAGCGCAGAAGGGGACTCGCGTTGATGACGCTGCTGCCCGTCATCAACCAGGGAAAGGGAATAGGGTGTGTGGGTAGAGGATGATATGGGAAAGGAAAGTATGGCCTATAGGAGTGGATACTGCAGTCACGGAAGGGGAGGTTGGTAGTGACTGCAGTAGCTCGGGGAGGTCGAGGTCGCGTACTCGAAGCCCCTATTCTAGGGTAGGCCATGACCACTAGATAGGAGCATCCCTGACCACTTCTAGGGTAGGCCATGACCACTAGATCATTTATTAATTACTATCACTGATAATGTTCCCATGAATTTACTACTAGATAGGAAGGCGAATTAATTCATCAAGATTCAAGATAGGACTGTTCTAAAACTAATAAAATCGTTAATTTCAATTGTAAAAATATATTATGCTTGCTCCCTCCCTTGCTGTAGGTACATTGAAATCTATCATAATTAACTTATTCTCGAGTTTATATTTCATTTAAAGACATTTTAAAGTTGTCCAAATTGTAAACTGAAGAAGGGTATAGGGTTTCGTCTAGACGAAAACGATTTCTGTCTGAATTTTCTTAAGCATTTGCCAATTCGTTCGCGGTTTAAAGCCATACATCGTTTAAGGCCACTTTGAGAAGAAACCAACTGATTTATTCGTAGAATATGTATTGTTTTCTTATCTTAGCATTGATTAGCTAACAAAGCACACGAATTTTATAGACTTGGTTTACGAAATAAATTTACTTGGCTGAATAACATTTTCTTTGTGTTTCTGAAATTAAACGAAAATAAATTTCTTGCATTTCTATTTTGTAGTAACAATATTTACAAAAAAGTAATAAAAACCTGTTATAATCCTGACAGCAGCGCCATAGTTGATTAAATAGACGGATGCGAATTTTCTTGACGTAAAAAGAGACGCGAAAAAATCACTAAAAAAACATAAAGAACGGCTGGTTTAATTTCATCATCAGCCCAAATACGTCCCACTGCTGGGCACGGGCCTCCTCTACAACTGAGAGGGTTTAGGCCTTATTCCAATTTAATTTGTTAACGAAGTATTCCATTAACAGATAAAATATACCGAAGCAAGAATTCAACTCACTGTGCCTGTAAAAATTATAGTTTTATTAAACTCTGAATATGAGGAATAAAAGTACATAAAATCATTTTCAGTTTCTGTTTTGCGCAATCAAAAACAGATATCGTAATATTTACTTAATATCTGATTATCACTGTCCTCTATTGAATATCTAGCCGTCAATGTAAATCCTTAGCCTATTTATGAAGAAATTAAAAAGTAAAGACGCTCACAGATCAATCAAGAAGGAACAATTCATAATTTAAAGCTATTAAATAGAATACAGTTAGTGCAAAAGACAAACTAGTAAGTAATAACTTGAGGAGCGCTACTTGAAACTGCGAACATCAATCATGCACACAGAGTATTAGCAGATGTTTATAATGAAAACAATGACGGTTGAGTTTGTTGCCTCCGAGTAATGGAATCTACAGGACACGAAACAAGGTATTTGAAATTAAAAGAAAATAAAAAGTAAAATTCCGTGGAGCAATAAAAGAAAAACACCCTTTTTTAATTAAACAAAATTATGTATTTAAGGTAAAATAAACTGGAAGCTACGAAATAACATTTCAATTTTAGAACCCACCTTTTAATGTAGCATAATTATTAAAATCAAAAATATATTTCATGTACTTTTGTTGATGTCGATACTCATAATGAATAGGAAGCCTAATAATTTACTGATAAAAAGCAATTTGATCTTTATTATCAAAGCGATATTATAGTGTCTATCGATTTTTTTTAAGGTTATTGATGATTCTAGATTTTAGACGTTTAATTTAGCGAGCGATATTTTGTTTTAGCCTTACGTTATCTACATGTATAGTATGTATGTAGTTTTTGGTCTTCATTTTTCCTTATGCTGGCAGAGAGACGTTTACAGAATTTTATATTACGTCATTTTATTTTGGGACATTTCTGGTTCCATCATCGAGCACGTTTAAACTTCACCCAGAGTCTAAACAAGCTTTAACAGTGTCTTCTATTTATCAATGATTATCTTAGTATTGAATAACCATTCTAAATTTGCATAGCTCTTCGCCGTCTTTTACTTTTCATTTGTCTTTATCCTTTACAAGCCCCATCAGCGGCACACACTTGATGCTGCGTCACTGATTGCAGCATGATTTATTGCTACCATTGCGCTGGTAGTAACTGGTTCCATTTCAATAATTGCGTATTTAAGGTTGATGTTATCTTTTAGTTTTGCATGCATGATTTATCTTGTGCTGATCATGGCATTAGTCTTGTTGCGTCTGCGCATGAATATATCAGATCGTCAAATTACGAATATTGCGCTTGTAACTGGCAGGTATTTTTAAAGTATTTAATATCGTTATTGACAGTCTATGTTTTGTACTTCTTATGATCATAATCCACACCTCGTTCAAAATTCTAGCCTCTGCATGAGATATTTTAGAAATCGATATCTTTATCTATCACATTCGGAACCTCCTAACCTTTACTTATTAT
Source organism: Hemaris fuciformis (assembly GCA_907164795.1). NCBI lineage: Eukaryota > Metazoa > Arthropoda > Insecta > Lepidoptera > Sphingidae > Hemaris > Hemaris fuciformis. The sequence continues at coordinate 11,368,647 of OU015450.1, read as the reverse complement.
ATTGTAAGCGTTTTGAATTATAAATCTACATACATTAAAACGAATGTAATAGCTAACAAAACTATAAAATATTTCCTCCAAGATATCCAATGAACATAACAATCCTAATAGAAGCACATAAAATATAACTTCTTAATATTATAGGTTTTATAATTTATGATATGCACCAGGTGCAGCCCTAAATTTTACGCGTAATTTTAAATTCCTAGTGTCCATTGTTGTCGCCTATCCTACATCGAGTGTTTGTGTTTTATTCGTATTCTATTACCACTTTCCAACGACCCGTGTGAGTTGCGTTTTATGATGAAATTCCCTGAGAACCAGTGAGAGGTGGGTATCTATAATTGTTGGTCATGTATTCGCAATGCTCGTGGCCTAATAAGGAAAATACATAGTTAACAGTTTCAACAGATTTGCTTTGAAAACCCCTTTTGTGTTGAAAAAAGTAGAATGAACCGCGTATTTTCAATTGTGGGTTTGTTTTATAAGGCCGTGATATAGATTTATTGTTGGTATCGGCGCGTTTAATTTTTGAATCTGCACACAAAGGCGTTTCGTTAGCGGACGCGAGGGGAATGTGTGAATGACGCGAATCGGTGATCGTATCTTCAAGATCTTTATAAGAAGGATTGTTGAAATTTCCAATTCCATTTTCGTTTTTTTCCCCTTTATCACGCTTCATTGTTTCCTAACGATATTTATTTTTGACTAGCTGTGCCCGCGACTTCATCCGCGCGGAAAATTAATTTTTAATAAGAAAATTTATAAACTAAAAGTAGCCTAAGTTACTTCATATTACATCAGCTGCCTGCCAATAAAAGTCCCGTCAAAATCGGTCCAGCCATTTCAGTGATTAGCCGGAACAAACCGACAGACAAAAATTGTAAAAAATGTTATTTTGGTGTATGTACCGTATATACATATATATTCATATTATACATGTAGTAAAAATGGTTATTTCAATATTACAAACAGACACTCAAATTTTATTTATATGTACGTAGCCTAAATTACTCCTTATTACATCAGCTATATGCCAGTGAAAGTCCCGTTAAAATCGGTCCACCCGTTTCAGAGATTAGCGGGAACAAACAGACAGACAGACAGACAAAAATTGTAAAAAACGTTATTTTGGTATATGTACCGTGTATACATCCATATACATTTATTAAAAAGCGGTTATTTAAATATCACAAACAGACACTCCAATTTTATTTATTTGTATAGATTAAAAGTTAAATTCAAGTAAAGTTAATGCCCTTATAACCTCAAGCCTTTTTTATTGCTTTTACGAACTTAGCAAACTGTTAAGCGACTTGTTAGTTAATCAAGTAACTTACAGAACGTAGTTGCATTGGCTATGTTTGATGATGATAATGAAAAAAATCTATATCAGGGATATATTACTCTTCAACAATTCCAATCATCAAAACCAAATCGAAACAAAAGATGTAAATGAATGTTACTTCACATGTGGTGAATGTGAAGAATGGTTTTCTGAATCTGTTTTACCCTCAGGTGTATTCGAACAAATATTTATTGAAAACCATACAATTTTTCTGGCGTATCTCATAATCTGTGTGGGAAATAAGGTTTTTAATGAAAGGCGATCGAGATATCGCGCAGGCTTCGCGACGGTGGCCGCGTTGAGCTTTTATTTTTTGACAAGCACCATCCGCACGGCCATTGTTCACGATACACCGTCATTGCTTGTTATTTTAGCTCGTTCTACAATAGTGTTTACTTTTTCGTGTTGTTTTAAAGCGATGTTTACGGCCTGTTCGCAATTAACTTGAAATTACAATCTAACATGTTGGATTAATTGATAGGAGACGATTTCTGCAGCTTCCATTTGGGGGGTAGTAGCAGATTTGAGTCAAATTCAGAACACTTTTAAAATTTGAGAATAGAGTAGGTACATGTTTTTGTGATGACGTGTGTAATTCAACCATCGATTTCATCGTTTTGAATCATCATTTAACCTATTAAAATCAATACTATAACAGCTATTATAACTAAGAACGAACTAAGAAAAGAACGAAAAGAACTAAAAAGTGTGTCGCTTTTCTTTGGCTATAAGGATTTCCAATATAAAGTTACCTATATCTCCAACCATCTCTGTTCTCCTTCTTCGGAAAATCAAAAATGACGATTAGCCACTTGTTAGTATATTAACATCTTATTTAAAGTGAAACTGTTATTAATGAAATCTCAATCTGACTTATTTTTAATGATTACGTATATACTGAAATAGTTTGATTGAACATGTATGTAATATACACTATTATGTTTGGAACAGTAAAGTAATCGCCTCATTTATTGCCGTACTTCTAGTCGTGATTATTGTTTCGTTATTTTGTGTCAGTCATTAGCACTGTAGGCTGAAGCAATAAAACTAAACCTTTGATCTCACTTAAGGCACTGTTGCGAACCAAATTTAGCTAATCTGAGCACATGATTTGACTAAGCAAAGTTTCTAACCAAAAATACAAACCATACAAAACAAACAGTACCTATCCTTCTTTTCGTTTCAAAAGCGAAAAACATTCGTCATGCATAGCAATACTGTTTCGCCATAATCAAAAATTCCATTGTAGAATGCGTCCCAAAAATGGAGCATCCGAACCCGCCATTGCCGATCGTATTCGGTATATTTTGACGGGTTCGATTTTTTTCGAGTTTTTATTATTTTTTGTGTTTCGAACACGATGCGGGGACAATGCGCGGCCAGTAACAAATATAATCATTTATAAAAAGTCATGTTCGCTGACGGCATTACGCTTATATCCTTTGCACGTTTATATTTTGTTTTAAATTTAAATCTTGATCAAATTAAAATTTTATATTTTGACATTTATTTTAGTATTTTTATAGTTTCCGAATTACAAGCGCTACACTAAAAACTTGGTTGCTGATTAAGACCGTGGATTGTGTTTAAAATAACCACATCTTTTGAGTTTTTGTCTCTAGTATAGTACTACAAATTACATTTGCTAGTATAAGTTTCTCTTTACTTATTGGTGAATCCTATTGACTTCTACGGGTGCTTTTTTGGTCTCCTAGTAGGTCTTAAGATATCTCTCTTGATTCTTTGAACTGCATAATGCGTCTTGTGTCTTTTTTCAATTTCCAAACACTCAAACAAGTCGTAATCCGTATCATTCTCGTTTTTCCAATCATATTTACACCACAAATCCACTTGAAGTTCTATAAATGTATAGCGAGGATAAGCAAGCGAAGCCTGGGTAAATGCGTGATTTGTTCGGTGCAAAGGCGACGTACGCCGTTTTTATGGTCGCTGGGTAGGCGTTTATGGATGTCAGATTGGTTTTACGTCCGTGCCCTTTTGTTCCCGTAAGATTGAGTTATATGGACGAAGGTGTTAAACAAATGAGATTTAACATCGCACCGCGCGTTATGGCCGGCCGATTCGATAATGCTGTAAAGTCTGTAGACTGTACCTATAGTACAGACTTAGTATTAAGGTTGACTTCCAACAAAACCGGTTGCTAAAATGTTTCAATGCTGGTTTGTTTAAATGCTTTTTTGCATTCACATTTTGACAACAAATATTAAAAAAATAAAAATAGGCCCACTTATTAAAAAACAACCGGCGAAACTTCGCCGCAGAAATAAAATAAAATAAAATGTATTTAAACCTTCTTTTTTATAAAGTTCTTAGGAATTTCTTAGGTGTGTAGTCCGCCAACCCGCACTAGGCCCGCGTGGTGGACTAAAGCCTAAACCCTCTCAGTTGTAGAGGAGGCCCGTGCCCAGCAGTGGGATCATGATGATGTATTCTCAAGTCCAAAGATACCAATTTTCATTCCCAATCTTCAAACTTCGACGCTTAACGACGTAATAGCTGATAATCGAAACCATCATCAAACTATTAATAATTATAAGCTTTCTAAACAGTTTTGTCTCAAAGTGACTATGTAAAGTATACTTAACACAATGTTCTATATATTGCCCATGCAAGTACCATTGCTAGGCAAATGCTTCCTTTGAGAGTTGTTAAGGCCACAGTCTACCATACTGAAGTAGTACGGATTGGTGGAGTTCACAAAACAATTCTTGATGTGAACTCTTAGGTACGCAGGTTTCTTACATGTTCTTGCACTGTCAAAGTATGTCTCACAAACAGAAAGCAGAAAGTTTTAAAAATCCCATACGATTTAAGAATAAAAGTCATCCCAAAGTCATGGAAACCTGTAGACTTAAGCTTTCTGCCCACTATCCCGTAGCATACCATGACCGTGCTAGGAACGTATCAGACACGAAAAGAAATACGATACGGTCTACTATGCCCACTGCAGCGGCTCGACCGCGTTCTGCGCCCTTATACATCGCGTATGGTGCCCGTATGCAACCCGTATGTTGTCCGTATGTTACACGGCAGAAATACTTTCATTACACTCGTTCATTCTCGTACAAATATCATTGTTGCGTAGACGTGTTTTTAGGAATCTATATTTTAACGAGGGCATTTCAATTCTATTATTTCTTCGCGGAGTATATTCGGTTCGGTGGTGAAATATTGAAATAGTTATGGCTATAAGGAAACTAACGATTGAACAACTGGCAATGATTGCTATCATTTTGGATGAAGAGGAAGAGGAATTCCCAAAAAACACTCGACGCTACTGGATTCACAATTCTATAAAAAAACGCAAAACGGAAGGAGAATATTGGACATTATTCAGGCACTTAGTTGATGACGAAGAAAAGTTTTTTCAGTACTTCCGAATGTGTACATTCCAATTTAACGATTTGCTGAAAAAAATTGAAAATGACATTGTAAAAAAAAACACAAACTTTAGAGAATGCCTGCTACCTAAAGAAAAGCTTGCTGTGTGTTTACGGTAAGTAAAAAACAATTTGTTTATTATTAATATTTAATCAAACTTTTGATCTATGATATTCATGGTAAAACTATGCTTAATTATTATTATTCCAATCGTTAGTGTTCCAAAGCTCAGGAGACGGAGGCATAGGTGTAGCACTCGGTTGTACGCTTGAAGAAGTCGATGCTGGAGATGAAGCATAGGCATACGGTGGTGTAGCTGCAGCAAAGTTAGGTGGTGCGAGCTGCTGTAACTCCATTTCGGAAACTAAACTGAATATTTTGTTTTTTGCGATGGCTTGTAAGTAAGGAGAAAATTTCTTTACTGTATCTGATATGTGCAAAAAAAATCGGTCTAATTCATCGTCTTGTCGTGGAGATTTATTTTGCGCTTCTAACAATTTCGACATCAATACAGCGGATGCTGTTTGTGGTGGTTGAATTTTACCTCTCTTTATTGTCTTGGCCTTTTTTGCTTGACCGTGTAGTGGTTGTGAGTATTTCTTACTGGCAGTAATGTCATCTTCGTTCTGAATTTCGGTGGCTGTAATATTTTCTACAGCAGCAATATCAACAGTATTATCAATCTCATTGTTGAAGTGATGGTTCTGAATTTCAGTTCCTGTATCATTATTCGGCTGTGACTCTTCATCGTCACTTGTCAGCTCAACGGATTCTAAAGGTTTTTTCTCGACAAAGAACGAAGCAACAAAAGCCATTTCATCTTCATACTTCCATTTCTTAATGTTTTTCGCTGCTTGTCCACTTTTGCCTTTTTTCTTATTTAATGCTCGTCTGTATGCATCCCTTAGCCCTTGCCATCTTTGTTTGCAAGCTGCAGCTGTAAAAAATAATTACTATTGATATTTTGTTTGCAGGTACTTAGCAACAGGTGATTCATTTACAACCATTGCTTTTAGTTATCGTTTGGGAATCAGTACTGTGAGACGTGCTGTGTTAGAAGTTTGTGATGCTGTAATAAAAAATGTACTGCGAGAAAGTATGCCGACGCCTGGCTTTGAGCAATGGGAAAAAAATATAGAAGAATTTTGGAATAAATGGAATTTTCCTAATTGTGTAGCTTCTATAGATGGAAAGCATGTTATTATTTTAGCACCACCAAACAGTGGTTCTTTGTATTTTAATTATAAGAAAACATTTTCTATCGTACTTATGGCTTTAGTCGACGCTAATTATAACTTCATAGCTGTTAACGTTGGTGCTTTCGGCAAAGATAGTGATGGGGGTATTTTGTCAAAATCAAAAATGGGCAGAGCTATATTCGAAAATAAATTTAATATCCCCAGTAATAGATGTTTGCCGGGGACTAATGTCAGTGCACCGTGTGTAATATTAGGAGACGAAGCTTTCCCCTTAAAAAACAATCTTCTAAGACCTTATCCCTCACAACAGTCCATAAACGATAGCAAGAAACGCCATTTTAATTATCGTCTTTGCCGTGCACGACGTGTCGTAGAAAATGCTTTTGGAATTTTAAGTCAAAAATTTCGTATTTATAATAGACGAATGCATCTAAAACCAGAATATGCAGAAAAAATTGTACTAACTACTTGCATATTGCATAATTTTATAAGACGCGGCGAAACTGTATCCTTTACGGAAACTAATACTCCTGTACAATTTAACAACCTAAGACACCAAGGAGGTAATGCAGTTTCTACCGCTTTTGAAGTACGCGATAAATTTGCCGATTTTTTCCAAACCGCTCAAGGGCAATTAGATTGGATATTTAGTTTGTAATTGAATTACTTACTCAAATAAACGATAATTGAATAATAATTGTCATACCTGGTTGTTTTATTTGTTCCGAAATCTCCTTCCAAGCCATTTCTTTTTTTACACTGTCCATATACTTCGGATGTTGCAAATTATATATAAACTCATATTTACGTACGCTTTCTATTAGTTTTTCGTCCTCCATTTTTAAACATCTATACGCATTCACGCCTCTCGTTGAACTAATGAACGGACTGGCAACAGAGCCAACGCTGCTACAACGCTTATAAAACGGGTTTGTAACGGTCATACTCCCCGCTCAGTCACCGTTCAGCCGCGTGCGCGCAGCGGTCTGGCAACGTCGCGTGCCATGCACGTAGCGTGTCCGCACCGGCAAAATATTCCCTCCGACGAATAGTTGACGGCCCGTGCATGGCACGCTACGGTGTCGGCCGGTGACGGAACGGTCTAGTGGGCATAGTCTCATACTTCTCAATACAAAGAATAGTTTTTTATCTGAAACGGTCCTAGTACGGTCATGGTATGCTACGGGATAGTGGGCAGAAAGCTTTATACGTCATCATTCCGCACAAACAAACAAACACGAGGCCAAACCCGATATTTTAACGAGCGGTCCACTTTAAATTTATAATGTTAGCTTTTGTATTCAACACTCAATGGTTACCAATTTTGCGGTAGACTGTATAAGATATTATGGAAATGGAGGAACTGTTTATACAATTTTCAAAGCGGTTTCTTTAAAATTAAGAGAATGAAGATTCTTCTTGTGACATCAGCCAAATCTATACAAATAAATATAATTGGAGTGAGTGTTTTTAATATTGAAATAACCGCTTTTTAATAAATGCGGTACATATACCAAAATAACATCATCATCAGCCCCATATACGTCCCACTGCTGGGCACGGGCCTCCTTTACCATTGAGAGGGTTTTAGGCCTTAGTCCACCACGCTGGCTTAGTGCGGGTTGGCGGACTACACACCTAAGAAATTCCTAAGAAGTTTCAGGTGTGCAGGTTTCATCACGATGTTTTCCTTCACCGTTAAAGTACGTGATTATTCATTGTGAATACACACATAACTTCGAAAAGTCAGAGGTGTGTGCCTGGGGTTTGAACCCGCGACCGTCGAGATTCTCGACCGCGTGCCTAAACCTCGTTACGAAAATAACGTTTTTTACAATTTTTGTCTGTCTGTTTGTTCCGGCTAATCTCTGAAGCGGGTGCACCAATTTTAACGGGACTTTTACTGGCAGATAGCTGATGTAATAATGAGTAACTTAGGCACAAAAAAATATTAAAGAATCGACTGTTAGGCGGACTGAAGTTCGCCGGGTCAGCTAGTTTAAAATAAGTATTTTACAATGAGACATATTTGCGAATTGTCAGTATTTTTACGACATACTATCTTTTTAATTCTCAGCATAAGAGTGTGTCGTGTGATGGAGACGTTCCGGTTTTGCAAGGATTATTGGGTTTTCCAATTCAGGAATTGGTAGTAAATACAAAGAGTCAGGAAATATGCCGAAAAACGACAGTAGGTTAACTCCGTATAACCTGGGACGAAACACAATACGTAAAACGTGGGTGCAGAAATGCACCTCTCCCTACCGCTTCGGGAAATACGTATGTATGTTTGTAAAGTATGTACATAATAAAGAGAAAAAAAAAAAAAAAAGTATGTACAATTGTACATACACATATGTTTCAGTGGCGGTACTTCCATAGAAGCCCAAAAGCGTTTGACTTAAATTTGTAATGTCTAGTTTATACTTTTTTATTGAGGGGACATAATATACTCATTTATACGTCAAATAGCTTTTGTTAAATAAAGATTTAAAGCTTAGAGATTGTTATTCGGAATTTTGTAAGGCAATCTGGGCTTTTGGGCTTCTATGGAAGTACCGCCACTGATATGTATGTATGTATACGTATGTATTATTAATAATAAGTATCATTAATTGTCTCGTAAAAGATGCAATTTTATTTATCAAAGTGTAGACTGCTAGTTTTTGTAACTTGAAATAAGCTGTTTACATTTATAATAAAAGCAGATGTTTTCACTGTACGTCTTTTTACGTCGTGATACCGCGTTCAAGTGTATGTCCTGCAGTTTGGAGGTCCCGGATTCGACTCTGTCTATTTGTTGCGTTGGGAATTTAAAAAAAAGATCATACATACATACATACATAAACTCACGCCTGTATTCCCCGAAGGGGTAGGCAGAGGTGCATTTCTGCACCCACATTTCGCCAGGTATGTATCAGTCCCACGTAATAGGGGGCGAGCCTATCGCCGTTTTTCGGGCACATTTCCAGACTCCGTGCTGTTACTGAGAATTTCCTAATGGAAAAACCCAATAACACTTTGCCCGACCCGGGAATCGAACCCAGGACCTCTTGATCCCACGGCACATACTTGTACCGCGAGACCACGAGGCAGTCGAAAAAAATATCATATTATTAGAAGTTCGTTCTATGCTTAAACTCGAGACCACCATATTAGAAATTAGTCAGACTAAACCTTCGATCATTGCAATAAATTATTTAGTAGGTATAAAAGATTTCGAAACACTCTCAACATTTTTTGTAGCCTTTTTAACGTGTATAAAAATATCCAAAGGCACAACCAAGGTCTCACTGCCTAAATACATCATCAATATCACTCTTTTTAATTTGACGTATCAATTTATTAAGAGCCTGTCAGTTTCGTGTTCCTTTTGCACAATTAAGACGATGAAAGAAATTATTATGCTTTATTGAAATGAGTGAAAGGTCAGAGACCTTGAATGGCGGAGTTTTATTTTAGCGGATGTGCGGCAAAGGATATTATCTGAGGTACAGTCAGCATATTATGTTGGTAATATTTGTAATATGATGCAACCACGTTTTGGCAACTGCCTTTAACTGTGTTTGTGGGCGAGCCTATAGCCGTTTTTCGGGCTCATTTCCATTTTGAAATCCTCAGTTGCTTCTAAAAAAAACTATTGGAAAAATCTAATACCGCTTTTCGCGATTCGGAAACGGAACCCAAAACCGATAAATCGCAAAGCACATACTTATGCCGCGAGACCACAAGGCAGTAATAATCTGTAAAATAATTGATTTAACATAACATTGCCCCATATTTAACAGCATTAGTCTCTGTCTTATAAAGGATCATAATATTTTTTAAATAAAATCATTTGAGTGAAAACGGCAATATGCTCTCCCCAATTACGCGGGACTGATACATACCTGGCGACATGTGGGTTCAGAAATAAATAAGGGTGTATTTACAACAGTCACATACATAGTTCTGACCCCACAATAGAATACAAGTCCTGTGTCGTGGACATCAGAAACTACGAGATACTTTTCGGTCTCACAAACACCCAGACCCGAAACAAATATTTATGGATCACACAAACAGTGGTCTCGGTGCGGGGAGCGGGCCAACTGCGCCACAGGGCTGTCAAAAATGCACCTCTGCCTACCCCCCCTTAAATAATAACTAGTCTGGCCATAAATACTGTTATATAAAAACTTTTCTTTTTTTCAACTATTTACATACATAAACTCACGCCTGTATTCCCCGAAGGGGTAGGCAGAGGTGCATTTCTGCACCCACATTTCGCCAGGTATGTATCAGTCCCACGTAAAAGGGGGCGAGCCTATTGCCATTTCATATTTTTTCGTGTTCATTATCAAATTACATTATGGAATTGGGTGCTAAAGAAAATAGGATTGCAGTGATCGCCTTGCACAAAGTGGATATGGAGCCGTCGGTCATATTTCAGACACTTCAAAAGTGGCGAAATTTCCCTAGGAAACAGTGCGTAAATAAATAAATAGGTACACCCAACAGTCACATACATAGTTCTGACCCCACACTAGGATACAAGTCCTGTGTCGTGGGTATCAGAAACTACGAGAGACTTTTCGGTCTCACAAACACCCAGACCCGAAACAAATATTTGTGGATCACACAAATATTTGTCTCGATGCGGGGATCGAACCCGCGGCCTCTCGTTTCGCAAGCTGGTATCTAGCCAACTGCGCCACGGGGCAACCAATCCATAGATTCGTGGCCAAACAGATTAAATACCTGTATGAAAGCCAAAGGTGGCCATTTCGGATAGTTTTTTTTTTAATTTTCATAACATTACAATACTTCATTTAAAAAAATCATTTTCATTTGTAACAGAAATTATGGCTGGACTAAGTAGGTAGACTACGCAAGATTATTTTGCAGCCAGTAGCACGCGGTGGGTACTAACACGGTATAATCCGAACCGGTCGCGGCCCACCAATGCGTTTTCAATGCGGCAATAACACATGCTTTGCCATTTATAAAAAGGCTATGTACACACCATATCGCAACTTCGGTATTATGCCCGTGCGTGTGGATTACTAGCTTTTTTTACAGCGATGCTATCGAATATGAAGTAAATTCCTTGGTTATCATTATCATTATCAGCCCATATACGTCCCACTGCTGGGCACGGGCCTCCTCTACAACTGAGAGGGTTTAGGCCTTAGTCCACCACGCTGGCCTAGTGCGGGTTGGCGGACTACACACCTAAGAAATTCCTAAGAACTTTTAGGTGTGCAGGTTTTATCACGATGTTTTCCTTCACCGTTAAAGCAAGTGATGATTCATTGTGAATACACACATAACTTCGAAAAGTCAGAGGTGTGTGCCTGGGGTTTGAACCTGCGACCGCCGAAATTCTCGACCACGCGCCTAAACCTCGAGGCCATCACTGCTGGTTATAGGTACGGGATTATTAATAGCTCTTATCGAACACCTGTAGGTTGGAGAGACCACTTTACGTCAGGTGTAAAAGTCAATACGATAAAAATGTTTACAACTGCTTGTTGATGTCGTGGTATTTAGTGCGTGAGGTTTAGACGTCTCAGGATCAAAGCGGTCGGATTAATGATTTAAGTATGTGTGGCGCAGAAATTACTTAATATATAGTACTTATCTGAACAAACATACTCTGCACCACCCGCCAGCTGATATTAATCGAGAAAACCGTTTATAACAACAAACAAAAAAACATAAATAACGGTACAATAACAAAAAAAAAAGTTTAAAAACAAAACATAAACAATATTGTGGTATGGAACGCGACTTCGTCTATACCCAAATGTCAAAATCAAAGTGACAAGACAAAAAACAAACAGTTAGAGGGTATTATTTAAAAAGACGAACAATAATATTATATCAAATTATTAGTAAGCGCTGAGCGATCGTCATGGCTTACGCGGTTTTATATTCGAGCGCGATGTTTCCGTGGACCCGTGGCTTATTACTGCCGATGAAGATAAACTTGATGTCTTGGGATACTTTGCCAATAAGGAATTAAGTTCGTCTAGTGTTGTGATTTTGACGCGGCTTCCATCCGGAACTTTGACTACAACAGTGTTGTCTTGAGTCCAGCAAGACCGCATGCCAAAATGCTGCCGACTTTTGCTGAATATGTTGCTTTAGTGAAGTCATATTAACTGTCTTAAAGTGAGGTGTTGTTCTGGTGAAGTTAAACGCTGGCTGGTAGTGGTGCAGAGCTGGATTACATTCAGCAACACAAAAGTGAGTACATTCACAACGTAATTTTGCAAAATTCACGAGTTTGGAAAGTATATAAACACAGTTTAACTAATTGAATTTAAAATTTTAACCGAAAGCACGTCCACTCAATACACCGACCATAGGCAATTTCGAAAATCAAACCTGTAACCTTTAATCGAACACTACCAAATTGTAATTTCTTTTACCAGTTTTCATCATTGTACAGTACTATAATCCAACCATTAACAGACATTAAAATACTGCGTTAAAGCACGTTTGTGCGTACACCGATAGCCTTCATGAATTGCATGCAGTTGAGACAATGGGTGCCCTCGAAGTTACGAGCTGTTACTGACTCGGCAGTAACTCATACACGCCTCGGAAGCTAGCGCCGAGCCGCACACCGCTATATTGACGTATTGCATTCCTTCTGTACATGAGCGAATAAACCGTTGCGTGGTTTCTATGTTTTTGTGCGATTCTAGAAGAGATTCTACATACATACATACATAATCTCACGCCTGTATTCCCCGAAGGGGTAGGCAGAGATACATTACTGCATCCACATTTCGCCATTTATATATCAGTCCCACGTAACAGGGGGCGAGCCTATTGCCGTTTTCGGGCACAATTCCTAACTCCGTGCTGTTACGGAGAATTTCGGATTCGAACCCAGGACCTCGTGATTGTACGGCACATATTTATACCACGAGGCAGTCGTAGAAGACATTCTAGTATGGAAATATTCCCTTTTTTAAATTATATTGAGAGCATCTGAAGTGCAGTTGGGTGGACACCAGCTAGCGAGACAAATTTTTGTATGATTAGCAAATATTTGTATCGGATCTGAGTGTTTGTAAGACCGAAAAGTCTCTCATCATTTCTGATACCAACCACACAACACTTGTTTCTGATCGTGGGGTCATAACTATGTTTGTGACTGTTAGGTGTATTTATTTGTTTATCAGGTACATTCCAAATTTCGATATCATCATCATCATTATCAGCCTAAGGAAGTCCACTGCTGAACATAGGCCTCCCCCAATGACTTACATAGTGACCTGTTGGAGGCAGCCTGCATCCAGCGACGACCCATTATATTTCGATATAATGTAATGTAATTTGACAGCCCCGTGGCGCAGTTGGCTAGACACCAGCTTGCGAAACGAGAGGTTGCGGGTTCCATCCCCGCACCGAGACAAATGTTTGTGTGATCCACAAATATTTGTTTCGGGTCTGGGTGTTTGTGAGACCGAAAAGTCTCTCGTAGTTTCTGATACCCACGACACAGGACTTGTATCCTAGTGTGGGGTCAGAACTATGTATGTGACTGTTGGGTGTATTTATTTATTTATTTATGTTTTTTTAATCATATTCCATTCTATTATTTTAAGAATTCCACGCTACATCTACTAATGATATCCGTTTAAGAAAAGACATGGAAATTTAACAAATGTTGTAGCACAAAAGACGTGTATGTTTCACTAATCAAACATTTGTACAGATGCAGAAGGAATTTCTTTAATATTCCACGTGGAATGGAAAGTTTTAATAAGAAATTTATAATAGCCGGATTTATGACAAGGTTTTAATACCTGATTTTCGACCTTAAAATACTTACAAGAGTTATGGGAGAATAAATGAGGCTAAAAATTACTAATATCGATATGTGGTCATCGCGATTGTTTGCGCATGATTCCCTATCTCGGGCATCCTATAACGCTGCCCGATCCGGGAATCGAAACTAATAGTAGTACGAAGTCTGACTAAAAATAAAATTAGCGTAATGAGTGCATTAATGCATTACTGCTAACCCTTTTAGGTATAGCGTTAGTATGGTCGTATGTATGTACATAGGTACTATGTATTATACAAAAATAAAGTATTACGTAAATGATATTCCAATAGACCAAATTGCATTTCATGACAGTGGCATGGCAATAGTTTAAAATAGACGATTCAAAAGAACTTGTAAAAGTCTATTTGAATAAAGATAATTTTGACTTTGACTATGGTCGATTATGACTCCTTCGTCTAAACTACGATATGCCTGATATAATATGATAACGTCGTGAACGTCATAAATACTTGCCTCTGTATAGGGATAGAATTGTAAATACCATCTTATTTTATAGCAGACTTTTCGATAGTTGTAATAAGATAATCATCATCATCATCAGCCCATATACGTCCCACTGCTGAGCACGGCCCTCCTAGAGGAGTTGTAGAACAACGGAGAGAGTTTTAGGCCTTAGTCCACCACGCTGGCCTAGTGCGGGTTGGCGGACTACACACTTAAGAAATTCCTAAGAACTTTTAGGTGTGCAGGTTTGGTGTTTGAAAAGTCAGAGGTGTGTGCCTGAAGTTTGAACCCACTACCGCCGAGATTCTCGACCGCGTGTCTAAACCTTGAGGTCATCACCAAAGTAATAAACAATAAATCGATATTTGCAAAATCATCAATTACCCCCTTTAAAATATATTCACAAATAATATCAATGTAATTAAGCCTTCACTCCTGTCAATTAAAAATAGTAATTATCCATTAAAAGCATTTAAACCCAATACTTTACCAGACAGGAGTTCATTGCGAAATGGACCACATGACCTTAACAACAAGGTATTAATTTATCTGCACCTCACCCCGGTCAATAACATTGTATGTACATATAACAAATAAACAAACAAGACCTTAATCACTGGAAACAAGACGACTCAATTAAAAAACCTGAATTGAACCAGCCTGGATAAATTGCTGGCATTATTTTTGCCATTCCCAAAGGTTGTGCGTGAATGATCGAGTGCATTTTGCAAATGATATAGGTACTAAGCAGTAGGCAAGAGTGGTGGACTAAGGCCTAAACCCTCTCCGTTGTAGAAGAAGCCCTTGCCCAGCAGAAGGACGTTTATGGACTGATGCTGATACTAAGTCTTTCATCATCATGATCAGCAGCCTTTCTTACGTCCACTGCTGGACATAGGCCTCTCCTATGGCACGACACTTGGCTCGATCTTCGGCCCTCCTCATCCAACCGCTGCCTGCCACCTTGCGAATATCGTCACCCCACCTAGCCAGATCAGTCTTTGATGATCAATTATTCAAGGATTCAGAATATTTTGGCAGCCGCTGTTTCAAATACCAGGCACAATTGATTTTTTTAACTTCGTACGCGTATAAATTTAGAATGACGCCTGTAGACCCTAAGGAATTAGTAGCATTTTAAACCCACTTTTCAGCAGATGTGTTTAAAAATTCCACGCAGTAGAGGGCGAACCTACTGCGGTTTTGGTATATTTTGTACAGTTGACAGCCCCGTGGCGCTGTTGGTTAGCCACGAGCTTGCGAAACGAGAGGCCGCGGGCTCGATTCCCGCACCAAGGCAAATGTTTGTGAAACCGCAATGTCTCTTGTAGTTTCTAATACCCACAACACAGTAGTTATCTTAGAGTGGGGTCAGAACTACATACATATGTACGTATGTGACTGTAGTTTTTTTTTTAATTATTATTTTGTTTTGGCTGTGTGTCGCTACTTAGTATTTACTTATACTAAAACCAAATAACACCGCCAATCTCGAAATTCAAAGCCGGTAACCTTCTATCACGTACCTAACCTATGCCACGCAACCGAAAAGGTAGACAATTTTATAATACCAAAAAGAAACTTTTTCACAGTTCGAAAAGCAAAAAAAACTGTCTGCGGCATTTAAAAGGTTATAATCGGGGCATTTAAAATTGAATTTCGCCACCCAAGCGGCCGATCGGAGCGTTTTATGCAAAAATTAAGAGCCGGAGGTCTCATTAGCATGGTTTTAGGTTCCTTTTAACGTCTTAATTTGAATTTGGATACGGGATGAACAAAAAAAGTCTGACTGCTTAATCAATCCCTTACAGAAACAGCTGGATCGGAGTCAGTTTTATTTTGAAGCGAATGCAGCGTTTTATAGCGATACTTTATTCGATGTTCCTTTTTAAAAGTTTGTAAAGAACAGCAATTATGAGATAAATAAACATATGTACATACATACATACATTCCTTTTTATTTTTTTCTTGAAGGTATAGGCAGCTTTGTATAATCAGAATCTTTTAAGAGCATTTCTGAGACCGAGACTATTGCACATTATATGCCTCCAAACTCCTTTTTAAATTCCTGATGACCACCGCATTTCGTGACGCATACTTACATAGCAGGATCAACAAGGCATTCTAAAAACCGTTTTCCTTCTTTTCTTTCATATTCAATTAGTCGATACCCTTTCTTGATAAGACTGCGTTTATGCACCATTTTCAGGCAAAAAATACCCCGAAAGTTCAACCTGGAAATTGGTCCTTCCTATAAACGCTCATTATTGCTTTTTGGAAATTTGCATAAATTCAGCCATTTATTCCCTTAGTTTCACGTTGATTGCGCTTTTAAGCGATTTAATTATCAAATTAATGAACAATTTAAGTGTAAAGTGGAAGCGGACACAATGAAGGCAAAACACGACCGATAGATGCGTATCGTTTCGCAGATAGCTGTTCATTATAGTTTATAACAAAAGGTAGTGTGGCCAGGAAAAATTCGTAGCGTTTTTTTTTTAAATCATCATCATCCTCTTGCCCTGTTCCCGATTCTATTAGGGATCTTCGCAGATTGTTTTATCGTTCCAAATATGCTTATCAGCCGTCATGTTGAAGACATTCCCCCCCTTTTTCTTTCATATCTTCTCTTACGCACTGCATCCATTTCTTCTTTGGCCTTCCTCTGCTTGTTAATTCTTCAGTTTTCATACACATTACTTTTTTACCTACATTATGCGTATTTTTCACAAATAACGGTGAAGAAAAACATCGTGAGGAAACTTGCATACCTAAAATTACTTCACAAAGACTTGCTTAGGTATGTTAAGTCTATCAATCCACCCGAAGTCATAATGGCCTCGAGGTTTAGGCACGCGGTCGGGAATCTCAACGGCCGCGGGTTCAAACCCCAGGCACACACCTATGACTTTCCGGAGTTACATATGTGTGTATTCACAAAGAATTATCACTTACTTTAACGGTGAAGGAAAACATCGTGATGAAACCAGCACACCTAAAAGTTCTTAGGAATTTCCTAGGTGTGTAGTCCGCCAACCCGGACTAGGCCTGCGTGGTGGACTAAGGCCTAAACCCTCTTAGTTGTTGAGGAGGCTAGTGCCTAGTAGTGGGACGTATATGGCCTGATGATGATAATCAATCCACACAAGATCTGACACCTCTCAATAAACACTCTCAACATTGGAACATATAGGGGGAATCGTAGAGATAAATAGATAGAAGTATTGTTTGTGCGATCCAAAGATCCTAATTTAGATTTATTTGTTGAACAAATATGTATTGGTTTTTCCCGTTAGAAAATTTTCAGTATGCAACTGAAAATGTGCCGAGTAAAGGCAATGTGTTCGCCTACTGTTACGTCGACTAAAGTATAGTCTTGGAAACATGGGAGGCTAAGATGTGTCCCATAGATTTTTGCCTCGCACTTTGGACACAGTCGTGAATTTATGTACTTATCTTTACTTGGTAAAGTTAACTAAAGCGCCTTTATCCGTAGGATGTATAAGAAAAAGAAAACAATTAAAAATCCATATTATCCAAAAATCCGAACAGCGTACTCAAACTAAGCTCAAGCCGACGTGATAATTCCCGAGGACACACATTGCGCAAACAATGAAGATATTCCCGGTTAAACCCTCTTTAAGGAAGCTATACGATGTCCAATTAATTAGTGGATGGCCATCATGATAGCCATAGTGGCTATTAATCAGAAGGAGATCGATCCGATAGCGACTACTGAGCTATGGTGTGTTCCGCACCGCCCCATGTGGTTAGAGCCCGTGTTAATACCTCGCTTTGAATAATGTTTGTGGCGGTATTAGGGATGTTCTCTTTTATTAATATAGAACTACATAAATTTTATATTTGACGGCTGTGATAATTTGATTTGTAAGGAACTGCATCTTTTTCATATTATGATATTATTACGGATGCCTTATCACCATCACATTATGGTAACTTCCTTTTCATTATGCAATATTTTTTACATTTATAATATCAAAATAAATGTATCAAAAAAGCATTTTCTTCGGTTATCCCGAGCTATGCTGTTGAATTTTGCTATATCAATGCTAAAATTTCATGAAAAATAATATCAGGTCATATATTTAATTGAAAGGCAAAGCATGTACTGTGAATTGAAATGAAAACAAAAGCGTCGATGTTTACGAGAAATAAAATTTAAACAAATCCATAATTCGGGATAATATACTAGAGAAAACAAAGCCGAACATAAACAATTCGACGGTATAGGCATGGGAGAGCTTGAATGAATGTATTTGAAAGAAATAATAGCCGATTTTTTGTATACTATTATTTTTTTACCGAAACAAATAAACTGAAATTTACTTGGTTTTTAACAGTATTTGCTAAATGTTTACAAATTATAATAAATTGAAAAGTGGCTCATCGCATTTTTTAATATTATAAATAAATTACAACTAAAATAAGAATTAATTTGCAAAATCAAAATCTTTAAATGTGGGTGCTGTATTCTTATTATATAACTTTTCTTTTTAACCAACGACGATTAAAATTATGGTAAAAAATATTGAAATTATGACTTACTGTCTGCCACTCGATACTGTATTTAGTACTTAACATAAAGAATTCTGTTATACTTCCTATATCAATATAACAAACATTAGTGATAAAATTTAATTAAATAAAGATAAATAAATAAAAAAACACACCCAACAGTCTAGGATAGTTCTGATCCCACACTAAGGTACAAGGCTTGTGTCGTGGGTATCAGAAACTACGAGAGACTTTTCAGTCTCACAAACACCCAGACCCGAAACAAATATTTGTGGATCACACAAACATTTGTGTCGGTGCGAGAATCGCATCCGCGGCCTCTCGTTTCGCAAGCTGGTGTGTAGCCAACTGCGCCACGGGGCTGCCAAATAATAAACAAATGTAAAGAACTGCAGTCTACAATAAGTTATTGAGACGTTTCGTTGTAATGTATATTAATTTAAGTACAACTCCTTGAAGCACAAAGGGAACCATCTTCTATTGTTGCGTGGGTAGACAGGCAATGAGTAAGTTATCACAAAGCAATTTTAAATTAACCAGAGATTTATTTCGAGAAAGCTTGACATTAAACAGTTAAGTAAATGCGCTCGATTAATAAAGGAGTTTAATATAGCAGTGATGGCGTCGAGGCTTAGGCGCGCGGTCGAGAATTTCAGCGGTCGCAGGTTCAAACCTTAGGCACACACCTCTGACTTTTCGAAGTTATGTGTGTATTCACAATGAATTATCACTTGCTTTAACGGTGAAGGAAAACATCGTGATAAAACCTGCACACCTAAAAGTTCTTAGGTGTGTAGTCCGCCAACCCGCACTAGGCCAGCGTGGTGGACTAGACTGGTGGACAGGCCTAAAACCCTCTCAGTTGTAGAGGAGGTCCATGCCCAGCAGTGGGACGTATTTGGGCTGATGACTAATAAAGGAGATTTAATAGGATAATCTCCAGGTTATAGCGGTAAACATATACAATACTATGATATAAAATAGAATCAAGCTATGAAATCTGTATCTGTTTGTATATTTAGCATAGCGAACCGGAAAAACCATAGCTACCAGTATATTCTGTAAAAGTTATTTATTTATTTTTACTTCAATTACTACTGGAATAGTCGAGAGTTCTGCTCTCTTTTCATTTGCATATCACAGACTATCTTTTTCCGTCGACCCGCACTAGGCGTGGTGGACTAAGGCCTAAATTCTCTCAGACATGGAGGAGGTCCGTGCCCAGCTGTGGGACATATATGTCTGAAGGTGATGATGAATAAGACGAAGCCGCGGCGAAGTAAATTTATTATTTGGCATGTGAAAAATATCTTTTTTCGTTTGCTTACTAATACATAGATATTTTATATGTATTTATAAATATACTTTAATTTAATGGATTTATGTCGGGATCATTCTGAATATTGTTTTACCTACAATGGATATTGTTATGTCCAGATGTTTCAGGTTTGGTTTGTTTAAATAAAACTACTAAAGCTTAGTTTCAATAGCGTCTGCCACGTCCACTCGGTCCGATATCAGAGGTATTAGTGAACCGGTTTGAGTGGGGAACAGCGCTTATATTATAACTAGCTTTTGCCCGCGACTCCGTCTGCGTAGACTACAGGGTTGGGTTCAGAAAGAAAATAAGTTGTAGTCTATTTTACTCCACAGAGTCCCATTTATGTCCATATCAAAAATCGTTTATATCGGTCAAATGATTTAGGCGTGAAAGCATAAGACATATAGTCACATATACATCGTTTTAGTCGTCTACACAACATACAACCTTTCATCCCCCCTTTCAATCCCTTAAAACCCCTTTTCCGGGATAAAAAGTAGCCTATGTCCTTTCTCAGGGCCTAAACTATCTGTGTACCAAATTTCATTTAAATCGGTTCAGTAGTTTTAGCAGGAAAGCGAGACAGACAGACAGACAGACAGACAGACGGACAGACAGACAAACCTTACAATTTATTATTTATATTACGTGTACACTACATATATACCTAATGAATAATTTGTTTAGTCGATTTGTGTTCGCAAAAGGAAACTTCATGTTAACAATTCGTGCAATTTCCAATCAAAGACCGATGCGAAGTTTCACCGGTGATTGGAAAAGTGTAATAAAAGTGCGGTCATGCGACCCGGGCATACAAATATTGGATCAAACGTTGGACTTGGAAACAGGAAAATTCTTTCCTTCCGCATCGGTAGTTGTGAAACAATAAACTGTAATTTAATAAAGAAAAGAAAGAAGAAAAAACCTGTCTAACTAAATTTGTAGCCTTCAAACGTCATAGACAACCTAGACATAAAAAGTCAACCTTTTGCGATTCAAAAAATTACTTACTGATACAACATGCCGGATGAAGCATCAACCCAAATATCAGGCTCGAAGGAACATTAAAACATTGGTAAAAAGAATAGAAAGCTGGCTTTCTATGCAAATTATACAAATCGTATCATCTTCCATACGAACATCCACACTTTTGATTTATGTAAAACCTACTGGCTACTACCAACCACACCTAACAGGTTTTCGGCCAGATACCCGCAGTAATACTCAATGCCTCGGACCTCACAATAAAGATATAAATCACGAGTTGAACACTGAATAAAATCGCTTATATCTCTCGTTTTATCGCATGATCTCTGCTTCTTCATATTATATTATAGTGTAGATACAGGCTGTTTGATTGTAGTGACTTTTAGTTTTGGTGTCAATTGTTTGATGCGATTATAAAAGTAGCAATATATTTTGTGGTAAGTGAATAATTGACGTGGAGATAATTCTTGTAAATAAAATCAAGTAGGTACAGGATTAAATTGCTCATGTTACAATGACGTTTTGAATTTTTGTTACAAATAAGATACGGAAAATAGTTTTGGAAATAACTTATAATATTTTCTTAATATTTTCTAAACTCAATACCTGAGGTCTTAACTATAATTTTTTAATTCCTTTTTATATTTAAATATGTATTTTTTAATTTAAATGAAAAAAAAACTTTGTAGCTCTAACAATAACATCCAAGAACCAAGAAGGTTCTTGGCTAAAAAATATTATTCCAAATAATATTACCTCGTTTGATAAAAAAATATAAATAAAGAAACTTAGAAACGTATGTTCTACTCAAAATGCTTGTGAATCGTGGGAAACACCTTGACTCAGATAAATATCAGTAGGCCACACGTACAACAATCCGAGAGGTTTAAACTTTCAACCTTTACGAGAGCATCGAACTGTATTGACAGCCCCGTGGTGCTGTTTGCTAGATACCAGCTTACGAAACGAAAGGCCGCGGGTTCGATTCCCGCACCGAGACAATTTTTTATGTGATCCACAAATATTTGTTTCAGGTCTGGGTGTTTGTGAGAATGAAAAGTGTCTCGTAGTTTCTGATACCCATGACACAAGACTTGTATCCTAGTGTGGGATCAGAACTATGTATGTGACTGTTGGGTGTATTTATTTACTGTTGGTAAAACACCGATTGTCAAACGAAGTACTTTATCTACACATGTCATAAGGTGTAACAAAATTCTTCTTAAGTATTTGTGATACATAAGAAGCAGCTCTTCAGATTTTAACGTAATTTGTAAAATCTGGTTACTAATTATTCCAAAACCATGTTTCTACGTCATATAAATGTACATTGTACCTATACATAATTAAATATTATTAAAATTCATCTTATTTCATATAAACATTGATTTAAATATCTACCATTTTAATAAAAAAAAAATCATTTTCATTTCATTTAAACAAGCGAAAATTTAAACGAAGAAATATATTTTTACTAAAAACACCTAATTTATTTCAATATTTATTCCACAAATCATATTTACATACCATTATGATCATTATTCACTAACTGTCATTACCTTTTCATAGCTATAAATCGATGTATTGCTTAAACAGCGAAATATTCGCACAAAAGCCATTACAACACTAAATTTACTTCAAAACTATGCATGCAATTTAAAATCTTCATACAACAAAAGAGCGTCACTACTCAGCCACCTACAAGCCAATTTCAGCCATGCGAGCTGGACGTACTAATAACAATAAATTTTTCACCCGTCCTGTAGTAACGCACGCCTCCGGCGCCCGTCAACGTTGCCTAGCTTTGTAGGTGTTATTTTTGACGTAATAACTGTTCGCTTAACCACTGGTCGGTTACAAAGTTTACGTCAGCAGCAAAACTGGAATAGTGAAGGATGCATTTTAATATGCCTCTTCTGAACATCCCCATTTTCTGTTGTAATATGCGTAAAATGCTATGCTTTATGCTTCTGATCTCTCCAGTCCATCTAACGGATGCTTGGAAAAAATCGCCGATAACTATCTGCTATCTGTACATACATACATACATACATAAACTCACGCCTGTATTCCCCGAAGGGGTAGGCAGAGGTGCATTTCTGCACCCACATTTCGCCAGGTATGTATCAGTCCCACGTAATAGGGGGCGAGCCTATTGCCGTTTTTCGGGCACAATTCTAGACTCCGTGCTGCTACTGAGAATTTCCTAATGGAAAAACCCAATAACACTTTGCCCGACCCGGGAATCGAACCCAGGACCTCTAGATCGCTCGGCACATACCTGTACCGCGAGACCACGAGGCAGTGACTATCTGTGACACTACCTTATTGAGTTTTTACCTATACCTAGGTTGTTTTTATTTACCATATATGGTGTACAATAAAGCATAAATAAATAAAAAATAAGTAAATAAAATTTATTAAAATGTTTGCTACTACTCGTAAACCCTAATGACTAAAGAAAGAGACTTAAATCCTATGGAAAATCAAGTTGTTCAATTTCATTTATAATCTGTTTTAAAGAACTACACTATAGTTACTTCGGGATATGGAAGAGCTTTTGGCACAAGTATTTAATACTTATTAGAAGGTGTCAACCCTGACCTCATGTATTGTAGTTA
This sequence comes from Hemaris fuciformis, assembly GCA_907164795.1. Taxonomy (NCBI): domain Eukaryota; kingdom Metazoa; phylum Arthropoda; class Insecta; order Lepidoptera; family Sphingidae; genus Hemaris; species Hemaris fuciformis. The sequence goes on along the minus strand of OU015450.1, from coordinate 11,344,940 downwards.
TTTTTTTGAATGAAGATTTTTCTTTATTTTTTATTATTATTTATTAAGTCCATCAATCTACATTATGCCAGCTTGGTGGACAGCATATCTTACCCCTCTCAATAATAAAGGGAGATTCGTGTCCAATAATATAATATGACGTATCAAATTTTATGTGGTCACTTATGGCTTTATTTAAGAAGTTGTATTAAAAAACTAATGCTAGAATTGATCCCGAAACCTACAGGGTTATATCTGTTAGAATGAAAGAAGTTTTCGATACGAGAATGGAAACACCTAAATCGATTATCCGTAAGCTATTCTGGGCAATCTCAATCTATATCACACGTCTTGTCGCGACGTGTGAGTCTCGTCTGCGATATTTTCAGGATTGTCCGCTTAAATTGCGAGACAGAATTAAAAATAGCTTAATTCTTTGCAAAGATTGATGACAGCCTTTAAAGTCGATTGGAAGAAGGAATTTAAAGACTGGCAGTTTTTATCATAGACTATTGAAAGTTAAAAAATACAGCATAACAATGATAAAAAAATATTAACGATCGTCATTCAGACGACTGACATTGACATTCATGACTGCCTCGTGGTCTCGTGGTACAAGCATGTGCCGAGCGATCTAGAAGTCCCGGGTTCGATAGTGAAATGTGTCTAAAAACGGAAATAGGATCGCCCCCTATTGCGTAGTCTAATACATACCTGGTGAATTGTGGGTGTAGAAATGCAGCTCTGCCTACCCCTCCGGGGAATACAGGCGTGAGGTTATATATGTATGTAATTTAGACAATACAATCACGACGGGCTATTAGGAATCTCGATGAAAATTTTGAATGAGTTTTACATTTTTTGTTTAAGGCTTAAACCCCCTCAGTTACGTTGACGTAATATGGGCTGATGATGATACATTTTTTCATCACTGACTGTCGTCATCAGCCCAAATACGTCCCACTGCTGGGCACGGGCCTCCTCTACAACTGAGAGGATTTAGGCCTTAGTCCACCACGCTGGCCTAGTGCGGGTTGGCGGACTACACACCTAACAAATTCCTAAGAACTTTTAGGTGTGCAGGTTTTATCACGATGTTTTCCTTCACCGTTAAATCTAGTGATAATTCATTGTGAATACACACATAACTTCGAAAAGTCAGAGGTGTGTGCCTGGGGTTTGAACCTGCGACCGCCTAAATTCTCGACCGCGGGCCTAAACCTCGAGGCCACCTAAACCGTATTTACTTTAATTCTCCGAAAAACTCTTCGAAGAATACTACTCCAACAAGCTGAAAATGTTCAATTACAATAAAACTTGTACATAAAACCTCCTACGTCCAAGCACTGAATTCGCAAGTATTTTGTTTAATTTTTACGTCAAATTCAAGTTCTTTGTCCCCGTAAGCCGCAAAGAGCTCACTTTTCAGTGCCATATCCCATTTAAATCGCTCGGTTGATGTGACCGAGGTCTCACCCTCGATTCGTAGCGTAGCCACACGGGAGTCCGGTCGGCATGCCATCTTCCGCAGAAATTTTGTTCCCAAAGGCCTGGTCATAATGTCGAAGAAAAATATTTTTTCTACTTTAAGAGAAACCTGCAATTATTGCTATTGAATAAGAAACAAATATGCGACATATTTATTATTGATTCTTGATATTATACTGGATTCGGAGTATATTTAATGAAATTGAGATTTTCTGCTGCACAACGTAACTTTAATCTTGACAACAATAAACGACCAATCAGATGTACACAGATAACAAAAATAAATACAGATAATACAAAATTAAGTTCTGTAAGTGCTGCCGTGTGACAGATTAACAATCTTATTCTATTCTAATAAAATTATATACTTAACATTTATAATAAATAGTAGGTAATATTTTATGTAAGCTTTCGAGATGACGTGTCATGTTTTGAAGCGGTAGTAATTTACCTTTAATTGAGAATTTAAAATTACATCTTGAATTTGACTTTGAGAAGAAAGTAATTGTCAATTTTAATGTTAGATTTTATTTCACTGAAAAGTGTGTAATTAGTCTTTGTATGTCTTCATCAACCACGTTACCTATTTGAATATATTTTTTTAATTTTAGAAAGTAAAGGAAGGGAATTAGGCTATCGCAAAACATTACGATTCCTTAAAATACATGTAGGAAAAGACAATAACAAATTTCGACTGGTTAATGAACTTTTCACTAATGATAAATAGGTAACGATATCAGCAATAGAGTTAAGTCGGAGTATGTGAGAAGCTAGAATTATTATTCAGAACATAACAAGCACTAATAATTATCAAAATGACGATACGATTCGTTACGTACGACCTTTGAATAACCGTTTAATAATTGTTAAGTCAAAAACGAGTGCATAACTAACTATGCTATGTTTTAAGTTTTATTTTAATTTATTTAATTAGTTTTTTACACTTTAGGTCCAATTTTCTCAATAAATCTCATATAGTTATTTACACGTGGTGCGTTAATTGCGTCTAATTTCCTAATTGTAATTGTCTTTCTTTTTTATTTGAGGGTGAAACCTCATAGTTCAATGTTTTGTTGCCCGCTTTGCTGTGGAGGAAAGTGGACAACTCTTTGTTTTCCAACTCCTCCTTTATATTTTCTTTCTGATTAACTTCGTTGCGGGATTGTGACAAATCAGGTCCCCTTAGATTCGCTGAGCTTCATTGCTCGGCGTCGATACTGTGCGTGCCCCTGTTGATCGTGGAGCACAGGAGTTACAGTGGCGGGTGTGTGGTTGGATAGGGCTTTAATTAATTGTTTTCCTGTTTAGGAAGAATTTACTAAAAACGCTTATAAATTCATAAAAAATAGTCATAAACACTCGGTAGATATAATAACACATCGACTTTTGAACGTATTAAGATCTGAAATTTCACCCTACATATTAAAAGAATACAGGAGCAGTGAACAAAGTTAATATAAAAAAGTCTGACTTACTGCTGATTCCTCGAACCACAAATTGGCCAATCTTAATGCACAGAAAAAAAGAACTGATCTAAGAATATACCATCCTTCGTATTTATAGTATTTTTGAAATTAACATTTGCAATTCTTATGAAGCTTTATAGTTACTAATTAATTAATTGGTTAATCATCTTTTAACTGCAGGTTTGCTCGCATTAATTGGAAAAAATACTTGTTTTCATAAAGAAAGGTACCCTGATGTATTCATGTTTGCCAAGTCAAAGCGAGCGCGACGCTGAACGTCCACCCTCAAGATGGACTGACATTCCATCTTTATCTGTACCAAATTTCATCGCGTTTAGTATCTACCCGGTCTAGATGGACGAATCTAGTAGTAGCCAGGGGATGGAAAATTCCACCAAGATATCCCCTGCCAGTTGTAAAAGGCGACTAGAAGGGATTATCGGGGTCGTTGGCCGTACTATGGAGTCATGTGCCGTGTGCGTACTGGAAGACACGTGGCCATGTTTCTGTCGCAAACGCTTGAGCGTTCTAAGCAGGCACGAAGTTAGCATCTGCGCCCCTCAATTCTTTTTCGTATAGAAATTAGAAACATTTAAAAATGTTGTATGTAAAAATGTGTCACACTGCTGTATTGGGACGATGATGCTGTGATGATTGTGTTGATAGGAAAAAACTTTTTTTTTTTTTTTTAATTGCAGAGTCCTAAGTGGACATACGCCAGGTACTCGTGAATGAATCAGGGTGGTGACATCACGTATCACCCACAATGCGTCTGACGGTCACCGAAAGATTATAGTCAGTAAGCCAGCCTAGGTCTTACGGTACAGTCCTAGCTTTTGCGCACTAGACTTGAAGGCGACATATCCCTCCCAGTTACCGCTCAGCTTAAAAAATGCACGTATCTATAAAAGTACAATGGAATAAAAAGTAGCTTTGTCCTTCTAGCCTATATTTTTTTTGCAACACCTATGTATTTCGAAATCAATATTCCTTAAAATTGTTTTAGCCAGCCTTGAAATCTTTACAAACCGACAAAAATTTTCGCATTCGTAATATAGGTTTTAATTAATTAATACTAACGTATGAGCACTAATGAATATGAAAAACACCGGGCAATAGGTATTTTTTCTGAAGATTACATTTTTATTGTTGTTCGACAAAAAAGTCTATAACTAAAAATATTTTTGATGTTCATCAAACCATAACAACACTGTTTTGTATCCATTTTTTGGGGTTCGAGATATTATCATACTATAGAACTGCTTACTTAAATAGCATAGGTCCAATATATGCTACAATGCAATTCAGCTTAAATTTTAACAATAGCCACAGTAATTCTAAATTCGAAAATTCACCTCACGAAGCGCAAATTAATTCTAACATCAACTGACTAAACAATAAAACCAATGATGCAGTAATTTCAAATTTAATTTAGATCGTTTAATTAAATGCACCGTGGACACGACTTTACGGCCAGCAGCGGGTCGGACCTATTCAAATAGACGAAGCTAGCATAAGTACCAGATGTAAAGGCAACTCTATTTATTTATAAAGCTATAGAGGATTATTTACACCAACTTTTATTGCGAATTTCATTTAAAAAGACGTAAACAGCCAGACATTTTGATATTCGCAAAGAAAAAGTTAAAAGGGTGTCATTGTGCGTTCTGTAATTTTGAAAATGGAATTACTTTGTTTCTTTTAATCTAGAGACAGATAAAACATGACTCAATTAATCCTACGCAATTGTGTCTATGAGACTTAACTTCGGTAATATTTTAATCTAAGTTTTTTTTGTAAATACGTATATACGATGCCAAAGAGATAAAGATTGTAATAGCGGCAACATACGTTTTTCTAAATATCTATGATAAATATCTTTGTATTTCATTAAAGCTTACTAATCCAAGTGTCCCTTTGAAAATTTGGGTTGTATGGAGTAATGTGAAACTGATCATGATTTTATATACTTTGCTGAGGGAGTTTCTTGCACCGCTTTTTATTCACAGTGAAGAAATATTCCGGAACGATTTTAGAGTATTCTGACGATCCAAAGGTGCTTGTAGAAGATTTTATGAATAAAGATACTTTGAGTTTGACTTTGACTTGGTAAGGAATTGTTATTTCTTTTCACCTGATAGTTTATTAAATAAACTAAAAACTTACTAAACTTTATTTAAACAGCTGAAGGGTAACACTCGTTGAGAAACAAGTACGTCTTCAACTTTTATATTTCTTAACAACTTTTATATTTTAAAATATTAATCCGTCTTGCAACTGACAATTCCAACGACTGAGCTCGAACTGCTCAGCGACACCTTTTTATACACATCAATTGACGGTCTTATTTTTAAATATTTTTATAAAGTCCAATAATTAATTTATATTAATCAAGATTATATTCTCATTAAAGTTATGGACAATTTTAATTATACTTATAAGTAATAAAATCATCAATATGCAATTTTACTATTACTACAATAATTTAGTAAAAGGTCTGTACGCATAAGCTTTTAATAATGTAAATATATAATATTGTAAGGTATCATAATGAAATACATTTATAATTACTAAATATTACTATTTAGGCTAACACAACGCTAATTATGATCATACGGTGATTTTATTAACTTAGTTTCGTGTGATATTTTTATTTTACGCAACGCCTGAAAAGCATTATGTTGGCCAAACGGTATAAACAATATGTAAATGTCATATATTAAGTTCCGGATAGGGCTAGCATTAGAAAATGAGGAGGCATGGAGCGTGGACTGGAAATAATATTTCTGAAGTCATCACGTGAGACCTAAACACTAAAACAATATACCACCTCTGTCACAATTAAGGGATGAAGCCGTGGGTTATCCATGTTGTAAAAACGTACAGCGTCTCTGATCTGAAGTGTTACAATTATCTATATAAACAAATCTAATTGGAGTGTCTGTTTATAATATTGAAATAACCGCTTTTTAATAAATGCATATGGATGTATACAAACATATATAGTATGTATACACGTATGTCTGTTTGTTCCGGCTAATCTCAGAAACGGGTGGACCAATTTTAACGGGACTTTCACTGGCAGATAGCTGAAGTAATAATAATAAATTTTCCGCGCGGAGGAAGGCGCGGGCACAGCTAGTTAGAAAAAAAAGACATTTTTAACAGTTCATTATGAACTTGAAGGATATAAAAATGGTAGACGACAAAATTGATTCCCCAATAACGTCCATACATAACCTTGTATTTATTACAATATTTGATACTTTCGTAAGTAAAAGAACAATGATATATTTGACACCGTCGAAGTTTCGACGTGCGCATCCTCTGGAGATGAACCGTAATATTTTGATACTTCACGTCCAATAATAAACTTTATGGAGGAGGTTTCGTGTCGTAGCTGTTTTACATACATACATACATAAACTTACGCCGATTCGCCGAAGGGGTAGGCAGAGGTGCACCCACATTTCGCAAAGTATGTATCAGTCCCACGTAATAGGGGGCGAGCCTATTGCCGTTTTTTGGGAGAATTTCCTAATGGAAAAACCCAATAACACTTTGCCTGACCCGGGAATGGAACCCAGGACCTCTAGATCGCACGGCACATACTTGTACCGCGAGACCACAAGGCAGTCAGGTTTTGTATCGCAGTTGTTTTATTTGTGTTTAAATGGACTAACATTAAATGTGTTCTATAATTATCTTCCTATAACTTATAAGTTGAATACAGTACGATTGGCCAGAATTTTCATCTCTCCCTTTTGATGACGAAAAACAAAATTAAAATATGAAATAGGAATAATGTGTGAAACACGTAATAATTAATATTGTCTGTGTTAATTACAACTTGGGATGGGTGAAATTTCGCCAGTGGGTTTTCGCTAATTTTGGTTATAGTAAAAGAAGTCTGTAAATATTTCTTTCGATGAGTTTTCTTTCGTAGGCGAGCACAAGCGAGTGAGCGAGCAAAAGATATATTTATTTTGTTTTTTTATTTTAAACATACAATATATTTTTCCTATATTCTTAGTTTTAAATTAAATATATACACCATAAACAGTTTCCACTTATTATATATTATATAATATAATTAATAGAAAAATTAACAAATATTAAAATTTTAACAGTTATTTTTTTATTTACTTTCCAGTCCAGACTTAAATTACGTTAGAATTTCTAAATATGGCTGAAGGTTTCCGAAGAAACCCAAGTCGCGTTATAAATCTTATATGATTGTGTTACCTCATAAATAATACAGAGACACTTCCGTACCGTATCCGAATACCCTTCCAACCTCCAAGGCACTGCTGTATCGCTTTAAAATCATTCATCATCCGGATGATGTTTCCCTGTAGGATTTGTGTTTCGTCTCGGCCTTTGTGCGCCCTCTAATGGGCCTAAACTTGCTGAATCAGCTGCGTGTAATATGTATCTGGTGCTATGATGTTGATAAAAGCTATTGATCTGATATTTGTAGAAGCTCGTAAATGCAGGACTAGAAAGTTAGTGGTACGGTTGAAGTTAAATCTTAACAGCCGCGAGATTGAATTGAAGAGTGTAGAAGTTAAGTTTGTATTCATCTCAAAGAAACATACAACATACTCGTTATTATTACAAAAATGACTGCCTCGTGTCTTGCGGCTCAAGTATGTGCCGTGCGATCTAGAGGTTCCGGGTTTCCCTTTCCGGTGTTTCTATTAGGGAATTCTCAGTAGCAGCACGCAGTCAGGAATTGTGCCCGAAAAACGGCAATAGGTTCTCCCCCTATTACGTGGGACTGATACATAAATAAATAAATAAATACACCCAACAGTCACATACATAGTTCTGATCCCACACTAAGATACAAGTCTTGTGTCGTGGGTATCAGAAACTACGAGAGACTTTTCGGTCTCACATACACCCAGACCCGAAACAAATATTTGTGGATCACACAAACATTTGTCTCGGTGCGGGGATCGAACCCGCGGCCTCTCGTTTCGCAAGTTGGTGTCTAGCCAACTGCGCCACGGGGCTGTCGTAATATCTATCTAAGCATTCGAGGAATACAGGCGTGAGGTTATGTATGTATTACAAAAACAATGTGTGAACTACTGTTTTCATAATTTTTACACGTACAATATTGCGACGCTTTTCGGTATCAGACTGGTAATATTCCGGAACGTTGAGTACGGCATAATTGACTTCCCTACCGTACATACGTATCTCAACCGAAACTAGGAGCAGCATCTTGCAATAGACAAACTTTATTCCATGACCTTAAACCCCGATCTCATTTTGATTTTAGCTCATATTAATTCCAACATCTCACAACTCAAAAACATGCTCACCCCATCGTTTATTTATTCTCAATGCAGTCGGAGAATGTTAATAAAAACGTGCAAAAGTGCATTCACAATGGCAGCTTAAATTCCCACTGCATTCGTTGCAGTATCTTCTTTATCTCCTTTGAAAGAGAATTCAAATTCGTCTGTTCCATATCTAGCGTACTTAACACCCACGCAATGTCCGTGAATGAGATCATCTGGTGGTCACCTCGCTATTATGCCTGTGTTTAAGTCGTCGTGTGAAATCTCGTAATATCTCAAGTGTTTCTCGAGTTAACGCGGTGCTGGTCATTTTTAAAGGGCATTTCGCGAAACCCTGCATCCGACCGACGTTTAACACTTATTGTTGAGCCAACAAAGCGACAAAAGGGCGGTTATGGATGTAAATATTTGAAGATCTGGATGTGTTTTGTTTATATTCAATGATTATTTTTATTTCGTTGTGGATAGACTTCAAATGCCTGAGAAATTTCTTAGTCTGAACTCTCAAGCTCATAGATTCCATCACGATCTTTTCCTTTACCGTTCAGGAACACGATTATTTACTAAGATTACACGCATAACAATAAGTCTTTGATGTGACTAGGATTTAAATTTTTAACTCTATGATGTTTTTGTAACGTATCACATGACTTATTCACAACGCTTTTTGTATTTTATATACATACATACATAGGTATGTACATTCATACAGCCACACTTGTCAAAGTCAAAGTCAAAGTCAAATTATCTTTATTCAAATAGACTTTTACAAGTTCTTTTGAATCGTCAATTTTACACATCTTAATTTTTTTAAACTATTGCCGCTTCGAAACGTGTTATAGCTGTGGAGAAGAAACGGCAAGAAACTCCCTCAGCAACACGACATGTCATTTTTTTCTTTAAAAAACAGCAATATAATTATGTCTTTTTTTCATTACATTATTTAAATTTTTCATTATAAATGTCATAACGATACAAACTGTAGCAACAAAACAAAACTCCGATCAATTTACTTACTCCCAGGGCTTATTATCTTCAATAAAATCTGAAACTTTATAGTATGCTTTTTTGTAAAGCTTATCTTTAATTGATTTCTTAAACATTGTCAAGGGAAGCTCTCTAATAGCCTTCGGAAGTTTGTTATAGAAGCGTATACATTGCCCCATAAAAGAGTTATTAACTTTCCGGAGACGAGTTACGTGTTGAACGAGATTACATTTGTTCCTAGTATTTTTATTGTGTACATTACAAATTTTATTAAATTTATCAAGATTCTTTTGGACGTACATTAAGTTTTCGTATATAAACTGACAAGTATAGTACTTGTATACGCGAACAACATTACCACATGAACATTGCCAGACTGAGAATTGCAATAAACCCAAAGAAATGCCCCTTAACATTTTGTCCATACTTGGCAATCAAACGTGAGACATCATCATCATCAGCCCATATACGTCTCACTGCTGGGCACGGGCCACCTCTACATTTGAGAGGTTTTGGGCCTTAGTCCAGCTTCACTTTTAGATTATACATATTTGTACCGCGAAACCATGAAGCAAAATACTAAATTTATATTGTACATTCAACACGCCACATCCAGACACGCTGCGCTCATGCGTTTGATCCCCAACAAAAGATTTCCGCATCAGGCCGCCTTAAGCAGACTTGGAGGAGTCCGGCCGGAACACTCCACTTGTAATGTGTATTCCCCATTGTGCAATAGTTGCGACACGCCTACACACCCACCTTTCCCCTCGACGTACTTCACTTTAAAATTTCCGAATCTACTGCATTAAACAGACGAAACAGTGATGGCCTCGAGGTTTAGGCGCGCGGTCGAGAATTTCGGCGGTCGCAGGTTCAAACCCCAGGCACACACCTCTGATTTTTCGAAGTTATGTGTGTATTCACAATGAATTATCACTTGCTTTAACGGTGAAGGAAAACATCGTGATAAAACCTGCACACCTAAAAGTTCTTAGGAATTCTTCGGTGTGTAGTCCGCCAACCCGCACTAGGCCAGCGTGGTGGACTAAGGCCTAAACCCTCTCAGTTGTAGAGGAGGCCCGTGCCCAGCAGTGGGACGTATTTGGGCTGATGATGAAACAGACGAAAGAGATGAATAGTTTTGATCATATTGAATTTGAGTTATGAGTTATTAGTCCGCCCTGTGGATCGGGGGCGTAAGAATTCCGCCACGGTACCCCCTACCTGTCGTAAGAGGCGACTAACAGGGGCCACTGGGGAGGCTGGGCGTACTGCGGGGGCGGTACACAACGGTGGCAGCAACCCTGAGATTTGCGGCAGAGGGCGTGACCGCTTGACTGTCGCGGACGTTCACAAGAGGTGAACGTCCAAAAAAGCGTAAGTGGAGGGCATCTCAAGCCCTCCCAATTTGGAGGAGTCCATAATCGGACGGTGCGCTAGGCGGAGGCGGACCATTTGGGGCGCTTCTCGCCCTGAGATGCCGCAAAACCGCCCTAAATGCGCGAGATGGTCACCGAGAGGTTTTAGTCGGTATGCTGGCGTAGGATTTTGGTTAGGGACCCAACTCCGAACCGGGGAGCTTAAAGCGCTTTCCTCTCGTAAAAAAAAAAAAGAGAGTTATTAGTAGTAATAGTGTGTCATTTTCCAGGGTTAAGGTGTGTATTTCGGTTTTCTGACGGTTGACTGCGTCGTGGTCTTACGGCATAAGTATGTGCTGTACGATCTAGGGGTCCCGGGTTCAATTCCCAGGTCGGGCAGTGTTATTGGGTTTTTCTATTTGGAAATTCTCAGTAGCACTGCGGGGTCCGAAAATGTGCTCGAAAAACGACAATAGGCTCGCCCCCTATTACGTGGGACTGATACATACCTGGCGAATTGTGGGTGCGGAAATGCATCTCTGCCTAGCTTAGCTTGCCTAGCTTGTCTCTTGTCTACTGTCCCTCTCAGTTGTAGAGGAGGCTCGTGCCCAGCAGTGGGACGTATATGGGTTGATGATGAATCTTGTCTACTGGTAAAGAATGATCACATTGAAAAAAAAAATAGTTGTTAGAAATAAACACTACAAGTAAATTTTATTTAAACATTTCTACATTACCAATACAATAATCTAATTTAGTAAAATAAACACTAGTCCCGTGGACTTAAAGTTAAATATCCAGTAACTAGTAATCAGAACTAAACAATCCATTCGGCCTTATAACAATGTAAGAATTTCTAATTAAACAAAAGTAGAAGAAGCTCTTTGTGCTCTTGTTTACGCATCAGACACTATTACTATTTACAGGTAAAATAAACACTGCGATACTGAAGAATTTACTTATATTATTCCTTTGAAGATGCCTTTAGCTCATGCCTTTAATTAAGTAAACAATTCAATCTAACATTTTTTTTGGAGACATTATAAAAGGTCTGTCTCGTTTTCGATTTTTGCATATTGACTTTTCTTTGCAGCACTATACCAAGGACCAAGTCACCTTATGTTACAGCCTTTGACAGCCCCGTGGCGCAGTTGGCTAGACACCAGCTCGCGAAACGTGAGGGCGCGGGTTCAATCCCCGCACCGAGACAAATATTTTTGTGATCCACAAATATTTGTTTCGGGTCTAGGTGTTTGTGAGACCGAAAAAGTCTCTCGTAGTTTCTGATACCCACGACAAAAGACTCGTATCTTAATATGGGGTCAGAACTATGTATGTAACTGTTGGGTTGTATTAAACTATGTATGTTACAGTAGCGGTACTTCCATAGAAGCCCAAAAGTGTTACACGTTAATTGTGTAATATCTAGTTTATAATTGTTTATTGTGGGGTAAGATTTTTTTCATTTATATGTACCTATCACTGCTTACTAGTAAGCAGTGATGGTCTCGAGGTTTAGGCGCGCGGTCGAGAATTTCGGCGGTCGCAGGTTCAAACCCCAGGCACACACCTCTGGCTTTTCGAAGTTATGTGTGTATTCACAATGAATTATCACTTGCTTTAACGGTGAAGGAAAACATCGTGATAAAACCTGCACACCTAAAAGTTCTTAGGAATTTCTTAGGTGTGTAGTCCGCCAACCCGCACTAGACCAGCGTGGTGGACTAAGGTCTTAACCCTCTCAGTTGTAGAGGAGGCCCGTGCCCAGCAGTGGGACGTATATGGGCTGATGATGATATGTACCTATGTCAAATTGCGTTTGTTAAAAAAAGATACATACATACAAATTTTTATTTGACTGTATCGTGGTCTCGCGGCACAAGTATGTGCTGTGCGATCTAGAGGTCCTGGGTTTGATTCCCGGATCGGGCAAAGTGTTATTGGGTTTTACCATTTGGAAACTCTCAGTGGCAGCACGGAGTGGCAGTAGGAATATATAACTGGCGAAATATTGGTGCAGAAATGCAGCTCTGCCTACCTATTCGGGGATTACAGGCGTGAGGTTATGTATGTATGTAAGAATTAAAAAGAATATGATTTACAAAACCGCGGAGGCCAATTTACGTTCGGTCCGGTTTGGTCCTTCGATCGAACGCGCCGCCGGGACCCGCTTTATCTATTATGTACGTCTAGTTCCGGCCAGGCTGGGCCATAAATAATTGATGCCAGGTAACTAATTACTCCGATCTTTCATTAGTGCGAATTATCGCCGTGAAAGTCGGCTGGCCGAATTGGTTCTCGGCCGATATTACGGTGCGGGTGACTTTTAATTGAATGCTTGGTTGGTAAATTGAGGATTTTCAGTTGCTATTTTTTTGTAAACAATTTTTTCTATAAGCTCGAGAAGTTTTTATGGTATTTATGCGTTTTTTCTTCGTTAATGAAGAGTCAGGTTTGAAAGTATCTTAACTCTTTTCATGGTGTTTCTTTTCACGTTAGTTGACGTTCAGGTTCCATCGCGATGTTTACCATAAAGGCGAAAGATATTTCTTACAATTTTTAATTTATTCGACCATGTTGGCCTAGTGTGCCTTAGTAAACTACACATACCAAAGTAATTCCTTGAGGAGTTATTTTAAAGGTAAAGGTTTCCTAAAGATGTTAACATTCTACGTTAAAATCCGTGACAATTTGCCGTGAATACATAACTTCCAAACCTCAAAAGTGTGGGAAAAATTGCGCCTTATCCTCGAGGCTGTCACGCACAGTAATCTATGTATCTTCTTCTATACAATACAAATAAATAAAATTGGAGTGTCTGTTTGTAATATTGAAATAACCGCTTTTTAGTAAATGCATATGGATGTATATATACATATATCAAAATAACGTTTTTTACAATTTTTGTCTGTCTGTCTGTTTGTTTCGGCTAATCTCTGAAACGGGTATACCGATTTTAACGGGACTTTCACTGGCAGATAGCTGATGTAATAAGAAGTAACTTAGGCTACTTTTAGTTCATAAATTTACTTATTAAAAATAATTAAAAATAAATTTTCCGCGCGGACGAAGTCGCGGGCACAGCTAGTTTCAAATATAGAAGTACGTTCAAATAAGTAGACTATATTAATAACGAATGACTGAATTTATCCAGGTCTTCATGTAAGATTCTCGACTCGATAAACTTCGAGGCCATCAAGACTACTGGATATTCATACCCAACCGAATTAAGGTACCTAAGAGGTAAAAGTATATTTTTGAACCGGGGTAATTTTAGACACAGTCGATTTTGTATAACCTGCCATAATATTGTCGACCTTTTAAAAACGTCAGAAACTTTTCATACTCATCTAATCTTTTCTTTTACCACCAAACACTTACAGTCAAACGCTAATGCGCGCATTAACTTCTCCTGAGATGAATAACCAATAAAACTATGAACAAATATCGAGAATCCGTGGCGTGGACAGCCCCGTGGCGCAGTTGGCTTGATACCAGCTTGCGAAACGAAAGGCCGCGGGTTCGATCCCCGTACCGAGACAAATGTTTGTGTGATCCACAAATATTTGTTTCGGGTCTGGGTGTTTGTGAGACCGTAAATTTTCTCGTAGTTTCTGATACCCACGACACAGGACTTGTATCCTAGTGTGGGGTCAGAATTATGTATGTGACTGTTGGGTGTATTCATTTATTTATTTATTTATCCTAGTTTTATACGTACGTGACTCTATTAAATTTATTTACCAATTATGTCTCAACTGCTGTGAATTCCTATAAAAACTTTAAACATGAAGTGTCTGTAAATTTTTAAAATACAAGCCTATGTTATTTGTGAGCTCGTAAAATGTTATATTGTACATTCATTGAGAAAAACACAAAATTTATTGTATGCATAAAACACCGAACGATGTGCTTAATGATTTTGAGCTCTACCTCTTTTGTAATAGAAGTGTTTATTTGAATTTTACTGCTAATAACATTGAGTCACTCATTGTCTTCAAAACATAAAAGTGTCATCGAAAATAATATTTACAGCGCGTTAAGATTTCTTTGAGCTACCTGAGAAAGTTCCCTTCAAGAAGAAATTTTTGCAACAGTTTAATGACGTAACAATTCTTCCTGGGCGGTACTTGTACAAGATTTGTATAAAAACTTAAAACAATTCATTATCGCGCGATTGCCTTGTGATCTCGCGGCACAACTATATGCGATTTCTAGGTCTCGGGTTCGATTCCCGGGCCTGGCAGTGTTATTGAGTTTCTCCATTAGGAATATCCCATAACAGCACAAAGTCTGGAAATTGACCTAAAACGGCCGTAGGCTCGCCCCCTATTACATGGGACTGTATACCTGGCGAAATGTGGGTGCAGAAATGCACCTCTGCCTGTCCCTTCGGGGAATACAGGCGTGAGGTTGTGTATGTCTAATCTCTAATGACGTGTGACACAACAGTTCATACACGAAAACAGTGGGCATAAACAATGCTTAAGTAGTTAGCTTCAATATTGAAGCCTATGCGAGGACAGTTGCAACCATAAACAATGTACTTCCGACACTATCAGCTGAGGTCTGTGGGAGAGACGCCCAGCGATTTTAGATACCAAATACCAAAGCCTTTTAGGAATGATTTAGATCCTTCGAAAGTCAGTGGAGGTGAGTTATGTATGTTATACATATTGTATGGAAATCTTGCCAAGTGAAAAGCATTTCGTCGAGGAATCAGCAACACCACCGAGCTCGATTTTTATCGAGTAACGATACCATCGTTGGACTCGTATTTTCAATTTTATAAATTCAAATTTTACATAGAATTTTTCTTTGAGAAAACAGATTATGTCATTCACCATAGATATCGAGAAAAACTCAGTCAATTAGGCCTTGATGTACGAAAAAAATCGTTTTTTTTTTTTTTTTTTTTTCTCTCTCTCCTGAAAAGTTGTGAAAAACGAGCTTGGTGGTGGTGCTGATTCCTCGACGATTTACGAGTACACTATTGTTTCTTTTTATATTCCGATTTACCAAACGGGTAAACAAAAGTGTTACCTACTGGGTTTTTCCAATTGGAAATTCTCAGTAACACGGCGTCTGGAAATATGCCCGAAAAACGGTAATAGGCTCGCCCCCTATTACGTGGGACTGATACATACCTGGCGAAATGCTGATGCTGAAATGCACCGCTGCCTACCCCTTCGGGGAATACAGGCGTGAGGTTATGTATGTATGTATGATGTGGAAGGAGCTAACATTTAAGGCTAAGTCGGATTTATGAAACTGAACAAAATAGTTGAGAAAAGTAAGCTTGCTGAGAAAAAGTTTTGTTCGCCCTAATTTATCATAAAACCTGAAGATATTTTCATATACAAGCTAAACATAATTATCCAAATGACTTGGCAGTGAAAGACGACTCGAATAACTTTGAAAGTTAATCTACATTAGTCTATGACTAGACATCTTAACTAATTTATAAAGTGCATTTTTAATTACTAAGTAATGGTATTCTCTAGGCTTAGGCTAATTTCGCTAGTTTTGTATATCAGTCTCCTGTAATTGGGGGCGAGTTTATTGTCTTTTTTCGGGCACATTTCCTGACTCCGTGCTGTTACTAGGAATTTCCTAATGGAAGCGCCCAATAACACGTTGTTTGACCTGGGAATCGAAACCGGGACCTCTAGAACGCACGGCACGTACTTGCCGTAAAATTACCGATGCAGTCTCCATGAGTTCTAATTTGTAATCGGGCATCAGTATTCTTAAAAGTTGATAAAGCGTTATGTTTTATCAAAAACTTGAGTCAGTTTTTAAAAATCATCATCATCATCACCAAAACCACCACCACCAGCACCATCATCATCATCAGCCTATATACGTATCACTGCTGGGAACGGGCCTCCTTTAAACGGAGAGAATAAAATTAGATTTTTGTTAAAAGGAAGAAAACAGGCAGACAGATAGAAAACCATAAGAAACCTCCACACATTCTAAACAATAACAAATAACATACTGTAACTTATCACACAATTTAAACCCGCAATATAATGAAGTAATAACAAGGTTCCACAATCTAAAGCCGTTTCCTCATTACCGCGTTAGTTAGGCGTTTTATCAGGTCGACACACAAGTAACTCCGCTAATAATATAAAACAAACTGAATAAGTAAAACGAAACGTAATAAAATGAGGATTTCGCCCACGACCGCCGCGTCACATTCGTGCAAACACCGAAGTTGGAGCTCCGGCGTGGGCGGCGGGGTGTGGTCTCACTATACCAGCATTTCACAATAAGCTACACCTGAGAATTGAATTGAGAAATAAATTAATCCATAGTAACAGGAATAGGAATACGGATATTGGAATTAAGTGTACCTATATATGTATATAATATAGCATATACTTCAGTGGCGGTACTTCCATAAGAGCCCAAAAGACCAGCTTGCTTTACAAAATTCCGAATAATAATCTTTAAGCTTTAAATCTTTATTTAACAAAAACCATTTGACATATTAATGAGAATATCCTGAAAATGATAAACTAGATTTCGCACAAATAACGTGCAACGCTTTGGGCTTCTATACTGAAGTACCGCCAATGATATTCTCAGCCTTTGGCCGTCCACTTCTGAACGTAGGCCTCCCCAGAGGAGTCCTGTGCCCAGCAGTGGGACGCATATGGGTTGATGATGATGATCATGAATAAGGAGCGAGCCTATCGGTGTTTTGACACATTTTGAAATAATGCTCAAGAATACCTTAAAACCGCCCACACTCGGCCCGGCCCCGACAAACGTTTATGCCATGTCCGACACTTTGTTGAATATGGTCAGAATTTTATTACAACACTTGATAAGGTCGTAATTTTTTTCACACAAGTACTTATGTTCGAAACGTACTCATATTGTTTCTTAGGATAAAACAAAGGAAAAACGTTTCAGACTTAGTATACGACAGTGTACTTACGCTAAAAAATTTATGGAGCGTTTGCTTTGTGATTTGTAAAAGATTTACCTTTTTCATCAGTAATATCACTATTTTTTTTAAATATTATTTAGTTTTGGCTCATATCTGCTTGTCCCGGTAATATTTTTATCAAGTGTGTTTAATAAATAATTTGACAGAGTGATCAATTTTTTTTAATACAATTCCAAGATTTACATAACTACCATCATTTAGTTAATAAAATGTACTAACTTCAAAAGTCGTATAATAAGTTTCTGATTTGACTAATTTTAATGAGTATAGTATTGCTATTGACTAGGAGTTAGGTAGGGTGACTAGTTCAGAGCCTGACCCTAGTGTGTGACCCTAGTTAAGAGGCGGTGCGAAAAAGTACTTTATAAGCGCAGACACAGGTCACTCCGATGCATTTCAGTTTTGCAAGTTGGTAGGCACACCAGCCTGAAAGTTTTACGATCGGATCTAATGGAGGTAGGTCTCCTATGGAAATACTTAGGGATATCGATTTTTTGGGTACATTCCTATACACTGTAAGCTTAAGTTGCTATTAATTTTCAAAAACTAATTTAAAATAGCATTATCAATTAAAAATAAATTACCTTACTTAAAATATGACTGCCTCGTGGTCTCGCGATAGAAGTATAGTGCGACCTAGAGGTCCTGTTCGATTCCCGGGTCGGGCAAAGTGTTATTGGGTTTTTCCATTAGGAAATTCTCAGTAACAGCACGGAGTCTGGAAATGTGCCCGAAAAACGGCAATAGGCTCGCCCCCTATTACACGGGACTGATACATACCTGGCGAAATGTGGGCGCAGAAATGCACCTCTGCCTACCCCTTCGGGGAATACAGTCGTGAGTTTATGTATGTACTTAAAATATCTGAAAAAATTGAGCTCAATTCCAACACCTACATTTCTCTACCAGTTAACGAGCTGCACGAATAAGACAGACATATGGAAAGATATAATAAAACATAATATTTCAAATATACTCTAATACATTAGAAGACGTACAAGTCCTTCAAGGCCTTACAAATCAAATAAAGTAGAACTTATACCAAAATGAAATATATCCATAATTGAACAAAGCTGGAAAGGCAATTAATCTTTGATACATTAAGTAATTCAATTATAAGAGCCATTAGGCATTCTAAAAATGTCGTAGCAGTAAATCAAAGCCAAAGATCCCCTAAAAGCATTGTCTTGTTTCAATTATTATTCAATAATTGTGCCAGACTTAATTTCAAAATATAATTTATTAATAAGTAATAATGGCTTCGATAAAGGATAGAAAGGCTTGCATTATTAACAGAATTAGATAAATTAGTTAAATTTAGTTTTAGATCTACGTCAAATTGTCGAGTTGTAGTTAGTAAACTAATAACTTCACCATGGTATTAGTCCTCCAAACTTCTTCACAATATAGGTGAAGAAGTTTTCGGCCGGCATGATTGCGTCGACCAACGGGAGATCATCATCTCTCGCTGGTCGGCACTTTTTCTGGACTCCATTACACTTACCATCAGCAATGGGGTCATTTTGCCGTGCCAGTATATATATATAAAAAAAAAAAATTCAACCTATTAATTTTAAAATATTTTTTACTAGACGTAAGGAACTCAGAAATACTATTTTCCTTCATCAGTTCTCCAGATTTCTGTTTGTTAAAGCAAGATTACAACTCTTTATGGACAGATTTTAGAAATGAAGGTTTACTGGACACATTTTAAGTTAATATACATCCATACATACACAACCTCACCAGTGGCGGTACTTCATAGAAGCCCAAAAGAAAGACCATACACGTGAATTATGTAATGTCTAGTTTATAATTGTTTATTGTTGGGTCAGGTTACTCTCATACATACATACATAAACTCACGCCTGTATTCCCCGAAGGGGTAGGCAGAGGTGCACCAGAAATGCATTTCTGCACCCACATTTCGCCAGGTATGTGTCAGTCCCACGTAATAGGGGGCGAGCCTATTGCCGCTTTTCGGGCACACTTCCAAACTCCGTGCTGTTACTGAGAATTTCCTACTGGAAAAACCCAATAACACTTTGCCCGACCCGGGAATCGAACCCAGGACCTCTAGATCGCACGGCACATACTTGTACCGCGAGACCACGAGGCAGTTTTACGAGGTTACTCTCATTTATGTCAAATTGCTTTTGTTAAATAAAGTTAAAGCTTAAAGGTAATTATTATTCGGAATTTTGTAAAGCAAGCTGGGCTTTTGGGCTTCTATGGAATTACCGCCACTGAACCTCACGCCTGGATTTCGCGAAGGGAAAAGGGTACGCATAGGTGCATTTCTGCACCCGCATTTGACTAATTTTGTTTTTGTCTCACATAATAGGGGGCCGGCTATTTCCGTTCTTCGGGTCAAGAAAATTTTAGGTCAAGCCCTCGATAATTCTCTAAATACTTATAACTTTAAATATTCAGAGGTGCATAGCTTTGAATATTTAGACCAATATGCCTCGACTAACCTTAAGTAACTAGGTCGTAAGGTCGTTAATCCTGTGTATAATTAATGGCAAACTACCCAGTCACGTCACAAATATCTATAACTTCGGAAAACATATTTCTCTCTGCAGACACAGCAAAGTAAGCCATAAATATTTTAAAAGACAAGCCAACTAATTGCTCGCCGTACAAGCAGTATTTGCCGTGGTCGATTTTGATTTATAGCACGTTATTTACTGAGTTTAATATTGTAATGGACTGTTCGTTTCAGAGACAGGAAAAAACCAAGATTCGACATGAATGTGAGTCATCGATTTCTATTTGGAATGGCATGCGAACACATATAAAAAACAATAATAGAAATGTCTATTGGAATCGAGTTTTTTTCTTAAGCTTACTTATGCCGCTGAACTATTTTTGATCAGAAACATATGTTACAGGGTTCTTTATCACTCAAAAATGTTAGATTTCTGAGTTTCTTATATCAGTTGATAAAATCGATAATTCGAATTGAAGGTAGGCCATGGTAAAATGAATTATTTAAAATTTTACAGCCATACCCCTAACAAGTCCAAAGAAGAGCTTCTTTTGTCATGATATTTTATTCCACATATCATTCAGTCTGTATCAAGGCTTAAATCTTAGACCGGAAATCACGATCGTATTCCTTTTTTTATTCTCGAGGCAAAGGCTGGTTATGGCTCTGCTTCCCGCCAACCTTGGGGGAGGGGGGCGGGAAGCGTATGTTGGGGTCACCGGCCTTCTAGCCCGGCGCGCGGCGACGTCACGTCCGCGCAGATGTTAAAGCCAGGCTGGGTCCCTAACAAAAATCCCTATGCCGGCGTACCGACCAAAACCCCCCGGTGGCCATCTTCGTGCCCAATGGGGCGACCACGGTGTGTGGGCGAGAAGCACCCACAATGAACTCGCAGCTGCTCGATCCACCTCCGAGACGAAAATGTCTCGGCCTTCTACGACGTACTCATATATCCCCCTTGACGCAAACGAGGACAACTTAAGCACTCTCGTCTCTTTAATAAATCGTGACAAATTCCTTTTGAACAATTTAAGCTATTAATCAAGAAGTTTATTATGATTGGTATAACATTACATTACTTGTTTTTACCTTAATCCTTGAAAGGGGAGGCATAGGTTATTAAGTAAGTACCTAATAGATGTTTTTCCAGCATTTATTAATTCCATCACATTTACACACTCCATCCCAATGAATTTTTTTATCACCCAAACACTATCGAACTCAGGAATAGAACCCAGTTCTCCATCGCACGTGCTAGTTTACACCGCGAGACAAACGAGGTTATAAAGAAAGTGTTTTTATAATGTCCGTTTTTATGATAGACGTAAACTCGCGCCAATCAGAAGTAACTGAAGTAGTTGCACTCTGGCACATATCTCGCGTTACTATTAACTGGATAGATGAGTTGATTAGGGTCACATGAATTTATTTGATGCATACGATACTCTATCACGTTCCTCATATGTAGTTAATATGTGAACTAGATCAGCTAATACAAGTACTTGTGGAATTAGGGGTCCTACTTTAACATACATACATAACCTCACGCCTGTATTCCCCGAAGTGGCAAGCAGAGGTGCATTTCTTCACCCACATTTCGCCAGGTATGTATCAGTCCCACGTAATAGGGGGCAAGCCTATTGCCTTTTTTCGGGCACAATTCCGGACTCCGTGCTACTACTGAGAATTTTCTAATGGAAAAACCCAATAACACTTTGCCTGACCCGGGAATCGAACCCAGGCCCTCTAGATCGCACAACACATACTTGTGCCGCGAGACCACGACGAAGTCCGTGGGACCTACTTTTAGAAGTCTTAATACTCCATCATTCCTCATAATGTCTAGTTAATACAATATTGAGTCGACGAGAATATTTGGCACATTTTACAAATAAAGATGTATGATCCGCTAAGCTCTCAAATACAAATGAATTATAAATGATGTTAGTTGAAGAATGGAATAATTTACCCCAAGAGCAGATTAACAGTTAGATAAATACCATTGAATGGAAGATATTATTATCTATTTGAAAATAAAGGGTCGACACGCTATTAAAAAAAACACTTAATATAAGCTATAGTACCTATATTAGAAAATATATTTTTTTTACACATGCCCCGTCTATTTACTTTTGACACAGCTCAGTAGTGTAGATGAAATTTCATACACCAGTGGAGGTAATAAATCAGCTTTTGTGAATCTAATTAGGAATTTTATTTTCCGTAATTAAATATGGTGGATTAAATAGCGCCATCATCAGCCCACCCACGTCCCACTTCTGGGCACGGGCCTACACAAGTGAAAGGGTTTAGGCCTTAGTCCACCACGCCAGTGGCGGTACTTCCATAGAAGCCCAAAAGCGTTACACGTTAATTATGTAATGTCTAGTTTATAATTGTTTATTCAGTGGGGTCAGGTCATATTCTCATTTATATCTCAAATTGCTTTTGTTAAACAAAGAATTAAAGCTTAAAGATAATTTATTCGGAATTTTGTAAGGCAAGTTGAGCTTTTGGGCTTTTATGGAAGTACTGCCACTGCACCACGCTGGCCTATTGCAGGTAGTTGTGCGATCTTGGACCCGGGTCGGGCAATGTCATTGGGTTTTTGCATTAGGAAATTCTTAGTAGCAGCACAGAAACTGAATTTGCCCAAAAAAACGGCAATAGGCTCACCCTGTGTTATGTGGGATTGATACATACCTGACAAAATGTGGGTGCAGATATGCCTTATATACCTCTGTCTTACTCTTAATAATAATAATAAACACACCCAACAGTCACATATATAGTTCTGACCCCACATTAAGGTACGAGTCTTGTGTCGTGGGTATCAGAAAGTACGAGAGA
Organism: Hemaris fuciformis; assembly: GCA_907164795.1. Taxonomy (NCBI): domain Eukaryota; kingdom Metazoa; phylum Arthropoda; class Insecta; order Lepidoptera; family Sphingidae; genus Hemaris; species Hemaris fuciformis. The sequence goes on along the minus strand of OU015450.1, from coordinate 11,322,042 downwards.
CTTTTCGCTCTCACAAACACCCAGACCCGAAACAAATATTTGTGGATCACACAAACATTTGTCTCGATGCTGGGGTCGACCCGCGGCCTCTCATTTCGCAAGCTGGTCTAGCCAACTGCGTCACTCTTCGGGGTATACACATTTGAGGTTATGTATGTAGTCCGTACAGAAATGAAATGCAAAAATATCGTGAGAAACGACTCAAAACACTATTGGGTGTGGGCGTCGCCGGTACTGTAGCGTCTGAATAAAATATACACCGCGAGCGTCTCCTATAGACTATAAGCCCATGGAAAAAATTAACCTGTGAAATGAACCAACGTGAATAACGCTTAGAAGGCTGTTGTGGTGGTTGTTGTTTCGTCGCAACTAAAAACTTAAATTAACTTAAATTTGCACTAACTTCCGGAACCACCACTTTAGTACGGCACTAGGTTTTTCAACATTAATTTTTAATCATCTTTAAAAAAGCCCTACATTAATATAATTATTAGTCGTAATTCCTCGTTTGTACCTGAGAAATTTCATTTACTCACGTACTCACCTGTACCGCTCAGAAATGACGGCATAGCGCTCAGAGTTATTTTATGATATAGTAACAGCCTTCTAAGCGTTATTCACGTTGGTTCATTTCACAGGTAATTTTTTCCATGGGCTTGTAGACTACTAGTTTTAGAAACAGACACCTTTGTTGGATTCTAAGAGCCTTTTCATCTGTTACTTAAAATCGCGAAATTGAATTTCATTTGCCTAATGATGATCACCCACAAGATGGTCCGACGACCTGGTGAAGGTCGCGGGTCGTCGCTGGATGCAGGCTGCCTCCAACAGGTCACTATGGAAGTCATTAGGGGAGGCCTATGTTCAGCAGTGGACTTCCTTAGGCTGATAATGATGATGATGATGAATGAAATTTAGCTAAATTCGCGTAGGCGTTTAGTATTAATGAAATTCTGGAATAATTTCCCGGTAGAAGTATTCCTTTTTTATTATCCTGGATTTTTATAATAAAGACAATTATCACACAAATTCTTGACCCTACCGTAACCCAATGGTTGTGGGTATCAAAAACTTTAAGAGACTTTTTGTCTAACAAACGCTTAACAAATATTTGCGGGTGACGCAATGGTATTTACCTTAGTGCAGGATCAAAACTACTGTTGCTATAATTTATTTATTTTACTTTAAATACAAATGTATAAATGAGGTCAAAACCCTTAATTCGACATTGTGCAATATCTCGTTAGAGTAACAAAAATCTAACTTGATAATATCTATTATAATGGACGTAGAATTTTCAGGATACTTAAAATAGGTAGATTTTCTCGAGTATTTTTTCTAGGACCCCTCACAAACTAAATAACAAAATATAATTGTGAGTTGTGATGATTGTACAAATAAAATAAAATATTTGGCGAATTAATGGTAAATATCATCAGTATTTACTTCTTGCCAATTTACAATACTATACCTGTCTTGCCTACAGAAACACAGTATACCTACAGACATAGATACATACATAACCTCACGACTGTATTCCCCAAAGGGTAGGCAGAGAAGCATTTCTGCACCCACATTTCGCCGGGTATTTATCAGTCCCACGTAATAGGAGGTGTGCCTAGTGCCGTTTTTCGGGCACGTTTCCAGACTCCATGTTGCTATTGAAAATTGCCCAACAGAATACCTCAATAGCACGTTACACGACCTGGAAGCCGAACCCGGGATCTCTAAGAAACACAGCACATATGTACTTGAGCCGCGAGATCACGAAGCAGCCACAGTTTTAATCATCAGTTTTTGTATACAGACTGCCTCGTGGTCTCGCGGTACAAGTATGTGCCGTGCGATCTAGAGGTCCTGGGTTCGATTCCCGGGTCGGGCAAAGTGTTATTGGGTTTTTCCATTAGGAAATTCTCAGTAACAGCACGGAGTCTGGAAATGTGCCCGAACAACGGCAATAGGCTCGCCCCCTATTACGTGATACATACCTGGCGAAATGTGGGTGCAGAAATGCATTTCTGTCTACCCCTTCGGGGAATACAGGCGTGAGTTTATGTATGTATGTATGTTTTTGTATACACTTCATTTCATCATCAGTTCTTGTATACGGGACATTCTTTGAGTAGAATCTAAATTTGATACCTATATCACAATCTAGGACGAGGAACGATAACTTAGTATGTTGTATATCTTATCGGATTAAAGATCACGATATATTTGCATGCTAACGAAACACATACCTACCTAGGGCACCTACTTAACACCTGCAGTAAAAATGTTTCTTCAAAGCGCTCCCACTGGCTCAAGGAATTCAAATATGGTCACGTCTCACTATAAGATATTTTAAAATCAATAACTTTGTGTGTTCAATGAATTATCACGTACTTTAACTGTGACGGAAATTATTTTTTCATTAATTATTTTTTACACTAATTATGGCCTCGAAGTTTAGGCGGTCGAGATTCTCAGCGGTCGCGGGTTCAAACCCCAGGCACACACCTCTGACTTTTCCAAGTTATGTGTGTATTCACAATGAATTATCACTTACTTTAACGGCGAAGGAAAACATCGTGAAGTAACCTGCACGCCTAAAAGTTCTTAACCGCCAACCCGCATTAGGCCAGCATGGTGGACTAAAGCCTAAACCCTCTCAATGGTAGAGGAGGTCCGTGCCCAGCAGTCGGACGTATATGGGCTGATGATGATGATGAACCTGCACTAGGACAGCGTGATAGACTAAGGCGTACAACCTACTTGTTGTAGCAGAGGCCCGTGACCAGCTCAGCGGCGGCGTGATTCACGTTTCTGGGCATTGCTTTAATATAGTAGTTTTGTGGATGGCAAAATAGTACTCATATGGTGCACTTTCGTGTATTTATTATTATTAAAGTTAATTTGACAAATTCTTAGAATTATAACCTACCTAATAACAATTCACTCGAACTAAGAATTGGACCCATTTCAATTTTTATAATTTTATTCTATATTTGATTCATTTTCGCTATTATTTTTACTACAACCTTATAATATTTTGGCAAATATAACCTCAGATAGTTACTTTTTATACTTAAAATCTTAACATCGGTCCAGAGATATTAGACAAATACATAATATTAATAAATTCAAGTTCAAGTTCAATTTAGAATATTGAAAAACAGATTTTTTGATCGCAAATATCCCACAGTGCGACATTTACTTACCCGGAGTTTATTGTGTTCGTATCACCTCTTTAGGTAGTACATTTTATGAAAGATGAGATTATCCCACTTTTTATGACATCTAAAGGAATCGTATTCTTTGGGGTTTTATTTTTAATATCAAAACCGGTATTAGCCTAGTAATTGGCCGTAAAATATGGGATCTCTTCTTGTTATCTTAAATTATGTTTATATATCGGTATAGCACGTTTGTTATGTCGGATAAGTCTTTTATTGTTTATGTTTATTTGTTTTGACGCTTATTAAGGGCATAGATACTAGAGCGGGTTTTAAATTAATTTTATATGAAGACACAACCAAGATGTTTGCAAAGGAATAGTAATATTACAATATGCATGTGCCATTTTCTTTGTATATTTAACTTCGTAGCAGTCTATGAAAGTACATCCCACTCAGACGCACGAGCCTTGGGAATGTTAAAAGGTATTTTAGTTTTATTTCAACACCTTGCCTAGTAAGTGTATTATATTGACACTATCAATGAGCTAGTTATTCGCGAGAATAGACGGTTACTGACGACGTGAGATAATAAAAGGCGTTACTATTTTGCTACATACACACATAGGTACATACATACATACATGCCTGTATTCCCCGGAGAATATATTTTTAAAGCTTTAGGTAGGTATGGATGACCAATAAATTATTAAAATAAATCAAGGAAAGATTTTTATCAATATTTAGGCACGATAAAGAATACATACGTACATATATTACCTTACGCCTGTATTCGCGGGTGGGGTAGGCAGAGGAGCATTTCTGCACCCACATTTCGCCAGGTATGTATCGGTCCCACGTAATAGGAGGCGCGCCTATTGCCGTCTTTCAGGCACATTTCCAGACTCCGTGCTGCTACAGAGACTTCCTATTGGAAAAACCCTACACTTTGCCCAACCCGAGAATCGAACCCAAAATCTCTAGATCGCACGGCACATACTTGTGCCGCGAGACCACGAGGCAGTCCATATTGCTAGTCTGATGCAAAGGGGATATATGTACAAAGTCCGACACCGGAATGTGAGACTTGCGTGTGTCACTATAGGTTTGATACCTTATGTACGGTGTTCATCATCCGGGCGGATACTAACATCCTTCAACCATCAGAGTAATTGTAGGCTCAAGCTCAACATAAGCTCGAAAGACTACCGAAAAACGTAGGTGAGCATAGTTGTTTGAAACGGACGCGACTTACGGACCTCCAAGAAAAGAGCATATATTTCCTCAAAGGCCGGCAAAGCACAATTGATTGCTGTAGTATTGTAGGTGTTCATGCGCGGTGTTGACCACTTATAATCAGGTGGCTCACTCACTCTCCTGCCCCCTTTCTTTTAAAAAATCTTTTTTGCTTCCTCCCGACATTGTTTTTTATTTTTCTTGACCTATTTAATTTAATTTAAGTAAATATGTATGTAATATACATACACATAATACATCATCATCATCATCATCGACCCATATACGTCCCACTGCTGGGCACGGGCCTCCTCTACATTTGGGAGGGTTTAGGCCTTAGTCCACCTCGCTGGCCTAGTGCGGGTTGGCGGACTACACACCTAAGAACTTCCTAAGAACTTTTAGGTGTGCAGGTTTCATCACGATGTTTTCCTTCACCGTTAAAGTACGTGATATTTCATTGTGAATACACGCATAACTTAAGTTAGAGGTGTGTGCCTGGGGTTTGAACCCGCGACCGTCGAGATTCTCGACCGCGTGCCTAAACCTCGAGGCCATATTTATAATACATATTATAATATAATATATTATATAATACATATTTATAGTACTACATATTTATAATACTCGTATTGTGTATTATTATTAGTACATCTAGAAAGAAATTAGTTGGGTGAATATTTCTTAATTGTATGAGGAATGCAGTTAAGTGTTTAACTACGTCACTTATTTCATTCTGGAACAAGCGCTGGGTTTTGAAGGATTATTTACTTATTTAAAATAATTAACGGAACTACTATTACTAATTAAGGAAACTATATAAAAACGAGCTACGCCGTGGAAAAGAGTATCTTTCGTATCAATAAATTCACATAAATTTTATTATACGTTCGATTTGACGTTGAAAAAAAAAACATGCACACAAACAGTTTTGCGTAATCATCATCATCATCAGCAGCCTTTATTCCGTCCACTGCTGGACATAGGCCTTTCCTATGGCACGCCACTGGGCTCGATCTTCGGCCCTCCTTATCCAACCGCTGCCAGCCACCTTGCGAATATCGTCACCCCACCTAGCCAGAGGGCGCCCTACACTACGTTTGCCGAGTCGCGGTCTCCACTCCAGAGCCCGTTTCCCCCAACGGTTGTCGGTTCTGCGACAAATGTGACCTGCCCACTGCCACTTCAGCTCGCTAATCCTCTGGGCTATGTCGATAACTTTGGTTCTCTGGCGGATGGCATCATTTCTGATCCTATTTTTCAGAGAAACCCCCAACATAGCCCTCTCCATAGCTCGCTGAGCGTTTTGCGTAATATTTACTCTAAACAAATATTTGATATAAAATATCTACAATAGGATACAATACGTCATTGATAAGTAAACATGTAATCGATACCATAAACAATGCATGACGTCAATATTGATAAGGGTAAACTCAAGATCAGAATTATATCCCTTGTGGGAATATCGACAGTATTAAGTCGAATCCTAAATGTATTTTCTCATAGTCACTCTTGGGAATTATAAGAGCATATTGTAGAGAACACAATCGCTATGGGCTGCATAATTGTAGGGTCGTCTCTACAAAAATGCTAGTACGCTTTCTGGTTAGTTTATTTTTTGCTTAATAGCTAGTGGTATAATTTCAACGAGACGCCTTGGTAGAGCTTGTATTAAGATGGTCGGACACTAAAAACAGTGTATTGGAACCACTAATGACAATACCCGTTGTAAATACATCACAAATATAACAAGCAATTACAAACGGGTGCAAATATTTAACCCATCCAACATCTGCCCACAATAAAACAATTTTCTCAATTCAGGGCCTATTCGTTACAAAATTGCTTTATCGTCTATGACAATTAAATAAAATTGACCGCAATTCAGTCCAGTTAAGTCATCAATTCATTAATAGTGGAAAATGATAGAGTGGATGCCGCCGGAGGGCATCGCTAGCCGTCTCGCGGCCAAATGCGTTCTGACTCTGATTCTCTGTATCCCAACCTGCATAGACAAAACCCCTTGATGCAGCCGCTTCCCACCCCACCTGACTTAGCGTCCCGCTCTACACCCTTCAAAATATTTTCCGTCTCGCTCGCACATCAAAATTACATTCGGCCGTTTTCGTTTATGCTCGGATGCAATAGCCGGTGTGCTCAGCTAAACATAAGTTGAAGCCAGTCGCTTCCCGGCCGTCGAAGGAGGAGCATCGCTGTCGGTCGTCGCTCCCGCGTTCGTAACATCGTCGATTGCACAGAGATGTTTGTTCCGAGATAGTGCGTTCTAAAAACCTATACGGATTTGTGTGTGACTTTGTGCGTATTTTGTGTGTGTCGGTTTGATGGTTTCGCTGTTGCGTCAACTGGTTCGTGAAGACGGAAGTCGCTAATGCACCGGATTTGATTGGCAAAAGTAAATATGTACGTTTAAATAGTTTGGGATACATTTTAATGGACACACGCCTCGGCGGAAACATTAATACAGCCGATTCCAGCTTCAGCTAAAACTGAGTACTGGGAAACTATCATAAACTTTCATAGGAATCTACAAATAAGTGGGTTTTCATTAATAGATAATGCGATACAGTGGGCGAGACGCCGGCTGTGTAACGGTAGGTATTCGATTCAATCCCGACATTGAGACAAATATTTATTTGTTTGTTATGAGTCTGGTTATTTCGAGACCGAGAAGTTTTTTACCGTTTTTAATACTCAAAACTTTTTTTTAATGTAGTGTTGGACTCTGCGACTGTTGGTTATTTGATGATGGTTGTATTTCCCGAGCCAATCACAATGTCACAATGGCAAGGAAATCGTCCATTAATGCGCTCTACCAAGTGGGCGAAACATGAAATTCATCATTAATGATCAATTGATATGCAAATAAATTGATTGATGAAACAAAAATGAATTTAATTGGTTGTAATGTTGATGTTTTTTTGATAAACGAGTGGGTGGATGGAATAAAGCCAACAGTGATGCGGCAGTTTCATCTATAACTAAACAATTCATTATAACAATAGGGCATTGTTTGTGATACATATGAATCGGTTGTAATAGAGAAATAAGTTTATTTGTGTTCATTGATTGAGGATGTGTCTAATAGATTTTTTTGAATATTAGTTTGCCATTCACATCTACATTAATATGTAGAAATTGGTAATAAATAAATGATGTGCCGATATAAATAAAAATGCAAATTCGCGCCAATTCAAGAACTTTGACTTATGCAAATTAATGTCCCAATTTGATGTTACTTTGAGAATTATATTTTTACTACTGTGGCTAGTCATTCGCCAATTCCAAAACAGCTTAACACATCAAATCGGATGCTAATACAATCTTTTCTCATTTTCCAGATAAAACAACTGTAAAAAGTGATGATAGAAACTAAATGTTCAGTGAAGTGATTTGAATTCCTTGCAAAAGTTAAAAGTTTAAGTGACGCCAAAGGAATCTCAAGTAAGTTCAAAGATTCAGTATTTTCCATTTGAATATTTATAATAAGACTCTCTTTTTAAGTTTACGATTTTTTATTCTGTCTGTACTTTACTCTGCATTAAACAAGTACTTTTGGAAATGGTAGAGTTGGGTGCTTTTACATCTTTTCTAACTAAATACCTTTTTTGGACTTTATACCATACGCAATCTTAGAAATATATGATTTTAATAACAATATTACGCCCTATCAAATTTATCTTAATTATGGATTACTTTTGAAAAAAATATTTATTTATTTATGCTTTATATATATACATATAATTATAAGGGTGGACATAATGCCTAAGTCATCTGTCACTCAACCTCAGGGTGGTGCAGAGAAACACGAATAGGTGCATAAATATGGACGATGCAATTTATATAAACATACATAGATAAATATAAATACATATATACACATACATACAATATACATACTATGATACTTCTGACATACGATTAAATAAAAGTTGGCGAACCCTATCTTTAATAAATAAAAATAAAAGAGATATTAGCTACAATAATCACTCATAAAACACATCTAAATATTGTCTGATGTTTAACAAAGAACACATAGTTATTGATAGGCTCTCAACATTTATGGATGGAGTCATAAAAATATCGTTCTCGTTTCGCAAACTCATCGTATTACTATTCCCTCTGAATCTCTCTATTTCTGTGATTGATGTATGTCATCAAAATCTACAAGTCCATTATTCTTGTGAAATAAATTGTTCATCTTTTTATTCCACTAGTGACTAGATGAGTCTCTACGTAAATATAGACCGGAGTTATACTTATATTATAGTATCATAATCTACGTGTCAAGTATCTATTAGTCAAATTAAGTAACAGAAACTGAGGCATATTAAAGTTCACTTTTAATTTATTTTTTTATTATATTCATTGTTGAAATGATAAGTGTGTTTTCTAAATCATCATCATCATCATCATCAGCCCATATACGTCTCACTGCTGGGCACGGGACTCCTCTACAACTGAGAGGGTTTAGGCCTTAGTCCACCACGATGGCCTAGTGCGGGTTGGCGGACTACACACCTAAGAAATTCCTAAGAACTTTTAGGTGTGCAGGTTTTATCACGATGTTTTCCTTCACCGTTAAAGCAAGTGATAATTCATTGTGAATACACACAATTTCTAAATCCTTGTAGAGTATTTTACCTAAATGGAAAACACTTAACCTTATATCATAGTTACCGTAAAATCTATAAAATTTTGCAACTAAACATAAAATTTATGTGGAAAAGTCTTAATAAATTTGAATCATTAGGATATTCAGCGTATAATAATAGCTTTTTGAAGTTATACTTCTTTTGGCGCGTTAGGGAAAAATGATGAGAGTGATTTTTTACGATGCGCGCGCACACCGACACCAAAAAGTTATTCAGAAAAAGTTTGTTTTAAATTTTAAGAATTTAGAATAGTGACAGTAGTAGTTTTTTTGAAGTTATTACGATGCGCGCGCACACTGTCATGAAAAACCGACACCATGAAGTTATTAAAATATTATTTTATAATATATTATTATATTATTTAAGAAAATATATATTTATCTATGAAGTATAACTTCTAACGCGTGTACATAATTTAATTATAAAATATGTTTTATCTTGAATAATACTTTTCATTTTTATCTCAGATAGGTTTGAGCGCATAATAGTTCTTAATCTCCACTGTCTATTACGACGTCGTTTAAAAACGATGAATATTTCAATACTTGCCTATTGAATGGATTTTTATTTCCATCTTATTCCCTTGTTCCTCTGTTGGCTTTTTCTTCTCATTAAGTTCTTTAAAACTATCGTTCGAGATATAGTGAAAAGGTTTCATTTTGAACTTGGTTGAGTTTGTGTGGTGTCATTTTAGAACCTGATAAATATATTGTAATTTTTATATTTTTGTTTTAAACTGAGCTTTTATTTTATTCATTTTTATTTGATTGCATTAGGTTGTTATAACAACACCTATTGTTGGCAATTTATTTAGTTTTTTGAGTATTTTTCTTATATTTATATTTTTCATGTTTGATAAATTACTTTTTATGCCCAAAGAAATATTCTCAACTTTTAGTTTTAAGATTTTATTGAAGATATTAGCCATACCTCAAGATTGTTTTATTTGTTATGACATACAAAAAAAAACATATTAATACAGTATCTAAGCATATTTGATACTTTCCAATTAAGTATGCAGTTCACACATATTACTTAGAACCGAAATCATACAAACCAAGATATTCTTACACAAGACAAAACAAAGGTTTCCTGCGAAGTTCTTAGAAAATATCAAACATCCATTGTAGGTCAGCTGAATGTACACAGCATACATTGTTGTGTATAATTCATACAAATATGTGTATGTGATGTGTGTGTGTGTGTGTGTGTGTGTCTGATACCTTACTTTATCAATGTTGTCACCATTTGATATGGGTATTCGTGCAGTGATAAAACCGTACAAATATTAGCTCTTTGCAGTACGTTAAAATCCTCTTTTATTTTTGGCATTTAATATGGTGTATTTTAAGTCAAAAAAATACAAAAAGCATATATACAAAAATTATAAAAATCGTCGCAGTGCCGAAAAAAGCTATTAAAAATATGCGAACTAGAAAAATATTATAATTGTTCCTTATTAATCAATTATAGACCACAATGCACTCTCTACTAGAACTAATTCGATTACTAACGATTGATGTCATAGGACCAAAATTTATAAGTCTAAAAAAGTATGAAATAACTTCCTATTAACATCAAATTTCAAATACTTTTTCACGCCCACAACACACGTGAATAATTAAAAAATAATACAGATCTGCGCACAAAAAATAATAAATCTAGAGATCACACAACATACATCAGGCACCTGATAAAACGGGCACAGTACCTACACCCATAGCGCTATCCGGTCATGTAGAGCTGTAGAACAACATAACTCCATGTAGAGTTACATTGTAACAGTTGCCAAATACGCCTGACCTATATGATAAATGCGGGCATATTGTTACGTCAATAAAGCTCGTGTGAAGAGCATTTACGTTCTTAGGCTTTAACAAATAATTATTTCAGTGCTTATAAATGTAGCACTAGCTTAATAAATTCAGATTGTTGGTATTTTAGCTTCTCCTTTGTCAAAAGATGCCTGGAAAATGTATACTTTGTTATGTATTAGTTTAAGTTGTTTATTTTATATACTTTATTATTTATTCATTTTTAATTCAGTTGTTCATTGTATTATGCTGATTCTATAGGGGTGACATAATCACAATTTTTGTAGCGATTAAACCCTCTTTTAAAAAAAAACAGATTGTTAAAGTTTCAAACCTATTTTGTACAAGTGCTTATTACTATAATAATATAATCACTATATAAGTTAATATTAACTATTTATATTACGCCCGCGGTTTTTTTTGTATAGATTTTCTTAATGTATGTTCAAAATAATAGTGCATAATAATTCCCAAAGTGCTATCTATTTTGTGCTAAAATCATCACATTAAATTCAACGATTTAGTCACCAATGCTTAACAAACAACTTAATTTTATACGGATAAAATCATACTTAAAATCCGACATCTAAGGAAGTAAAATAATTAAAACGTCGTTAAATAATGATTTTAAGTCAAATAGGAAGGAAGTGCGGATTAAAGGATATGAATAACTTTAATTAATCTATTTATCAAAATTATTCAAATGATATCCGTCGAATAGCCGTTAACGTCCCATAATATTTGCATAAAATATAAAACGACATCAATTATCACCAAAAATATCAGTGGGTAAAATCTTTACGTATACTATTTTTATACTTATTATTCAACAAATTATAATATACAGATAAAATTGTTCACTTCCTGAGTTTTGACTTCTACTACTAGAAACCACTTGAAAGAGTTTTAGTACTGCTTTACCTCGCTAGACTGGAAAATATTAGATATTTTTTATTTTTTCACAAATAAAATTCATGTTGGCAAGTCCTTCTATATTAAACCATTGACTTCACTGTTTAATATAATAATATCTAAGTCTAGTTATCTTCTATACTAACAACAAATGAATTTTAACGTAACATGTCAACCTAATTAGGTATATTAAAAAGACTCTAACTTGTCTTTATAAAAAAATCATACGAATTAATTTGTGTATTAATAACTGCCTCGTGGTCTCGCGGTACAAATGTGCCGTGCGATCTAGAGTTCTTGGGTTCGATTCCCCGGTTAGGCAAAGTGTTAATGGGCTTTTCCATTAGGAAATTCTGAGTAGTAGCACGGAGTCTGGAATTTTGCTCGAAAAACGGCAATAGGCTCGCCCGCTATTACCTGGGACTGATACATACCTGGCGAAATGTGGGTGCAGAAATGCACCTCTGCCTACCCCTTCGAGGATTACAGGCGTGATGTTATGTATGTGTGTAGGTATGTAATGTTATTAATAACAAACGAATTTTCACATCAATCATTACTATATTTTTGACAATAATTTATGTTAAGATGTCTATGTCCGAAGCTCTTCAAGATGCAAGTACGATCTCGTCACGTAGACATGCTTACTCGACCCACCTGACCATTTCCCAAAAGCATATTTCTGAGCCACAAACGCTTCCGTATCTCCGATGCGATCCTAAAAGAATTTCCAGATATTTTATTCAGAAGCAGTGAACTATAAATAATAAGTCAGCCGTGATGAAATGAAACATCTCGGGCCAAAGGAGGGCGTAGGGAGGGAGGAGGGAGGCTGTATGAGATTCTTTTCATTAAAGATCATTAGAGTATCGGGGATGAAAAATGAAAAATAAATAATCGAGCTCCATTGTACGCGTCTGGTTGAGCTTCGATACTTTTTGTTTTTATTTATATTTGGAATTTAGAGATAGAGTTGTTTGAGATGATCACGTTTTTAAATGGATTAAAGGCTTGACTCATCTTACTATATAATAGTGACGGTACTTCCATAGAAGCCCAAAAGTCCACTTTGCCTTTCAAAATATCAAATAATATTTTTTTATTTAAAAAAAGCAATTCGACATATAAATTTATTTATTTATTAATTACTTTCTATACTTGACAGTATAAAGGCGGACTTAATGCCATAGGCATTCTCTGACAGTCAGATAAATGAGAATATCCTGATCCCTCAATAAACAATTATAAACTAGACATTACAAATGAATATGTAACGCTTTTGGGCTTCAATGGAAGTACAGCCTCTGCTATAGAAGTGTATGGTTTTAAGTATTTTCAAATTCTATTTAAAAAAATATTACTCTGTCTTGTACTTTATATACTGGTGCTTTTAACTTAAGTCAGCTTCACAGTACATAGAATATGTTATGAATATCATCATCATCATCAGCCCATATACATACGTCCCACTGCTGAGCACGGGCCTCCTCTACAACTGAAAGGGTTTAGGCTTTAGTCCACCACGCTGGCCTAGTGCGGGTTGGCGGACTACACACCTAAGAAATTCCTAAGAACTCTTAGGTGTGCAGGTTTCATCACGATGTTTTCCTTCACCGTTAAAGTACGTGATAATTCATTGTGAATATACACATAACTTCGAAAAGTCAGAGGTGTATGCCTGGGGTTTGAACCGCGACCGTCAAGATTTTCGACCGCATGCCCAAACCTCAAGGCCATCACGACTATGAATATCACTTGAATGTAAATTGTCATCTTTAAAGTTCGTTATAAATTCTGCTTAATACAGTAAAATAACGTGGTAGGCGAAAACTAAAATTATTGCGATCTTACATTTATTTAATATTGAATGTGTGGTTGGACATCTTCAAAGAAGTCCGAAAATGCCAATGTAATTGTATCAACTGCCTAAATGAATTCAAATTTTGTCTAGATTTTTCTGCACCCACTATCAGCATACTATATTTAGACTTCACAGCACTTTCAGCTTCTATTACAGTTTTTCTTAATCGTATTTTACTGCTTTGTAAGCACAAATATTATGTCCCGTGCGATCTAGAGGAACCGGGTTTGATTTCCAGGTCAGGCAGTGTGTTTTTAGGTTTTTCCATTAGGAAATTTTCAGTAGAAGCATGGAGTCTGTAAATGTGCCCGAAAATATCAATAGGCTCGCACCCTATTACATGATACATATCTGGTGAAATGTGGGTCCAGAAATGCACCTCTGCCTACCCCTTCGGTCTATGTAGGCGTGAGATTGTTATGTATATTTTATAACACATATGTTATGTATATTTTATATAGGTTTTTATATACGCACATTACAATGACAAAGCAGTTACCGAAAACCAACTAACCCATAGCAAATCGCAACTTGCCGAAAATCTTTTATCCGAGTATTATTACCATCTGAATACGTATTAAGTCGCAGCGTGGTCGTGCCAGATTCTCCAGTTAGGATAAATGTTGAGCCACGTTCCGAATAACATTAAGTTACTTTCCAAGTTGGCCAGATCGCACGATTGGCGTGAATACGAACCTTGGAACGTGAGGTGCTGGGACGTTTGATGAGTTGCTCTTATTTATGTCATGTTTTGATTTTTGTATCTTTTCTTTTATAAATCGTTATGACGTGGTTTTAAATTTAAATTTGTAGAACGATAAATGTGTAAATAATATTTATAATATTTCTTTAAAATAAAAAGGTAATTTAAAAATGTATAAATATAATTTGCATAACTACTGTTCGCTTCTGTGATTTTTAAAATTACTAAGTGTTGCAGACAATTATACAGTAAGATACTATTTAGTATGATTTACTTGGATTACTTTTTCTCGTGTACAAAAGAAACAACAACAATGAAAATTTACACAGTTGACATTTGGTGGCATAGATAAAAAAGAAAGAGTAAAGAACAGAAAGGTGCGAAGTTTAAATAAGATACTTTAATACTAAGCATATAAACGTATAAGTAAGTAAGTAAGTAATAAGTAGTAGGCGTAGGACGCCCTCTGGCTAGGTGGGGTGACGATATCCGCAGGGTGGCTGACAGCGGTTAGATAAAAAGGGCCGAAGATCGAGCCCAGTGGCGTGCCATAGGAGAGTCCTTTGTCTAGCAGTGGACGTGACAAAGGCTGTTGATGACATGATGACACAAAAAAGTATATTGAGTCTTCTTCCTAGTCGTTTCCTCATTACTGAGGGTCGTGACCACCATGCGTGTGGCTCTCCTGTACCACCTTCCAGGCATTCCTATTCCGTGCCATTTGTAGGCAAGCCTGGGCACTGGCTCCAGTATATGCCTTTACCGTGTCTATCCACCGGGACGGCGCTCTTCCTCTACTTCTCTTCCCCTCCACGTGGCCAACCATTATGAGTTTTTCCAGGCTGTCCTCCTGCCTAGCCACATGGCCAAAGAAGCGAAGTACGCGTTGAGTAATAATGGTATATGGTATATTGAGTACACAAAAATTTAATCTCTTATATAAAACCTGTTACCTATTTTATAAAACCTATATAATGTTTACATTCACAAACAAATTATATCTACTATCCAAACCTAGACAGTAATTTGTATTTTATTCACTCATTTAAATTAATCATAAGACTGTTTTTATTACGTACTTCAAAGAGCGAACATTATTTTAATAATATTGGGACCTTATGCTAAAATCGTCAGAACATCATCATCATCATCATCAGCCCATATGCGTCCCACTGTTGGGCACGGGCCTCCTCTACAACTGAGAGGGTTTAGGCCTTAGTCCACCACGCTGGCCTAGTCGGGTTGGCGGACTACAACGAAATTCTTAAGAACTTTTAGGTGTGCAGATTTTATCACGATGTTTTCCTTCACCGTTAAAGCAAGTGATAATTCATTGTGAATACACACATAACTTCGAAAAGTCAGAGGTGTGTGCCTGGGGTTTGAACCTGCGACCGCCGAAATTCTCGACCGCGCGCCTAAACCTCGAGGCCATCACTGCTTATTCAGAACAACCGTTATTAAAATAAAGCAAATATGTTTTTTGATTTTTTAATTTATTTATATAATAAACAGAAATCTGTAATAGTTATGGCATGTAGTGTAATATAAAACTGATGTCTGTATTAATATACTGTAGTTTTAACACTTTCCTAAACATTATCTTATATTACTTATAGATAAGAATTAGATTAATTATTAGGGGTGAATGTCCTATTATGGGAATGGATCAAGAATAAAAAAATAATTTGCATTATACAAATTAGTCAAAAAAAAATTGGACTGCTCAAATGCTCCATTATTTTAATTGAAATTTATAATTTCACACATATTAAAATATGAATAAAGTATTTTTGATAAAAAAATCAAGTTGATAGCCTCATAGTTTATATTTGGGGTGATTGTCCTCTGATGGGAATATCATAGAAATAAATTTTACATGACAGATAAAACATTTGCTAAAGGATATGTAAAGTATAATGGTTAAAAACTGTAATTGAATAAACTCCCACGTACGGAAATACATATATTTGGAACATAATTATACGTTTCGCAAAATTGCCATCGGATGTCATTAAGCTGATGTCCAAGTACTAACATTAAATCGCTTACCGGAACTAATGACTGTTTTTGTGTGATTTTTATTTGTTTATAGTAAAATGTTATAGCTAGGCTTTTTTCGGCTTTTTTTATTCTATCTCTCAAGGTCATAAATTATTTGTTACCGTTTTAAACATTTTCCTCGTATGACTTTAATTTTCCATATTTTAAACAATACTAACGTTAAGAATGCGAAAAAATCCATTCCCTCTCCTTTTCGCGGATAAACCATTGAAAAATATAATAACATAATTTATATAAAAAATGTTTTAGCAGAGATCGGGCATGCGATGTTTTATAATATTAAGCGTGAGAGCTTTAGTTATTACAATAAATTTGTTTTTAAATTACATAGTTTGTTATTTTCAATATAAACTTCCATTGAGGCTTAAGGGAGATTTCAATTTTAAGACTTATTGGCAGAATATTAGTAAATTTATATTATTTAGAAAAGCATTTATAATAAAAGCCCGTTGCAAAGTTTTCTTCAATTTAAATTTTATTTATATTACTTTTTCATGCTGATAAATATTTTATAGAAGTAGTCACAAAGATCCATAACTTATTTAAAAGATTATTAACCTTGAGTAGAAGGAAGTGGACAAAAACGTAGGTAAATTTCTTCGGTTCCGCTAGCGAGCCTATGTCGTGTGAGTTGTCACATGCGGAACAACTCGGCTTAAGAACTATGCATAACCGGATCGCAAGGAAATACTAATAAGTTTTTTAGGTTGTATTATCAGTTACGGCCGTTGGAGCAGACAAGTGTTGGAGTAGAGACCGCGCTTAGGTAGACGTAGTGTGGGACGTCCTGCAGCACGATGCAATGGTTCGACGACTTGAGAAAGGTGGCGGGTAGCGGATGGATGAGGGCTGCTCAAGACCGGGATGGTTGGCGCTTTCTTGGGGAGGCCTACATTCAGCAGTGGACGGCAATAGGCTGAGAATAGGAGAGAAGATTATTAGTCAAACGTTTATTATTTTGACGGCTTTAAGCACACATACCCACACTCATTATTAATGAATCGACGAAAGGATTGGCAAAGATGTATTTTCGAAACCACGTTTGGGGGGCTGTTTTAAGTTCTACATAATATTCTTATTTATATGTCAAATTTTGTTAAAGAAATATTTAAAGATATTATTTATTTATTATTCGTAATGTTGTAGGGCAAGTTGGGCTTTTGGGCTTCTATGGAAGTACCGCCACTGATCATTATTCATAATGCAGTCTAACTCGTTAACAACTAAACAAATGTCTACTTTATTTTTTGCATTTCATCACAAAACATAAGCAGTGATGGCCTCGAGGTTTAGGTGCGCGGTTGAGAATCTCGGTGGTCGGGGGTTCAAACCCCAGGCATACACCTCTGACTTTTCGGAGTTATGTGTGTATTCACAATGAATTATCACTTGCTTTAACGGTGAAGTAAAACATCGTGATGAAACCTGCACACCTAAAACAGTTCTTAGGAATTTCTTAGGTGAGTAGTCCGCCAACCCGCACTAGGCCAGCGTGGTGGACTAAGGCCCGAACCCTCTCAGGTGTAGAGGAGGCCCGTGCCCAGCAGTGGGACGTATATGGGCTGATAATGATTATTTATTTATTATTCGTAATGTTTTAGGGCAAGTTGGGCTTTTGGACTTCTATGGAAGTACCGCCACTGATCATTATTCATAATGCAGTCCAGCTCGTTAACAACTAAACAAATGTCTACTTTATTGTTTGCATTTCATTACAAAACAATCGCATAATTTCACATCAATACACAGAGCTCGTAAAACCGTGGATTATGCGCTTCAATATCGTTGTGTACGTTATACAAAAACATTTGTCCGTCCATGGCGGGTTGACTTTGAAACTGTCTAATTTTAAACACTTTGATGTTGAATTTTATCGTTTGTTTAATGTGGAAGAATAATGTATTGAAGTCTGCTGTTTGATGGGACTTATTGTTGTTTTAATTGAATATTTAGATAATGGATTGAAAGGTATTTGAGGGTTTTTAAAATTTTATTGGTTTGCGACAACTATCTGCTGTTTTTTAAATTCGGCATTAACCTGTTATTACGTATTCTGGAAGCGAAATGATCGAACTATACTTTAGGACTTACTATCCTTGAAATATAGTGACTAAAGACAAAAAAATCACGATTATTTCTTACCAGTCAATTTAAATATGAGGTTCCCTACGTTATTACAAATATAACTCCACGCGAGTATTGGGAATAAGGTAGGTAGAGGTAATATACATTTCTATATCTTTTCGCCAGGTATGTATCAGCCCCACGTAAAAACGGGCAAACCAAATGCTGTTCTTGGGGCAAATTTCCTGACTCCATGCTGTTATTGAGAATTATCGTATGGAAAGCAATAACTCTTTGCCCGACCCAAGAATCGAACCCTGGACCTCCAGTTTGCGCGGCACATAAATATACCAGGAGACCACGGGGAAATTATTTTAATAAATATTTTTATAATGTCAATAGATACATAGGTAGATATATAAAAATTATCGGTTTTATTTACGTTAAACGAAAACTGATCCTTTTAAATGTATCAAATATAATCCATTATACAAAGCACGCCACACATAACTATTTCATGACTGATCTCACAAACATTTTTAACGATCCAACTATTTTTATCCCTCCGTACGCAACACAAAGGTAGTACTTCCGTTGCAACAGAAAAACAGATCTCCGTGATTTATTATACAAATATTGAACGAAATTTGTCATAAAGCACGCTTTATGACGCTCCAGTCCTATTCGAAATCCCCTTTACATCACACATGAGTCCTGATTAAATTATGACAGTCATAAACATGGAAACTGGCGCAATCTAAATTACCTTTGTAAATTAATGACGTGTCATAAGTTAAGCATGTCAGTACAAACAGGTTTTTAGTTAGTAGAATGTAATTTTGATAACACTTGACAACCCCGTGGCGCAGTTGGCTTGATAACAGCTTGTGAAACTAGACACCACGGGTTCGATCCTCGCACCGAGACAAATGTTCGTGTGATCCAAAAATATTTGTTTCGGGTCTGGTAGTTTGTGAGACCGAAGTCTCGCGTAGTTTCTGATACCCACGACATAAGACTTGTATCTTAATCAGAACTATGTACGTGACTGTTGGGTGTACTTATTATTATTAATTTATATTTTGCATTAGGATTAAAAAGTATCGATCGGTAGGTATCCTTGTAAGAACGCTTAAGTATGCAGCTATGGTCACGATGTTTCCATTTACCGTTGAAGTGCGTGATACTTCATTAAGTATACACATAACTTTGAAAAATCATAAGTGTATTTGTAGTGTTAAATGGCTTAAAAAATCTCTGACGCCATCACTTTTTCTTTTTTATCAGTACAAATTATGATTTATAAAACAACTACTCTTGTTTACACTACATACATAAAGCCGTTTCGTAATAAGCAGATTGCTTTTCAATTTCTAGAAATTCACTAATCTAGTTATGAGCCTCCTGAAGCTAATGATCATAATGACCTAAATCGTATTTCAATACAAATCCCAAATTCTTATGACGTAATTTCAAAACAAAGATGTCATAAAGACAACATTTCGTAATGAAGGCACCACGCTGAAATCTCTCAATTAACGAACTGACAAATTAATAAATCCCTTTATTAAAGTCCTTACGTCGGAGTTCAATTTATTACTAATTTCTCATAATAAAACCGGGGATGACATCGTAAAGTAAGAAACGGCCCTTGTTCTAACTCCGCTACATATTTTATTAAAAAACTTCGACCATCCCGTCACCGCAGTTAGCGAACTTCTGTTGGTGCCAAACCCTATATTAAAATATTTTCGACACCAGATCTTAAATCGGCGTATAAAAATGCAAATTAAGATATATCGGGGATACTGTAGAGTATAGAACTTTCTGCTATCTATCAGTAAATTTCCCTTACTTTATACATAAATTATCGACTCTGCTAGCTTTAGCAGATACTTAGAATAATCAGCCGACAATTCACTTTAGTCATTAGCTGTTTGATCGTTTTAGTTTAAATTTTCATGTAGGTAATAAAAATCTCTTTTGGTTTTCGTCACATCAGCATGTTAAGATACCATGATCTGAATTCACGATGTAGAATTGTAGACTTTAAATTGTATTATAAAAAAGGGTTTTTAATTCCCGTAAATTATAATTTGTTCATCATTGTGATTAAATAACACAATAATGTTAGATATTTATTATGGACAATGATAGCACGGTTAGTTTAATAATCTTACTGAAGCTCAAAGAATCCTTAGCCTTTGCTGGAGTAGTTTTCCTAGACAGAATTTAAAGGACCGTAAGATACATTAGCGTCAAATCAAAATATTTTTTACTGGATTCTATGACTTTTTAGTAAATTTTGTCAAAGAGTTACAAACGACATTCTTCGCGGAATTGATGTTCATTCTGTGATATGAAAATATAGACTTAAAAACTATTACAAAGAATTTAGACGACTTTTGTAACGAAGCCTTTGCCTTGCATATGAAACTAAAATGTTTGCTCATAATAATAATACAGCATTTACTAAATTGCTACAACCAGAATGTTCTTTAGAGTTAAAGCTGACACACACGTGATTAAGTTTACACAAACATCGTGTAACAAAGTATCTGCGCCGAGTTTGCCGCTTATTACTACGATGGACGGGTAATTCTCCAAGTTTGCAAGTTTCAAACGATGTTACACTGAAGTTTCCTTCGCGTTTAATGAATCAACAGCGGGTCGGATTTTTGCCAGTTTTGCCATTTGGATTGGCTGAGCATAATTTGTGAAATATTGATATCAGTGGTGATATGATAGGTAAACTCTATAATTCTATCGACAGAAAAAAATGACTCGATGAGTAAATAAACCATTTTGTGCAATTAACACTTAAGTAATGTGTAACATGTAACATTTCTTAATTTTGTAAGTCAAAGAGGTTTTCTATTTATCCATTCTTTTATCATTATTTGGAAGTTTTATTTCTATAAAAAGGTACGTCATATCTCTTCCCACGAGAGTGAAAAGTGTTAAATTACTACTTTCTCCATTATGCCATACCACTTTCGTTTCATATATTTGAATCAACCAATTAATAGATTCTCATGATTCAGAGCGACTTATGTTTGTATTTCTATGAAAACAGTTATCTCAGATCTATGTCCAGCAGTTAAGACTTCTTTCGGCTGATGATGATGATGATGATGAAACATACACCCTCAAAACATTACATCATATTAAAGAAAGCGTACCAGATAACCGTCGGTACTCGAACGGCCAATAAAACAAAACACAATCGGAGTGTCTCCATAGTGCGTGAGGGCGTGCTATTGTGAGAGAAAAAGTAAAAATCAGTACAGAACGTTTCTTTGAAGCAGTAAAACAATTTACTACGGAAGACTACTTTTATAGCGCTTGGGGCGTTTTACGATATCTGTTCGGCCATTAGGCTTCGTGTACACTTGTTGGGTACATGGCCATTTGGTTTGCAATAGTATAGTTTGGTGTATGAATGTTTACCTGTGTGTACTGTGATTTATTGCGATTCATGGGCTTAGGGTTTGTTCTTGGCTTATTTGCTTTGAATTGAGAATGTTTTAGAATATTAGAATATTGTTAACATTGAATAAATATGGGAATGAAGGAATTCTTAGCTCTATAGAATTTGTTAAGTCCATTGTGGCGTTATTAAATGTAATTTTTAACTATACTTTTTTTTATAAATTAAAAAAAAACTTTAATTTTTACCCCACCTCCTCCAAAAAAACAAGACTCAGAACTTAGTCACTATAGAGCGAGAATTTATTCGATTCAATAGCTCATTTAATGTCAATATTTCAATCTTTAATATTTCACCAATTAATTCTACCAATAGCTACACTAGCAATAAAGTGTGTAACTCTAGTTCAAAGTAGACAAACAACATTAGCTTGAATGACTTTTATACGTCTGGCCGTATTTTTATCGCAATCAGTGAATGAATCCCGATTGTCTGAAGTCCAGTGTCTTTCATCCGTATTGCTGTTTGGAGTGTTAACAGATATTTCCCATTCGTTTGAATCACTGCTAAAGCCACTTCCTTTGGTCTGGTTTTATTGACTCCTAAAGGTTTAAATGGATTGACTGCGTTAGTTACTTTGGTTGGTGTTTTCGATACTGTTGCGGTTAAGAAGCTTCTAATTATAATATCTTGATATGCTTTTGTGTTATGTTAATTTGTGTAATTATAGATGAATTTAGATTTTGTTCGCTCGTGCCTCGTGGTCTCGCGGTACAAGTACGTGCCGTGCGATCCTGGGTTCGATTCCCGGGTGGGGCAACGTGTTATTGAGTTTTTCCATTAGGAAATTCTCAGTAGCAGCACGAAGTCTGGAATTGTGCCCGAAAAACTGCAATAGGCTCGCCCTTATTACGTGGGACTGATACATACTTGGCGAAATGTGGGTGCAAAAATGCACCTCTGCCTATCCCTTCGGGGAATAAAGGCGTGAGTTTATGTATGTATGTATGTAATAAAAAAATATGAAGGAGTACCTTCATAGCAAGGAAATGAAAATGTTCCCTTTATATAAACTCTTTGAACGCGCAATACGTCGGTTACCTTAATTAAAATATCTCACGGTGCAAATTATTAACGCCTTCCACATGCTGCGAGATCCTGGAGGAGCGTTCTATGTTCCAGTAATTAAAGGAATCATTTTCACTTCGATGGGAAAATATCCGGTGACGATATTTACTATAATGAGCGTTTCGTTCTTAAAACAATTAATTTCTTAAGGAGTTTTGTTATGCATTCAATCATCGTCAGAAATGAGCCAAGATATCCCATGTTTTGAGACTTATTTTCCAAAACAGTGAGACTTTAGACTATCACGTTAACTATGTGCAGCTTGTTGGATTTCACATCCCTGAGAAATGTCTTACGCAGAACTCATAGGTATGCAGGTCTGCTCTAAACGTTTTACTTCGCAATCAATTGTTACAGTTACAACCAAGCCGAAAGAACATATAAAACTGGCTTGAATTTCTTCTAGTGGAATTGCTTTGAATTAATCAATTCTAAGTATATTTTTGCCTACGATTTATCCATTTATTTTCGATGGTAGACGTAACACTACGTGGAAGGCAGAACATCCTATTCTTAAATCCAATATTTCCATGCTCAGCACTGTTACTAATAATTAATTTGCTTATGAAAATGTCAATTAACACTGTTGGATTCGCAAAGCTAACCAACAGCAAAAATTATTGCATCTGTAGAAAATGACGTAAAATATTAGAAACTCTAAATGGTAATAGGGGAATGATAAAATTGCAAAGGTTCTAAGTGCTCCAAAGAGCATTACGCCCTTGGTTGCTTTTAACGCTCTATATAAAATCAATTTGACAAATCTTTGCGTTGAGGACTCAAATTGGATCCTCACTAATTGAGGGGTCAATAAGACCCGCATAACAATTGTCGTGCCGCGTTCTGTTGGATCTTTCTCACACACTAACGGTATTCAGTGCCGTATATTTTTGCTTCGCATTTGCAAATAAAACGCTGCGCAAAACAAACCAATAAAAATAAACGAGCTCTTGAAGAGAATGAATGAATGAATTTGTAATTATATATCCTATGCTTCGCAGAGTAGTGTGAGACCGATGATTTCAAATGTTATTTGCTTTGCATAATATTTTTGCTATAGAGCTGTTAAAGTTTATTTGTTTAATATTATGTCAGACAGTTTACAAGGATAGAGATTTTTATTTACTTTAAAATAATACAATGTTTAATGTTTTCTATTTTTTTTTTAACAAAACGATGTAAGCAGAATAATCAAACTTAATCGAATAAATTCAATTCAATTAGCGTGCAAAATTTGAGCATAGGTAATAATTATACAATTTTAAGGCGAGTTAATGTCTTCTTTGCGTAGGACAATTTCAAGTCTTACGTAATAATAATATATTTAAAATGTTTCATTAATTTTTATATAAAATGTTATCCATTTAAATTTTTGTTTTAAGAAAAGAAATTCTTTAAATATTAAATCGTCCATCAAATTCCCAACAATCAAAGTAAATAACAACTTAAAATCGCGACAAAGAAACCATCTCTTGTTCAAGATCTCAAGCCTAACTTTTTAATTTTTTAAGTAGTATCTGCGTGCGCTCCACTCTGTACAAGTATTAAGTGGCGATGCAAAAAGTAAGTCTGAAACTTATTTCCCACTCGACTATCGCAAGAACTGAAACGTTAATGAACGAG
The DNA here is from genome assembly GCA_907164795.1 of Hemaris fuciformis. Classification (NCBI taxonomy): domain Eukaryota; kingdom Metazoa; phylum Arthropoda; class Insecta; order Lepidoptera; family Sphingidae; genus Hemaris; species Hemaris fuciformis. The sequence continues at coordinate 11,297,376 of OU015450.1, read as the reverse complement.
TATTCGACTTATAGCGTAATTACTGAGTTATATTTGCATAAAATCCTTTTAGTCCAGCCATGCATTAGAAAATACACGTTGATTTAGAAATACTGGATGAAATAACAAAACTTCATTAAGGAAATGTGTGGTCTGAATATATAGTGACGTAAATAGCCATAAACGGAAAGCAGGATAAAAAGACCTGTTCTGTTTAAGGATGGGAAAAATCATCGTGAGGGAACCTGCACACATGCGACTTCTCGACATTTTTCTTAGGTGTGTAGTCTATCAACTTGCACTAGGCCACCTTGGTGGGCTAAGGCTCTCAACTACCGAGGAAATCCATCCCCAAGTATGAGACGTACGTATATAAGATTATATAGGTATACATGTATATTTTTGATTGATGAATTTTCGTTACTACTTCAGTTTCATTTTTCATCACGAAAAATCTGCGAGCTAGCTAAAAATACAAGCACACGCTGCGCTCGTGCTCGTAGTCGAAAATGTTTCGAAAACTGTTCCTGGATATTGTATTTGGTAATTTTTCCTGAATTTTTAACTTTAGGTCAACATCGCATCGTTTCAATTACTGGTCGTCGTTATACCCGTAAAAGGTCATTGGAAGTAACTATTTAAAGATCCTATAAATCCTGGGGGACCTCAATATAGCGATGTATGTTTCAATCAATATGTTTCTGATAATGGCAATGATCAGAGATTTTTTAATACCAATAGAATCAAAAATTATATGAACCACAAGACTTAAGATTTCTCTGTTAGGTAGAGAAAGTAGTTAATGTAACTCTAACCTAATGTAACGTCTCTAATACTTGTTTGTTAGCGAACTATGCTGGCAAAAAAAACTCTATTTACAAAAACATATTGATTAAATATTCGGATATGTCATACATAATCATGCTATGATCACTCTTTTTTTTTCTCTATATCTAATTTAGCTATAATCTAAAATGATACCATATCACATTCAGAATTTCACCATCACTGGATAAATGCTTGAATTTATCAGGGGCACATCCAAGTCGATGTGGTAGATTACGTCAACTTGTTTTATGGTATCTGCTTTGAAGCCGTGGGCACGAGCGGCGACGACTTTATTACCATGCATAAACAGGAAGGCTGTAACTGTTGACTATAAAATTAGACTTAATGATCAGCTTGATATTTTAGCGTAGCGTTTACTCACCAAAATTATTTGTCCGACAACTTCCACGCTCACGCTTGTATCCCCAAGGGTGGCTAGAGTTACGACAAATATTTCCAACAACAGTACAATTGGGTAGTGCTGTGGGGAATTGTTACGCTGTACACTCTCGTAGAAGAAAACAATTCTGTATATGTGTTTATATTTGAGTGAAACAACGAATTACGTACATTGAGAATAAATAAATAAATAAAAATAAAATAAAATACCCAACAGTCACATACATAGTTCTGACCCCACACTAGGATACAAGTCTTGTGTCGTGGGTATCATAAACTACGAGAGACTTTTCGGTCTCACATATACCCAGACCCGAAACAAATATTTGTGGATCACACATACATTTGTCTCGGTGCGGGGATCGAACCCGCGGCCTCTCGCTTCGCAAGCTGGTGTCTAGCCAACTGCGCCACGGGGCTGTCAAAAATTGTATAATAACTTGCTATCCCACGATGAAGAATTCTCAAATGTGTAATAATCTGACTTATTTTTTTATCGACCTATTGATTTTTCAATACAATTTCAAGTATTACAGTGGGTAAGACATTTTATTTCCGACTTGAATTTGACTATCAATGCAATAGTTAATTTGATGTTTAGTATGCTTTATGATTGGAATAATAGGACTCAATTACTAGCAAACATTGAAAGCCCTACCAATAGAACAAATCACACGAAACCGGTTAAACAAAATGTTTCGACGAATTTATGTAGCTTATATGCTAGTTTCAAGCTAAAGCTACAAACGATTCGAAACCTGAAAATTTTATGTTGGAAATACTTCTCGTTTTGGATTTTTACTTTGCTGACCTAGTTTTTGACCTAATTCTGAACCAACGCAAGCGAATTCGCGGGTAAAAGCTAGTAAAATATAATCATATTATGACTGTGTACACAAACATGCGTGGAAACGGAACCTTTTCGCATGAAGTATGCTTTTAAATACCAATTTGGCCAATTCAATTTCGTCGGGTTGAAAGGGCTTTTGATGAGGTGAAATTAGTTTTAGATGGTTTTTATGTATAGGTAGGTACATATTAAGTAAATTTGTTAACCATAATTCAAGTCAATTAATTGATGCAGTTTGAGAATGTTATAAAATTAAAAAAAGACATTTATTGCTATTTAAAAAAAAATGACATGTCGTGTTGCTGAGGGAGTTTCTTGCCGTTTCTTCTCCACAGCTGTAACACGTTTCGAAGCGGCAATAGTTTAAAAAATATAAAAAAGTGTAAAATGGACGATTCAAAAGAACTTGTAAAAGTCTATTTGAATGAAGATAATTTGACTTTGACTTTGACTTTGACTTTGAAAACTTATGTAGGAATACTATGTAGCTTCTACATTTAGGTAATAGGTTGCATTTAGGTACACTAAGCCAGCTTATCGTGGAAAATTAGACGTCTTACTGCTAATAGGATTATCATGTCCCTACGAATAACGACTAGGGTCTACAGGATGTAAGCAGATAGTGATTAAAATAAGACTGATAAAAGTTCATCATCATCATCATCATCATCAGCCCAAATACGTCCCACTGCTGGGCACGGGCCTCAACTGAGAGGGTTTAGGCCTTAGTCCACCACGCTGGCCTAGTGCGGGTTGGCGGACTACACACCTAAGAAATTTCTAAGAACTTTTAGGTGTGCGGGTTTTATCACGATGTTTTCCTTCACCGTTAAAGCAAGTGATAATTCATTGTGAATACACACATAACTTTGAAAAGTCAGAGGTGCGTGCCTGGGGTTTGAACCTGCGACCGCCGAAATTCTCGACCGCGCGCCTAAACCTCGAGGCCATCACTGCTTCATGATAAAAGTTACTGATTACAAACACACTGACACTAAAAAAATAAAAATGTTGACGGTTTCCAAACCACCATTAGTATTTACCTGTCTCAGTTTTTGATCACAGTATGTTTACAACTTCCACCGCAGGATTAGCACGCTAAAGTGGAAGTGGGCCGGCCATGTCTGCCGACGGTCGGACGGCCGTTGGAGCAGACAAGTGTTGGAGTGGAGACCGCGCTTAGGTAGACGTAGTGTAGGACGTCCTGCAGCACGATGGTCCGACGACTTGAGAAAGGTGGCGGGTAGCGGATGGATAAGGGCTGCTCAAGACCGGGATGGTTGGCGCCTACTTGAGGAGGCCTTCGTTCAGCAGTGGACGGCGGTGGGCTGAGAATATGTTTACACCCTAAATCAAGTGTTAATCAGTCATAGATTCTTGTAAGTATATCGCGATGCGGAATCAGACTGTGTATATCCAAACACACTTATCACTTGCTTTAACGGTGAAGGAAACATCGTGATAATACCACCACATCTAAAAAGTTCTTAGGAATTTCTTAGATGTGTGGTCCGCCAACCCGCACTAGGCCAGCGTGGTGGACTAAAGCCTAAACCTTCTCAGTTGTAGAGGAGACCCGTGCCCAGCAGTAGGACGTATTTGGGCTGATGATGATGATGATATCCAAACAGCCAAACAAACCCCTCTAACAAACAAGAATTAGGCCTAGCCCCTCTTGGACATTTATGTGATGATGATATTCAATCTGCATTTTTCGGCATAATTTTGTCGACTGCTTAGGTATCTTCTTAATCGTTCCTCGTAGTTGGTTCTGCCATTTCTAGCACTGTTTTTACGATTATTTACCTGTGAAGTAATTTGATTATTCATAACGATGTCAGAAAAGTATATTTTATCTATGTTAATTTCTAACAGTATTTTCGTTACTGGCTAAAGACCTCAGAAGCAATGTGTTCTCCAAATCTTTACTTTACAAAATTAAACGTTTTCATTCTCATTTACTTATAGAAGTCTAATTAAGGCAATTGTACTTTCCAATTTGGACTAAAACCTAATTGTTTTGAGTATATACTCGCCTGCATCAATTGTTTTAACATCGCATTTTCGCCCCAAAATCTACACTCAACGCAGGAAGCAATCGACCTAATAGAAAACAGGCAATAACATTCGAATTTTTATTATCACCTAATGTAAAGACTCGATAAAGGATAATGTATTGAACCTTTACAGAAGTACATAGGAAAGGAGGTTTTATGAGCCATGTACAATTGTACATACATAATACAATATAACAAAGAAATCAATCTCTTATTATTGTAATTAAAACTCCTTAATTTTAACAAAACAATGATGCGCTACAAAAATATAAGTAATATTTTTGTTACGTTAATTAAGTATAGAACTTCTAAATTGTTTATTTATTTAAATCAAAACAAAAGAAGACTGCTTAACACTTACAATAATTAACCTTCTCATTAGTGTTATATTAATTAATCTTTCTATAAGAAAGTGAATAATCATTATCCTAAGTAAAACAGACGAAGTTTGTATAAAAACTTTCACTTCAGATTCAACACAGATGTTCAAATTACCTTGATTAGTTAAATTCTTGCTTGAATTAGTTTTAATGAAAAATATGCTTATTTAAATTGAAGAAGAACAAAATAATGATCAATTACCTTCTTTTAACAAAATATTTAAGGCAAGCACTTAATGTTTTAGTAACGGCAAAATTAATATAAGACTAATTTGAACAGCTTCAACAGAGGTGTACTGTGAGAAATTCTTTTATAATATTTTCTTGCAATATTCGTAAAAATATATTCTTGGAAATATATTAATATTTACCATTATGTTTTATAATGATTTCCATAATAAGGTTCGACTTTTTTAAGAACATGAACCATCTAGTACCCACACTACTAATGAATTGATATAGAACTATTAATTATATCTTACATAAGAAATACATACTTAATTAATAATTATTTTAGATTTTTTACTATAAAATATGATGCATATTTATATTATTAGTCTTTTTTATTATTTTCTTTAAAAGAGTACCCATCAGATGAGTTGCCCGCTTTTAGTTACATTTAGGTAGTATTTTTGTACATTAGACAGAGACCTAACCATAACTACGAAAATCACTGATAAATCATATATCCCATAGAATATTGTATTCTTAGTCCGAATATCTAACGAGTAGTTAAAATTCCAAAACTGACGTTAACTCAGAGGTATAAAAACTACAAAATTCATATCAGATTTCAATTAGAGATAACATATTGATAATAATCGTGGCCATTTTAACGGGAGCCCTTCATTTCGTATTTGGTTTCAAGTGAAAATAGTAATATTTAAGTTCAATGAACCGCCGCTCATCTTATAATGGTCGATGACAATAATTAAGTTTATATTTCCTTAACAAGGCGTCCATCAATAAACTATAATTATGTTGGAGATAAGTTTTAACAATTAAATGGATACTTAAGAATGTAATGACCTTTCCTGACTTTCTTATTTTTAAATATATGCTTTGTTTTCATTCACAGAACAGTTGACTAAGACTAGAAAGGAAATGTCAGCATGCCAAGCGTGCCGAACCTACGATTAGACAATCATATGTTTGACACGGCCACTTTTTAGTAATTCGGGTAGCGTGTAAAGACTTTTATAAAAGTGTGACAACGAATAGCAGCCCTTCATTTTCGTTTGAAATTTTTATCATTGGTCGTTTGATCGTAGTAGAATGATTAGGTGACAGACAAGCGGCGACACTCGTCTATTTCTCTTCTAATCTTATTCAGCTGTTCTGTGTTTTCATTTCATACCTTTCTTTACATAACCAGCCTCTTTTTTGTCTTAATATTTTCCATTTCATTACCACATAATGCTGAGCTTTCTAGCGTTCATACTTTGCATTTATGGTGAATTTTTGGCAGCCCCGTGGCGCAGTTGGCTAGACACCAGCTTGCGAAACGAGAGGCCGCGGGTTCGATCCCCGCACCGAGACAAATGTTTGTGTGATCCACAAATATTTGTTTCGGGTCTGGGTGTATGTGAGACCGAAAAGTCTCTCGTAGTTTCTGATACTCACGACACAAGACTTGTATCTTAGTGTGGGATCAGAACTACGTATGTGACTGTTGGGTGTATTTATTTATTTATTTATTAAGTTGCTCCATAACTTTTGAAACTCAGTGTGGGATTTTCTCAAACTTATATATTCGACATGGATCTGTTAAGACTAGCAAATGTTGACTAGATGAGTTATAATGCATCAAGTCTTTGACAATTTGACATTATATGATAGAAGACAAGTTTCGGAACTCTAACAGCCTTTAATAGTAGACTGAGACATCGTTTTTAACAATAAAGAATATTTTTTATGCCCTATCCCACCACACACCCGCCACTGTAACTCTTGTGCTCCAGGATCAACAGCACAGCATTGACGCCCAGCAATGAAGCTCAGCAAATCTAAGGGGTCCTAATTTATCATAATCCCGAGTAAATAAGAAAGACAATATAAATGTAATATGTCTTATGAAATAAATTTCATTTCATTTCATTTCATTTCATTTCATTTCGAGTAGTTTGAAAACAAAGAGTGGTCCACTTCTCTCCACAGCAAAGCGGGTGGCAAAACATTGAACTATGGGGTTCACCCTCACATAAAAAAAGACAATAAAAAAAATAAAAGAAGAATTGGTCAGTCACTGACAGTCTTAATCTTCGTCTGAAGTTTCTTCGCTGGCATATTTGCACTAGGAAATCTAGTCCCAATATAGAACATCTGATGATATGCTACCACCCAACAGCCTTTAAACATAATAACACACATAATAAAAATCGTGATGAATTATTTCAATTGTCGTAGAAGTATAGATGCTTGATGAGACAACGGTGAAAATATACGTATTTAGTGTTGTCTTGTCTCGTCATAATATTATGTAGTGGTGACTTAATGTGATAAAAAGTGTCTAGTAAATATTTAGGACAATCTTGAAAACAAAAAAAAACTGAATAGTCTCGCGGCTCAAGTATGTGCCGTGCGATGTCGAGGTTCGTTTCCCAGGTTGGGTTCAGGGAATACAGGGAATGAGGTTATGTGTGTATGTAAACCATTTTCATCGTTTATACTATGCACTAGAAACAAACACAAGTCATACTAATCAGTGCCATATCTAGTTGTAGCATTTTAGCTCCACGTGAAGTCGTGACGGTTGAAAGAGCGCACTCCGCTTCTGGCTATCGAGCGCACTTATAATGTCCTATGTGGGCTACGAAATTATTCACGCTGCTCCGATTCCCTGCCTCGCCCGATTTGGTTATATCCAGGCAATTTCAGACATCTTGGTTACATTGCAGCCTTCCTTGTCTGCACTCACGCTGGAAGCAACAATTGTTATAGCTTTTTGAGATTCTGGATGATCTTGATAGACATAATGGCCGGTTGAACATAATGGATTTGAAAATAAAAGTTTAATAATGAAAAGGAAAGAAAAAATGCAGAAAAACATACGGAAGCTTTTTATAAAATCAATCTTTTGCCCGGTTCCAAAAAATATATATAATGCAATTAATTATCTTTTACAAAGTGTTTTTAAGCTAAAAACGAAAAAATATCGTAAAGTATAAAGTTGTCTTTTTAAATCAGGCAATCAATTTTTTTGTTATTGTTAGCTTTTCAATATTTTAAAACTAAAATACTTTATTCCCAAACATTAGCTGTCTAAAGTGAGCCAAATATATTCAGTTTCTAAACACATGCAATATAAATCATATTGCGTCACCCTCGAAAACAAGTAAAGTATCAATATTATAGTTATATTACAATTCGTATATTTCATCGTCCCAAATTACCAAGGAGTTCAGACCTACACAAAACCTTCACGATCCAGCCTCTTTTTAGCTTGGCACACAGTGATTATAGCTACTTCCATTCGTCAGTGCACATGCAGTCTTACAAACAATGGCTTCCATATTGTTCAAAGCACTTCACTGGTCAGTGTTAATTCAATTAAAAAGGAATTTTCTTTGAAAACCTTTCTCTGAATGCCAAGCTCTTTGTACCGCACGTCCGTTGAATTTTTTGTACGGTTTGTAATTTAATTAGCGTGTTTTTATAATTAGCATATTTAATGAAGGTAATTAGTGAGAGGAAACTGTTTTTATGTATCTGTCTCGTGTATGCTGTATCAAGTTTTGTACACTCGTGTTTATGGTTAGTTAGAGATTAACGTTTGCATTTTGTTTATAATTATTATTTTGTACATTCACGACAGTCGAGAAAATTATGCAGGTTTGTTTGGAATCATTACCTCATACTGATCTCTAAACTTGAGGTACTTGCATGCTTGTAAATAATCGCATCACGTTGTAAGATTAATAAAGTGATTATAAAATATATATATTTTTTAAATTAATCTTTAAAATGGAACTCAATTTTAATTAGATTTTTTCGTTTCTATTCACTCTCTATTTAAACGTTTTCGATTCAATTGAAAAGGAGACCGTATAGACAATAAAATAAAATAAATAAAAAAACAATTTAAACGAACTGACCGTTTCGAAAATGTCGTCTAAACTTGGAATAGCGTCGTGCTCTCACAGAACAGTGCCGTCCTGCCCTCCCCCGAATACTAATAAGTTAATCTTTTATATCACGTTTTCGTGAAACAAAGAGATGGGGCCAAGTATGAGATAAAACGTCCAGCGTAAATTGACCTCCCTTAAGTCACGGCTGCTAACCTTCATCCACCATTCGTTGTACACAAGAAAGGGGCAGGGGAGCTCTTCAATTTATGTCCGTTGGTGGTCGAGTGTGAGGCCGTATTAAGCAGCCAGGGAATTATGAAGCATGTGCTCCTTTGAATACCAAGCGGCCGTTTTGAATAGTCGGTCTGGTTGAAGCGAAATAATCATGCGCGGTGCTTTCTGAAATGTGTTACTAATGTTTTTTTTCTCATGGTCGGTGGTATTCGTATGGTAATGTGTAAGAAAAATTCAGTAGTCGAGCTCGCTACGCTAAGTAAAGGATCTCGTTCCGCTGTTACTCCGTGAAATACTTTTGAAATAACAATGAGGGCTTAACAAATTTGGGGGTAGTTTTTTTAGTAGCTTTAGGTATACCACCTTTTACGGTGTAAACAAATAAACTCAAGAATGGAATCTCTGTGTGTTTTTTAAATATAATTTATAAATATTTTTACATAAGAAAATAAATGATTCTTGGTGCTTTCAGTTCTGTATCACAACTCACCACTTGCCTGTACTTTTCTTATTGTTGAGAAAGATTAGACTTTGGTACACCACGCCAATAAGCATTCTTGGGACTCAGCATCTCAAATATGGAGATTCCCTCACGATATTAATTATTATCACCATTAAATTGTTTGACATGTACGAGTAGATCAAAACACTTTTTCAAATAAACGAGCAGTCAGAATATCTGAATTACGAACGCACTCAGACATTCAAATCTCAACCACTTCGTAAAAAGAATCCTTCCAAAACCTTCACAAATGTCAAAACATGCAAATATCGGAAAGAAACGTCGGAACAAATCCAAACTCGAAACTGATAATGAAGCATAAGATCCCCGAGAGCGGCTCATTTGTATGGACGAAGCGCGCACCGTAAACGGCTGTACTGTTTTGAATAAATCTTTGGCTTAAATACTAACTCAATAAGAGGAGTGCTCGTTTGGCCCGTGAAAGTTAACGCTCAGTGAATTGAAAAAGGTTAACCCAATTTGCATTTGAGATGTCGCTGTGTTTCCTACCAATCTTCGCGGATAAGATTTGGTGTTTATTAACCTGTTGGACTTGAACGCCTTTTGACGATCTTGTACATTTCAATCTTGTAATTTTTCTTTTTGCTATGTTTAATTCATCATAGAAGGTTTCTGGTCATTTAATATTACCTCTGGCTTGTGCTAGGTAAAGAGAATTATTACTGCCTCGTGGTCTCGCGGTACAAGTATGTGCCGTGCGATATAGAGGTCCTGGGTTCGATTCCCGGGTCGGGCAAAGTGTTATTGGGTTTTTCTATAAGGAAATTCTCGGTAGCAGCACGGAGTCTGGAATTGTGCCCGAAAATCGGCAATAGGCTCGCCCCCTATTACGTGGGACTGATACATACTTGGCGAAATGTGGGTGCAGAAATGCACCTCTGCCTACCCCCTCGGGGAATACAGGCGTGAGTTTATGTATGTATGTAGAATTATTATCAAGTAGTGCATAAGTATAGCTAATGATTTTAGTTATAAAAAGCTTTCCATTTATTAACTTCACAATTTAAAAATCAAAAATCTCAAAATATTATAGTATATATTATAGTATATCATAATATAATAGTAGATATTATAGTATATCATAATTAATGTTTATAGCAAATTTTAAAATACATTTTTTTATTAAAAGTAACTTTAATTAGAATGTATTCTTTTGAACATGGAGAGGTACACGTTTCATAATACGTTTTTAATAGATCCTTTAAATAATTCATGAACATTTAAACAATAGTTAACCTTCGTTGTTTCCTTCTTTAATATGTATATAAAAATGTTCTGGTAATAACTTCGTCATTACATTTTTATTCATGATTCAAATCTTTTGTTTTAAATTCTTGAGATTTCTCATGTAAAAATATCACACACCACTTATCCTTTAATGCTATAATATCAGCTTTAGTTCTTCGATGTTATTTGTTTATTCATAATAGACATTCTTTTACGGTAAAATATAGACAGCATGAGGAATTTAGTAAACCATTCAAAGAAATTTCTTAGATACTAAGTCCACCCAACATCTTTAGTAAATGGTGATCGGCTATAACATGAACTCCCTCAAAGTTATGCGATGCTTGTAGTTAACAAGGGGACGTATATTGTTTGATACAGATAGCGATAAATGCGTCGTGATTGTAAACTACTTTTCGATTCATTCACCCCTCGATAGTGTTTAGATATGCTCGTATCAACAGCTTATCTATAGATAAACGGGGTTTGCGGAGCATATTGAAGCCTACTTTAATATGGAAATGTTGAAAATGTATTGTATCGACTAATATCAATTATGGATACCTATCACTAGGCGACCCAGCCATAGTTGGGTCTTATTGACTTATGTCAAAAAACAGGATCTAAGTTCATAGACAGCTTCCGTGGCTCACCTGTTTGGAAAACGAGAGGCCGCGGGCTTAATCGCCCCACTGAGACAAGTGTTTGTGTAATTCACAAATATTTGTTTCAGGTCTGGGTGTTTGTGAGTCCGAAAAGTCACTCGTAGTTTCTGATACCCACGACACATGACTTGCATCTTAGTGTGGGATCAGAACTAAGTATGTAAGTGTTATGTGTATTTACTTATTTAAATATTAGTGACTAAGACTTCACTTTTGCGTTCTAAAATACTGAAAATACCAATTACTCACACCTTGTCCTGAATTCACTGTAACTCGCGTGACATCATCCAAAATGTACTGTTATTACAAAATATTTGAACGTTAGCGAAAATCGTTTACTTATTGTCCGATTCAATAGAAAAAGAAATACCGCACGTATGAGTAAGGCTTTCTTTGTAACAGATAAACGCTGAGTCATACAATTACCGGTAATGAACTGTCCAAATCTTTTTGGACATTCTTAGCATGCTAATGAGACGTTGTTGGCCGACGCATTTTTGTTACGGATCCTATTATTGCTGTTATTTGTGATGTTAATAAAAGTATGAGTGTTCATCATAGAATCGAACAAGTTGCTGTAGCGACATTTTGTCACTTTGTTGAGAATACAAATAATGGTAAAAGATAATGCATAAATTGTGTCAAGATAATTGGGGCCGTTTTGTAGTATTTTTAATAGATGACAGGATCGAATGCCTTGTGGTCTCGCAAACGAGTAGGTATACCGTGCAATCTAGAGGTCTTGCATTCGACTTCCGGATCGGGCAAAGTGTAATTAGTTTCGTCATCAGAAAATTCCCAGTAACAGCCTGGAGTCTGCAAATGTGCCCGAAAATGGTCAATAGGCTCAACCCCTACTACATGGGACTGATATAGGTATACCTGGTCAAATGTGGGTGTAGATAGCACCTCTGTCTACCCTTTAGGGGAATAAAGGCGTGAGGTCATTTATGTATTTATGATAAAATCGAAGCAATTGTTATATACTGTAAGAAATTTAAGACTCTGATCTAATTTAACTGTTTGTCAGAATATGACATGATTTCTACTAAGAATTTCCTAGAGGAACTTATTAACCATAATACAATTATTATATGTTTTTAACCATAAAATAAATAAATAAAAAGAACGTTTTACGCTTCAAAATATCCCAACACTAAAGGGCAAACGGGAGCGTTGTATGAAACATAAGTGAAGCGTGGATGGGCGCCGACGAGTTGCCGGCGATCTCACAATAAAAAGAACAACAAGTACAGACCCACTAGAAAGCAACTTTCCAATGCACCGTCATTATTGTACGGCGAATCTATAGTTGCATTTAATGTTACTGAATACGTGGTTCACTAAGAGAATATCAAAAATAATATAGAAATTGTATGAGATGACAGAACAATAATTGTCTTAGATGAACAAAATGCTAACGTATTTGCTACAAATGAAAGCAACGGATGAATGGACAATGCTGTTATACATAGAGGTTATCGTAAAATAAATGTTGTGTGTTTTGCTAAAAATTATATACTTATTTAAAATATTTCCGTGAGAATCAAATTCTATATCTACCAATTTTATTCAAAATGTAACTAGCTAACTCCCACGGTATGTGGTCTCACATAATTTTTTTTTAATTAACTATATCCAGTATGAGAATTCTTTTACAATTAATGTCACATTGTACGCCAAAAATATACAAAAAATATATAATTCAAATTTTCATACTAGTGTATTTATATTTGCTCCATAAAAACCACACAGAGATAATTCAATAATACGATCAGAACCAGATAATAACCCTATGATGACCGCCCAAAACATGCCACACCATTTTATGTGGCATCGGAAATCAATTCATAATAAAATTATAATCTGGCAAAAAACTAGCAATAAAGTCTGATGTTATCTGCGAACAGTACAATATAGTCGTGATCAGACGATTACGCGAGGCAGAATCAGTAATGTCTTCATTACAGCGGCCAATTGATTCCGAGTGAGCCAATGACGTGGTACGAATGGAGATTGCTACGCGATTATTTATTTGTAATATTATGTCGGAAAGCAAGAAACGAGTCTATCGAATAGTTCTTGAAACGATGGGCGCGTTTTTCAAGTGCTGGAATCGCATCATGTAATTAATGCATGTGACTCGACCCAGATGCATTATGCTTCAATTTTTATGAGCATGGAAAAGGTGTGCATTAGCATCTAGTAAATTTAATGCGATATAAACACATTATGTCGTCAATTGACTATAATTATCGCAACTTATGCATTTATCCCACCCTGTTTGAAATGAGACAGTAGTCTTTGTCATAGCGCTGAAGAAAGTATGTATTTTAAAATACTGAACTAAATAGTGAACAATCTGTGGAATAGTAAAATGCTTGAAGGAAACGATGAATTTAACAAGTTCCCAAAATTAATAACAAAATCCAAATCAATTAAACGCCCCGCATCACAACATAGCCTATCTGATAAATAACTAAAACACAAAACTTACGTAACACAAACTGTAAAGTTTAAAGCGATTGGATTTAGTTTCCGTGCTTCGATCAAATATATACTAGATTTCCGATGAGCGCTTCAAAAACGGCCCGAAAAATAAGAGCACAACAAAAAATGTGGTCTTATTTCAAATCAGTATGGTCCAATCGTCGCCAACGCTAACACGTCAACATGCCGCAGTGCGCGTTTAAAAGTTGTGAAAATAATCATCGGAATATAAAAAAATCGGAGGGAATATCTTTTTTTCGGCAAGTTTATGTCAATAAATATTTATTTTTAAAAATACAAATAAAGAATTAGACATAAATATGAGCAAATTGACAAATAATATTATTGTTTCACCAATGTTTGGTACAATGCGCCAACCTATGTCCAAAATTGGTTATACTGGAACAAGAATGGAGTTGAGTAGAACTAGCCTTTTTTTTAGTTTCCCTAGCAATCCATTTCGCTGTGCAGAATGGGTATCAATAGTTGCAAGAGAACGAGGAGAAGAATTTTACAAGCCTTGTAAAAAATCAATAATATGCTCTTTGCATTTTGATAAAAATGGATATAACGGGCAATACACAAAGGCGCGACTGCCTCGTGGTCTCGCGGCACAAGTATGTGCCGTGCCATCTAGGGGTCCTGGGTTCGATTCCCGGGTCGGGCAAAGTGTTATTGGGTTTTTCCATTAGGAATTTCTGCCCGAAAAACGGCAATAGGCTCGTCCCCTATTACGTGGATCTTATACAAAGGCGTAGGTTACTAAAAACAGCGATGCCTAAATTGCAGGTAAATACAACAAAGTATTTAAAATACTATGCAACGGTTATGTCTTCTATATAGGTTTTATATTATTCATTAATATTTCGCAATTTGTAGGTTCATGAGTTTGCAAATAAAGTGCAAGTACGTGATTGTTCCAACCTGACAAATGAATGATCAAATCAGGTAATATAAAATTATATATAAGAATGTTTATACGACATTAATTGTATTTTTTTTTATTAAGTTTATCAACCTTCCCATAACTAGTTCGTTTTTACAGGCCACACCCACAAAAACTACTTATGTGGACTCTGCAGGAAAACGCGGTATTCCTCAGAATGATGTAGTTTCTTTCAAAACTCTTGAAGCTTTTATATCAGATGTGACATCTTTATGTGACACACCAAGAAAAGAATTCTTAAAACAACAATTGACAACGTGCCGCAAAATTATACTCGGGGAATTCGAAAAAAAAACATAATTAACAAAAAGTGAATAAGCGTCTTAGAAATTTATTTTACTTTAATTTATTTCATGGTAATTAAAAGGATAACTTAGTGTGTGTGCGTACCTAAATGTCTGAGCATAATGATTTCAATTATAATATTTGACAGTCCCGTGGCACATTTGGCTAGACACCAGCTTGCGAAACGAGAGGCCGCGGGTTCGATCCCCGCACCGAGACAAAAGTTTGTGTGACCCACAAATATTTGTTTCGGGTCTGGGTGTATGTGAGACCGAAAAGTCTCTCGTAGTTTCTGATACCTACGGCAATAGACTTGTATCTAAGTGTGGGATCAGAACTATGTATGTGACTGTTGGGGTGTATAAAAAAAAAAAAATTAAAAAAATCTTTTAACTTTTTTAATTGCAGTTTTCATTTTAATTATTATTTCTCGATACCAAAGCCTGTGGCGTGATCAACAACGATTTCTACTTTTGCTACCAAATATAACCGAATATTATACACTTACGAAGTAAGGCTAAACATAACAAAAAACAGCCACTCTATGTCTTTCTATAATGACTCTGTTCGAAGTGGACGCTTCAAAAACTATTTAGTTCTAAAACAGCGTGAGCGCCGAATGTCAAAAAATATTTTCAATCTTATTGCCTAACCGTGTCGTTTTATTTTAGAATATTTGTGCTCATTTATAACGGACTTTCTTTTAAAATGGCATTTTTATATCCTCTTCTTCAATGACATAACGTCTTAAATGTAAATATATTATAAGCTATGTTAAATCTTATTATAAAGAATTAACGTTTATTGTTACCTGAAGTTGTTTACATTTTAATACTTTTTTCTATACATTTTAGTACGAAACACAAATGTGTAAGTATAAGCAACCTCGGCCACTTAATACAAGTGATTTTGTTCGCGATCCTCAATCTAGTGTATATTTGATCGAAGTTTCCGTGTTCGTGTGTGAAGATATCCTTTGATGTTGAAACCGTAGTACCAGTCCGGCTTATTAGTATTCCAAACAAACTTTTGGGCTCTGCTTTAGATTTGTATCGATGATATGTGTTACAGATACGTGATTTGGAACATTTAATGTACTTAGAATTTATTCGGGGGTGAGTGATAAAGATGTCTTGATTAAATTTATGAAGCGAACCTTTAAGTTTTGATCATTGGAGTTTGAAATTGATAAGGGAATTGAATATGCCAATTCAAATTTTGACAAAGGCTTTCTCCGATCAGTCTAGCCCAAAATATTTGGGGCTTTGATGGTAACCTCTAACTAAATAATACATATTGAATTTCTTATGAATTATTGTGTGTTTTAATTAGATTTTATTTCATACAAAAGAAATATAGACATCACTGCGTCTGAGATTTGATTTCGTATCAAAACCACATTCAATATATAATTACAACTGTTCTCGTGTAAATGCAACAAAAAATAAAATAGACAACTAAATAGTAGAACATTTAGCCGCACAATACAACAATCAATGGAATAATGAGCGAACGAGCGTACACTTGAAATTCTTTGTTTCCTATTAGGAAACGTACCGTAAAAATTAACAGACATCTGTGACAAGTAACAAGTGGGATTGGCAAATATAATGTTGCTGATGAGAACAAAAATGCTATGCGAAAATGAGTTCTAAGACGTCCTCTATAAGAAGAAACCGTAAAATTTGAAGCGGCATTTCGCGTTGTACTAATATATGGCAGTGATATTGTATTGAAAGTGTTGTACTGGCTTCTACAAAGACAATAGCACCACAAAGCTCTCAGCGAGTGGTCAACGTTTCTTAAGTATTTCCTATTGTACCAAGCCGTTACTTGAGACGTGACTGTCGAGTGTCAAAACTTTGAAGAGCTATCATCGATAGCAAGCTCTTTACAAATCGAAGGTCATATAAAATTTGACAAGGTGCTGTATCGATTTTCGTTGTAGCATAAAGATTTTATTTTTTATTTTGTAAATAAACTCATTCACGTCTCGACTCAATGGCGTAAGTAATTTAGAGAAGTTTATTGTTAGAACATTTTTGCCTTTGAAGGATATTATCACGATTCAACAAAACTACGTTTATTGAAGCGTGAGCACGCGTATTTGCTTGAAAGGTGAAATGGAGTGTTATAGCTTATATTTTTCGTAAAATCTTGCAGAAGACACAATTACCGTTCTTTGATACTCATACTATGACTGCCTCGTGGTCTCGCGGTACAAGTATGTGCCGTGCGATCTAGAGGTCCTCGGTTCGATTCCCGGGTCGGGAAGAGTGTTATTGGGTTTTTCTATTAGGAAATTCTCGGTAACAGCACGGAGTCTGGAATTATGCCCGAAAAACGGCAATAGGCTCGCCCCCTATTACGTGGGACTGATAAATACTTGGCGAAATGTGGGTGCAGAAATGCACCTCTGTCTACCCCTTCAGGGATTATAGGCGTGAGGTTATATATGTATGTATGTGATAATTTTACTATGAGTGTTTTATGCCAAATTTTATTTTGGCATTATTTTTTTTATTGAAATATCGTAACGTTATTTCTAATACTGCCCCATCGGCCGATTGTGCCGTGACGAGTCCTACGTATGATACTGGGTTCAAGCAAATTTTTATTGTGTTTTTATTAGAAAAATCTCAATAACAATACTGATGAGTACGAGTATAATGCATAATTGGCCAAAAACCGGTATAGGTTTTAAGGCTAATTCCTTGACACTAGATATATCTCTTATATCCTTTTTAATAATACAAGCGTCAGTGTCAATTTTGAATAGGAATAACATAATATTAAAGAAATCTAGTAACAAACTTATCAAATTGAAGCTTTCATGTTCCGAGTTATTTCTTCTTCAAAATTGTCTGTCACATCCAACATAAGAGTTCAGTTTACAGTAACAAGTAGGTACCGATTGAGGAGCAATCGTAATTTCATCAACAATATAAAATGTCGATTTATTCTTGAGACACTATAAATTAGCCTCGTGACTGAGGTCCGGTTGTTGTATCACGAGCAAGTAGTGGATTCGTGAGTTTCCACCGGTGGGGCCCTTTTGTGGTCCGTTTTGTCTCTGCTCTCGCTAACTTTGATTTATTTTAATAGTCCAATCGTTTGACTAATGAATTTATTATACTCTAGTCTCTGTGTTTATTTAAAATTTACAATTTTAAGTGGATTTGGGATTTTATTATTATTATTATTAGTTAGAAAGACTGGCTAGTGGAGGTTTTTGAATTGTGAACGATATGGTGTTATAAGAGTGGTAATTTAATTTAATTCGATATTTAAATATTTATTAAAATTACGTAATAAAAGTTGAAAGCTTTTCTTTTTTAATGTGAAATTCCGTAGTGTTGTCATTGGAAATAATTACTGCCTAAAATATTAAATTCTGTTTTGATAAATGAAGTCTAAACAAAAAGTAACTTATAAGTAAACGCTATTATTATTATGACTGCCTCGTGGTCTCGCGGTACAAATATGTGCGATCTAGAGGTCCTGGGTTGATTCCCGGGTCGAGCAAAGTGTTATTGGGTTTTTCCATTAGGAAATTCTCAGTAGCAGCACGGAGTCTGGAATTGTGCCCGAAAAACGGCAATAGGCTCGCCCCCTATTACGTGGGACTGATACATACTTGGCGAAATGTGGGTGCAGAAATGCACCTCTGCCTACCCCTTCGGGGAATACAGGCGGTGAGTTTATGTATGTATGTATGTATGCTATTATTAATTTCAAACATAATTATTCTTTTGACAACAGTTAACACTGCAAAATTTATTTTAATTCAAGATTGAATATATTTTAATAAACAAAGTCTCTTTCATCCCATTTGGTAACAAGATCTCAATCCATTGAAACGTAAATTAAGAAGATTACTTCGGCGTATCCCCGAAGGCCAGCGCTTAACTCGCTAAATCTTTTTTAAACCATTTGCAGGTCAGCGAGAAACAAGGGTTTCGTTTATTTTTTTTTCTCTCTCGCAACTAATTCAAAGGGGTACCTTCCGCGGGCCGATTTACCGTGAAAAGAATTTCACCCCGGACCAAATGAAAGGGCGCGAGCGATCGTAAAAAAACCGTCGGTTACCTGTGTTCCCCGTACGTATTTTCTGCGTAGATTAAGATTTTAGTGGGATATAAAGTTAGAAGTCTTTGAATAATATATTGTGTCCTTTTCGACAGTGTGATTATTTTGAGCAGTTGCTTGAATGTTTGATGTTGCTTTAACTTCTTTAGTTGCTATGTGAAAATAATTTAATTTTTATTATTTACTTCTACGCTCCTGATAGGACTCTAAGCATAATAGGTATGTGAACTTCAGGATGTTGTATATTTCGTTGCAAGTGCGTTTATTACAAAGAAAAATCAATTTCTCTCACTATATCTTCGCAAGAACGTAGCGTATACATCTGAGATTAAAGTAAATTAGTGATTAATTATGTATATAAAAATTCTTAACAATTTCTAAGGTGTTTAGTCCGCACCAACCCGCACTAGGCTAGCATGGTGGACTAACGCTTAACTCCTCTCAGCTGTAGAGGAGGCCCGTGCCCGCGGACGTGTACGATGATGGATCATGTTAGTACCAAGATTTTCTAAGTACCTACTCCTTTATTTTTTTAGACTGCCTCGTGGCCTCGCGGTACAAGTATGTGCCGTGCAATCTAGAGGTCCTGGGTTCGATACCCGGGTCGGGCAAAGTGTTATTGAGTTTTTCCATTAGGAAATTCTCAGTAACAGCACGGAGTCTGGAAATGTGCTCGAAAAACGGCAATAGGCTCGCCCCCTATTACGTG
Source organism: Hemaris fuciformis (assembly GCA_907164795.1). Classification (NCBI taxonomy): domain Eukaryota; kingdom Metazoa; phylum Arthropoda; class Insecta; order Lepidoptera; family Sphingidae; genus Hemaris; species Hemaris fuciformis. The sequence goes on along the minus strand of OU015450.1, from coordinate 11,277,648 downwards.
GGACTGATACATACCTGGCGAAATGTGGGTGCAGAAATGCACCTCTGCTTACCCCTTCGGGGAATACAGGCGTGAGTTTATGTATGTATGTATGTCCTTTATTTTTCTAATAAAATGCTATGCCGCTTAGGAACTAAATACAGACGATATCCTGTAGGATCGCAGGAAACATCATATCAGATAATCCAACACCGGGGATCACGGTGTTTACCCGGCCACGTAAGCTGTCGGCTGTCGCCAAGGGAACTGAACCAAGGATGCCTCACGCTTACGTAAATGTTTGATGTGCGGATGGCATATTGATAATGTACTGGCTATGGTTAGTTCGTGCATTGGCGATTTTAGATACATAATTTACAATACATAGACGCCTTCAACCATCTTATTGATCGCCACGTTTTAGTCGATGTCAGGGATAAAAAATAGAGTTATTTTAATAGAGAATACCTACTGTTCTCGTTAGATCGAAGCATATTTGTTTCATCGAGTAAAATATTAGTCACATAACATACATACATAAACTCACGCCTGTATTCCCCGAAGGGGTAGGCAGAGGTGCATTTCTGCACCCACATTTCGCCAAGTATGTATTAGTCCCACGTAATAGGGGGCGAGCATATTGCCGTTTTTCGGGCACATTTCCAGACTCCGTGCTGTTACTGAGAATTTCCTAATGGAAAAACCCAATAACACTTCGCCCGACCCGGGAATCGAACCCAGGACCTCTAGATCGCACGACACACACTTGTACCGCGAGACCACGAGGCAGTTTTGTGCATATTAGTCACATAATATGTACAAAATAGAGCTTTAGGTAAACGTAGATGATTTATGAATCAACAAACTACTCTAAGCTGATCTATACGAGTACTTAAAATGCTTTCACATGGAACAATTTAATACGTCTTTAGTAGCTAAATTCTAAGACCCATTAGCAAAAAACTCAACAAGAGATTATTAACGCTCAATATTTCCAACTCATAAAATACACATAAATAATATTTTCAATAAAAAATTAATCGAGCGCGCACAATTCGGCCAGACTATCCTTTTAATACACAATGTCTCGTGTATGAGACTCAAAAAACATGGATTTGCATTCTTCAGCCCATAAAAGGGACTATTATATAAAGCTAGACACAATACGTGAATGAGTCGACACATGTAACTCGAGACCACGGTATCATGGTGTTTGCGATGGGGAGCGGGAATTCTTTGTCCCCATTTCGTCAGTACAGCCGGCGCAAAAAATAAAACCGATTAATGATGTTTTCCTTATGTTTTTGCTGGATTATTCTGGCTTTCGCTCATATATCTTGAGAGTATTGCTCATTAGTCAACTCCACTAGACCACTGTATTGACGAATGAAATTGAGTCGCTTAAAAGTTAGCAGCAAAATTATTTATTCTGAAAATTTCAAGTTCAGTAAGAATTTATTGAAAAAAATATGCACATATGTAATAAAGAATCGGTTTGAAGCATACGCAAAAGCGAATCCATCTGAACAGGGAAATATAAAAATTCAAAAGAGGAATTCAACGTTATCTTTAAAACCATCTCGTCTCACCAACGATAATATTTGCAAAAATCTTTTATTCAGACCTTACTTTCCTCATCCTCATCTTAAACATGATACCCGCAAGAGTGGATTGCCAACAAAGGGGCATTCTGATTTTGTTTTGCCTAAAATCGAAGCGGGGAGATCTGATTTCACTAAACCTGTTTATTTTGATACAAAATATTTTTATAGCTATTTTTTTCGTGTGCCAATAACTCTGTTTATTCATCTGATCGTATTACTGTGTGAATAGAAATATTTCTTTTGATAAGGTTATTGTGAGGTATTTATTATAAGACCGTACTGGAGGTGTATTTTTATGAATTTGATTTTACTGGTAGCCTTCGGAGGAATGTACCTATGAATAACATTATAAGGGTCTTTGATACTTTTACAGATTATGTTGGCCGTATTTTTTGTAGATTCTGAGAAAATCATCAATCTCTTCATTCGTTGGCGCAGTTGTGAGGGATCTTTATCTTTGTAGATTGGAGTTGCGTTGTGCGAAGTTTTTTGCTATTTAACCTTTGGGAACGGCTTTCTCCTTTTTATAGTTTCTAGCTTAGGACCATTATGAGCATCATTTATTTTCATTACGCAACTATGTTAAGGTTGGTTAGTTTATTTCTTTCTTAGCTAAACTAGTAGGCATAGTTTATTACCAGAGTAATAATATGTATATGTCAAGATATTATATAGATGTTATAAATCCCGATGTATGTAAAAGTGTGCCTTTTTGTGGTGTTTACATCTAGACTCACTTCCGAAATCTACACGGAACGAATCAAAAAAGAAAAAATCGAATAACGAAAGTAGGTAATAAATGTGAACTGAGCTCAACATCAAATATTTTTAATTGTATCCAAAAATGCATTCAAAATGTCTCTTTATTTGCGGCTTGGACCCGATGTATCTATTCGTTCTTCTCATTGTGACATTACAAATGGCCCGGAAGTTGTATGTAAAGAATAAACGGCAACAAATAAAAATTGTATAGGATATTGTGTGAATGGTCTGTGATAGGCTTAAACTATTGAATTTTGTAAATCTATGCTTCCGCTCGCAAACTTTGCTGGTGAAGCGGGTGATTTTTTTATACATCTTTTGTCAGAAAGAACTGCCTACAATATTGCGTCTTTTATTCAAAAAGTTTATACCATTGTTGTAGAGATACGTAATAAATATCTAAACGTCATTCATGTCTTACAAACAATAAAAGATCGATCGAAAAAAACAATTTTTGTTGCGACAAATTAGAACATCTGGCATTTACGCAATTTTAGATAAAAACCTAATTCTAGCAAATTAACTGTTGTTCAAAATAAATAACACATTTTTGTACTGTTTCATCATCATCAGCCCATATACGTCCCACTGCTAGGCACGGGCCTGCTCTACAACTGAGAGGGTTTAGGCCTTAGTCCACCACGCTAGCCTAGTGCGGGTTGGCGGACTACACACCTAAGAAATTCCTAAGAACTTTTAGATGTGCAGGTTTCATCACGATGTTTTCCTTCACCGTTATAGTACGTGATAATTCTTTCTGAATACACAAATAACTTCGAAAAGTCAGAGGTGTGTGCCTGGGGTTTGAACCCGCGACCGACAGATTTTCGACCGCGTGCCCAAACCACGAAGCCATCGCGACTCATATACTGTTTATAGTTTCATAATAACTATCATTTATTTCATCAATAATATTTTCTGTCATCTCAGACCACCCATGCCTAATGACACTTAAAAATGACGCACGACTTATCAATGTAAATTTTCGAAATCCAGGGTAACATCTGGCGTTGGATGAAAGAAAACACCGTTCTTATAGATGCAAATACTACTTATTCAAAAAAACATCGCCACTTAAAGAGGCAATACTGAATGACTCCACCTGCTTGAAGTACTTGAGGTAACTAGTATCTATTTAGGTTATAATTTATGGTTGTACGATGGATCCATAGATTTCAAGTGGGCTCGTAACATATGGGTTAAAAGCTTTAGTTATGGGAATCGTGCTTCTTATTTTTTCAGCTCTATAGAAATGCTTAAGATTGTTAATGGATGAAAAGAAATTTATGGGAAAACGCTTCGGTTAGCCCTCGATATTGAATCATCATCATGATCATTATCGCCAAGAAAAATAATACAAGCAAACCATTTATTATTTGCCATTTGACACTGAGTTGAAAATCTTGCGTCAAAACAATTTTATTATTTTATCTCCTGGCTGTTAATAAATAATATTGAACAAACAGATCCTGAGCTCAGTCGCGGCGAGTATTAAATAGAAGCTAAGCTTCATAAAGCTCTTGTATTAAGTCTGCTCATTTCAGTGTGGTCTGCCCGGGTCTTCGAAAACCAGGAGATTGGCAATGGTTGAGACATCGAGGTACTTTGTCCCCTGAAAGGCTGGCTACAACTGTTTGTTCATTGCAGTGAGATTAAATTCCAGAAGTCGAGTCCCGACAATTATTTTATTAGAATTGCGTAGTGGTAATGTCTTATCTAGTCAAAGACGTTAGCTATGCTTATATACGTGGTTTATATATTGTGGGTTTCTTGCTGGCTGCACACTTTCCTACTCTTCTTAATATACATGTAAATGTTTGGTTTTCTTAAGAATAATAAAGATTGTAGATAACATGCCTGTCTTTTAATACGCATGGGCATGGCACGATGGTTTTGCCCAAGGCACCACGGTTCATGTTATGGCTGATCAAAACCGAAGTATATGTTGAATAGCATTTTTCTACCAACCAATTTTAGTTAGTGTCCAACAAGGATCTGCCAGCAAAGTAGATTGAGATAAAATCTTAAAACTGTAGGTAGTTATATCCAGTAGGGAATGTAAAGTATTTTATATGGACATTACAAAATACTAAATGCATTGGTTACTGTAATGTAACAACTAACAAGTATCACTCGCAATTTATATAATTGTAATGTAGTGATGTCCTCGAGATATATATAGATATATATATAGGTGCGCGGTCGAGAATTTCGGTGGTCGCAGATTTAAATCATACCATTAATCATACACACCACTCTGACTTTTCGAATTATCGCGTACAACATGTAGTCATGCTGACCCAAAATCAGGGCAATGATTTTGGATGATGAAATCATTAATATTGTACGACTATCGCTATTCGAATGAAATGAATGTCCTGCCAGCTAGAAGTTACTTTTTTATAATTTCCTCAAACTAATTCGATTGAGACCCGTCCGCGCGTGATAGATGTAGCACATTAACAATATATCATTCATACCCCATGGCCATCGGAGTGGAAGCTGACTAGTGTCAGAAAATATTGTTAGCTATCGACTTCAAACGTCAGTCACTTGGACCGGAGCAAATTGTCAAGGCGGGGCGTGTGTCGGTGTTTTTTTCACGTCCATTCGTCCCCATCTCACTTCGTTGACATTTTGATGCATGATCCACCCTCAGTTATGAACGGCAGCTCAGGTAGAGTTTATTGTATTGGGACAGTGGATTTGTAGTTCGGTTTTTATTTTCTTTTTTTTCATAAATAGTTAGTTATAAATTATATCTTAACGTTTGTATGTCCGGAATCTTATATTGGCTTCCTATTTTAGGTTTAAAAAAATTGGAAGTGATTAGTTTTTGTATTGGTTTAATAAAAGAATCGCAACTATCACAATATATTTTATTAATCAGATTTTAAACTCTAATATTTGGAATATACTAAGTACATACGTATAACCGCTATTTAAATAATCAAAGACGCATAAAATCAACTGAGATAGAAACCTTCCCTCTTGTTTCATAAACAGATCCCATCCCTCTCACTCACGTACGTTTCATAAATCCTGAAATATTTTAATATTTACTCTCTCCCGTAGTACACAAACACTCCCAACATTTTGACTAGCCATCAATACCATTCGCTAAGAGCTCTCGCAAAAACCCGCGTAATTTTATTCAACGCTGAGACGAAAGTATGGGTTAGATAAAATCTGGCAAAAAGCTGAGGTCGTTGGAAGACAAAGGCGGTGCCAGAGGGAAAGGGACGGAATGCTTACAACGTTCTTGATGCAATAAGGAAACTCTAATAAAGGCTTTGAGATGATATGGGCACGCATCAGTTCTGTTCTAATGTTGTTATGTTTACTTGGATTGGATTTGGGGAATGAGAATTAAAAGTGAGGTTTGCTTTTATTTAAGTTGGAATATTTTTTTTATATTTCTATCTTGTTGCCCTTTGTAATAGTGAGCATTTGTGAAGACAGCAACTTGACTATATCATATTTGAAATTGGAATTTCATCTTAGAATCGATTAACTTTATAATTGGTAAATAATTATTGATAAACGTATAACGTAAACGTATAACGTAACGTAAACCACGTAATATATAAATACATATGTACTTCATAAGGCTTTACTAAACCTAAACCTAAACCTAAACCCTCTCAGTTTTAGAGGAGGCCCGTGTCCAGCAGTGAGACGTATATGGGCTGATGATGATGATAATGATAAAGGCTTTACTACCATGCCTTAGTTTATAAAAAAAACTTACTTCTAAAATTATTGATTATGATGACATTACCTGTGTTTGGTGAATTTAGTCTATGCTACTTCTACAAGTTATATTTTCTATATTTAATCTTTATACTATGTTTATTAATTCCACACATTAGGCATAATGGTGCGTCCTGATACGAGTCCAATATTCCAAATTTCTGAAATATTTAATTCGTTGGCATAAATTGAAATGAAGAACGATTGTTCCTGAAATAAATTCTCACAATTTAATGCAGGATATAAAAAAGTCTCCCAAAATCCTGATTGAAGACAGGTTAGGGCTTTCCAGCCCCTACATATCCTGTTAGACGTAAAAGGTACGTATTAGGTGAGGCAATCTTACAATCATAAAGATTTAAGACATAGGGTTAGGTAGGGTTCTCAAATAAAATTCCGCGAAGAAAAACGACGCTGAAAGTGATAGTAAAGCCTGATAAAACTGTCAATGTTATCCCTTACGAGTTCAATCAAATGGGATGGGGGGTTCTTTACAACATACGATACGATGTTGCCGATGAAATGTATGAGTATATTTGTGATGAATTGAAAAGAATAGGAATGGTCGTGATTAAATTTAAATATCTTATTTGTTTTTATAAATTCGCTGGTAAATTTTATTTCTAAGAGCTGCAGGACATTTTGAAGCCAGGGTTCATTTAGCAAATCGTAAAGATTTCGCATAAGCTGATGTAATGAAATAAAACACTTTAAAAAAATTATCTTTGGCTACTCGATGCTGTATCTCCAATTTAATGCACTATATTTCAAACACTTACTGCACTTATACCGAAAATTACATTTAGTTAAACGACAGCTCATAGTGAATGATAATATGTTTATATTACATATAACACACAATAAAATACCATTATACTCCAGAACAATAAAAAAATAGTGTTTTCATTTGATTACATAATGAAAGTTATACATCTTTAAAATCCTTTACGACATTATATCGTACATAGTAAAGGTACACAAAGAATAACACTCAAGGTAAAGCTAACCGCAATCGTCGCTGACATTTGAACGGTTAGCCGAGGCTCAGCCATATTTGATCTTGGTTAAATACGTTTAAATTCAATATTTGCGGCGGATAGTTTAAAGCTGTGCAAATAAAACGCTTGTACACCAACGGACTCCGTAATAGGATTTTATCTCGTAAGATAAGAATAGATAAAAAGTTTTATGTATGGTACCTATATGCTATATTTTCCTCACGATTTTGTCTGTATATCTTCAAATGAAAAAGTACTTGAGTAATATAAAACTTCCTGTTGTTCGTTTTTCGATGGTTCCGAAACAGTCAGCTTAGCAATATGGCGCGTATCGAATAATCCTGGGTTCGTTTCTCGAGTTCGCTGAACGGATGAGAGGTCAAAGAGACAGAACTGGCTTAAAAATTACAGCCCCGTGGAGCAGTTGACACCAGCTTGTGAAACGAGAGGCAGCGGTTTCCATCCCCGCACCGAGACAAATGTTTGTGTGTTCCACAATTATATTTGTTTCGGATCTGGGTGTTTGTGAGACCCAATTCTCGCATAGTTTCTGATATCCACGACACAATACTCGTATCTTAGGGAGGGGTCAGAATTATGTAGGTATGTATGTGACTGTTGGGTGTATTTTGTCATCGCCGTGCATTCCATCTTGAGCCATATAGGCACTGTCCCTTAAAAAGAATCGATGTGAAACAATAGTTTAGTTAGTCGCCTGACATTGATGGAGGTCCTATCCTTAACCCTTTCTAGTTCTTTTGTCATTCTGTCGATCGCAAAGGTTGTCACGTACTTTATTTTCTGAATTCTGTTTACGCTTGGAATAAATTAGTATCTATTGCACTCTTTTACCATTGCTTACAATACATACACTACCGACAAAAAGTTTGGAAGCACTTTTAATACTCTCAATTACTTTAGAAATAATATAAGATATAGTATTATTTAATTAAGAATGATTAGGTACTTAATTAAAACAACAATTATACTATGACAAAACCATATTCTTATTACTAAAATAATATTTTATTTTATTACAACTTCGATAAAATTTATTATTATCAATTTGCTATTTGTTTTTACAAAAATTATAGGTGCTTCCAAACTTTTTGTCGGTAGTGTATATGCCATGAAGACTATTTCAAGAAGAAAATGTTAATAATATGCGTAATAGTGTGCTTAACGGGGCCCGGGTTCGATTTTCGCCTCTGGCAAATTTTGAAAATTTTAAGCAAAAGAACGGCATATGGCAATGTGCTCAATTGACAACAATAGGCTTATCGGCTGTTACGTGGATATTGATACGAACTAAATATTAAAAAAAAATGTCAAAACACACTCGGGTACTATTTTTGTCACGGCTGCGTACATTTAAAGATCTCGTCGTTCTTCTCTGAACAAATATAATCACTCTTTGAATAAATTTATTATCCAAAACATATTTACGAAGCAAAAATCGATTTGCGTATCAACTTTTCAATTATACAAGCAAATATTTAGCGATCAGGCGAGATGATTATATTTTAAATTCGATGGGATGAGTGCATTTGCCAATTCACTTTAATAAATATTCGTAATGGCCTATTCGTGTGTACCTACATTTAAATTGTGTTATTAAATAGAGGTAAAACAATATTTGTTTAGTTAATTAATATTCTGGGTACAAAATTTTGATTTTTTGGTTGTTTTATTTGTTACATCATCATAATCGTCATCAGCCCATATACGTCCCACTGTTAGGCAGGGGCTTCCTCTGCAACTGAGAGGGGTTAGGCCTTAGTCTACCACGCTAGTCTAATGCGGGTTGGTGGACTACACACCTAAGAAATTCCTAAGAACTTTTTAGTGTCCAGGTATCCTCACGATGTTTTCCTATAACGTTAAAGTTAGTAATAATTCATTATGAAAAGTCAGAGGTGTGGATTTAAATCCGCGACTGCCGAGATTCTCGACCGCGCGCCTATACCTCCCAGCCATCACTACTGTTTCCCTTCAAAACGTATCTTTAGCCTTTTATTTGTCCATGTACTAATAGAAACCTAGCCTGGCGTTTTGGGTGCATTTTTTATTCCATGCGAACCATCTAAAACTAGTGTATAGTACTTGATTGGATGAAATCATTGATACAAAGATTTAACTAGGAAATATATTTTCTCTGCACATTTTTTTACTAACAGCTTTCATCCTTTGATAGCAGTATATAGTAAAAAAAATATTTGATTTTTTTTTATTTATATATGAACTCCGAAATAATAAATTACTTTATTAGCAAGAAGAGGTTCAACATTTATTTACCGCATTTACCCCTGATACTTCCTTTCATGCTTTTATGAAATAATAATTAATTTAATTCAATAGAATGTAAAAGTATTTTTACGCAATCGTACCTCGTTAGATACTAATTAACTAAAGACGTTATAGTAGTGAAAATAAACACCATGATTCACGTCAAACTTCGCACTCAACGCCATTTTGATCGAGAATTTTCTACAAAAAATATAGAGATGTATAGTAAAAATTTATATCGATATTATTTTGATGGTGGATTCATGGTATATTAATTTTAGTAATGGTTGAGTTCTCAACTGTCTTTTGTCATTGAGCCAGTGATATTTCACCTGTCAAACGCATTCCATTAAAAACATCAGTGTTTCTAATACAAATTGTGTTTCTTATTGTATTACTTAAAAAATAATTTGTATCTATTGATAACAAGTGAAAATATGTAGTCACGTAAAAAGTCAAAATAGCCAATATTTTTTGGCTAGTTTTTAGTTCCAATCATTTCGTAAGTACCTTTAATTGGTATTCAATTTAACTGGAAAACCGCTGATAGTATCTTATACCCAAAACAACTCTCACGTTGTGGGATCGTAAGACGTAAGACTTTGTTTATTAATTAATATCCAGGTGAATTTAGAATCGGTTTAAATACGAAACGGATATTCCTTTTGCGTGACGACAGTCGTTTTCCTTTAAGAATGAGTTACGTACATTCAGCTCCCGTTTAATTAAGTTCACATGGCGTGGGCCGTCAGAGGTGTGTTGGTTTCTCTTCATTATTTACATTTCACCTCGCTAATACTGGTTTTAACAAAATCATTAAGACTTAAAGGCTGTTATCTCGCGGTCGTTTTATTTCCAGTAATGTTAATGTGGGAACGAGAGAAGATGAATGAGCTAATAGATTTAATATATTGTCTTTACTTAGACATTTGGAGGTGTATTTGTGGATGCAAGTTTCAAAATGAACTTGTTGATATCAATAACTGATATGGTGGCTGAAGTCAAAATAGCCAAGAGGACATGCTGTTCCGTTTAATATTTTTATATTATTAATGTCAAATCTATAATATTAAAACCTTACGTACATATACATATAACATTTAAATTAATACGAGCTAAGTGTAAAGGGCAAATAAAAAAGACGAAATATAGTTAATAAAAGTACGAACAATTTTAAATTCTACACCTACAAATAATATTTAACATATAAAATATCCATATTCTAATATAATACTTAATATTTTTTTGTTTTGCTGAAGCACATTTTAAAAACATTTAACCGACATCTAAACTTTGCCTACAGCACTAGGATGCTTAATAAATGCCTTTAACAGTAATTATCGCACAGGGAACGGGTCTTTCTAGATCCATGCAATCTAAAGTAGATATGCCTAGGTCTCAAGACTTAATTACTAAGAAACATATCAATGCAAGTCTAAGCTTAACTTTTCCTTAATTACGGGGCTTGCGCGTTTAAATTCTTGGACGACAGGCACGCATTGTGGTTTATTGAAATAGTATTTAATTGAGATGTTTTCTTCTATTTTCTTTTAGTATTTTATTGATGGTAATTTACTTACATATATAAAGTAATTGAATATTATCTTAAATTCAAAAATGTCTATTTATATTTTTTATTGGAATTTGATTGATGATAATGTACCTGGTATAACGTTATTGAATTATTTTGTGTTATGATTTTAATAACACGTTAAGTATTATTAATGATATATCTTAATTTTTCATTTTTTATTGTATGAAGCTGAAGAGAATATTTGTTTAAAAGCGTTTAAATCTAAAAGTAAAACCCTACATATATATAAACTATAGCCTAAACCTTGAGGAAGGTTACTTAGTATTTTAATTCGTTCAAGTTTAGAATTTCTAAACTAGCACACTATCTTTGCACTACACGCACTTATTATCAAGAGGCGAAGCAGGATTTACGCGTTCCCTTTATGTAAAAAAGTTGTTTCAATTATTCCACTATTACCTAGATTTAAGCTCTCAACTGCTCAGAGTGGAGTAGGTACATCGATTAGATACAGTAATTGCTTACCTCCGCTCGCGCATAGCGTGATAATATTCAAGTTAGTCGATATGACTATATTACCATAATGCAGGAACGAACGTTAACTGACGATAAGATAAGCACTCGTAACAATGTTGTGCAAAGAAACTTGCGTTGAAAATTATGATTTACGGAGTGTCTACTGTTCTATCTTTTCACTCTATCACGGAATTGCGAATAATAAATAAACCTTTATGTATTAAGTAATATTTCACAGGGTTTATTACGACGGTAAAATATCAAAATTTGTTCTATTTTTCATCATGATCGTGATCATCTTTGCCCACCTTGTCCATCCACTCTTGCCTTTAATTAGGTGATAACTTTGATAACTCTTCATAATTGATAAATTAAGAAATGAAATAGGAATTGTTGAAGGCTTCAACCATCTGATATACCTTCCTCAAACTTTTTCTTTACTCATTATTTTTTTCCAGTTTCGAAAAGATGTCTTATAATTTGTCCTGCTAATATAACTGTAATCCTTTCTGTCCTTCGGGCTCTAAGTTTGTTAATTTAACTCAGCTTAGACTTGACAAGATAGCTAATCTCAGCGCGACCTTTTTTTTACTTTGTTTTCATCAATCTTGCCCAAATAATCCGTCGCACTCACAGAACCGTCAAATAAAGGGTTTTGTCATTTCTCTTCGTGGCACTAACAAGAGAGACGTCGACGTTTCGTATAATGTTAATAACATTATATTTTGGGCTAGTTTCTGACACGCTTTCTTTAATTTGTGCTATTTTAATATGTCTTGGATTAGTTAAAATAAAATAAACTAAACAGTTGTTATATTATAAAGTTATTTTTTACCAAATCTAGCAGACCTTTCGTGATAAGTTTTTACATATATTTTTTTTAATTTAAGTTTCATAAATTAATTTAGTAGTTTTGATGAGAATAAATCAGTATTTTTTTTTTTTTTAAATCCCGTCTTTCATCATTTTTATTACTTCTGCTTTAAATATGGGAATTACCTCTGCTAACTTAGTTATATTTCCGATGTCAAAACTTACTTCAATTAACATTTGGAGTTTACATTTTAGCTTTCGATTTTTCATTTAAATCACTCGATTTCCAATCGTCCTTACATCTCTGAGTTCCAACGTCTTACAAATTTCCTACAACTCTGTCCTAACATATCCGTACAAAAGATAAGGTAACACCCGTAGTAGCCGGTATGCCTGTTATCAAATTTTAAATGTAAGCCGACATGGCTTTATTAGGCGCTGGCTTGTAATTGATTAGGCTGCTGGCACACGACACGCGTGGGCGATGACCGATCGGAGTTATCAGTTTTGTTTGACGCTGTTGTTTTGTCCTTTTAGAACGGATTCCAGTGGTGCGTATAAACTATTGTTTTGGATTTGGTTGCATTATTTACGTGTCTCTATGGAGATAGCTTTTTCTCCGATTTTCTACAATATTGTTACATCAGATTATGAAATTATGCGGATGATGTATAAAAACGACTATAGGTAATTTCCTCGCATAATTAAATTTTAGGGACTGATCAATTATATTCTAAAATTATTATTACAAGTCATGTTGGTTTTTATATTTTTAGATATTTAACAGTATTTATGGCTTTTATTAAACATACCTTTGGAACAAATAACCGTAAGATCACTTAATAAAAATATTTGCGTGATCCAGAAGTACTTTTAGGATTTTGATCTAGTCGATATAATAATCTTAATAATATGATAATCTTGTATCTTTTTCATCATCTTCATCAACAGCCTTTGTCACGTCCACTTCTAGACATAGGCCTCTCCTTTGGCCTCTCTTCTCCTCCTCATTGTATCTTAATGTACGGTAAAAACTAAGTATAAAACATATGTTCGATGTAATGACAAATAATCGTAAGGCAACATAAGTGTTACAATAAAACCAATGATATTAATTAGGAAACATTTTATCCATCGCAGTTATCTATTTTGTCCAAGCCGCATCACTTTTATTTTTATTTTGTTAATTACCAACTTCGCACAGCGTTTCATTAAAACAATTCCCGCCGCCAAACATTTACTTTAGACCGCTTTTATAAAGTGTAATTTCACTAAAGGCTCATCAGCTGTCTTATTAATCTTTTGAAAGTTAGTCTTTCGGAGGGAATTCTGGTATTAAGTTTAAGTTAATTAATTATTATCATTATACAAAGGCTTTGGAATTTAATCGAAATTGTGTAGAGAATTTCATTTTTGTCATGCTTAGTCTTTATTGTTTTTTTGGAATTTAGAATTACTGACAAATTTTATTGCCCTGTCAGTTTCTAGTATATATATAAATTATAATAATAGACTTTTGCAATACGATTTTTACGGTCATTTTAAAATTATTATGAAAATGAAGAATCTGTTTCGAGAATAATATTGTTTATACTACATTTTTGTTCAAATTGTTAATTTTAGTACTTTTCATAACTGAATTATCAACCAATATAAAAATTACAATATTAAATTAATGGTAGAGGAGGCCCGTGCCCAGCAGTGGGACGTATATGGGCTGATGATGATGATGAATGATGATAAAAATTACATACATACATAAACTCACGCGTGTATTCCCCGAAAGTGTAGGCAGAGGTGCATTTCTGCACCCACATTTCGCCAAGTATGTATCAGTCCCACGTAATAGGGGGCGAGCCTATTGCCGTTTTTCGGGCACATTTCCAAACCCCGTGCTGTTACTGAGAATTTCCTAATGGAAAACCCCAATAAAACTTCGCCGGACCCGGGAATCGATCCCAGGACCTCTAGATCGCACGACACATACTTGTACCGCGAGACCACGAGGCAGTCAATATAAAAATTATCACAACTATAACAAGTAATTATATAAAAGTACTTACTCTACTAAGCTATTTACCATAAACATCCAAAGCAATTCAACGTTATAATTTTTATTATTCGCAACAATCCTAACGACCAAATCATAAGCCCAAGCGCTCCAACAAAATCACAGTTATAAAATATTTTTTATCGCTCACTTCGAATAAACCGACCGTGACGACGATCGTATGTTTGATCGTTGATCGGCGCCACACTATTCTATTAGAAAAATTGCTCGTTTCTGAACGTTAAATTTGTAAGACGAAAAAAGGGTCCGAGACGAGGCGCAACAAAATGAAGAAATTAACTGGAAATCGGTGAAACAGCGTCGAGATGACTTAATCGGTCTCTCGTAAGGAACCCGTTCTTTTTTTTATCCGAGAGCCTCCAGTTGTTTGTAATGCCGACGATGATTGTTTCTGGTGCTATCATAATGTACTTTTTGTACCTTTTGCGTGAAGCTTTGATCTCGAAATTATCTTATTAGGTACTCTGGCTTAAGTGAAGCTTGTGATAGTAGAAGTTTATGCGCTGGCGAGTTTGATGTCTTTATTTTCTCGTTAATATGCTTTGAACGAATGAAAATATACTGGGTTTTGACGATATTTAACGCATAGTTAAAAACTTTTTAGTTTTACTAGGAAATAAACTTAAAGTTAAGAAATGTAGTAAAAACTTTAGGTCTTCTAAAAATCCTTGGGACTTTATGGTGTGGTATAAATAATAATAAAGTTAACAAAATGAGCTATGAAAGCAATCGAGTACATATCAGAATTAAATCTATAAGAAGTCAATTATTACAGCTCAAGCGACGAATTCTCCGAATGTTTTATAAGGTCTTGTATAGACAGGTTGGGAGAACTTTTAAGCACTGATATTCCACGTATGAGAAATTTAAAAATTTTCATGAATACTTATTTTACGAGTTTTTATCGAATATAATACACATATTTTTGTTTTTGTTTTTTTTTTAATAATGCCCATTCTAATTTTATTTCGTTCTTAAAACTAGGCAAGCCATACAAATAGTATGTTTATTTATGCTGATACTTTTAAGAAATATAAACAAATTCTTTGTTGTTTTGAGTGATAAGAATTTCTGCCTTTGCAAAATGTCACTTTACATCACGTCTAATGGCTAATGTCTTTTTTCCTGATGGAAAATGGCGTTTTAGAAATGAGTCCATTATTTTTTTAAATTGTAATAATTTAAAACATTTATTCAACAAGAATCTTGTACTATGCAAAATCTATCAAATTCTGGCAACAAATATACAACATTCCAACAGATTCTGCCAGTAATAATCACACAACGACAGACGCGGCGCGGAGGTGCAAAGCTCCGTCCGTATTACCGACGCAGCGATGCGCTCTCCGGAATATTACCTTGAGCCACCCAGTTGTTCCAGGGATCACGAACGCTTTTTGTTCGGTTGGAGTAATTTGTAAACTTAATGTTGAATTGTTTACTTGTAGATGTTTTGTTTATAGTAATGGATTCAGAGAATAATAATGAGAATGCGAAATATGTTACGCTTTGTTATGTTATGTTACGTTTAAATCATAGGACTAATTTGGATTTATTTGGTGTTTATAAAACTTTGGCAAGCAAGTGGAATAGAATAAATGAGACTTTTTATTTATTCTAATACTGAACCATAATCCACTTCGGAGTATGACGCATATTATCAAGACATGCTTATTAAGATTGTAAAATCAATATAAAAATGAATTATTATATTATCAGGGTCAAAATTATTAATTTTATATAGCATGCTACCATAACTATTAAGTTTAACAATGACATTAAAAATAATAGATTTGTTAAATTACATTTTCGTAATAAATATAAATAAATATACACCCAACAGTCATATACATAGCTCTGACGCCTCACTAAGACACGAGTCTTGTGTCGTGGGTATCAGAGCGACTTTTTGATCTCACAAACACCCAGACCCAGAATATTTGTAAATCACAAAAATAATAAACATAAATATAGGTAATAAATATCATTCTTCTCAATAGTAAGTATAAATAAATTATAAGAATAGCTCCAACATAAGGCCTAACGGCGTAAAACTATAATATACTGAGAGCTATGTCATCGCTCTTGCATAAACAAGAATGTTGTAAAGCATTCGTCCGTCCACGCGCGGACAGCGGACATCCGATTTATTGGGATATTAAAGGGAATTTTGATTGAAGTTGATTGTGGAAATCGCTTCTCAAAATGAATCCTCCAATAATAGCGATGTCACTGCTATTATTAAAAATACTGGGCTATCAGCCTTGTCAGTTGTGATGTTTTCGTAAGGAAAACCCAAAATATGAATAATTATCATGAAACCAACAATGTTTTCCTAAGGAAAACTCAAAACATGAATAATAATCACAAATTAACAATTGTGACGTCAGAGTTGCTGACGTCACACATTTCAAAGCCCATTTTCCTCCGATAGGCCATTAATCTGAAAATGATACAAAAAAGGCATAAGCAAATGGCATGGTTCGTGAGAAGCCGACGCCAACCGCTTGTTACTCGGTCCATTTCCACGTTTGAGACGAATTATTATTTTTATAGTGCGCTGTTCCCAGATAGATTGCCCGTGATTTGAGGCTTTTAGGGTTCCCGTGTGATGAACGGGTAGTACATTACTCCGCCAACGGGAATTTAATTTTATTACCGGGAATAAACCGGAGAGGAAATTCTGATCCTGTTTATTTTGATTTATGAAGTTACAAATCCTGTTTGTTTGTTGTCTGTGTAGATTAGGCTACTTAATGAATTTAGGAACAAGGAATAAAACACTAATAAAGACCCATTTATTACTTGATACGAGGAAAATATTTTTACTTTCAGAGTGTCTTGGGCATTGGCCATCACTTTTGTCATAATACTAGCAGAAGATCAATTCAGTAATTTTACACATCAGTACCATTACAAACATTGAAAGTAAAACCAGCTAAGAATCAGAGTAGAAGGATAACGGTTCCAACTTCAATGTTACACACTTAAAACATATTGTCACAACTGTATTTTTTTTAATTTAATAATCTGAAGGTATTAAGTTACATAGATTTCGGCGATTACTCGTATGTATCAGTCCCACGAGCCTATTGCCGTTTTTCGGGCACATTTCCAGACTCCGTGCTGTTACCGAGAATTTTGTAATGGAAAAACCCAATAACACTTTGCCCGACCCGGGAATTGAACCCAGGACCACTAGATCGCGCGGCACATACTTGTACCGCAAGACCACGAGTATATTAATATATTATTATACGAGTTAAGTTATTCAAACGGATCTATCCTATTTCCTACACATCCTATGTCTCTCCTACATCGAAAACATACAATCAAATCTAACAAGACATCAAAATGGTATTTCAAATGCGCGTTAATAGTCACTTACCAGCATCCAAGTCAATATTCGTAGATGTCACGATCGCTCATGGAAATATCTTCCTTCGGCATCATTAATCTTGAGCCAGCGAGTTGTGACCTTGTCAAATGTGGGCTCCAATCTGTATCGTCGGACATCTGGTCTGGTCCCATGACAGCGCGCTGGAATCCGATTCGGTCGTGAGTTAAACGTCATTCTCGTACTTTATCTACGTTTGAAGGATCTTCCTCGTGGCTGTTATAATGACGAGTGTGCTTATTGGATGGATTGTTAGCAACGACTTCATAGTAACATTTAATAGATATAAAATAAGGGTAAGATTGAATCTCTATGTATACTATTTTATTTATTTATTTATGCTTCATTGTACACCAAATAAAGGAATAAGATAGTTATTAGTCACATTAAAATAAGGTGGTGACACGAATGGCTTATCACTATTAACGATTTCTTCCAGGCAACTGTTAGATGGACTGCAGTGATCAGAAGCATAGTATTTACCCAAAATCATAATAATCATTGACATGCTATCCACTGTTTTAACAAGATTTTTATGCGGCAGAAATTAACGTAATCTCACCAAAATGAAACCAAACATCATATAGAGAAAATAATTTGAACGAAATTTTACCAAAGTAAATATACACTGAGGTTTAGAGAATAGCACGATTTTTCCTTAAAACTGTTAACATTAAAATCCGTAACATCTGGAAATTTTATTTTAAATTTACGTTATTACATTATAAAAAGAAAAGTTTCTTTATAATTGTTGTACAAGGAAGTGTAAATAAATAAATAAATAAAAAGATGATGATCAATGCTCTAAATATCTGACAACGATGACGGTGACGATATAATCGAGCTTATAAAATTTAATATGCCATAAAATAATCTTAATACGTGTTTAAGATTTGGTATACATCCCACCAGCGTCATACAGTATATCTTTTGTAACAACGTTAGTAATGATTAAAGGGATGGGTCGTTGACGATTTTGGGGTCAACGAAACGTAACCGTTTTTTTGCGTTGGTTAACTAGTTAAAAAACTAGTTGATTTCGTCAACTAGTTGAAAAATGTTAGCAAATGAATTCTAAAAATAATAGTCAAAGTCAAAGTCAAATTATCTTTATTCAAATAGACTTTTACAAGTTCTTTTGAATCGTCAATTTTACACTTTTTAATATATTTTTAAACTATTAAACTATTGTATATAACTATATAAAAGTAAAATTCCGTCTGGGTTAATCACGCCATATATGCTTCATCTAGTTAATAATAAAAATAACTGCTATCATAATAATATTGCAAATTTTTTAAACGTGATACTTTTTTGCGCGGAGGAGGGTAAAAATTTATGCATGAAATGGAACGGAAATGTGCAACAGAAAGGCTAAAAGTTTCCGTCAAACATTTAAATTTTAATGTTTATTCTGTTAATACGGTTAATTTCCCCTTCAAATTAAATATGTAAGGTATTTTAATAAAGATTTCGAATCGACAAAATATATCCACAATATTCAAATAATATTGCATATCTTAGATTTTAAAAATATAGAATTGTGTCAGTATTCTAGTAATAAAAACGGATTGGCGAGTCAATATTATTGGTTTTCAAATATTTATGAGTGCGTTCTGAAATGTATGTTGTGTAAACTAAAAATATATATCTAAAATATTAAATCCAACTTGTTTACAATTTACAACTGAAGGCGGGCTCAGTATAATCTAGTCATCATGATTCGATATCTAAAACACCCTGAACTATGATATGAAATACGCTTCGTGTTAAGAAAACTGTTGAGTAAAGTGATTTACACGACGACACTTAGAAAAAAAACTTAAGTAAAGATGAATTGCTTCTCATTCTAAGAGTGTCGGTGATCCTAACGGATATGCCACTAGAGATTAAATGAATTCAAATCCTGATTCGTCTTGCCTTCGCCATGATGATTAACAAATTACTGTTTGTGACGACAATTTAGAAAACTTAAAATAAATTCATTAGATTCTTAACATATTTTCTATTTTCCCTCCCTCCTGAGTTTTGGAAATCTGATGTTTAAGATTGGTTAATATAAACGAGATTTATAAGCAGTTATGGCCTCGAGGTTTAGGTGCGAGGACAAGAATCTCGGCGGTAGCGGGTTCAAACCCCAGACACACACTGACTTTAATAACAATGAGTTATCACTTGCTTTAACGGTGAAGGAAAACATTGCAATGAAACATGCACACCTCAACATTCTTAGGAATTGCTTAGGTGTTTAGCCCACCAATCCGCACTAGGCTAGCATGGTGTCCCACCACCAGGCCTAAACCCTCTCAGTCGTAGAGGAAGCCCCTGCCTAGCAGCAGGACATATATGGGTTGATGATGATGAACAAGATTTAAAAAATTGTTAGCCAAAAAAGTTTTACTTCCAATATGTGTATTTTTGTTTTATTAATTTTGGTTCTTTAATTTAAGTACTTCAAAAATAAAACTTGTGAACTGAACATATTTATTTAAATAAATTTCATTATCATTATTTATTAAATATTTACATAGTAGTAGTAGTAGTATTCCATAGTAAAGGTAATGTTAAAAAATATTAATATATTACTTAATGTGATTTAAGGTTTTTTAAGAGTAGTTTATTAGTGATTAATTGAACTTCCCTTCATACTTTTCCAGGCTTAAAACTGGCTGAATAATAATGAAAAAATCATGTACATTCTACAAAAACTTGATAAAATAAGTATTTCTTTGGTCTAGTAATTTATTTATTTATATTATTTGGGAAATATACAAAACAAGTACATTTAAAAGTATAAAGTAAAAAATATAGTAGGTACATAATACAAAACAATTTCCACTAATAGTTAAATAAATTGAAGTAATGAATGACTATCAAAAACAAAAAAAAGAGATAAATTGAATTACACAAAAACAAATAAAAAGCATTTATACAATATTATCTACAATAAACTTAAACTTATATTAATATAATATTCAAATTGATTGCAACAAAGAATTATATAGTAGGTGAAAATATTCTTATAATCTTTACCAACTTTTAATATAAAGCCTAATATACTATAAACCACAGCAACTGTTTTTTCTATGTGTGTCAATTTATGCATTTTTTACATTTATATGGCAATGGCCAGGGCAATGGCGTTTTTTTATGTCATTCTGTAACTGAATACAAACATCAAATGATTTTATAACTTAAATATTTTATTGTCATCAGCATAAAAAAATGAATTAGACCACTTAAAACCTACATACACATGATTATTAAAGATGTTAAATAATAATAGACCAAAAATAATTAAATTACTATTAGTAATATTAATCATATTGCTTTTAATGTGTTTTTAGGTTTTTTAAGAGTAGTTTATGTATGAACTATGATCAAAATAGTATACACTCTACAAACACTTGATAAAATAAGTACATATTTCTTTTGTTTGGTAATGTAAAAAAATAATATATTAGTTTAAGTGTTTTTTAAGTGTAGTTTATTTATGATCAATTGAACTTCCTTTCATACTTTTAGGATTTAGACCAGGCTTGGGAGTGGCTGACTCGTATTGAAAACGTATGTTCTTTCTACAAACACTAAATAAAATAAGTATTTCTTGTATCTTCAGTTTCATAAAATTCTGGCGTATTTAGAAAATCAACTGATTGTATTTACATTGATTACAAATACTTACACATTAATGTTGATATGATACTGAATTATTGTACACAGTCACATAATCAACTACTCTATTATAACTAATATTTACATATTAAAATCGAAAGACTAAAAAAACCACTAACAAAATTCAAACAACAATTAATTGCTTTGCTGCGTTCATAGATAATACACTAAAGGCTGCGTTCAGTTAGTCGATTCACTACTTTTCTATAGGCATCCTTTTTTCCCCATAGAACACAAGGTTCTATCACCAATATTTACTTCATACACAATTCAACACTAAAGTCCCTTGGTTAGGTTCCAAAATTTTCTAGATGTTGCAAAAAACAAATGAACATATTAAGTAACTAAGTTAAGATGTCGTCGTCACATTGCCAGTCCGTAAGACCGTACCGGACTTTTGAATTTGGCGGTTGAAATTCAACTAGTTTTTTCACAACCCATCAACCGTTCGTTCGTTTCTTCATCGTCAACGGTTAATTCAACTAGTTCGTTAAAAAAACGCCCATCCCTTTTTTAGCTTATCCTATCGCCTTACAAGCCTTACTTACTAACTCCCGTTACGGCAAGAAATAGTGGGTCTTACAATGTCGATTTACGTGTAGTTAAATACGGTGTATCTTAAACTTAAATGGTTAATACAACTGTTGTATTAACCATTTAAGTTTGTGGAAAGTCGTGATGGCCTCGAGGTTTGGGCGCGCGGTCAAGAATCTCGACAGTCGCGGGTTCAAACCCCAGGCACACACCTCTGACTTTTCGAAGTTATGTGTGTATTCACAATGAATTATCACGTACTTTAACGGTGAAGGAAAACATCGTGATAAAACCTGCACACCTAAAAAAAAATCTTAGGAATTTCTTAGGTGTGTAGTCCGCCAACCCGCACTAGGCCAGGGACTAAGGCCTAAACCTTCTCAATGGTAATAAAGGAGGCCCGTGCCCAGCAGTGGGACGTGTATGGGCTGATGATGACAACTGTTGTAGGATTTCCATAAAATGGTTTCGCATTAATACGATTGTACCAGTGGCGGTACTTCCATAGAAGCCCAAAAGCTTACCTTACGTAATTCCGAATAAGAAACATAAACTAGATATTCCATAATTCAATACAAACAACAAAATATTTATCCAAAAACAGAAATTTACGTATTTTTGCCGCGCCGCCGTCCGCCATACCATACAGCCGCGCCGCCGCGCGCCAAATCCCTGCCCATATAATTTCAAAACAGTGTAACCAACGCCCAAAAATATTTATCCCTAAATGTAAAGTCAAAAACCCCTAAAACTAAAATCGCCACAATTAGTATGGACATAAGGATCCCGCTTTCGCTCTGAAGTGCGTGCAATCGGGAGTGCAGCAGGGTTGCCATTGACACGGCAATTGTCGTGTTACACGGCAATTGGGGTCAGTTGGAAAAAAAAAACACGGTACACGGCAGAATTTCATTGCCGTGTCATAAAACACGGCAATCGCATGATAGGAATTTAATGTATTTTGAAAAAAAAAAAACGGCAATTTCTCAAAATTTTTTACAAAACACGGCAATTCGACATCCAAAACACCGTAATCAATTTTTATTTAATGGCAACCCTGGAGTGCAGTGAAGCACAGTTTGTCAAGGTCACACGTTGTTAATTGTGTACGTTTACTGAGTGAAAGAACCAAATTAAATAGAATTTGTTGTGGTATTTAGAATATTACTACAGTGATTATAAAAAATGGGTGATGTTTATTGTTAATCCTCGTGGCGTAAAGTGTGTGCATGTTTTGCTCTTCGAAGAGAAGGTAAATTCATTAAATTATACTGTGAAAAAACGGCTCGTAACTTGTCCAAAACCTACATAATATGCCAGACTCGAGTATTTCTCTAATTGTTAAAAATTATGAGGACGCTTAATAGATCCGATTAGTAAGTACATAACTAATTGAACAATTGAATGTTCCCATACGAAAATGTTGTATTATGTTTGTGTTGCATATTTTATATAATGTTTAAAATGTGTGGAATTCTTGTTGTAATTATTTAAATAATTTATCTGGTTCTTGTAGAATGCATTAAAATTTACAACACGACATACTTTGATTTCTTTTTATAAATATTGTAAACAACGCATTGAAGTATTCATTTCTCGTTAATTATGTCACGAAATTTCAAAACTCTCGCGTTGATCATCATCGTATTATTTCTAAGATTAATACATATTATTTATCATTTTGTTTAACAAAAAATCTTGCATTCAAGGTCACGACATGAAAATTAACTTACGAGTATAGGTATTTTTTAGAATTTGACTGTTTACTTTTTAATTATGTGGTTTGAAACCAATTCGAGTCGAGTTATTTGTCTAATAAAATTCAATATGATATATTCCGTGTCTATGTTATAACATCTCCCATTCCAATTGTTATATATTGTGTTATGTTTATTTATGTCCGAGTTAAATGATAGTTAAACACAGGGTTCGTTCGGGATTACTTTATTGATGCGCCATCTTAATCTCTCTCATTAGGGATGTACCTGTACATTAGTGATGTCCTAGTCATGCTTAATTACAATCTACAACATCTCCCTTCTTTACAAATGGGTTAAAGATTATGTTATGTTCAATACACTGTTTGTCTATTCACTATTAATCTGTTACATAGTCTGCCAAATATGCTGGCTTTCTAATAATCCGTTTCGGTCTAATTCTAATATTCCTATTTTCATTCATTACAATGTTTTCATTATTTGTTGTATCTTTATCACAATTCTCCAAATCAAAATTATAATCATTTTCTACCTCTAGCCTATTTCTAGTGTATTTACCATTTGGAATTAAACTCTTTCTATTTCTTACAATTATTCCTCCTTCTTCTGTTTTAACATTATAAGACCTTGGACCTTGTCCATATCCTACTACTATTCCACTTTTATGTGGTCCTGAGCTACCTTCTTCTTTTATTTTTACTACTTTATCTTTACTGAACATAGGTAATTTCCTAGTCTTTTTATTATAGTATTTTTCCTGCATTTTCTGTTTTTTACACAATTCATGTTTGTAATTACTATTTTTCTTAAACTTTGATATATCAGGCATCATATTCCTTACTTTTCTATTAAACATTAACTCAGCTGGTGTCTGACCTGCTTCAGAAACAGGGGTATTTCTATAAGTTAACAAACCTTTATAAATATCTTTATTTTCATCTATTAATTTCTTCAAAATTCTTTTAACTGTTTGAATATGCCTTTCTGCTAAACCATTTCCTTGATGGTGTCTAGGGCTTATAATTTTGTGATTGAAACACCATTCTGAACTAAAGTTTTTAAATCCAAATCCACTGAATTGAGTACCTGCATCTGAATATACTATTTCTGGCACTCCATATCTAGCCCATATTTCTTTTAAATATTTAATTACAGTTTGAGCTGACATATTAAATAACTTTTTTATCTCTACAAATTTACTATATGTGTCTACTACTAGCAAATAAGGATTTCCTCCAATAAAAAATATGTCACAAGCTACTATTTGCCATGCCTGTGTTGGAACTTCTTTACAAATCATAGGTTCATTTCTATTAGCATTTTGATATCTCTTACATGTATCACAATTATTTATCTTATCTTCTATTTCTTTATTCATTGTAGGCCAATACACAGACCTTCTTGCCAATTGTTTGCATTTACTTATTCCTAAATGAGCATAATGTATTCTACTTAACATATCAGGCCTTAAACTTTTTGGTATTATTATTTGACATCCTTTTAATATCAATCCTTTACAATAATTAATTTCCTCTCTATAACTGTAATATTGCTTAACTATTGAATCTACTTGGTTTTTATTTTGAGGCCAACCCTCTCTAATGTATTTTAACAATGTTTGCAATTCCTCATCTTTAGAAGTCTCATCAACAATAATTTTTAACTTACTATCTGTAACTTTAAAACTACTCATAATCATTGCAACATGAGCTTCTATATCTTTATCACATGCTTCCTGTGTATCATCTAAATATGATCTACTTAAATGGTCTGCTACAACTATTTCTTTACCAGGTTTATAAGTTACTGTAAAACTATAAGGTTGTAATGCTATTTTTATTCTTTGTAGTCTGGCTGGACATTTATTCAATGACTTTGCAAATATTGAAACTAATGGTTTATGATCTGACTCAACAATAAACTTCTGTCCATACAAATATTGATTAAATTTCTTACATCCAAACAAAATTGCCAAACTTTCTTTTTCTATTTGACTATACATCTTTTCTGTCTCTGATAATGCTCTAGAACCATAAGCTATAGGCTTATCATTTTGAAATATTACTGCTCCTAAACCATCTTTTGAAGCATCAACACTGAGTACTATAGGTTTGTCAACATCAAAATATGCTAAAACTGGTGGTTGACATAAAACTTTCTTTAATTTATCATATGATTCTTGTTGCGTCTGACTCCATATGAAAGGAACATCTCTTTTCGTAAGCTGTCTGAGAACTCCTGTAATCTCAGAATAATTTTCAATAAATCTAGATACATAATTAGTCATACCTAAAAATCTCATAAGTTCAGTCTTTGAAGTAGGTTCTTTCATTTTTATAATAGTTTCTGTCCTATCTGGGTCCACTTCAATTCCTTTCTTTGATAAAATATGACCTAAGTACTTAACTTGCTCAACTTGTATCTGACTTTTATTCTCATTGAACTTAATATTATATTCTCTAGCTTTTTCTAATACCTTTTTTAATATTTTATCATGACCTTCAATTGTCTCATGATGTATTAACAAATCATCAATGTAAATTTCTACTCCTTCAATTTCAGAAAATATTTCTTTGAACAATTTATGAAAGATCTCTGGACTTGAATTCAAACCATAAGGTAATCGGTTGAACATATACCTACCATGTGGTGTGTTAAATGTAGTGAGTTCCTTTGATTCTTCAGCTAAACAAACTTGCCAAAATGCTGTAGTAGCATCAAGAGTACTATAATATCTAGAGCCCTTTAATTTACTTGTTATCTCATCTAACCTAGGCAATGGATATTGTTCTCGCAAAATCTGATTATTTAAATGTTGTGGATCTAAACAAACCCTAATTGATCCATCTGGTTTTAATGTCATAACTAATGAATTTACATACTCTGTAGCTGTATTTACTTTGCTTATAATACCTTTATTCTCCATGCTATCTAACTCAATCTTTAATTTGTCTTTTAATTTAAATGGAACTTGCCTACAAGGTTCTATTTTTCCTACTGCATCATATTTTAATTTAATTTTATATTCATATCCTTTGATTTTACCAATTCCCTTAAAAACATCTGCATACTCTCTTAATAAACAATGTTTAATTAACTTGCCTTGTATAGATTCTACTTTAGATCTAGTTTCTTGAAGTAAATTCAACTTTTTGATTGTTGGAAAACCTAACACTGGTTCATAGTCACCCTTTGTTATATGAAATTCAAGATTACAATTTTTTCCTACAATTTCACATTCACAATATATTTTACCTAATGTTTCCAAACATGTATTATTATAGTTACTTAATTTTGAGGACGGGTAATATTCCTGTACTTTCAATATTTCTTTACAACAATTATGTGACATTACATTACAGTCTGCACCACTATCTAACTTAAATTGTATTATTTTACCATTACAATCTTTAAATTTGACAGATTCATACCAACCATCTTCTCTACTTCTAATTTTATCCAACTTTACTTGTCCCATGTTTATAGACAACTGTTCTTTTTTCTCCATAGTGTCTTCTTCATGCTCACTCACACTCTTTATTACACTTTTCTTTCCACACCTGATAGCAAAATGTCCTAGTTTTCCACATTTCAAACATTTCTTGCCAAAAGCGGGACAATTCGAGAACTTATGATTATAACCACATCTTGTACATGCTACTATCCTTTTTTCTTGAGCTGTGTAGTTGCTTCTATTTTCTGTTGGTTTTGTGTATACTTTTTTCTTTGTTCTGTATTTACCATCCTTCTTATCATATATATTTTCTTCTTTTTTCCTGTATTGTATCTTTTGTATTTCTTGTTTACTTTCCATTTTCTTTAATTGTTCTCTTGCTGTTTCTGCTGCCTTGCATATTGCTACTGCTTTTTGGAATGTCAAGTCTTGTTCTCTTAATAATCTCTCCTTCAATCGGCGATCATATATTCCTGCGACTATTCTATCTCTTAACATTCTCTCTTTCAGTTCTCCAAAATTGCATTCTGAACTTAACCTTCTTAGTTCTGTTACATACTGATCAACAGATTCTTCTGGATGCTGATCCCTTTTATTAAACAAGTGTGTACTAATACTTTCATTACTTGCTGGGATGAAGTGTTTGTCAAAACAGGCTATCACCTCACTATAATTATTTTGTTGTTCGCTAGACAACTCAAATGTGTTGTATATTTCAATACATTCTTCACCTATGCAATGTAATAATAATGCAACTTGTACTTGCCCTGTGTTACCATTTGCACCTGACGCAATTCTATATATTTCAAACTGTTGCTTCCACCTTTTATATGATTCTGCCGTTAGGTTCACCAATGGTTTTGGGGTTTTTAATCCGTATACACCTTCGACCTGTGGCATCTTGGTGGGCACACGTTTTTATATTTTTCTTCTTCTTGTTATTTTGCAACTTTTCTACCATATATTTTGACTAATCCTGTCTAAAGCGCCATGTTATATATTGTGTTATGTTTATTTATGTCCGAGTTAAATGATAGTTAAACACAGGGTTCGTTCGGGATTACTTTATTGATGCGCCATCTTAATCTCTCTCATTAGGGATGTACCTGTACATTAGTGATGTCCTAGTCATGCTTAATTACAATCTACAACACCAATTTAGAGGGACACGACGTTTGTGCACAATTTGGACATATTATTGTTCTAATAATTTTCGCCGACATTTTATGGTTTTTGGTACTAACTATCACTAGCGATAAATAATTATTTCTTTGTTGGGCCAGTACTATAAATAATTTGCGGTAGGTATATTATTTATTATGTTCTCTGACTTACTGGACCAAAAAAATACACTATAAAAACCGTAATAAAAATTTGGGCTTGCCCTAGCTAGAGACTCTAGGCACGCCACTGGATTGTACATGGCCGATTGCGCCATTCAACCGATGAAGATCTTGTCTATGCAATAGAGTGCTAATGTTAGGCTCTACAGGACAGTAGGACATGTTGAAATTATTTCTCCTGTTATCGCTACAAAATTTAAGGAATGTAGTTTTATTTACTGATTCACCTTCTAGTAAGTATAAGAAATGTTATTTGAAGTCGCAAAGTATATTGTCAGGATTTGAAATAATAATTTAACCTAGTAATTTTAGGAATTTTTGCTCAAATTTTAATTACCTATACCGCCAATAATATTAAGCATGAAAGTATCACCAGATGATCGATAATAAATTATACTTGTAACTAATAGATGATAGATATAAGCAGTGATGGCCTCGAGGTTTAGGCGCGAGGTCGAGAATCTCGGCGGTCGCGGGTTCAAACCCCAGGCACACACCTCTGACTTTTCGAAGTTATGTGTGTAATCACAATGAATTATCACTTGCTTTAACGGTGAAGGAAAACATCGTCATAAAACCTGTACACCTAAAAGTTCTTAGGAATTTCTTGGGTGTGTAGTCCGCCAACCCGCACTAGGCCAGCGTGGTGGACTAAGGCCTAAACCCTCTCAGTTGTAGAGGAGGCCCATGCCCAGCAGTGGGACGTATATGGGCCGATGATGAACTAATAGATACGTGGATATTGTGTGTCAACTGTGTCTTTATAAAATAATAATTGTACAAAAAAAGATATATCTCGTCTCAATTCAAAATGAATCCGAAAAGTATCACAAAAATCGCCTTGCGCGACGTACACAAAACTTATGTCACTAGACTGATGTGGCGATATTTTTTACACCAAGTCATCTTTTAATCTCGGATAGTTACAAGTTTTTCTGACCTCATCTGCGCTTACATGTTCGATTGAAGCATCTATCACTCTGACATAAATCCATAATACTCACAGATTTCTGCTTGCTGCTTAACTTTACTTTCCACACCGTCTAGCTTATGATTCATAGCTACATTTAAAGATTTTCTCACATATTTTATCTCTATCTGTTGTATCAGACGATAATCAGCTTTAAAATTATTACAATTGAGTTGTGTTTTGCTTATTTAAAGATTAGTATTTGTTGTAGAATCGTCGTAGACACCGTTAAAGGTACTCGTATGTATCAACGTCAATAACTTGAGGTCAAGTGTGTTAACGAAGGCTTCAGTGCGGAATTGAATATTCATAAGACGGTACACCTAACATCCGTGAAATGGTTTTGTACTTCATATTTAAAGATTATGATTTAAACGAACAATTAAAGTCGCTTGCAATCAACTCTTTCATTCTTGTTCGGACTTTTCTTTAATCGCTTTTATTATTTTAATCGATTGTAGTTACTTTGTTCTTGATTTCGGTTTTGTTCTGAGGGAAATGCCGGCGAGGTTAAATTATTATGTCGTACTATGTCTATTAATAATTATAGTCGTTATGGCCTTATTTTTTAGACGTGGAGTAAACAATATGTGACTTATCACCTAGTTTGAACATAAATGAGTAGCAGTACATAGCATCTTATTCGTACATTTTTTTATAAATGATGTGTGCCAAATTTACTCCAAATGACTGAGAACTAAAATTAAAATTCACTTATCTCATCATCATGTAGACCTTTTCAGTGGTTGATAAGGACCATAACCCGCCGTAGATTAAAAAACATTTAAACAAAGTGCAAAGATAGAAATCACGTAATAAAATATTTTTTTTTATACAGACATGGAGGCAGAATAAAAACGATGTCAAGTCTGAGAAAAATACGGACGATTTTACGAGTGGCATTCATAAATAAAACTTCCATGTTATTTTTAAAATACAGACTCACTAAAGTGCTTCGTGGAGTCTCTGGACATGGTTTTAACTTTATGTGATAATTTATAACTATGAGTTTTTACAACAGTGGAAGGAAACAATTGTTGTGTGTGTTAGTGTATAAATAATATACTTTTATATCCTCGAAAGGAAACGGAGGTGTATTCCAATACTGGTGCAAACCCAATAATAATTTACCTGACATAAGAATTGAACTTGAATCGCATTAGAACTAAAATGCAGTCTTCTTATGCCATGAAAATAATATATTGAAATGCTCAATAAGTTTTCTATTATGTTGTGAGTAATAAACGATACTGCGGTAATCTGGCATGTTGCATAAAACTAGGCTATAATAATTATACAAGCGCAGAACGGATCATTGGTTGTTACATATTGAAATAATTTTACAACTGAAAATAATATGAAAAACGACACAACAAAGCGAAAGCTTGATCAGTACATTACCACAAATATTCAATATCTCAAAAGTGCCCAATAAAGTGTTACGAACAAATTGGTACAACAATCGCTGAATGGTAATAATGGTCTGTCGTAAATAAATCGAAAGCCCACTGCCGATAGCGTTGGAACATTTTAATGACACCTGATACACCAGCGCGATTACAATGCCAAGGATAATCGTAAATTTGTTCACGTTACCGACAATAGTATTGAGTGCTCCCCATTTCGTTAATTCTATATTCAACTTTTGTCTTCGCATTCTACAACGAACGAGGTGGCAACTCGTAAACTCACTTTATCGACGTTTGTCCAACATTGTTTCTCGTCCCGCGGGATTGCTTTTTGTGATTGATTCGAGTTCTTAATTCCTCAGATTATAACACTACGAAACTGTGTCAGTCAGTTTGTTTTATGTCTCTGTATTAAATTTGGATATAAAGTCGTCCTAATTTATTGTTCCGATCGTTCCGGATAAGGTACGTTTCTCCGAATCAAATTTATCATCGAGATTTACCACGGTCTTTATGGCTTTATTATATTTGAAGGGCATCGACACGGCTTTTAGATCTGACTCGAAGGGAGACGTTTACGAGTAAGTTTGTGCTTTTTACAAAAATAACTCCTAATCAAATCAGCCCGAAGCAAATGGATATGGGATGCCGACAAAACACATGTAACGCACCCGCTACTAATGAACCAACAGCGATATTGGCTTGATATTTTTTAAAGCTTCATAGATCTTTTTAAATTGAACTTTTTCTGTATGTGAATAGAGCACAAATTGTATTGTGCAGAATATGTTTCGTGATACAGAAAGTTTGAAGAGAGCGCGCTGTGGTACAAGCATTCCTCTCGCTTAGTTAATTAAGACATAGATTATCAAACGTTTTGGAGTAGTAAATAAAATTGTAATCTTTTACCGCATAGCATAGGCGTCTCAATAACACGGCCTTATCTCGACGCTGTAAGCCGAAACGTATAACGCTTCTTTGATCCCACACCTACGCACACCATTTAAATAGTAATACTTTACCAATATAATACTAATGCACTGTCAATTTTTAATGCATCTTCCGATAGCAACAAGAAAGCTTAAATATATAACACGGAATGTTTTATGTTTTTATGATGTTTAATTGTTGTTTTACTTAATGGATATTTGATGATAGCATCTTCTTTTACAGGTAAGCGGCCTCATTGATCAATGGAATAAGGTTCGTCTAATTTAGCACCTACTTTACCATAATTATATCTATGTCTTTTTTCATTTGTATCCTCATTTCTCGAAGCAATTTCGCCTAAAGTCCAGAAGATATAAGTCACGTCAAAACTTTCCTTTAAACATTGCTGGAAAACGCTGGAGCCAGTACAAACTGATTAAATACTTTAATCTTTATTTACTGGGACGTCTGTGCAGACAATTTTGTTTTGCGATTTATTGTCCAACTTTTAATGAGCCCCGATGAAGTTCAGACTTACTTGAAGGGATATTTTGCAACTGTCAACTATTTGAAGTAGACCTTGGATGAAATTCTTTCATTGCCCAAGTTTTTTTTTCATAAAATGCCAGGTCCCTTTTATTCGCGAAGATAAAGTCATAATTTTAATTAGCATTTATTAAAAATGTGAAACTTAGTTGATAAACTTTTACTCACGTATTGTGTATTTTTTATTTATCATTACACATTTATGTTAAGTAGTCATCCAATTTTAATAGTTCGGTAACGTGTTTCAAATATATTTGAAATATCCGTCATGTCTCAATCATTGAGCAGTTCGGGCGCAATTAAGCTACTTACAAAAATTTCCATTATAACAACACCCAGCATCATTACCTGTGACATGTTTCTTATGATTTCTTTTATTTTAATACCATCTATGCCTAATGGATCAAGTGTAGTTGCAACATCAATTTTCATCTCAATAAACAAGGTGTGATCTTTATTTTTATGGAGGTAAAGGTTATTTTATTTTGATTCTATGGTACGATGATGTTTGTCTGAGTAAAGTGAAGAAGTCATTTCGTCGTTGTCACTGATGGTTTTTCAAATATTGACCGCCGTGCGGCCATTATCTATGAGAGGGGCGACGTCAGTCCGCCATACGGATGATAAAGTCCGATACCCGTAGCTGTCCAAAAAGTCTGTTTGCTTTCACGTCTGTGTTTGTGTTCCGCTGATATTAAAAGGTGTGGGGTGTATTTTTAATTAAAGTGACCATCGGGGATAGTGTTGCACGTAATGGAAGCATTCGCAGTTTGCTTCAAAAGATTATCACTAATGGGTGTATTTACTTTGTTGCTTTTGTGGACATCAAATATTGTCTGTGACGTTAGTACTAATTGATTTTTTAAACGTTGAAATCTTACGAAATGTGAATCCTGTCGGACATAGAGTAATAGTACCATAGTTATTTTATATAAGCTAGGTTCAGTGCGGTAAAACAGAGCATCGCCTGGCCAAAATCACTGTGATTATTCCTCACAATTATGCTGGTCCGATTCAAAACAGGGCTGATCTCAAAAAGTGACACGCTGAATTGGGAGACTATGGCAGGAATAATCTTTTTGCGCGGTGATCGCTCCATACAATTACGAATACCAGCAGCCCTATTAAGTTGAGGTTGACCTATTAAAATATACTCAACAAAAATGTAAATATCATTCAAATAAACTGGATTAATATATTCATGCTTATCTAGTCTAATAAAACCTGGAAATACCTTCGTCGAACAATTATCTGTGATATAAGTGTGGAAACCAAACTAATAAAGATCGCTTTCTCCCCTCGAATCTTCCCATTAATTGTCCCGACTGCAGACCACTTAACACATTATCGAAATTAAAAAAAGGTAATCCCTCTCGTACAATAAATCAGGAAGTGTGTTGAAGTGAGTTTTTGTTTGTAGACAATGTTAGAGAACTGATTAAGACGATTTAGAATGGTTTCTTGATGCCCGAGAACATTACCACTGGGTGATCTTTGTACGAGATTTGAAATTGTCTTTTTCCATCATCAATTAAGTTTTTTTTTACATTACTACCATGTATTAGGAACTTTTGATTGTAAAATTCGAAGTGACTTTATAAATTCATGATGAAATCAACATTAGGTATAAAAGGTTACGTAGTAAGCAATATTATATTTTATTACCTATTTCATATCAAGTTGATCAAGTCAATATAAAACTCAACTATAATTAATTAGGACTGATCGATTGTAAGCTTATTTTGATTGGACATTTAAATAGCGAAGAAAGCAAAATAAAAAATAAATCACTAGTTTTGATACATATAAATTTTTCAAGTATTTTGAAGCCTAAAATTTTACAATAAGCTTTTAATGAAGCAGGCGGTCCACCCAGTCGTTTAATAACTCAGGACCACGAAGCACAATTTATACAGCAAGCTGTGTGAAAAAAAAAGTCCTTGAATTATACCGGTCGATCGATTGTAAAGAAATTGTGTTAAAGTACAAGAGACACATGTCACAATAGTTAAACCTGGAATCCAAGGAACGGAGGAAGCTGAAATAAAAACTATATGAACAGCATAACCGTAACAAGAAAATCACATGTGTTGAGAGCACGGTGATTAGTTACGAGACATCCGCGTGGAGGAACGATTCTCAGTTTATATTTCACCACTTTAATTGGTAACAAATGTGGATGATGCATTTCATAGCGTTCATTTTAGAAATTTATTTTGACATTTTTAATATTTAGAAGACGTGTTTGAAATGTTTGCTGAGAGTTCAAAGATTAACGAGGCTGTATTTGTGGATGACATAAGTCTGTTTGCGGGTAGTGTTTTGATAGCTCAACATTCCAAGCAAATTAACAAATTGCAAATTATGTTGGGTAATTGGAGATGTTTAGTATCATCTTCTTGGATGTTACAACAATATTTGCGATGTTGCTAGGCCTACACTGTACATTTACATTTAAGAAAATTCGCATAATGTTAATGCAAAAGATGTTAGTAGTCTTCAGTTGCCGTAGTGTTTATAAAATCAAAGAATTCGTTACGACATTCTAGAAACATAGAAACTATTATATTTTGTAATACGTTTTCACATTTTTTATTTTCATAATTTTTGTTCATGCTAATTCTTAACAAATGTTTTTTTTTTTCGTTTTGCTTTATGTTAGCATAATTTTTCTGTTCATAGAACGGAAAAAACAATTCAGTAAAAGGTATTCAGATGCATCATCAACTATAAACAGTTTTTACCGTCTATAAAATTCCTATCATCTCCATAAAACCTGCGAATTTAATTAAAGGAATAATTGTTCAATAAATAAAACAACAGCACGTTAATCTTGAGCTATAAGCAAACATCCAAGATGCTATCTCAAATCATCGGCAGTATCTATACGTGGAATCGTTTACACAATGCGTTTAATTACACCGCCCCGGCGTGCAATTCCAATGATCAGATTTCTTATGTGTTAAATTAAACTTTGATTTATGTCTGTATGAGTGGGTGTGGTACTGTTGATTTGTAATTTGAATAAAGGTATTGTTGGCGCATCAATTAATGTTTGTGAGTACATCTTCTTAACCTTTGCTTGGGTGCTTATTTCGCTATTCTATACGGCTTTTTAAGAATACTTATCTCACATACCATTAAGTAGTGAAATAATTATTTCTTATATTCTTATTTCTTATAGACTGCCTCGTGGTCTCGCGGCACAAGTATGTGCCGTGCGATCTAGAGGTCCTGGGTTCGATTCCCGGGTCGGGCAAAATGTTATTGGGTTTTTCCATTAGGAAATTTTCACTAGCAGCACGGAGTCTGCAATTGTGCCCGAAAAACGACAATAGGCTCGCACCCTATTACGTGGGACTGATACAAAACCTGACGAAATGTGGGTGCAGAATTGCACCTCTGCCTACCCCTTCGGAAAATACAGGCGTGATCCTATGTATGTATGTAATTATTTCTTATTCTCTTGGACTTTTTAAGCATTGAGTTAATGTACTGAGTGAGGAAAGAGGGGAGTGTTTTGCCACTTGATGCTAGTTTTAGTCGGCGCTGTGAATACATATACCGTGAGCTGACTTTAAAAATTATTCGCTATTAACTCTGTAAAAAAAATTACCATTTTGATATAAAAAACAATAGTGTCAAAACCTAAATTGCAAAGTTATTATTCAACTTTTGTTACCTAAATGTACCAAATTATAAATACTTGGACCAAAGAATTCAAGCAACACGCTTAAAACGAAAAAGCTAAGTCGCGGGTTGAACCACGCTGACGCTTTAAAAAAATAGATTAAAAAGCCAGCCAGTCTTAACGTTGAGAGCGGTAAAGACCGCGCCGACTTGACAGGATTAATTTGAAAAGTGCATCCCGCTCGCTGGAAATCCCCGACACTGTATAAAATTATGTAACTAAAGCGTCTTGTATAGGAAATGAAGTGGTTTGAGAGTTGCGCTAAAACGTGAAAGAGTTTTACGAGGGAATTTGTTATTGTCAAAAATATCGACAGAAATGACAAAGGGAATTGTTTGTAAGCAAGTGAAAATTGAATGTGTACTAAATCAACGCTCACATTTACTGATTAAATTCTTGATTAATTTAAGGATCGAAGACTTTACTCTGTATGAACATCGGAGCTAAGGCAATGATAGTAAAACCAAACTATGCAGATTGTTATGACTGGACTCTAAAAACATCTCTAGATGTGTTGTTTTCCTTTGTAAAGTAATGGCATTGGCAACTCCTTAGATATTTTTATTGTAGATATTTTTTTGTTCTATTTTTATTGTACGGATTGCCACAACTTGTAACACATTTTCGATAAATTCCTGCAAACAAAGGCCACTGCGACACAAGCTTAGCTTAGTGCAGGGCCCATGTATAATCTGCTTGTTCTTAATTTTACACTTGTAGCTAATACTTAAATTTGTAAATGGTGTAATCTGTTTTTAATAAATAAATTATTATTATTATTATTTTTGACGTTAATAGACGGCGGCTATAACATCCTACACACAAAAAAAGTTAGTCTGTTTTATATCGAGTGATGATAAATTATTTAAAAGAAAATAAATAAATTACAAGTCTTGTTACTGACCATATTCACAAACCAAAAAGACATCTGCACGCAGCTTCATATTAAAAAGACTAATAACATCTCATTACCAAGGCAGAGCGGCGATAGCAAGAAAAATATGAACAAAATCAGCCAATAACTGAAAACACACAGAGCAAAGTAACTGTCCGCTCCTGTGTACAATGTGCAGCTTTTATAAAATGTATTATTTATTTTTCATAAAATGATTAACACACTCACTGTATTGCAAGTAGCCAGCACTGGCGTGTAACTGACGCGACTTGTGTTTGTGTCGGGCTATGAAATAGTCTTACTGATTTTATACTGGCATGCAAAAACCAGCAGCAGTGATGGCCTCGAGGCTTAGGCGCGCGTTCGAGAGTTTCGGCGGTCGCAGGTTCAAACCCCAGGCACACACCTCTAACTTTTCGAAGTTATGTGTGTATTCGCAATGAATTATCACTTGCTTTAACGGTGAAGGAAAACATCGTGATAAAACCTGCACACCTAAAAGTTCTTAGGAATTCCTTAGATGTGTAGTCCGCCAACCCGCACTAGGCCAGCGTGGTGGACTAAGGCCTAAACCCTCTCAGTTGTAGAGGAGGCCCTTGCCCAGCAGTGGGACGTATTTGGGCTGACGACGATGCAAAAACCACTGTCTTCTGATGGTAATTAGAGGATGGTCTTAATATATAGCTGGCGAGAAACGATTACGAATAACTTTGACTAATCGACATAATTATTAATATTCATATTGTAAAAAATAGTCCGCCAACCCGCACTAGGCCAGCGTGGTGGACTAAGGCCTAAACCCTCTCAGTTGTAGAGGAGGCCCGTGCCCAGCAGTGTGACGTATTTGGGCTGATGACGATATTGTAAAACGGTAATCAACTTGATAAATATAATAGTAGTACCTAGTATAAATAGTTTTTAATACGTTTACTGTATCAGCTTTTTTTTTCTATCTTTCGTCTGGTCTCAAATGCATTGAAATTAAAGTTATGTATAAATGGGCTACTAAATGATACGTAGACATAGTTATTAATATACAAAGAAACATAAACTAGGTTTATAAAAATATGATTCTGCGCCTTTTTTTTCACGTAGAAATTCAGTAAAATTTAATATGAAAAAAATCTAAAGTGAATCGTTATTAAAAAATCGTAACACATCATTTGCCTTGCAACATAAAAAGGACACCCTTTTACGGTTAAATCAATTGTTACGCTCGAGATTTAAAGCTTAGAAGCAAATTTGACATTTTTTTGACAGATATCCTCTGATTTAATAATGCTCTTTAACTTACCTAATTTCAATTTGTGTGACGACTTTCTTAATCCTTAAAAGAATCATAAACAAAGTTAAAATTAGTTGTAAAACATTAAAAACTTCGACAAACAACAATAAACGCGAATTAATGAAGCATCGCAATAGTTTTAACATAAAAACAACTCATCTTGTTTCATAAATTTTAATAGTCTAGTCTTATCTCGTTAAAAACACATGAATTATGGTTTTATGGTATAATACATGTCATTATATTAAATTTTTTCGACCACATTGTTTGCAAATTTAGTGGCCACATACGAACAGCCCTCCACAACCCATCAGAGTTTCTGTTGTGCTGCATTCTTAAGTGTTGGCAGTGCATCGGAACGGGTTTATGGCAATACTGAGGATCTCGTACAGGCATTCATAACAGTTTTTGTCACCTGTCGCCTGTTCGCCCGGTATTATGTTCATAATGGCGCGATGCTTTGTGTGATTTAAAACTAGGGTTTTATAAGATCCCGTGTGTTGATAAAGTCGAGAAATGTTGATTGAACGCCGCGCAGAGTCCTTTGTCCTATCGTGGTATATTTTTAAGCGAGCTTTGTGCATTCATTTTTATATTTTTATTTAATGATATCGAAATTGCTCAGGCTGCCTTTTAGTGTTATTCTTTTAAGCATTTTTATGTGAGTAAGAAGTATAACCGAAGTGAAGTAAAAAATATATATATATTAAAAAAATAGGTTCATTACATCCAAATTCTAAAATAAAAACTTTCTTAGAAACTGCTTTGAAATTCGTGGCATGGTAGCTCCATAATCAGAATGGATTAATTGATGAAGCGTGTGTGAAGAAGTTTTAACAAAATAGCTCACACAATGTGTGTAGTAAACTTCACTGGATGGACTTTGACAAATCGTTTGATATCCCATCCATCAAAATCGAGAAATCCATTTAAATTTTCAAAGTAACATGGATGATGAAAAGTGTTGTTTTGGTGTTTACGCTCTTTTACGGAAATGATATTTATTTATTTAATATGCTTTATTGTGCACCACATATATAAGTAAAAATTAAATTAAAGCTACCTTCTATACTATTGTGCCACAAAGGGCCGGGCGGTCTTATCGCTATTTGCGTTCTCTTCCAGACTACCCAGAGAAAAAAAATATATAAAAAAAAGTATATAAAAGGGATGGTCGTGGAAATTACCAAAATAAATACATATGTATAAATATATTTTTTTTATTAAAATGATAATCATTATATTAAACATTGTTGGCTAAATTGGACGGTTTATCCTTCTGTGAAGAACAAAAATCTTGCATGTTAGCTTTCATCATAACAATTGTGTATTAAAGTTTTAAGCGAAATAGGTACAGACATACTCGGCGTGAGAGACGTAGTCATAATTTAATGCTCTTTTTACGATCTTAAACTTCATTAATTTTTTGTAATCTCTTATAGTTAACAAAATCAGATCAACATTGAACTTGACTTGTAATTCACTCACATGTCAACCTATTGACCCGATCTAGAAACGTCAGAACTTTAATTATTCGTAACAACATAATCATCCAAGTCGTGAGCATTCATTGAACATACGTATTAATGTTGCGCGACCATTTTAATTGGACACTCGAGTTTAAGCCCCACTTAATTCATCATGGACATCATCAAGTATCTTCCGAATACGGTCGTGAAACAGTCAGATTATTATGTTACCCTCTCTACAAGATACTAGTTTACTTGTCCGAACCACCCGCTGAGAGCGACGTGAGCGTCCGTACACTCAACCGCGCAAGTAACGCTATCAATCTCTGAAATAGCTTCGATATTCACATTAACATTCACTTTATAATGTTTTAAACACACTTCAGCGGTGGGTTGTACACCCCATGCCGTTTCATTACAATCCTTAGCATCGTTTATCATACTTTACATTGCCATAATTTATTCATAAAGGCGATCTTGTTTTATTCCAAGATTACGTTTCATGGTGTTCTCAAATTTCTCAATACGTGACACGATTCAGTTGTATAAAGCCGTTTGGTTGATTCATTGTAGCTTTTATTACGAACAGAAATATTTTACACGTCGCCAAGTGTTGGGGTAAGTTGAGACGATGCCATATTTATGTTACGACCGATCGGCACTGTCTTTATCATAAATGTTTGGTATTATTATTTTCATATCCACCACCGCTATAACAGATCTTATAACAAGCACTTAATTTTATTGACGTTTATTGTTTTATATTTTAATTTCTCTTTATTTTTGATCATTAATTTTGGTTCAAATTATACAACCTACACGATAAAACTTAATAAAATAATAAAAATTTAAGTATTTTAAAAAACCATTCCCGTTGCATTTATTCCCCCAATAAAATTGTAATTGTTGGTCATATTCGCTGCAAAAGTTGAATAATTAAAACTAAATGGCATTTATATAGGAAGGTACCATCAATTGAATACACTTGCGTTTAAAAACACATTTGCATGAATCAGTAGTTTTATCTATTTGTATTACTTGATTGAGTCGTTAACAATAATTAGAATTGAAGCCCATTTTGCTTATGTTATCTTAATTCCCATTATGAGCAATATACATAAATGCAAACGATTTTTAATCGTAATTACAGCTCAATCATTAGCAATAACTGACAAAGCCTGAACAAAATAATAAATAAATATAGAAACGTGAATTACCAAAGACCATTTATCCAAATCAAAATCGTATTCAAATCGAGTTAGCCGCATAGATCTCTCTGTCTCTGGGTCATTAGCGTGTTCCGAATGATTAATTGTTATTAACGCATTCGTTTCATAAACGATCACTTTAACATTAATGTCTTGTAAAATTAGATTTGAACACCTCATTTTAATACACAGATTAATGCGCTCGTTAATTTTACTTACAAGCGTGCGAAAGAAGTTGTAAAAGGATGGAGGCCGCTTTGGTTTAGTAATGAAGATGTTTTTAAGTTTTTTTTGCAACGTCTTGATGTTGCTTTCCGTGTGGCAGAGTTGTTAGATTAGCATGTTTTTATTTATGTCTAGTAAAAAACGCCTTAGGCTCCTTGATAGTTTATTGACTTATCAGATACCATGTTATCATTATGTCGTCATAATATGTCGTAATAATATTTATCATCATCAAATCATATACGTCCTACTCTGAGCACGGGCAACCTATACAGCTTTAGGAGCCTTAGGCCAGTGGCACATTGCGGTTTTGCGGAATACACACCTTTTTTTTAAGAAATTCCCATGAACTTTTATCTATGCAGGTTTCCTTTGGATATTCTTCTTAGCCCATATACTCGTATGTACGAGTATGTACATTGTACACATGACTTCGAAAAGTCAGAGCGGTGTGTCTGGTTTTTGAACCCGCGACCGCCAAGATTCTAGATCGCGTGCTATACCTACCATACAAAATATATTTCTATATATTTAATATAGCTCCACATTTGTAATATAGACTTTTGCTCCAAATTCTTCCCCTTCACTTTCGTTATTTGCATTATTATTTCGACCACAGCCCGATATTATACAGCGTATTATGTATTCTGACGTTTATTTTATTTACGTCATACGTACTGCGCATTATCATAGTATTATAATAAGTTCGGTCCCTGGTCACATGGAGCATAAACGAAAGTAACTCGCGTAGAAAATTATTCTCTCTACCTATCTTGTTTTGTGGACTGTAAAATCCTCTGTGTCTAGATTATTAGAACTGTCGTTTATATTCATGAGATTATATAAATATATTTGCAAATTTCGCTTCTTTGGGTCACTCGTAAAGAAAATAAAGCCTTCACTTACATTTTTTTGCATGCCTGCGTCCTCAATCTCG
The DNA here is from genome assembly GCA_907164795.1 of Hemaris fuciformis. Taxonomy (NCBI): domain Eukaryota; kingdom Metazoa; phylum Arthropoda; class Insecta; order Lepidoptera; family Sphingidae; genus Hemaris; species Hemaris fuciformis. The sequence continues at coordinate 11,235,646 of OU015450.1, read as the reverse complement.
TATTTGTCTTGATGATGCGATCTAGAGATCTTTGTTTCGTTTCCTAGATCGAACAGTCTTGTAGGATCTTTTTGTTGCTATACATATTGTATATACATATATATAATATTTATATATCTATGACTTTGTCTAGAATTAATAACAGAATCTACAAATGCAGTTTCTAATTGCGGTATTGAAAATTTTAAAACATTTTTGATATTCGTAATATCTTGTATTTTTTTGGTGATCAGTAAAATATAGAGAAAATTATATTAATACGACGTTGATAAATTATTATCTACGTCGTTATAGCCCAAACAATCTGTTCGAAAATCAGAAGAACATTTAAGAAATGTTATTTGACTTGTGATGTATTTTCATTAGCCCCATTTCAAAGATTCACAAATGGAATTCCATTACATATCTCGAAGATTAACCGTATACAAATACTTCATTTTGTGGAATTTTCGTAATACCACCGTTAGTAGAAGCCATATGTCATTGAATAATTTATGCATAATCACGATTGCTATACCTAATTTCGTATGTCATTCCTATAGATTTATTAGCCAATTACAACCAATCAATGGGAATTGATTTTCCATCGCTCTGATGTTTTAGGTGTAAAATTACATTGGTCATATCTTTATGTTTTTTATTATTGACATCATTTAACGCATGTCGGCGTTATATTAACATGTTAATGTGTTTCGACATCATAAATTTAAGTTTGTGTATCGGTCCATGTTTTTTCAATGTGGAATTTGGATTCAATGCAATCAGTCCATTTGATTCTAAATTTATGTTCGTTTATATCTTATGTGTTTTCTTACAATGTTCTTTTACAATGATTTATATTTTATATTATTTTTTGTTCTGCTTTCCTTTAAATCGTTTCGTTTTAAATTTATTTAAATAAATGTATTATGACTTATTTGAGTGCTTCAAACGTCCTATGGAAAATGTGTCGTGCAATTGAGATGTCGTATTTGATTCTCATTTCGAGTAAAGTATTTTTCTTTTTTTCTTTTACAAATTCTGAGCAATAACATAGGGCTAAGCTTAAATTAAAATTTAGAAGAAAAAAGTTACCTTATAGTTTGCTTATGGTGACTAGAAACAATAGATTTACGAGAAGCCATGTTCTAGCAGACGTAGGGTTGAGGGACCACCTACAAAGTCGCCGGACGACCTAATAAAGATTGCAGGACATCGACGGAGGCAGTTCGCTTTTGTCGCGTATTGAGCATACTGCTTAAATAAATGACGATATAAAATCGTAACTGTATTCACGACCATTGTTAACCAAACCAATGGAAAATTATATTTCTATAGTAGGTAATCATAGACATACTTTTACAGAATCACAGAAAGATATAGTAGATAGTTGTTTTTAAACCCACACATCGCCACTATTACGCTACTAAACGTCTTTAATATCAAAACTCGATAGAATTTTGCTTGATCGATTCCTGAATCCAGAAACTCTCGATAGCTCCTTATGCCACAGGACCATCAAGGCAATCTAATAAAATCGCCTAAAACAAAACTTCGTCTCAATTCTAAACTAATTTAAATTGAATGTGTTAATCACGTAAACTCTCCGTCCGTTTAATCCCAAAATTTTCACTCTAACTCTCAATACAAAACTCGTCCAAAATTATGGCATTGTGGGAAAAGTTGAAAACTATTCGATATATTAAACTTCTGAACTCTAAAGGATTGTTTGATTGAGATATTTGTATGCACCCAAAAATATCACAGAACAAAGCTACCGCCTTGATTCTACGAAGGACTTAAGTAGGTATAGGGTTGTTGCTAATATTAAGTCTGTGAATATTTATATCAAATATTTTGGGAGGAAGCTGCGTCATAGTTCTAATTTTGTTATTCTCATTTGTCAGTCTATTGGTTGTTACAACTGTCTTGAAAATATCACCTAGATTGTAATAGAAGCCAGGGATTTATTGGAGATCTAAGGTAAAATTTTCATTGCTTTCACGTTTTAACATACATACGAGTACATAACTTCTTGACTGTATTCTCCGAAGGGTAGGCAGAGGGGCACTCACATTTCGTCAGGTATGTATTAGTGCCACGTAATTGAGGGGCAGCGAATTTCCGTTTTTCAATGCGTTCTAGACCTAAAGATATTGTCCCTTTATTGTCCAGTCTTAATATATTTATGATACAATAAAAAATAGAACTATAGAGTACGGCTATTCTATTTGATATAGGAGGAAATCAGATAAAATAACCGTCGAATCTTATGCTTACAAAAACACAATTTCAAATGCAAACGTATTTAAATAAACTACATCCTCAACCGCCGGCCCTGACTAACAGCCAACAATTTGTCGGCCTCGTTGGCTTGATATCTAAATTAGTATGGAGACAGGCCTATCCTTTTTTTACTTAGCCCCCTTCGGAATACTGACGTCTCAATTAATGTAGGGTAATTTCAAAGATCCGAATCGTTGACGAGTCATTTGGTCGCGAAATGGCGGTGCTCAGCGGCGCGGCAATTTTCGTGTATAAAGTTTATTATTAAATTCGTTACCGAGTATCCATTTTTGTTCTCTTTGCTTTTCAGTGATTTATTTTGCAGCTTCAGTCTCCATCATTTAGTGATGTGTGTTTGATTGTTTCTTTATATTTGCTTGTAATGCTGAAAGGAAACGCTTATTGCGCATTCATTTATAAAACTTCATGATTATGATTGACATGATGGATGGGAGACTTAGTAAAATACGTCCATTGATACAGATTCTAACAAGTCAATCTAGAAGTCTTTAGGGGACGCCTTATTGCAGCTGTGGACGTCCACCTCTAATACGTTATTAGAGGTCATAATAATAATGATGAATAGTGCTTAAATAAATGAATGTTCTAAATATTCCATTTAAGTCAAATATTTTAGTTGTTGAAATCACTTTACATCTGTATTTTATGATCGCAATAAACGATTAATCGCTTTTTAATATGTTTTTAATTGTAGAATTTGGTTATGCAAATAATATAAATGGAGCTTGTCTAATCGCTGAATTTATAGCTTGTATATGGTTATTTGGAGTAGTGATGGCCTCGAGTTTTAGGCACGCGGTCGAGAATCTCGATGATCGCAGGTTCGAACCCCACGCACACCTCTAACTTTTCAAAGTTATGTGTGTACTCGTATGCACAAACAATTATCACGTACTTTAAAGGTGAAGGAAAACATCGTGATGAAACCTGCACAACTAAAAGTTCTTAGACTAGGCCAGAGTGGTGGACTAAGGCCGAAACCCTCTCAGTTGTAGAGGACGTCCGTACCTAGCAGTGGGACGTATATGGGCTGAAGATGATGATGATATGCTAATTTCGATCTAGTTTTTTAACCCGCATGGACAAAAACATGCAGTCACATCCTTAAGTGTACAATGTAATTAGACGAGAGAAAAAACGAAATCCGCTTTAAAAATATACTTTGTCAAAAATAAATGCAAAATAATACAATTTGGCACGGCGTTTCCTCCGCGCTGGGCGAGTATTGTTAAATCCTTTGGCTTTCGCTCTAGCCGTCTGAACGCAGTGTATTTATTTTTGTGTCTAATTTAAATAAGACAGGATTTTAACTTCTTTTGTGACTTTGTCGGTGTCCGTAAACAAATTAACTTGCGACGAAAAGGGGATATTTTGTTCGAGGGTATGATAATTAACGTTCTGTAAAGGATTACTACAAAGGAATAAAAAATGTCGAGGGCTTTATGTCTCTTTACCGGTGCAGTTAAGGCGTGCTGTAGTTTTCATACGTTTATTTATGTAAAATAGCCAGTGGTATGAGTTGAAAAAGATGAGAAGAAACGGTTTTAAAACATCTTTATAAAACTGATACGAGTGATATAATATTGATCAGTGATTCTACTTACACATACCCTCATAAATGTGTTGATGTATTTTAAAGGATTATAGCACCTATAGCACCTAATAAAAAAATACAAACTTACAAAACCAATAACCTTGAAGGCAATAAAGGGAACTTATAAAGTTGAATAAGCCACGACCATGAACGCCTAGCGGAACCTGCCGATTAACAAATTCTCTACTTTTTAGAACTCTAATTGCTGTGCAATGGATACTTATTAGCATTTTATTAAAAAAATTAAAGTAGCGAAATAAGAAGTATAATAAATATTGTGATTTTCTTTCAAAGTACTATCACGGGATATTTCAATAATTATTAGGTACGCTCTTAAATGATAAAGCATTCTGAGGATAGCTACAAGCAACCGTGTTCTTCACAAAGAACTTCTGAATGGAGTAAACTGGAGAAATACCCCTAAGATCTTCCTAAAAAAAGTTCCATATTCCAATACGGCATTTCATAGAAAAAAAATCTGATACAATAAAGCTTTTTTTCTTGATATAGTAAACATGTAAAGAAACTGGAAGTAAGAAATGTTCTCGTAAGACTCATAGATGAACGAGAAGCATTAGTACCTAACTATTGCGGCCAAAGAACATTTAGTACGGTTAATATAGCATAATATCAATCCTATAAAATATTTAAATCAAAAGGATTTATGCTCTAAAATTTGAAGAAAACTATAATTTGAGCATTGATGAATTGTGTACCTAAAAATGAACCTGTTTAGTTAAGCCACTGCTGAATTCAAAGCAAATTGGGTACAAAACAATGTATAGATTAAACGAATCAGATATCTGCAATAGAATGGTGTCTAATCGATTTTATCACGGTCAAAATCACAAAACAACCATTACAGGTTTCATTATTTCATACAATGACGGTAGCTGATTTTTAATAAAGTATTGTTATACATCAATGTTGATAACATTTTATATTGATTTGTTTGGAAATTTAATATCACAATTACATAAACGAAATGCAAATATTTCTACATAATTTATTCCAACAGACAACACTATTGACAAATAATTATAAAGTGCGGATCATCATGCACTTCATTGAGAATACAGCGTGAAATTGCATTAATGGTTACAACTGCATAATAGTCTCAAAGACAATTTCTAATATGAAAATGCCAACTAAGATTTTGGCTTAAAACTATCCAACTTCCTCGACTGCCTCGTGGTCTCGCGGTACAAGTATGTGCCGTGGGATCTAGAGGTCCTGGGTTCGATTCCCGGGTCGGGCAAAAAGTGTTATTGGGTTTTTCCATTAGGAAATTCTCAGTAACAGCACGGAGTCTGGAAATGTGTCCGAAAAACGGCAATAGGCTCGCCCCCTATTACGTGGGACTGATACATACCTGGCGAAATGTGGGTGCAGAAATGCACCTCTGCCTACCCCTTCGGGGAATACAGGCGTGAGTTTATGCATGTATGTACTATCCAACTTTTTAAACCTTGACTTGCCTCGTCAAGTCAGAAGAAAGCCAAGGATAAAATTGGATATGTAACGTTAATTAGTGTAATGATGAGCCAGTTTAGAGCCTCTAAGCATTAAAGCGTATTCGGTGTGAATGTATCCAAAATAAAAAACGAACAATCCATCATAATAGTGCCAGGCAATTACTGTTAGAAGCGGTTAATGACTGGCGTCCGTTTATTAATCTACACCAAACTTGTTTTCAAGCCACGGGACTAAGTTTTTGATAATGATCTTGTTTTTAATAATTACTCAATTATTCTTCCCACAATCTTGATTAGATGTATTTGTATGTAATTTTTTATGGGTCTATTTAAGGACTGTATTGGACAACTATTTTTATGTAATGCTTTAAAGTATAAGAGATGGATGTTTATGCTGGGTCTTTTTCGTATTATTGGTTGACGAATATACGCTCACTCTACGTCTTCATCATAAATCCTAAGTCTTATTACTTCTTATTTACTGTCTGAAGACCATAGTTAGGAATATTTGCTGCTGAACCACTTACTGTCTATTGTATTCCCAGTCTCCCATCTCTTGTCTTTTATGTATTCAAATTATTCGCAATGGTTGCATTAATGATAGGGAAAGCAGCAGTAAATGAAGGATTCCCGTCCTTTTGATTATCTGAATGATAGTATCAATAAATCTAAAAAATTAGACTTTTCCATATTAACTGCTACTAAGACAGACTAACAAGTCGTTATGGCCTCGAGGTTTGGGCACGCGGTCGAGAATCTCGACGGTCGCGGGTTCAAACCCCAGGCACCACCTCTGACTTTTCCAAGTTATGTGTGTACTCGTATTCACAAACAATTATCACGTACTTTAACGGTGAAGGAAAACATCGTGATGGAACCTGCACACGTAAAAAAGTTTTTAGGAATTTCTTAGGTGTGTAGTCCACCAACCCGCATTAGGCCAGCGTGGTGGACTAAGGCCTAAACCCTCTGAGTTAAAGAGGAGTCCCGTGCCCAGCAGTGGGACGTATATGGGCTGATGATGAAGACAGACTGGTTGTAATCACAAAGCTGTCGATCCCCAACACTCGAATCATTCTGTCATGAAAACGTATGAAGACCGTAAATTTAAAATCGACATTTTCCCAACAATCTCCCATGTTTTTAATTTAACAATTTACTTTGTTAGTTGTGTGGAATTTACGTGTTCTCGTCGTGTATCAAGCAAGTTGTTCGTGGGAAAATTGTATTTAATCTTTTTCCATTTTTATTCGCCCCCATTTTATCCGTCGCTTTGTTTACGGCACAAGTTGGTTGCCGGCCAAAAATTCATATGCACTGTATGCGCTTTTATTATGCGAATAGTTTTTATTATAATGGCGTTATACTATAACATAGGGGCTTAGTTGATTTTAAAATTCTATTTTTTGTCCCATTTTTGTTAGGAGCTATTAAAGTTTAAAGTCTGGCAGTTTATTCTCAATAAATCATTGTTAATTGTCTTAATCCTTACAGCAATCCACCTATCCGTTTCGAAATATATTAAAGATAAATTATATATCTGACAGTTGTCTTTACATATCAAAAGTACAGATTCCGTTTAAATATTGGCGCTTATTCTAATTATGGTTCATTTTTAATTGAATTTTGACTCTACATATTTTATTTTATATGTGACATAATATAACAACCACAAAAATATATAAATCTAGGTGTCACAATAAAAAGCAAAATTAAATACACCCAACAGTCACATACATAGTTCTGACCCCACATTAAGATACGAGTCTTGTGTCGTGGGTATCAGAAACTACGAGAGACTTTTCGGTCTCACAAACACCCAGACCCGAAACAAATATTTGTGGATCACATAAACATTTGTCCCGGTGCGGGGATCGAACCCGCGGCCTCTCGTTTCGCAAGCTGGTGTCTAGCCAACTGCGGCACGGGGCTGTCAAAAATTGTATAATAACTTGCTATCCCACGATAAAGAATTCTCAAATACTTGCATACTAAATGACATTATCGAAAAACTCAAATAGATTCTAACAAAACAAACAATGAGATTAAGAACATCTGACAATATAATTATGCAGTGAATTAATTAAGTAAACGTTGATTCAATTCAAAATAATTACATTGTTATTCGTTGCTTTTGTAAATCCAACAATGTTATTAGTGAGGTACAAAGTATAATTATAATACAAATTAATTCATAATATATTAACTTTTTTGAGAGACGTCGCGTACGTTGCATTCTAAGTAGAAAGTGGATGTCATTCTTAGGAAAAACTTTTATTACTATTTGTTCTCGAATGTACATTTTTGTGTATTTCAAGTATTTTTTTTTGTACTTCAACTTCAGCTCAATTTGTTTGTTATTGTAACATATATAAGGCTCCAAGATCTATATTGATCTTTAAATAATGTTTCATGACGCTGAGACAACATTTTTTTTGATCTATACTAATTTTTGTTTTGGTGATAAATGTTTGTGGTATTAAAGTTTCTTTTAGTTTTAAAAATTGATACAATATAATTATTTTTTTCCTTCTAAAATAGTTACAAACGTATATTTCCTTCAGTCAGTTAGCCTTGCTTTTTATCTCCGCTTCATCATCATCAATAATTATTTATTAGCATTTTTGAATTATAGTCGACCTATGGTCTTACTATATTTTTTCTTTTTTAGGAGTAAGTTCTTATCTTCTCATAATTATGGCACCTTTTGGTATCGGTTTGACCTTTAGCGTATTTAAAAAAACTGTATATTCATAATGCGATCTTTTTAAACCCTCTGGGGCTAGTAGGAATAATTTTCGATCGAGATATCGAATCGAGTACCGACAGTAGCAAGTTAATAAATATTAATAGCTCCCTTGCCCATGTACAAATGTTTCCTGCTACTGTTAGAGAAATTACCGATGCCCAAACGCATTTAATTCATAAAAACATGATTAACATATAACAAGGTCTTACTATATTTTTTCTTTTTTAGGAGTAAGTTCTTATCTTCTCATAATTATGGCACCTTTTGGTATCGGTTTGACCTTTAGCGTATTTAAAAAAACTGTATATTCATAATGCGATCTTTTTAAACCCTCTGGGGCTAGTAGGAATAATTTTCGATCGAGATATCGAATCGAGTACCGACAGTAGCAAGTTAATAAATATTAATAGCTCCCTTGCCCATGTACAAATGTTTCCTGCTACTGTTAGAGAAATTACCGATGCCCAAACGCATTTAATTCATAAAAACATGATTAACATATAACAAGCTGCGTTGAGCCCACGTCTAAATACTGGTTGCCTTTGAAGCAATCGGTGTTCAAATGTCACAATTACTTGAATTTCCTCGTATATTATGGACTCTTGTAACAAATTTTGTTACATGATTTAATGCTTCTATGAATTGGGATATGTTTTGGATGTTAGTAATATTGTCAATGTTTTTTTTTTTAGTAGTACTGCTTCTATTTTTTTATTGTTTAGTTTACTACGGTGACCTTGATGGTTGTTGCACTTATTATACTGGACTAATTCTTGAAGGTACGCGGTCGAAAATCTCGACGGTCGCAGGTTCAAACCCCAAGCACATACCTCTGGCTTTTCGAAAGTTATGTGTGTATTCACAAATAATTATCACGTACTTTAACGGTGACGGAAAACATCGTGATGAAACCTGCACACCTAAAAGTTCTTAGGAAATTCTTAGGTGTGCAATCCGCCAACCCGCACTAGGCCAGCGTGGTGGACTAAGGCTTAAACCCTCTCAGTTGTAGAGGAGGCTCGTGCCCAGCAGTGGGACGTAAATGAGCTGATGATGAATGGATGAAATGAATGAAATTCTTGAAGAAAACTGGGAGACAATTTTTTGTATGATGCTTTCCTTTATTTACTTATTTACTATTAATACATAATTTGTAAAGGTGGACTTACTGCCTCAGGCGTTCTCTGACAGTTGAGCCTCAGATATTCATCATCATCAGCCCAAATACGTCCCACTGCTGGGCACGGGCCTCCTCTACAACTGAGAGGGTTTAGGCCTTAGTCCACCACGCTGGCCTAGTGCGGGTTGGCAGATATTAACTTCATGATTCAAATGATCCGTGAACTATATAGTCATAGCTTTCAAAATGAACTCTGTTCTCTGTTCTCAATGTGGCAAACACCATCTTGACAGTCAGACTCAGGGTCCGAACAGGGATCTCTCAAACAAACACTGCTTGACATTTAGAATTTTTTTTTTGCCCTTTGCCCCCACTCCAATTCCTATTAACTACGACCTCACCCGTCCAATCAAAAACATCTATGAATATCGAAATTATCAACCATCTGCCGCCCAAACGCTAATTTATCAAGCCCACACTTCAAATCCGCCATTTTGTTTGGTCTGTTTACAAGCCGCCGCGCGCCGCTGGCCCTCGTAATTATAACCTTGGCGGCTTGCATGTGTGTCGGCTTGGGGCCGCGCGAATGTCGGCTTTGAGTGCGCATACGCATGGCTTTGGTTTGTGTGCAGGCGAGGTATATAAGTGTTTGTCGAGTTTTTTGTATGGTTGTTTGATAATTACTATATATGTTACACCCGCGGGCGATCGGCCCTCTTTCATCCGTTATTGGGGTTCGTCGTAACAATGTGGTAAACTAAACAATTCTGAATTAATTGTTTTTTCTGCAAGTGTTACTTGAACCATGATTGTTTTAATATATTAATATATATTTTTTTAACTTCTGGGCGTCCAAACTTTTCTGGTTATAGTTTTATATCCACCAAAAAACACATACATAACCAGAAGTAAATAAACTGTTAAACTAATGTTTGGTATATTCAATAAATACCTTTTGGAATGGCATATTTATGTTGACTGATGGAGGCAAGGGTAATCGTCGGTGGCCATCTTTTATACCAATAGGTACCTACATGTCTATTATGCCATAAATTATGAATACTTACAATCGTCTATCATTATCTCTACCACTTAGTACGGAGACATAAAATAATTCAGCATTCTACATTAGTATGTAAATTAATTCGCCGCAGCGTCATGTACTGAACTCGTCGAACAAACCTTATCATACAATTATGATTTTTTATATGAAGATTGAAGACATCTTAATCGAAAAACCGCTGCGCACGCGCCGCCGGAGCGGCCAAACATCGCTCATTTATTGGTTAATCACCATTGTTGAGATTCGATTATCGATGTTCGATAAACTTTAGTGATGTGCTTATGTTTTTATATTACATCTCTTTTTTTTATACGAGTGTAAATTAATTTAAGGTTGTCAATGGCGTTCTACAAAAATACCAAAGTCTCCCATATTCATTTCAAATATTGTCTAGATTTTTAATGAAAAACATTTCAATTTCAATATTAAAAACAAAATGTCTAAGTAATTTTAAAAATACAATCATTAGGTAAATCATTTAATTTACCTTAAAACGTTGTTTAAGTATGTATTAACCAAGCAATGTTTTGTCTTGCTCTGCTGAACGACAGTGATTGATAGGGAGAATAAGTAAGAATATAAATAATATAATAATAATAAATAAATACACCCAACAGTCACATACATAGTTCTGACCCCACATTAAGATACAAGTCTTGTGTCGTGGGTATCAGAAACTACGAGAGACTTTTCGGTCTCACAAACACCCAGACCCGAAACAAATAGGTACTTGTGGATCACACAAACATTTGTCTCGGTGCGGGGATCGAACCCGCGGCCTCTCGTTTCGCAAGCTGGTATCTAGCCAACTGCGCTAAGGGGCTGTCTAAATATTAGAAACCATTTAAATTTACACAATTCATTATTTTAGAAGTTTAGTCTATATTCATTTCCCCATAACCTAACAACACGACAAATTTTAATCAAAAACACCTAATTCCAGCCATAGCACATTCATACTACGGAATGTTTACAAAGTTGAAACTTTTAGCTCTTATTGCAGCAGCGAGCTGGCATCGTTAGGAGCACAATAAAACGATCGGACCCTACAGGTTGCGACGGTAACGTCTCAATCCTCATTCAACTCAACGGGTTAGTTATCCTCTAAAGTCTAGACGTAGGTAATATGTGAACTTCGCATTGGCGCTTTTGTTGCGCCAATATTATTATTTTTTTAGTCTAGGACATAAATAACCTAACGCCTATATTCCCTGAAGGGGTAGGCGAAGGTGTGTTTCTGCACATTTCGCTAATTTTGTTTTTGTCTCATGTAATAGGGTTGAGACTAGCCTTGCACTTTGTTATGATTGCACTAATGATAATAATGTTGAAACAAGTACGAATGAAGACTCAAGTGGACACAAGTTTTGATTAGGAAGATAACCCTCTAGTCGATATCAATATACTGACAATAATTTGATACTAGCTTGGTATAACTATCCGGATGAATAATAGCATAGCACTTTTTTTTTTTTATGGGAACGGAGGCAAACGAGCTGGTGAGCCACCTGATGTTAAGTGGTCAACACCGCCCATGGACACCCACAATACCAGAGGAATCATCGGTGCGTTGCCGGCCTTTGAGGAAAATATAGGCTCTTTTCTTGAAGATCCCTAAGTCATATCCATTCGGAAATACCGCCGAGGGAAGCTGATTCCACAAAGATGTTGTGCGAGGAAGGAAACACCGTTTAAACCGCACTGTTATTTCTTTTGAGTTACTGTCATTTTACTAGGATATTGAGCAGCTGGTAACTAGTTTATTGTGATTTTTTTATACTGGTAAAGTGTTGGTCACTACACCTGTATGTCATAAGGATCCGATGCTTAATCACTCTATGCTTAAAAACGAAGGGAAGAAGGCACAACTGATGGCTTGCCATGAATTCTACATTTAAATGTGACAGCAAAACGTAATAATTTTGAAACATACTCGTATCAATGTGGTATTAAGACGTAGGCTTCATGAGCCAATAAACATGAACAGGAAAGGCTTAAAAAAAGCTAATCTGATATTAGTGTGAAAAATGCGGTCACGAGAAACATTTAATGCCAACTAACAAATGCAAATAGCGAATTGTTAACATTACAAAAGGTAAACGTTGTGCCAGTCATAAAGGCTTTTATGAGAAACGGCTTATTGAATATGGAGGTTATTCAAAAATATCCTTCTTAAGCTGCACTATCCATTAATGGGATATTAGTAAAGTCGTGATGGCCTCGAGGTTTAAGCACGTGGTTGAGAATCTGGGCGGTCGCGGGTTCGAACCCCAGGCACACACCTCTAACTATTCGAAGTTATGTATGTATTCATAATGAATTATCACGTACTTTAACGGTGTGGTTACTAAGAGGGGGACTAAGGCCTAAACCCTCTCAGTTGTAGAGGAGTCCGTACCCAGCAGGGGGACGCATATGGGCTGATTATGGTTATAGTATGAGCCCGGATATTGACCACGAGGTAAGTCCTAACATAATTACCAAAAAAGTGTCGTGTTCTGAAATCAAGCTGACAAATAAGCCGACAGGATTATGTCGATTGGCGGTGGAAATTAAATACCAGCTAAATCATTAAGGTCAACCACAAACCATTAAACTAACCAACACATTTCGATATGAAGATCCTATAAAAAGCAATAAAAAGACATATGCAAACTCTGCACCCATAGCAAATGGAAGAAATTAAGTCATCACGTCTCTCTACGAGGGGTCTCCATGCTCCTCGACTTGTATATTTAAACAACAATACAAAAACTAAAAATACACTCAAGTATAATGGCATAAAGTCTATTTCACCTCACCAATACTCGAAGCTAAGTTTTAATGGCGGAAAAAATCGCACCGTCATAGCGTCGACGGCAAAGCGTGACCGATTGCAGTGTACCCGTCAATTCCTTTGCGTTCTTAACAAAACCAACAAGTGATGTTGGAAATAAAACTACAAGAATACGGAACAAATGTAACAAAAAGCGACAATCGCAGTGTGTCGTGACGGCTACCGACGGATGTCGACCGTTCCGTCGGCGCGAACTGCTTTGAAAAACTTCGGTCCTTTAGCGTTGTTAGTCTATTCGTGTTGCTCCGTGTTTGTGTTCGACTATTGATCGTTTTTTGTTTTGTACACGTTTGATAAAATAATAAATAAATTTAAATCGATTAGGCTTTTGCTCTCGACTAAGACTCGTAGAAATCGATCCAGAGAGAAATTTGTGAGTTATGAAAAAGATGTTATTTTTTGGCAATTTTTTAAGATTTTTTTCGGCCTATATACTAAAATTGAATTATTAAAGTCGATTCGAGCAAGGATGAAAATGTCATTAATGGAGATGGCTTATTAAGTTACAACAGCGGCAAAGATAATTTTAAAAATGTAGTAAAAGTCATAATACTTATTATCATGATAGCACTACTTAATCTCCGTAAAAATATTGTCATTTTACCGCAAAACTATATCAAACATTGTCTCGTAAGTCAATGCTTAAAGTGTCATCTTTTTAACAGTTACGTTTAAGTAAACTTTTTTATTTAGTTTAAGTTGCGGCAGTCAAGATGCGGGCAGAAACGCAAACAAAAAAGTTTGAGCAAAAGTAACCGTTACGCTTGGTTGGTTATTTAGGTTTTGTTTTGATCTCGTGGCTAAATATTGGCGGCATAAATTATGCAACAAAAAACCGCTACTCACAAAAAGCCAAATGGGCACCCGAGCAGAATTGGTAGCGAAGTAATTACTGTTTTTTGCGAATTAAAAATATCTAGCAGCGAGATTAGCATTTCTAAATTTAGTTTTGAATTCGTAGCGTCCAAGTACTTTCTAAGCAATTTTCTTAATCTTCTATAAATTTCTGTATTTGTTTAGTTCCTTTCTTGCCTTTACCTTTTTTACAGTTGCACCGATATACCAATTTTGAGAAAATTTTGTTTCAACTATCAAATCATAAAAAAGCTATGTTTTTTTTTCAATTGTGCCCGAACTAAATAAGGTGGGTTGCTTGTAGAAATTTAATTTCATATCCAACTATAGCCCCAAGCATGACATTTTAATATACAAAATTATTAATATATGTGTGAAATCTCTTCCAAATTAATATCAAACTGCATGGACCCCTGGAATACCTCCGCTTATTATCATGACTTTATATTGAATTTACATACAATTTTAATAATTCATGCGGCAATAGTACGATTTCATTGTTGTTTATAGTCATTTGCATTTGTATGAGGCTGGTCAAGCGGTATTTACGGAGAATTTAATTTATTGCGAGCACTTTTCGGTTGGATTCTCGCTGTTTTGATGAATATATCAGTAATGGCAAATGTTTTGGCAAAAACTTTGCAAAATTTACATTGTCTCAAAAATATCGTCAACTATTTTTTTTTAACGAAGCGACTTATAACTTTGTAAGTGCAATAAACACATATGTACTTGAATACTGTCAGCTTGGAACTCGAAAACGGCATATTGGAGATGTATAATTTTGATCTTTTTCTATTTAGGTGTTCTATTGTTTATTTATTTATTTTAATTTTAGCAGTGGACCTCTATTGGCTGATGGATGGATGATGGATGGATTGTTTATTAACTTTTAGATTTTCATCAGCTTTAAGTTAATTAATCTTTGATTAGAAAATAGAATTATTATTATTTACCTTTTTACGTAGTATAGTAAGAAGTCAAAATCTTCCAAAAGTGGACCTTCTTTGGCAAGTGCCAAGCTTGTGTGGCAAGCAAAAGATTGCCACTCACGTACATATTTAGTATCTCGAAGTACTTATGAGTACATTTTGTAGCAGAGTCAAGTGTACTCAACCACAACCTGAATGAAACCCGTTAAAACCAATTTTCGTACGTCGGCGTCTTTCCATGACGTTTTAAATAACTTGGGTCTTAGACACCTTTTGGTTCTGAAATCATGATCAATTTAATTTAAACTGCATTCCTCAAAGAATAAGTCCGGAAGGGATAAAGTTCCTTGTCTAAACGTCTAACGTCGTCGCCCCGTGGCGCAGTTGGCTAGACACCAGCTTGCGAAACGAGAGGTCGCGGGTTC
Source organism: Hemaris fuciformis (assembly GCA_907164795.1). Classification (NCBI taxonomy): domain Eukaryota; kingdom Metazoa; phylum Arthropoda; class Insecta; order Lepidoptera; family Sphingidae; genus Hemaris; species Hemaris fuciformis. The sequence goes on along the minus strand of OU015450.1, from coordinate 11,220,311 downwards.
GATCCCCGCACCGAGACATATGTTTGTGTGATCCACAAATATTTGTTTCGGATCTGGGTGTATGTGAGAGCGAAAAGTCTCTCGTAGTTTCTGATACCCACGACACAAGACTTGTATCTTAGTGTGGGATCAGAACTATGTATGTGACTGTTGGGTGTATTTATTTAATCATTTTTGGTAACTAGCCGTAAAAAAATAGAAGGAAAAATAACGTTCCCAAAGGTTTTGGATCTAAACCTATTTCTACATTGCTGCATTAGTAGAAACTAGATAGCGAATATGTAATTTATATAATACTTATATTGTAATTACGTTGGCGGTTACAATAATAACTATACCTACGTTTGCGCAGTGCTTATGCTCTTTTATGAACACTTGAGTACGATATTTCATAACCTCGCATTAATAGCGATACGATCTCACCAAACATCAAATAGCAATAAACACCAAGCTGTTATTTTGTTACATATTTTATGTTCTATAAATTTGTTTATAACTTTTAATAATATTCTTGTTTCTATTTTATGAATTTGGTAATAATATAAATATTTTTACAGAAAATGACAAATTCTTCCTGTATTCCTAGTTTCCTTTTTGTACTGCCATTACTGACGTCAATGGCCACAATGAATCTCATATATGCAGTTGTTACCTATAGACAATAAAATAAAGGAAGATGATAACCTTCAGGCTCATTTACGACAGTCTCAAATTTTGTCTAAGATTGAAGAAAGGATAAAAATTAAAAAATAAAATGAAAAAACTGGACTAGTAACCTCTGAAAGTTAGTTGCTTAGATCGGTCTGTAGTAAAAGATGTGGTTCGAGAAACCTATCATAATTATAAATAATAAAAAAAATAACACATACATACATAACCTGACGCCTGTATTCCCCGAAGGAGTAGGCAGAAGTGCATTTCTGCACCCACATTTCGCCAAGTATGTATCAGTCCCACGTAATAGGTGGCGAGCCTATTGCCGTGTTTCAGGCACATTTCCAGACTCCGTGCTGTTACCGAGAATTTCCTAATTGAAACACCCAATAACACTTTGCCCGACCCGGGAATGGAACCCAGGACCTCTAGATCACACGGCACATACTTGTACCGCGAGATCACGAGGCAGTCGAAAAAAATAACAAAACAAAAATTACCAAATCAACCAGTGACGTCCCGCGACCTTTACTAGGTCGTCTGACCACCTCGTCGGAGGACGTCCTACGCTGCATAATTATAATTATATATCGGCTTTTAATGCAATTATCTCTCGCCAGTCGAAATTAGATAACAATAAGCTTACCATCGAATCCTTACCAAAATACCTTGCCTCAAAACTAAATATTTGACTCAAAATAGAAGTTAATAAAGAAGTTATTGGATTAACACTTGTCTACGAATTGTAAATAACACACACATTTAGTACAATTTGCATTTCATTCAGATATGCAAATCGGGTGAATGTAATGTTGCCTATATTTTACCCGTGACGTGCGCGTCAAAGTTTGCGTTGTGATACGCTTACTGATGATATCACTTCTCCCCTGAGAATACATGCTTCACCTACGGTATCTATTGAATGCTGATATTTGAAGACGCTTGGCAATTACAATTGATGAAGGATATGGTTGAACAAGCAGTGATGGCCTCGAGGTTTAGGCGCACGGTCGAGAATCTCGGCGGTCGTGGGTTCAAACCCCAGGCACACACCTCTGACTTTTCGAAGCTATGTTGCTTTAACGGTGAAGGAAATCATCGTGAGGAAACCTGCACACCTAAAAGTTTTTAGGAATTTCTTAGGTGTGTAGTCTGCCAACACGCACTAGGCCAGCGTGGTGGACTAAGGCCTAAACTCTCTCAGTTATAGGGGAAGCCCTTGCCCATTATATGGACTAATGATGAAATGATGGATGGTTGAGCAATTCTGTAGATGTATAGATTCAGAAGATTATGACTTATAGTATTTCTGATTGTTAGTGTTACCTGCACTAATGATGATGAAAACAACAACGCACCTGATGGTAAGCACGATGCTATCCCAACAGATCATCACGAGGTGAAAGACTTCCGTCTTTCATGCCGGCTTGATGCGATCCTTTTTTAAATAGACAATGAAACAAAAAAATATCAAGAATCATAAAACTATCAGTGTACATTATTTACTTATATTACTTATGGTAGAAAACGAGCTGTTATGAAAATAGATCTATTTAAAACATAACAACTAAACAGAGCAACGGTCCTACGAATTAAAAATGTCTGCGTTCTAATTATGTACTGATTAATATGGTCAGATGGAGGAATTTAAAAGTAGCTTCCAACCTTAAAAAGGATAGCGGTGTGGTTTAATTTGAGGCGATTTGATGAGAAAATTTAGATTTTTAACGATAATTACTCCGTGGATTAAGTCATTTATGTTTAAAGGTGATTATTTAAAATTGTCTTTAATTTGTTGTAATAGTATGATGAGGATTTTTTAAATCTTTTTTTATCCTAATAGAGCGGTACCTGAATAGAAAGCTAACCTGGTACAAGTCATTATAGTATTCCCGTATCCTATGGTCATACTAATTTAAAAAATAATTAAAAGTAATATTAAGGTTTTTAGGCCCCTGGTTGATTTTTAACTGAAATTTGAATTTTGTCTTTGAGTCTAAACCCGGCCATAGTTTAAGTTACTTACACATAACCTCACGCCTGTATATCACGAAGGTGTAGTCAAAGGTGCATTTCTGCACCCCCATTTCCACGAAAAAATGGCCGAGCCTTATACCGTTTTTCGGGCACGATTCCAGACTCAGTGCAGCTATTCGTACTGGGAATGTTCTAATGGAAAAACACAGCTTCCAAAATAATTGTTATTTCATATGTTTTCTTAAATATGTATGTGCGTTATATTACTCATTACTTAAGGGGCACAACATTCAGAACTCCTGCGACCAGACAATTTATTACAATCAAATATCTTACCAATAATTATATAACTCGATATCTGAAGTACGAAGGGCGTTCATTATTCAACTACGGTGAGGTAATAAAGCATCAAGTGATGTAGAGCATGGAAATTTGCATCTCAAACGATTTCCCACAGGGCTCTATTGGGCTAATTCGCGGGGGAGGGGGGAGTGTACTGACATATTAGCCCGCACCTCTTAGGTTAGCCGGTGGTGGAAGTATCAAGCGATTACTAATATATTATGTTTATTTATTATATACATAAACAGAGCCGTTGGTGCAGGCAAAAATTTCACGTTCCATGATCACCTTTTCTTCATACAGTTGCAACCAGATTAGCATAATTGTGTTTATTAAAGTCATTGAATCATATCCTCCGTTGCTTGTAGATCCATTAATTGATATTTAAATATAATATATAGCTTTTGCTCGCGACTCCGTCCGCGTAGACTTCAGGGTTAGTTTCAGAAAGAAAATAGTAGTCTATTTTACTCTACAGAGTCCCATTTATGTCCATACCAAAAAATCATACAAATCGGTTAAATAGACGTGAAACGTGTGCCGCCGCGCACTGGCCGGCCGGCGCCTTGTACTCGTACATCATAATTGCGCGCTTGATGATTTCTTCGCTGCGGTGTTATTTTAAAACTACGATATATTCTAAGATACTCATTGAAATCAAATGATGTAAAGGGCAAATTTCTTTTAAATTAAATACTTGTGATGAATAACGTATTTATTTGGATAAGGATTAATATCATCATTATGAAAATACCTTTACAAATAATGCTTTATTTTAGAACAAATTTGGTTAGCATAAAAAAGGTTATAGTGAGCCAACCTTAAAAGATAGACATATGCTGGCGCGGACTTTTTTTTAGAACTTTTAAAGGGGAACAATTCTGTCATACATTATTTTAGCGAAACTTTAAGCGTTTTCGCAGCGCACGCAGCGGAAATTCTCAAAAGGAAAGAAATACCCTCGATTTTGAAACATTATTTATTGGTGCTCCGCTCCTATTGGTCGTAGCGTGATGTTATATAGCCTATAGCCTTTCTCGATAAATGGGCTTTCTAACGCTGAAAGAATCAATCAAATCGGATCAGTAGTTCCTGAGATTAGCGCGTTCAACCAAACAAACAAACAAATAAACTCTTCAGCTTTATATATTAGTATAGAGTATAGAAAGGCTGTATTACTTTTATCGACAGGTGATAATCGGGTCATCTAAGGGATGGTCCCTCGCCTACTAGTACAAAATACCTTTTTCATCGTTTGTAACATTGTACGAAATAAACAAACAAGAACCTTAAATTCGTTTTTCGTTCCAGAACTTTTTCTACGTTTGTACAAAAACTTGATCTCTCACAAATTGCGCCGCACACAACTCGCCTCTTACGGCCGATAAATCATCACGACATGATAAGGAACAGTGTGTGAGTTGTGACACAGTCGCTTGTATTGTATTACGGGGGCATTGCGTGTGCGCTACTGTACACTATTTATATAACATATGGAGGGTTTTTGTTGCTTTCGCGGCAATGTCTGTTATTAAATGTGGCTATGTCAAATCGTAGATTTGGGTGTATTTTTTTCGATATTATGTCTATTTATATTAAGCTTCGAGAGAAATAGGGACTTTCGGCTTAAAAAAGCCGAGTAAGAGATGATGAAAACTTAATGTTTTAGGCTTGTTTTTTAAACAAGGTAAATTTATTACATGAATTTTTTAGTTCATTATTCCCAATACGGAATATTATAAATAAATAAATTATAATAGCCACGCCGAGAGATAAATTACATCCTCTGTGTATTTAAAATTTTAAAATTACTCATAACAAATTAGGTTCAAATTCGTTCTTAGTACAATTAATCCTCAAACTATTGTTTGAAATTTGAATTAATTTTTCACACACGCACGACAAAAATTTGAATTTCGAACGCACCCCTCTTATTACTGGTCTATTCACAACTAAACAATTATCCGTTCATAAATTTGAAAAGAACTTTTTAAAATTATACTGCGCCGGAAACTTGGCTAGCAAGGGCGATAATAATCTATTTTTTAATCACACCAATAGGCTCCGCCTAACGTAGTAATTTATATGGAGCCGTCCAATCAAATTAAGTACCGTTGACGTGAAGTGTCATTCCGGCCAACCTGGGTTTTATTAATCATATTTTAAAAATAAAAAATTACATGCGGCCAGTTAGTGTTAAAATTTTAAAGAAAAATATTTGACTAGACATTACAATTTGTAACAGCCGAACTAGATTGTGATTGACGGACATAGGTTTCTTTGCTCTTTAAAAAAAATATCATGGGTTTTATTTCATTTACTATTTCTTTAGACCCAATTTGTTTCGAAGTAACATAAAATAATAACGCACATTGGTTCTCTATTATGACAGTCAGTAAAATTTTGAAACTGTATACATACTGTGAACCTTGAAGTCAAAAGTTCGCTTCTCAAGTTGTCACTGAATGATTATTTGAAAATAATAATGAAACTTTGACTAAATATGAAAAGCTTGTTAAATCGGCCCATGTGTACATTCAGCTGCGAAAACTGTGACGAGTAAATGTAATTATTTCCTGCCAGACTAAGCCGTACTCTGCCATCAGGTACTAGGGCACCATAACGTCGCAGAATTAATAAAAATAATAAGGCTATTACGTCATAATATAAGGATTCAAAAAAGGAACCGTAACTCATGTCTTAACTAGTGTAATAAAAAATAAAAAATTCTAACATTATATTTATACGCCGGCGTATAATTTACAGCTGCTCAGGCGGATGGCTTCACACAAATTATTATACAGAATAACACATTATCATCCAACGGCTACATAATATGGGTACAGTCGAAATTAACTATAATTGCTTAATTTTGAACGTAGCCGTGTTTGTCCAGATCTCGCCGAGGCGGAGAGAGACAGATGTATACATTTGTTTTGAGTTAGAAAAGGACGGAAGCGATTGAAGCACCTTCCAAGTAATGGAAACGTGTGAAGCACCGCATAGTAATCATTAAAGTGACTTATTTTAGATGACTTGTTTCTGGAATAGTATAACTGTACTGTAATTTGGAAACCATATTGAAGTTCAAAAAATGACACTCCACTATTTTTATTTATGACAAGCGTTGCTCGGCAGCTATGCTTGCCTTATATATTTTCAACTAATGTAAAGAAAAATACCTCAGTAACTCAACTTTTTCGGGTAAAAAAATAGCCAGAAATCGTGTCGTGATTAAGGCGTCAAATCAAATCACAAGGAACAAACTCAAATTGGGTTTAAAAAAATTATGATAATCATCATCATCACCATCAGACCATATACGTCCCACTGCTGGGCACGGGCCTCCTCTACTATTGAGAGGGTTTAGGCCTTAGTTGACCACGCTGGCCTAGTGCGGAATGGCGGACTACACACCTATGATAATAAAAAGTGACAAAAATATAGTAGGTTGGTGATGGCCTCGAGGTTTAGGCGCGCGGTCGATCTCAGCAGTTGCGGGTTCAAATCCCAGGCACACACCTATGACTTTTCGAAGCTACGTGTGTATTCATAATGAATTATCACTTACTTTAACGGTGAAGGAAAACATCATGAGGAAACCTGCCCACCTAAAAAGTTCTTAGAAATTTCTAAGGTGTGTAAGTCCGCCAATATAAGTAAGGTAATAAATAAGGTGTGTAACCCTCTCAGTTGTAGAGGGGGCCCGTACCCAGCAGTGGGGCGTATATGGGCTGGTGATGATGAAAAAATATCAGAAAAGACTGTTCATTAAATCCCTATACATATATAAATATGCATATACATGCATAAGCTATAAGGATTAAATTCAACTTATCATAGCTTAGCCATTTTATATTTAATCCGTTTGTTCAGTTACTGTAAATCAGTGAAACCACAAGCTGTTTAACTATTTACAGAGCCCTCTGAGGATTGTGGTCGACCCTAGAATCTAAAAATAGAACTGCTCGCGAAAAATTAATGTGCCTACTGCCTAGTGTTATTTGAATATGAAAACATATGTTCCCTAGTGTTTTAAGAAGTGTTTCTGATATGAAACACTGGAATGGAAATGAGAAATTACTTTCTATTATAAATATTATTTTTCATTTTCTGATTATTTTTGTAAGCTTTTTTTTGCTATGAATATAAGCCATTATAAGGTTGATTTTGTATCAAAACATACTTAAGAAATTCCTTATGGAAAACACTTGAGAATAATTGGCACTACAAGATAAGTCGTGATAATTACTAACGATATTTTTACGTTTATATCGAAAAGGAGACTTGCGTCATAAGAGACAGGCTTCGAAAGAAAAGACTGTAGAAGCAATTTCCTATATTTCAACAAAAATCCCAAAAAGAGGTCTTATTTGCAAAAGAAAGTATTCCTTATGTAATTCGAATTTCAAATTACAAATAAATTAATTTCAGACATCATCGGTTATTATCTTTTTCCATGTTAAGCGAAATGTCAAAAATAAAATGCTTATATACTTTTTTTATATTTTTCAGATGCCATCTTGATTCGGGAGCCATCATTAAAAAGGTTCGTTAAATTGTTTTTTCCTCCGACGACCGAATAACTCAGCACTCTAACAACACGAAAACAATTCTCATTAAATTCTATTTTATTAAACAAACCATTTGTACATAAAATCGAATTTATATTGTTTCACAAACTTGTTCAAGTTGTTTATGGTTAGTTTATAATTATCGTTGAGATCGGAATTTTTTGATAGTTGGGAACATCGTTTCCGTTTCTGGTTAAGAGGCTTTTGAAAGTTCATATTGTGTTTGGTGAAACCATTGTAAATTTACAAGATTCCAAATAGTGAGGGTTTGAAGAGTAAATAAATATAAATTTTAAAGAGAAATTTCGTTACTCAATTCTATAAAAGTCCAGTATTAATATTGTAAAAAACAGTGGCGGTACTTCCATAGAAGCCCAAAAGCTTGCCTGACAAAATACCGAATAATAATCTTAAATATTTATTTAACAAAAGCAATTTGACATATAAATGAATAATATCCTGGCCCCACTACAAATAATTATAAACTAGGCATTACACAATTAACGTGTTACGTTTTTTAGCTTCCATGGAAGTGCCGCCACTGACCAAAAAGTGGAATCCATAGAGATATTAGAGATCAATCATATAGTGCCAAAAATCCTAATTTTGAGAATATTTTTTTTTTTGGTTAAATTTTTCCTTAAATAATACATATTACAATAAATAAATAAATACACCCAACAGTCACATACATAGTTCTGATCCCACACTAAGATACAAGTCTTGTGTCGTGGGTATCAGAAACTACGAGACTTTTCGGTCTCACATACACCCAGACCCGAAACAAATATTTGTGGATCCCACAAACATTTGTCTCGGTGCGGGGATCGAACCCGCGGCCTCTCGTTTCGCAAGCTGGTGTCAAGCCAACTGCGCCACGGGGCTGTCGAACAATATTTTTATTCCTATCTTTAAGGATATTTAATCCAGGAAACCGCACCGCCGTCCATTCGTATATTTATCAGTACAATGTTATCATTTTTTCCGCCAACCTTGCTTTAATGCCATAAAATTTTCACGTCTAAGCCGTTTTTACGCAGAATTTGCGGTTTCAGCGGTATTAATGAATTTGAATGGATGTTTTTTAGCTTTAATAAAAAAAAAATTGTTTTTGTTTAGGCCCACAATTAATTAATAAGCAATCTGATTACGTCTTACGTGTTATTTGAACTTAAGTTATGTGTAAAATAATTCATTGATGGACATGATCAATAGGTGAACCAACCGACATATACCGATTATGTATAAAACTGAAGTGGTCCCAAATTCGATCCTTTTTTGCCATGTGTAATTAGTTTTTCTTTAGGTAACTTCTTAATATAAGCATAAATTCTCTAAATTTGCCCAGTGAAGCACTAAGCTTACTTTTATAAGCAAATTATGAACTTAGAAATCCGCCCCTTAATCTTTAACGATACGCTTCTGAGTATACATATATCTTAATCAAGTGAAGAACACGATCTATTCGATCTCCAGTCTTCCTAAACTATGAATGAGATCCTCTGAATCGGATAGCTAACGACTGTAGTAAACACGGTACCAGTAGGATGAACTGGCGCCGTATTTCGGTTAAACACCGCCCTGGCGGAAATTGCGCTCCGACCGACCTACATTATTTTAACTTTAGCTTTCTTTAAGAAAATTTTATAGATGATGGTGGCTTTAATCGTTTGAACGTTTATCCTGGTTTTGATGACATTGTTGAAAGAAATAGGGGCTTTACTTTTGAAATTGACCTTTTTCATTTCTAATCCTCCTTGTTTGTGAATTAAATGGTCGTGCTGATGTGCTTAAGCTTTTTGGATTAATAGAATAAAGAAAATTGTAGTATACATATTTCATCATCAGTTGGGCACGGGCCTCCGTTAAAGTACGTGATAATTATTTGTGAATACACACATTACTTTAGAAAGTTAGAGGTGTGTGCCTGGGGTTTGAACCCGCGACTTACTTACGTATACATATTTAGTACTAGCTAACTTGGTTCAGACTTGCGTGGCGAAAAATTCCACATACCAATAATAATTCATATTCAAACACACACATTCGGTTGTGTTACATACTCATCCTTAGTATGTTATAATCCTATCTTCATGCATATAATTAATTTACAATAGACTGTTAGAGACAACAGATAGTAACTTTTTGAAATATAAACACAATAGAACAACAAAAGAGGTCGGATAGACATAGAACACAATCCACAGCACAATTTCATGGAAATTAAGAAAAAAATAATGTTCTAAATTTGAAAATGGAACGCGCTTATTAACTGCCAGTCGGACATTTTAAAACAGATGTTCCACCTTCGTTTGACGGATGGGTCAGGCGAGGTCGGCGGCCATCTTGAAGGAATCCCGCCAATCGCGTCCCGGGGCGGCTGTCGACGCGGGCGAAATAATCACAAGACTCACGAGTTCGTAAACATTCAGCTTTGTAATACGAGATAGTTTTTGTTTAACAACACTATTACTTAAAACCAGAGTGGTGATATAAATGGTAGCGATTGGGTGAATTGTTTTCTCAAGCATGTTATTCCTTATTCTTCATCCAGTAGGGAGAGCATTATGATCTCATTTCTTGCTAATTGAGTCGACGACGACTACAGTTTTAGTTTTCAGCCACTAGAAGAAATGCCAGTACTTTTTTTTTCTATCATTAATTTTGCAAGGACATAGTGCAGGATAATTTTAAATCAATTGATATATTGTTGAAGTTAATAGCCATAACATTTCAATCATAATCGATAAGATCATAAATCACACTTGAATATATCATTAAAGCAGTAAAGACGGCTTCAATTTATGTCTTTGTTTCAAGTTAATACTAAAATAATACTAACTTGTAAAATTATTTATATTGACTGCCTCGTGGTCTCGCGGTACAAGTATGTGCCGTGCGATCTAGAGGTCCTGGGTTCGATTCCCGGGTCGGGCAAAGTGTTATTGGGTTTTTCCATTAGGAAATTCTCGGTAACAGCACGGAGTCTGGAAATGTGCCCGAAAAACGGCAATAGGCTCGCCCTCTATTACGTGGGACTGATACATACTTGGCGAAATGTGGGTGAAGAAATGCACCTCTGCCTACCACTTCGGGGAATACAGGCGTGAGTTTATGTATGTATGTATGTGTAAAATTATTTTAAAAAACAGTATTACTTTTTGTTCGTAAAAATGATTGCAGATAAAAAATAAATGAAGCACCTGTTTAATATCGATTCAAATAGATCCGATGTTTATCCTAATTCTAGTTTTAATACACAAATAAGTTTGCTAACCTTTTCATCTTCACAAAAACAGCAAACTGCGCTGGCACAAAAAATCAGTTCCCATAATTTGCTAGCGGCCGCATCCCACCGTCACCTGTCTTATTTAATGAAGACTTTATCCGCAGGTGCAGTTTAGTTCAATTCATTATGCGCTTTGTTTTCTTATACATTTTTTTTTGTATCCCGCAATTTATTTATGGTCTGATATAAATCGTGTCAGCCCAACAGATGTAAGTAATTATGTTGTAAAGTTTCGTACGTTTATGGCTATCAAGGGATTTGGATGTATTCAAACTTTATTGTTGATGTGGTTTTTAATTGTGTACGAATAATGGAGTTTTTATTGACTCACGTTCTGTTTAAAGTTGATTTTAATGCTTTTACGCCGTTTTGATGGAGAGTATATTGACTTGAAGTGTTTGATGTAGGTCGTTCGAATTCTTTCGTTTGTTGATATATTCCTAAATATATTATGAAATTTATATATGAGAGACATCGGCGGAGCGATAAATAATTAAAAAAACGTTATTCCTTAGATTACTTATTCAGTGTAAATATGATATCACAGTTACTATTAATACTGACATATGACTCAGTAATCTTAGTCAAGTTTCTAGATATCGATTTAGAACTGAATGAACCTCTTTATAATATTAACGAACTGGCAGTCAGAAGATGGTATAAAATACACGGTAAAAAGAACTAGTAACTTTTTATTCTTTTTTCAAGTCTGTGTACACGCCGCATCGGAGTTACGTCCCAGCATTGACATCCCGAACATCGTTTTGCGTTTCGAATTTCGAGTCGTTGACGTTTTCCACAGCATCGTCCAGGATTATAAGGTCACCATAACAACAAATAAGCCGACCTAATATAGACTCAATTTCAAAAGAAATAGGTTTTAAATTCGATTGCAGTTCCAATCAGTGCCGTGACACGTCGGTAACGAAATGGGATAGAGATAAGACACGAGATTCGATTTGAAGTTCCATCGGTCGTTCCATCGAATTATCGCTTCTATTGACGATCGTTTAGAAGCTCATTTCGCTTGAATGGTTCTCTTCAATCGGCTCGAAATAAAAGTTATTGAATGATCTCTGATTAGATGATTATCGAATTGGACGCGATGGGTCTTGCTCAGTGTTGTAAGAACATTTTATATGGTAATTGAAATGTAATATAAGCATTCGATTTCTAGTTCGTTATCGATTTACGGTGATCGTATCGAGAGCACGAGTGAGTGTTGTACACGTTGTATATTCCGGCTAGTTGCCCGCAACTTCATTTGTTGGTCATAAATTAGTATAATAAGCTCTGCGTTTTTTGAAGAGTATAACCATTGAGTATCATCGCAATTAATACAGTATTAATAGTGGTGGACCACGCTTACTTTATATATTTGACAGATAAATCAGGCATAGAATATTTTATGTTAAATTCCTGACTCGTCTTCAATTAAAGAGGCGGGTGGTACTGGCCTGACCTTGGATGTCATCCTTCATGGACAACCGATGATAACTTTGCCGGGAAGTTTACTTGTGAATCATCTTCTCCATTGGATACATACATAGGGAGTCTTAATGATATTCAAGAAGTGTTTACCGCAGACTGGGGATTCGAGAGCCTGGGATTTCTTAGAAGTGTGCTGTAGGAGAGGCAACCCAATAAAGAAGTTTTAAAATAAACGTTTTCTCGCCGTGATTTCTTAATTTCTTGGGTCTAATAAATATGAACACTGTTAAATATTGGCAAAGGGATAGTCCAAACAAAAGAAGGCCTAACTTTAACTCCGACTAGACGGAAGCTTATGGACTACGATTATATAACCTTCAGAAGTCAGAACTTCATGTCATTGATTTTGATAGTATTATCCCATCAGACCACGCGCCATACACACTGCGCCATCAAAATTCCGCATACGAACACAAGATACGATTTCACTACAAACATGTAATTACGGAGTTGGTATCGATTACCCGTATGTTAATGAGAATATGATACTTCGAATAATTTGAAAGTTAAAATTGCTCCAAAAGTGTACGCGAGATAAGGGTTTTACTCGCCGTAAAGTTTTCTTTATTGGCCATATTCGTTTGATATGAAAGTGTGGGTTGAGTTTTGTTGAGGGGAATTTACTTAACGTTTCATGAAGCGGGTATTGTTGATTGGAGAATGGGTTCGCGGTTTAAGCTGCATTTTCATTGAGTTAAGATTTTTTTTTGCTTATGGCTGATTTCTATCTTCTTTTTAATTTACTCAATATTTACAGCATCCTTTTGGGTGATTTTTAGTACAAAAAAAAATATTTTATAAAATTATGCCCGGAATAAACACAGCTTAATCAAAAGTATATATTGGTATTTCATTATAAAGGTCTATTTAATAGCTTACTCGATGGTTTGTGCCGCCAATAGACACCTAAAGCATTTAAATATGATATATTTTTTTATGAAGAAAGGGAAAAAGACGGGCAGAAGAGAAGGCATCACTTAAATATAATAATTGAAAAGGCACACCTTAGTAAACATATTGTATAAAGATATGGTGTACATAAAAACTCTATGGTTGTCTAAGTATGAACTTGGGTACTAATAGGATGTTTGCTAATTTTATCGCCACCTCTGAGAGACTTACTCCGGGATATGTTGTTGTTAAAAGTATTTGTTATATAGAGATAACAAAAAAATAAAATCGACAGCCATGAAGGGATCCCATGGGACTACAAAGCACTGACCACAAACAATTTGTTGCGTAAAAAATAACATCTCCATCACAGAAAAAAATAACAAAAGAATTCGGCAGATGTATCTGAAGCCTGCACAATTAATTTTAAACGTTCTACGTCTCTATTCGAAGGAAGCCATTTCTCCAAAGATTTGACGTGTTATAAATTTTTGTGTGAATAGTTTTTGTGGGGTGCCCGGCCGCCATATGCCCGGTCTAATGTTTTATTCAACCTTCGTTGTGACCAGTAGCTTTCGACGCTGAAATATGAAGTGTAACATTTGTTGGTATACTAGATGTATTAAAAAACGACTTAAAACTAGTAAGGAAAAATGATGTGCAAAAATTTACTTTTTGATGTTTTCTTTTATGCCATCCTTGATGCAGGTCAATGCAGTACGGGAGAAATATAGTACATACATACATACATAACATACATAAACTCACGCCTGTATTCCCCGAAGAGGTAGGCAGAGGTGCATTTCTGCACCCACATTTCGCCAAGTATGCATCAGTCCCACGTAATAGGGGGCAAACCTATTGCCGTTTTTCGGGCACATTCCCAGACTCCGTGCTGTTACCGAGAATTTCCTAATGGAAAAACCCAATAACACTTTGCCCGACCCGGGAATCGAACCCAGGACCTCTAGATCGCACGGCACATACTTGTACCGCGAGATCACGAGGCAGTAAAGTAAGTAGCTTTCGACGCTAAAATATGAAGTGTAACATTTATTGGTATACTAGATGTATTAAAAAACGACTAAAAAAACTAGGAAGGAAAAATGTCGTGCCAAAATTGACGTTTTGATGTCTTCTTTTATGCTATCCTTGATGCAGGTCAATGAAGTACGGGAGAAAAATAGCGACGTTTAACAAAACCGATTACTAGTCTATCTCTCCCTAGATACTAGATAAAATTATGTAGGTTAAAGTGGCAAGTTTTATTTTAATTAACGACGTTAGCTTTAGCATGATTGATCGCATCTCTAATTATTTTATATAGAACAACTAAACTAATTTCTTGGCCTTGTGTAGTTTTTAGCTGGCTAATCTTTAGTTAAGTCGTGATGGCCTCGAGGTTTAGGCACGCGGTCGAGAATCTCGACGGTCGCGGGTTCAAACCCCAGGCACACACCTCTAACTTTTCGAAGTTATGTGTGTATTCACAATGAATTATCACGTACTTTAACGGTGAAGGAAAACATCGTGATGAAACCTGCACACCTAAAAGTTCTTAGGAATTTCTTAGGTGTGTAGTCCGCCAACCCGCACTAGGCCAGCGTGGTGGACTAAGGCCTAAACCCTCTCAGTTGTAGAGGAGGCCCGTGCCCAGCAGTGGGACGTTTATGGGCTGATGATGATGATGAATCTTTAGTTGATTAATTTTAAACATGGCTGGCAAACGCAGATGTAGAATCTCATCTGCCCACCCTGTCATGTATAGCAGCTTAAGTATCTAATATGGAGCCGTGGAAAGGAATGTTTATTTTTAGTTATTGTCACCATCCTCACAAAAGAGAAATCTATGCCCCAAGAATTTATTCATCACCAACGTTTACTTAATATATTTACCCGAATAAAACTTATTAACACGTATAATGGTTGAATTAACTCGCCAAGTCGGATTCGTATTTCCAATTCCCAACATGGAAATGTCATTAGAATAGGCCGTAAACAAAAACGCATAAACGACAGATGGCCAACGACTCGCATTCATATTTTTATTGTTTGAAAAGATTTTTTCTAACTATTCACAGGGGTGATTTTTATAGAACTCTATACGATTGTAATAAGGATGGTTTTCGAAAGTTGGTAATCCAAATTACAAAAGGCACCGAACGGCGAGTTATAATAGAACGATTTGTGCATGCTCCCTTTTGGTGCAAATTCACGAATAAATGTTGATAATAATAGAAATAATTGTGTTTGAGGGCAGTGGAGGTGCGGAATTGAATTAACACGTTAAATCTATTATTTTTTATAAATTATTCTGTAATGGTATTGTAATATATAAATTCATGTGCATTTATATTTAAGGATGTTAATTAAAAGTCTAAGTGAGCGGTGACATGCTTGCAGAATTAACAAAAATAAAATAGAAATTTTAATACAAGTTTGCACTTTATTGGCTAAATTTTAAAATTTATTTGAGCCGAAGAAACAAATCCAGCTGTTGAAAGTTATTTCTTAGATTATTAAGAAAATTATTTCCATTTCATGCCTTAATGCTAAGATAGGAGAGTCTTAAGCTTATTACATATTTAAACCCTTTGAAAGATTTGGCAGCAATCCATAAGGATTTGACAAGCTCAACCCTTTACAAACCAGTGTTATGAAAATATACCTATTCTATTTAAAAATATTACCATACCATCCAACAACAAACATTGCGAATGTAATCCAATATTGGAAAACATACGACGTCTACACATGTTGGCGCCAACTTCTAGGTCCCATGGCGCCTGACATATGGTGCTAAACGATCAAAGGCGTGTTTTATGGCAGAGGACGTTGGGGAAGAATGGACAGTTTTTTTAGTGTCGGATGATGCAGCGTTTTTGTAACAGAGAGTTTCTGTGACGTGTTAAGGCACGTGCGATGAAGTGGTACCGGGTTTGAATCTAAGGCCAAAGCTTGGGTTTTCAATTAATTGCTTCTTGATTATAGGTACTAATAGTAGAAAAGTCACATTAAAATTAATACTAATATAACAAAAATGTAAACACTGCTATCTAATTTTTTTAAAGACATTTAACGCTAATCTGAATTTCCATAAAAAAAAAAGCGCAAATTCGCCCACCTTTACACGCTGACCATACCAACTTCTAAAAACTTCACCGTTAAAACTGTCAATACCTCAAACACCCAGCTATCCCCAGCGTACCCCGGTCCAAAAAAATCATGATTTGTTAATACTACCCTCGTCGTAAACCGTGCCGCCACTTGTTGGGATGACTGTACAAAACTGGTCGCTACTGAACATTTCTTTATTGTTTGTTTGATGAGCTCGGGCCGAGGGTGAGAGTTGGGTTTTGTTCTTTTTTTGTTAAATATGGATTCATTAACATGTGGAGTGGGTCGGGTATTGTACTCGATAATGGCTTCGAGTGGCCGAGAATTGAGGACTGGTATTGTAATGTCAATCTCTATGATTTAAATGAGGCCATCAAAAAGACTGGCAAAGTTTTATATTTGCACTTAAGGAATAATTTATATTTATCATCAGCCCATATACGTCCCAATGCTGGGCACGGGCCTCCTCTACTATTGAGAGGGTATTTATTATAGTATATTACGAATTATTGTTCGGCGATGTCTATGTATCTACCAGTGGCGGTACTAGCATAGAAGCTCAAAAGCCCAATTTACCTTTCGAAATTCCGAATAATCATCTTAAAGCTTTAAATGTTTATTTAACAAAAACAATTTGTTTAATAAAGACCCCAGAATAAACAATTATCAACTAGACATTACACAATTAACGTGTAACGCTTTTGGTCTTCTATGGAAGTACCGCCACTGGTATC
Source organism: Hemaris fuciformis (assembly GCA_907164795.1). NCBI lineage: Eukaryota > Metazoa > Arthropoda > Insecta > Lepidoptera > Sphingidae > Hemaris > Hemaris fuciformis. The sequence continues at coordinate 11,203,242 of OU015450.1, read as the reverse complement.
TACATGTTTACTTGTATACAAGTCAATATACATAATACTACTGGGTTCGGATATCCTCTACATCAACTTCTCTTAGCCGCCATAGTAGACATAATACCGTATTTTAAATTATTACATTATGTTGAAGTCAATGCAAATAACTACTTAATTAATGCAATGACCAAAGTCATTAAGATGAATTTAATAAAAAATGCCCAAATAAATACAGAACAGCTATAAAGAAATTGATTTAAGTTCAAAAATATACTAAAGAACAAATTTTGTACAATAACGTTTTCCATTAATACACATTTCCCCAACGGAAAGAACTTAGCCGAGGAAGTCTATAAATTATAATATCCTATTGTTCAAACACTAAAACGCCTTAGCAGTCTCAGCTAGGCACTTACTATTGGCACAATGATAAAACGAATGGCCCACGCTTCAAAAACAATGAGTGCTTAATATTGAAATGACCTCAAATCCTGTGAGCACTAATAAAAATGTCGTAAATAAAGCGTATGAAGATTCATTTATATTTGAAGCTGTCGCAGTAGGTTCATTACTTTGTCGTTGTTTCATAAAGCTACCTCATTCGTACCTAAGCATTATAAAACTCTTAGAAAGCGCCGACAGGAATTCCGCAGATATGAGCAAAATACTTATGAAAATAGTCAGCACCTTTCATTTCAATGGGTTAAATGGGTGGGGTGGGGGGTGTATAAAGAATGTTAGACTTGAGCCGATTTCACTAAGAGTACGACCCGTGACAGTGAAATTATTAGAACTGGACTAACCACAGCATAATAGCATAAGACTATGAGAAAAGTTTTAATAATCTTCCCGAATAATTGTCAAAGCAGTCTGATACAACATGTGGTTACATCTAAATAGAAGAGTCAATCATATTCCAGCAGAGATTAATGATAAAAACTTGATAACCATCGTGCATAATCAGTCACAGCCAGGTGAAGATATCATTCTTTAATTACACATCACATTCAAATAGGTGATCAACACCTAGCCAAGAGTTTTTGTTACGAACAAATCAACGACGCATGCCCTCATAATTCGAAATCCCATTAATCATCCGCTATAAGAAATGCAATTTACACGAGCAAAGGATCCTACCTGAGAAGAAAAAAAACTGACAATAACAGTCAGTAAAATGTGGATGTCTCTATTGGGCGCGGTCGGTGAAGATAAAGAAATAAGGGAATCATTTATTCTTGGAAGTCGACAAGTTCGGTTTCGCTACTAATTGTCAAGTGTATCTTCTGTTTTCGACCTCCCATCAATTTACAATTTCTGTTAAACTAGGAGCTATTTTTATAATAGAAAAAACTTAGTAAAGTATCAATTTAATCACAGATTCATACACGGGTTAACATTGACTATTATCGAATTACTAATTTTAGACGGTGATTTTTACTAGCTAATATATTTATGGATTTTATTAGGTATACCTTGTGTATAAGGGCTAAAATAAGACGTTTTAAGTAGTCGTCTACGTTCTCGTATACATTAATTCCAAAGGCTATAAGATCTTTGATTAAATTTATTATTGTACCTACTGCTAGCACTTTAAATTTCAACTTCACCATAACCGCTGATTCTATCAGTCACAGCTCATTGGCGACACCCACATAAAAGTATCCTCTTACATTCCTGCATTCGGAATTGATACATAATTCACAGTATCTGCCATCTAGACAGGCATATGAGACTTTGACAACTCATTCTTTAGGGTTCATAAAGTGTGAACAGTTACGAATAAATTATGTGAGAGGACAAATACTTTCAACGGACCATATCCCATGGGTTCTAAGAAATTATAGATGCGTATCGGAGTATTCGCTTTGTGTTTCGGACCGCTAACGACGGTACCTGTGTGTTTTTTACTGGACTTAATGTTTATGCACACTGTCTGGGGACAGAGTGTTATTAATGGTCACTTATTGTCGTTAATTCATTGATGTTGTCATCAAGATTGTTGACATTTACTTGGCTTGTCAGGTTGAGCCAATTTTGGGAAACAAACAGAATTAGCGTGAAATTCTTTTGAATTCGTCGGCAAACTTGAAAATTAAGTAGATTAGCTTCGAATGGAAATTCTCTGAAATGGTCAAAAATAGAACTGACGGTATCTTTTTTCCGAGTATAAAAGTCTTACACGTATTTTTATTAGTTTAAATAACAAAATTACGCAAATTAAGATTAAGTTATAACATCTCATAAATCTAATTTAAATACACATACTTTTTTATATATTATTAAAACTTCGCAAATTATTTTTTCCCCAAATAGTTCCGTGTCAAAATACCCGTTATCCAACATTCCTACAGGAAGTATGCAATGATAGGATCTTAAAAATTTTACGAGCTCCAAAAATATAGCTTTATGAATAATTTATTCATGCATAAACGTCACTCAAAGCTTTTTATATTCGGTTATCATGTTAAGTTCAAAAGTGCATTTTAGAAATTATACTCGTATTTAAGTATATGACATACTTTCGCCAAGAAAACGAGCGTCAGTTATATTGCATCAATTATACTGACAATAATTATATTATCGTTTTAGCTTTTTTAAAGTTTTAAATGAAATATATCAAATATTATGCATAACAGGACATGATCTTGACTGGTTTCAGAGAAACCCTGTAGTAACTAATATTTTAAGTGAAAAAAATTACATACATACATAAACTCACGCCAGTATTCCCCGAAGGGGTAGGCAGAGGTGCATTTCTGCACCCACATTTCGCCATGTATCAGTCCCACGTAATAGGGAGCGAGCCTATTGCCGTTTTTCGGGCACATTTCCAGACTCCGTGCTGTTACCGAGAATTTCCTAATAGAAAAACCCAATAACACTTTGCCCGACCCGGGAATCGAACCCAGGACCTCTATATCGCACGGCACATACTTATACCGCGAGACCACGAGGCAGTCTCGTCTCGAAAAATTGTCTTCCCAAAAGCCCACATCCAACTTATTAAAAAACTGAATTAAATTATACCTTTATCTTATAACAAACAGTTTTCAACGGCATTTTGTCCCCGCACATGTTGTCAGTTAAGGGAGTTTTGTTAACCGTATCACAATTTAGATAATTTTAATATCCGATGGCGTTCCTTCACAGCTGTCGGTTTGTTTGATTATTGAACAACTTTAGGGATCCATGGCTCTGTTAATAATGGATTTTTATTTTTACCAATCAACAAAACATTTTTTTTGTGGTAGACCATTATTAATAAGTCGCTTTTAAAGAAGAGTTTTTAGTAGTCTTTCTAAAAGAGAGCAACTTGAAAAAGCTGGTGATTGAATTTGGCTATTTAACTGTTTAAAATATTTGTACCTATCTAACCGGATAATATAGTTTTGTCTTCGTTCGTTAAGGCTCAGAGAAAAAAATTGACGAAGAAGTTTTAACCATAGCAATTGAAACATAAAGTATAATTTCCTCTGGTATTTGTTTATCTTCTTGTCCATTTCTGATAACTTTTACTACAACTCTCTGCTACTCATCAAACCACCTTGTTGCTGCCGAACAGAACTCACAAATTCTATTCAACTCACATGGAGAGTTGTATAACATTGCTTATCTTGCAGTGGCGTAACTTAATATAAATCCGAAACTATTGTGGAAACTTACCTAGACAAAGCTAACCTTAATACAATGAAGGCGCAAAGTTAGGACTCTAGATTATCACGAAAACTGTTCACAATATGAATAGCATGCGTATAAATTAATTCCTTAATATGAGTAATTTTCTACTGTATAGCATAAAAAATATATTCTCATATTAATAAGAGTAAGCAGTGATGGCCTCGAGGCTTAGGCGCGCGGTCGAAGTTTCGGCGGTCGCAGGTTCAAACCCCAGGCACACACCTATGACTTTTCGAAGTTATGTGTGTATTCACAATGAATTATCACTTGCTTTAACGGTGAAGGAAAACATCGTGATAAAACCTGCACACCTAAAAGTTCTTATGAATTTCTTAGGTGTGTAGTCCGCCAACCCGCACTAGGCCAGCGTGGTGGACTAAGGCCTAAACCCTCTCAGTTGTAGAGGAGACCCGTGCCCAGCAGTGGGACGTACTTGGGCTGATGATGATGATTAATAAGAGTGCTATTACTAAACTGCTATTACTAAATAGGTGGTGGTACCGTTTCTTTACATCCCACCGTATTTAAGCAAAGAAGATTATCAGAACAATCGCTTCTGTTGTCTATTATTATGTTATCTAGCGATGCCAACCTTCTCGACAACTTTCCGTCTACCGAAAAGACTGCCTCGAGGTCTGGCGCTACAAGTATGTGGCATGCGATCTAGAGGTCCCGGGTTCGAGTCCCGGGTCGGGCAAACTGTTATTAGGTTTTTCTATTAGGAAATTGTCAGTAGCAGTCTGGAAATATGCCCGAAAAACGTCAATGAGCTCGCCTCCTATTACGTAGGAGTTATACGTACCTGACAAAATGTGTATGCAGAAATGCACCTTCAGGGAATACAGGCGTAAGGTTATGTATGTATGTATGTACTGAAAAGACAAGACCGTGTTCTTCTGTTCGTTCCCCGTCTGTTACCGCGTTACAAAGCGCATCAAAACATTGACAAATTTATCTACGTGTGACGTAATTTAGTTATACCAATTTAGAACAAAATGATGATAGCATCCGATATTTTATTGGCTCACAGCTGTCGGTTTTTTTGTGTCCTCCACTCGCTCCCATAGTAATCAGTAGTTGTTAATGTCTATATAAAGTTGCGTTGTCGGTGTAATTTTGTTCTATATCCTTTGTTTTATGACTCGTAACGATGTTACGAGTATGATGTTCATTATTTTGAACGATTATTCTCTAAATAGTTTTGAATTTACGGTAAATACCAGAAGCTATTTGAGGTTTAATGAGATTGGTGTGATATAATGATTCATAATGCACCAACCCGCACTAGGCCAGTTGTAGAGGAGGCCTGTGCCCGCAGTGGGACGTATATGGGCTGATGATGATGATGGATTCATAAAACTACCTATCAAGCGTAATCTGGTTATCAACTCAAATGCATCTTACCGGGGTTTGCCTTTTTTAAATATTAAAATCCTCATTGTTGAACCGAGGATAATTATACATATGTCAATTACAGATAAATATACATTTGCATAACGCCTTAATTTCAAAACACAGATTCCATTAATTATTACATACATGCTTTATATGGCTCTCATTCCATTGATTCATTAGGCAATAACCACGTATAATTCATTATTTATGATCATGAAAACGGCGTAATTACGGCTGTTGTCTTCATTATACAAAATTTGTTGCAAAAACAATTGACGATCAAAATATACCTACAACCAGAATTCCCATACTAAAAACTCCAAAAAAAGACAATTTTTTTTGCTAAAACAAATGATACTAGGAGTATACTCGAACAATTTCTAGTCTCATACATAAAACTCCCTCAATTCAATTACCATTTGGCACGAATACAGCTGTCAAACGTCACTTGTATATTGTTTCCATTATTTCTATTCCCCTCCGTTGTTGCTGAATTTAATTTGTTTAATTGTGCAACCAAATATTTGGCCTCGTCGCAGTTGGTGTCGTTAGTTCTGTTTTTGTACTGTCAATACATTCACTAATAAAGGACAACATGGCTTGTGACGGGAACTGTGCGTTCAATTTTGGTTCTTGTGTATACAGACGCATGAGCTTAAATGGCTTCACGCTGTTTAAACAAAATTAAAGCCGACAAAATTCGCCTGCGAATGGGAGGCTGTAATCAATACTAGAGATGTGACGATTTATCCGCGTTTACTTGTGCGGATTTCAAACATTTTCGGGGGAACCTTTCATCTCATGAATAATTAACATAAAACTGACGAATATGTTTTCACAACCTATGATTAATACATTATTAAAAAAACCTTTAGCTTTAGACTTTTCTTCAGATTCAGCTTCAATAATAAATCTGTAGCAATCTATAAACAAAAGTATCCTTATTAATTTTCTAAATTGTCAAATTATCATCACGTTGGCTTTTCTTGTCATCCTGCCATTATTCGGTCTTCATCATAAACAAATAGGGTTAATCTCGTGTATACAGTCATATCCTCAAAGGATTCGGATACAAACTTAGTACATCCCTAATCAATACAACGAAAGTTCAATAGCGTTGCTAATTTGCCACCGTCACGCAATCTATTATTCTACTAATTACTATGTGTACAACACTAATTGCCTGCCTTACGTTCGACCTAAACATTCAACCCATAGGACCTATTCTGTGAAAATTAGCTTTCAAGTCTAAAACTTTGTTAATATATAATTTACATACATACATACATAAACTCACGCCTGTATTCCCCGAAGGGGTAGGCAGAGGTGTATTTCTGCACCCACATTTCGCGTAGTATGTATCAGTCCCACGTAATAGGGGGCGAGCCTATTGCCGTTTTTCGGGCACATTTCCAGACTCCCGTGCTGATACCGAGAATTTCCTAATGGAAAAACCCAAAAACACTTTGGCCGACCCGGGAATATATAATTTATTTATTCGATTACTGCTATTTAATGTTACATGGGCATTAGGTGTAGTAAAATTTAATCAGGTAAAGTTATTGCTTGTGGAAGTTTTTAGTGTCTAGTTTATAGAGATGAGTCATGATGAGGCTCATATAAGCGTAATACCTATACTAGTAGTTGAAGATAGATTTATGTAGAACTCCTCGCCACCGGTTTTATGCATTTTTTTTTTGATAAATGTGTATATTTTATTATAGCAAATTTCTGAAACTTAGTATTAGTTTATAGCAATTTATTTATAAAATACATAGGTAGGCCTTGTTTGCAGTTTTTTTCAAATAATGGTTTGACAATATCGAAAATGACCATAATTTCCTTCAAATGATTATTTCCTAGAACAAAAGTCAATCTTGGATTTGTTTGCCACAGCCATTAATAAATATTTTTTTTACAAAATTTTGATATTGTATATTATCCTCTCTGGATTAATTACCTATAGCTATCGCATGTTTATTCTCCTGATTACGTTCAACGCAACTGTCATATTTCCAATATTCCCTTCTTATTCACATTTCACCATCATAATCCGTCCGTCATTAGCGATTTGAAATATGAAAATCCCATACCTGCCAATGTAAATGAACCTGCATTACGGCTCAATACAGATACTATAGCAAGCGCGATCCGTAGAGAACTAATGAGCGGAGAGCTATATTCAGTAGTCTATTAAGGATTCATTCATAAACCGTATGAACAAAGTTACTGCCCGCTCAATGGGTGCAGTTGGTTTATTTGAAGCAAATTGCTCGATGTTTGCTTTGATTGGTATCTCTTGTATTACACGAGTTGTAAAAAACATTATTGTTCCCCTCGCCGCGTGGTGGATTTAACCGTATATTTTATGTGATCGCAGTTCCGAACAGTCGTTTTGTAATAATGTTCGAATTACTGAACCACAATGTTTGTTACGGCAACCGCGTCGGCTACTGCCACCTGATTTAGAGTAATGAAATTTTGTGTCATTGTGTTATTTTTTTTTCTCTTTTAGTATCGCGAAAATAATACGGAGGACAATATGAGTTTCTTTCTGTGTTTAAATATTTTTTACTATAGAGGACTACGAACACTAATTTAGTTAATCTATTATAACTTTATCTATCTATATATCGATAATCGGACATCGAGGTTTAGGCATGCGGTCGAAAATCTTGACGGTCGCGGGTTCAAACCCCAGGCACACACCTCTGACTTTTCGAAGTTATGTGTGTATTTTATTATCACGCACTTAACGGTGAAGGAAAACATCGTGATGAAACCTGCACACCTAAAAGTTCTTAGGAATTTATTAGGTGGGTAGTCCGCCAACCCGCACTAGGCCAGCGTGGTGAGCTATTGTCTAAACCCTCTCAATTGTAGAGGAGGCCCGTGCCTAGCAGTGGGACGTATATGGGCTGATGATGATGGTGAGATATCGATATATGTCTTAGTAGTGGACATTGGCTTTCAATAACTGAGTGGCATTAGGCATAGCTAGTTTGCTCACATTATTTTACTTCAACTTCATAGTCCATGATAATTCATTGAGAATACACACGTCACTTCGAAGAGTCAGAATAGTCTTCGTCTCAACCATACGTAAACCTCAATGTTATTACGACTATATTATAATTTAAATCTTAAAAATACCTAAAGATATTCTCTCTTCCTAGAAGTGATATTAATACTTCTGTCTAAGCACCCCTCTTCAAACCATGAAGGCCGAAGTATAAGCAGCACAGATTAGTTATAAACATCGCTCGTTTTATTTTATTGTTATTTCTCAGTGTGTTATCTCTTTAGTGTATATTTACATCAAATTAAAAGCTCCTCAACAATCGTGACTTCCGAGCCGAGGAGCGATCAAAACGGTTTTATGGCCGTGTGTATTCTAGTTGGTTAAGTTTTATGTTCATAATTATTTGCCTAACTTCGAACACTTTATAGGTTTCCAAGATCATATGAGTAATTCAGTTTCTGATAATTCTCGTGGAAAGTTCTGTTATGACTGTAGGTGGAAGCGCGACATAGAAACTAGACAGTTTACTAATACGCGACTGCCTCGTGGTCTCGCGGTACAAGTATGTGCCGTGCGATCTAGAGGTCCTGGGTTCGATTCCCGGGTCGGGCAAAGTGTTATTGGGTTTTTCCATTAGGAAATTCCCAGTAACAGCACGGAGTCTGGAAATGTGCCCGAAAAACGGCAATAGGCTCGCCCCCTATTACGTGGGACTGATACATACCTGGCGAAATGTGGGTGCAGAAATGCACCTCTGCCTACCCCTTCGGGGAATACAGGCGTGAGTTTATGTATGTATGTATAAACATCATACACATATTAGTACACACACACAACACACAACACATATTAGTAAACACTAATAGTGGAGTTTGACCAAAGACACTTCAGACTGTCATGATGAGATCACGATTTTTTGTCACAACAATGACGAACTTTTTGAACGGATGCATTAATACTACGTGATCCTTAAATTACTCTTGTGTGAAAGGGAATGAAGACTTTACATCACAATTTCAAAAAGATTTTTAATAAATCACGTCATAGAAGCATCTTTAATTTTTACCGGAATCATAATTTGAGAACAGATTTGATGCTTAAGTTTTCATACAACAATAGAAATACGCAGTATTGAAAAGTTTTGACTAAGATTACTCGTATCGATAATTTAATGAGGGTAAAATTCCCAGTCCAAGTCGTGATGGCCTCGAGGTTTAGGCACGCGGTCGAGAATCTCGACGGTCGCGGGTTCAAACCCCAGGCACACACCTCTAACTTTTTGAAGTTATGTGTGTATTCACAATGAATTATCACGTACTTTAACGGTGAAGGAAAACATCGTGATGAAACCTGCACACCTAAAAGTTCTCAGGAATTTCTTAGGTGTGTAGTCCGCCAACCCGCACTAGGCCAGCGTGGTGGACTAAGGCCTAAACCCTCTCAGTTGTAGAGGAGGCCCGTGCCCAGCAGTGGGACGTATTTGGGCTGATGATGAAGATGGCATGGCTTACTAAGCATAATAACCTGATATAAAACAATTACGAAACTTATCATAGTATTGTTGTTTATTTATAAAAGTTACCTATAAAGCATTTCATTGGCTTGTTGTTGCTGATGAGTTACAACTTGTATACTATGATCATTATGACAAACACCAAAAGTTTCTTTTAGGTCTTGGTCTAAGAAGCAAAAGCCAGAAAAACAAGCGGCATAACTTCTTAATAGCTGATCATAGTAGTGGTGAGTTGTTATGATATTCTTGGCTTATTGCCAAATTAAATTGTATTTGCACTTAGGTCTAATGACTCGCGCCTTCCTAATTGCGGAAGATGTCTCTGTTTAGGGCAGGATGTTATGAAGGAAGCTGAATGAATAACTAAGTATCAAAGAAAGAATTTTGATACTTGGCAGATTAGTATATAAAAAGTTTGCATCCTCACTTTATCATAAATCTAATGAATATAGTTATATAGGCGAATAAAAATACATTTGTATGTATGTTGCCTGAAAGAAATCGCCGCCATTTGTGACACTAACTTATTTAGAGTTACTAATACCTATGTTGTTTTTATTATATGTTGTACAATAAAGAATAAATAAATATGCACCCTCAGCCTAGACCTAGAAGAATGTGAATCTTTTTGATCTTATAAATATCAGTCTAAAATAGGCTAGACTTAGTCTTAAAATTTAAATAGTGAACTGTCTTCTTACTAACAGTATTTTTTTTTTTTATTCAATATACAGGGTGTATTCAGACCGTGATCGGAAACTAAGGCAGGTAATAACTAAGGTCATTACATCCCCCTGGCGTTAAAAGAAATCCCGACAAAAAATAAAAATAAAATAGTTTTCTTAACAACCATAGGTATAAAATATATGTGGTGTGTGATGAATGGTTTTTATAACTCCAGGGGGTTTGTAATCACCTTAGCTTATTACCTGCTTTAGTTTCCGATCACGGTCTGAATACACACTGTATAATAGATTCTAGCTCCATTTAGTATACATACATAATATGCATCTACTAAATAATTCTTAGAAACTAGTTCCACTCGCACGTCTAATTAATCCGAATCGAGTGTATAAATAATTTTGCGTTGACTGTGACGTACGCCGTGGATGTCCCGAAGTGAAATGTTTATTTAATTTATAGTAATAATTCACCCTGAGTTATGAACGTGGGCAGGAAGAACGTGTTGCCTTATATTTATCGCGGTGGAGTCGTCCATTTAGACACGATTTATTGTTACCGTGTGAGGAATTGTGTAGTTTTTAGGTAATTTAGTGACCGTGATTATGGGAGCTGGTAGACAAGCAGATTCTGGTTATAAAATCCCCAACTGAAGTTAGTACTAATTATATTTGTATCTTATTGTCGTGATTTAAAATTGAGTCTATTAAGAAAAATATTTTTATCTCTGAAATATCTTGATCCATTGATAATTAATAATCGCTGGGTGTTTACCGAGATACAGAACATTACATTAGAACATTCTATCAAAATGTTTTGTAGGGTGATAAATCAGTAAGATTGCTACGATAAATCTATAGTTTTAATCGAACCTGTGACTACCGAGCATCTCCATAGACCGAGCAACCAATCCTTTGTGCAATTAATCTGTGTGTAGTAAGTATTAATATTAACTATTGTTAGTGAAGAATTTCAAATCCGTAAAATCATTTCTGCTCGACTGCGACACGACTGCCTCGTGGTCTCGCGGTACAAGTATGTGCCGTGCGATCTAGAGGTCCTGGGTTCGATTCCCGGGTCGGGCAAAGTGTTATTGGGTTTTTCCATTAGGAAATTCTCAATAACAGCACGGAGTCTGGAAATGTGCCCGAAAAACGGCAATAGGCTCGCCCCCTATTACGTGGGACTGATACATACCTGGCGAAATGTGGGTGCAGAAATGCACCTCTGCCTACCCATTCGGGGAATACAGGCGTGAGTTTATGTATGTATGTACGAGGGCAGTCCGATAAGTACTTAGCCTCACCGCCCGATGGCACCACTATCGTAAGATAAATTTACCATCATGTAGCACATCTTCGTAGACGGCTATTGTCAAAATTTCAGCCGAATTGGATTTGTAGTTTTGTTTTGACCGCGTGTGTAAGCGGACGTGTCCGCGGATTTTCGAAAAATGGAAAAAGAGCAATATCGGCCGGTGATTTGATTCTTGTTTTTGGAAGGGAAATCGCGCAGCGATATCAAAAAGCGCTTGGATGCTGTTTACGGTGACTCTTCTCCTTCAATGGCGACCGTCAAAAATTGGTTTAACGAGTTTCAACGTGGTCGCACGTCAGTTTTTGATGAGCCACGCCCAGGTGCCCCAAAAACGGCTACCACGGAGGATAACGTGAGAAAAGTCCCGATCTTGTATTGGCAGACCGCCGATTGAAGGTGCGCGAGATAGCTGAGACAGTAGGCATCTTAAAAGACCGCGTGGGTCATATCCTGCATGAAATATTGGGCATGAGAAAGCTGTCGGCTCGATGGCTGCCGCGTTTGCTCACTTCGGACGACAAGCGCATCAGTGACACAACTTCAGAGCAGTGTTTGACACTGTTTAGGTGCAATCCGAAGGGGTTTCTGCGTCGTTTCGTGACCGTCGACGAAACATGGATTCACTGGTACACACCAGAGACCAATAAACAGTCGAAACAGTGGACTTTACCCGGCGAATGTGCTCCGAAGAAGGCGAACACTGTCCCATCGGCCGAAAAGGTGATGGCCACCGTTTTCTAGGTTTCACAAGGTGTGATTTACATCGACTACCTGGAGAAGGGCAAAACGGTCACAGGGCTCTACTATGCCGAACTATTGGGCCGATTCAACGCTGAATTGTAGAAAAAACGGCTCCATTTGGCGAAGAAAAAAGTGCTCTTCCACCATGACAACGCACCGGCTCACACCTCCGCCGTCGCAACGGCCAAATTGGTCACATTAGGCTACGAACAGCTGCTCCATCTACCGTATTCTCCAGATTAGGCCCCGTGTGACTTCTTTTTGTTTCCAAACTTGAAAAAGTCCGTCGCCGGACAGAAATTTGAGTCGAATGAGGAGGTTATCGCCGCCACGGAGGCCTACTTTGTAGACCTCCAGAAAACGTTCTTTTCAGACAGCTTAAAGAAGTTGGAGCATCGCTGGGTCAAGTGAATCGAGTTGAAAGAAGACTGTGATGAGAAATAAATCGCCACTTTTCCAAAATTTTCGTTTTTCTTTTGTAGGCTAAGTACTTATCGGACTGCCCTCGTATGTATCTAAAATCATTTCTGTGTGTGTCAGTTTCAAATATACGTACATACAAAGTAACTTAATTGCTACAATTTTACGATGTAAAACACACGTCACACATCAGCGTGTTTCATGTCATCTTTGAATCTTGCTTTATGTATGACTAGCTTTTGCCCGCGACTCCGTCTGCGTAGACTTCAGGGTTGGGTGCAGAAACCAACTAAGTGAATCTATAAATCAAAATTACGCTAATCGTTGCTGTAGGTCACCACCGGAGGTCATTTCTGCCTTTGAAAATCGTCTTAAGTGACATTATGAAACTTTTCACAAACTCGGATCGTCTCATATATTTATCGCGAAAATGTATCTAATGTCTATGTTCTGTGTCTATAATCTAGGTGCGTCTAATGGCACTTAACATCGCATAGTGACACCGAGCGCCATGTAAATGCACATGATAATATTTTACTGTACTAAATGTGACTTAACATCATAATGGCAATTAAAATCACTAAAATAAAATCACCCTTATGACTCATAAGTTCCAAAAATGGCACTCTACGCCAAATAATGGAACCTTATGTCACATATGTTGTATTAACGGTACCAGTCGTAACTAATATTCCTTAATGACACCTATCGTTTTCTAAGTGCCCGAAATGGCACTTATTGAATAATTTAAAAAAGTAGCCTATGTCCCTTTTTAAGGTCCCATTTATGTCCATACCAAAATTCATTCAAATCCGTCAAATGGTTAAGACGTGAAAGCATCACACAGGCAGTGTTACATTCGCATTACAATATATGCTCATCCCACGGGAACCCTACATATTCCCGGGATAGAATGTAGCTTATGTTACTTCATAGTGTCCCATTTGTATTCCAACCAAAAATCATATAAATCGGACGAATAGTATAGCCGTGATAGCCCATTCTCACAGGAATACTACATTTTCCGGGATAAAAAATATTCTATGTTGCGTCGGTGGGTCCTATCTAGTCCCATACTCAAAATCATCTAAATCAGTCAAATGGTTTAGGCCAGAAAGTATAACACTGGAAGAATTACATTCGCATTAAAATATATGCTTATCCCACGGGAACCCTACATATTCCCGGGATAAAATGTAGCTTATATTACTACATAGTGTCCCATTTGTATTCCAACCAAAAATCATATAAATCGGGAGAATAGTTTAGGCGTGAAAGCCCATTCCCACGGGAATACTACATTTTCCGGGATAAAAAGTATCCTATGTTACTTCTGTGGGTTCCATCTATCTCCATAACAAAAATCATCGAAATCGGTTCAGTAGTTTTTGAGTTTAAGAGTAACAAACATCCAAAAATACAAAAATACAAACCTTTCCTCTTTATTATAATAGTATAGATGACTGATGTCTAATGACTGACTGATACTGACTGTATGAGAGACAACAAGGGAAAAATAATTATAACAATAAAGCTGCCACATTGAAAATGCTTCAACAATACTGAATTTCACATAGAAATTATCAGCCATAAATACTCTATCGATTATACCGAGAAGATATTAGTGTAGAAACGGATCATTAGGAATTTAACATCGCCAATAAATACAGCAGATACAAAAGCAATAAGTTTTGCAATAATTTCATGGTAGACCCTAACTACTATTATTACTGTTGTAAACCACTTAATGTTCCGAGTGGGTGTTAAATATTTTTCCTTTCTCCTAAACCTCGATGTACTTGTGTGCGATAAACAACCAGATTTTACGATAGTGGAATCACTAAGACATTGTTCCCCATGGGTGGCCTTATAACAGGCTCAACGTGATTCCTTAGTCTAATAGACGCATGCCAAGTTGGTACATGTTTGTTTTACAACAATGAAAACACTTTTATGACGTTTTGGAGATTTCTAAAGCCCTCCGCTTCGTGCTCGTCACTGATTTAAATTGTTTATGTTTTATTTACATGAGTTTTGATATTTATTGTTCGTCAATTGTGTTGGAGGTAGTAAAATTGGGGATGAATGGCTCCTGGTTGTTTTCATATGGGTATGATTATCGTAAATCTGGTATTGTTCTTTTTATTTCTACTAACAGCTAAGCCACGTCACATTGATTTGCGCGTTCGAACCGTTCTTACCTTTTCCTTTAAACTACTTTAGTTAAGGAGCTAGTAAAATAATAACCAAATAAAACATCTCAAGAAGTTTTTGATTAGATAATGCTAATTTCTTAAATGATGTAACAATCTCCTAAGAGGTCTTGTCAGATATAAAAAAAATACTCCAAAAATAGGTGACACAAGACCTTAACATGACACGCTTTCTTGGCTTTAATTTTTAGGATGAAAGGAACAGACCTTCTTCAATATCCTTATTTATTGTAACAGATTAATACTCGTTTTGATAAAATATACTGCCTCGTGGTCTCGCGGTACATGTATGTGCCGTGCGATCTAGAGGTCCTGGGTTCGATTCCCGGGTCGGGCAAAGTGTTATTGGGTTTTTCCATTAACAGCACGGTCTGGAAATGTGCCTGAAAACCGGCAATATGCTCGCCCCCTATTATGTGGGACTGATACATACCTGGCGGAATGTGGGTGCAGAAATGCACCTCTGCCTACCCCTTCGGGGAATACAGGCGTGAGTTTATGTATGTATGTATGTTGATAAAAAATATATATACAAAAAAATATCAAAAGAAAACTCAGTTTTGATGCTAAGACTTAAAAACTAATCACACGTTCCGAACATCACGATTGATATCATGAAGATATCATCAAGTTGAGTTATTACAAATAGAAAAACATATTCAATAAAATGACATTTGATATTCTGATTTTTGCACTTTCACAAACAAGGTGCAAGTAACATTACCTCCCGCAGCCCTCGACAATATACTGACATTATTAACAACGGTGCAAACGGCGCCGTCGTCAGCTGTCGCTCGGCATCGCGTTGACATGATATTTCATCTCGCAGACATCTGTCAAGTTGTACAAGATCGAGTTTGTCGCCAACATCAGTATTAATTTCCTTTTACTCAGTTTATTGCCACTGATTGGATTATTTCCGTTGGGGCTTTTTACTTCTATTCGCGTCTGAGAATAAAATTTAGTTTCGTTTATATCTGGTCTTATTTTAAAACGATAGTCTTAGGAAGAAATGAATAGTGAACTCCACTGTATCTGTAAGGATATTCCTGATATATCCTAAAAGAAACTTACATAAGCTCGTGATCTACCTTCTCAGCATAATTAAGATTCACTGATAACAATCATTATTAGCACCTGCGTTGCAGTACTATACCAAATTACATGGGCGGATATTAATGAAAATAATCAAGAACATCAATAATTTGTTTTTGTTCACATACATACATAAACTCACGCCTGTATTCCCCGAAGGGGTAGGCAGAGGCGCATTTCTGCACCCACATTGCGCCAAGTATGTATCAGTCCCACGTAATAGGGGGCGAGCCTATTGCCGTTTTTCGGGCACATTTCCAGACTCCGTGCTGTTACCGAGAATTTCCTAATGGAAAAACCCAATAACACTTTGCCCGACCCGGGAATCGAACCCAGGACCTCTAGATCGCTCGGCACATACTCGTACCGCGAGACCACGAGGCAGTTGTTTTTGTTCCTTTTATTATTATTCTCGACATATTTATTTTTCTCAACTCGGAGGTTGGTATTTATTGTGGTTGCGGGCCGTAGCCAAGCAATCACAATTTGTCTTCTATGTATATACGTTATGTTTTTAAATTTATGAGTGTGAAACGGTCTCGTCTATTTCCATGAACTTCCTCACAATTCGGCAAGTATTCAAGATTGCAGCTTTTTGTAGGGTGATGTATAGGGATTTATTTAGGTTTAATAGTTTTAGGCTATGGTGTAGGTGTTTTGGGATAACTCCGGTAGTAGAGAGAACGATGGGAACTACATACACTTTTTCTTGTTTCCAGATTCTAATTACCTCGTTTTTTAAGTCTGTGTATTTATTGTTTTTTTCGGCTATTGTTTTTTGGATATTGTGGGTATTTGGAACAGCAATATCAATGAGATATGTCGTTTTATTTCTTTTATCTTGTAGTGTGATATCAGGCCTATTGTAATGTATGGTTCTGTCTGTAAGTATGGCGCGGTCGTAGTAAAGCTTATATAAGGCGTTTTCCAAAATGGTTTCAGGTGTATACTTATAGTAAGGTGTTTTTGAGCTTTGGATGAGATTGTATTTTAGGGCTAATGTTTGGTGGATGATATTAGAGATTTGGTTGTGACGATGGGTATAATCTGTCTGTGTCAGGCAAATGCAAGCACCGGTTATATGCTGGATAGTTTCTGGTTGTGTATGGCATCTTCGGCATTTATCATTTATCATGGTTGGATCTTTAATGATAAATTTTCTGTAGTTTTTAGTATTTATGACCTGGTCCTGTATCGCTATTAAAAATCCTTCTGTTTCTGGGAATAGACCTCCAATTTTGAGCCATTTGTTCGATCCTATTTTATCTATATGAGGCTGTTCTAAGTCGTGTGGATGTCGACCGTGTAATACTTTTTTCTTCCAATCTTCTATTTTTTGTTGTTGTCTATCTATATTATTAGGGTTTGGGGGATTAGGTGGTTCACAAAGGTTTAGTGGAGTAAAATTATTATCATTTTGGCATATTGCATTATGTATGTTACTGGTACGTGATTTTTCACGGAAGAATAATTTCAGGTTATAAATTTGTTTTTGCCAAAGGTTATATATATCTATCAGGCCCCTGCCTCCTGCTTCTCTTTTTATTGTAGTTCTTTCTACAGCTGATTTCGGATGGAGATATTTGTGTTTTGTTAGTGTAGTTCTTGTAAGTCGTTCTATTTGCTCAATATTAGATTTTGACCATTTAATTACGCCGAATGAGTATGTTAATATTGGTATGGCATAGGTGTTCAGAGCTTTGATTAAGTTTTTGGCAGACAGTTGGGTTTTGCAGATGGCGTTAACCCTCCTACGATATTCACCGGATAATGTGTGTTTAATATTTTTGTGATCAATTCCTTTAAGCTGTTTATAACCTAGATATTTATACAGATCAGTTGGTTCCATTGCAGTTATTAAGTCGGTATTATTAAGTGTGTAGTCGCCTGGTCTTATTTTGCCCCTTATGATATGTACGGTTTTACATTTGTCTAAACTAAAATGCATGTTTATGTCTTTACTAAATTTCAATGTCGCTTCTATTAATTTGTTCATGTCTTTTTCGTTTTTCGAATATAATTTTACGTCGTCCATATAAATAAGATGAGATATATTGGTTTCTTCTGAATTATGCTTTAAGTGGTATCCGGCTCGACTTCGCTGTAGTATATGGGACAGAGGATTTAGGGCTAGGCAGAACCACAAGGGACTCAAGGAATCACCCTGAAATATTCCCTTCCTGATACTTATCTGTCGTGTTATAATTGGGTCGTTGACATTGTATAGATGTAATGTGGTTTTCCAGTTTAGCATTATATTTTGGAGGAATTCTATTATGACACTATTTATTTTGTATATTTTAAGGATTTGAATCAGCCAAGAATGCGGAATACTATCAAATGCTTTTTTGTAATCTATATAAGTACAGTGTAGGTTTCTGGATTTCGTGGATGCATGCTTGTGAATAGTGGAATCTATGACTAACTGCTCCTTGCATCCCATGTGGCCCCGTCTACACCCTTTTTGTTCTTCCGCAATTATATTGTGATTTTCTACATGTGTATTAATTTTAGATGTGATAACCGATGTAAGAATTTTGTATATAGTGGGTAAGCATGTGATAGGTCGATAGTTGGAGGGGTCAGGTGAAAATTTATCCTTAGGAAGCATATATGTAATTCCGGTGGCAAGGAAATGTGGTAATGCCTGTTTACGCAATATAATATCTGTGAAATTCTGTGCTATAGCTTTGTGTAATGACGTTAATTTCTTGTACCAGAAGTTATGAATTTTATCAATCCCAGGTGATTTCCAATTGTGTAACCTATTTGTTATGAGTTTTATATCGGCTTCTGTCACTTCTGTAAATTCCATTTCTTCCACCTCACTCCACATATTTTCCTCTTCCTTTATCCAATTTGCTTCATCATTATGCTGAATCTGTTCCTCCCATACTTTTGCCCAGAAGGCTTCTAGCGCTTCCTTTTTTGGTGTACTGATGTTATTTTCATTATGGATATTAGTTTTGATATTTGTATGTGGGTTACGGAGCTGTCTATAAAACATTTTTTCATTTTTAGCGAAGAGAACGTTATCTTTTCTCCTTTCTTGAGCTTTTTTATAGCGCTTAAGTCTCTGGGCTTTTACTGCAAGTTTCTGTTTGAGTGTATCTAAGAATTCTTCTGGTTTCTTATTGTTATTTTCATGTCTTGTGTGGGTTGTGTATTTTTTAAATATTTCTTCAACTTTCTTTATTACTTTTTTGGATCTATTATTATTTATGTATTGGGTGAGTCTTCCACAATCTGCTCTTATTTTTTCTATATCCTTTTCTAATCTATATTGCCACGGTGGTTTATTGTTTTTTCCAGGTTTAATACGTCCCACCCTTTGTTCATTTATTTTAAAATCTAGTTCTTCCGCTATAACATAAGCTGTGCAATAAATTATTGTATGGATGTCTAATAATTTAGTAGTTTCAGATATAAAGTTATTTAATATACTTTGATTAAAAATATTAATTAGTGAAGTAAGTTTAGATGTGTATTTTAGTTTTGGTAATTTAGGTCGTAATGTCGGGTCCAGACCGGAATATAATGTAAGAGTCGCTGTGAATTTATCCTGGATAGTTTGTATATGTATATCGGTAGGTATATTTGGTTCTGGCATATTATCTATTTCGTTTTCCAGCGTAAGTATAACGGTTTCAGTCTGAGTAGACGTGTGTGTAATTTGGCTACATTGGTTTTGGTTTTCTTGTGTTATTGGTTGTATCTGAATAAGTGATAGATGTGGTGTATTGGAGTTAGACGTGTGAGGATGGGGTAACGGGCTTTGGTTACGGCATATAACTTCTGTATCATCATTTATCATTGATTCTTCTTCTAATTGTTTCCTAACATCCGTTTTCAGTTGATCTAACACTTCCTGAGGGAGAAGGTTATTTCGTACTATTGCTCTTCTTTGGTCTGACAGTCTTTGTTCTGAAACTGTAACATCTGGATACCGCTGTGAGAAATGCTCATGCAAATGTTTTCTGTATATGGTCATGTCGGTCTCTAATTTCGTGATGTAGTAGTAGGTGCGCATAATAAACAGGTTTACATCTCTACTCCATGACATGCGCACCCTAGGTTTACCAGCTTTAGTGGACATGGGTAAAAAAGGTCTATTGACCTCCCGTGCAGCATCTAAATCTGGTATAGACGGTTCTCTAATTTTATTTGTTAATGATGGTGGTGATCTTGAGGATGACGAACATATTGACGGGGTATATGACTTTGTACTCGGGCTATAAGGTTCTGATGGACTATTACTTCTACTGTCTGTCTGTCTGTCAGTAAGATTGGCGGCTGTAATAGATTCGGGTGACCCGGTGGGAGCCCGCCTGCTCAACTCCTCACCGCTGACGGTTTGCATGCTGTAACACCCAGCGTCAGCTCCAGGTGTGCCCCGGCGATCGCCCCCGGGAAGCGGCCCTCTCAGTTTCTTTTTAGAACGGGTCTCCATGTTAAATGGGTTACCAGAGCCACGTTGGCCACGCCAGTAGTTGATAAGTCGTGTTTCCGCCCCCTACGTGATCAGATGGTCGATCAGGACGTGTGGTTGGTTTTTAGGGGGCTTATTATTATTATTATTATTTTTTATTGCCTCAGTAGGCAGAGCAAGCAATGATGATATTTTATCGTTATAGTGGTTTATTTGACAACTGAGCTTAAAGAAACAATTCTATGTTTGTTCCAAGGTCTCTTTTATATAAAAAAAATTATTGGTGTACTATATCTGATTCATTAAAATATGTAGCTTTGAATATCAAAATAATATTGCGATTAAAAACACTCGCTCCACGTGCTGTGATTTCGACGAAAACGCAATTAGTAATATGACATGTCGTACACATGGCGCAAATGAAGTCACGAATTTGCACTATCCATCACATCTGGCAAATTAGTTGACATTCGTGTTTCACTAAGTACTCCCGGTTAATTTAATTCATACATACATATACGAGTACATTACTGGTTGTACTTCCATAGAAGCTCAAAAGCGATACATGTTGTGTATTGTTTAGTTTATAATTGTTTATTTATGGGGTCATGATATTCTCATTTATATGTCAAATTATATGTCAAACTAGGTGTGCCCGCGACTTCGTCCACGCGGAAAATTTATTTTTAATAAGAACATTTATAAACGAAAAGTAGCCTAAGTTACTCCTTATTACATCAGCTATCTGCCAGTGAAAGCCCTGTTAAAATTGGTCCACCCGTTTCAGAGATTAGCCGGAACAGACAGACAGACAGACAAAAATTATAAAAAACGTTATTTTGGTATATTTACCGTGTAAACATCCATATATACATTTATTAAAAAGCGGTTATTTCAATATTACAAACAGACACTCCAATTTTATTTATTTGTATAGATGATTTTGTTAAATAACTTTCGGGCTTCTATGGAAGTACCGCCACCGATATATGTACATGCACACTCGCTCCTTTTTTTTTCACGTTTCTGCACCCTCACTTCATTCTATTGCCGTTTTTTGGACACTATTCTAGACTCCGTGCCGCTGCTGAGAATTCTAAGGAAATACCTAATAACATTTTGCCTGACCCAAGAATCGAGGCCTCGAGCTCTAGATCGCACGGCACATACTTGCACAGAACCACGAGGCAGTCAACTCATTACTATGGACACACTGTTAGGTAAATCTTTACGGTAAAGCTATCAATACAAGTTTTGATATATTCACACAAGATAAAGTACGGACGTCTGTAATTTGTTCCTTCGACGTGCGTTTGTGCTGGCATTAATCATTTGTCACCAATGGACATGCATTGATAAACTAGCACTTGGACGCCCAATGGGTATTGCTCAACTATGGGTATAAATAATCTTACTAGACATTTCTGTTAGACGTAAATCTTATAAATATTCGCCTATAACACAAACCTAACAATGGAAGTATGAGTATTTTATAACGTAAATAAATGGTCGCCGTATGTGAAGTATACATACTGCGACAGCCCCGTGGCGCAGTTGGCTAGACACCAGCTTGTGAAACGAGAGGCCCTGGGTTCGAACCCCGCACCGAGATAAATGTTTGTGTGATCTACAAATATTTGTTACGAGTCTGGGTGTTTGTGAGACCGATAAGTCTCTCGTAGTTTCTGATACCCACGACACAAGACTCGTATCTTAATGTGGGGTCAGAACTATGTATGTGACTGTTGGGTGTAGGTATTTATTATTATTTATACATACCTTTAGAAAATGTTTACTACAATTTGAATAAAACCGTACCAAATTCATGTGCTTATTTTAGAAGATTGTGCTTTAAATTATAAATAACTAGCTGACCCGGCAAACGTTGTTTTGCCATATATATAAAATTCTCGTGTCGCTTTGTTTTTTGGCAAACTCTTCCGAAACGGCTCGACTGATTTTTATGAAATATTGTGTGTATATTGTAGGTAGGTCTGAGAATCGGTCAACATTTAAGGGTTTAACATTTAGGGGTATGTTTTTTTTCTATTGACTTTATTTTCTTTATTTTTTATGATTCAGCTTTGATAAATTATTATAATCATAAATTTTCACCCTTCTACGGTCAACCTCTATCTTATACTGACCATTTTAATTTGATTATTTTTTTATTAAAATGTAAATAAATGATAATAGCACTGAAAAATTATAATGATACGTATAACAGTCATTGCTTTGATCGATATACAAATTAAACAAAAAAATATGGTCAAAATTGTATAGAGTGAGATATACATATACATCTATATATATATAAAATTCTTGTGTCACAGTTCGAAACAGCCTCCGAAACGGCTCGACCGATTTTGATGAAATTTTATATGTATATTCAGTAAGTCTGAGAATAGGTTATCTTTTTTTTATACCCGGTAAAATATATATATATAGGGTATATATATATATATATATATATATATATATATATATAATATATAGGGTGGTCCAACCCGAAAAGTTTTTATTTTTATTTTGTTGACATAATAGCTGACCCGGAAAACTTCGTATCCCCTAACAGTCATTGAATGTTACATATTTACATATTACCTGAATTTTATTTTTGATTGTATGGAAATAAATATTAAGTTCAGCACTTTATTGAGATAAAAATACAGAAATAAATAATTACGAAAATTAAATGCATCAATCGTGTCTCCGCAAGTCATGATTTAATTAAACATGTACATATGGGATGGGATGTAGTCGGTTTTAATTCTCTTCATTGAAGCATCAGTGTGGTGGACTGAAGCCTAAATCCTCTCAGTTGCAGAGAAGGCCTATGCCAAGCAGTGGGACGTACATGTATGGGCTGATGATGATGCACCTTGTGATATACATTTTTAATATATTTTTTAATTGTCTAAAAGATCACAAACATCTTTTGTTAATCGTCATTGCGAAGGCATGACGAATCGGGAACTGAATTCGTTTGAACTCAATGGTCATACCCGTTAGGATCAATGAAATCTTAGATCAACCTAATTGATGAATTCTCAAGCACCAATTCATCTCTAAGTTGTCTTTTCAGTATCGTCACGTGAATAACATTACTCAACAATTTTCTTAACACCAAGCGCATTCCATTGCATAGTTGTGGGTGTTTTAGATTTCAAAGCGTGATGACTACCGAACCTGCCTTCGTTTGTAAATCAGGTACAACCAAGGAGTTTAAAAATACTACATTTCTGAACGCACGCATAAATATTTGACAACCAATAAATATGTCAATCCCTTTTTATTACTGACATTATTCTACATTTTTAAAATCTAAAATACCCAATTATTCGAATATTCTGGATATATGTTGTCGATTCAAAACCTTTATTTAAATACGTTCTTTAATTTGAGGGGACCATTAACCATATTGACGGGATAAACATAAAATGTTTGACAGAATATTAGGTAGAACAGTTTATATGAGAAAATTAAATTGTTGTTTTTACCATATTCCTCGCGATTTTCTTAACTTTTTCTTTCATAAGATCCTTCTCCTAACAATACCAAACTCAACAAAAAAAGAATTAGCGAAATCGGTCCAGGCGTTGTTGAGTTATGCGCTTACCAACACATTTTGCGATTCATTTTTATATATAAGATATAAATAATATTTGACTGTAGATAAGCATCTGAATGTTCTTCACAAGAATATCTTTACATATATGAGTACAGAGTAACTAACGTGCATTACAGAATTGTGTTTGACTAAAGTCTCATGCATTCAACACTAAAGGAGATATTTTCCCAGTAATACAATATTCATGTATTGATGAAAAAATAATAAAGAGCGTATATCAACAGGATGTTGACGTAAAAAATGGCAATTAACGCCTTTGCACCTAAAGTCCTTATCGCCAGGTAGACCCTTTATGCAAACTTAAGATCACACCTCTTGTGTGAAGTGGTAGATATTTGAACAAAGAATTCTTTAAATTGTCGAATTGATTTAAATGAACTTTGTAGGTATGAAAATGCATGCTTAAATTTTTATAGTTCTGTCGGTGTATACCAGATACCTGGTGCGAAGGATATAGCCATACTTACGTAAGGAAGTCTAATTAAGTTCTAAAAATTCTCGTTGCGAACTTGCATATATAATTATGTAGGTATATGCAAGCAACATTACAACAAAATATTGTTATATACTTAATAAAGAGTTTTTTAAAATCTTATTGGTCTAATAAAACGTTCTATTTAGGTCATAGTTTTTTATCTAGTTCAAGAAGCGTTGTTGAATAGGCAATTGACCTTTCGCCATGAAAGCCACACAATACAGCATAAACCATTTAAATAGATTGTATCTGAAGCACACAAGAGAATAAACAATAACCCCAGCAACATAAAAGCGTCAAACAATCCACGGAGATGGGCGAATAAAATCATAAAACAAAAGAAAGCGAAAACTTTGCTATCAACTTGTGGCAGTATGAAGATAAAGAAAACAATTAACTCCCCAAAGAGAGCGCTCCCGGGGAATTCAACAACTTAATACGATTAAAGTCTTAGGCGCTCCGAAGTTAGCGCGACAAAAAGTTCCCAACGAGTGTCATACATTTTGATGTCAACGTTTTTGCGTTCAGTTCGGCCGTGGCAAAAACTGTTGTCGTGTCTACCGTTTTTGCTGGCTTGACAAGTTGCCTCCTCGTCGGTGCCATGTGAATAATTACATAATTGCTTTGTCCCGACATTATTGTATCGTACCGATGTTCTGGTTTCGGGTCTTTTGTTTTGAACGTGTTAATTTTGTCATCGCTTATTCTAAATTGGATTTGGTTGTAATCCGATAGTCGTTTTTAGTGGTTACTGATATTACATCTCTTTGATTATAATTCATCAACCAGTTTCTAGAATCCTTATTCTGATTTTATAAGCAGTTCGATTTTCCTCATAACAAACTGTTTTGACTTTTTAGTCAGAATATATTCAGTAGCAAAGAATGCGTCTCAAAACGACAGTTCCAACTACTTACGCCTTCGTCCATTTACATAGAGAATTGGCGTGTAATTATTATAAATCATAAGTTCTAACTCTCAAAACAAACAGCAATTTCCTTAAACCATACCCTGAGGGTCTAGTAAATAGTTCTATAAATAAAACTCGTTAGCACTTAAAACATCACAGAAGGAGCAATTCTTAGAGTTATTAGGAAAAATCCTAACTTCGCCATCCTTAAATGAAGCACAAAGTTTTGTCACAACAAATTACAGTCATAAATCTAAACTCGGTATTACTCGGCTCAAAAACAGAGTTCCAGTAATTGGCTCTCATCCAAATGAGACGTAAGCTGGCAATAATAAGTTTTCATAATCTTAAAGGAATATGTCCGCGGGACAACGAAATGAACTGTCAACTGGGACGTCCAAATCCAATTATTGTTCCGCGTTGTAAGTAGGGTTGGGTCTTTTGAAATATTTTTACGTAATTTTTTGTTCTTTTGGATATAACATTACGCTCTTCGTTTGCTTCTAATGCCTTTGTTGCTTTATCAAATATGTCGCTAAAGTCCTCCAAGGCTTAGCGAGAATGGTTGTTAGGAAAGACCACCTCGTTAGCACCGTGTAAATGGCGCCTCGGTGGAGTGTTGTGTACACAAATGACTAGAAACGGCTAAGCTCAGAGAATTACCACTTTTTGTACTTTAAATTGATTGCATTTTACTGATGTATAAGACTGCATCTGCTTTTCAATTTTTGTTTCATGCAGAGGTTCCTTTATTCCTATGGAAATAAGTTCAGTGTCAAATTCGTGAATTCTCGAACGAAACACTAGTGGTATTTGAGAAATACATCTAATATTGTCAAGAACAATGGACACCGTTTATGACTTCTAGTTTAAATTATTTATTTTAATAGATATTTCAATATGTAACATTCCCTTGCTATTAAATATTTCTTTACCGTACATGTATATCTTTCACACCGTCCTATTTAAAGTACTGTTTCGACTGACATCGAGATTTAAAATGCACAGACGAGTAGCGAACCTCGAAAGCGGTACATCGTCTATTTCTGGATCTATGCACTCTTTTAAATAATAAATTGCTGCTTCAGACGTGAAAGCGATCGCTTGGTTTGTGTCGAACTTCACTGTATTCGTGGCTTAAGACGTCTGACTTTAAGGTAATAAATCTATTTTTATCCTTCGAAGGTAAGAAAGTCATGATCAAATCTTTACACTGCATATATAATAATTTGATTGTGTGAGTCATCACATCAAGCCATCATAATATAGCTAGATTCTCTTAAGCATACTTAAACCCAGTGGCGGTACTTCCATAGAAGCCCAAAAGCGTTACACGTTCATTTGTAATGTCTAGTTTATAATTGTTTATTGTGAGGTCAGTCATTCTCATTTATATGTCAAATTGCTTTTTTAAATAATGATTTAAAATTTAAAGATTATTATTCGGAATTTTGTAAGGCAAACTTTTGGGCTTCTATGAAAGTACCGCCACTGCTTAAACTCCATGTATATATGGGCTAAAATGGACATATTATATAAAAGTATATTCCATTGGAAGGGTAATTTTTATTGAAATGATCTCAACAAAGGTTGTGAATTACTTATAGTTTACCGACCAACGTTTCTCTGAATAATTTTTGATTAACAGTAACGTGATAAATATATTAAAGTATTATTACTTACTATTCGACACACCATATAGAAGATGATTTATATAATCAAGTAAAGGCACCATATCTTGCTAAGAAGTTAAGGTAAAGTTTGAACTTGACAACCCTGGGTACAAGTGGGATTGAAATTAACCGTTGTCTTTCATTTTGCGAGCTATCGCAGGGTTTTTCGGGCTTAACAATTTCATGCCATAGCATCCCTGATGAAAGATATTTTTTGTTCGAACAAAGTTTAAGCTTAAAGATATTTTCAGTTGCTAATGATCGTGTAGTTTTTTTTTTATTTCCTAACTATCCTTATTTCTCTAGCGGCACTGGTACACGTTTTCGCCAAATTATTTTGTTTAAGTTTTATTGAAAGACCATTTGCAATAAATGCATTCCAATGTAATATAATAATAGCTCTTTAAAATAATGAACCAAAGAATGATAGAATCTTCGTTACTTTCTTCGTCTTTCCGCGATCTGGGTGATGAGGATTTTTTTTCTGAAAATGAAAAATTCTTCTGAGAAAGTAGCACGCGAGCGAAGTCGTCTCATTTCTGGCACAAAAGGCGAATACGTTGGTACACTGAACGAACTATTGCTGCTCGCTAAAGATAATGATTAGAAAGTCAGTATCATAGCTAGTATAAAAGATGCATAATGTGAATAAAATATACATACCTCATCATCATCATCACCAGCCCAAATACGTCCCACTGCTGGGCACGGGCCTCCTCTACAACTGAGAGGGTTTAAGCCTTAGTCCACCACGCTGGCCTAGTGCGGGTTGGCGGACTACACACCTAAGAAATTCCTAAGAACTTTTAGGTGTGCAGGTTTTATCACGATGTTTTCCTTCACCGTTAAAGCAAGTGATAATTCATTGTGAATACACACATAACTTCGAAAAGTCAGAGGTGTGTGCCTGGGGTTTGAACCTGCGACCGCCGAAATTCTTGACCGCGCGTCTAAACCTCGAGGCCTACCTATCACGAATAAAAATAAAATACAATATCAGCCCATACACATCCACGCATAAGGACCTTCTCTACAACTCGGACAAGTTAGATGTTATTCAGCAAGCTGAAACTGTGCTGGTCAGTGAGCTCCATCCTTAAGAAATTGCTAAGATTTTTTGGGTGCGCAAGTTTTCTTAGCCATTTCTTACGTCATAATTAAAGTAAGACAAAGACCAGCCAACATTTATGCCGGGTTCATGCCGACTAGATCTACACTCTGATTCTGGAACGCGACATAACATCGTCCATCACTGGACTTGCCTATATTTTAATATTAAAATAGTTTATTAGAATTTATGCTCTATAGAATTATTTTGAAAAATATAGAGCATCTTTTTTCCGAACTAGGTTGAACTTATTTTATTTTATTTATTTAGCACACCAACAAAGTAATTACATAAAGAACAACTAGTAATAAGGTATTGTTTAAAATGTAAAACAATGTAATCACTTAAATTAAATAATACTTTAATATATTTGTCACGTTACTGTTAATCAACAATTATTCAGAGAAACGTTGGTCGGTAAACTATAAGTAATTCACAACCTTTGTTGAGATCATTTCAATAAATATTTTAAATGTAATACTACTAACATCTGTATGCTTACAATGTACTCAGCGTTACTTCCAGAAAATTCCAATCCCCACAAACCCACGACCAAAAGATCTGACCCGGAGATAATAAAAACATATATTCCACGTCGCCGAACGTAGATTATTAAAATAGTGGCCCACTTGCCACTAGCGAGACGACCAGCATTCACATTCAGCGGACTCGCCCAATAAAACTTTAGCGCCAATCCACCTACTGGAAAAATGCCAACGTTTAAATTGTGCCTTTTGAGTTAGACGGGGACAATGCTTGTGTCCTGATAATCGGGAGTCCTTATTTAACTTAAATAGATAAGTACTACACATAATATATACACATATATTCCTCGTCAAGTTTAGCAGAGTTGTATTCCAACATCAAAAATCTTATTATCATCATTAGCCCATATACGTCCCACTGCTGGGCACGGGCCTCCTCTACAACTAGGAGGGTGTAGGCCTTAGTCGACAACGCTGGCCTAGTGCGGGTTGGCGGACTACACACCTAAAAAAATCCTAAGAACTTTATAGGTGTGCAGGTTTCATCACGATGTTTTCCTTCACCGTTAAAGTATGTGATATTTTTTTGTTTATACACACATAATTTCGATAAGTCACAGGTGTGTGCCTGGGGTTTGAACCCGCGACCGTCGAGATTCGCGACCGCATGCCTAAACCTCGAGGCCATTACGACTTATAACATCAACAATCTAATAGCAGAGTTTGAAATTTTACGTCATGTAGAGAAAGACAATTTAATTTTTCGGGCGCAATTCCAGACTCCATCACGTATTAATAACGCTAATGTTATTACTGTACCTTATCTATAAAACAAGGAAAAGCTTTGTCTAGCAGTAGACGTCTTCTGGCTGATGTGATGATAATGATCCACAAAAGAGTAACATGACTATTAAACATCAACATCTTATACTCTCTTTGAGCCTTATAAATTTACCTTTAGGTTTCAGTGCGATTACTTTAAAATACCTTTGTGTCTTTACTTTTGTGTCTATAAGAGAACTAATAACCTCAAGTGTGGGATTATCACTATAAAAGATTACATTACCCGGTAACTCTTCAGCATTTATTTAACGCGCTAAGAAAATCTTCGATAGAACGCATATAAAGGCTAATCAATCAGTCTTAAGCCTCCACTAAAGAAATCAAACCGGGATGGGAGAGCTCAGTGACAAATTACGTTGTAATTGCCCTAAATGCTCCCGACAAGGCCTTTAGTAGACAAAAGCTACTTCAATAATTGTCGAACAATTGATGATTGCAAATAAAATAGTGTCTGCAATCGTTAAACAGTGTTACTTAAACGGACGGAATAAATGTTACTTTGGTATTTTCTTGTTGATATTAAGTTATTAGTTAGAAAATTAAAGAGTTTTCAATCTTATTTCTTTTATATAATATAACTAGCTGTGCCCGCGACTTCGTCCGCGCGGAAAATTTATTATTAATAATTTTCATAACAAAATTTATAAAATAAAGTAGCCTAAGTTAATCCTTATTACATCAGCTATCTGCCAGTGAAAGTTCAGTTAAAATTGGTCCACCCGTTTCAGAGATTAGCCGGAACAAACAGACAGACAAAAATGGTAAAAAACGTTATTTTGGTATAGGTATGTACCGTGTATACATCCATATGCATTTATTAAAAAGCGGTTATTTCAATATTACAAATAGACACTCCAATTTTATTTATTGTATATAGATAGATTGTCACATTAAAATACAACTACAAATCTCATTTAAATTACTAGACAAAAATAGAAAAAGAATTGTACAAATGTGCAAAGAAATTACTTAAATTATTGGGCAGCGAGAGCAACTTCATAAAAAACGATTTACATTTTTAATTACAATTCCGCAAACCTTATAACAATTCTAGTGGGGCCAAAAATCTAGCGCCATTAATATTATTCAACGTCGCACTGCCAGCCAGGTGGCTCATTCAGAGCGTTGCTGCCAACACCGGCCTCTTCACACTGAGGAAAAACTCAGATTTACGGTTGACGATATTTAACTCGGAAAAAGTCCAGGCTTTTGTTGTGAGTTTATTATTTATTTATAAGGAAACAAGACCTAAATGCAGTGGATACAAAACTAAGCATTGTATTCAGATTTGTCTTTTGAAGATAACCAATATTATTTTATTATGACTTGATGAGTATTAATTATTGTTATAATAAATTAATTAAAGTCGTGATGGCCTCGAGTTTTAGGCACGCGGTCGAGAATCTCGACAGTCACGGGTTCAAACCCCAGGCACACACCTCTGACTTTTCGAAGTTATGTGTGTATTCACAATGAATTATCACGTGGAAAACGGAAACATCGTGATGAAACCTGCACACCTAAAATTTCTTAGGAATTTCTTAGGTGTGTAGTCTGCCAACCCGTACTAGGCCAGCGTGGTGGACTAAGGCCTAAACCCGCTCCGTTGTAGAGGAGGCCCGTGCCCAGCAGTGGGACGTATATGGGCTGATAATGATGATGATGATGATGATAAATTCTTGTATGTGTTAGACAAAGTGACTTATTTTTGGTATATTTTCTTACAACTCTTTTCATTTCTTTAGTGAATATAAAATAATATTAAATAAAACCGACGTCAAGCAAATCCTTGAAATGTAAGCTAAAAACCATTAAACCTTACATATTTCCGATATTTAATGCTTAGAAACAATCGAAATCGATTATTGTGGATGTAAATACATTCATATGAAAAAGTTGTAATGCACCGGAATAACTTTAATCAAAAGACATCGATTCTAATAAATATTTCTTATAAAATTTCGAACTTTACCGAACTCGCCGCGGACAGCGAAGAGCCTTATCCCTAATATAACATCAAAATTTTATACCCGCAACATCTCATAAAAACACATGGCCTGCTCATCTCCATTCAGAGAGCTTAGTAATAAAGAAAAATCCATAAGAACAGATCCATAAGATCCGTAAAAAGAAAGGCGAGTGTCCATCGCGGAAACTACGCAATGGGATGCTCTTAAACTTATAGGTACTTTTTTGTATGTAAATACTAATGATTAATGATAAAAAACCTACGTTTTAATTAGCGTATTGTCCTTTAAAAATGTTCCCGGCTCACTTGAGGCGTCCAAGATTATAAAAAAGAGAATACGCTTTTTAGTCAAATTTCTATTTTTTTTATAAAACAATAGAAACGCATTTAATTCCGCCAAACATTCTTGCATGGACCACTATGTCTATATTTATTTCCATTAAATAACATGTATTAATAAATTATTTTGTTCTCGGCCTAACTTAAATAGCACGACTTAGCTTGAGCTTAAAACTTAAGCTTATAGCTCGCAATATAAAACACACTTAATCTGGCCCCGATCCCACTTACGGTTCTCTACCCGTAAATTTGATTTTGAACTTCCAGAAAAAGTCCCGAAAGCGCCCCCTGCCAAAATTTACGACCCATTCAAGCGGCTTGTTTTTGCATTATAACCGTCCACTGAATTTAACTGGAAAATCTGTGGCCGCGTTTTTTCTCGCAAAATCCCCGCGTATTTTATATGGTAGTAGCACTGGCATTCACAATAATTATTGTATGGCGCAACAATAAAAAGTTTGATGGCCTAGAGGCAATCATAATCACATCCAATCCAATCCAATCCAATCCATCAGCCAATGGAAGTCCACTGCTGGACATAGGCCTCTCCCAATGTCTTCCACAGGCACCTGTTGGAAGCAGCCTGCAACCAGCGACGTCCCGCGACCTTTACTAGGTCGTCTGACCATCTTGTCGGAGGTCGTCCCACGCTGCGCTTTCCGGTACGTGGCCTCCACTGGATAACTTTTTGGCCCACATAATCACATCAATCATCAATCACAGCATTGGCTTTTTGACACGTTACTGAAGTATCGAAATAATGTATGTATGTAGATTAACGATGAAGGAAAACAATATCAACAATAACATCAAATCAAATCAAATTTCAACAAATAAATCAAATTTCATCAAATTTCAACAAATAAATCGTTATTTAAAAACATGAAATGCCTTTCTAGGATAGATACTAAGGACTATTCATCAGTCCATACACGTTCCACAACTGGGCACGGCTCTCCTCTATAACTGAGAGGGTTTAGGCATTAGTCCACCACGCTGGCCTAGTGCGGGTTGGCGGACAACACACCAGGTTTCATCATGATGTTTTCCTTCACCGTTAAAGTACGGGATAATTATTTGTGAATACACATATAACTCCGTAACGTAACGAAAACCTCGAGGCCATCACGACTTTATTAAAAATTTTATCACCAGCCTAAACTTTTACATTTAAACCAACAAATGTTCCATCCCTTTTCGTCTCTGTGATTCAAACATCCATCTTTTTCCAAAAAAACACCTACGTTACAAAACTCACTTTTTTATCGGAACACGATTCCGATTGATGTACGTGCGTCAAAAATCATTGACGGTTTTAAACACGACAAGGCACGTCTTAATCCAAAAATTTGAAAAAGTCAGTTTTTGTCACTATTCTGTTCCTATTTATCGACGGTAAAATATGGTTGGAATGAATAAAGAAATAAACGGTGTTTAAAACGTTTTCGTAGTTTAAACATCACGATTTATTTTTTTAAATAAATTCTACTTAAATGTTACGAATATTCGCGATATATTATATGTTACAGTCTATTTCCTTCCCGCTAATGAGGTCAGGTCTCCCCTACGCTTTAGCCTAGTACATAAATGGAAAAATGAATATAGAAAGTCTTGTGAATATCATAAACTTTGAGGGATTCTTTATTTGCACAATATGCTACCAAGGGGGTTGATAATAAGTATTTATTATTTGAATCCCGTAAAAATGTGTCTGCCTCGTGGTCTCGCGGTACAAGTATGTGCCGTGCGATCTAGAGGTCCTGAGTTCAATTCCCGGGTCGGGCAAAGTGTAATTGGGTTTTGTCCATTAGGAAATTCTCGGTAACAGCACGGAGTCTGAAAATGTGCCCGAAAAACGGCAATAGGCTCGCCACCTATTACGTGGGACTGATACATACTTGGCGAAATGTGGGTGCAGAGATGCACCTCTGCCTACCCCTTAAGGGAATACAGGCGTGAGTTTATGTATGTATGTATTATTTTAATCCTGTAGAAATCGTTTGGAGAGGCCTATGTTCAGCAGTGGACCTGTTTTGGCTGATATATACATATAGATAGACTTTAATTCTAAAACCAAAAACAAACCAAACATAGAATAAGGTTTAGTGTTGTTGAACTCATTATTTGGTATATCCGGCGAGTGATTTGTAGTCTCGCGGCTCAAGTATGTGTCACATGTGTGTTGAGGTACCAGCTTCGAATCCTGGGTCGGGCAAAGTGGTATTATGTTTTTTCATTAGGAAATTCTCAGTAGCAGCACGAAGTCTGGAAATATGCTCGAAAAACAGCAATAGGCTCACACCCTATTAGATGGCGAAACGTGGGTGCAGAAATGCACCTCTGCCTACCCCTTTGGTGAATACAGGCGCTTTAACTTTAGCGAGATTTGATTTATCCGTAAGTTTGTATGGAATAAAAAGTATTCATTGTGTTTCACCATCATGTATGTTCCAAATTTTATAAAAAAAACCGTTAAACTAATCTGGCGTGATTGAGTTACAATTTTTTTTTGCATTTATAATATTAGAATGAAATTTGTGGATACAACATTTAATATCGGTACGGATTCTACTTCTATTTAATTCGAAATAGGCTTGCCATACATACATACATACATAACCTCACGCCTGTATTCCCCGTAGGGTAACCAGAAGTGCATTTCTGCACCCACATTTCGCCAGTATGTATGAGTCCCACGTAATAGGGGGCGAGCCTATTGCCATTTTTCGGGCACAATTCCAGACTCCGTGCTGCTACTGAGAATTTCCTAATGGAAGAACAATAACACTTCGCCCAATCCAGGAATCGAACCCGGGACCTCTAGATCTCACGACACATACTTGTACCGCGAGACCACGAGGCAGTCAAATAGGCTTGTCATAGGTTATTTAAAAGAAAAAAAAACAGTAAAACAACAAAAATCTACTCGTAAATCACTGATGGAAACTTGATTTCAAAGTGAATATAAAACGGGAGACACAACCAAACTTGAGTCTGTTAATTAATAATTAATATGAAGCAAAACTTTCGAAAGAAGTTTCGTGGAAAAAACAAGACATCAAACTTGTCCTCCATCTCGCATTGTTCATGAGTTCTCGGAGACGTTTCAATTGAAATTAACTTTTTATTTAATTATATTTATAAATACCAACTGAGTTTTATAAAAATCACAAAGGAAATTAGCAAGTCGTTTTATGATCGCCTGGATATAGACGAACTTAGAAATTTGTATTAAAAATTGGCTTTTTCATGGTTCACCACCCAGAATAGCGGATTAAATAAATAATTACACCTAACAGTCACATACATAGTTCTGACCTCATACTAAAAAAATCCTGTGTTGTGGGTATCAGAAATTAAAAGACTTTTCGGTTTCACACACACCCAGACCGGACTGACACTTTCGGAGCAGGAATCGCTACTGCGGCCTCTCGTTTCTTAAGCTGGTGTAGCCATCTGGGCCAAAGGGCTGTCAAATTTCTAAGATTCAGCACTGACTGACGAGATTTCTGGGAGTGCCTCGGCCTGACCTGACCAACGGAACTATTTTTGTCAACCTACCCTTTTAACACTAGAAAGGCAGGTTTGTAGCTTTTCTTTAAGAAAAATTAAAAGTTTTGCAATAGGTAATAAAATTTGATTTCGTAAAATTTTATTTACATCTAACTAAATAAAATTAATCTGGCCGTCAATTCTAAATTGTAGGATATTTTTTATTTAGCTTTGAGGATAAATCTCCAGCTCTTGCATCTAATAACCCATGTATCAATACTAATGAGGTTACTGACCTTAGACCTGACAATTTCTAAAACGGATATTAAATTTACGAGGCTGTTCCGATGCCCATTCGCGGCTTAATTAAAAGACCATGGACTCTATTGAACTTTTATAATAATTAATCTGCCATCTCACTTCCTCGTATTGTCAAACTAATTGATTGTTCATAGCTCCACGTTTATCGAAGAACGTAAAGTATAGAAGTAATAAAATTGCCTCATGGTAAAAGTGTATGCCGTGCAATCTAGAGCTTCGAGTCAATTCATGTGTCTGCGTTATTCAGGTTTACTATTAGGAAATTCTCAGTTGCAGCACAGAGTCTGGAAATGTACCCAAAAACGGAAAAAGACTCGCCTCTTCTCTTATGGACTTAAACACAATTGCAATTAAGTCGTGATGGCCTCGAGGCTAGGCACACACCTCTGACTTTTCGAAGTTATATGTGTATTCACAATAAATTATCATGTACTTTAGGTGAAGGAAAACATCGTGATGAAACCTGCACACCTAAAAGTTCTTAGGAATTTCTTAGGTGTGTAGTCCGCCAACCTGCACTAGGCCAGCGTGGTGGATTAAGGCCCAAAACCTCTCAATTTTAGAGGAGGCTCGTGTTCAGCAGTGGGACGTATATGGGCTGATGATAAAAAAACAATTGGCGAAACCAGTGTGAGTATGTGTTTTATGTAGTAGAATTAAAAACTTTACATGTAAACGTAGCGGAACAATTCATAATTCGTAAAACTCATATTTTGTAAGAAATAGGTTAATAATATACACTTACATACAATTATGTATGTATTTTTATTTGTGTGTATTTTAATTTTATTGTTTATTTTAAAATGTTAGTATATACCTACTATGTATTTTCAGCATAACGTTATTTATGCGCCTACTTTTTTTTATCTCTGCATCACCCCAAGTCGACTGTAAGAGAATGCCTAAGGCATTATGTCCGCCTTTATACTTACTTTATATAAAGCATTACCTACATATGAATAAATCATAATCATCAGCCTATATACGTCCCACTGTTGGGCACGGGCCTCCTCTACAACTGAGAGGGTTTAGGCCTTAGTCCACCACGCTGGCCTAGTGCGGGTTGGCGGACTAAACACCTAAGAAATTCCTAAGAACTTTTAGGTGTGCCGGTTTCATCACGATGTTTTCCTTCACGTACGTGATAATTATGTGTGAATTCACACATAACTTCGAAAAGTCAGAGGTGTGTGCCTGGGGTTTGAACCCGCGGCCGTCAAGATTCTCGACCGCGTGCCTAAACCTCGAGGCCATCACGACTTAAATAAATAAGAATAATTCACAGGAGAGAATAACGGTTATTAAGACTCCGTTCCGTTAAATATCCATCTTCATCTTAATATCCTTTTTTTAGAGATTACAGCCTCAATATCTCTAATGTTGTTTTAATAAACCTCTGAAGACTTGGATTTAATAACCCTAATTATTTTTATACAGTTACAGTCTTCCGCATGCCTTAATGACCGAAATTAGTAATTTCTACTCATAAAAGTAAAATTTCCTTATTGAATAAAATTATAAAAGTTATAGTTTATGTTTGTAATATAGGAAACTTCTTATATTTTACTACAAATAAAATTTCTTCTTGATCCCTTTTCAAACGTGCATACATATACATCATAGGGGCATCATCATAACCTCACCTCTGTATTCCCCGAAGGGGTAGGCAGAAATGCATTTCTGCATCCACATTTCGCCAGGTATGTATCAGTCCCACGTAATAGGGGGCGAGCCTATTGCCGTTTTACGGGCACATTTTCAGACTCCGTGCTGCTACTGAGAATCACCTAATGGAAAAACCTAATAACACTTTGCCCGACCCGGGAATCGAACCCAGGGCCTCTAGATCTACCCTTTTTCTATTGTATTAGTGGTCCGCATTCCTCGCCATTCTCCGCCAGAACTTTGGGTTTTGGGCCATGAAGTCGTTCACGTACATTTTTTTGGGGATTTTCCATTTTCATCATGAGTATAACTGGACCAAAATAAAAATTCTCGCGAAAAAGATCTGTTTTTCAGAAATTATAATCAATCTATTGCTTCTTGCACCATCTAACGAAATAAAAAAGTTGAAAAGAAAGTGCGCTGCCAGAATTTTTATATTTATTAAGTTATTCACTCGTTCTGGTACAATACAAACAAGAAATTGAGAAACTAAACTAATTATAATGTACAAGTGGCGCTGGCGATCTTATTGCGCTAGGCAATTTCTAACAGACAACTTTGGGATGGATAATATAAAAGCAAAAAAAAAGAAGGTAGCAAAAATTGTACAGAAAACAAAGAAAAACAAGTTCGTTGCTTTCTATACATTACATACATTCGATTCTATTTGCAAATAAGCCCTATAACTTAGAACCACCCGACCGAATCCGTTACTAATATACGTGGTTATTTTCGGCCGCAAAAGGACAATATGGGTATAATGAGATGAAGTACAATGCGGCCCTTTGATACGTTAAATGAATGACAAAGCCGTGGCAAAAGCTTTTGTGACGCTCGCAAGTGATGGGACGACTTTAGATGTTCCGCCCTTTTGTTTCTAACGTGTTCGTGGGTTTTGAATATGTGATACTTGATTTACATTTCTGTATTTTCAATATTGTGTATGAGGCTTACAGTGAGTGATCACGCCTTTTGTAGGTTTGGGAAAACGTCGCGAGGAAACCTGGACATCTAAGGTTTCCATAAAAAAAATATCTTAGGTGTGTAATCCGTCAGGACGCACTAGACGGTCTTAAGTCCTAACCCATTTTATTGTAGAAGAGGCCTGTATCTAGCAGAATATGAGCTTGATATAAATAGGTAATAATTGCTCATTGGCACGGGAAAGGGGAACATCGTAAATATGTGTATACACTTATTGAGTAATTAAGAGTATATGTTTAAACAAATATTGTGCCAACTTGAATAAAGCCCGGTCCTATGCAATGAGATTTACATATGTATACCTATCCCCAATACATTTGTATTACGGTTTTATTTTTTTAGAATACTAGCTGACCCGGCAAACGTTGTTTTGCCATATATATAAAATTCTCGTGTCGTGGTGTTTTTTGGCAAACTCCTCCGAAACGGCTCGACTGATTTTTATGAAATATTGTGTGTATATTGTAGGTAGGTCTGAGAATCGGTCAACATTTAAGGGTTTAACATTTAGGGGTATGGTTTTTTTTCAATTGACTTTATTTTCTTTATTTTTTATGATTCAGCATTGATAAATTATTATAATCATAAATTTTCATCCTTCTACATTCAACCTCTATCTTATACTGACCATTTTAATTTGATTTTTTTTTATTAAAATGTAAATAAATGATAATAGCACTGAAAAATTATAATGATACGTATAACAGTCATTGCTTTGATCGATATACAAATTAAACAAAAAAATATGGTCAAAATTGTATAGAGTGAGATATACATATACATCTACATATATGTATATATATAAAATTCTTGTGTCACAGTTCGAAACACACCCTTCTACGAACAACACCTGTTTTGTAATCGCAATTTTTATATTTTTATAGCTTTTGCCCGCGACCCCGTCCGCGTAGACTTCAGGGTTGGGCGCAGAAAGATAATAAGTGAATCTATAAATCGTTCCTCAAGTGCCCAAAATGGCACTTACTGAATTTAAAAAAAAGTCAAATCAATTCAAATAGTTGAGGCGTAAAAGTAAAACTCTGACAGTTATTTTCGTATTTTTTATAATATGTTTATCCCAATGGGAACATTACATTTTCCTGGGATAAAACATAGATAGCCTATGTTACTTCACAGGGTCTCATTTATGGTCATACCAAAATTTTTGTTTTTGCGTGAAAGCGTAACAAACATCCCTACATTCACATTTATATAAATAGTAAGGATAACCATTCCCACCTATGTTACTTCGGTGGGTCCCACCTATCTGCATACCAAAAGTCATTCAAATCTTTTTTCAATCATTTTTCAATTCTTTTATCCTCCGTATTTTTTTTTAATAAGAAGAATCCTATGTCCTTTTTTATATCTCGAAGACTATGTGTACAAATTTTCATGATAATCGGTTAAGTAGTTTTGGCGTGAAAGCGTAACAAACAAAACATTAAAATTTATAATAGCTGACCCGGAAAACTTCGTATCCCCTAACAGTAATTGAATGTAACATATTTACATATTACCTGAATTTTATTTTTGATTGTATGTAAATAAATATTAAGTTCAGCACTTTATTGAGATAAAAATACAGAAATAAATAAGTCCGAAAATTAAATGCATCAATCGTGTCTCCGCAAGTCATGATTTAATTAAACATGTACATATGGGATGGGATGTACCTAGTCGGTTTTAATTCTCTTCATTGAAGCATCAGTGTGGTGGACTGAAGCCTAAACCCTCTCAGTTGCAGAGAAGGCCTATGCCAAGCAGTGGGTCGTACATATATGGGCTGATGATGATGATGATGCACCTTGTGATATACATTTTTAATATATTTTTTAATTGTCTAAAAAATCACAAACATCTTTTGTTAATCGTCATTGCGAAGGCATGACGAATCGGGAACTGAATTCGTTTGAACTCAATGGTCATACCCGTTAGGATCAATGAAATCTTAGATCAATCTAATTGATGAATTCTCAAGCACCAATTCATCTCTAAGTTGTCTTTTCAGTATCGTCACGTGAATAACATTACTCAACAATTTTCTTAACGCCAAGCGCATTCCATTGCATAGTTGTGGGTGTTTTAGATTTCAAAGCGTGATGACTACCGAACCTGCCTTCGTTTGTAAATCAGGTACAACCAAGGAGTTTAAAAATACATTTCTGAACGCACGCATAAA
Source organism: Hemaris fuciformis (assembly GCA_907164795.1). Taxonomy (NCBI): domain Eukaryota; kingdom Metazoa; phylum Arthropoda; class Insecta; order Lepidoptera; family Sphingidae; genus Hemaris; species Hemaris fuciformis. The sequence goes on along the minus strand of OU015450.1, from coordinate 11,162,688 downwards.
TATTTGACAACCAATAAATATGTCAATCCCTTTTTATTACTGACATTATTCTACATTTTTAAAATCTAAAATACGCAATTATTCGAATATTCTGGATATATGTTGTCGATTCAAAACCTTTATTTAAATACGTTCTTTAATTTGAGGGGACCATTAACCATATTGACGGGATAAACATAAAATGTTTGACAGAATATTAGGTAGAACAGTTTATATGAGAAAATTAAATTGTTGTTTTTACCATATTCCTCGCAATTTTCTTAACTTTTTCTTTCATAAGATCCTTCTCCTAACGATAGCGAACACAACAAAAAAAGAATTAGCGAAATCGGTGCAGGCGTTGTTGAGTTATGCGCTTACCAACACATTTTGCGATTCATTTTTATATATAAGATTATTTGTATTTTTGGACTGTAAAATTTAGAAAAACAATAATCCAAACTGTTCGAAAATATACCTACATAAAAAATATTAAATAAAAACTATTATCACAATTTTATAATCCTTATTCTTATCCAAATATTGTAAGCCTAGAACATAAAACGTAAAATAAAAATAAAAAAACTTAATTATTTGTGAATACGATATATCGAAATCTCCAATAGAGAATATTTAAAACAATTCTGGCCATTTAAAAGATATTCAAAATAAAAATATGTTCCCTGTACCATCATCCATCAATTCGTATGCGCATTCAACCAAGACCAATTAGGGGCATTAAACGTGCAACCAATTTACTTACACGCCTACAGACACATCATGTATAGAAGAACGGTGCAGAGACATTACAAAGTGTATACAACATTTTTAATAATATTTTATTAGCTAGCATTATTAACTTAATCTTAGTCCAGCTTGGTAGACTAAAGACTAAATTACCTGAACTGTAGAATGGATAAGAATTATAATTTTAATGGGAACATAAGCATATCATATGGCCCAATGGTAGCGTATTGTTGTGTTGTACAATTTTTTTTCTGAATTACTCTGGCTTAATTTTTTTTGCATTTTAATTTTTTTTTCGGGTTCTGCATAACCATAAAGTCTAATATAAATTGAGCGACACACCAAATCATACTAAAACTCAAAATTACAAGTGACTACAAATGTAAAATGCACCTCTCTCAACTATTAATTCGACAATCATCATGACATAAGTATACCGATTCTAACAAACGAAGTCTAAGAAACACAGAATTCCACAGCAGCTACAAATTTATATTGGCCTTATAAACTTCCCCTCCGATGCATTATCCAATCAAAACATACAATTTAAACTCGCTTTCATCAAACGAATCAAACGCGGAGCAAGACAATTCAGCAATAAAAGTTGCCATACCGTTCCACTTTGGTACACGGCTACAAAGGGTTGCAAGATATTGCTTCGAACGCCAATTTCCATCGCAGTTTATAAATACACTGCGTTTTGTTCTTGCGTCGTTTCCTGCCTTGTTAACACGCCGTTGTTTATTTACAACCGTAGCTTAGTTGCCATTTTACACAGCACTGACTTGTTGTGACGGTAGGTACACTGCGGTAATTCTGTAAGTGGGATGCTAATGTATTTGTAACTAAATATTAGTAGATGATTGCTATTTTCTTTAGTATCCTGTTTAGATCTTTCTAGAGCAGAGTAATCATAAAGAAAATTCACGAGAAACCGTTGTTCATCATCATCATCATCATCAGCCCATATACGTCCCACTGCTGGGCACGGGCCTCCTCTACCATTGAGAGGGTTTAGGCCTTAGTCCACCACGCTGGCCTAGTGCGGGTTGGCGGACTACACACCTAAGAAATTCCTAAGAACTTTTTAGGTGTGCAGGTTTCATCACGATGTTTTCCTTCACCGTTAAAGTACGTGATAATTCATTGTGAATACACACATAACTTCGAAAAGTCAGAGGTGTGTGCCTGGGGTTTGAACCCGCGACCGTCGAAATTCTCGACCGCGTACCTAAACCTCAAGGCCATCACGACTTTATTTGTTAAATTATGTGTTTAAACCGTTGTTATTTGGAGGTAATAGCAAACATTTTCAATAGAATTAAAAATACCAAACATTATAAATACGAAAGTGAATTTATGTGATACATTTTCAAGCCTAAATCGCTAAACCTATTTTTGCCTATTTCGTTATCGGTCTACAAATAAACTACATATAAAGGTTTCTATACACCGATATTATCCATTTCTTATCACTTGGAACTATTTTTAATAACATTCCTGGGCAATATCTCTACCGCGTCTAAGAAATACTTATTAATATCATACGCCGTAGTATTTAAATGAAAGGACGCAGTTTCCTGTTAAAAGCTTCAGTATATGTCAATGTCTTGCGCGTTGTCGTGAACGCTTACGATCTCTATTTCCAAGGATGTTTAGATGCGTAGACTCTGGTGCGAGCGCGCAATTTTATAGACAACATAAATACGTTGCTACTGTTTACGTTTACTAAGAATGGACAGAAGTGATTGAATTTTTCTATAAATTCGTGATTTTCGTATCATCATCATCATCATCAGCCCATATACGTCCCACTGCTGGGCACGGGCCTCCTGTACCATTGAGAGGGTTTAGGCCTTAGTCCACCACGCTGGCCTAGTGCGGGTTGGCGGACTACACACCTAAGAAATTCCTAAGACTTTTTTAGGTGTGCAGGTTTCATCACGATGTTTTCCTTCACCGTTAAAGTACGTGATAATTCATTGTGAATACACACATAACTTGGAAAGGTCAGAGGTGTGTGCCTGGGGTTTGAACCCGCGATAGTAGAGATTCTCGACCGCGTGCCCAAACCTCGAGGTTATCACGACTTTCGTATATTATTGTCAAACTTAAGGAATTTACAATACAGCATTTTGATATGAATATTCGAAAAGTAATCTAAATTAAATTCTATTTAATTCTACATACCTTTAATTGTTAAGCACGAAACCCCTCTAAAAATTAGAGGTATTTTGTCTCTTGTCTACCACGTAATTTGAAGTAAAATTATAACATTGATTATTCCTAAAAAATCAGCATAATCTCCGCACCAAATCAAACCATGGAAATCTAACCAAGGCAAACTGTCTTTATGAAGACAGCATGATGATGATGCAGCATAACAACGTGTTTTTTTTTAAATACTATATATATCTGAGTACCAATTGATAGCTCCAGCCATTAGTATTCAACATGAAGTTTTAATCAAACTATCTCCAATGACATAACACTGGGACGCAGCTATGCATTCGTCCCACGTAATGATTCGCCATTCGCCTTGCAGTCCAATTCCGAAACGTTCCCGTCTCAAATTTCGAATTCGCCATTCGAATGAGACCACGTAGCCGCAATTATGACAACTGGCAACTTAGATTGTACACTGGTGGCTGGGATGTGGCAACATCCTGTAGGAAGAAGTAGAGAGTTTGTTATACAACGTAATTTGCCTATTGTACTATTATCAGATCAATCGTGTCATTCAAATAGTTTTGTACACTTTCTATAGGATTTTGACCAGTCCACAACAAGATTTGTTGCTTAATGTTAAGTGTGCTTTGTCAATTTTATATATACATAAGTATTCTTCATCTTCTTATGAAATTAGCAGACAACCATAATTGATGGTTCTAGAAAAACAAATCTTTCTAATTAAAGGCAAAAGTTAGGATCAAGAGAAGATGATAGTCTTCGTAAATAAATTAATAATTTGTATTGACTTGTCATTATTTGTTTATTCATCAAAGATATCTATTAATTATGTTGTTTTCCCAACATTAACTTTTCATTCCGTTAATACTTTACCAAAAATAAGTTCTAGACGTTCAGACCCAAATCGACGAATAAAACTTAATAACCAAAAATCTGACACAAGCAATTCAGAGCACATTGAGCGAACCCTACGCAATAACAGGCATAATTCGAGGGCGGCTGTCCGCCTCGACCTCCATGCAGATATTCTAATAGCTTCTTAACTCTGCGAGCACGTACGGGATTCCTTGTAAATTGGCGTCGTTTGAGTTCTTAATTAAGTCTCTTCAGTTTTTAGACTGGCATCATGAAAGTATGGCTCGTGAGTGGGATAGGCGCGCAGGCACTTAGATGTTATAATAAGAGATTTAAATTTCTAACATAACGCTTTGAATTTTAATACAGTTTCCATAATAACTTGCAGTTATTAATAAAAATAAATTGGGTTAGAACATAATATTGTTCTATTGCATAAAAAAAAACTTTTAGTATTTGAAGGTGTAATCCATATAATATTTTTATCAAATGACACAGATGAAAAATAATAACCCAAACTCTGACATTCGTTTGAAAAGTCTATAGATATTTATTTGCAGTGTTCCAATATTTTTCTTTTTTATATCACGCACCTTCTTTGTAATTACAAGATTTACTCCACACACATATTTTTTTATAATTTAAGTAGCTCAAATCTTACTATTAATATTATAAATTCGAGAGTATGGATTTATGGCTATTTTTTGTCTCAGTAAAATGTAATGTTCCCGTGGGATGACCATGAAATTCAAAATAGCGCTCGGGCGGAGCTGGGTGCCACCGCTAGTTTTTAATAATGTATGTATTAATGCTTGGCTCTAGCCAGCTTGCGAAATAGAGGCGTCAGGCTTGATCCCAGGACCGAGGCAAATGTTTGTGTGATCCACAAATCCAATGTTTCAGGTATGGTTGTTTTTGAGAGCCAAAATTTTTGTAGTTTTGAATTCTTACAACACAAAACTTAGTGTGGGGTCAGAACTACGTCTGTGACTGCTGCGTGTATTATTGTTTTGTGCATTTAGAAAATTTTAAGTCATTAGCCGAAAATGTTAGTATTGTAACCGGAGTCATTGACCTAAATAGACCGTTTCACACGAACGCTGTACTGCACTTACTTTTATTGGGTCACTGGATATTTGAAATGAATTCGGCAAACGTGTTTGATTTTCACTCAGTTATTGACAGCATTCTAGTGTTCATTATATTAATTGGACACAATAGAATATGAAACAATTTTGGTGCGTTGTGTGAATTCAATTGGTGTTAATGTGGGACAAGCTGCCATAACTTCAATTTTATATCAGCATGTTTTAACATAATTACTAGGGTGGAGTGTAAAAAAAAAAAATCTTAGCCTGGGGGTAAAAGTAACATGCTTCTTTAGGACACTAGAATAAAATATGAGTTGATCATAATTGCTTACGAGTACAAAGCATTTTTTTTTTTTTGCAACTAAACATTTTGACTCGTAATTCATTTTAAAATTAATGGGCTCAAGATATAAGTTTTATTAACAAATAGTTTTGTTTTTTATAAGCTACAATTCGACCCCCACGCTAAGAAAAAAATTTTTTTTTACTCCACTCTAATATAATTACTCTAGCTTCTATCTAGATGAGGTATTATACAAAATATTTTTTTACGCTGTATCTAACAAACAGCGACATGCGATTGACATACGCAAGCGCCCAAAGTCTTTAAAAAATAATAATATGGAATAAGTATACCATCTTAATAACTTGATAGTCATTAATCTTATGGATGAAATGATGTTTCACTCAACGTGCATAGAGAGAACTTAATAAACGTCTTTTTCCCTATAAAAATTAGCAGAGTCGTATTTCTATACCTAATTTTCAATAACCATGTTTTCGAGTCCCACACAATTTGGGTGAGCCTATTACTGTTCATCAGACACATTACCATACTCCGTTGTGCTACTAGGAATTAATAGAAAACCCTAATAAGATTAATAATAAACCCTAGACGTCTCAATTCCATACTGTTATGCCACAGGACAGACGAGGCAATCAATGAGGAATTCTACGAAGTTTTTTTTCTGAGAATGTAAAAATTTTGGGAGATTAGTTTGAGAATTTTTATTTTTTAAACAACTTTTTAATCTCAGGGAATGAAAATAAATTTTGAATAAAATGCTGATGTTTATATTACGTTGAAGTCTCGGTATGCCGGGCTCACGGCAACCTGAAATAGATTTGGGGTGGCTAAAGCAACTGAAATTTGAAAAGAATTGAGAAATTCATTGAAAGAAAAATTGTAAGCACAGACTTGTGGAGAAAAATAAGTTATGCAGTTTCCTCACGAGGTTATTTTGTGTTGAAAGCAGTAGATGATTAACTATGAACGTACAATTTTGGTAGAAAAGTTAGAGGTATAATATTATGTTTTCCGGGCAGCAACGGTGAAAAATTGACGTATTTACCATCCTTCGCCACCGAAAGGACAGGCCGAGGTTGATTTCTATATCTACGTTTCGCCAGATATTTTTTTTTCTCAAGACCTTGCAATAGGAGTAGAGATTGCCAACCCGGTGCCCTTTTACGCACCCACCGGGCCCGGCCATTCTGACCGGGCCCGGTCACCGGACCCGGTAAGTAAACCGCGGCGCAGGAGCGCCTACTCGTATTAATTACTGTTGTAAAATACTCGTATCGATTATTCGTTCATATCTACTGAAAAATAATTGTTACTTTTTGTTATGTCATATTATACTTATGAAACCTATTTTACGTTACATTTTGTTAGTTAAGACTAAATAAGTTTGGTTGTTTACAGTACAGCCTAGCCAATAAGATTTCGCTATTTGCTCAATTAGTAATAATAAAACTTACTAGTGTTAATATAAGTTTAAGAAAAAACAATACTTTACTTTAAGCAAATAAGAATTTGCTTTGTTTATACCAAAGTTACCATTGAACTTTATTTATCTATCTAATTTAAGTTGTTGTGACACGTTTAGTACTTACTTTAAGCTGCGTTATTAGTTTCTTATTATATAAGACCAGCTTGTTTGAACTCATAAAAATGAATAATTACTAATACTAATGTTACTTTACCGTCCATAAGTCAAAGTAATATTTTTTTTAAGACTTGAATGAGACTGATTATTGTGATAATTGTTCATAAGCCAGTTTGAAATGAATATCAACCTTGAATCATTGATTTTTCCATTTATATATAGAAAATTTTCATAAAATACTTTAAGGGTGTCATCGCTAACACAACCCGGCCGGGTTGGCGACGGATGCAACCGGGCCCGGCCGGGTTGGGAAACATCGGTATGTTGGTTATACAACCCGGTGGTTGCAATCTCTAAATAGGAGGCAAGCCTATTATTTTCCAATCATGACTCCAGAATCCAAACTGTCACCGAAAATTTTCTAAGTGAAAGACTTAATATTTTTTTTTAGAATCTCAAATTTAACTACCAATAAACCATAACGGCTCCAAGCAAATGAAAAAAATGTTACAATTCGATAGAGACACGAGAAATATTCGCAATAAAGATAGGGTGATGTAAACACAAAAAATGTAGATACCAAATATATGGCCCGCCTCGTCTCTGCCTTTAAACAAAACGTTGAACTCAATATGCGAACAACCTGAATTGCTGCCAAGTCTTCCCCTAGCACACGACACAGAATATTGTATTAAGTGGGGGGTAGAATGGATATTGCATTATTGGAACTGAATCGTAAGTAGGGGGTATTGCCGTGGCTTTTTGTGTTTGGTACATTTAACTGAATTTATACGCTAGGAAACAGGCGGGGATTTTGTTAATGCTTGTTTTAATTATACACGGTACACATACATACATACATAAACTCACGCCTGTATTCCCCGAAGGGGTAGGCAGAGGTGCATTTCTGCACCCACATTTCGCCAGGTATGTATCAGTCCCACGTAATAGGGGGCGAGTATACACGGTATCATTGAATATTTCTAAATCATCGATTAAATGAAGCTGGTCATTATTTCCTGTTTAAAATAACCTAATGGCTTTCTGATTCCCTTTTACTAAAGGCTAATCATTAGCTATTTGTTAATAAGTGGATTAATGTTTTATCCGTACTAATAGAAGCAAATTATTTACTTTCTAATAATTTTTTTCATATGGTATACAATCACGCCTGTTTCCCATTGTGGTAGGCAGAGGCTATAAATCGTTAAATTCTAAGGTTCAAACACACTTCTTTCAATTCCTCGATTGACATTACCCTTCTATCCTTCAAGCATGCACGTGGGTTTTGAGGACTCTTTAAATTACCAATTTGGTGTGGTGACATAGATGCGCCTAGTCCTCGACCGACTTCATCATTCACTTCTGCACAATAAATCTCTTTCATAATTTTACAATGATTCACGCTTTCATTTGGCCCAAACTATTTAAGCATCACCCTCTCAATCTTATTTACCACGCAGACTTTCAATCCACATTTTTCCTTAGAACACTATTCCACTCCATCTAATAATTTCACAGCACACATGCTTCGGTAGTAAGTTTTTATGCAAGATGTATTTGTAAGAAAATAATAAACTAGTCTGTTCATGGCGTGTATGAGCTTTGGTACCGACAATTCTATTCAAGAAAATAATTTCCGTACAAAAAACTAGGAAGCAATAAATGCCACATCCGCGCATTGCAGTGTACATAAGGTTGTATGAGATACGAATGCCTGCAGCAACGTCCCTTGGCAGGAGACGACTTGGCAAGTGAACCCGAGGGAACACGCGCCTACTTGGAAACTATACCGTGCGTTCACCCTATCGGCAATTAGGTGACCCGGTTCTCTTTCATATCCAGCCAATTATTCCGAGAATTTATCGCGTAATTTATAGATTTGATTTGTCTTTTACAGTGAGGGTCTCTTAGCTTTATTTTGGTACATTATTTCGTTCAATGATGAAATTTTAAACGATACTCTAAGACAAATAAATCTTGAGACCTAATATCCTACTGTCTGGATATATGAACTCCCTCGTTGTATTTTGGCATTTCAATAGTTTAATTTCGATTTAAAAAATGAACTAGAGCTTCAAAGTCTTTTAAGTTGTTTTTTTACGTTTAACATTACACGTCCTGTGTCTTTAATGATGATTTAAATAAAGAAAGAAAAATTGTCAATAAACGCAAAGTACTTGTTTAAAAGACTCTTAACAATATAAATTAAATACATACTTCTGTTTAATTAAGGCTTTATTTTAATTTATTTTGCTAGTTTCTCTTAATTAGCTTTATTTATTCTTTGAAGCATTGCTTTAAATTAAAACTTAGCTTTGCTATCACTAAAAATAGTTCTAAACCGTTTGAATTCTAGCTCTGCCATGTATATAAATGAGCAAATACTGGATCAACCAACACGATTCGTCGAGTGCTTAAAATTTCACCGGCTGTACATACCATTCAACTACGCATACGAGATCTCCAAACATCATTGACGCTGTCAATATTTGTTTAGAAAAGAGCAAAATTATTAGTGTCCCTTAGCCAGGGTATAATTTATCACATCTGAGGCGCCGACGTGGAAATTTATAACATTACCAGATAAAGAGTGTAAATATTGGGCTTTCACGCGCAAACATGCAGGTAACGATTCCATTAAATGGAATTTGTCGGTTTTATTACCGCACTAATGCTTTGGTTTAGTGACAGTTGTTGAACTGGAAATACGAGTATGTAGTCCAACATTAATCTCTGAAGCATGGCAAAGGATTTGTAATACTTGAAGTAGCTCGGATTATTTTCTACAAATAAAGTGGGTAAGAAATTATTCTAGTAGAAACAACCCGTATACGTATGCCACGCTGCTAGAGGTTAGCGTTTTTTCTATGCTGGCGTAGATCCGTATGTTGGGCATCATCATCATCATCATCATCATCCGCCCATATACGTCCCACTGCTGGGCACGGGCCTCCTCTACAACTGAGAGGGTTGGGCATCACATTATTAAAAAAGTCGAAGATAACCTTGTATCTTCGGGTTTTCTCACGAAATTTCCTTCACTGTTAACGCGAGATATACGATTAAAAAAAATGACATGACTCAATAAATTAAAGTTTTGTGGTTTGGAATTTACGAATTTGTAATTATAATTCGTTCTTTTCGTTCTTTAAAAACGTAATTATTATTCTTAGGTATGGGTAAATCTTGTAACGAAATTTTATTTGCGGCGAATAGTCGGCATAGTCAGGAGCATAATAATTTTTTTTTATGTCACATTTCATGTATCAATGACAATTACCGCGAAAATATCATGCAAAATTTGTATTTATATTATATTCACTCATCATAATATACTATGTTTATTTACGTACCTACGCCTTCCATCTCTGCACCACCTAAGGTTCGACTGTTAGAGAATGCCTCAGGCATTAAGTCCACCTTTACATGTAATGTATGAAGGGTAAATAAATAAATAAAAAAAATCGCCCAAAATATTCAATTTTAAAATATTATTATCATCCAAAATTAGTGCGAAAATCTTAATTCAAATTTATGCTAAGGAAGCCTTTATTCGGAGATTATTTATTATCCAGCCAAGTAACACGATCTCATCGGAAGCTGTGTAAGTGCCGGGCTGAGATCAGACGCGGTGATTTTAGCCGGGGAGGCGGAATGTTTACAAGTTTACTCTAGTGTTAGCCGGTCCGGCTAATGGCACGACTGCTACCCTTGTTCTTGTCTATGGGACACAGTGCAATACTGCCGACAGTAGCGCAACACTTAGTATAGATTTAGATAGATATATAACTTTTTATTTATACCCACAATTATATACGAATTTACATAAAAGGAATTATTAATAAACAATAATTGCCATCGCCAATGGACACCCATGTTATTGTAAAGTATGTTTAATGATTTTCTTGTATGTTCTATTCTAGTGAAAACTGGTTTTCAAAATGCGTGGTGAATTAATTTAATGCTTTTGACATTTATGGATTTCATTTATTTTTTTATTTCAAATATTAAATGTAGGGAATGGAGGATTGTAACTACCACGGACTCACAGGTAGAATTGATGATATTTTATAGATAAATGTGTCCATTTATACCGACATCCACGCCTGTATCCTTTAAGAGTCAGGCAGTGGTGTATTTTTACACCATAGTTTCCCCAGCTATGAACTCCCTCCTAAGTAGTATTACCACTTCCAGATCACGAGGAGCTTCTGACAATATCATAACAAAAACATGTCGTTATGCCATTGTTCATATAAGCAGATTCCAAAACCCCAAGTTGACTTACTGCCCGCTCTGTGCCCAGTATACTGTGTTTGTATGTAAGCAATAACACTCAAAAAGCGCGGGTTACGCTCGAAAGGCCGGCGGACCACCGGGACGTCGCGCCAGTGATTCACGGCTTTTAACACGTTTGCTCATCGATTTAAAGCTCAGCAGACAAATATGTTGACTTTTGTACGTAAATGGACAAAAATTTCAAGTGGTTATCATGTTAATGGTCTGTTTACGCTCGCTGATGTGAGCAGCACTGAGAATTTCGTCAGTTTCCTGATTTTTATTTCCTGTGATGGTTACTATTTATTTCGATACAAAGAACACAGGTTATTAACTGACTCGTGAACAGGCTCAGTAACCAAACGAAAAATGAATACAAGTTCTGTACTGACTCGTGAATAGGCTCAGTAATCAAATGAAAAGTGATAAGAAAATTGTTTTCTCAAAAATTTTTATACTAGCACGTCTAAATGACAACCATACCCGTCTAATAGTAAGTACGATGCTGACAAAACAAAGAAGCTACTCCCTATCTCCGTAAGGTAGTAAATGATCCAAAAAAAAACCTTCGTAACTAAATATCGAAACACAGAATAATCCGTCAGCTATACATACATATACGAACACGAACAAATCTTCATAAGGGGAAACTAATTAACTGATCACGAACACTCCTTGGATTAATGTTATTACACTGTAAGACAAATAAGGAGAGCGCCGCTGTCGGCGAACACCACGGGTACCGAACGACACGAAGTTAGTGTGACTCAACGTTCACTGGAACTGCTTCGAGGATGATTTAAATGTTTTGATACAGTCTGATATTTAATTTCTTACTGAGTTTTAATAAAACAAAAATCTTTGATAGGTTTAAAATGTAAAGTTGTGCAGTATTTTTACCAAAACATTTTGGGCCATACAAAATCTCTGAACAGAAAAAAATATGTAGATAACTGACACAGGTTTGAAGCATTGAGGTTATTGATCTCCGTTTGCCATTTCAATACATAGTAAGAACCATTCAACTAGACGAAAATGATTATTTTACTAAAAATTGTGCCTAATTTAGTGAATTACTAATAATTTAGAACCTTTCTTCCTTAGTCATAAATTATACAACTTTTATGATTTATTTTGTTTTGTTTTATCTCTGAATTTGAATGAAAATAAACCTTCTTATAAGACATAACTAATACATTATGTCGTATTTCAATTTTAAAGTACATCCCGCTTGAAATAAACCATAGACAGTACCCAAAATATTTAAGACTGCCAATAACAGTTCAATTCACCCCAATAATAGAGAAAGCATTTCCAATCATCAGGTTATGCGGAGATGTAGGCACCAGTTCAATTATTTGTTATCAGCGCAAACGGGAAACTGTTATTAATTGTTTATTGAAGTATTTTGCTATTAACAGACCGTATTACATTATGATTGGAATACTATGAACGCAGACCGTAACTGAGATACTGGTAATGAAACTTCGCCTGCTTATTCTGTTGTGATTGTTTATGCCTGCTCATTGATTTGAATTATCGTTGTTCAGTGTTAATTGCTATTCTAAACTTTAAACTTATTTATAGTATTTTGATCAGTCCCGATCAATTACCCGCTTGACAGAAAATTAATGTGTTGAATATCAGTTATGTTTCAATCATTCGCTTAACACGTACTAAGAAAATTTTCAAGATGTTCTGACAGCACCACTACAATAGCTGTTGTTATTTTACAAAAAAAATAGAAAACTCCGTAGTGTAAATGCCTCCTCAAGGTGTTTTTCCATACAGTTTAGTTATTCACAAAGAATTCACACAAAATTCAAAAAAGTCAGAAGTGTCTGCCTGAGATTTTAACCTCTGCCTGCCACGTTGATGTCTGCGCTGCTAACCCTTTAGGTCTTTGTGCATTTTTATAAACAACCAAAGATTAAAACTCCAAATATGCGACAAAACAAATCAATACGGTTCTCATTGTTATGCTAACACTAAATCCTAAAATTATTAGCCTTTGTCGACGGTTTTATTGGCATGATGTATTTTATTACTTTATCTTATGAATATGCAGTTAAGCGTTACAGCGATCCAGGAAGTACACGGTCTATCCATCAAATCCGTTCGAACCAGCATAGCCGACTATTAAAATCGCACAATAAATATGATTCAAATCAAAGCTAGCAAACACTCTCAACGGGTACGTGAGAAAATCGACAGAATAGATTCGTTAAGTCGACCAAGGGCCCTCGTCTTTGTGCCGGCGTCTCGCTGACAGCTATCGAGTGGACATGCCAAAATGTGCCAGTTACGGCACTACATATGATGGATCTGTTCGTGTAATGAACTTTGAAATCTTGGAAATGAGGTTGTAACCCTAGAATGAAGAGCTGTTTACTCAGTTAGTTTATGGAGAGGAGAACTTTTAATGTTGCTGTATTTTGGTTTTAAACTAACGAATTTTGGTCATGTTTATCTTTCTTGAAAACTTGCTGATTATATTATATATTATGAACATAGTATATACATTACACATACATAACCTCACGCCTGTAGGTATCCCACGAAGGGGTAGGCAGAGGTGCATTTCTGCACCCAAATTTCGCCAGATATGTATCAGTCCCACGTAATAATGCAGTTTTTCGGGCACAATTTCAGACTCCGTGCTGCTATTAAGAATTTTCTAATAGAAAAGCCCAGTAACACTCTGCCCGACCTGGGAATCGAAGCCATATACACATACTTGTGCCGCGAGACCACGAGGCAGTCGATTTTTGATTAAGTCATTTATTTTACTTTAGTACTTTAGTGTAGAATTATGATTTCAAATTACTGTTACCAAGATAATTCCTCGTACTGTATTTCCTCATATATGCCCCTCTTAGATCTATTAATACTTCGGTATTTATAACAGACTATATGCATGAAGACATTTCAATCTTCAGTTAGGTTTCTTGTCTCTCGTGAATTCGACGATAAACTTAAGCTACATCAAATTACAAAGCAGAACTCCACGAACAGACTCCATCGCGATGTGTATTAACATTGTTGAATGCTAAATCATAATCACAAATCTAACCCCTGCTTTGTATGCCATAACACTCCTCGATATTTTATTCGGAGTACGGCTCCGGAGGAGTGCTATCTAACGCTTGTTGACCTCTGACCCGACAATCTTACGGACCTCTCAGAAACGCCTCACGCATGCATAATTGCGCACTCATGCCCGCACCTCTATCGGAAAATCGGAAAAAAACCTTCGCAAATGTTGTTCTCCAATGTAGTCGCACATGCAAAAGAAATGGGTTGGTTAGATTTTAATATTTGGTGAATAATGTTTCGGATTAATATTTGGGTCAGGGAAAATTTCTTCGGTACCTCTATGAAAAATAGTTCGATAATCTACTACTATGTTATGTACTAATACTGTTTTTGATAAGATTCTGTTTGTATATTGGAGCAGAAAATCTACTACAATTTAAAAAAAAAACATAAACAACCAATATGTCATTAGCAAAACTATGAACTTACTCTATTTAATTGACCCGTAACCAATCGCTCCGTGCATCAAAAAGAATTCAATCGGAATTAAATATCAAAAAATGAACTTTAAACTTTACAAACTAACACATGACGGCACATCGCGATAGGAATGAAATAGCACCGAGCGCATAGCTACAAACCCGTCCATCCAATTTGATGCGATAAAAAATAAATTAAAATAACCAGAGAACGTGGTTCTGATGATATCGATACGGGTTCCGCACCCATTGTGCTCTCAAACGTAGCAGCCTCTAATTGCGGTCGCTTTGTTATACAAAATGAGGTGTTAGCTCTTCTATTAAATAATAAGTAGTTTGATGCACGTTGAATCGACACGTTGCACGCCAGATAAGAAATTGGATAGAGCGAACTTGAATTAAAAATAATCTTTTTTGTTGCAGATAACGTGAAAGAAGACTGCGTATGGCCGCAAGGTACAATAGGAGTCCAACTCGCGCGTCACCGCACGCTAATTGGACACAACAAAATGTTTGGTTTAATTTCGATGTGCAAAAAGTATTGCCAGATCTTATCAGTGTAAACGAACGAGACGAAAATGGTCCACAAACTGCATCACAAGGAAACCATAAAAATTCAATTACGAATGCTGATCTCAACGCAGATAACATTATAGCGAACGAATTGAATCAAGTTAATAGTATAAGAGACGATGACGAGGAAATCAGAAAGAATGTGTGGGGTGACGTCGACGACGAACTTTACATAGCGAACTTGATCAAAGAGAGGACTTCAAATGAAGTGAAACGTAACAAACGTGATACAAGTGATAGTGATATCAGTGTAAAGGTTGTGAATAGTGTTAAGTTAGATAATAACGATATGTGGGAACTAGAGCCGAGTGATCTGACGGAGTGTGAGTGTTTGGGGCCACCTCCTGAGTTTTTGCTGCCTCCGCCTCCTAGACCACCGTTCCTGCAAGCCGATTACTACTGTGGTGACGATCCTATACCTGATCTGGAGACCTGCGACACAGAACCAGTAAGTACTAAATTTAAATTTTGTTTTAATAGTTCAGTAAAAAGAAGCAGTGAGGGCCCCGAGGTTTAGGCGCGCGGTCGAGAATATCGGCGGTCGCGGGTTCAAACCTCAGGCACACACCTCTGACTTTTCGAAGTTATGGGTGTGTTCATAATGAATTATCACTTGCTCTAACTGTAAAGGAAAATTTCGTGATGAAACCTACACACCTAAAAGTTTTTAGGAATTTCTTAGGTGCGTAGTCCGCCAGCGTGGTTGACTAAGGCTTAAACCTTCTCAATGCTGGAGCAGAGCCATGGCACGGGGCCCAGCAGTGGGACGTAAATGGGCTGATAATGAATAGTTCAGTAAAATCAATTGAAGTAGTATCCTCATTCGATTTCAATACGAGATAAACGATACACGTTCTAGCGAAAGCTTTATTCAATCGAGCTCGATGTCGTATTTCTAATTAATGAGCCTTGAATCGAACATAAATTACTTTTTTTACGTATACAAACGTGAATCCAGAAAAGGAATTAGTAAAAACTATAATGTTGTCTAAAGACTACTAAAATACTCCAGGCTTCAACTGCTTTGGTAGTGCGGGGTCAATGACTCGTTATATAGGGGTCTTATATACGGTTTAAGGAAAATACTATCCCTAAATATTTTGCCTTCCCTATGGAGATTTTCTATTATAACATAGTTTACTAGTAGAGTATCACGCGCAGTTACTAGTAGATATATATTACACTTAAAAACTATAGTATTCCATCGAATTTGCTACCCTCATTTATATGTGTCCAAAATCCAACGACGATACAAGTTCTGGAAACTCGTTAAATTTGTACACAAACAGGCGTAATTGAACATAACTTCCTAATTAAGCGTAATTGTAGTATCTACATGTTTCCTTAATCTAATTATCGACTTGTGAGTACATAGTAATGTTTGTTCGTTCAATCATATTCACAGCTTGGGAGCATGCGTGACTTCGTTTGCAAAGCTTTGGTTGATTTTAAACTCTTTGAAGAGCCGATATCTTGCCATCGAAAAAAAAATACGTTAGTACGAATATTGTGTCAAATTGCTGTGATGTGGTCTTTTAGTATTAAATATTAGAAGAAAACTATTTTTGTATGTCTTCTACAGACGGTGCAAATGTCTCCATAAAACTGTTATAACGCAGGGTCTTCTGCCTCCTTTTTTTTTGCATCCAATTTTTAGAACGTAATGTCATAGTTTTCGGAAATTCTTTCTTGGCCCTCGAACCTATGAATTAAAATATGTCCTTTGTATAAAAATAAATAACACATATTTTTCTATTTTAATTATCAATCACCAATCAATTACCAATAACAAAATATAAAATTTAAAATAAACATTAAAGAAACTTAATGGGATAACGATGCAATACCAATAAGCGCCATTATCACTAATTGCTATCTCTTACAGACAGCCTACTAGACTATAATGAAACCGGGCTTAGTATTATAAACATGGAAAATAAGATGAATCGTAAGCACTTATGAAAAGGATGCCATATCCCTCTCTTCTAATCTATACTCAATACTGTAAAGTATTTTCATAGATATACAGGTTCTCCTAGCACAAGTATGGAAATACTTAAAAGGAGGCCCTAACACTGTAACAATTGTTGTAAAAAACTTGGTAATGAATAAAGATTATTACATATATATATATTAGTGTGTATTCAGACTGTGATCGGAAACTAAGGCAGGTAATAGCTACGGTGATTACAAATCAATTGGCGTTCAAAAAATCTCGACAAAAAATAAACATTTTGACGTTTTCCTAACACTCATAGATATTAAATGGATGTGGTTGTAAAGAAAACGTTTTTTTTTTCGGGATTTTTTTAATGTCACGGTGTGTGTAATCACACGCAGCTATTACCTGCCTTAGTTTCCGATCACGGTCTGAATACATCCTGTATTTGATTGTGTACCTAATAAACAACCTTAGATAACATTTTTTTTATCCTTCTCAACTGTAGAAGAGGCCTGTAATTACCAGTCCAACTATATTATGTCGTGTAGACTTGTGCATTCGAATAGGTATTAAAAAAACGACTGGTATTGCGTACATCCATTTCACGCAAAAACATTTTAAATAATTGCTTTAGGCTGTGTACATAAATTAACTGTAACGCTTCCAAGAAATGTACTAGCATGGGCTACACATCTTCAAGAGTAAACAAGTTTGTTTTGATAAGAACGTTCATTATGGACCTGACTGCTGTCGCCTCGGCCGAGTATAGTATAGGAAACCTGCTAAATAATCGTACAAAGTGGCAGTAGAGATAGATTTATACTATTAAAAAAGTGTGTGTACTTATGTACACGCGTTAGAAGTTATACCACATAACTGAAGTAAAACTTATAAATACGCCCAACAGTCACATACATAGTTCTAAGTTTACACAACATATTACATTTCTGAACGCACTCATAAATATTTGACTACTAATAAATATGTCAATCCGTGCGCGCGCATCTTAAAATTTAACTCTCATAATTTTTTCATAACGCGCCTAAAGAAGTATAACTTTCGAAAATTATAACCAAACCTCTATCTCTGAAAAGTGTTCTGAACGGATAATTGTCCTAGAATAGTAAATAGAATTTAATTACCACTTAAATCTGTCTTTTTCATTCAATTCGTCGAAAATATACACGATATAAGTCGTGATGGCCTCGAGGTTTAGGCACGCGGTCGAGAATCTCGACGGTCGCGGGTTCAAACCCCAGGCACACACCTCTGACTTTTCCAAGTTATGTGTGTATTCACAATGAATTATCACGTACTTTAACGGTGAAGGAAAACATCGTGATGAAACCTGCACACCTAAAAGTTCTTAGGAATTTCTTAGGTGTGTAGTCCGCCAACCCGCACTAGGCCAGCGTGGTGGACTAAGGCCTAAACCCTCTCAATGGTAGAGGAGGCCCGTGCCCAGCAGTGGGACGTATATGGGCTGATGATGATACACGATATTAGATCAAAGTTAGATCTCTAGGATACTTTAATAAAGAAAAACACAATTAATATTCAAACAACACTACCTATGTCGGATTTTAATATTTCAGTAACAAAAATGTCGAATATTTTCGCCCAATGGATAAACTATTGAAAAATGAAGCTTAAACAAACACCGCTTAACAATATTCAAAAGGTAATCCTTGTTCAGAAACATCTATGTAGCGGTTGAGTACATGTAATACGTAATTCAATGGTAATAAAATATTACGACGGATGAAGATAAGAGAGATGAAATACCTCTGAGTTCTTTAGTAAATCTACTTCTTGATCAAACATAAAGGTCATATTTTCTAAACTTTTCCAGAAAAATTAAATAAGAGTTTTACCATAATTTAATTATTTAGACGTAGTAGAAAGGTATACTATTGTCCACGCACATACATACATATACATATGTACGTATATAGATTATAGCCACACCTTTAACTCGGTAGAGGTGTATTATTATAAACAGGATTGGTCAGCTGATTCTTAAAGACCCTCGTAATAAGTTGCGAACTGAGAATGAGAATTTGCAATGGCGAAACGCAATATCATCTTGCTCTACCCGGGAATCAAACCCGAGACCTCTCTATCGTATAACTGATACTTATACCACGGAACCCGCAAACTAGTTAATCAGTTTTTATTAGATATGATAATAAAAAGATCAGTCACTTACATACAAGTCAGATACATTACATGGCAGTACATTTAAAAAAAACCCTTGTCATTGATTTTTTTCTAAAAAGTAAAACTAACAACGGTCAATAATAATTTATCCCATAATTTGACTAATTTTATTTCTATATATACCTACATATATAGCAATCTATAAAGAACACAACACGAACATCTCAGATATATCAGAGTACAGGCGTAAACTCCTAATATTAGTTCATTACTACCATCTTCTGACAAACAAGATAGATAATCCAAATACGTTAGAAAGGGTCGACGACTGCCTCGTGGTCTCGCGGTACAAGTATGTGCCGTGCGATCTAGAGGTCCTGGGTTCGATTCCCGGGTCGGGCAAAGTGTTATTGGGTTTTTCCATTAGAAAATTCTCGGTAACAGCACGGAGTCTGGAAATGTGCCCGAAAAACGGCAATAGGCTCGCCCCCTATTACGTGGGAGTGATACTTGGCGAAATTGTGGGTGCAGAAATGCACCTCTGCCTACCCCTTCGGGGAATACAGGCGTGAGTTTATGTATGTATGTATGTATGTAGAAAGGGTTGGTTTTGCGTGTATACCATCCAGATTTCTTGGAGAAATCGAGGGCCTGGGGAGTCAGCGCAGACGCCGCAATCTTTTGACAGGGCCACAAGGTGTGCGTACGCGTCGCACATCTGCAGCACCAACCCCGCGCGCTGTCGCGCTACTTAACTCAATGCTCACTCACCACACAGATCCGGATATCTTCTTTGATTCACCCAGGCAGATATACATTAAATTAAATTTATTTTTAAATAGTTGTTAATAGTTTTTAATTTAAATTGTTTGTTATACTATGTGTTTTTTCTTTTATTTTATATGTAAATTATTAATAATTGTAAGTTTGTGTTAGTTTTTACAATGTAAGTGTTTTGGTCAAGAAGAAAACTTACATTAATAAATGAATAAATAAATAAATTCGAATCCACAAAGTTTGAGCAACTCATTAGAACGTGCACTTATCTAAATGTTTTAATTCTAGAAATGGTGACTTTCGTCTTATCTCCGTTGGATAAATATTTGACACATGCGGGCCTTAATGAAGCGGTGTTAGCAACTGTTTATCTTTTCATCTTTTTACGGCCGTTCGTTGTGTGTTTGTTTGCATAAAATTCTGAATCCCTTTCGAGTGTAACTGTTTCTGTTGTGTCATTGTGTGCGATGATGTTTGATGTCTCTTCGCTTTTTTATTTCTTTAGTTCCGTTCCTATTATTGCTTCTATTGTGAAGAGTTTTTTTTGAGTATGTTATTGAATTTCTTTTTTATTGTCTCTTTAATTGTCGGGCATGTTTTATTGATTCGATTGGATTTATCACTGTTGCAATCATTTGGAGTAGTAAACTTATATGCCCTATTACTTTGTTCTCTAAAAGAAATGTCAGGCTTGTAGACAAGATTGGATTTCTACTTTGCTCGGTCCATACTATTTTCGCTTTATCTACTTTCATCAATCTCTTCATGCATTCACTTTTGTTCAGGATGCTCCTTACCCGTCTCATGTGCTAAACGGCACCTATTTAGGTTTCATAGAATCTACATCCACCACGTGGATCTTCTGTGTCATACTACTTCCATTAACCATTATTTCAAGGCATCAATATATTGTTTTGAGTAGAATCGTAAATGAGAAGGTTAGAATGAAATTTAGTAAGTGTGTAATAACAAATTGCCTCTTATAATACAAAATATACCCACCAATTGGTATTCCATTACCGTAGCCCTTGATACAAAAAGGTAATTCAAAGGGATGATACGTAATGAATTTCATGAATCACAATCCATATCTATTGTTCTGTTTCCAGTAACTCATATATTAAGTTATACGGTTCATAAAATTCTAGGAATGTTCCACGATGAACTCCATAAAAATGTTGCCAATTCAACTAGAATACGTAATGCGTGATGTCCTCGTTAGTCAAGGGGTTTGCCGAGAAACTATCTCATCATTATCACACACCCTTGAATTTTCGGGGTTGAATTTGAAATTAAAATAAATAAATAAATACACCCAACAGTCACATACATAGTTCTGATCCCACACTAAGATACAAGTCTTGTGTCGTGGGTATCAGAAACTACGAGAGACTTTTCGGTCTCACATACACCCAGACCCGAAACAAATATTTGTGGGTCACACAAACATTTGTCTCGGTGCGGGGATCGAACCCGCGGCCTCCTCGTTTCGCAAGCTGGTGTCTAGCCAACTGCGCCACGGGGCTGTCAGAAGAATTAATAAGTATTATCACAAGTCGTGATGGCCTCGAGGTTTAGGCATGCGGTCGAGAATCTCGACGGTCGCAGGTTCAAACCCCAGGCACACACCTATGACTGTTCGAAGCTATGTGTGTATTCACAAATAATAATCACGTACTTTAACGGTGAAGGAAAACATCGTGATGAAACCTGCACACCTAAAAGTTCTTAGGAAATTATTAGGTGTGTAGTCCGCCAACTCGCACTAGGCCAGCGTGGTGGACTACGGCTTAAACCCTCTCAGTTGTAGAGGAGGCCCGTGCCCAGCAGTGGGACGTATATGGGCTGATTTAACAATATCTCAATAAATATTAACTCAAAGCTTCTTACATAGCCCTGTAACTTTAAGATGCAAGACTAGAATCGTGGATAAGAAACTACGAAACTTATGACTACTTGTTGTCTTGTTGAAGAACACACAAACATTCTTCTAGGTATTTCATTGACCCCGCAAACTCTTGTTTCACAAGCTTGTCTGTAACCAACTCTAGAGACTCGAGAGAGAAAAATTGACGGACCCAAGAGCTGTCTCAAATAAATTTAAAGTCTTCCATGACTTGTATCTTTAATGTATGTGATTATTAAGTCTAATGGACTAAGGCCAAACCTCTTAAAGGTCTGTGCCAAACACGGCATAATAGAGTTATAACTGTTAACCCACATACAAACCGTTGCTTTGCGGCATCGTTTGAAAGAGCCCACGTACGTATTTTTGGAAAGTAAATCAACATTCGTATGGGAAATATGATAATTATGAATTGTTGCAGGTTTCTGAATGGCGTGTATGGAATTTTTATGTTTACGAAACCATTTAGAGCGTTGTGGTGTGAGTTTTATAACCCTATATTAAATTTTGGCTGTTGTGTAGTCGCTTGCATTTCGATAATGATATGAAGTATTAGAACGCTTTTTATACAGTATAAATCTATAAATAACCAATCGCCGGTCACAGGTATTTAGTAGAGATGACACGGAACAGTCTTAGTCCAACATACCAGAAGTACGTAAGTAGATGCGACTCTTTTTAATCTAATCTTAAAGTAATGCGAAGGCACCTAAAATACATTTAAAATGATTCTTAACAGTATTAAAAAATTAAGATATAAATCTGAGGTCACACAGGTTAAAAAAATCATAGCACAAGACAATCTCTCAATTAAGACATTCCTGTCGCCGACCACAAAACATATACATAATTATAACCGCATACATCAACATGGTTATTTGTAACTCCGTCGTAATTCCACGTAGTATCTTATTATGGCCGGCCGCTTCGAATTCCGCGCTTATCCCCATCTTGATGATTAAGACATAAAGAAGTGTTTAAAAAACCAATAAACGCTGACACCTAACTTTTTTGTCGGGCTCCGTAGGTGTTCTGAGATTTCTGCTAGATTGGTCACGGTTCGCGGAATTGAGAGCTCGATGTAGACCTCCGCGGCTCTAACCGGATTTTAACGAAAGGATGAATTTTAGTCGTGAATTAAATCGCTTGGGAATTAATACTGTCTAGTGGCGACTTATGGTGCATTTTATTTTTGTTTATTTATTATTAATCGTTTTTTTATTGAGTCATTACAAATTGGCTACTTTATTTATTTATTTAGTTATTTACACTTTATACATACATGATGTAAAGGTGGACTTAATGCCTGAGGCATTCTCTTCCAGTCGAACCTTAGATGGTGCAGAGATGAAAAGCGTAGGTGTAAATTAAATTATGATATACTACTACACACGATATTAAAGCTAATACATAAATACAATATATAAAACATAAATATCATAAATACATAATAAAATTATATTATATATACATAAATAAATACATAAAGGTTTAAAATACAATAAATACATACAAACTATTGTTGTGAAGAATCTGCCATTCTGTTTGTCAACAACTTTCGAACTTTCAACTTGAACTACTTTATCATGGTTTAATGTTTTCCTTGAGTCATTACTAGGTTATATTAGACTGCTAAATACAGATGGTAGTCATAGCAGACATAAGACAATAAACAGTTTTTTTATCGAGGAATTTTACTCAAATGTTAAAGTTTGTAATTTAAATAGAAAAAAAAATTACTATAAATCATCGTCATTATTATACTCAAGCATTAAGTTAATCTTGCGCCGTAAAGTGATAAATCAATTCGTGACAATCTTTTTCAAAGCTAATACTAAATTATTTGGCCCAATTTAGCATTTGTAGAATAAACCTTTTATGTAGCAAGCAGTGATGGCCTCGAGGTTTAGGCGCGCGGTCGAGAATTTCGGCGGTCGCAGGTTCAAACCCCAGGCACACACCTCTGACTTTTCGAAGTTATGTGTGTATTCACAATGAATTATCACTTGCTTTAACGGCGAAGGAAAACATCGTGATAAAATCTGCACATCTAAAAGTTCTTAGGAATTTCTTAGGTGTGTAGTCCGCCAACCCGCACTAGGCCAGCGTGGTGGACTAAGGCCTAAACCCTCTCAGTTGTAGAGGAGGCTCGTGCCCAGCAGTGGGACGTATATGGGCTGATGATGATGTAGCAATATCCCTACATTAGCGAGCAAAATTGTGATATTTTTGGCTTATCGGGCAGTTTCAATATAGGCTTTCATAATTAGATAAATTATTTTATTGCGCTTGTCTAAACTCGTAAACAAGTTAGCAAATTTTTGTACGCGGACATAATTTACCCAGAGCGGCTACTATCAGCAGATTTAGGCAATAAACAAACGAATATACGAGCCTGATTCCATAAATATAATGTTTACATTTAATTTGACATACAAAATTTGGAACATGAACGCAAATCTGTGTGCGCTGGGTGATTGGCAAATAATCCAATTAATTACAAAACCACATTAAATATAAAGTACATGTTGACTCTAGCAAACTGCCGATTCTAGCTAACTCCGCTTAATGTACGAGTAAACCCGATTTCACACGGCTTGTGCGTTCATCGTATTAGATATTTGGGGTGTCAGTACCTGTTTGTAGTGGAATTAGAAGCTCATTGGAACGTTACGAAATTATCCATGAAAATAAATCGCGTTCTAGGATGTGCGTATAGGTTAGGTATGTGGATTTTATAATAAGTAAAAGGCAGTTAATTAAATCTAATTTATCATTAACACGGAGTATATCTTATCATTAGTACCTATCATTGGACGTATAACTATTAATGGGGTCAACATATATTTTTTTAGTTTTATATAGTTGTTATATTTCATCGGTGAACAAAATCGGTGAAGGAAAACATCGTGATGAAACCTGCACACCTAAAAGTTCTTAGGAATTTCTTAGATAGTCCGCCAGCCTGCACTAGGCCAGCGTGGTGGACTAAGGCCTAAATCCTCTCAGCTGTAGAGGAGGCCCGTGCCCAGCAGTGGGAAGTATATGGGCTGATGATGATGAATATTTCATCAAAATCTGGTATTTAGGAAGGAATCATTTCACATAAAATTTTATTGAACTATACTAACACCCTTATGCCTAAAATATTCTTTCCCGTCCACATTTCATAACAAGATGAGATTGCAACTTCTACTAATGTATGCGCATATTACGCTCCCTAATTTTTTCTTCGGTATTTATGTATATCAGCGGTTTAAATACCCACAGAGCTGTGTTCCAATTGTTTAGAATGATAATTTCTGGATAAATGCTAAGTCATTGTGAGTTTTTGTTTTTTGTTAATTAAGAGGACACAGTTCTTAAATATCTATTTATAATTTCAAAGTCATTGTTATAAGTGCATTGAAAAAAAATACACCCAACAGTCACATACATTTTCTGACCCCACATTAGGATACCAAGTTTTGTGTCGTGGGTATCAGAAACTACGAGAGACTTTTCGGTCTCACAAACACCCAGGCGCGAAACAAATACTTGTGGATCACACAAATATTTTTCTCGGTGCGGGGATCGAACCCGCGGCCTTTCATTTCGCAAGCTGGTATCTAGCTAACTGCGCCACGGGGCT
The DNA here is from genome assembly GCA_907164795.1 of Hemaris fuciformis. NCBI lineage: Eukaryota > Metazoa > Arthropoda > Insecta > Lepidoptera > Sphingidae > Hemaris > Hemaris fuciformis. The sequence continues at coordinate 11,137,152 of OU015450.1, read as the reverse complement.
GTCATAATACATTAATATAGCAAATAGGCTAACATGGGACTTAAAATACAGCTGGCGAAATGTTGGCTTAGAAATACACCCCTTTTTTTCGAGGGGAAAGCTAATTATGGCTCTACTTCCCGCTAGCCCAGGGGGAGGGGGACGGGAAGCGTATGTCGGGGTCACCGGCCTAGAAATGTGCCTGCCTATCTCTTCGTGAATTGGCTGTTTGCATAACTTCGCAGAACCTATCAAGATCAACTAGTTTATCAGGCCCTTATACTTAAACTCAAATTTCAAAAGGCCGTAAACGTGACATGATATGTTAGTATTGTACTTCCATTGCGGATTTTAGTACTGCTGGTATTCAAGTATAAAAGTGATTCACTTCAATGGATACTTAAGTTTTATGTGCAGAAAACGAGCTACTAGTTCTAATTTAAAAGCAATTTCGTTGGAGAGTAACGTAAACAACGTTCATACAATTCTTATTTAATATATTGATATTTTGAAGCTTGATCTCTATAAGTGTAACCGTAGTATAATCTAATCATACTAAAAATATTGTCGGGACAATAATAAATCACGAGAAATAAAACCGGTTGCTCGACACAGTCGTTCCAAAATATTAATATGATTCTTCACAATTAAGAGCACAGGGTTATAGGAAGAAGGGAGCATGTCAGATAAAAAAGCCAAGCTGACAGTACCACGAAAAAATCCCCCAAATAAAGAAAGAAAATACTTCCATGTTGAAATATCTATACTTAGATAATAAAAGACGGAAAAATTATACAAAAAAAATCCAAAGAACAAATTAATTGAATAATTAAATTCAATACTTCTTTATATTCAGACTAATTCGTCATTTTAAATTCGAAAAAAAAAACTCTTTCGCCGCAACAGCGAAGTTTGGGTTGAACGATAATCATAATTTAAAAGTTGACTGCGCGTACCCAAATTAATTTGAGCTTCCATTCGATTTTTTCCAAAGACAGGACTTCTTTTTATTAATTAAAGAAAGGCATTGATAAATTGGCTACCGTAGTGAGATGGACAGCTCGATAAACCGGCTCGGGGGACCGTTTTGAATATTGTTGTTTCGGTGATTTTTTTAGGGTTCCCTTTGAGGGGCGAGTACTAGCCAGTTTTGACATTTATTTTGCATATAAGCTTTATAGAGCATATCAAATATAAGACATTACGAATGAGCTAGGTAGTGGCTAGTGAGGAAACCTGCACACCTGAAAGTTCTTAGGAATTTGTTAGGTGTGTCTGCCAACTCGCACCAGGCCAGTGTGGTTGACTAAGGCCTAAACCCTCTTAGTTGTAGAGGGTTCCCGTACTTGGCAGTGGGACGTATAAGGGCTGATGATTGAATGAGCTATCTAGATAGAATAATTTAGGGTTAATCGCGAAGTTTTGTGTAATGATGAGTAATGTATTTGGGTTATCTTTCCTTTATACCTTCTTAATCCACGTTTATTTTCAAAGTTCGAAAAAGCAACTAAATCTATTAGGTGGTTTGTTAAACAAATATATTTGCTTACAAATTATTATACCTGATTTTTAGCAGCATTTTCGTCCTGTTCATACATCAGTCTACTATTTGTATAAAACAGAATAGATACCAATAACCTGTGTTATTAATTTGGTTTGTATTATCTGATTCAATTAACTCATGTGTTAAACATTAATTAAATCACTTGGGTCAGTGGTTGTATTGTTATTTGCGGATAGTGGGACGAAATTATTGAAAACTAAAACGAATGTATAGTGAATTAATTGAATACAAATTTAAATTAAAATATTTGCACGGTCGAATCAACTCACGCTTGTAGCCCGGAAGGGATTGACAGAGGAGCACTTCTGCATCAACGTTTCGCCAGTTATAAGTCCCACGTAATAGGGCTAGAATATTACTAAGAATTTCCGTAAAAGGAAACCTATTAACACTTACTCGGGAATCGAACCCAAGACCACCAGATAACAGATCACAGACTTGAGCTATAAGACCAATATCATTACAAGATTGCCACTAAAAAGTATACGGAACCTTTCTCACCTGTTTACAAAAGTCGGTGTTTTGGATATCCCTTTCGTTCCCGGGAGATTCTTTGAGATATAACCCGATAAATTGTCCTGGGTCTCGATGACGGATCTCAGTTCTGATAGTGCCAGCGTTTGACAAATCGTGGTCCCTTTTTCTGACTTAATGTATGGCCCATGCGCTTAGATGATTATCGAAGATCGTGCCGATGACCGAAGGAGTCGCAAGGTTGAACTGAAATTCCTAATGGATAAGGGTATTAACATCAAATGTGTACGCCTTTTCCCTGTAGGTTTCATCATCAGCCCATACACGTCCCACTGCTGAGCACGGGCCTCCTCTACAACTGAGAGGGTTAAGGACTGAGTCCACCACGCTGGCCTACTGCGAGTTGGCGGACTACACACCTAAGAAATTCCTGAGAACTTTTAGGTGTGCAGGTTTCATAAACCCAATAACACTTTTGCATTCGGGAATGGATCCCGGGACATCTATATTGCACGGTTCATCCGTGTGCCGCGAGACCACGAAGAATACAAATTACTGCATTTGGAAAATATAACTAATACTTGGCATTAATATAATTACTTTTAGTGTCAATTACCAGCAACGTAATTAATTCAACATGAAAATGAATAGGTGCATATTTCCCTAATTTAATACACAGATAGCTAGCTGCTCACGAAACAAAATATTGTTTAATTTCGACCCCAACACACGGACACGCGTGCTCACGATAATATCTATCTAATTAACAAAAATAATAACTCCATTTATACAGCAGGCTGTTTCTAATTGCGCTTTGTAATTCTGTATAAATTATACAAAGTAATTGAACTTGTTTTTTTAGACAACTGAGAGGTTACATTGTATTATATGAATAAATAATAAGTCGTGATAGCCTCGAGGTTTGGGCACACGGTCGAGAATCTCGACGGTCGCGGGTTCAAACCCCAGGCACACACCTCTGACTTTTCGAAGTTATGTGTGTATTCACAATGAATTTATCACTTGCTTTAACGGTGAAGGAAAACATCGTGATAAAACCTGCACACCTAAAAGTTCTTAGGAATTTCTTAGGTGTATAGTCCGCCAACCCGCGCTAGGCCAGCGTGGTGGACTAAGGCCTAAACCCTCTCAGTTGTAGAGGAGGCCAGTGTCCCGTGCCCAGCAGTGGGACGTATTTGGGCTGATGATGATGAATTGAACCTGTTTTTTTAGACAACTGAGAGGTAACCTCATTGTAATATATGAATGTCTAACTCGGTATGGCTAAGAACTTTGTTTGAAGTGATGAAGATGGTACTTCCATAGAAGCGTTACACGTTAATTGTGAAATGTCTAGTTAATAATTCTTTATTGTGGAGTCAGGATATTCTCATTTATACACACATAACTTCGATAAGTGGTGTGTGCCTGGGGTTTGAACCCGCGGCCGTCGAGATTCTCGACCGCGCGCCTAAACCTCGAGGCCATCACTGCTTTATGTATTGTGTTTGTATATATGTAGAAAAACCCTCCGAAAGAGCTTGAATTGTAAGATTAAAATTATTACCGACTACAATCGCCTACGCGATGAGTTGGCATTGATATTTGAGATAAATTGAGATTTGTTGTAGTGTAGCGTAGCATTGGAATGGCTCCAAAAACACTGATCCAACATTATTGATACACTTAGTTTGATTAATATTTGTTAAAAGTATTGCTTTGCCTTTAAAATATATTTGCAATAAATTTAAATTTATTTTACCAAATCAAATTTGAATATTTGTGATGCAAATTTGAATGTAAATCTTTGAACAGTTTATCCTATTTCCATTTGTAAATACTATCAAAAATTTATAGTTAAAAGCGAATACTTTACAAAATTACTTTTATGACGAAAATTGGAAACTGCGAGCTCATGTGTTTATACAAATTTATTCATACAATACAAAAACATTATTATATAGTTCATAAAAAATATTACACACTTCCAATTTCGCACTTACGAAGAAAGGTTACCTCACGATGTTTTCTTTCACCGTCAAAGTGCGTAGTAATCTGTGGTGAATTTACAGATAACTTAGAAAAGTCAAAAGTGTTTGCCTTGGATTTGAACACGCGATCTTAGCCTTTAAGATATCTCAATTTATTTTCATTCATTTTATTTCGTTCATTAAGTTTATTTCGTCAGCTATTTATCTTCTCTTGTAAATCACATACATAACCTCACGCCTGTATTCCCTGATGGGGTAGGCAGAGGTGCATTTCTACACCCACATTTCGCCAGGTATGTATCAGTCCCACGTAATAGGGGGCGAGCCTGTTGCCGCTTTTCGGGCATATTTCCAGACTCCGTGCTGTTACTGAGAACTTCCTAATGAAAAACCTAATAAAACTTTGCCCGACCCGGGACCTCCAGATCGCACGGCACATATTAATGCCGCGAGATCACGAGGTAGTCTTGTAAACTTGTAAATCAATCTTTCCCAATAGCTTTCGTATACATTTTTATCTAGGTAATATAATGCATTGTTACCTACGATGTTTAGAAGACTAATGAAGTTATTTTCTTTGCAGAAGATAGACGCATACAACCACAGCAGTCCCTCGCTGCAGACATCTGCTGTGATCGGGCTGTGTTCAGTCGTGCTCATCATCGGGATCCTCATTGGTGCTATACTTGTTTGGAAGTAAGTGTTTTATATATTTATTATTTATCATCATCATCATCATCATCATCAGCCCATATACGTCCCATTGCTGGGCACGGGCCTCCTCTACAACTGAGAGGGTTTAGGCCTTAGTCCACCACGCTGGCCTAGTGCGGGTTATTATTTATATTTATTATATTTTCAGCTTAATTTGAATAAACCTTTAGAAAGGGACATATGGTAGTAGCGTAATCTTAAAGTATATCTTAATGTTATATGCGATAGGTTAAATTTGTGAATCATCCATCCATCAGCCAATGGAGGTCCACTGCTGGACATAGGCCTCTCCTAATGACTTCCACAGAAACCTGTTGGAAGCAATCTGCAACCAGCGACGTCCCGCGACCTGCTAGGTGACTATGCTAGGTTAGCAAGCTACCTTAGCTAGGTTAGCTAAGTTACTACCAGTTCCTAGTTAATTTATACATATGCAGTATTCTTAATTGCAATCATATTTTCCCAACTCCAAGTTCATTAAACACACACCAAAGTAACTCAAGAGCACATAAACTGTATGGGGCCAACTAAATTTTACGAATTAATACACTCAGGGCCAGCCGGGCTGTCGACAATGCTGCCAGTGACAGCTTAATCGCAGCTAAAACCGTCGTCACACGCGTCTCGAGGCAATGGCTCGGGAAAGTTGATTAGAGTGGTGTCACCTATTCGAGATTTAATCCTAGAATTTAATGCTTGTGGCGCAAGGGCGGTGGGAGAAGCGGATTTTTTAAATTTGTATTTTAAGGAAAACTTTACTTATACAAAGTAACTTTTTTATTTCTGAAAGAACAGATACTTCTATGATCACGTTTTGAAAGACGTTATTCAAGTCTTTCGTAATGTAGATGAAGACACAAAAACACTGGCTGACATGAAAATAGAACTCGAACTTTCGCTCTGGCGGTTCACAGTTTTATCACAACATCTATGTATCAGTCAAAAAGTAAAATTTTAAGGTACCTACAATATTAATACATCATACATACATACATCATCAGCCCTTATACGTTCCACTGCTGGGCACAGGCCTCCTCTACAACTGATAGGGTTTAGGCCTTAGTCCACCACGCTGGCCTAGTGCGGGTTGGCGGACTACACACTTAAGATATTCCTAAGAACTTTTTAGATGTGCAGGTTTTATCACGATGTTTTCCTTCACCGTTAAAGCATATGATAATTCATTATGAATACACACATAACTCCAAAAAGTCAGTCAGAGGTGTGTGCCTGGGGTTTGAACCTGCACTACTATACTATACGCGCGGACGCATTATTGTAACCGAATACTTAATATATTGATTCTATTAAATTTATAGTTTTAATCCACTGCTTGAACACTATTAGTATAAAATATTATATTTGTACAGGTAATCGGTTGTTGTTTAGAGAAACGTATTACGTAGACTGCCTCGTGGTCCCGCGGTACAAGAATGTGCCTGCGATCTAGAGGTCCTGGGTTCGATTCCCGGGTCGGGCAAAGTGTTAATGGGATTTCCATTAGGAAATTCTCGGTAACAGCACGGAGTCTGGAAATGCACCTGTGCCTACCTGTTCGGGGAATACAGGCGTGATTTTATGTATGTATTTATTTAGAGTTTTTTTTTGCATCAAAGTGTTTGCGATCCCCGTAACTATTTCCTAAGTTTTCAATCACGGTCTGTTCATATCTATATAGTGTTCCAACATGCAACATCACGTCTTACAACAAAATGGATTGGCAAAAACAAAATAAACGCTCCAATATTGCTCCATCAACTGCAACATTTACGACTTGAGTTAAGGATTTGGCAACGAACAGAGTTCCCGGATTTGGTCTGCCTTATCCGACTATATTAAGATTGAAGTGACTTTGTAGAATTTAAATTTGATCCAAAATTCAATCTCATACTTTTTCATCATCAACATCATCATTAGCCTATAAACGTCCCAATGCTGGGCACGGGCCTCCTCTACAACTGGCCACGTTGGCCTAGTGCGGGTTGGCAAGAACATTTTTAGGTGTGCAGGTTTCCTCACGATGGTTTCCTTCACCGTTCAAAGTACGTGATAATTCATTACGAATACATAACTTGGAAAAGTCAGAGGTGTGTGCCTGGGATTTGAACCCGCGACCGCCGAGATTCTCAACCGCGCGAAAACTTTTTCATTTAACGTTATTTATCGACTTTATTTCATATATCTAATGGATTCCAACTTATGTACATATTTCACAAAAGTATCCTAGAACAGGCAAACAAAGGATTTCTACTCCTACATTCCGCCGAGTGTTTTTAAGTGCCATAAAATAGGGGAATGTTGTTTTCCGTGCACATTTTCATACTCTGTGCTTCTACTAAGATTTACCCAATGGAACAGCCCAATGGCTGCACTAATGTTTCTTGGATCACAGACTTCACTGTAAAAAATTAAGTCAGCGTATTAGTCAATAAAATACAATAAGAAACCAAGGTGCTATAACACTCGATCAACTTTTTTTGCAATTCCATTAATGAATAAGAACTCGGCTTGATAACCATCAAATGAAACCCTAAATACTTTAATAAAGTTTTCCACAGAAATAAACCGCCCTTCTCTCAAGACCAATTTAACAAACGGCTAAGTGCGAGTCGGACTCGCACAAGAAAGGTCCCATACCATTAGTTATAAAATCAACAAAAAAAAACATGTCTGATGTATATGAGCCCCACTTAAATATTAACTGCCTCGTGGTCTCGCGGTACAAGTATGTGCCGTGGGATCTAGAGGTCCTGGGTTCGATTCCCGGGTCGGGCAAAGTGTTATTGGGTTTTTACATTAGGAAATTCTCAGTAACAGCACGGAGTCTGGAAATGTGCCCGAAAAACGGCAATAGGCTCGCTCCCTATTACGTGGGACTGATACATACCTGGCGAAATGTGGATGCCGAAATGCATCTCTGCCTACCCCTTCGGGGGATACAGGCGTGAGTTTAGGTAGGTTAAATATTTATTTAATCTGTTTTTAGTATTTGTTGTTATAACGGCAACAGAGATACATCACCTATCAAAATTTCAACTGTACATTTATCATGGTTTGTTAGATACATGTAGTCTAGTGACAGACGGACGGAAGGTCAGTCGGACGGACGGACAGACGGACAGCGAAGTCTTAGTAACAGGGTCCCGTTTTACCCCTTGCGTACGGAACCCTAAAAAGTATCATGTTTAAGATCTCAAGTCTCAACCGATTCATATCGCGGCAACTTATAACATGAACCAAATAGCTGAAATAATTAGACGTGTCACAATATTCTTGTCATCGCGTTACGAATAGTTCGAGGCTCGTATTTAGAAACCGGATGCCGCTACAAGTGGCTAAGGAAACTTATATTCTGTTAATTGGATGATTAATATCGTATGAAATGGACGGTATAAGGAAAGGTTAATTTTGAACGAGCGACGTGCTCGCGTTCCATACTTGGACTGAATAATAAATTGTCAATTTATTATGTGGGTGGATGCAAAAATAGCCTGGTTTTGGATATAAAATGTTTTATAAAGTATCTGTTGACTTAATCTTGAGTTAAATTCGACTGCCTCGTGGTCTTGCGGCACAAGTTTATGCCGTGCGATTATCTGTTGACTTAATCTTGAATTAAATTCGACTTCCTCGTGGTCTTGCTGTACAAGTATGTGCCGTGCAACACTTTGCCCGACCCGGGAATCGAACCCAGGACATCTAGATCGCACGGCACGTACACCTACTTGTGCCGTGAATCTACGATGTAGTTATAAGTAGTAAATTTATTAGTAAAATTTAACATATGTTTTCAAAAAATATCCACATGCGCGTGGTTGAGAATCTCGGCGGTCGCGGGTTCAAACCTCAGGTACACACCTATGACTTTTCAAACTTATGTGTGTATTCACAATGAAATTATCATTTGCTTTAACGGTGAATGAAAACTACGAGACTTTTCAGCCCCACAAACATTGTATATAATATAATATCTTTATGGTTAAAAAACTTAAGAAACAAAATATACCAGTCTGACTGTGAATTAAATGATCATCCATTATCCAGGCATGTTATCTTTGCAATCAAAGCTGAAATATCTAGTTGTAAATGAAATAGTCCAATAAATTCGAAAGCGTTTAAACGTTCTTGAGATCCGGTGTCTGTACCGGGAAGAACAACGCTTATCAAAACTTTTACAGCTCTATACGGCAACAGTGATACTTATACCCTTTAAAACGACCTTTCCCAAGATATATTGTAAGAAAACGATTTAAAGTGCATTACACGTCCTAATGATTACATTGTCAAGTAAAAACACAAATAACAACGACGCAACAATAATAAATGTCCTACTTTCACACAAAACGGGTTAAACGCTGTTTCTGTCTTTTGCGCTCTTATGACGATGGAAAGGGACGTAAAATATGTTCGCGCCCACGCACTATGGTTATTGGAATAAGAACACACGATCCAAAAGACACTGGGCAAATCGACTAAACAAAAACATGGCCGGAAACCAAACCCGGAACGCACAGTGTCTGAGATGGCGTCGAGCTGAGTGTTAAGCTTGTGCTCCTTTGCAAAAGGCGTGCTATTAATAGATATGCAAAATTTTATCAAGTGTGAATTCCATTCGCTCGTTGAACAGAATGAGTCAGTGTAACAGAACGTAACTAAAATTTCAATATAATCTAGAAAGACGACTTGTTGTTGTTTGATTTTGGTATGACTTCGAAATTATTAAATTTGCTATGATAAATATTTGAGTCGCAATATTGCATTACTATAATGTAGGAATTAATTTGAGAGCCCGAAAAACTGCAATAGGCTCGCCCCCTATTACGTGGGACTGATACATACCTGGCGAAATGTGGGTGCAGAAATGCACCTCTGCCTACCCCTTCGGGGAATACAGGCGTGAGTTTATGTATGTATGTAATTTGAGTTTAACTGAAACTAAGTTAAAAATCATGTCATTTTAGTCGGAGAGTATGATTTTTCATGACGTATATTGTTTATTACAATATCTTTTTAGCGAGCCATAAGCGAGATTTGCTAAATATTGAATGCACTTTGGCACTAACTATCCGTCATCATGTTAACACGTGTCTTAGAAAACAATAACTTTTTCGATTACAAACACCACCCAAGTATTTCTGTCTCACCCAAACATTTCTCCGCTCAGCCTTAACTTTCATAGAAAAATACAAGCAAATATACATAGATACCCAACAGGTGTGAAGTATAGCTCCGCATCGCACAACTAGCGTAGCCGGATCAAAACACAACGGCCTTATTTTAGAACAGTGTGGTGGCACACTGTGCGCTGTTTATTGTTCATAAATCATCCGAAACGTCAATATTACTTGGCTAAATCGGGCGCCCCGCCGCACACCGGTTCCTAAGGTTATCTTACGGCCAAAGATAACATAGGCAGCAGTAAGTTATGTTATTGCTTGTAAGTTTGACGTGTATTACGTTTGTGACTTTGGGAATTTACCGCATAGTTATCGATTGTGTTATGATTTGTTGGGCGGTTCGCTGATATTTCTTTGATCTTGTTTATTAATGTTTGTTATAGCGTAACAAAAAATTAAATGAATGGCAGTATTATGCATTATATCAATTGGTAACAAATCTGTAAGTGATCGTTTCAAGCAGTATCGTAAGCAGTGATGGCCTAGAGGTTTAGGCGCGCGGTCGAGAATTTCGGCGGTCGCAGGTTCAAACCCCAGGCACACACCTCTGACTTTTCGAAGTTATGTGTGTATTCACAATGAATTATCACTTGCTTTAACGGTGAAGGAAAACATCGTGATAAAACCTGCACACCTAAGAGTTCTTAGGAATTTCTTAGGTGTGTAGTCCGCCAACCCGCACTAGGCCAGCGTGGTGGACTAAGGCCTAAACCCTCTCAGCTGTAGAGGAGGCCCGTGCCCAGCAGTGGGGCGTATATGGGCTGATGATGATCGTTTCAAGAATTAGGATCAATGTTGTAACACCATGTTGGAAAGCGCGTATTCCAATTCCATGCATTCAAATACAACTATTTGAAGTTATGTGTGTATTAAAGAATAATCAGATACTTAAGCCGGAGGGAAATTTCGTATCTGGAGCTCTTTAATATAAATTACTGAAATATGTGAAGTCCATTGACTAACACTTGACCGCGTATCTACTGAACTATGATTTCCTTTCTCAACAGAACAGAAGGCCGTTGTCAAAGAGTAGTATGTGTATGGACAAAATAAGATATAAGTTTGAATATTAAAGGCTTTGAGTGTCTGTGCAAATTTGACTCTCTTGCGTAGGCTTTCAGCTGTAGGTATGATGATTCGTTGTGTAACACTCAATGAAAATTGCGTGTGTTAAATTTGAATCTACTCCACGATCAACACTAGTTAACAAACAAAGCTATCACGCAAACACAATTAAGCCGCAAAAACCCTGAACGCTGAATGCTAAAAAGGCCAAAATTGACGGTCTTGGCAAATGCCCAGTTTTTGCCGTCAACACCTCGTGAATGCATGACTGATTATGCCAAAAGTGAGCGATTTTCTGGTGCCTCGCTATTGGCTAATTTGAAATCGTCCGACCAATCAGCATCGAGGGCGGGTCGACTCTTGCGCACGTCGCGACATGAATATTCACGTCCTTTGTTTCAATGTTTTTGCGTTCGGAAATGCATGGGGTATCGTAATTAGGGACTGTTTGATGGCCTCTCTCATTGGAGAATATTTTATGGATGGAGTGTTTGCTAGTATCTCTGCCATTTTTTTAAGGGCTTTAGACCTATAATTGTCATTATGTGCCCATATATATGTCAATTCTAAATTAAATAATCTTTTTTTATTTTATCAGTCATTACTAAAGACTTTTTCTCGCACATTTGTATTCGAAATAATTTATTTGTTTGTATATCAAACATATGTTTAAATTCAAAGACCAGTGTGCCATCTCCTCAATTTGGCATCCATAACACTATTGTGCCATCATGACATTTTTATCACAAAACGATCTTACCTTTTTTGCTATAGAACAATGTAAACGTTCTGCAATTTATTTTACTCTAAAGAACAACTAAAAACGAATAACCGTTTTTAAAATTGGATATAATAAAAATCGCAGTTCCATTTCCGCTGGAATTTTAAAATCCAGAAAAAAAAACAAAAGAAATGCATTAAATCGAACATGGGAAAGTTAACCAGCGCTCAAGTATTGTGGGGTCTAAAAAAGCACGTAAACTCGTCGGGGGCCGTTGAGTACCAACACGGCTGGGGTCTCGGAACAATGGACTATTTACTGGAGCTTTTGTCTCGGATTTTGAGAAGCACTCATGTCGAGCACTTGCAGGTAGGAAGAACGAGAAGTGCTCTACATAGCATTTCCAAAAGTATTTTTTGTATGAGTGATTCGATTTTATTTATTAATATTTTATGCTTGACTGCACTACGTAGTTTTGCAACGTTATTAAATAATGCAAATAAATAAAGAATCTCAATTATAATTGAAATAAAAAACGATAAATTCAAAAGTAATTATTAACAATCACAGCTCATTTTTTTTTAAGATTCTAAGTTTCAAGTCCAAATTTAAATAACTATTCTTTGTTACTTTATAGAATCTGAAGAGTTTGTATAAGTATTGTTATTGAACATATAAAAACAATTTTTAATTTTTGATATTAAATAATTTTGTACCCGCAATTCTTTTAACTTAACAATCGACGTTAACCATTTCCAATACCCTTATTATGGAATATTTTTACGTGTTTGAATGCTATTCTAAAGTCATTGAATTTTAAATTGAATGTAAGAAGTCTTATGTGTGTTTAAATAAAATTAAAAAAAGGACGTTCAAATAACTTTTTTGAGTCCATACTTAAACATTTTTTATTAAATAAAAAAATATATAAAACGTAACTTTTCAGTTTGGGCTATATTTCATAACAAATAAAGATTTCACTCCTCTGCAATTTATTGTCTGAACGTTTGCCTTTGCTAAATTTTATTTTTTCTTAAATTATATTTTACCATCACAAAAACGCGAGCTATTATACCACAATTCAGCCCCAAAAGCACTAAATGTTGGTAACCACAAAAAGGCACTTACTGCTATAATGATCGTCAGCTATTATATAAACCTTTTGTAGTGTTCCAATGAGATCGTTTAACCCCACTAATGTATGCAAATTTCATACAATTAATTAATTTGAAAAACAGATTGCTATCGCAGTTGCTGCATAATGCATCAGTGCTAACGATACGCGGATAGGAATGGGCTTATAAGCGGAAAAACTGTGAGAAGATTTACTGCCTTTTGAGTACTTAAAGCCTTAAAAGATGGACTATCTGATCTTGGGAAAGAGACGTCAATTGTCCAGGCTTGATGGACGGTGACAGGTCCCAGTTTTATGACTGATGATGATGATGATTTATAGACACTCACACATTGTCCTGAAACCAAATTTATTTACAAGTTTTACTAACTAAAAAAAAAAAAAAAAAAAACAGTGATGGCCTCGAGGTTTAGGCGCGAATCTCGGCGGTCGTGGGTTCAAACCCCAGGCACACACCTCTGACTTTTCGAAGTTATGTGTATATTCACAATGAATTATCACTTGCTTAAACGGTGAAGGAAAACATCGTGATGAAACCTGCACACCTAAAAGTTCTTCGGAATTTCTTAGGTGTGTAGTCAGCCAACTCGCACTAGGCCAGCGGGGTGGACTACGGCCTAAACCCTCTCAGTTGTAGAGGAGGCCCGTGCCCAGCAGTGGGACGTATTTGGGCTGATGATGACTAACTCAAAACTACAAGAGACTTTAATTAATCTATCCTTAGTACAAAAGGAGATATTTAATACTAAGAACTAAACCAGCTCAGTTGAAAAGGAGACCCGAAACTGTGGCCCTTAACTTCGGAACAAACATGGAATAAAAAATTCTGACAGCGGTTTTACCATTAACTGTTGTTGATGCAACTTGAAAGCGGTATTGCGCAATGTTGGATCCAAACGCTGGCGCCAAACCCACCCAAAACCCCGAGGTTACATAAGGCGGATAATGTTAAGATCTCATTCGTAACGGCTCTATCCGCATCTTATTGTCTCCAGCTCATTATGGCAAACGGATTGAACAATGATATCCGAACGCTCCCATTATCCCGCATCTGCATACAATCATGCATTTGCATAATATCTCAATTCAGTTCTTATGCTTCGTACCGATTTGAATAACCTTCGTGCATTTCACGCGTGGCTGATTGCACGGTTTTTGTTCGGGGGATTTTTTGCCTGTTTTTTACTGGCACAGTGAACATGTTACCATGAACATACTTATTGCGTGTAGTACGTACATACATACAATCCTTTTTTTTACGAGAGGAAAGCGCCTTAAGCTCACCTGTACGGTACCTCAGGGGAGGCCGAAAGAGGTATGTTGGGGTCTCTGGCCTTCCAAATCGGCGCGCAGAATACATACAATCCTGACCGTATAAGTAAAAGTATTTTCACATACATATATGGTCGTTCGGGTCGGTCAAAGTGTTATTGGGTTTTTCCATCAGGAAATTCTAAGGAGCAGCACGGAGTCGGAAAATGCACCTCTGCCTACCCCTGCAGGGAATACTGACAGCCTAGGTTATGTATCTATGTTCAATTGAATAGGAGACAAAACCTATTGCAGATTTTCGGGCTTTTCGACTTCGTGCTGCTATTATAGAAAGATTTGTATCTCGACGGTCGCGGGTTCAAACCCCAGTCACACACCTCTGACTTTTCGAAGTCATGTGTGTATTCACAAATATTTATTACGTACTTTAAGTACGTGAAGGAAAACATCGTGATAAAACCTGCACACCTAAATGCTCTTAGGATTTTTTTAAGTGTGTAGTCCGCCAACCCGCACTAGGCCAGCGTGGTGGACTAAGGCCTAAACCCTCTCGGTTGTAGAGGAGACCCGAGCCCAGCAGTGGGACGTATATGGCTCGATGATGATGATAATATATTGATCTCGCAAGAAAGTTAGGTCCCTATGTAATGGGATTACCAAGAGGTACGTTAAACGTAAACGCTAATTATTACTCACTCATTTTGCAGTTCTACCTAGATCCTATTTTAATATCCTTGCAGGTAAAGTCAAGGGTATAAGCTGGTAAGCCATAATTAATTTCGGCGCACATATCCGTTTAATATACGTTACCGCCAACCTTCCCAAAACTAATTGATCAAAAACTTACATGTACCGTGTCTCGAGAGCTCGAGGGTCTGGGTTCTTTAATCAATTTTGGCCGGATTAATGCCACTTGGGCTGAATAAGGATACTCCAGCATGTAAATTGAAGTTTTGTTTTAACAAAATCGTGAAGCTTTTAAATTCTGATAGATCAGATGATAGTTACTATGCTCTGATATATGTAATTAAGGTTATTTACGGCTTCTTGGGGTTTAAGGGGCTAGACAGTCGAATGAAAGTTTGAGAATTCGATCTGTGCGTGGAGAAAAATGTTGGTGTAAAATATTTTATTTTGAAATTGAATGGTCGTGTGAAATATTTTGTAGTTTATGGTGTGATAAGAATCTTAAATGTTTGGAATGAAAGTTATTCGTGGGATTATTTGGTATTTTTAATCGGTAGAACTCTTTCTACATATTTTGGTTTCTCAAAGTTTAAATCTAACAAAGAAATAGCTTGACAGACACCATCGATGTGGTTCAATCATCTACCATTTCATTTTGAAGACGAACTCTTTCAAAGTCCTTTTTCTCAGACTCGAACCGTCAAAATGAATCACTACCTCGCAAATATTATACCGTAAAATACCCATTCATTACGAAATAAAGCGTTTTACCCGCACCATATGGATCGCTAGTAATTTAATCCTCTTTTGTGTTCAAACACGGATCCCGTCCCGTCAGTTGGACGCGCCAGGCTTCGGTATTTTGACACCTTCCGTTATCTCATTACGTGTTTTGATTGCTATCGGATATTTCATGGAGATTTGAGACGTCATTTCTTTAGTTTGGGACTAAGAAAATCTGTAGTCTCATTTTAAGTATACAATTTACAGTGGAAACTATATCCAAGTTAAGTTTAGAAAAATGGCATCGTTGGCTTAATCGACTTCAATAAACGGTTCATCATTAATGCGTGATAACTTAGTCATTAAATAAAAGTTGTCATAATGGTGATGATAGTCCTAATCACAATCACATATATTTTCCTCAAAGGCTGGTAACACACCGATGATTCCTCTGATATTATGGGTGTTCATGGGCGGTGTTGACCACTTGACATCAGGTGGCTCACTTGCTCGTTTGCCTCCTTTTTCCATAAAAAAAAATTATAAAAAAATCTGACTTTCAGAAATATCTACATATTCATTTTTAATTATTTAGGAAGGTTCTAAACGAGCAAAAGCGTCTTTGGTATATGAATTCTACAAATCATAATAAAGGATGCAAATTACCATATCATCAACATCAGCCCATATACGTCCCACTGCTGGGCACGGGCATGCTCTACCATTCAAAGGGTTTAGGCTTTAGTCCAGTCCAGTCCGAAATTACCATAACTGAAATAAAATAGCAAAGCTGATTATTTATTTTAATTAATGCTTATTATTATCAAGTTGAGGAAAGTTCTGTAGTGGAGACCGCGACTCGGCAAACGTAGTGTAGGGCGCCCTCTGGCTAGGTGGAGTGACGATATTCGCAAGGTGGCTGGCAGCCGTTGGACGAGGAGGGCCGAAGATCGAGCCCAGTGGCGTGCCATAGGAATGGCCTATGTCCAGCAGGGACGTAAGATAGGCTGCTGCTGATGATGATGACGATGATGATGATGATTATCAAGTATTTTTTTAAACCGAACCTTATTGAAAATCTTAAAAAAAAAAAAAAAATTGGAATAAAATTAAACTATATTAAATACACAATTGCCAACAAACGATTACACGTGATAAGTGCCTATAAGGCGCCACCAACGTCGTCCATCTAACTGTTACATCCCAGTGGATGGCTTACTAATTAGACCCGTATAAGTAGAAAGTGGATTTTGGAAACGTGATTTCAGGCGTGGGAGAATTTGTGGCGGCGAATTTTAACTCTTCGTGATTTTGTTTATACATCGTAACTTACATCAAATTGTAAGATATAATTTATATTACTACTTTCATAAAAAAAATATCGACATTTTACCATCACAGAAGACAAAACCGACCCGTGAAATTCTTGGTGGGCCCTAAAATCCCGTGCGTCAAATTTAATCCGAACGTACACTATCGGAGTTCTAATCACAAAAAACGTGTCACGATCCACACTTGATTTTTTTTAACACCACACCTCATTATCCCGTCACGTCGACATCGATACAGTGGGACGTCACTCAACCTCATAATACGTCCCTAGTGATTAGTGACGAGCCACTAATTATCGAGTAATTCGATACTCGCACCGTGTTGCGGTTGTCGACAAAATGCAACGTCCGCGTCGATTTAATGTTTGGCTGTTTGTAGTTTCGTAAATGCGGGCCGTTGGCTGTACCTATTCAAATATGTAGAAAGCGACAAAAAACATTAAAAATAGTGTCATGAATTAAACCGTGTGATCGAAATATTCTGGGTTAGATATTAGGGCTATTAATGTGTTATATACAGAAAGTTATACTAAATAAAATAATTTATCAGTAGCAGTTTGGAGTCGGAAAATATACGGGAATTTAAAAAAAAGTGTATAAAACACACATAAATAACCTCACGCCTGTATTCAGAGGTGCATTTCTGCACTCACATTTCGCCAGTCAGTCCAGGAATAAGGGGCGAGGTTATTGTCATTTTTAGGGCACTTTTCTAGACTCCGTACTGCCACTTAGAATTTCCTAATGAAGAAAGGCAATAACAGTTAACAAAAAAAACTCCTGGGCACGGACTGTTGTTGGTTAACGGACTAGGTACACACTTAATTAAAACACATAATGTCGTTATTATTAGTAAAATGTACATTCACAGAAATGTTCATAGCTTAAATCTCCATAAACCATACTCCAGAGCAATTATCCAGCATCCAAGACGTAATCTTTGATAATTAAATTAATGCCTATTAACATAGTAATTTACTGTAACGTCTTAAGATCTTCATCTCATGAAATTAGTTGCTAAATTACGTCGCTCCGCTCTACGCACTATTCGCAAATGATGTATTAATAATAAATCTAGACTAACAGGCTTTTAGGCTAATAGCTAGGTTGACTAGGTAAATCCGTAATGTACACTTACCTGCTTTTTAAGAATTTACTTCGTATCTAAGTAATAATGACCTCGAGGTTTCGGCGCGCGGTCGAGAATCTCGGTTGTCGCAATTTCTAACCCCAGGCACACCTCCGACTGTTGGAAGTTATATGTATATTTGTATTGAATTATCACGCACTTTAATAGTGAAGGAAAACATCGTGAGGACACCTGCACACCTAATAGTTCTTAGGAATATCTTGGGTGTGTAGTCCGACAACCCCCAGTAGACCAGCGTGGTGGGCTAAGGCCTAAGCACTCTAAGTTTTAGAGGAGGCCCGTGCCTAGCAGTGAGACGTATATGGGCTGATGATGATGAATGAATTGACTTACAATCATCTATATCTGCGATGGCCTCGAGGTTTAGGTGCGCGGTCGAGAATTTCGTCGGTCGCAGGTTCAAACCCCAGGCACACACCTCTGACTTTTCGAAGTTATGTGTGTATTCACAATGAATTATCACTTGCTTTAACGGTGAAGGAAAACATCGTGATAAAACCTGCACACCTAAAAGTTCATAGGAATTTCTTAGGTGTGTAGTCCGCCAACCCGCACTAGGCCAGCGTGGTGGACCAAGGCCTAAACCCTCTCAGTTGTAGAGGAGGCCCGTGCCCAGCAGTGGGACGTATATGGGCTGATGTTGATATCTGCGAGTCACACATTTTTCCCGACCTGGGAATCTTATCATGTCCAGAATAGATTGCATGTTCTACACTTATGCTCCTGGACTTATGAGGCAGTTTTTTAAGTGTGTGCCAAATAATTTTGAGGTTCTGCTGTGTATTTCAAAATCAGGTGATGAAGTGAGGTGAAAACAGGATTTTTCCATTAGGAAATTATAGTTATAAGCAGTAATCTAGATATGTGCTGGTAAAATGTCAATAGTCATGCATCCTTTTACGCCGGAGTTAAAAATCCGGCAAAACATTGGTTCAGAAATACATCATCATCATGATCATCTGCCCATATACGTCCTACTGTTGGGCACGGGCCTCCTCTACAACTGAGAGGGTTTAGGCCTTAGTCCACCACGCTCGCGTAGTGCGGGTTGGCGGACATAAACACGCCTCTTCCTTTATCTTCTAGGATGAAGGTGTGATGTTCCTCATGTCTTCATCCCAGAAGATACCCTCATACATATATACTATATATAGGTGGAACAAATTACCGTAAATGCTCATAAAATCACATCAACATGCTAGCGTTTCGACAGTCTACCGGTTATGTCAATATGTGCTTTACATTTAATGTGGTTTTGTAATTAATTGAATTATTTGACAATCACCCTGTACAAATACGGGATTAAACTCGTTTTAAACAGCCCTAAACAAATGAAACTCGTTTTGCTGAAGTCTTTTATTTGTTATTGACAGCAGACTATTGGTTTGTTGGTTAAATTTTAATGGCGGGCGGTTAAGAAGTTCTGTATTCGATTAATGGGTCTGAAATAATGATATTGGGTCATTTTTTGACGAAATTTAGATGTAGAAATGCACTATTGCCTACTAGTATGATTTATGTATATATTGTATAATTGCGTCATTCTGACTAAGCATTATCATTGTCTTCAAAAGAAAAATACCAAAAAATCGAGTAATGAGGAGGTCCCCAATCCCAACTCGGTATAAGGATATTGAGATAAAAATCTCTAAGACAAAACATACCGACAACAGACAAAAAATATTAGAAGATAATAATGTCAAGCGATATAAAAATATCCATAACTTAATATGTTGCAACATGAAGTTTCCAATAAATATAATTAATTGGATTCCAGATAACCGATTGATTTAAAGAGAATGTAATCGATTACAATACGATATTTTATACGACTTTATCGATGTCAACGAAACGGTAGGATGGAGTAGTGCTGGGACAGTTACGCTTTCGATTTTCGATCATAATTTTACTGTGACAGAATTCAACAAGTCTTCATTTCGCTTTTTATGATTATTTTAAAGTTATTTTACAATAGATTATTATTAGTTCAGCTAGTAGGGCAACTTATGGTGAATTTGAAGCGCAAACACATATCAGTATTTATTAAATTTAGTGTGCGTTTACATTAGAATTATGAGACACTTTAATAGCAAAGAAAATTATCGCCAAAACACGTGCAAACTAGAGATATTTTTGCAAAGAAACCTTAAATTAAAAAATTCTAATAAAACTGGTGTAAGCCCGATGTGATAAACTTAGTTCTAAGTCCTCTTAAACCATGTACGTACTAATAAAATATTTTTATTTATCAGAAGTGAATAAACAAAAAAACACATTTCACTCACTATTTCTTAATCAATAAAAAATTAATAAATTTAAAGACAAAAAAAAATATCAAAATAATCAAGACAACCAAATAATTTCGACTAATATTAGCAATTTAAAACTACAAGGGGTTTCGAAACAACCTTACAATATATTATTCGATATACCTCCTAATGCATTGTACTCATTAAACTGACAGGGTTCTAGCCCACCAGGCTAGTGTAGCTTGGTAGAACTTACATCATCTTAAGTTTTTTTTATTTTTTATTGCCTCAGTAGGCAGACGAGCAAGCAGTCCGCCTGATGGTAAGCGGTTACCGCCGCCCATGGACTAAAGTAATGCAAGGGGCACAACCCAGCCGCTGCCTACCGTATCTTTCTGATCTTTCTGACGTACAGAAATTCACGATGTTTTGGAGTAAGCTGAATTTTTACACAATGAACTTAAACTCATTGATTTCTACTACTTCCGATTCACAAACATCGTGATTTTTTCTCGTTGCCAAATCTCAGTTATTTTTAATATCATCCCGAATAGGTAAACAACACAACACTAAAACTCAAAGAACGACACCCGTCGATACCTATGATTTATCTTATTACTGTCATAGAGAAAGGTCGTATGTAAAAGCCCGGTGAATCTCGTTTTATCTCGGAAATCGTAAAGGTGTATTTGGTCTTGTGTATGGTATAAGAATGGTTTTATCTTTAAAAATGAGATAAGTGATAAGGGAACACGGCTGTACGTAATCTAATACTACGGTACGAATAATTTGAATTGTCCTGTTTTCGAGCCGCAACGAACCTTTTTGTGTTCGAGTGGGATAATTAATTTGTGGTTTTGTGTATCCAATGTCAGAATAAGTGTATACATAAATTGCTGTCTACACTTTTTAAGACTACTGTGTCTATTAAACGCTACAACAGCCACTTTACCATACAAGATAAACTGTACATAAAATCTTAAAGCATTATAAAAATCTATTGTTAATTACGAAAAATGACGCATTAAATTATTTGAACCCTTAAGAAAACATAATCAGTGCCTAAGTTACCTACTGCTGTGAAATAAGTACAAAATTACTGCCCTTAAGATTTCTCACATAATTAAAAATAAAATACGCACCACAGACCAACACACAATAATCTTACAGTACAGTACGTCCAACGCACACGAATAGCAGTGGGTGGTCGCGGCAGCATGTCGTCTGTGTCTTTATGACGTCGCTCCGACTTGTCCCGCACAAATTATGGATAATCCGGTAGATTTTTCTTGGCCGGATAAAGACTGTAAAGAAGTACTTTTGATAACTTCTACAATACAATACAAGTTTGAGACTGTATCTCAGAGGTTCGACTCCCGGGCCGTATAGAGTGTTATTGGATGTCTCCTATAGTTTTAACAATGCTTTACAACTTTTTTAAAAGAAATATGTTAAGCTACTGATATCGTCAGTATTAGATTAACTAGTATCTACTATGATGAATTAGGGACATCAATTAAGAAAATTCATAGTAGCAGCACAGTCTGGAATTATGCCCGTATAATGCCAATAGACTCACTGCCCGTTAGGTAGACTTAAAATACAATCGAATTTCTCGTGCAAAAAAACACATCTACCTTCCCTTATGAAAATACAAGTGTGAGGATGTATGTATATTTGTATTATTATACTTATCATCATTAGCCGAAAGACGTCCACTGCTGGACATAGGCATCCATAAAGACTTCCAAAGTGCTCTATCGGAAGCGGCCTGCATCCAGCACTCCCCACCCTATTAACATGGACTTAACAATTAACGTGAAACGAGAAATGTTGAGCTTCAGGATTATCCAATCTGCTTATCTATGATTAAAACCCACCCATAAAGTTTCTTAGTAATCCTTACTGCTTTAGTTATAACGTAACTTCCTCTTTGAAAGAAAGAATTTAATGCATACTTCTTTATCATAATTTATTATTTTGTATTTAAATGAAAAGATACGCGAAATGGTTTTGGTGTCCCTTTTTGTTTGGTCATACTTTGGATCCATTTTTAAAGGCCTTTTTTTTAATAATTATCTACATATTACAGTAGTTGCTCACTACGATACGACGTCTTGTGTAATGGATATCAGAAATGGCAAGACTTTTAGTCTCAAAAACACCCTGTCTGTATCTCACAAATATTTGACTCACACTAATCTACACTGCACTCTGTCGAATATTGCCTTCATTCACTCTACGCTACGGAGGCCACCGTGTTATAGGTTTATAAAAACTTCAATACTTAATACACCCAAAACAGTGGCGGTACTTCCATAGAAGCCCAAAAGTGTTACACGTGAATTGTGTAATGTCTAGTTTATAAGTGTTTATTGTGGGATCAGCATAATCTCATTAATATGTAAAATTGCTTTTGTTAAACAAAAATTTAAAGCTTAAAGATTTTGTAAGGCTAGCTGGGCTTTTCAGCTTTATGGAAGTACCGCCATTGACCCAAACGTCACATACATAGTCCTGACCCCACAATAAGATATAAGTCTTGTGTCTGCTTTTATTTAACTATTTATCAGTCCTTATTACTTTAAAACGATAGATGTTCTCGTTTATCGAATCAATAATTAAAAAACCCTTATACTTACAAACAGAAATAATTATGATAATAGGCTATGTCGATAAAGACGAGTGCTGGACGCTTTTTGTCGAGATTGCCATATTGGATTGCCCATGTGGCCATACGCCTCAACATTACCGTGCCTAATGCGTTTATAATAACTGCCATTTCTTTCTCTTGTAATTGAAAGGGATCGGGGATGTTAAAGTTATGATATTGTACCAAAGAATTGTATGGACATGCCTGAATATAAAATAAATTATAAGAAGACAGACGGTTAAGTGCAATTTATAATGGAATTCATGCTTATTATATTTTCTTCATTCAATAATTTATACAAATATCTGATTAAGATTCTGGTTATCCCTGGAATTATTATAATCTCTGAAATGAGGCGCCCTGTCCCTCCTTTTTTCTTGTGTGACCTTATTTAAATATTTTTGCGTCTTAGCAACAATAAAATAAAATAGCTAATTAAACAGTAAAAAATATAACTTGTTGATATTATTTCAAATTAAAACATTTACTTCTCGATCTAAGAAAAAATACCGTGCCAGAAATCGTTTTACCGTATTTATACATATATACATATTTATACCTTACATTTATACCTTGCCAGTCGAAACTTTTATGTCGGCATGTACTCGTATTTTAATATTTTTGTTAAACCAACGCAATTCATACTGCATGTATAAAAGGGTCATAATAAACGACGTATCCACAACATGCTAACAGTTATTAAAAACAGTTATACCCGCTGAGCGTAATACGAAAGTACTTTGCCCGCAAAATATGATATTGTACTTGGAGTTTTATTAATAGAAGTCTTTTGATAGCCGCGCAATAAAAACTCACTGAATTTCGGCGTTTCGCCCGAATAACTTCGCCCCGCGTAATATTTGTACGAAAGCTATGCTCTGATACTGAATGGGTTCATGACGTCATTTATTGTAAGGTTTCTAATTTACGATGAAAAGGTTCTTCTCTAGATGGCTCTAGAAACAATTGTGTTATATCTTTGGTGAAATCATGAAACTAGTGCAAAAACTGGTTTTAAATTAATGACTCATTGGACCCTCGTCCTTTGGTCTTCTAAATCTATGAGGGTTTGAGTTTGTTGCTTTTTTTATTCTTATTTATTTTTTCATCTTGAAAGATAAAACATAGGATTTAACGACAGCTATCATTCGATGTTCAATTATATTAAGTTATTGTTTAAACTTAGTAGTTATTGTCACGTTTATGATGATAAGGATATACAAGCTAATGACGGCTATATTTTACTGGCACAGGAAAATAACAGCTAGTCCACTGACAAAAAACTTCCCAATGCTAGCTTAAAATATCCGCGAGGAAGAAAAGTGGTAGCACGTCAAATCATATCTACTCGTATCTTAGTCATCTAAACATTACATAAATGAAATCAAGATCTGTCATTTAAATATAATCCTATTGTTACAGACACAAACGAAAAGTAACGAACCTGTTACCTTCAAAGTCATCAGCGCCAAGCAACACTAGCAGCGGGTCTCAGCGGCGAGCACCACCCCCAGCTCCTCTTTACGAGGATTTGCAGGACCTTCCCAGAAGACCGCCGCTGCCCCACCGACCTCAGGAGCTTGAACCACAGTTGGAGGTAAGAACGAGTCAATATTATGATTATCAACTACACAATAACCTTTGCTGGACATACCAAAAACTTTAGGGCGACCGGATGGAAGTGGCCTGAATCCAGCGACGTTTGGCAACCTTAGTGATATCGCCCATCTAGAAATAATAGACCTAAGTCCAATAGCAAAATGTAAGTTGCTAAAGATGGTAATGGCAAATAAATTGTAGGATAAAATAATTTCTAGTAAACGCATTAGAATTATAATAGAATTCTTGAGACCAGGCTATGTGAGAAGAGCTATGTGGGTTTCTAAGAAATCCCTTTCTAATAGTAAAATAGTATATTTAAAGATTGTATTGATTAAGAAGTTAATTGATAACTTAATTAGTATGGAGCTTTATATACGTCATAAGATATTTATGGCGTACACTTAATATCAGTAAATTAGTAGTAATTTACTAAATGAGATTTATAATTACTTGGACGTAATCAATTGAAGTGCTGAGATTATAAATAAGCTAATAAATGTTACCAAGGAAATGCTAAATCTCCGTATAACACTGAGAAGTGTTTATTATAGCTGTAAAGTAGAAAAACGGCAAAGCTATTTCAAAACCAACTTACAGCCCCTTGGGGAACACTTAAGGAATATCAAAGCATATTTCGAAGTACCAATCTGGGTCCGACAAATGCTTCACTCATTCTTTGTGATATCTTTATAAATAGTTCAAAGCGAGTTAGCGCTAATAATAGAATACTTTTTTGTGCAGTTTTATTTTTGAATGGAAATGATCGTCGAAATTTACTTTTTATCTAAAATATTTCTGATTTATTTTAGATAATCAGAATACTTACTATCGTTATTGACTATGACTGCCTCGTGGTCTCGCGGTACAAGTATGTGCCGTGCGATCTAGAGGTCCTGGGTTCGATTCCCGGGTCGGGCAAAGTGTTATTGGGTTTTTCCATTAGGAAATTCTCGGTAACAGCACGGAGTCTGGAAATGTGCCCGAAAAACGGCCATAGGCTCGCCCTCTATTACGTGGGACTGATATATACTTGGCGAAATGTGGGTGCAGAAATGCACCTCTGCCTACCCCTTCGGAGAATACAGGCGTGAGTTTATGTATGTATGTTATTGACTATTTCCTTTTTATAGAAAACAATCCTTCCTTACAAATCTTTTCTTACCACCCTTTTTCGTCGCGTATTCAAAAATAAAGTAACACTTCAATATTCATCTATTTACCCAAGCAAAAGAGTTGTGATTTTGTTATGAATTTCTGCTTTCATGTTTATGATAAAATGTTGTAAACTAAATTATTAAGTGACGAAACTTTTGCTTTTTATCAGTACATGAGTTGTCTAGCCTTTACTTTGATGTTTGTAATTGACTTTAAAACTTTTATTGCCTACATTTCATTTTAAAGTATTGTCATAATATATTATCTTCAAAAGTTGCGAAATGTTAAATTAAAGAAATATGATTTACACGACGATTTACAAACACAGACTAAGTGCAAACTTGGATTTAAGTTCTTTAGTGACATTATCTTTATCGTCTCGTATTTTATCCAGCATTACTTTAATAACTATGTTGCCCTTTTGAAATCAATTTACTTTAATTACTTAGAGTCTTCAATGTCATAAAACTGTTACTATTCTAACAATTCTATACCTTTATAAATCGTGATATCATTATTTTAATGATTTATGAAACTTGAATTTTTATGAAATGTTAATTATTGAAATCTTAATTTATTCTTTTGCAGATGGTGGAAACAAAAAGGACGAACTGCCCCGGTAGAGTATTTGTTTGTGGCTCTGGTGGAACATGGAGAGGCGGGAACAGCTGTGGTGGAGACACGTGCGGCGCTCCTCTTTACGAGGAACTACCACACCGATCGGACGATTCTCTTCACAGCGACGACCACTTCGCAGAAGACGAACTTAGTTTAGTAGGAGAAGCGGCTCCATGTCGAACGTGCTCTAGACCTCCAGCTCCACAGTCGTTACCACATCGGCAGAGACCGCAGAGAATGGACCGAAGACCCAAGTCACTGGAGAGGCGACGAGCCCACCATCGAATGCCTCGGCACATCCATCCACCTGACCCTTCGGAGTTCCATGAAGGGGTTCTCCTGGATGCCTTGCTACGGTTGTACCCCCAAGTTGGCACGGTGGGTGCGCGGCCGCCAGGCCCGATGCCAGTCAGTGCGGGAGGGGCGTGGCCTGGCGGAGAATTACCAGGAATTGCGTGTTGGCGAGGACCACGGGCATCTCCCAAGCCTCCGAGCGGAGATTCCTCCTTCGGCTCTGATTCGGGTTATAGTAATAATACGTGTGGCACGTGCGGGACCCGGGCGTCATCCCGACATAGACTGTCAGCAGAAATACCGATGTCATGAATAAGGGAGTTGACGAACCTTGAGACATGGCCTTGTGTCGCGGTTCTGAATTTCGGTGATGGTGATAGAAGACGCCGGAATACGCGTAATCGTTTTTGCATTTAGTAGACTTACTTCATCACGACCTAAATATGGTCTGGTTTCTCTCATGCCTTCGACACTGGACTGAACGTCCTTCTGGATATATGTAACAATGTTGAAAATTTTCTACAACTGTACAAACTTCGCTTTATAGATTTCTCCCTCATTAGACCTTAGTGGTGTTATGAAATTATTTTTAGCTATAGTAATTATTTTGTACAAAGATATTGTGACTATATTTTGTAGGTAGATATAGTGGTTTCTTCCTAGTAAGTTCTTTGGAGCTAGTCCTAAAATTATCAATTACGATACAGAAATGAGTTTTTTTTTTGTGTAAATCGCAAATGAGAGATGTAAATTGTTTTCATGGAATGTAGATAATGTACAAAAATTATAGTTAAACAAATTATTTAAGACGGTAAGGTTGAATTTTATAATCATATCATTATTAAAATTGTTCCATTTTCCCTTTGAAATGATATTGTAACTTTCCTTTTCTATTTATGAAATTGTATATACATATGGACCTTTTATTGTTTGGTGCTCAATTCGATCCATGGCGTCGAATTTTTTTTTTAGCTTACACTCCGAATATTATTTGGGGTTCACCGCTTTCATTTATGCCAGTTTTATGTATTCAGTAATATCTTACGCTTAATTTTTTATGTCCAAGAAAAAAACTGTATTATTATTAAGTAATCTAAATCTGTTGTTTTGTGTTGCTGTTTTTTAATATTAAATTAATGGATATATTTATTTTTTCCATTATTTTATTCAGTTTGCATTTTATCAATTGCAACACTGTAATTAAAACTATGGACTGAATCGTCCGTTTAATGAATATGAGAAGCACAATAAAATGAAAAATAAATACATTTTTAAAAAACAAAGTTGTTTTTTTTATCGTTTCAAACACATTTGCGGTCTGTTTTAAATCAGATAATCATAATAATATAGCATAATCATACAGCTTACCACAACCAATACACAAAATTAAACAATGAAAAATATCGTGTTGCAAAAGCTTTACCCGCACTAGGCCCGCGTGGTGTACTAAGGCCTAAAAACCCTCTCAGTTGTAGGGAAGGCCCGTGCCCAGCAGTGGGACGTATATGGGCTGATGATGATGATGATGAAAATACTTTTACCTGACAAACCTACCCAAAACTTATGTAAGTTGATCACACAATATATCTTTCAAACACCAAGCGTTTTTAACCAACACCTCACGTTGACTTTATAAATACATCATTCCATGTAATTCTCGTTACACTGCACACTAAAACAGTGTGTTTGCAAACCCTTCGCGTACACACTGTCTCGTAGAACACAAGATACTATCAAACAAACGCCCAAACGAACTGAATCACGCTCCTCGTGCATACAATGGTAGTTTCTTTATATTTTACTCAGTTGGCACGAGTCAAGGGATTCACAGTTGTTGCAACAGTTATTAGTTCACGTGGTTCCTCTTTCCTGTGGACAGAATTGACAGACATTTATCATGTAAAATTGAAACTATGTTAATTTAAAAAAAATGCTATTTATATTTAAAAAAATAATAAAAAAGACGTTTCGTGTTGCTGAGGGAGTTTCTTGCCGTTTCTTCTCCACAACGATAACACGTTTCAAAGCGGCAATAGTTTAGTTTAAAATAGCTTAAAATTAACGATTCAAAAGAACCTGTAAAAGTCTATTTGAATAAAGATAATTTGACTTTGACTTTGACTTAGAAATTACACCCCTGGGACGTATAAGCGATTGGAGTAAAATATGTAATTCTTCCTGAGTCGAAATTCAATTGGATCGTACTGCACTTACTGTATAAGCTAATTTTTAAAAAGGGCTTACGAATGCAAACCAACAAACATCTAAATTCTCAAACGGGTGGAATGTCTCGTCCGCCGTGCCAAGTTTTACTCATATATTGATTCCAAACTGCTACTTAGTATTTTCTGACGAAAAAACTTAATTCCTTTCGTGGTAACCAGGAACTTTTGATTTAAATGCCTGCGTTCGCTAAGGGTACAAATTACAATACAATAAACACACAAAAACTCATACACATAGCACAAATGAATAGAAACAGTCGAACCTTTAAAGATTTTCTCAACTTATCTCGCGGAGGAAATCTACAAGTTCTTATGAATGAAAGATTAATATGGCTACTTATTGTAATCTCCCAAGAAAGCGAGTTTTTAATAATAACTGCCTACAACTCTCGCAAGTTTACCTCCTTTCAGGTAGACAATTACAAATAGAGTTGTTGTATAGTACAGTAGCGGTAAAAATGTTTGCAACATTTTAATAGAATTTCTGAGAAAATATATCTGCATTGGTATGATACGGTGGTGAAATTGATCTGAAGATTAATTATCCAGTGAAGTCATATAACAATAATAAAAGATAGGTGATTAACTAAAAAAAAAATATATCTAACATAAAATTGTCATAATAAATGCACCCAAAAGTCACATTCATAGTTCTGACTCACCAATAAGAAATAAGACTTTAGTAGTTTAAAAACATTCAGGCTCACTGCTTGGCTCGGAATTCCCTTGCAATTGAGAGGGGTTAGATTTTTGTCTATAACGCTGGCCTGCAAGTTGAAAGAAGTAATATACACTCAAAATTTTCATCGAAGACTATCACAGTGTGACACATGGTGACTTCTCATATCCTATAAAAGTAAATACTTAACAATATTTCTTTATAATATTATTTCTTAATCATCGAGCAACAATTGACTAATTCTTTCGCAACTTTCGAATGTCCAAGCCACGTTTTTTAACTTGAAATTTTTACCTATCCTCTGGAATTAAATCCATCGAAACCAAAACAAAAATAAATAAATAAATACATCCAACAGTCTACATAGTTCTGACTCCACACTAGGATACAAGTCCTGTGTCGTGGATATCAGAAACTACGAGAGACTTCGGTCTCACAGACACCCAGACCCGAAACAAATATTTGTGGATCACACAAACATTTGTCTTGGTGCGGGGATCGAACCCGCGGCCTCTCGTTTCGCAAGCTGGTGTCTAGCCAACTGCGCCACGGGGCTGTCAAAAAAAGGTAGGAAAACGAAACAAAAAATTAAATTGAGGACTATTATGAACTTGATGATTCTCATTCATAAGTTAATATCTCCAAGAGTGTTAAGCCATGTTTCACTGGTACTGTGAATGTAAACAGGAGTTTATTTTGGGCTGCGACTGTACGCAAATCTTGCATCTCTTTCCCTGTGCAAGCCTCAACAATCGCACCCAAGATAGGATCTTACTTATATTACGGACGCTGAGCATGAGCGTTCTAGACGTGGCATCTGTGTCTGTTTGTGTACGACCTACTGGAAAGCACCGGTTTCTTTCTACTTTTAATTTCACCATAAATATGTTGAATATCACAATAGCTGATAGTAAGTTTTTGTAGTTTGTGTTTTGGCCCATAACCTCATCACTGGACTCTGGACACAGTCCTTCTCTACAATTGAGAGGGGTTTGACTTTAATCCACCACGCTGCAATGGCCTAGTACTGGTTGGCGGACTACACACCTAAGAATTTCTAGGCACGCAGTTTCCCTCACGATGTTTTCCTTCACCGTTAATGGACGTGATAATTCATAATCAGTACACACATAACTTCGAAAAGTTAGAGTTGTGCGCCTGAGACTTAATGAGATTCTCAAACGCGCGCCTAAACTTCTGAAAAGAGAATTCTCAATGTGTCACTGTTCCATCTTTTTGAAAAACGAATACACCCAACGCTTGCCATGTATTCTTGAAATAAGTCTATTCCTTCTTTGCTTATTTAATCAGACACTCGAAAACAGTTCACAAACAGAAGTAATAAAAAGAATTCTTACATAAAGTTGCTTCAGCGCCACATCCATTCGGCCAGTCTCCACGCATGGCAAATATTAATAAGCCGCCTAAGGCACTGTTGATTTATGTGCTTAGCGGAGCTTGCGCGAATGAATATATTTCACAAACATACAGACAGGCGCACAAAACAAACTTGCGACCTATGAAACATGAGGTGGCGTGTCACCGGGAATATTGTCGCTACTTAATGACGGTATTAATTATTGACTAAGAAGCTGCTGCGTTGTTTTGCAAGGGAAATTGGTGAGACGGGATTTTGGCAAGAATGAGGGTGAGCATCAAGAGATGTTACTGGGTGTTTTAGAAAAAAGTTTTGGTTTTTACACATACATACATAACCTCACGCCTGTATTCCCCGAAAGGGGAGAAAGAGGTGCATTTCTACATGCATGCAGGTATGTATCAGTCCCACGTAATAGGGGGCGAGCCTGTTGCCGTTTTTCGGGCACAATTCTAGACTCCATGCTGATATTGAGAATTTCCTAATGGAAAAACCCAATAACACTTTTTAGGGTAACTTTATTATAAATATTTAGTATTACCCGCGATCCATCCAATCAATCTAATCTTTGGGAGCAGGCGTGAGTGTACGCTAATATATGGTTAATGCTTTTGCTACGATCATCATAAAGCTAATCCAGGCTCTGTCATCATCAGCCCATGTACGTCCCACTGCGGGGCACGGGCCTCCTTTTTTCCTCAAGGGGTTTAGCCTCGCCGGCCTAGTGCGGGTTGGCGGGCTACACACCTAAGAAATTCCTAAGAAATTTTAACATTACATCATAATTCATTGTGAACACACACATAACTTCGAAAAGTCAGAGGTGTGTAGGCACAGGGGTGTGAACCTGCGACCGTCGAGATATACTCAACTGCGCGTCTAAACCTCGAGGTCATCAACCAGTCAACCATCAATAACTCCATACTGGCATAAAAAAATCATATACAGGTTTAACCGAGTATTTATTCCGAATATTTAACGAGTATGGTATATTTATATGCTTTTGCTTCTACATATGTTGCTCCCTAAACCCATACCTAAAGTTTTATTAAACGGAGTCAACACCTCATATCTCCAAGAACGAGTATTGAAGTATATTAACAAAATTACCTCCCCAACACAGTATTGCTACAAAGCAAAAAGAAAATTGAGGCGACGGGTTCTCATACAATTCCGCCGACTCGACAGCAAACAATACAAAACATAGAAACTCGTTACGCGATGTCTTCATCACGAACTTAGACGAAATTGGCGCCAGAGGCTACGGCGGCTGGTACAGCGATTTGTCAACAACGCCGGCAGTTTGAATCGCCCACTTTCAGCAAAGATCGAGTGATCCGACAAATTGATGCTTTATGGAAAATAATGCACATGCATCATCATCATCAGTTCATATACGCTCCACAGGTCTCCTCGACATCTGAGGGGGTTTAGGCCATAGTCCACCACGCTGGCCTAGTATCAGTTCAACTCAATCGGTCTCGTAGATTTGGAGGTAAGTGGCAGACAGATACACGAATGATCCTGTAAGGGTTCCGTTTGTCTTTTTAGGCACTGCGTGTCTGCAACCACGTAACCCTAATTTCAAGACCCTCGTAATAGAGAGCGTATTGCCGATTGTCGAATACATTTCCAAACATATCATTATGGTTTCAATAGAATGGGACCTCTTAATGCAAATTTGCCTAGTGAGGGGACCATATTACTGAAAAAATACCATCACCATCGTCATTAAAACATCGCGATTAAAACTATTAATGAGGTGCATGTCAAAACAGATGTTTTTACAAGCAATCGGAGTGAGCTCGCAAAATGTTTGTTTTATGTTATTTGTTATACCTAATTTAATTGTGTTAGCTTAATTTATATGTAGTACCTAGTGTGATTGTTATTATGTTTTGTTTTATTTTGTATATATTTGTGTTATAGTCCCGCCAGTTCGAATTGGGTACCTAAACCTGTAATGACTGTGTGTGTTGAATTAATAAATAAAAAAAAAAATAAAAAAAAATTCGTCATCAGCCCATATAGTCTCACCGTTGGGCACGGACCTCCTCTACAACTGAGAGGCCTTAGTCCACCACGCTGACATAGTGTGGATTGGCGGACTACACATCTAAGAAATTCCTAATAACTTTTAGGTGTGCAGCTTTCCTCACGATGTTTTCTTTCACCATTAAAGTAAGTGATAATTCATTTTGAACAAACTTTTGAAAGTCAGAGGTGTGTGCCTGGGGTTTGAACCCGCGACCACCGTTATTTTTGACTACACATCAAAACCATCCACCAGGCCATCACTGCTTCCGGCTGAACAAGACCAAATAATTACACATGTAAAAATGGTGTATTTCGTTTTAAGCGTGTGTAAATTTGATAATTTGAATAGGTAATTATAAAAAATAACTTTTTCAGGTTATGTCTGAATTCCTAAAGTGCGGTAAAATACCTACTTATGTTAACAATACAATTTAGTTTTTTTTAATCTTTATTTATTTAAGGGTTTTTATCCAACAAGGATATGTCAACCCCATCATACCTTGTACCTTATTCTACTTCATGAATACTTAACCTAGCTTAAATTAACTAATTCACAATTTTTTTTTGCAACATTTGAACTAGGATCACATAAAATGCTTTGTATTAAACCTACATCTAAAATATTTATATTAAATTCAGCAAACAATGATTCACGCTCTTTTTTATTCTTCTTACATTCGAATAATATATATTGGATATCTTCTATTTTATTACACGTTAAGCAGTTTGGAGAGTTTTACAATTTAGTTCCAAAGCAATAATACAAAAGTAATGTATTTATTTCATACGTAGGTACGATTTGAAAGTAGTAGATATACTAATAGATACACATAATGTACATATAACTGTAACTATAATATATGTAACTGATTACATAAAAATGTTAAAGTAAAAGCCTAGCCTAGTAAAATAAGTATTATAGTTAAAAGGCCGACACTGATTTTTTTATTTCGATTTTAGAATAAATTAAATAATTTTTTTCCGTTTATAGCATTATTTTGAAGGGTATACTCTACACAGCGATAACAAAAATAAAAATTAAGGAAGGCTTATGAAGATGATGGACCCCTGGTGGGCCTCGAACCCACAATCCCCGGCTTAGGAGGCCGATGCCTTATCCATTAGGCCACAGGGGCTGGTGCCTCAGATGTTAAATTTATGAATCTTGTTCATCTTATGGAATGTGTCGAAATTGTGCGCATGTACTCGTAAATTTCATGCGATCTGGAGGTTCATTCCGAAAAGTTATCGATTTGAAATAGTTCAGTGCGATTCGGGGAATAGAAGCGTGAATGTAGGTATGTTTGTAACTTGTATGTGTTGTCGCTTACATTAGTCTGTAGAAATATAAAAATAAATAAATTGTAAAAGGGTAGATAAAATTTATAAAATGTTAACACAGATATGTAGTTTGAGATTGTTATTGTCACTATTAGAATGTTATGGTGGGGCGGTCTCTATAATATAAGCACATTAAGTGCTAGCAGTAGTGGATTGCCGTAACACGTCTTGGGTGAAACAGACCTAGATTATGCAACATAGTGCTATAACATCAACATCATCTGATGATATCATCATCAGCCCATATACGTCCCACTACTGGGCACGGCCTCCTCTACGACTGAGTGGGTTTAGGCCTTCGTCCACTACGCAGGCCTAGTGCGGGTTGGCGGACTACATACTTAAGAAATTCCTAAGAACTTTTGGGTGTACAGGTTTCCTCACGATGTATTCCTTCACCGTTAAAGCATGTGATTATTCATTGTGAATACACACATAACTTCGAAAAGTCAGAGGTGTGTGCCTGGGGTTTGAACCCGCGACCGCCGAGATTCTCGACCGCGTGCCTAAACCTTGAAGCCATCACTGCTTTTGTAAAAGGGTAGATAAAGGGCGGTCTCTATATAAGCACGTTCAGTGCTAGCAGGAGCGGATTGCCGAATCACGTCTTAGGTTGAACAGACCTAGATTGTGTACCATAGTGCTATATATTATTGTGAAATTATGTAATGTGGAATAGTCGTGTACATATCGTGTAACTGTGTGTTAGGTAATGAAGATTGAAGAGGTTGAGATAAATAAATATGTAAATTCAAATATAAAAAAATAAAATGGGAATAGTTTATGTATGAACATAACTAGGACTTTGGGTTGAAACATGGCCTAATGGAATTTCTTTTAAGTAATTATGGTTGGTGTTTACTTGGAGAGGCGTACGTTCAGCAGTGGATGGCTATAGACTAAGTGAATTAAATAGCTTTAGTTTCAATATTTTTTTTAATAATTAATTCTATTTTTTTTTATTAATAAATTAATTCGTTATTTGAGTAAAAACTTCATAGTGTAATCAAGTAGAAATTTATAAAAAAAAATTGCGACCCTGCCAGGATTCGCTGCCAGACGCGTTATCCATTGCGCCACAGGGCCGGATGACGACATGGTCAAAGGAGAATGCCCATAAGCAGTATCGCATGATTTTAAGTTGTGCCACAAGTTAGTAATATCGACAATTCTTGTCTTTAATTTTAATGATTTTATTTCGTATTAGTTGACCCTACATTTGCCGGATTAAAAAAAAACAAAGATAAATAGTATTTCTATTTATTTACCTAATACCAACATTTTCTGTTGTCGTTTTATTACGCTGTGTTGCCATGATATAAAAATATATCAAATCGACTTTTAATTTATTTGATCATTTACTATTAAGCAGAAATTACAATTATATTGTTTTAAATTGTCACTAGATCTTGTTTGTGGGTTCGCTAGCGTAAAAAGTTAATAATAAGACTTATTCAAATAAAAGTAACTTACTCTTTAGCAATGCTCGGTGGTGGTTGCTATAGGTTTCCGTTTCTACTACCAAACGCAATCATTTTTAAAGCGAGGCACTTCACAGATTTTTGCTTTGCGCACATTGCTTTTATCAAAGCACTTATTTGCAACAATCACATCAATTTATAGCTCTTTAGTTATTTTCATTAACAGATTATAGCAAGTACGGCACTATTCTAATAGAGTATATTTTTCTCTGCTGTATACTTTGTAACCATACGTTGCATACCTACCTAACACGAAAATATTTTCTGGGAAAATGATAATCATGAGAAATATCGATTATAATAATAATAAATCGACTTATGCACTTGGCAACATTGAAATTGGTTGGCGGGCGGGATAATGTCATTATATGTTTATACAAGAACGGTCGTTACGTTTGTTTTTCGCAAAAGTAAACATATTAATGTTATTCGTTTTCCAAGTATAGTTGTTAGTTATATAATAAGTAGTGATTTTGAGAAAGAGACTCCATATAGGTACCTAACTTACTTTATAATCGAGATAGACTCCTTGTACAATTTATTGTGAAAAGTGGTTGTGAGACAGAGGCTCCTAGTATTTTAGTGTGACAAGTGATTAGTGATTGTGAGACAGAGCCTCCTTATATCACTGTATTATGGTAATATCAGTTCGCCGGTGTGTTAATTGTACCCTTCGGCTACGTTATGGACCTTCGCAGGCATTCAGAGAAATCAATGAAATCATGTACAATCTCTATCCATGTGGATTTCACCTTCGCCGGTAAGTGAATTCAAAACTGTATTCTTATTCAATATTAAGTAATTTAAAAATGTATTACTATTATTAAAAAAATAGTGTTTAAACTGTTGGAACTCTGACTTCTGTCTGGAGGTGGTGGCTACAACACACTCATTGTCAATGTAGCTACATTGTATATTATATTATATGTAAACACAGATATTTGGTTTATGCTCCAATGAGGATTTTCAGGTTTTTATTTTCAATACTTATTGTTAGGCCAGGTTTTAACTATTGCTACTGTGATGTTTATAACTATTCTAATTGCCTGCTTTAATATGCTGTTTAAGACACAGGGATATACAACCCCAAACACTTAAACTGTTACCTATTATTACCTTTAACTTGGGTATTTCAGACATAACAAGTAATACACAATTAACTGATTCACAGAGGTAGTATATTACTAGCCTTTGAATTTAAATACAAAGTCTTATTGTAAACATATATTTTCACAGATTTCACGGGATGGCATTCTCTGCATGGAGTGTTATGCTGTTCTTCGAGTTGGCTCACTTCAAGCTTCTATATTAGGACATTGAAATGTATGTTTTGTAAGTATGTCTCAAGATCCTCATTCTTCATGTTAAATGAGAATTCCTGTTTTTAACTTTTATGAAATATTTCACATTACTAACAATTGTATCTATTTTTCAGATCTCACATCTAGAATGTGTGTGCAAAGCTTGTTGGATGGCAGCTAGGAGAACACTACAGTGACAATTACAGTATGATGCTAATCATTTAGTTCATGCTGAAGATGCTCCAATAATTAATAGAAGATGTGCCAGTTTTACATATGTCAATACAGCCTATACACTAAGGGCAATCTCTGGTTACTATTGTAGCTGCTTAGTGGGCAAACACAGTGGGCCGTTGTGCCCACATAATGACTATTGCTTGGTACTTGAGTTGGAGATGGCATAATAATATTACTACACCAGTACCATTCCTAGACAATATTTTAGAGAACATGGAATAATAATGATAATAAAACTTTACTTTGACTGCCTACTTATGTGGTTTTATAACCCTCTCAGTTGTAGAGGAGGTCCGTGCCCAGCAGTGGGAAGTATTTGGGCTGATGATGATCTCATAGATGTATTAAAATTTACGAAAATTTAAGTAAAATCTTCTTACTAATCTATCGTTTCATAAATTGTTAAGATGAACGTCGCAGTTTTAAATATAAATGGTACTCCTATATTTAAAAAGGCAGGTTATAAGAAAGGCGGTCCAGGAAAAATGTTATGTTTTTTTTAGATAATTCTCAGTATTTTATTTTTTATTACAAAGACGTGATGGCCTCGAGGTTTAGTCGCGCGGTCGATTCTCGAAGTCTCGACGATTACGGGTTCAAACTCCAGGCACACAACACTGATTTTTTGAAGTTGTGTGTAATCACTATAAATTATCACGTACTCTAACGGGAAAGGAAAACATCGTGAGCAAACTTATACGCATAGAAGTTCTTGGGAATTCCTTAGGTGTGTAGCCAACCACCACTATGCCAGCGTGGTGGACTAAGGCCTTAACTCTCTGTTATTGAGACCCGTGCCCAGCAGTGGAACTGTTGAACGAATATAAGATGATAAATACACCCAACAGTCACATACATAGTTCCGACCCCACACTAGGATACAAGTCCTGTGTCGTGGATATCAGAAACTACGAGAGACTTGTCGGTCTCACAAACATCCAGACCCGAAACAAATATTTGTGGATCACACAAACATTTGTCTCGGTGCGGGGATCGAACCCGAGGCCTCTCGTTTCGCAAGCTGGTGTCTAGCCATCTGCGCCACGGGGCTGTCAAGATGATGATGATGATGATACACATACACTTTACCATACTAAGCCGAAGCTTTGTGCAAAGTTTATACATTATACATATTTATATCACACCGGATAAATAAAGTAATTTATTCAAATTACATTTACAAAACATTTCCTAAAGCAATTTACAAACGTAACCAAATTAATTTTATCATTCACTAATACGCAGAATACACTCCTAACTTTCTCTCTGAACAACAAAGCGTGTACTCCTAAATCAATCTCGGTAGAGCTAACCACCAGCGAGCAAGAGCTGTCCTTACCACAGCTCGGCAAGACAATAGGGGTCAACCAACAATGGCACTTGTGTTGTACGGTAGAATTTATCAAATAAGACGCAAGGCTATAATTCTTAAGTCAATGTACAGACTACCGCGAGGAATGCAATTTATAAGGGACAAGTTCGTCTCAAAATTGTGTTGCACATTCGTTCGTGACGAACTCTGGACTTTGGAATTATAAATAGCCCAGTGTGCTATTCTGCGAGCGGTCGATATTTTATCATATACCTTAATGATGTAAAAACATGTTAGCCTAAATAGTAATATTTAGTAATTATAAATGTATTTCATTATAATACCTTACAATATTATATATTTACATTATTTAAAGCTTATGCGTACAGACCTTTTACTAAATTATTGTAGTAATAGTAAAATTACATATTGATGATTTTATTACTTATAAGTATAATTAAAATTGTCAATAACTTTAATGAGAATATAATCTTGATTATTATAAATTAATTATTGGACTTTATAAAAATATTTAAAAATAAGACCGTCAATTGATGTGTATAAAAATGGTGTCGCTGAGCAGTTCGAGCTCAGTCGTTGGAATTGTCAGTTGCAAGACGGATTGATATTTTAAAATATAAAAGTTGTTAGAAATATAAAAGTTGAAGACGTACTTGTTTCTCAACGAGTGTTACCCTTCAAACAGATAAAAAAATCGGCGGTTGTTGGTTCAAACCCCAAATCTCTGACTTTTCCAAGCTATGTGTATTCACAAATAATTATCACGTACTTTAACGGTGAAAGAAAAAATCGTTAGGAAACCAGCACACCTAAAATTACTTAGGAATTTCATAGTTTTGTAGTCTGCCAACCCGCACTAGGCCAGCGTGGTGGACTAAAGCCTAAACCCTCTCAGTTGTAGAGGAGGCCCGTGCCCAGCAGTGGGACGTATATGGGCTGATGATGAATGAATGAATAAATATATGTATGTACGTTGTATACATTGGCCATTGGCAAACCCCTTTATCTATTCCTTCTTTATTTCCATCCTATGGTTGCCTCTGAAAGACCGCCTTGAGTGATAAGACCGCCAAATGTACTATTTTTCCCTCTGTGTTTTTGTTTTGTTAATTTATCTCCGTGTGTACAATAAAGCGTTAATAAATAAAGAAAAATAGATAAAATGAAATCAGCTTTCATATATATTTCCATAACGCCGTCTCCGAGCTATAATAAGTCCCTTCACCCTTCATAGAACTCTTCACTTTAATTTTAGATGTTAAACGTTTACGGTGTTTGTCACCTCGCCTTTGTGACGACAATAAAATTAAAATGGCCGTCAAACTTATTCTCTTTACGCTCTAATTTTAGACAATTGAGATGGCAGAGATTGTTTGACGGCTTTTTTATTAGGCCCGTTGGCGTTTACGATGCATTTTACATACATACTTTCGCGCATATGTCATAGAAAGTGTAGGCAGTAGTATATTGACCGCCAATACTATTACTTTTAAGGGGCCATTCAAGTATTATTTTAACCCTCCCCTATGATACTTACTCCCCCTTGAATGTTTAAACATATTGGTATTTTTTAAAACAGTTTT
This sequence comes from Hemaris fuciformis, assembly GCA_907164795.1. Classification (NCBI taxonomy): domain Eukaryota; kingdom Metazoa; phylum Arthropoda; class Insecta; order Lepidoptera; family Sphingidae; genus Hemaris; species Hemaris fuciformis. Next base: position 11,097,003 of record OU015450.1, on the reverse strand, counting down.
GGTTTCTATTTTGATTTAAAAAAAATGGAAATAAAAAGTCCTCACCTGCGAACCCCTCCCCCTCCATTTCCAATGTCATTGCGTAAAACTGGAATGGCTTATGGCCCATAACCAGTTATTATACCCTACGTTATAGGGGACGGTCCTGATGCCATTTCATAGAAACACTTGCCGACTTCGTGCTAACAAAATAAATTAAAAAAAGTTTTCTCCAATCCGGAAATCAAACGTGGTAATTCTCGATCACACGCCGATTGCCGATGCCATTGAAGAACACCATCATCTATATGCGGTGAATTAAAAAATCAATAGTACTATATTTTAAAACAGGAAATTAAATTTTAAATACGATGATTACTAGTCGAATGAAAGTCAAAAGGCACTAAACGAAAACAGCAAACGTCGGCGTTCAGGAACACGCGATTCTGATGAGTTAGGATGTATTAATTACTACGTCCGACTGATTAAACCAGTGTATGCCAATATTCCTTTTATGGATGATGTGAATATTGCATATTAATGCTAAAGCACATACATAAGAGTGTGTTTTTTATGTTATTTTTCACTTTTTATGTTTGAAATCAGATAGTCTCGGGGTTTCGTCGCGCGGTCGAGTCATAATCTTGGTTGTCGCAAGTTCAAAGCCCAGGCAAGTTTTAAGTATGTAGTCCGCTAAACCGCACTAGGTCAGCGTGGCCCCTTCAGTTGTAGAGGAGGCCCATGACGAACAGTGGAACGTATATGGATGATATGTTAAGAAGGAGAAATAAGGAGGTTTATTGACGTCATTAGGTCACATAAATTGATCACAAACTATTACTAAGAATATTCAAGCAGTTAAAATATCACCTTACCGACCGTGAAAATCGATTCCAAATTTGATCTGAATCAAAGAGAAATAGTGTGAGAGCCAAATCCTCGTCACTTGATACATTCATGTCAGCCTGATGAAATTAAAGGATCATAGACTATAAGAAGGAGAAAACATGAAGGTCGGCTAAGTTTAACACATTTTTGTTCGGTCTTGGGTAGTCGTGAAGCTGGGACATCATAAACCAATACGCGTAATTCTGTTATGGAAAGGAGATCAGTCTCCTTTCCATTATAATATTAAACTGTTCTGAGTATTCACCTGTTAAACTGCAATTTGAGCCAATCCCAGCCATAACACATGACATTCTTGTTTCCAGAATTTGGGATATGTAACCTCATTACGCGGTTAATTCAATACGTCACGATAATTACTTACGAATGGATAATTAACGTGTTGCCAGCACATTCCAATTGTTACCCGATAGGCAGAGTAACGTCTGCGGTTACCGGTGTTGCTATACCTTACATTTTACATAATATGTAGGTATACATTCTAAAGGGAATATCGCGTGGATAGAACCTTATAGTAGTACTGAATGGCTGGTATTAAAATTAGGAATGGATGAAGGTAGCGAGTTAATGTTATGCCGATGAGATAGTACAAAAATATTTACAATGTGCAAGAGACAAGCCACACTGTGGTAGCTGTTTTATTTTTCACTTTACAGGAGTCTGCTGACGATTACTGAATTTTTTTCGTGGAAAATATCAATAACAAGCAATTTATTCCAATAGTAATTGAATCCCGTCACAAGCTAAAGTATATCTTTCAGACAATCTTCGTATGGGACACGTAATAAGTAGTTGCAACAAAACAATCGTCCTCTTTCTATTTCTTTACCATATCAAGCAGTGATGGCCTCGAGGTTTAGGCGCGCGGTCGAGAATCTCGACGGTCGCAGGTTCAAACCCCAGGCACACACCTCTGACTTTTCGAAGTTATGTGTGTATTCACAATGAATTATCACTTGCTTTAACGGTGAAGGAAAACATCGTGATGAAACCTGCACACCTAAAAAAAAAAAAGTTCTTAGGAATTTCTTAGGTGTGTAGTCCGCCAACCCGCACTAGGCCAGCGTGGTGGACTAAGGCCTAAACCCTCTCAATTGTAGAGGAGGCCCGTGCCCAGCAGTGGGACGTATTTGGGCTGATGATGACCATATGAACAAAAAAACGAAGGAACTCACTTGATTGAATAAATAATCATCTGATTCATTATTGAATCATTTCTTGAGAACGTAAAGATATCTGTTCTTAATACGAGTGTAGCAGCATAAATTAATAGCTATATCGACACTTATTGCTGGACACAGGTTTCTTATATTAATAAAAGCGCTAAGCACCTAACTCTTTGCTTTAACCCTCTTAGTCCACCGAACTGAATGAAACAGATTGCTGCTTTGCTTTCCTTCTTCAGTACTTTTGAGAATCAATTTAGTGTTTCTTCTGCAACGTGGTATTAAATTCTTTTTTCAAATAAAATTACGAAAGTACCGGCTCTATATTTAACATTAGAATATTCCTAATTCATATTTTAGTGCTAATAAGGCCGAGTAATAACCCGCGGTATGAGCCACAAAAAAAAAACTCCGTCCACATTTCATAATTTTATTACCACCATAAGTTATTCGCTAATTTAATGCTTGAGAGCGCTGATTTAACTATTCACATAAATATTAAGATTTAATTGAATTATGATTATTGTCGTGTCATAATCTCACGGTTTAGTTTCTGTGTCATACACTGGATTAAATAGGGAGGTTGCGGCTATCGACTTCGGACTGGACGTATCGATATTGCTAAATTTGCAATTTATTTCTTTTTTAACTTAATAAATAAGAAGGTATAATTTTATGCCAGTAATACTTTTTTTTTAAGAAGTAGTGATGGCCTCGAGGTTTAGGCGCGCGGTCGAGAATTTCGGCGGTCGCAGGTTCAAACCCCAGGCATACACCTTTGACTTTTCGAAGTTATGTGTGTATTCACAATGAATTATTACTTGCTTTAACGGTGAAGGAAAACATCGTGATAAAACCTGCACACCTAAGAAGTTCCTAGGAATTTCTTAGGTGTGTAGTCCGCCAACCCGCACTAGGCCAGCGTGGTGGACTAAGGCCTAAACCCTCTCAATTGTAGAGGAGGCCCGTGCCCAGCAGTGGGACGTATACGGGCTGATGATGATGATGAATACTTTTTTTAACTAAATTAATTTCTGGTTTCTATTGTGACTTACTACACTGCGCCTGATCATAACTACAGTGTCTATTAGGTAGAATATATACCAACTAAACTATATAATTATTACCACCCATTCCAAATAACACCTAGCGGCAGCCGTGGAGCTTAAGGGGGTTTAAGCTGGTGAGCTTGTGAACCCTAAAGAGATTTATAGAATTATGAACTTCGTCACATATCTGTGAAAATATTTGAAGACAAGTCTCATCCACCATGTCTTCGCTAATCGTTGTGCCTGATTATAATTGATTGTGAATACACACATATCTTCGAAAAGACATAGGTGTACCTAGAGTGCAAACCTAGCCCAATTCCTATTTCATTTAATCGACAAAATCATAGAAGCACATCGCATCCCTATTCCAGCATATTTTTGTCGTCAGTCGTCGCGCAGCTGCCCCGATTTGTCCCACACTCAACAGTTTCACGAACCGGCGTCGCCACCGTGTTAACAACTTTGTTTTGACATCTCCCACTGTTTCCAGAATAGGGACGTGCACGGACATTTTTTCAAGGATTAATCAGTAAGACATAAATTATAAATGTCGGGTATTTTTTTAAGTATTCGTTGACAGGTGGAGATGTATGGAGTATTCCGGGAATTTGATTGAAAAATTATTTCAGCATTGTGGTAACGGTGAAGGATAACATCGTGAAACCTGGACACCTAAAAGTTCTTAGGAATTTCTTAGGTGTGCGGTCCGCCAATCTGCGTTAGGCCAGCGTGGTGGGTTATGGCCTAAGTGCTCTCAGTTGTAGAGGAGGCGTGTGTCCAGCAATGAGACGCATATGAGCTGATGATAATGATGATGATGCGTATTATAGGCCAAATAGACGAGTGAGATGATCGAAAGTTAGGTAACTAACCGTATTCTTGTACTTTTTGCGTGTCACGTAAGTCTGGCGGTATAACTGCCGCAGGTCGGGCAAAGTAAGTTGAGTTTTCCATAAGGGAATTCGCACACTATAATACTGTATCACATTGTTTAAAAAACTAAAACCCAAAAAATCAACACCAAAGTATCTCTTCTGGCGCGTCTCTTAAACAGTCCAATTAAAACAATCCGAAATGTCGTAATCTAGAAAGCAAATCAATTTAAACAGCGTATTCAACAAAAAATGCATTTCCAGTTCCCGCCAATATTTGACGTCCGCCGAAAAGCTAATAAAAGTCGCCATTTTGGGCCACCCATCACTCTCCCATCGCCATACAACGCCCAGAATGCGTTTTGAAAGCATAAAATCCACCCAAAACGGTTCAAAAATGTAAGATTGCGAGTTACGTACATAAAAGGTGGCGAAATTCGCGCGGACCTGAATTTCCCATTGTGTAAGGAAAAAAACTCTCATTGTCTGGAATTACGTGAGCGGAATATCTGCGGCCGATGGCTCGGGCCAAATTATTATTTCTTGGCGATTTCTTTATTTCTGTCATTACGAGGATTGTTAGTTTTTGCCTGGATGCGTCTAGCGTTACAGCGCCATCTGTTATTACGGTGTAGAATTAGTGATTTTTCAAAATATTTGACAGAAGAATATTTGCAGCCGTGTATAAAATACCTATTTTTTATATTGAGTAGGTAATGGATCCTCAGACGAAACTTCATAGGTATAATAAGACGATCGAAAAAAAAAACATACTTTTTTTTCAAAATCCTGACTTACTTACGCTTTACTTATTTTTTTCCGTAAACAGGATTTTATAGGGAGTAGCTATCACGACCTTTTAAATGGTATTCCATCATTCAGATTCACTCTGAATTGGTGATCACAGCCGACCGACGCTTTATAATGAGAACCGATTCCGTCTTATTTATTTTGGAATAATAAGTAACTCAACTCATTTCTAAAAACAACCATGTTGAGAGCTTCACTACTAGACCATATAATATCAACCCAGCAATATCACATCCAGAAATGCTATATTTTATATCTGTGCGATTCTATCCAACTTCCTTATTGGTATCTATAATCATTACCAATTTGGAACTCCTCATTTCGTCTAATTACATTTATATATCACTGTAGTAATGAGCTTGTTTGAGTCACTCCACTCCCCTCGCTTTACTCCTACTTGAAGAAGTCCATTTTTATATTATACAGGATGTATTAAGACGGTGATTCGAAACTAAGGCAGATAATAGCTGCGGTGATAAGAAACACCGTGACATTAAAAACAAAATAACTTTTTCCTTACAACCACCTCCATTTAATATGTATGATAGTTAGAAAAACGTATTTTTTTTAATTTTGGTCGGTTTTTTTTTGACGCTAAATGGTTTTTAATCACTAGCTATTACCTGCCTTAGTTTCCGGTCACGGTCTGAATACACGTGTATACTGGATACATACATAACCTCACGCCTGTTTACCTCGAAGGGTATGCATCAATCCCACGTAATAGGGGGCGAGCCTATTGCCGTTTTTCGGGCACATTCCAGACTCCGTGCTGCTACTGAGAATTTCCTAATGAAAAAACCCAATAACACTTTGCCCGACTCGGGAATTGAACCCAAGAATCTAGATCGCACGGCACATACCTGTGCCGCGAGACCGAGAGACACGAATAAATAAATAATTGTATTTATTTATTCTTCACGCTACGAAACTTACTTCACAGTTCACACATATACGAGTCATCAATCAAGTTGTTGGCGAAACGGGGACATATTTTGCTTATTCCCTAAAAGATATAGGCGTGAGTCTATGTACGCATTTTAAATAAAAGCCTGTCAGTCAGAAATGCTGTTTCTGGCCGAGTCCGATACCGATTAAACGAGAATCGAAACGGTTTTCCCAAGCCAAAGTTTTAATTACCTTAATGGTTTGAATTGCACTTCAGCCCGTTTTGGTTAAAGGCGAAACGTTGCCCATAGGTCCTTTTTGGTCGAATTCAAAGCTGGACACACACAAAAAGACTCACTTCCACGCTTGTATTTTTAACGATATAGGCTAAGGTGTATCTCTGCATTCATTTCATCAACTGCGTTTAAGGTTCGCGTAATATGGGGCATGCCTATAGCCGTTTTGTAGTCATCGAGCTACTATTGAAAAAAGGAAGACCCAACATTACTTTACCCAACCTGACAATAAAATCCTAGACCTCTATGTCCCACACACCTTCAAAGAGACCCAATTCTATTTGGGGTCGGCGCAGTATTCTCCTTAAAAACATGCCATTGTCATGGCCATGTCTTCATTCACAATTTTTCTTTCATCTTTCCTCACGCATTCCATCCATCTCTTCTTCGACCTTCCTCTGCTTGTCCATGGTTCAACTTTCACACCCTTCTTCCTACAGACCATGGAGTTTATAAACACAACAAAATAAATTGGCTTTTCCATACTAAATATCGCTTGTACATTTAGCCGTGTCGGCGGCTTAACAGGCGACAAGAGCAACATGTCGCGTGCGGCTTTAATTAAGCCTCGTTGCAGATAACTGTAATCAAAAGCTGTTTGTAACTACGTGTGTTGGATAGACAGGGGACGGACGTAGGTGTTTCGGGGGCTAAATTAAAATTCATTTATATCGTCTGCCTAAGTCTGTGTAACTGGTATGAGCTGTGACATTTGGCGTGTCAGAATCCGTTAAGTGATCGCCTCGAGGTTAAGCCACGCGGTTGAGAATCTCGACGATAGCGGGTTCAAACCAATTCTGAGTTTTCGATGTTATGTGTGTATTCACAAAGAATTATCACGTTCTTTAACGGTGAAGGAAAACATCGTAATGAACTCTGCACACCTAAAAGTTCTTAGGAATTTCTTAGGTGTGTAGTCCGCCAACCCGCACTAGGCCAGCGTGGTGGACTAAGGCCTTAACCCTCTCAGTTGTAGAGGAGGCCCGTGCCTAGCAGTGGGACGTAAATGGGCTGATGATGGTGATGGATCCGTTTTAGAGGTCAAGCAAATTGTTACTGGTTTTTCCGTTAGATTTGATTCAAAAGTTGAATTTATTTCAATTTAAAAGACTGTATTATAAGATAAAGCCTTTATTCTTTTTTTCCGCGGGGAAAATCCTAGTTACGGACCATCCCATCCCCGGAGGGGCGAGGGTGTGTCGGACTCACCGGCGCCTTCCGACCCAGCATGGAAGTTACCGCCCGTGGATGGTGAACATTTACGCTCCGTAACTAAAAACTCCGCGACGGCCACCATCAGCGCAAACGAGATGGCCCCGATATACCCTAAATTTAATTCCCGCATTGAGTTAAGAAGTACCCAATTATGAATTATAAACCGATACAAAATTGCTCGGTTAGCAAAACTAAACTTGAGTTAACTTAGGCTTTCAGCTCATAAAGTTTAAAGCCGACGAAAACTCTTTGTTCACTTAAATTTCGTTTTCAAATTTTAATCTCGTTTCGCTTTTATAGCGCATTACTTGAAAAAAATATTTTTGTATACATACATTCACACATAATCTCACGCCTGTATTCCCCGAAGCCGTAGTCAGAGGTGCATTTCTGCACCCACATTTTGCTAGGTAATAGCCGATTGTCGTTTTTCGGAATTTCCTAAAGGTAAAACAGAATAAGATTTTTCCCGACCCAGGAATCAAACCAGGGACCACCACAAGGTACTCATCATTTTTTTAGTTAAGTACTTAATTTTTACACCATCTTACACTCTCTTAAAAGGGGAACATCTCCTTTTCCTTCCGAATCCGTCCTACCGCAGTTAGCTGTTTTAAACAGATGATTTGCCGAATCAATTACAACGGAATCACATTAATAATAGTCTTGATATGATGGCTCTTACGTTGATAATTGGGTGATGCTGATGACGCAATTAAATGTCCTTTGTCCCTTAGCATGTATCATTTCATATGTGAACTCGCACATGTGTCCCTGATGGGATCGACATAAGTGAACACCCATATTTCATTATCTGTATTTCAATACGACGTAGAGTAGGAGTTTGGTGCGTTCATCATCATCAGCCCATATACGTCCCACTGCTGGGCACAAGCCTCCTCTACAACTGAGAGGGTTTAGGTCTTAGTCCACCACGCTGGCCTAATGCGGGTTGGCAGACTACACACCTAAGAAATTCCTAAGAACTTTTAGGTTGCAGGTTTCGTCACGATGTTTTCCTTCACCGTTAAAGTAGGTACGTGATGATTCATTGTGAATACACACATAACTTCGAAGTCAGAGGTATGTGCCTGGGGTTTGAACCCGCGACAGTCGAGATTTTTGACGGCGTGCCTAAAGGGCCTCGATGTCTCGAGGGCCATCACGACTTGTTTGGTGCGTTAATTGCGTCTAATTTCAGTAATTGTCATTGTCTTTTTTTTGTAAGGATGAAACCTCATAGTTCAATGATTTGTCTCTGTCTTTGCTGTGGAGGGAACTGAACAACTTTTGATTTCCGACGCCTCCTTGATACCTATTATTTCGTGCGTGCTGCTGTTGATACTGGAGCAATATTGATTATCCTAATTTCATTTATCGGGAATATATTCAGATTCCAATCTGATATATTCTATGTATATTAATATACAAGTTCTGTAATTTAAAAATAAAAGTAAAAGAATCTACTTAGCACAAAGTAATTCGTATTTTGATTTAGTTAATCAGAAATTATAAAATATGTATTCTACTCGTATAATTCTGAAGTGTACACTAGTACCAAGTAAACACTACAACAACCTTACTACAATAACAAATCACTAAGTACACACAATAGGTATCAGATATGTCGTTTGTCTTGGGTATAAGGAACTATGACAAACTTTTAGGTCTCACAAAGACACCGACTCGAAGCAAATAAGTACTTGTGGATTAAACAAACATTTTGTCCCGGTCCGGGGTACGAACCCACGACTTCTCGTTACTCAAACTGATGTCTAGCCGACTACGCAACGAAGTCAGCCTCAAAAACTGGTGTTATTTAAAATAACATCATGTTGAGAAAATCCATCAGACTCTCGATGTAGTTTACTTAACATGTAATTAACGACTTCTTGAGATAAATAAATTAGAGTTGATAAATAAACTTAGAAAACATGATATCCTATAATGTATCAATTTCTTAACTACTCACAAACTGTTTATACAATGGCTAAATTGGGTTACTCGCCGTCTGTCACACCGTAGGTAGGTACTACTCGTCGTGTAATGCAGTGGCGGTACTTCCATAGACGCCCAAAAGCGTACCACGTTGTTAGTAAAAAAAAAAAAATAATAATAATAAAGTACAGTTGATTTACAAAATACAAAATAAAATATTTGGAAAACACTAACGGTCTTATTAATAAAAATTGCTTATTCTTCTCTTACTCCAAAGTTACACCGGTATTAGTTAATACTTAATTCTAGATTAGTCACGGAATAGCTACGTGTTAATAACGGTATTAATAAATACGGAGTAGGTTCGGAATAACAATACAAGCCTTACACTGAGATTAAGGTGTATTATGGCAGCCCAGTGATATTAAAAATAAAAAGTATAAACAAAATGACCGGGTCGAATAAAAAGACACAGACAGTTAGGTAAATTTTGAAATTTGACCCTTTTATTTGTCAAAGTCAAATGTCAATCACATTCACAACATAATAAATATGTAATGATGCTTGCGTGAATTTGTGCTATTTTTATATTATCAGAATATAATTTTTATTTGAAAAGAAAAAGAAGCAAATAGGCATTCGTTCCATTAAGAATGTCACCAATCAGCATGAGAGTGGCAATGTCTAGTGTATAATTGTTTATTCTGGAGTCAGGATATTCTCATTTATATGTCAAAATGATTTTGTTAAATGAAGACTTATAGGTAACTTAAAGATTATTATTTGGAATTTTGTAAGGCGAGCTGGGATTTTGGACTTCTATGAAAGTACCGCCACTGCTATAATGATAGATTTTTTATTAGGCAAAAAATAATGCACACAAAAAATAGAGGTTTTATAATATTTAAGCAGGTTCAATCATTATTTAACTTTTTGTAAAAACTTATCAATCGACGTTTTTTTAATCGGAATTTGGATTAGGGAAATTGAATTTTAAAATTAGAACTGGAAAGGATTAGGGCCTCTGCTAACACATATGTAGGTATTTGGGGAGGTGGCGGGTTGAAATAATAGGTTCGTTCTCCTGACTTTCCAAGTTATGAGTATTAACTTAGAATTATCAAAAACATCAAGAGAAAATCTATACACCTAAAAGTACTCCATAAACTATTTCTTATGTCTTAGCCTAAGGCCTAAGGCCTAACCCCTGTCAGTTGTAGACCAGAACAGTGGGACAATATTCACATGACCAACATGAGTGAATTGTGATTCCCATGTATATTTTGCGAATCTGTTACATAGACTGAACCGCAGCACGAATATTGATAAATTTAGGTACAGATATTATCTGAACCGTGGAATCGTTTAAAATAATTAAGTTCATCAAGGATTGATTACAAAATTATTTGACATAATATTTTCGCTCAGGCAAAAGGGAAAATCTTTCCTTTAAAATATTCAGTAATTGGTTATTTGAGAATAATGAACATTACGCTGCGGTGTAAAACACATCCACGTTAATTAATCCGTGACTTTTTGTTTATTTGTTCGTACTTTAAATGTTTATCGAAAATAAGTATTTAAGTTGAAAGCTTTTAAAGAGATTTGGGTTCGAACAACAATTACTCGCAGCGTCCCGTTAATAAGTCAATTCTGTTTACATTCTGTCTTCCGCACCTCGAGGATGCACTTCAAAAACGGAAAAACGTATTTCCTATTCTTTCGATTAACTTTTAATGATTTTCTTCGATATGATTTGAGTGATCATTATTATTTTGTTTAATAAATACTGATCGATTTTGGAAAGAAGTCGTGATGGCCTCTAGGTTTAGGCACGCGGTTGAGAATGTCGACGGTCGCGGGTGCCAACCCCAGGCACACACCTCTGACTTTACGAAGCCATGTGTGTATTCACAAAGAATTATCACGTACTTTAACGGTGAAGGAAAACATCGTGATGAAACCTGCACAACTAAAAAGTTCTGAGGAATTTCTTAGGTGTGTAGTCCGCCAACCCGCACTAGGCCAACATGGTGGACTAAGGCCTAAACTCTCTCAGTTGTAGAGGAGGCCTGTGCCCAGCAGTGGGACGTATATAGACTGATGAGGTGAAGATGTATTTTGGAAAGTGCGCGATTTAATAAAAACAAATGTTAATATCCTTTTTTTTTTTTTTTTTTTGTTCTCGAGGGGAAAGCTGTTTATGGCTCTACTTCCCGCCAGCCCCGGGGGAGGGGGGGCGGTAAGCGTATGTCGGGGTCACCGGTCTTCCAGCCCGGCGCGCGGCGACGTCATGTCCGCGCAGGTGTTAGTGCCGGGCTGGGTCCCTAACAATATCCCTAAACCGGCATACCGACCAAAACCCCCCGGTGGCCATCTCCGCGCCGAGTGGGGCGACCGCGGTACGTTGGCGAGAAGCGCCAACCGTAATGCCGCAGCCGCCCGGTGCGCCTCCGAGACGTGTTTGTCTCGGCCGTCTCGGAGTATGTAGGGGGCGCAGTTGCACCCCCACTAGCTTGGTTCGGGCGCCCCGGTTGTGGATGGGCGCCCGCGACGTACACAGGCCACAGTGCCGCCGCCCCTCTCGGGGTCACTTTCAGTGAGGACGCGCCGCCCCCCCTCAGCGCGCCCAGCGACCCCAAGGGCCCCTTTGAGTCGCCTTTTACGACAGGCAGGGGATACCGTGGTGGGATTCTAACGCCCCCTTGCCACAGGGCAGAAATGTTAATATCCTGCTCCAAGGTCTAGTATTTCAGCGTGAGAGCACTACAGAAAGACAGAATCACTTTTGTATAAATACTATGTAAGTATAAAACTGCGTGTGCGATTCGGCTGAAAGTTTCTATGAAACTTTGCTTGTTTTTGAAAGCTAATTTCAGCAAAAATATATAGGAATAGGAATGAATTACTTGTGTACCTCATTTTATTGCAATTGGTAGCAATAAAAAAAAAATTGCTAATACCTATTTATCAAATTTCCCAACGAAGCATCCTTATCAAGTTTTCATACACTTTTATAAGAATTAACAAAGTACCTAGATTTTTCCTATGATAGATAAGCTGAAAGGAAACCGTCTGTCGTGGTATGGGCATGTTATGGGAAGGGATGAATCATACGTAGGTAAAAAGGTGATGAATATGAAAGCTGGACAAGCAGAGGAAGGCAAAAGAAAAGATGGATGGAGTGCGTGACTAGAAGAAAAAGGGGTGAATGAAGACATGACGGCTGATAGGGATGTTTGGAAGGATAAAACACACTGCGCCGACCCCAAATCAAATTGGGAACAGGGTAAGGAAATGATAATGATGTCAAAATACTAAGATTTTTCTAAATACTTTGCACTAAATTATTTTTAATTTGTTTTGTTACTATGACTACTTTTAATTCAACGTGTTCGTTTAATAATAATAATAATTCATTTATTTAAGATAACATAGATCCACAATTTGTCAGTAACCGGTTCTTAAAAACTACGTTAGTACATAATTGGCAGGAGATTTTAATAATTTAACTAAATGCAAAACAAGCGGACAATTTGCACTCTCAACAACTGCTCGTACAATACTGTTTGGACTGCCCCGTGCCCGGTCTAACAAAGATGCTGCTTTTTTCCTAATAACCGCATCATAACTATCTACATGCGCCTGCGCAAACATTGTGGACGCACTGCAATACCGGGGCAGACCCAACAATGCTCTAAATGAATTGTTGAACTGGACGCGCAAGGAATGTACCGATGCCTTTGTAAATTTAATCCATAAGCTGCTAGTGTAAAATGACATGCAATATGCCTTAAACAGCGTTATCTTAACGGAATTTGTACATTTATTAAACTTACGAATCAACATATTCGCACGGATTGATAATGCCCTGCGCTCCCTTTCACCGTCACAGTCATCCTTGAGGTTGTCGAGAATAATATGCCCCAAGTATTTAAATTGATACACCCTTTCTATGGGGGTACCATCCAACTTAATAGGAGGAATGACATTAGGACCCTTATTTTTTGGCCTGAAAACCATCAAAACCGATTTACTTGTATTGTACTGTAAACCATGCAAACCAGCATAAGACTCACATAAATTTAGCAACTTTCTAATGCCACTAACTGATAGAGCTAGCAGCACCATATCGTCTGCGTAACTGATGTTATTTACGCAAGTGTTACCTATATATACAGCCCCGTGGCGCAGTTGGCTAGAAACCAGCTTGCGAAACGAGAGGCCGCGGGTTCGATCCCCGCACCGAAACAAATGTTTGTGTGATCCACAAATATTTGTTTCGGGTCTGGGTGTATGTGAGACCGAAAAGTCTCTCGTAGTTTCTGATACCCACGACACAAGACTTGTATCTTAGTGTGGGATCAGAACTATGTATGTGACTGTTGGGTGTATTTATTTATTTATATAACAACCAACATGCATACTGCTAAGCTCCTCAATTAAGCCATTAATGTACAGGTTGAAGAGCGTAGGTGACGTAAGCCCTCCCTGCCTCACCCCACATTCCAACCTATATGGCTCAGAAAGTATCCCTGCCCATCTCACCTGATTCACCTGGCTACCATACCAATACTTTAGTAATTCAGTAATGTCTCCCGGCACGCCTGTATTTGCTATTTTTTTCCACAATGAATCATATTCCACATGGTCAAAGGCCTTAGAAAGATCCAGAAAACATGCATAAACAGGTGTATTTCCGTTTCTATAGTGTTCGATGGTCTGCTTGAGACACATTATGGCCGTTTCTGTGGAAAGCCCACGCTTGAAACCATGCTGCGCATCATGGGTTGTAATGTACTGATCCAGTAATGAATTCAGCACACCATCGAACACCTTAGCTGTAATTGTGGCTAAGGATATCGGTATATAGTTAGATCCTGCCGATACAACACCTGTCTTGTTCTTCAATATAGGTACAACGATAGTTCTTGTAAAGTTTGTGGGTAAATATGAATGCTGCATACATATATTAAAGAACAGCGCTAATACTCTAGGCAGGTGGATGCCCGCATATTTTAGGTGTTCAATGCTGAGAGTCCATCATGGCCAGGTGACTTCCCTTTAGACATACAACGAATAACACGATCAACTGTTTTTGCATTTATAAATGTAGAAAATTTTGTCCTGCCAGTTCTAGAATTATGACCTACTCCACTTGGCCCCAGCAACGAATTAACAAGAAAACGATCCTTGAAAAAATTTGCTATATCTAAACGATCATTTAAATTTTCTACACTTTTCGGTATACCTACTCTTCCTTTCATAGTACGAGTACTCTTCCAAAACTGTTTAAAATTCATCGATGAATATTGGGAGGCCAATGCATCAATTTTTAATTGATCCTGGTGATTTTGCAACCACCTTAACCTTCCTTTGAATATTTTACGACTATTTATCATTTCATCATAAATTAATCCGCAACTTGGTCTCCCATTATTCTGCCAACTGAGAAATGCAGACCTCGCCTTTTCATGTGCATCAGAAACATGCTCATTCCACCCCACCAAATGTTTTTTACGTGAACAACGCTTGGCCTTATACGTTTCAGATGCCGCTGACAACGTGGCCACAATGTTCTCATAGAAGCTGTCAATAATACGCCTATGAACAACATTGTCACACTTGTCATTGCCGCATGCTCTTAATTCACATGGAAAGTCTACATTCCCCAGTTTATTGTTACAAATATTCATGTACTCACATATCTGTTTATTCGATCTGGATCCCCAAAACACTTTGTTACAGGTGATATAATCAGGAATACATACCCTTTGTCGCACAGCACAAAGATCACATTCAATTACTAAGGGAAAATGATCTGACCAGAATACATCATACATTATGTGTATACTGACTATGGTATTCCAGGCTGCCTTAGTAACAACGCAATGGTCAAGCCAACTCCCTGTTCCATGCGCTTCGCTTAAATATGTATATACCTGATTATGGTTATTACTATCTAGGGTACAAATAAGCTGCAAATCAGCACAAATCCAGTCTTGCTCACTACAGTAATCTAAAAGTTCCTTACAGAATAATTGCCCTGGATGGGCATTAAAGTCCCCTAATATGTAAACAGAGGCAGAGTCAGCTTCTTCAACGATTGCACAAAGAGCACTGAGACAGTCTGTAAACTCGTTTAAATTCTCAAAACAGTCAACTGGAATGTACACACTACACACCACTATGTAGCACTCGCCTGTTTTAATTTTTATGTCACAGATACGCGGATTGGCACATTGTATCACTGACACATAGGAAAACACACTTTTACGCCATAAAAGTGCTACTCCTCCATAAGGTCTTCCCTTCAGTATACCCGCAGATGTGTCGACAGCTGAAGTACCTGTACTTCCGAAATCAGCATGAACGGAGCTAAGGATTTCAAGCTCATGCGGGAGAAGCAGCGACTGATCAAGAGTTCTGACCGCCCTAGGCTAATTATGAGGAAGCGCCCCCGCCAGGTGTGTGTATTTTACGGTCGGCCAAAAAAGTAATATATTAGTCTTGACTTTGTGACATTTTTAACATAGTTCATACTACCTATAAAAGTTTACAGATCGATCTGCAAGCGAAACTAACGTTGTCCTTTAATCTGCACGACATTCAACCTTAGGGTGGCAAACCACGCAGTATACGACCAAAATCATGACAAGTGACTGCAGGTGACTAAGTAGAAAACCAAATCCATGGCGTGTTTGGCCGCATGACTTGTATTGGCTTAGTTTAGTTTCTATAGACAACTTGGTTGTTGCGGCTATTGCGACCATGAGCGTGGTCGTCTAGTGTGTGAAGTTGCTTCGACTTTTAGGTATTTTTTAAATATTTACACTTCTGTTGTTATATTTAAAAAAGACGAGAGGCATCATACTGGTGTTCAAACATTTTTGCAACTGATGAATGTTTTATTTGAAAATTATAGTATTGAAGTATATAATTACTATTAGCTTATACAAAAGTCCTTTTTCGTGCTTTAGCGTTTGCAAATATTGCCACATTTTTTTTAAATTTATTAGTTTGTAAAAATCACTTTCTATGTACATTAGCGAGAGCGCTGCAAGTTTTTGCTGGCGGAGTGTGGAGTGCAAGTAATTTTTTACTCAGTGCTGAAAAAGACCTTTCGCCGCTGCAGTTAGTAACACTCGTTGTAAAAAAAAATCTTAATATTATCTCCACACGGGAACATGGATGAAACATTAAAACTTTTTATTAACTGCAATGCAACAAACCCTTTGGGGTTCTGGCAGAAATAAAATGCTCGGCTTCAGTGTCAGATTTTTTAAATTGCGCCAAATGGACGCATTATTCTGCAAAGGTTCCTTCTCAATCGGCGGTATATAGATTTTTTAACTCCTTTGCGTTGCTTCTAATAAATTCACTGTCGTCTAATTCATGCAGTTTCCATAAGAAATCAAACTTTGTGTGTTACCTACTGTATTATAAATAATTTTCCGGTTTTTTAAGTGCACATTAAGACAATCAATAACTGCATAATTATTAACGATGACAGGTCGTCTCCCTTCTAACTCAATGTGCCCTGTTTTAACTTCATCAAAATGAAATTTTGGTTTCTTTCTTCTTCTTACATCTTTTTTGTAGGTGGTCACTGGCATCTGTTGATTGCCTCTGATTCAAAATTTTCTTTACGCAGCGTATCAAGATAATCTTGTAATATCTCATAAAGGGTAACAACGTTAGATAAATCAACAGAACTTACTTATGGCACGTTTCTATGTAAAGTGTGACATATCATAAATATATGCACTTCATACCCTTTTACATGTCTTGTCCCGAAAACTTAATTTCATACTTTTTTAGCCTCGTTTTTGTCGTAGTTGGGTTTCAGTTTTTACTTTTTTTATTTATAATGTTTTGGTGCCGTTATAATATCAATTTATTTGCAAAGTATATTAACAAATTAAACCGAGTAATAAATTTTCTGTCTCAGGAATTAAGAGTATCCGGAAGGATTTCTTATTCTATCTAATTTTGCAAGCCTAAGCCACGCCACACATCTACTATATAAAAATAAGTCTGGTTTTCCTCCCTGACGCTATAACTCCAGAACGCGCGAACCGATTTCCACGGTTTTGCATTCGTTGGAAAGGTCTCGGGCTCTGTGAGGTTTATAGCAAAGAAAATTCAGGAAATTTTTCAACAGAAAAGCGGGAAAATCTTTTTTCACATACAGCGCCATTTTTCTCATATAAACTGTTCTACCTAATATCCTGTCAGACATTTTATATTTATCCCATCAATACGGTTAATGGTCCCCTCAAATTAAAGAACGTATTTAAATAAAGGTTTGGAATCGACAACATATATCCACAATATTCGAATAATTGCGTATTTTGGATTTTAAACATGTAGAATAGTGTCAGTAATAAAAAGGGATTGACATATTTATTGGTTGTCAAATATTTATACGTGCGTTCAGAAATTTATTTTTAAACTCCTTGGTTTACAATTTACAAACGAAGGCGGGCTCGATAGTCATCACGCTTTGAAATCTAAAACACTCAACTATGCAATGGAATGCACTTGGTGTTAAGAAAATTGTTGAGTAATGTTATTCACGTGACGATACTCAAAAGACAAAAGACATAACAATTATTTTGGTATGAACATAAATAAGACCATGTGAAGTAACATAGGCTATGTTTCATCCCGGGAAAATGTATTGTTCCAATGGGATAAACATATTATAAATACGAAAATAACTTTCAGAGTTTTACTTTTACGCCTAAACCATTTGATCGATTTGGGTGATTTGATGTGATGGATAAAAACGGGACCTTAAAAAAGGACATGGGCACCGTTTTTTTAATTCAGTAAGTGCCATTTTGGGCACTTGAGGAACGATTTATAGATTCACTTATTATTTATCTTTCTGCACCCAACCCTGTAGTCTACGCGGACGGGGTCGCGGGCAAAAGCTATAAAAATATAAAAATTGCGATTACAAAACAGGTGTTGTTCGTAGAAGGCTGAAAATTTGGGGTTGTATGTATTTTTCAATGCTGAATCATAAAAAAATAAAAAATAAAATGTCCACAAAATAAAATAAAAACTTTTGGGTTGGACCCCCCTTAACACCTAAGGGTATAAAAAATAGATACCAACCTATTCTCAGACTTACTGAATATACATATAAAATTTTACTCTATACAGATTTTGGCCATACTTTTTTTGTTTAAAAATTAGAATGGCCAGTAAAAAAATAGAGGTTCATCAAAAAGAAGGGTGAAAATTTAAGATTATAATAATTTATCAATGCTGAATCATAAAACATAAAAACGTTAGGTCAATAGAAAAAAATAATCATACCCCTAAATGTTAAACCCTTAAATGTTGGGCGATTCTCAGACCTACCTACGATATACACATCATATTTCATAAAAATCAGTCGGGCCGTTTCGGAGGAGTTTGCAAAAAAACACCGCGACACGAGAATTTTATATGTATGGCAAAACAACGTTTGCCGGGTCAGCTAGTAGCCTATATAATTAGCGGACGATTAAGACGCTTCTAACTATTTGTCTTATTCTGGCTAGTAGTTTAGAAGGTATGAGGGAACAGATAAGCATACCATAGAAATATCATAATTATTGAACAAATACGGACAAAACCACGAGCAAATGCTAATATTTTTTTTTTAAATGTGCAAATTATGCCCTTTCCAATGATACCAAACACAGCATATTTATCTCAAGTTTATTTTTTTACACATTACTTTATGACCGTTAGAAAACGCCATATTAGATTCAATGAGAAGTCGTATAGCCTATATCCTGCGGACGATCAAGACGCTTCTAACTATACCACATTTGTCCAGTTATTAAGTAATAAGTAGTCGAGGAGCTATGAGGGAACAGATGAACATGCATACATACATAGCCTGTTAAAATCATAACCCTCCTCCTTTTGCTTTTCCGTAGTCGGGTAAAATCAGGGTGTCCCAAGCTTTTCAGCTCAGCGCATTTATGTTTTGTTTCGGTCTAGTTGTATTAATAGTGCATGCGAAGACACGATTTTAGCGCGCCCCCCCGATCCTCGCGCCCTAGGCTGCAGCCTAATTAGCCTAAGGGTTAATCAGGCCCTGAGAAGCCAGGTTTCTTGAAGTGCGACGACATCTGCAGATCCACACATTGCACGTATACCTTCAATAGACCTCTTGAAAGACTTGCAATCAAAAGACACTAATGTATTACTCATTTCTACGATTATCCGAAGAAACATCCAAAGACGGTTTTTTGACGTAAATAAAGCGCCTGAAGGATATACCTTCCGGCCATAAGTTACTGTTCAAAAACACGCCGATCTTAATTTTGCTAACAAATATCTTGTAGGCGTTATAGTTTTTCTCTTTTTTTCATATTTATTTTAACTAGTGAAACTTTTTCACCAGTCTGCTCCAATATATATTTCTAGATATCTTCTTCAGAAACATCTTTATGGACATTAGATATAAATAATGGCATTTTCGTTTCTGCAGCCTTAAAATTATGGCACGGCTTTACAACGGCACATCAATTACTCCCGACAAACTTATTTTTATATCTTTTTCGCTGTACCAATGTCCACTGTTCATCCCTGTTCCTTTCTGCCAACTTTCGTTCACCATTCGCAGCAAGTTCAGCATAACTAGGTTTTTGTTTCATTGCTGAGGGTATTCCGAGCCTCTCACAACCCGATAGAACAGCTGATTCATATTGACGCGATACATTTACCGCTATCTCTCGCCGTTTCTCGCTTGCACACACACCTTTCATTCGATCGAGCACAGATCGTGACGACAATAAATCCTCGTTTTATGTCTCTGTTTCGCCTTCATTAAGAGAACAGGAAAGCAATAACACTTGTTGATTCATTCCATCAATGTGTTCAACAGCTGAGCGATCAGGTGTAGTGCATTGTGGCAAAACCGTTACATCATTCGAATTATGAATATTAGCGGAATGTTCGTTGCAAAAACGGTTCTTATGACTTATGTTTTCAAATTGTTCCACTGTAACATAGTTGTTCTTGATTTATTTAATGTCCTCTTTTATTTTTACCAGATCTTTTAACAAAGTTGTAACATCTAAATGATCGAAAGTTATGGGTGGTAACTTACTTAAATCTCTGGCTACAAAAAATGGTATTTCATCGGGTTCAGTTTCTTTAAATATACACAATATATCTTCCAAGACACGACGGCTTTACCCAAATATCACAAATTTACTTCCCATACAGCATCAACGCGCCAAAAAAAAAAACTTTATTGGATAAAAAACACAGCAATGTCAATAAAATCCCATAACATTATGAGTAGCAGGTGACCGGTGCGATTAGTGTTCCACACGATAATGTGATGATGGTGCGAATTGCCGGATTTTGGGAGAGAGTTGTTTTATCTCATAGTATAAGTTGGAGGTGACAGCGGTATTCGTGTAAAAGCCTATGACTATTTTCAGACACAAATACTGACTCCGTGATCATTTTTTTTAATTTATCATGTATCTAGGCATATAGCACTTAAATATAGCACATAAAAGAAAACAAAATTAATTGAAATACAACTGCCGTAAAATACACTACCTATCTATATTAAAACTATGTTTTTTTTTATTTGGAAAAATTCCTATTCAACATTATATTAAAAGAAGTATTAATGGACCATAAGGATTTCCGAAACGTCATGAGCTGCTGAACTTTCCATAATACAGGATGGAAAATATTTTTTGTACAATAAGGTATTGTCATTCATTCATTCGATATCATTCATTCATGAAATCGTTCCACTAAGGTAAATTGATCCCACGATGAATAGTTATAGTAGGTATATAGTTGTATTAAAAAAACCTACATGATATTTATATATTTGCTATGGACATTACAAATATTCTATTGCTGGAATTGGTACACAAAATTAATTACTTTAAAATTCCACACACATAATATTTTCTTTGTTCATTCCGATGCATATTGTACCTATGTTCTTTTGATGGTGGTAACTTAAAATTGAAGTCATAGGGTACCCGGGAACATGCGATATCTGACGTTATTTTTGAAGCTATACTTTTTTAGGCGCAATATGAAAAAATGATGAAAGTGAAATTTTAAGATGCGCGCGCATCACTGTAACACAAAAGTAAAACGTTGAAGCGGCCTATGTGCTGCAATATTGTCAGATTGAAGCTGCCTATGTTAAATGGATCAGAAAGGTTTTAATATGTCTCGGATTGAATATTTTTCAAAAAAGTTTGTATGTTTTAGATTTTAAAAATGTAGAATAGTGACAGTAATAAAAAGGGATTGACATATTTATTAGTTGTCAAATATTTATGAGTGCGTTCAGAAATGTTATATGTTGTATAAACTAAGAACTATGTATGTGATTGTTGGGCGTATTTATAAGTTTTACTTCAGTCGTGTGGTATAACTCCTAACGCGTGTCCATAAGTACACACACAC
This sequence comes from Hemaris fuciformis, assembly GCA_907164795.1. Classification (NCBI taxonomy): domain Eukaryota; kingdom Metazoa; phylum Arthropoda; class Insecta; order Lepidoptera; family Sphingidae; genus Hemaris; species Hemaris fuciformis. The sequence continues at coordinate 11,075,422 of OU015450.1, read as the reverse complement.
TGTTTTTAATTTACGTAATAAAAAAATAATACGCTTTCTTTTCATGGCTTCTGCCACACCCCCTGGTCCTACAGCGTCAGCCACGTTAGAAGGGCGCGTGTCCAGAATTTTATGAAGGCACAAATGAACGGAAACCGTTATTTTTTCACCATCTGCTTAATTATTCTGAGGAGATTTAAATGTGAAAAGGTTCGTCTACTATGTAATGAAAACACACTCCCTTGAAAATTGTTTACAGTGCAGTAAGCGCGTAAATTTTGTTATTATACACTTAATTCTGTAAATGCAGTTTTGAGGTTGTATATATTTTTTATTTACCTTCATACGTATAATGGAAAGGAACCTTAGGTGGTGCAGGGATGAAAGGCGTAGGTGCGTAAATAAAATATACATATGTCGGGTTGGTCATTAGTACGGGACTTCAACTGACAGCGAAACGCAGTGTGCAGATAGCACGCTTCGACAGAGTCTGGCTCACTTCCGTGCGGAGTCGAAGAGTGGGGGCGTCAAGCGATGTCGACGAGTGGGAGTGGCAGCTTGAACGTCGTCAATTCTCATCGAACCACCGAGTGGACAAGTACCTAGAAACTGTCTCACGTTTCGTTGTACTATAAATTGTCAAGTTTTATTTGAAATATAACCTCTAAATGTTTTAAAAGTTTTCACTCGGCCTATGTTTCCGACACATACAATATTTAAAACATTTTATCTATAATTAGTATACTATATATAGATACCTACATACTTATATAATAATTATTTTATTTTAGCTGTGGTTTAGAACCCAAAAGAAGAAGAAAAGAAAAAGGGGTCTATTGACGTTTTAAAAAAATAAATGTCAAAATTTTTGCTTCAACTGAGGTCCTAAATAGAGTAACGGGTTTTCAATAAAGTGGATGAGAGATGCTTTTTTTTTACGTATGAAATTACACGCATCTTATCTTTACTGCGTATAGAAACGGCTTCGTTGGTTCTGCGGTAGGTAAGGGTGTCCTGTACGAACTAGATGTTCGGTATTTCCTGAGTTCTAGGCCCAGGTCGGGCAAAGTTTTATTGTGTCTTTAGAAAATTCTTAGATCGAGTAGTCTTGAAAATATCTAATAGTAAAAGTGCCTTAAAAACGAAGTGTAAAGTACCCCTGTCTCATCATCAGCCCATATACGTCCCACTGCTTGGCACGAGCAGGGTTTAGGCCTTAGTCTACCACAGACACACCACAACAACACGACAACTTTTAGGTGTGCAGGTTTCATCACGATGTTTTCCTTCACCGTTTAAGTACGTGATAATTCATTGTGAATACACACATAACTTCGAAAAGTCAGAGGTGTGTGCCTGGGGTTAGAACCCGCGACCGTCGAGATTCTCGACCGCGTGCCCTAACCTCGAGGCCGTCACGACTTTACCCCTGTCTATTCAGAATAACAGGTGTATACAACAACCTCCAATGTAACACAACAACAACGTATTAAAAACAATATAAACAAAGCTACATTTAGCTCAGAAACAAATTACTAGTCGGAGACTTCACCCCGTCGTGTAATAATCCACTAACTTTTAATTAGTTCTTCATTCGGCCTGGGGCTAAGTCTTGCTTGTTTTATTTGCTAAATGGCTTTTGTTATAACTGTCTTAATACAGGCCGAGACTCAGGTGAAAGGTCTATAGACTAGCATAGCTCAGTTTGCGAAAATACTTGGTCGTTTTAATGTTGTCCACTGTTTTCTTTTGTTGAATGAGTTTGTATCATGAAAATTTGTTATTCGTCCCAACAGTTAAATAATTTTGTTGAAAGACCGTTATTTATGCATTACTATTTTATATATGCATCACTCTAAGGTTTACTGTAAGATAATGACTTACGTATTAAGTCCTCCTTTATAGATTATTGAAAAGAATGAAATAAATAATTTATTGGAAAGTAAAACAAAATATTTGTAGATTATTCATACATACATACATACATAACCCCATGCCTGTATACCCCGAACAGTGCACCCACATTTCGCCAGTCCCACGTGATAGGGGGCGAGCCTATTGCCGTTTTTCGGGCCGATTTCCAGATTCCGTGCTGCTACTGAGAATTTCCTAATAGTATTCTATTAACCCAATAACACGTTGCCCGACCCGGGAGTCGCACTCAGGACCTCTAGATCTCAACGCACATGCCTGTACCGCAAAATAATTGCACGGTTTCTTGTTTTCTTTTTAGTAAAAAATTTAGTTTACTTTAAAAAAAGACCTAACAAACTCAACATCCAAGATAAGTAATTGAAACTATTCAACTACTGAATATTTCTCAAGCAACTTCGCATCGAAGCAACGAATATAAAACCAACTATCATTGCTACTTATATTTAAAGCGTAAATACTACTTGTTTCAATATTTTCCATTAAAATAAAATTTAAATGAATAACAAATAAACACAGTACCTATGTACCTACATTATAAAACCGAAAAATATGCGCCTGATAAAATGTGAAAAGCAATAATGCAGTAATAAATAAACAAGGCGAAAACCGCAGGCGTTCCGGGAAATTATTCAATCAAACGATTTCGTGCGCTTGTTTTATCATAATATATGTTTTAAATATTGAACCAGCAAACAAAATTAATTGCTAACTGGAAATAATAAAGAAATGTAGGGATGTAATTGGGATTTTTAATTGAAAAAGAATTAATATATATAATCATAGAAAAGTATTAAGTCAGTTTGGTTTGTCGTCGTATTTTAATACATAAGGTTCTTAAGAATTCCTATTTACTTCATAAAACGTTGTAAGAGTGCTAAGCTTACTAAATCTGAGTTTTTAAATACCTAGATTCATCATCATCATTATTATCAGCCTAAGGAAGTCCACTGCTGACCTGTTGGAGGTAGCCTGCATCCAGCGACGACCCGCGACCTTCACCAGGTCGTCGGACCATCTTGTGGGTGGACGTCCTACGCTGCGCTTTCCGGTACGTAATAATATAAGTACGTAAGAATATACCTAGATTATTGTAATCAAATTAAATATTTAGTACTGAACAAAATATTCAACAAACAAACGCCAATACGAAGTAAATCTTATGTCGTAAGTATCAAAATCATTTAAAATCCGAAACAAATATCTGTGAATTACAAAAATGTAGGTTAAATGTGCAAAAAATCGTTACAGTATAGATTATTAAAAGAGAACCTAGCCAGCTAGACTAAAATTTGGTACACATTTATTAGCATACGCCCTTGATAGTCCGTAAACCTCATAAAACACGGGAAGGGTACCCATAAACACTGCGGGTATCGCCAACCTAATCACGTAAATGTTCCGCGTAAATCCAAAACACAAAACAGGTGCAATAAACAATTATAAAAAATTCATTAGTCGCATGTTGCCGGCAAATTGCGTTTCTTGCTTTGTCGCAATAACAAAATTAAGTCTTTTAGCAATTTAGCAGCGTTGTGGCCCAAATGGACGGTAATTTTGGCGGCCACACAACCGCCTAATGGCTCATCGTGTAATGTACCACGCGGGTACGTTAATCCCTATTAAATAATTGGATACGTTTCGAATCCGCCGCGTTTTAAGCAGATTTCAATTGCGACTTCATATGCATTTGTGTTCGTATTACGATGCGACGGACACTGCAGATTATTTATGTTATCAGTACTTTAACGGTGAAGGAAAACGCTCTCAGTTGTCGAGAAGGCCCGTGCCCAGAAGTGGGACGTATATTTATCATGATTGCTCTAGGCCAAAAAAAAAGTTTTGGGATTTAATGCTTCTAATACAATTTTAATAAATCTGGTTTATTCAACATACATACATAAACTCACGCCTCTCTCCCGTTGGGGTAGGCAGAGACTATACAGCGCTGAATGCCACGGTCCAAACACACTTCTTTCGCTTCCTCAACTGACATTATCCTCTTCATGCATGCACGTCAGTTTCGAGGACTCTTCAAATTAATATTTGTATAATATAAAAATAATATGGAGGAGTATTGAATTGAATAACAGTAGTTTATTCAGAAGGTTTATTGTTAATTATAAAGAAATTGTATCGATTCGAGTTTCACCATTTTGAATTTATTTGTTTCTTAGAGGTTTTAAACCACAAGGACATACCAAACCTTTGTTCCTTATATACCTACTTACTTAGGTGATAAACTTACAAAAAAGCAAATTAAATATAACAAAATAAAACGAAAAAATATTAATAATAATAAACTAAGGTACTAAGTAATGGCCGCTAAGGAGCAGAATTCTTTCGAAGCTTCAGTCCTCGGACGTGACGTCGAAAGTCACTTGAATGACTCGAATTTTGCTCCATTGGGCACGGTAATACTATCATACAGTAGTTTAACTTCATACAAACGGGCGAAACGCGAGTTATACCTACGCGCCTCGATCGCGGCATGCGCAAGGCATGCAGGCAGTCGCGAATGTGCCGCAGTGACAAACGGGCAGTGTTGTTTTTTAAGCAGTAATCGCGCGATTTTTATACAAAATAAGTGCAGTTGCCTATTTAATATGACAAGTATATATTGTGTTTACATATTGTGCTGTTTTTGGTTGCATGAAATCTTCCAATCAAAAAATAACATGCATTTTTATTGAACACTTCCTATTCCATTCACAAAATATTTTATTTGTTTAAATAAAAATAAAAAATATTTACAATCACAAAAATAGATAGAAAGTCAAAGTAGGCAGATTTAATTAAAATTCTGCAGGTTCGCAGCCCTATCGCATGTTTACGTACCGCGCGGCTGTAGGTATTTATTTCAAAAATGCGGCCGAGTTAAACTACTGTATGATAGTATTACCGTGGTGTTACAAATATGTAGCGCAGTTGGCTAGACACCAGCTTGTGAAACAAGAACTCGCGGGTTCGAATCCCGCACCGAGACCAAAGTTTGTGTGATCCATGAATATTTGTTTTGTGTAGGGCGTTTGTGAGACGAAAAAGCCTCGCGTAGTTTCTGATACCCACTACACAAGAAGATCTTAGTGTTGGTTCAGAACCACGTGTGTGATTGTTGGGTGTATTTTTTTTTAAATATAGTTTTGCCTGAAAGGAAACCACTTCTTCATACTTCTGTCAAAAAATATAGAGAAATAATATTTTCCATTATACAAAGTGTATAAAGACCATGGTCGAAAACCAAGACAGGTAATAGCTATGGTGACTACAAACACATTGACGCTAAAAAAATGACTACAAAAATGACGATTTCCTAACTACCATTAGTATTAAATGTATATATAAGTATGTATGTATATATATGGTGATTAGGAAAACGTCAAAATATAAAATATATTTTTTAGATTTATTTTTAACGTCAATGTGTTTGTAATCAGCGTAACTACGAGTATTACCTAGACCTACCTGTCTTAATTTTCGACCAGGGTCATTTTACACTTTGAATAATATCATTGGTCTCAAAACGTAATAATAATAGTAGGTATATAGTATTATAATAGTAAATATAATAAATGTAATAGTTGCATCCCCAATTCCTTAAACAGAGAATAGAAGCTTTATAGTGTTGGTAATGGTTCCGGTTTTATAAGCGATTATTCTAGCGCCTACCGAGATAATACGAGCAACGCATCAATATTATATTGCTAAGACTGCACTAAAGGGTACATAAATGATATCCCTTAAAAGTGGTTTGGAAATGTCCCGTAGTATTTAAATACGGACACTGGGATTACGTTACATTAAATACACCCAGCAGTCACATACATAGTTCTGACCCCACATTAAGATACGAGTCTTGTGTCGTGGCTATCAGAAACTACAAGAGACTTTCCGGTCTCACAAACACTCAGACCCGAAACAAATATATGAGTATAAATGTTACATTATAAAGGGAAAAACAACTTTTACGAGTAGTACGTTTTTAATATAATGTTTGAAAATTCCATTCGAAGGAACTGATAGGTACCACGATTTTTGATTTGATTTGATTTGCATACCAACTGATGTTCGCACCGATGAATCCTCTGGTATTGTGGGTGTTCATGGGCGGTGTTGACCATTTAAGATCAGGTGGCTTACCAGCTCGTTTGCCCCCTTTCCCATAAAAAAAGCAATTTTTAGTTTCTTGAAAAATCAGATATGATATATATATTTTGATAAAACGATAAGCATATTATACATTGGCATACATTATTGAATTTGAATTTTAACTTTCGCTCAGAAGTAAAAAACTCATACTGTTAGTTTATGTTCGCCAATTAATATAGTATTTTTCATCGTTCTTAATAGGTATACCTACCGTACAATAAAAAACTTAGTACCCCAATTATTTGGGACATAATTTCATGTTGATAGTAAAGCTTAGTAAATGTTTTGCAAGCTGCACAGTCGCCGATAGAACGTACCAGCAATATTGTCGAATTTCCCTAAAGCAAACACGGGGATTACGCGTAACTTCCATAAATATTTGAGTTTTGTGTTTGCCTAAGCCTGGTTTCGGCGATGCAGTAGACACTTCGTACAGTTCATGACAGATGTGCTCAGGTTATATTTTTTAAAATTTCGAGTGCTTTGAACATTCTAGAAAAAAAATATACAAATATCAGTCAGCTTAAATGCACGTGTTAATATCTTGTCATGCCAATATAAAACTATTTTAAAGCTTTGCGTTTCTAATGTTCAGTTTTTATTAAATGTCAAAACGTGAAAATTCCTAAACCACATTTCACAAGTGAGACAATGGTCGTTTATCAGGAACCTTATAATTTCAAGGTTGTTAAGGGATATACCGCATTGACACTTCGTCTGAATTGGCACAGAAATCCAAAACCTTTCGATGACATAAGAGTTATTTTTTATTTATAACTATGAACACTTATGACTAAAACTGTAGCAGCATTAATACCGAGTGAACAAATAAGAAATACCGCGCCGGCATATTTTTGTTAAACGAACATAAGGCATACCTACGTTTAGAGCAATAAAATTATACAAAACATACTATGTTTTACATTGTCATACTTAAATTATAGATTGAAAGCACGTAATATTTTATCCGCCAACCCGCACTAGGCCAGCGTGGTGGACTAAGGCCTAAACCCTCTCAGTAGTAGAGGAGGCCCGTGCCCAGTAGCGGGGCGTACATATACACGCAAACACCAAGACGCGAAATAAATATTTGTAGATCACACAAACCTTGGTCTCTCGTTTCGCAAGCTGGTATCTAGCTAACTGCGCCACGGGGCTGGCAAATGGAACCATAATTATGTATATTTAATTAAAAGACACAAGTTATAAGAGCAGTGACCTCTGTTTTAAGTCCTACTTAAAAACATATACGGTAGAAAAATATTAACAAAGGTTTTGAGAATTCCATTAACTATTAAATAAGAACTATAACATACATAGTAATAAACTGCGTCCCACATATACCATGCTATTAAACTTCGCGCACACATTCGAGGCAAGATTTTTTACACAACCAACCAAGATTCCTAACTCAATTTCAACTAGTTAATATGAAAAAGTTTACGACGCCGCCGCGCCGCGCCGGTCCGACTAGTTTTCAGCAGAGCGCCTATGCATTGCCGAAATATACGGGTGGATATTTCTCAGAGTACAGCTAGTTCACTTAGTTCCTATCACAATTCCGTTAAAAAGGTGTCTTAGTTCTGAATCATACCACATTTTAAAATAAACCCTATCCTTTTCTATTTGACTGCCTTGTAGCCTCGCCACACAAATATGTGCCTTACGAACTAGAGGTCCCCTAGAAATGTGCCCGAAAAACGGCAATAGGCTAGCCCCCTATTACGTGGGACTAATACATACCTGGTGAAATTTGGTTGCAGAAATGCAACTCTGCCTACCCCTTCGGGGAATACAGGCGTGAGGTTATGTATGTGATCCCTATTCTAAGTGAACCAGTTCAAAACACAGTTTTATTTCATTGGTATCTAAAATTAAAAGACGTGCTCGGTCTTTGAACATTGAGTCTTCAAAAACAATATTTTTCAATTACACGTAGTAAATGTTAGAGTAACCCTCCCAGTTGTAGAGGAGGCCCGTGCGTGTGGGTCGTATATGGGCTGATGTTGATGATCATGATGAAACGTTAGAATCACCTGTAGTAAGATGGTACTGCTATAAGAATGGGCCGGATTGACGGGATCGTTGTATCACCTCCTTCTGACACAAATCCCTCTATATTTATGGAAGGTACGCTTATGCTGATTACCTCCCGAGGTTTTTTGCACCTAAGAGGTGCACTGCCATCAGCTCAAAATTACCATCTCAATACTCTGTATAGCTAAACCAATAAATGTATCGTACGATTTTTTGTTCCAGCAAAATTTTATCAGCGCTTAAGAACAAATTGATCCACCGCGTGTTTCCATTCAATGAAGCAAACAAAGGAAATTGCAGACGATTTAAATGCATGCGTTTTTCCACGAACACTAATGACCATTTAGGATAAGGTTCCCAATACTGGCGAGGTCAGAATTCTTTGTGTAAAAGTTTAAAGTTCTTTCCAATTTCAACAGCTTCTATGATCTGAAATGGAAGAATGTAGAATGCATATTTTTTTCTACCACACATTCCACGATTGATAAAGCGGCTCACTGATAGCAAATGTTTAGTATGATTTGAGGTATAATTATTGTAAGCCCTAGTTAGGTAGGTTTTCTTTTTAATTAAAAAGTAAGGTAAGCATTTGATAAGTTCTCTGTAAACTTTGGTCCGTCCTCGAAGACGATGATGATTCGCGATGTCTTTGAAGATGCATTAGTTGTAGTTGAAAAGACATTAGATTATCTGAACACTGACAAGTTACCTAGGGAGCTAGGGAGCAGTCATAATCAGACTAAGACATCATTGTATACTTCTAGATTTTAGAAGATTATTATAAGTAAGTCTTTGTAGGTACATAAGTGTTATTGGATTTTTCCATTAGGAAATTCTCGGTAACAGCACGGAGTCTGGAAATGTGCCCGAAAAACGGCAATAGGCTCGCCCCCTATTACGTGGGACTGATACATACTATGCGAAATGTGGGTGCAGAAATGCACCTCTGCCTACCTCTTCGGGGAATACAGGCGTGAGTTTATGTATGTATGTATGTCTTTGTACATGATGACCGAATAAGTTCAAATTGACCACCGTCAACAATCTTTAAAAAAACCCTTGATATTTCATTTCGATACTCTGGTTGTAAATCGCCTTTGACATTACCTTAGAATCTAACCAGTCTAGCAATGATTCCTTGGTTTATACCCTCAAGAAGTAATCATGAATTTCACGCTATTTTAATCGACTTTTACCTTTAATTAATTTTGCATATTCTGAGTTACCTTCAAAATTGCCGTAGCAGCTGGCCATTCCAGCAGTGATCCCTTTATATAACTTCAATTCTGAAGTTGCAAAACCTAAAAGCTCATACGTCGAAACATCTAACTATAAAATAGAAAACTTCCGTACACTGCAGACTGGAATTTCTCAAAAATACTACGATCCAACACAAACTCACGAAACGTCATATCAAAGGCGAGGAAACTCCAAACTCAATATTGATAGAATACAAAGTATTTGCAGCATTTTATATCGAGAATGCGATCGGAGCTATTCCGAGTTTCAGAGCTGACATCAACGTAAAGGTCAAAATTGTGTAACTTTGTACAGCAAGTAATGGAATAGTGTGATGTGTCTCAGTGAAGATGTTTGCGTATGTGAAAGCGGAACTCAATGTGGGGCAACTCTTTCATTTGTCAATATTTTTTCAAGCTCTTGAGGATTCTTTTATGGGTTTCATCAAATAGTAATAAATGGGTGCAGCCACTTTTACTCCGATGGATTTTTGGTTCACTAACAGACATTACCTAGGTACATGTATATAGAACATAACCTTAGGCTTATATTCCCCAAAGAGGTAGGCAGAGGTTCACTTCTGCACCCATGTTTCGCCAGGATTATTATATTCTCGACCGCGCCCAAACTTTAAGGCAATCACGAGTTATATATATACATATATAAATAAATATACATATTTACTTTAAGATCTCACATACCACATATCTCACATATCAGTTTATACGGATTTATATTCAAATAAAAACAACGCTTTTAATACTCCGCAGGTCTGTTTGCAAATATCATCGTATAAATTCGGCAATTTTCGGGAATTCAATTACCATGATCAGACATGTGGGTTTGTGTTCAAATAAACCTTTTTAATATAGTTATATGAACGAGACCAGTGGATTGATAAAGCCGAATTTATTTACAAACGGAGCGTTGTTACTGAAGCTGGTATATGGAAAATTATTGAACTTATTTAATATCACGTGCAGAAACTCAACCAACCACCAAGCAAACCATAGGTATTAAATGTCTATGATTGTTAGGAACACGTCAAAAATTTTATTTATTCATCATCGGCCCATATACGTCCCACTGCTGGGCACGGGCCTCCTCTACCATTGAGAGCTAAACCCTCTCATATAACAGTTTTCTCGCCCTGGAATTCGAACTATAGCCCTTTAGATCGCTCGGCACACTTGTAAAACGAGATCAACGAACCTTTAACTCGCAACGAAATAAATGAAAAAGACAATTATTGACTTGGACATAAATTGTTGCACACTCCACAATGATAGCTTAGAAGGCTTTTCAAATCGTAACGTACTTATCATCATCATCATCATCAGCCCAAATACGTCCCACTGCTGGGCACGGGCCTTCTCTACAACTGAGAGGGTTTAGGCCTTAGTCCACCACGCTGGCCTAGTGCGGGTTGGCGGACTACGCACCTAAGAAATTCCTAAGAACTTTTAGGTGTGCAGGTTTCATCACGATGTTTTCCTTCACCGTTAAAGTACCTACGTGATGATTCATTGTGAATACACACATAACTTCGAAAAGTCAGAGGTGTGTGCCTGGGGTTTGAACCCGCGACCGTAGAGATTCTCAACCGTGTGCCTAAACCTCGAGGCCATCACGACTTCATTCATTTTATTTATTGTCGAGATTTTTTTCCGATTCGATTCGGCCTTAGTTTCCGATCACGGTCCGAATACACCCTGTATGTTAGATAGATGATGATGATGATGATGATGAAAGAAAAAGATCCAATAGTCATTATTCCTGACTCCACAGTTAGTTTTGAATCGTCAGTATGAGAATAAATTCTTTATTATTATTAAATATTTGAAGATCACACAAAAAATAATAAGTGTATCGAATCCACGGCCTCTCGTTCCATAAGCTAATGTGTTACCAGTTGCACCAAGTAGGCAGTCAAGTTAGAAGTACAAATGACTTTTTCTATTAAGTGCAGTCACTTTATCTGACAGTATAAAAATAATAGGAAATCATTTTTTTTAATAATATTTTTATTTGTGACATTAGAACCAAATTTAAATGGCAAGTAGAATTTCTAGTCATAATAGTTTTAGAAACACAAAATTAGGAGAATAGTACGGTTCTAAATAACAAACAGCGAATGGAGCTTATAAAGGAATTAATTTTAATGAAAAATATTGCCTATTCGGGCCATACGCGACTTCACGTTGTTAGAACAACAGCGGTCAGAATACACATGAAATTATTTCAGAATATACATCCTTTTGTTGTCTTGAAAAGATCTCCATGTGAGATAAGGACGTCATTTGTACCATTCCCTATGTACATATAATTTTTTTTTTATGATTTACAACTAAGTGTACAATAGAGTTGTATTGATGGCCTCGAGGTTTAGGAGCGGGTTCAAACCCCAAGCACACACCTCTGACTTTCGAAGTAATGTGTGTGAAAGAAAATATCGTGAGGAAACCTGCACACCAAAATCTCTTAGAATTTCTTAGATGTGTAGTCCACCAACCCGCACTAGATCAGCGTGGTGGACCAAGGCCTAAACCCTCAAATGATGATATACAATAAGGTGTCAAAAAATCAATATTTTAGGCAAAGTAAAGGAACTATATAAATAAAATCATTATTTTAATACAAAAAATTATTGAAACATTAAAAATGAATGATGCCTCGATTACCGCAACTGCCTCGCGATCCTGCGGCACAAAATGGTGCCGTGCGAAATACAGGTTACGTGGGTTTTTCTTTAAGGAAATTCTTAGTAACACGGAATCTGGAATTACATACGGTGATTGAATGTTGATACAGAAATGTATCTCTGTTTACCTCTTAGGGGATAAAGTCGTGTGTGTGTGTTTGTAATATATAGTACATACACACAGTGACGGTACTCCCATAGAAGCCCAAAAGCCCGGCTTACTTTGCAAAATTCCGAATAATAATCTTTAACCTTTAAATCTTTATCTAACAAAAGCAATTTGCAATTTGTACCGCCACTGCATACACATATCATCATTATATGTTGATATTATCATCATCACCATCATCATCTCCAGCCTCTAAAACCCACTGCTGGACATAGGCATATGAAGTTAAAATTCTGGAATATAATTTCCAACGTGACCTCTGAACGCAGTGGCAGTACTTTTTGGTCGATTTTAATAAGGCGCCTATTATGGTGACATCTGGCGGTACAGTGCGAAATTCATAAAACGTGCACTACCGCACCGCATGGCCGTACGCCGCGACCGGTGAAAACTTAAAATTAAATTTAAATTAAATAGCCTTCAGTAGAGAATATGGCGGTGGCAGGAGCTACAGACGTAGACTTAAATTTATGACTGGTATAACTCTTTAAAAAGTCGTGATGGCCTCGAGGTTTAGGCACGCGGTCGAGAATCTCGACGGTCGCGGGTTCAAACCCCAGGCACACACCTCTGACTTTTCCAAGTTATGTGTGTATTCACAAAGAATTACGGTAAAGGAAAACATCGTGATAAAACCTTCACACCTTAAAGTTCTTAGGAATTGTTTAGGTGTGTAGTCCGCCAATCCGCCCTAGGCCAGCGTGGTGGACTAAGGCCTAAACCCTCTCAGCTATAGAGGAGGCCCATGCCCATCAGTCGGACGTATATGGGCTGATGATGATGATGATAACTCTTTATATCTCTACTACTACTAGTTTATATCCTACATATATACATAACCTCACGCCTGTATTCCCCGAAGGGGTAGGCATAGGTACATTTCTGCACCCACGTTTCGCCAGGTATGTATCAGTCCCACGTAATAGGGGGCGAGTCTATTGCCCATTTTTGGGCACATTTCCAGACTCCGTGCTGCTACTATGTATATACGTATATTAAGATAAAGATTGAACGTCAAATCCCCACAGCCATGAATCTATACCTATACTAATAAATAAAATTGGAGTGTCTGTTTTGTCTGTCTGTCTGTCTGTTTGTTCCGGCTAATGTCTGAAACAGGTGAACCAATTTTAGCGGGACTTTCACTGGCAGATAGCTGATGTAATAAGGAATAACTGAGGCAAAAAAATAAAATAAAGAATCAGCTGTTATGCGGAATGAAGTTCGCCGGGTCAGCTATAAATGCATATGGATTTATACACGGTACACATACCAAAATAACGTTTTTTTTACAATTTTTGTCTGTCTGTCTATCTGTTTGTTCCGGCTAATCTCTGAAACGGGTGGACCAATTTTAACGGGACTTTCACTTTTAGTTTATAAATTTTCTTATTAAAAATAAATTTTCCGCGTGGACGAAGTCGCGGGCACAGCTAGTCAAAAATAAAACTAAAATTCCAAAAGCTACAACCGCTCCATGCAAACTAATTCCACATAACTCTGCACTACAAACTGCTGAGATCGTTTTACCAAAGCGGTGTTCGAGAGAGCATGACTGCTAATTGCAAATGTTTGCGCATGAAATTCGATACACACAGTATGTGGGCTTTTCTTTATAACGTTGGCCTTGGGTGTATCCCACAGCTGGGTGCAATCCCACACGATGATATAGATTAGTGGGATTAAGTGGATTTCATGTCTAAGCGGACAATTATTGTTCTGCGCGCCGAGTTGGAAGGCCAGAGACCCCGACATACCCCTTTCGGCCTCCTCCGAGGTACCGAACAGCGCTTTCCTCTCGTAAAAAAAAAAAAACAAGTGGATTTAATGTATCTATATTTGTACTGATATCCTTTTTAGGTTTTTGTTCTCGGAAGAGGCAATTATAACATGACCACATTGTATTTATATCTACGTTTTGTTATTTTTTTCTAAGAGACTATTGTCATTTCTCTGGGACATTTCTAGACTTTGCTGGTACTGAGAATTTCTTAAAACAAACCTTAGTAACAATTAGACTTTGTTTCACTCGGAAATCGAATGTAGGACCCTTCGAATGCAGTCCGTACTATTGTTTCGCGGAACCTATCAACATTAGCAAGTTGGAAACTAGCTTACTAGTTGAAACAAATTTTTCAAGCTGACAATGTATTGAAAAATTCAATCAAATAAAATGAACAAAATTCGAATTCAATAAACTAAATTGACAGACTATTGAAAATGAATAGCAATAACTGAATGATTCAAACTTTATATTTTCAATGTTGGTAAACACAGTCCGATTATTTAGTTAAGTGTGCAGAAATAATATATTTTATGAAAACGATTTGGATACAATTAAAGCAAATACACATACATACATAAACTCACGCCTGTATTCCCTGAAGGGGTAGGCAGAGGTGCATTTCTGCACCCACATTTCGCCAGGTATGTATCAGTCCCACGCAATAGGGGGCGAGCCTATTGCCGTTTTTCGGGCACATTTCCAGACTCCGTGCTGTTACTGAGAATTTCCTAATGGAAAAACCCAATAACACTTTGCCCGACCCGGGAATCGAACCCAGGACCTCTAGATCCCACGGCACATACTTGTACCGCGAGACCACGAGGCAGTCATAAGTCATAAATTATCATCATTTAATAGTCCCGCTGGCTAAATACCAGCTTTGTGTGATCCACAAATATTTGTTTCGGGTCTGGATGTTTGTAAGACCGAAAAGTCCCTCGTAGATTTTAATACGACGCAAGACTTGTATCTTAGTGTGAAGTCAAGACTATGTGTATGTATGTAATTTATGACTTTATATATTACAAACAAACGTAGAAAACTACAAACAAATTCTTTTCTTTTACATATTAATTATGTTGCTAAATTGAAACAATTAAGTTGATAAAAATCATTAATTTTTGTATCTCAGTGTCCGGTATGTTTTTTATTACTGTAATATTCGACATCTACGATTTATTTGAGTGTAAAACGACATCTGACGCGAAGACGAGCCTCGCTATCGATAGCCAATTATCGTAGTTTCAAGTGATACTTAATTGATATCGCTTCCACGGCGAAAGTTAAAAAAAACATTTTACCAATTAAATCTAAGGGAGTTCTTCCAGGGAAATAACATGAACATTTCACTTCGGACTAATTAATATGAATGATAAGGTATTCAGAAAGTTTTGTTTTTTATTTTTCGTTGCTCGGATTTTAAATGGCATCATTTTTTTTTTTTTTTTTTTTTCTGTTTATTTGATCACTACATTCTGTCACCTACTGGGACATTTAATAGTTGGCTTGTCGGGTTCTGTAATAACATGCTCGGTATGCGACCTATGTCACATCCTACTTTACTTTACTGTGATTTAAGTATGTCCTGGGGTACTCTCCGTTTTAATCTACGAGTTGCGTGGGTTTCCTCCATCAAGACTTTCGCTAAGCGATTTGGGTGGTTTGTGATCCTTTCTTTGTAGGTTTTTGTATATCGTAGAATTTCTTGTTTGACAGTATGTACTTGAAGGTCGTGATGCAACTGTTCATTTGTCACATACCAGGGAGCGTTGGTTACCATTCGCAGCATTTTGTTCTGGAATCTCTGCACTATTTCAATATTGGAATGAGAGGCTGTCCCCCACAATTGGATACCATAGGTCCAGATTGGTTTTAGTATAGCTTTGTACAAAAGAAGTTTATTGCTCATCGATAGTTGTGACCGGCGACCTATTAACCAGTAGTATTTCCGTATCTGCAATCCCAGCTGTTTGCGTTTTGTAAAGATATGTTTTTGCCAGGTCAATCGTTTGTCCAGGTGCAAACCTAGGTATCTCACATGGTCTGCTCGGGGAATCTCGAGGTTGTTGAGCTTTACTGGTGGACATGTACCTTTTTTCAAAGTGAAGGTAACATTTACTGACTTTGTTTCATTTGCCTTGATTCGCCACTTCTTGAGCCAGGTTGAAATATTGTTTATTCCATTCTGGAGGATTTTTGAGGCCTCTATGGGGTCTTCATGAGAGGACAAGATTGCTGTGTCATCGGCAAAGGTTCCAGTTGTTATACAGTCTGATGTTGGTAGGTCTGAAGTGTAGATCAGGTAGAGTAACGGTCCCAGGACGCTACCTTGAGGGACTCCCGCGTTGATATTACAAAGGCCTGAGTTAGCCTCACCATGGTTAACTAGGAAATATCTATCTTTTAAGAAAGATTTCAGGATGTTATAGGCATAGTTGGGAAACAAAGATTTTATTTTAAATAATAATCCTTCATGCCATACTCTGTCGAAGGCTTGAGATATATCAAGAAAGACACTCGCGCAGTACCTTTTAGCTTCAAAAGATTTGTCTATTTCGTTTATTAACCTATGGACTTGGTCTATGGTAGCGTGCTTTTGACGAAAACCAAATTGATGGTCAGGTATCAGTCTTTGTTGTTCTACAAATGGCATAATTTGTAGTAGTATGAGCGTTTCGAGTATCTTCGACGGTATGGGTAACAAACTTATTGGCCGATATGACTTGGGATCCTCAGATTTTTTATCTGGTTTTAGTAACATGATTATTTGTGCAATTTTCCACTGTGGTGGAATGAATTGAAGTCTAGCTATGGCGTTATAAATTGCTGTAATCATTGTTATCCCAGAATCAGGTAGTTCTTGCAGGATTTTGTTGGTAATGAGGTCGTATCCTGGAGATTTCTTTGAGTTGGCTTTTTGTATTACACTTCTGACCTCTTTTGTTGTAAATCTTATTGGCGGGATTTCATCTATTTCTGAGGTTTTCAGATATTCTTTTACCGTATTCTCATGCTCTGATGGGCCTTCATAGGGATGAGGTTGGAAGACATTTGATAAATGCTCAGCGAACGTATTAGCTTTCTCTTGGTCACTACGTGCCCAGCAATTATCTGCCTTTCTCAGAGGTGGGGATGTTGTTGTAGGCCGCTTGATGTTTCTTGTTGCTTTCCAGAGAGAGTAGTCAGTAGCTGAGGTGGCATCAAGATCCTCAAGATATGCTTGGAATCCAGCGTTTCGATCTTGGTCAAGGATGTGCTTAAGTTCTTTTGTTTTGTAGTTTAATTGTTTTTTTGTATCAGGGCATCTGTTTTGTTGCCATCGTTTGCGGAGATCTCTTTTTTCACGAATTTTGTCGAGAATATTTGGGGATACGTATTGATCAGATGGTTTGTGTTGGATGTTTGGAGTCGAATTCCAAGCCGCATTCTGGATACTGGTGGTAAAGAACTCAATAGCATTTGTAATATCATTTTCCGTCTGAAGTGCAATTGGTGCGCCGAAAGCCTCATCTATCAGAAAACGAAACAGGGCCCAATTAGTCCTTTTATTGTGTAATGTACATTTTTTGGTTGTTTCTTTAACTTTCGCTCCAATTTCCACAAAAATAGGAGAGTGGTCCGATGATAGATCCCAGCAACTACAGCAAGATATATTGTTTTTTGCTACGCCTTTAGTGATGCAAAAATCAATGATGTCTGGTATTTTTCCTTTGTCAGAGGGCCAGTATGTAGGTTGTCCTGTTGAGATTACGTTCATAGTTCCTGCCTGTACGCTCTTCAAAAGTTCACGGCCTCTTGGTAGGGTTAACCTAGACCCCCAAAATGTGTGTTTGGCATTATAGTCGCCCCCCGCTATGAAACGGTTGCCAAGAGTTTTGAAGTAATCATTAAACTGTTCTTCCTTTACAGTGTGTCTTGGTGGACAGTAAAGAGACGATATTATAATGTTGCTTATCCAGTCGTACACAACTACACTCGTGGCTTGAAGATAGTCCTTTTGATACGATTGAGATTGATGATGTTTTATGTTGGATCTGATAAGAATGGCTGATCCACCGTGTGCTTTACCATCGTTACACGTTAATTATGTAATGTCTAGTTTATAATTGTTTATTGTGGGGTCAAGATATTCTTGTTTATATATCATAATGCTTTTGTTAAGTAAACATTCGAAACTTAAAGATTATTATTCGGAATTTTATAAGCTTTTGGGCTTCTATGGAAGTATTGATTCAAAGGAATAATGAAATGCTACTTTTGTATTGAAGTAGATTTTATTACATTTTGTATTGGTAAAATAAATTAATACCTCTGCTGGTACCTAATGGAAATTAATACAGTACCTGTAGCGTAGTGGTAATATTAATAATAAATTGTAAGGTAGACGTTAAAATAAATCATAATATAAGCGCTGTTCCCCACTCAAACCGGTTCACTACTACCTATGATATCGGACCGAGTGGATGTGACAGACGCTATTGAAACTAAGTTTTAGTAGTTTTATTTATACAAACCAAACCTCAAACATCTGGACATAACAGTACCAATTGAAATAAAGTCGATTGAATTCTATGAGTAGTCTGAAATAAAAACACAAATAATTAACCATTAATTAAAATTGAGTGGTTTTTATAATTGCTGAAGTTTTCTATTTTAGTTAGAATTTATGTAAAAATAATCTGATATTTTTATTTTAATATTTATAAAACCATCGTGTATGTATTTCAAAAAGTAACAGCTTAGTGTTCGAACTAACTGTCAATAACAAATCGATTCAGAAGAATGAAATCTGTACTCAACTTTATAGTTGTACATTATGACGTCGTATAGGACGGCCTCGTCGCGTCATCAAATTGAGATGACAGAGGATCGGTCTGCAGCTAAGTTACTCCCATCAATGCTTCCGTATTTTGTCAGATAAAATTTGTTAAAAAAAATTGCACGATGTGGTGTCTTTATAATCTTCATTAGACTGATTTTGGTAAAACATTGCCATAATTTTTGCATAATTAGATTATTTCTTGAATTTTTTACAACAGTTTTAAAAAATAACTGTTCTTCGTTAAAGGCATCTTCTGATATCTTGTGGCATAAAATACTTTTGACATTATTAACGTTTTATGTCTCTATACAAACACATAACTAAAAACATAACAACATTATGTTTAGTCTCATTTTTCCTCACGACAAAACTCATAACATAAAACAAAATAATGTTTGTTAAACAGGCAGGTAGCCTTTAAAAGTTATATTTAAAAAATCTAACATATTCTGTTGACTTTTACCCATTTTTTTTAAACAGTAACATCAGTAGTAGTAGTAAATGTAGTCATACATAGTAATAAATACACATACATACATAAACTCACGCTTGTATTCCCCGAAGGGGTAAGCAGAGGTGCATTTCTGCACCCACATTTCGCCAGGTATGTATCAGTCCCACGTAATAGGGGGCGAGAGACGTAGAGGGGAGTAATAAATACCAATGATTCAATTCTCAAATTTCACTATACTATTATTATTTTCGTTCGTTCTAGGCTAAAAGACACCATCATTGGTGGTAAAACGTCATATGTACGGAAACTCAATTTTTAAGTCAGACTCTAAATAAGAATCCGGTAAGAAAATAAATGTATTTCGCCAACGAATACGCTATCAAAACCGCGAGTGCCTCCAGACCTAAACATACCCCATTTCAAGCGCACTCCGCTCCGTTGCTTTTCCTTACTATTTTTCGGATAAAACTAATTTTGTGCTTTGTTGACTTTCGCTATTATATTTTCATTTCGATTTCTTCGCTCGCTTGTTGGGCGTCGTGCGTGGCCGCGCCGATAAGGATTTCAACTGTGACTCCATTTCTTGTTTTCATTACATTAAAGTTTGTTGGGTTTTTGCTTAGGTAGATAAGTTTCGGGAGCGCGAGGGAGTCTTTTAAAAAACACGAATTATATTTAAAGACGAGTTTATTACTCAAAGTATGAATTAAGACTAAATTATAACTAGCTTAAAAGTACTTGAGGCGTTCAACACCAGCCTCCGTTATCTGTGCTGACTATGTGTTTAGACTACGTTGGTGGCGTGATGCGCCTTCCGGTGCAATTCAGCAAGACTAGTCTTAATACTAGTGATGGGAATGCAACGATACTAGTGATGGGAATATAACGCCTTCCCCCTTAGACTGAAGTTATGGGAAACAAGGTTTTCCCTATAACTTCGCTTACAAAGTTATAAAATCTTATCGAGTTACTAACAACATTGGCGGCTGAGCTTGATTTTCGGTTTGCTCTACTTCACGCCTTTTTATGATTACATTTCTAATTTTAAGGTAAATTATATAACTAAAACATACAATTAAAATAATGTAGAGTAATACGGTCGCGACACTAACACTTTGGATTTGAACACTATATTGCCCATTTTCACTATTAACACTTTTCAGAACACTTTTCTTCAAGATGTAGTTAAGATGCTGTACGTCGTCCAGGTTGACTCCTTTTAGGTCTACAGGTTCGGTGTTTGCAGAAAGTTGTTTCTGCCGCAGCTCGCTAACATCGGGTAGAGTTATAAGTGGAATGGGTTTATACCCGGCTTCTATTTGGTGCCGGTGTTTCCCATGTATAATGACGTTATTAATAGTGGCGTCACATTCTTTAGGTATGGTGAGTATGTATGTTCCTAATACAGTTTGTCGAATAATGTCATTACTACAAGTCTGTGTTAAAACTTTACTATGTCGTGAATATAGTATCCAGCTTTCAGCTGTTATTCTCTGAAGTTTCAGATCTTCCGGAAGGACTCTACGTGGAACACACATGGACAAGTTGCGTTGATACTCCATGAGTTGCTCAACACAGGTCTTCTGAGCATATAGAATAAGGTCATCTTCAGAACATAAGTATTCGTTAGCTGTTATCTCACGGCATTGGCGGGCGGTTGGATAGTACTTGGTACCTTCTACTAATAGGAAAGGAAATTCAGGAATTATGATGAATGTTTCTGACCTTTCAGTTCTATTACTTCATTAGAAACGGATTTATTGTGATTAATAATATCTATTATTCAATACGGAATATTTCGCAATATTGTAATTCAAATCCTTAATAATGCCTTCTAAGTTGAGTGTCTTAATGATTAACCATTTGTCATTGGGCGTTTGATTTTTTAATTGGAACTTTTGTGTCTCCATCTTTTTTTTATTTTTACAGGTACTACATTTCGGTGCACCTCTCCCGTTACTATAGCCTTTTGATAACTCGGTTTGTCTTTTGACTTTTTTTTTATTTACAGATTTTGCGTAAACCGTTTGTTCTACTACTAACTCAGGTCCTATTTCACCTGTACGTTTCTTAATAACGTTTTCTTTACCTTTATGTAACTTTTGAACTACTAATTTTTGTTCATTCTCGTCATCAATTAACACAACGCGTTTTGTGCACTCAAAGAAATTGATAGTTCCCTTTTTGAAATATTTAAAAATAACATTACTGAATTCTTTCCTATGTTGGTCTGTTTCAAAGTAAATGAAGTATTTGATTTTAGGTCTAATATATTCTTTTAAGAATTTTGTAACTAAATCCGTTTTGTCAAATGGTAGGAAAACTTCTAGGATTTTCTGATGTTTTGTGGATAAATCTGTTACTTGTATGTCATCACTGAATTTATGAAAAACTAATATTTGGTTTGGTTTTGTTGTCACGGCTTCGTCTAAAATTGGCATACCTAGGGATTCCGTATCTTTACCTGAATGAATTGTTTCGGTAGCATCGGTGTCACTAGAGTCGGATCTAACCAACCAACCTGATTCTTTCCTAAGGAAATCTGCGTTGACTGAATCTGTATCGGTTATGGAAATAGGGCTAGCTGTCATAGTTCTGTCAGAGTTGGATATTGTAATAGTTTTAGAATCATCGGTAGTTCGTCGTCTAGCTATTTTAGTTATTTTATTTGTTACGTCCTTCAAATGTCTTTGTAATTCATTCTCACTTTCATCTAAAGCGAAGGGCATGCTTACGGTGTTAGAAAACTGTTTGGAATTTAAAATTTCATAACCTTCCTTTAAATTGACTAGTAATTTAACACGATGCTCGCTACAGGGTTCCAAATTAACTATGTAGTCTGTATCATACTGAATAGGGATAATTGTTTTATTAGTTTTTAATATCCTGTTTCCGAGATCTAAGTTTGCTTTAAGTTTTGTCATAAGATCCCATCCTATTACACCATCATATTTCTTGTCAACATCGTATATAAAGAATTTGTGATAACCTTCATTATTGAAAATCGAAAATAGCGGTATGTTAGCAACTTCACTATGGGCACTAGTAGCATGTGTGCTAGATACTGTAAAGGGTTCATAGTATTTTAAATCCGAGTAATAAATATTTGCTTTAGTTGGACTTATAAAGGACTTTGTACTACCGGAATCTAACATGAATTTTCCATCAATATCGGGTACATAAATGTATGGCAATTTCAGAGTTGCGTCGTAATTTAATTCAATTACCTCGGGTTTTTGGGGAGACACTCTTAAACGAAAATTTTCATTGTCGAGGGTACCACTGTTGTTCTCCTGGTGTTCTCCCGTTTTCTGGTAAGATGCGTCGGCATAAGACTGAGGTTCGTCATACGTCTGATGCTCGTCATAAGTGTAATAACCGATATCCTCATGACCGTATATATTTTGATTGTTGTACTCACCTTCATTCATAGTGTACATCTCATTCACGTTTGCCTTTGGCGGATGCGCCGGAGCCGTCCGCATTGATACGTCATTAGGATACTGTACGGGATGTCGATAGCCTTGAGGCTGTGTAGTTTTATAACCAAATTGTCCTACCTGAGGTCGGAATCCAAACTGGGGTGGTCTGTATCCAAACTGTACTGGTTGTGGCTTAAAGCCTGTCTGCGTGGGTTGCAGTTGGGGTCTGTAGCCAAACTGACCTATTTGAGGCTTAAATCCAAAATGACTTACCTGTTGTTGTCGAGGTCCAAACAAAGGGCGCTGACCAAACTGTTGGGCTAAAGCATTAGGGCTATAGGGAGGTTTGTACCCAAACTGTGTAGGCATAGATGTGCGGTATGAAGCATTCAAGAAACTAGGCTGTGTGTTAACCTGATTTTGAATTCCGAATTTAAATTGACCTTGAGGTGCCGATAACTGTGGTTTAAAGTTAACTTGAACGGGTTTATTTTGTAACATTTTTGTACGCATATTGTATTGTTCTTGGAAATTAACTTCCTCCAAAACATGTTTTAAAGCTTCCTCTAAGGAATTAGGTTCTTTAATTCTAACTATTCGCACCATGTGTTCGGATAAGTTGTATAAGAATACATTAAGTGATGTATTGTTATAAATGACGCGTTTAGCGTCGCGTAACGTGCTTGAACTATTTTGATTGACTTTAGCCATAAGAATAGCGCGCACGTCCTGAATTCGCCCGCAAAATTCTAAATATGACTCATTAGGTCTGATCTTAAGGGTCTCTAATTCTAAGGCAACACATTCTTCACTTCGCGGATCTCCGAAATGCTGGACCAAAAGTGATTCTAATTCCTCATATGTATCAAAATCACCGCGTTCACTTATTAGTGCTGCCGCTTTACCAGTTAATTTACTTGTAATACATTGCATCAGAAACTCATTACGCGGGGTTGTTCCCTGATACCGCTTGATAACATATGTACATTTTCGTAAAAATAAACTTAAGGTATTTGTTTCACCATTATATTGCGGAATTAAATTTAACACTTCTTTCGGTATATTCGTATCTATAGTCATGTTAGATGATGTAGATGATTGTCCTTGCGAAAGAGACATTTTAACTTAAATTATAATACACTAAATAGCCTTTAATAACGTTTAATTATATATCACTATTTAATTTAGATATACATTAAAATAATATCATAAACTATATTTTAAATGCAATTTTAGCAACACTTTAAACTTTAACTTAACTAACTCTATCTCGCTTTTGAATACAGAGTACGTCGCGATTTTAGCAACACTTAAAATTATCACTTAAAATTAATACACCGATTTTAGGTAATGGGCAAGGAAAGAAAGGAAGTAGAAGGATTTTACTTCAAATGTACTCACAGTCCAACCGCTGCCGTATTCATCACGTCCCCACTTATTCTTATTTATATTGGTTCGAGGATTGCCGCGGAGAGCGCGTTATTTTTACACACTTTCACAGGGTTCCGATCGCGTTATACTTTTCGGATTTTACGAAAGTTCTGTACTTCACGACAGGAACAGCCAGCAATCCTACCGGCTGCGCCAGATAAGTTTCGGGAGCGCGAGGGAGTCTTTTAAAAAACACGAATTATATTTAAAGACGAGTTTATTACTCAAAGTATGAATTAAGACTAAATTATAACTAGCTTAAAAGTACTTGAGGCGTTCAACACCAGCCTCCGTTATCTGTGCTGACTATGTGTTTAGACTACGTTGGTGGCGTGATGCGCCTTCCGGTGCAATTCAGCAAGACTAGTCTTAATACTAGTGATGGGAATGCAACGATACTAGTGATGGGAATATAACGAGGTTGTCAATATTGTGACAAGCTTTTGTAAATTATTAGAAGTTATTTTAAAGAGTTATTTTTCAGTTACGATTAATTATTGGATTTGGGATGGTTAATTATGACAGTCGACCATTGAAGAAAATATATGGAGATCGTCGTTTTTATAGATGTCGGTTGGGACCCAAGACAAATGCAACGTATATTTTATTTAGTAGAAACAAAGTGGTTGGCATAGTGGAACACACTCTGAGAGAGAGACTCCCATCTCTCGACACTCGAAACCTAAAGTAAAAATATAAAAAAAGGAAAAACAAGTAAAAGAGAATAACAAAAAAGTTCATATTATTAGGTATAATATACCAACCTATATGAATGCTAGTATTTATTTTGCGACTTCTTTTGTTTTATTGACAATGGCAGTTCATTTCACAAGCTGCATGGCCAGTGAAATAATTATTTAGGAATGACGTACTACTTGGGAGTTTCTAGCGTCAAATTCTCTACCGATCTCAGAAGTCTGTTTATTTAACTTGACAGTAAAGAAATTAAATCAAACAGTCATGCATATTGTAGGTTCAATACAATATTTATAATACTCGAATGTTTCAATTTACTCTTCCGGAGTGATTGAAAACTATAAAGTGATATTAAATCGGGGGTACATTAAGTGAATTTGCACATTAATCTTTCACGTCGATGTTACGTACTAGGTTTGTATCGTGGATGTTGGAAATATGGGACTTGGTACTTTGGACTTTAGTGATAATGGACGAGAAATCGTATATGAATCCATGCTTGTATGTCTGAAGGGAGCGGCAGAAGCTATTTTAGTCCTACATTAAAGGGGAGAAGTTGTTGCAGATATTAGCAAAGTCTGTGTTACCATTGATAATTTACATACATGCATCTCTGAAAAGCAGTGATGGCCTCGAGGTTTAGGCGCGCAGTCGAGAATCTCGGCGGTCGCGGGTTCAAACCCCAGGCACACACCTCTGACTTTTCTTAGTTATGTGTGTATTCACAATGAATTATCACTTGCTTTAACGGTGAAGGAAAACATCGTGATGAAACCTGCACACCTAAAAAAAAAGTTCTTAGGAATTTCTTAGGTGTGTAGTCCGCCAACCCGCACTAGGCCAGCGTAGTGGACTAAGGCCTTAACCCTCTCAGTTGTAGGGGAGGCCCGTGCCCAGCAGTGGGACGTATATGGGCTGATGATGATTATCTCTGAAAATGTAAGTAGTGATGAGTTTCTGCACCCACTTTTAAATAATTGTGTTTCTTGTCGCATGATATAGGAGGTGAGCCTGATATAGTTTTTCAGGCACATTTATAGACACAGAATCAGTACCATAAAATTTTACTCGATCCAAGAATCAAACCCTAAAATTCTAACTCTAGATCTTATGAGATATTCTTGTACCGCGAGACCACCAGGCAGTCATTGAGAATTTATTTTTTGCAAAACCCAATAACACTTTGCCCGAGACAGAAATAGAATTCAATACCTCTTCTCGACACAAACTTATACCGCAGGGCCAACGAGAAAGTCCTTAGACAGGAAATCAGAGAGGGCAAATCGAATGAAGCCTATCATAAATCAAGTAATTTGATAAAGCGATACGAAGTTTATTCTGGTTGTAGGATCCCTTTCAAGTGAAGAAGAATTTTTTTTTCATACTAGCCCGGTATGTCGACCGCGATGGCACCAGGAATATGTTTTAGAAGTCTCGGGTTCGATTTCTGCTTTGTGCATAACGTTATTGCTGTTAATCACAAAATTATACCAGTATAACCTTAAATTAACCTAAACGTGCTGTTCTCAGACTCTTACACAATCAGCAGCTCAATATAACAGCTCAACAGGTTTTAAATCTTTTGTGCGGATTCGTTGTTCAAGCGGATAGGTGTATCCTACCATTAACAAATCGGAAATGCAACAGGATTCTTTCGCATTTCTGTACTGTCTGGCAATGGTTGACATAATTCCGATCGAGCTATCAGAAGGCACAGAAATAATAACAAATGAAATCACTAGTAAAAACGACAAAAATGTATGGAATAGACATACATACATACATAAACTCACGCCTATGTTCCCCGAAGGGGTAGGCAGAGGTGCATTTCTTCACCCACATTTCGCCAGGTATGTATCAGTCCCACGTAATATGGGGCGAGCCTATTGCCGTTTTTCGGGCACATTTCCAGACTCCGTGCTGTTACTGAGAATTTCCTAATGGAAAAACCCACTAACACTTTGCCCGACCCGGGAATCGAACCCAGGACCTCTAGATCGCACGGCACATACTTGTACCGCGAGACCACGAAGGAGTCGAATAGACACATAGATAATTTGATTTTATTACTCTTACTAATGGGTAAATAAAATCCATAAATTACATACAAAAATACAACCATCAAATAGAATAATGATCTCCAATTTTCAGTCGTATACGTTCAGTAAAAGCGGAGAGGCGTTTATTATTTTTGTACTAAATCCGGAGTAAGCTCGAACTCTTAAATTTCCAGTTACCCCTTTCCATAAATATTAAATGCGGCGGCTTGACGATAAACACTGTTGAGCCCCGCCGCATCTTTGTCTAGATATTGTTCCGCTTTACAGTAACATAATGAAAATTTAGACTCACGAGATCTAGGAAGACCGTTTCGTTTATTTTGTAGGTCAACGTTATGCTCCGTGAATTGTGCGGTATATTTCTTCTTTATTTTACCACAAAATATACAGTTAAATATATTTTTATTGTCTATTTTTTATATTAAAATACTTTCAACTAAATTCATCTGAATTAGTTTTGAGATTTTTAATGCTTTGTCTGATTTATTGTAAACTGCCTCGTGGTCTCGCGGTACAAGTATGTGCCGTGGGATCTAGAGGTCCTGGGTTCGATTCGCGGGTCGGGCAAAGTGTTATTGGGTTTTTCCATTAGGAAATTCTCAGTAACAGCTCGGAGTCTGGAAATGTGCCCGAAAAACGGCAATAGGCTCGCCCCCTATTACGTGGGACTGATACATACCTGGCGAAATGTGGGTGCTGAAATGCATCTCTGCCTACCCCTTCGGGGAATACAGGCGTGAGTTTATAGGTATATGTATGTATGTGATTTATTGTCTGCTCTGGTAATTTTTAAAGGAACTTAAGTTTTTGGCATGTTACAAATAGTAACTTGACTACTTTTAAAAATCATTGCCTACGATGACGAGAGAAACAATTAGTAAATTAAGAATGAAACAAAGAAATTTAGTTTTACTTGTATTTGTTTGTTTTATAACATATTTACGGTGCTATTAAAGGAACTCGAAGATTCTTACACTCACTGTTTAACTAAACCTCTTGGCGGTAGGTACTAGCTATCAACATCTAGACGTTAAATCCAAAATATGTTGCTGGAGTAAAAACAAATGTTTTTATAAAAGGAATATAAGTATATTCATATACAAACACATATAAGAGGGATCATGTCCGACGCATGTCCTGGTTCCTAGAAGATAAAAATAGTGCAAATTTTCAAGGCATGAAGTGATCTCCAAGGTCATCATCATGATCATCATCATTACCAGCCTCTTTCACGTCCACTGCTGGAGATTGGCCTCTCTTATGGCACGCCACTGGGCTCGATCTTCGGCCGCTCTCACCCAACCGTGGCCAGCCACCCTGCGAATATCGAAGATCATGCACTCCAACATTTATACATAAGGCTAATAATACATAAGGCTCGTTTCCAAACCTACAGCCTATTATCCATGGCCACCCAGTCATGACAGGGTTTGTGTAATTAGTCAAAATTTTCCGCTACTGCCGTGATTGTCAAGGCAATTGCGCTGAAACTCAATTTGCTTCGATTATACATTTTGCCTCGTGGTCTCGCGGTACAAGTATGTGCCGTGCGATCTAGAGGTCCTGCGTTCGATTCCCGGGTCGGGCAAAGTGTTATTGGGTTTTTCCATTAGGAAATTCTCGGTAACAGCACGGAGTCTGGAAATGTGCCCGAAAAACGGCAATAGGTTCGCCCCCTATTACGTGGGACTGATACATACTTGGCGAAATGTGGGTGCAGAAATGCACCTCTGCCTACCTCTTCGGGGAATACAGGCGTGAGTTTATGTATGTATACATTTTTATTAAGATAAACTTGGAGTGTGTCATATTCCGACTGCAATACCACCTTCATTCAATGATGTTCGCACATCCAAACTTTCAAGTTAGGCAGCCCTCAAGGAAAGTTGGCACAGCCCACGT
The DNA here is from genome assembly GCA_907164795.1 of Hemaris fuciformis. NCBI lineage: Eukaryota > Metazoa > Arthropoda > Insecta > Lepidoptera > Sphingidae > Hemaris > Hemaris fuciformis. The sequence goes on along the minus strand of OU015450.1, from coordinate 11,046,643 downwards.
TCCGTTCATAAGTCACCCGTTCGGTAGATTTGAAGTTGGCACTTGTGACGTTATACAACCAATGTATCCACGCGGTGCAGTTCAGCTCGTCTGGGATGAGTGCGAAGTTTGTTCAGTAAATATTGATGGCCTAAAATAAACAGGTGCTCAGTTTTGCAAACATCTGCTTAATGTTTTAAGTTTCGTGCTCGCGAAAACTCATAATCAGTGTTTAAGTCTGCACTTGTTTTGTTAGTGCGAGACGGTTCCACGACGGGGAAGATTGATGAGAGATTGCACCCCGGTTTCTGGAAGACTTATTAATGTAAGCATGTGTATGAAATTATTGTTCCGTAGCAACTATTAAAATATATTATTATATGATTGTGTGGTATGACGACAGATGGGAGTCTCCAGTTACTTTATCCCCAACTAGGGCAGAACTATACTTATCACCAGGTACAGTGTTTAACGTGTCAGGGCAGTTTCTCACGTTCCGAGGTCAGCCTGTGTACATATAGGCAAAATTTTCTACGCATGAGGGGTAATCGTAGTCATTTTTTGAGAGTATAATTATCATTTAGTTAGATCGCAAATTACTTCCTGCAGGTACGGTGGAATCACTACGCCGGAGTAGGATAAATAAATATAAAATCAGAAACTGTATCAGAAATCTCACGAATAATCAGGATTAATCGCAAGGTCGATCAGGATCGATCGTCGATCAAGACCTGTCTTGTAAATCATCATCATCAGCCCATATACGTCCCACTGCTGGGCACGGGCCTCCTCTACAACTGAGAGGGTTTAGGCCTTAGTCCACCACGCTGGCCTAGTGCGGGTTGGCGGACTACACACATAAGAAATTCCTTAGAAATTTTAGGTGTGCAGGTTTCATCACGATGTTTTCCTTCACCGTTAAAGCACGTGATAATTCATTGTGAATACACACATAACTTCGAAAAGTCAGAGGTGTGTGCCTGGGGTTTGAACCCGCGGCTGTCGAGATTCTCGACCGTGTGCCTAAACCTCGAGGCCATCACGGCTTTGTACGGTCTTGTAAATACTAGAGCGAAAAATTGGATGTGTTTTAATTTAAAGCTAACTTTATATATGTAGCTAGCATAGGAGCCCTAATGGAAACTGCATTTATAATCCAATAAACAACATAACAGTAAACGACAAATGGGCGGAGGACTTAGAACAGGTCGTAGGACGTACTGGACGCAAGCCGTTTCTAACAGGATGCTCTGAAAGTCTTTGGGGGCCCTATATTGAACACTAGATGTCTTGTGACGGATGATGATGAATACTCATCATTGATGATGATGAAACAACATGAAGCGCCTGTAATATTGGTTAAACCGTGCTGTCGCTCAGAGCCAATTTACGTCGATTAAAATTCCCCGCGCGCCCTCTGCATATTGTTTCAGCACAGATACACGGACAGTATTGTGCTGTGTACTTAAACGGGCGTGTTTGCCGTTTTCACGCACTGGATGCTGCAAGTGATGAGGGATGGCGGTTTATTTAATTCAAAGTTAAAGTCAAAAAACTCTTTATTTAAATAAAATTTGAAAATTTCTTTTGAATGGTCAATTTTAAACTAAACTATTGCCGCTTCGGAACGTGTTATCGCTGTAGAGAAGAAACGCCAAGAAACTCCCTCAGCAACACGAAATGTCATGTTTTTTTTAATTCTTTATAAAATAGTAATCTATATAAAATACAATTACACCCATTGTTAATGTAAGAATATTTTTGGACGTCCTTTGATTTTCTGACGCTAAGAATTGAGGCATCAATAATATAAGACCTAGCACATTCACGTAGTGGAATAAATATGCACTGATTCTGATCAAATACGAAACATGTATTTGATCACTAAAATAATATATAGATCAATAACTGACGACTGTAAGTTAAAAAAACATGTGATGGCCTCTAGGTTTAGGCGTGCGGTCAAAGAATCTTGGCGGCTCTTGCTTTTCTAAGCTATTTATGTATTTGAATCATTACGTACTTTAACGGTGAAGAAAAACATCATGAGGAAAGCTGCACACCTAAAAGTTCTTGGAAATTTCTTAGGTGTTTTATCCGCATTGGGCCAGCTTGGTGGTCTAAACGCTCTCAGCTCTAGAGGCCGGTTCTGATCAGTGGGTAATATAATAGCTGATGACTAATTCTATTAGTCAATCCGGCTGTCAAATGGGATGCTCGATCGGTGTTGTCGCATTCCATCACAGAAATCACTATGAGTATGAACCAATATCAAATACATATGATGCTTTAGTTTTTATCATTTCTAAAAACATCAATTACTTAATACAAAAAAATAAAAAATATTTTGGGTATAAAACTCAGGAAAATTTAATGAATCACCGGCGATCTCCTATCACTCGAACTCCCCCAAAAGAGAGGGACGGGGAACATAATTAAAGGATATTTTGTGTAGACAATAAGCGTGTATACGGAATTTTAATTCTAACAACCATTTAGATTTGTTGGGTACGTGTTTTGAATAACATGCGTTTTGGGAAGGTTTATTTTGTGATAAAACCTTTGTTTTGGGACATGTAGGATGGTTTATGCCTCTTTGGGCCTGTGGGAGAAATTAGCTGGTACTAATGAATGGCCTAGGGTTCGAACCGTAGATCGAGATTAGATTGATTGGGCATATACATACATAAACTCACGCCTGTCCGCCGTTAGGGTAGGCAGAGACTATAGAGCGCCAAATCCAAACATATACATATATATACATATCGCTTCCTCCACTGACATTATCTTCATGCATACACGTCGGTTTCGGGGACTCTTTATGCTACCTTATTTTAATTTGATTGGGTCTTGTTGGTTCATCATCAGCCCAACACGTCCCATTGCTGGGCACGAGCCTCCTCTACAACTGAGAGGGTATAGGCCTTAGCAGTGGCGGTACTTCCATAGAAGCCCAAAAGCGTTTCACGTAAATGTTTAATGTCTAGTTTATAATTGTTTATTATGTGGTCAGGATATACTCATTATGTCAAATTGCTTTTGTTGAATAAAGATTTAAATCTTAAAGATTATTATTCGGAATTTTGTAAGGCAACCTAGGCTTTTAGGCTGCTATGGAAGTACCGCCACTGGGCCTTAGTTCGCCACGCTGGCCTAGTGCGGGTTGGCGGACCACACACCTAAGAAATTCCTCAGAACTTTTAGGTGTGCAGGTTTCATCACGATGTTTTCCTTCACCGTTAAAGTACGTGATAATTCTTTGTGAATACACATTCTCGACCGCGTGCCTCAACCTTGAGGCCATCACGACTTATCTTGTTGGTTGTTTTGGGTAAATTATCAATAGCCGCGTAAAATAGAAATGTGCTCGATCAATTACCTTACCCTTAAAAATAAACTAACCCTTAAATTGTGGTACAGTGTATAGCTGTTATTAGCTAGAATTGCAGTGAGAATAATTTGAAATTCACAAAGGCGAAAATCGCTTAAGGCAAACGACACTTAGAACCATAAGGGATAACGCACACTCAACTTGAACGCAAACTATTAGGTTTTACGTGCGCTCAACTGTGAATGTGACGTCACCGCAGTAATAGCACCAATTAATATTATCTTTTAAAGTGTTATCATTTTAATAGCATTTTAGTGGCGAGCTGGGACGCTAATGTTCCGTTTATGACACAAGAATTTCCAAATTGCACCAAATATGACTTCTTGTTCGCATTGTTTGAATCGCTCGTACCCTCCGCTATCTAGGGTTGTAAAACCCTTAGGAAATACTAGTTTTAGAAACTAGGGTCTTTATTTCCGTATTTTAGGGGAATGTATAAATACGTTAAGCAGTGATGGCCTCGAGGCTTAGGCGTGCGGTCGAGAATTTCGGCGGTCGCAGGTTCAAACTCCAGGCACACACCTCTGACTTTCCGAAGTTATGTGTGTATTCACAATGAATTATCACTTGCTTTAACGGTGAAGGAAAACATCGTGATAAAACCTGCACACCTAAAAGTTCTTAGGAATTTCTTAGGTGTGTAGTCCGCCAACCCGCACTAGGCCAGCGTGGTGGACTAAGGCCTAAACCCTCTCAGTCGTTGAGGAGGCCCGTGCCCAGCAGTGGGACGTATTTGGGCTGATGATGATGATGATGATAAGTACGTTACGATTTGAATAGCCTTCTAAGCTATCATTGTGGAGTGTGCAACAATTTATGTCCAAGTCAATAATTGTATTTTTCATTTATTTCGTTGCGAGTTAAAGTTTCGTTAATCTCGTTTTACAAGTGTGCCGAGCGATCTAAAGGGCTATAGTTCGAATTCCAGGGCGAGAAAACTGTTATTGGAATTTCCATTTGGAAAATTTTCGTGCGTGATTTATCTAGTTAGGGAAAGTTTAGGTTCTCGTTTCTAAACTACGGTACATTCATTGAAAACATATGATTACAAATTTATTGAGGTGAAACGATGGCTAACTGTATAATTTACAGGGCCGACACATTATATAAGTACTAAGTTGCTAAAATTTCATAACAAAACTAACATTAAAACAGTTGGGTCGAAAATCTTGACCGTTGCAAAATTTTCGCACCCTTAACATCTTAGTTACATTATAACTCGCACGACCCTGCATTAAACCCCCTCCCCTGGCCACTTACCCCCCCTCAGTCCCCCACTTAACCGTCTGACTGGCACTGACCATCACCCAGTTTACTTATAAATTTACTGCAAATCGTATAAAGTTTAAAGTTAACTGACTTAATTAAAACTTTAGCTCTTATGGCTTCGGTGGTTGTTTACGACGGCCGTTGGTAACACTGCGTCCGGCAGTTAAGTGAACTTTGATTAAATATCAATTTATTATACAGCAGTCAAGTTTGGGACGTAGCGACGGTTAATATAGATTTTTGGTTCTATATTATCATGCATAGTTACAATTTTCTTTGCTTTAGAGAATGATTAAAAAATGCACCCAACAATCACATACACAGAACAGTTGAATAACATTAAAAAGGTAATGTCAGAATGCCGAGCGTGCCGAGCCTACGATTAGACTATCATATTTTTGACACGGCCGCTTCTTAGTAATTTGGCTAGCATGTAATATCTCCGCCCTGTGGATTGGGGGCGTAAGAATTCCGCCACGGTATCCCCTACCTGTCGTAAAAGGCGACTAACAGGGGCCACTGGGGAGGCTGGGCGTACTGCGGGGGCGGTACACAATGGTGACAGCAACCCCGAGATTTGGGACAGAGGGCGTGACCGCTTGACAATCGCGGACGTTCACTAGAGGTGAACGTCCATAAAAGCGTAAGTGGAGGGTAAATGAAATGAAATAATATTTATTGAATCTATAAAATGTCAAATACATCACTTAGATTCAGTCATTTCAAAATTACCACCCTGTTCGGAAGGCAGTTATCACTAGAGAAGAACGGGTAAGAAACTCTAGTGTTGCTCTTTTCCAATCAAGAGATAGTTTACAATATTGATACAAAGACTTAATTTCCCGAATTAGAGCAATTCATTAATACAATCTCAGAATGTTATATTGAATATGAGGATGAGGATATGAGGATAACATAGTCATCTTAAATGGAGAAACTGACATTTAACCAGGTTAAAAGTTCATAAATGCAAATAAGCAAATCAGGCAGACCAGTCCACACAAACAGCACCCGTTCACGAGTATGACGCATGTGCCAGCCATCAGTCTCCTCAACCATTTCATAGGGAAGTGACCGACCCGGCACACGACGCCGCCGTAAGCACAGACATTTCAGCGAGCATGACATACCTAATTGCTTACAAAGTACTAAAATAATAATTAAATATGTACAGCTATGTCCATGTTTTTGGACAATTTTAACTTTAATTCTATCTTGGTATCAAGTAGATTTAGTTTTATCATGACCAGGTGAGAAAATCCAGTCTCACATATGTATGTTGTAGCCGATATGTTTGCCACTCGTTCCTGCTAAGCGTGAAGTCGCCATTACATACCTATATCTTGTCACGAACCCCCTGCCGTCGAATGGCGAACCCCACTTTGAGAAACCCTGGTCTATAGCAACTGATGAAATAATAAAAGATTAAGACTCTAAACTGTAAAGAACTATTTATTTTAACTTAATTAACAATGACAGCGCACTATGAGATTATCGACCGTAACACCAAGAACCTTTATTAGTTAACGCGCAATTATGCGTACATGTATATTGCTATTCAATTATACTAGGCGCTGCGCATGTCTGCGTTTCTCTCAACAGCAACATTGTTGAAAATGGTTGGCCCTCAAATAAATTTCAAGGTACCATCTGTACAACAGCTGGTTGTTACACTGAGATAAGTAAAACAATATTAAAAAATACAATTATATTTATTAAAACGAAATTAATCATAACGACATCATTGACAAACGCAGATAAACAAGACACGTCCGCTATCGAGAACAGCGCGCTGCGCACTGACTGCAGCGCCGGCGCTTTTTTACCGCTCGTGTGAACAATAGTATGAAGTTGCATTGTTCTATTTTCAACGCCCAAAATCGAAAATGCAACACTGCGTGATAAAAAAGCGTCGCGTTATAAAAACGCCGTCGTGTGAACAGATACTTGGGAATGCATTTGTTGCATTTGAACGCTTTTTTAACGCACGTTAAAAAAACTCCCGTGCGAACGGGGCGTTATAAGCATCTCAAGCTATCCCAATTTGGAGAATCGGGCGGTGCGCTCGGCGGAGGCGGACCATTTAGGGCGCTTCTCGCCCTGAGATGCCGCGAAACCGCCCTAAATGCGCGAGATGTTCACCGAGAGGTTTTAGTCGGTATGCTGGCGTAGGATTTTGGTTAGGGACCCAACTCAGCTAAGCGGACAATTATTGTTCTGCGCGCCGAGTTGGAAGGCCAGAGACCCCGACATACCCCTTTCGGCCTCCCCCGAGGTACCGAACAGGGGAGCTTAAAGGGCATTCCTCTCGTGAAAAAAAAAAGGATGTAATATCAAGACTTATTAATGTGTCACATCCAATAGCAGCCCTTCATTTTTGTTTGAAAATTTTATCATTGGTCGTGTAATCGTATCAGAATGAATAGGTGACAGACAAGCGGCGACACTCGTCCTCATACAAAACACTGTCTATTTCCCTTCTTATCTTATTCAGCTGTTCTGTGATCACATACATAATATTCTTAGTCTTACAAATAACCTATTACGAAAAAAATATATGAATGACACAAATATTTGTTTATCTTATGATTTTTCATTTTCACCCTGTGTACATTTTGCCTTATCCAGAGATTTTTGGAATCCACATTGTATAATGTACATAGTTTTTAATCAACCACATTCGATCTTCTGTACATTGGATCCCTTTAGTTTCCGCATAATATTATGTTATTAAGACAAATAAAATTGATTTTATAATGAAGTCCATCGTGGTCTCGCGACACAAGTATGCGTCGTGCGATCTCGAATACCCGGATTCGATTGCCGGGTCGGACAAAGTTTATTGAGATTTCCTTTTAAAAAAATCCGGTAGCAACACGCAGTGCGGAAAAGGCCCAAAACGGCTATAAAATCTCCCCCTGTTACATGGTACTAAACAAAATTGGCGTATAGTGGGTGAAAAATAGATGTGGGTGTGTATTTATACAAATGTATTTATAATATAAATGTCGGAGGAAGCTACGAGTGGAATTGATTGTTGTTTGCATGAATAATGTACAAACCTTATTTGATCTCATTTCTTTTTGTTTCTAAAATTCTCTAGTTTTGTCTTCTAAATTTAAGAACCTTACAAATGTAATAAAAGAATATCGTATTTGATGTAATGGCCAATCAGAGCAGAGAACGTATGGAAATACGTTCTAGAGCGGGGTCGAGGCGACGCCATATTTTGACTGGCAGAGAGTTGTGTAGTACATTCTTTGGAGTGATGTTGAAGAATGAAGTCGTAATGTAAAGATAGTAAAAGTAGAATGGTGCCCTGAACCCGCTGCTCGGTGTTACTGTTTAATTCTTTTGTAATCATTTCAATAAAATTGTAAATAATTGTGAACATTGTGTTTTGTGCTCGCATAACACCCTCATGACGACCACTAAGCAAGCATCCACTAATGATGATGTCGCAGAGAACCATGTTTCTCCGACATATATATATATAAATCTAGTGCAGGCATTTGACCACGATCTCACCTGGTGTTAAGCGACGATGCGGTCGACGATGGAGCATGCCTGTCTAGTAGCAGCCTATTCACATTAGATTTGAATTTGCCCAGATTGTATCGTACGGAAAACACTTCAGCGGGCAGGGCGTTCCTCTCCTTTGCAGTGCGCATTTAAAAAGTAGACCCAAATGTATATCATCACCATCATCAGCCCATATACGTCCCACTGCTGGGCACGGACTTCCTCTACAACTGAGAGGGTTTAGGCCTTAGTCCACCACGCTGGCCAAGTGCGGGTTGGCGTAGTAATATAGGAAAGTAAAAGTGTTTTAAGAAAAAAATTAACATCAACAATATATCCTTTAGGCTTTAACGTACAACACAAGCGTACTCTGTAAACAAGTCACAGAGAGATATAGGTGTGCTTATTTCGAGATAGTTCGATAAAAAATGTAACAATAAGAGCCGTGTATTGCCACAGTCATGATAATAAATTAGGTATTTTATAAAATTATTTTATTTTATAAAATACCTAGTATAAAAATCGCTTTTGCTTCGTAACGCGTCTAAGATATGGACTTACGAGGGTTGGTATTATCTCGATACGCAATACTACATTTAGATTATGATACGTGTTAAAAATCATTAAATCATCATCACTAAGCCTAGTCCTATTATCTAAAACGGTTTTGATGATACAATGGCTATGATAATACAATAATCGAACTGGAGTCTGAATTGCGATCCCAAAAATGGTATTTGACGGTAGCTGCCGGTTATTTCCCTAGGGTCTATCAATTGCACGACTTTTACGTTACAGAACAAACTATAATGCTTTATATTTTTATATTGGAAAATAGAGCACATTATCTTGAATTAATTTAGTGTAGCTCATAAAAAAGGTAATATTAACATGAAGCGGATAATGTCAGTTTGGGCCGTAGCATTTGGCGCTCTATAGCCTTTACCTGCTGCAACGGGAGGCAGGCGTGAGTTTATGTATGTATGTATGTAGCTCATAAAACGTTTCAGTACTTAATTATCATCAGCCCATATACGTCCCACTGCTAGGCACGAGCCTCCTCTACAACTGAGCGGGTTTAGGCCTTAGTCCACCACAATGGCCTAGTGCGGGTTGGTGGCAGGACTTTACACAAAATGCCTTATTTCATACCCGCGTGCTTCGCATTTTAATACATTCTCTAAACAACCCGATCTTGCGTTAATTTTGAGGAGCTTATAAAACGTTTGTCGACTTTACACAAAGCTACTGAATGCAAACCATTTTACAACACATATTTATATTCAGAAACGCACGTAAGGGCGCCGCCCCAACGGCCATCTGTTCCTAACTACGTGACACTTTGGTGACACGCGCCTCGCCCTACATTGCAATTAGCCGGGTAATGTCGCGAAAAATGTGTCTGGTCTTTGTCAACTGCGAATGTACTTTGTCCTTGAGTGTTATAGTTACAAGTGACTTCGAACTGCCTCGTGGTCTCACGGTACAAGTATGTGCCGTGCGATCTAGAATCCTGGGTTCGATTCCCGGGTCGGGCAAAGTGTTATTGGGTTTTTCCATTAGGAAATTCTCAGTAACAGCACGGAGTCTGGAAATGTGCCCGAAAAAACGGCAATAGGCTCGCCCCCTATACGGGACTGATACATACCTGGCGAAATGTGGGTGCAGAAACGCACCTCTGCCTACCCCTTCGGGGAATACAGGCGTGAGTTTATGTATGTATGTATGTATGTGACTTCGAACAGTGTATAAAAGCTGTAGAGTTTACTGTGATAATTAATTACTATCCGTATATCTACGGAACGAACCAAAAGTGAACCTGTTGCTTAATATGTTAAAGTGTCACCTGATTGGTTCAATATGAAATTCGTAATGCTTACAAAAAAAATATGAAAGTGAAACGTTAAAATAACATTTACAATGAATTCGAATATTTTTCGCATAATTTATTTAAATACTACTTTTCGTATTTGGGAATAAGAAGATAAAGAAATGAAGACGAAATATGTACATTTAAGGAGGAGACATAGTGATGATAATTCCGAGATTTACGCTAAGTATTACCACGCGCTTTAACGTTTAAGTGAAACATCGTGTATATTTGACAGCCCCGTGGCGCAGTTGGCTAGACACCAGCTTGCGAAACGAGAGGCCGAGGGTTCGATACCCGCACCGAGACAAATGTTTGTGTGATCCACAAATATTTGTTTTGGGTCTGGGTGTTTGTGGGACCAAAAAGTCTTTCGTAGTTTCTGATACCCACGACACAAGACTTGTAACTTAGTGTGGGATCAAAACTATGTATGTGACTGTTGGGTATTTTTATTTATTATTTATAAGTTACTTTTCTTGTTTAATTAATCCTTGTACACTCACGACTACCTTCATCTCTCTTCTTACGTCTCCATTCTTGGTTGTCTGTAAGAGATCGCCTTGTGCGATAAGACCTCCTTTTGTACTAACTTAGAGAATATAATCCATAGTTTATTTTTATTATTATTATGTGTACAATAAAGTTTTAAATAAATAAATCGTGAGGAAAAATGCATAATTAATATTTATATGAGTAGTTTCTTAGGCTTTTATTCCGCCACCAGGTTGGTTTGTTTGAAAAAATCATAGCAATTTGTTATTAATAAATTTATCATTATGAAAAATCATCTGATCCGATTCTAACTTAAACGTACACATTTGGGATTCTAGTTTACATAAAATTATTGCTACGAATCGACTAAATACCCGCTCTTCCACATAACATATTAGCACCACATCTCGACGCTGTTACGTAGCTCTCATCAATTATTAAACTCCACTCGATATCTCTTAAATTTTGTTTTTTGTTTACTGCCTGTGCAAACGTGAGATACGTTCGAGGAAAAACGGTAAAAGTTACTTAGCTCAAGAGATAGTGTATGTTTGAAGTGGTTCTTGGAAGAAATATAAAAATTTACTCCATTCGGAGTGCGTAGTTCATTAATGTAACAAAATATTACAAATAATAAATACACCCAACAGTCACATACATAGTTCTGACCCCACATTAAGATACGAGTCTTGTGTCGTGGGTATCAGTAACTACGCGAGGCTTTTCGGTCTCACAAACACCCAGACCCGAAACAAATATTTGTGGATCACACAAACATTCGTCTCGGTGCGGGGATTGAACCTGCGGCCTCTCTTTTCGCAAGCTGGTATATATCAGACTTAATAAATTTATTTTAATTGAAAAAAACTTAATGAATTATGATTATATTGTTTAGATTTTCCTAGAAATATGATGAAAATTTCTATCCTAAACTTCCATCGACTAAACTTCGCTTGGTAATTTTAAAAACTCTGTCCCCCTCTAAGAAGAACGGTACTAGGCACTAATTCTCCATTTACAAGATTCTCCAAACTAATAAATGGTATAAGTGATGTCATTGACGTAAACTTTCACTCGCCTGCTGCATTGTATACCTAAACTAGTTCTTGCGCATCTCTCGGATATTGACTGTAATTTTAATGAATAAAACTGTATTATTTTAAATCACAATATGCTCCAAATTCTAAATTTTAAATATTATTATTATGATTATTATTTTTAATAGTGTTAATTGTTTGTTATAATTTTTTTTTATGTACGTACTCAATACAATTAAGAACTTTTTATAACTTTTTGTTAGATTGTTTAGTGCATGCGGTATTTGCCTTTAAGTAGTTGTTGCATTTATCTTATTATTATTTTTTGTAGCACGTAACAACATAATGTAACCATCTATTGTAAACAACTGTTGGCAAATCTAATAAATAAATAAAATAAATAAAAACCACTGACTAAATATTCTACAACTGAGTCCACCACGCTGGCCTTATGGACAACATACAACATTTACAAATCTGAAATAAATGCTAAATTAAGTAAGACAAATTTACGCAGACAGAATAAATTTAACCATATTACTTGGTTGTTGACTCTACTTAATTCATCAAGTCAAAAAAATGCCATTGAAAATCTCCAATTAGGAAGCTGTGATAACAAAATAAAAGACGAAGTAAAAAATGATAAAAAGCATAAAACATTCCTCATTATCGAGCCTGTCTAAAAGAGTGCTAATTAAAAATTATGAAAGCATAATAATTAACACCTCTTCAAAAGAACTGAGGGTAAAACACGAAGATAGTGTCCTCAACGTCAAAGAGAACCATCTGATAGATTAATTACACAGCAACCGGGCCAGCAGTGACGCAAGTTTTTTCTAAACAGTATGAGCAATGTAAGTTATATTTATCGTCGTGATGGCCTCGAGGGTTAGGCACGCGGTCGAGAATCTCGACGGTCGCGGGTTCAAACCCCAGGCACACACCTCTGACTTTTCGAAGTTATGTGTGTATTCACAATGAATCATCACGTACTTTAACGGTGAAGGAAAACATCGTGATGAAACCTGCACACCTAAAAATTCTTAGGAATTTCTTACGTGTGTAGTCCACCAACCCGCATTAGGCCAGCGTGGTGGACTAAGGCCTAAAACCCTCTCAGTTGTAGAGGAGGCCCGTGCTCAGCAGTGGGACGTATATGGGCTGATGATGATGATGATGATGAAGTTATATTTACTAAATGGATCTTAATGGCATATACTCGGGATATGCCATGCGATTTAATCGTCTTGGCTCCAATTTCCAGATCAGCTAAAGTGTCCTTGAATTGATAAGTACAATATGATCCAAATACGTTGTCGACAGGCTAGAAACAATAAGAAATCACCCTTCGCTAGGAGACACAACTATGTATGTATAACGGCCTGAAGTAAACCGTATACTGGGATACACAAGATGATCTCCGAGCTTGAAAAATTTGCGGTACCCACTCCTTTTGTATGGTGGTCGCTAACCTGGCGGATATTAATATCCTACTACCATCAAAATCGTAGCTACCACTCACTCAGTAAATTAATTTCCTGTGAGACAACGGCACCTCCCCGTTTGAGCCAGCCTATTCGTAGCGCAGTACAAGCTAACGCAAAGTGTGGCACTACCACTTACGGTTTTAGCCTTACCTTAATGTTTAAGCTTTACCTTAATGTTACAAAAGGCTTATAAATAAATAATAATAAATACAGAACTATCCAACAATTGCATAGTTCTGATCCCACACTAATATACAAGTCTTGTGTCGTATTAGAAACTACGAGAGACTTTTCGGCATCACAAACACCCAGACCCGAAACAATTTGCGGATTACACTAACATTTGTCACGGTGCGGGGATCGTTTCATATGCTGGTGTCTAGTCGTCTACGACACGGGGCTGTTGTTATTAAAGTGAAACTTTTATTACATCGTTGGTCTGTGTAGCGCATGTCGCGTGACGGTCGGCCGCCGAGGAGGTATAAAGTGAAAGGCGCTTGTCAGTGCAGCTAAGGCCAATGTGGCGGCGCCTATAGTTTGCAGCAGCTGACCGTGTAGTGTATAGACTATTACTCATTTGTGCCAGTGCTCCACGCTATATTATTTTTATTAGATATCATTCCAATTATCCAAGTATAAAATTAAGATTGATAAAGCGATTTTTATACCCTTAATGGAATATTATTCGATTTTTTTTAGTTAAATGTCTACGAGGGCAGTCCGATAAGTACTTAGCCTCACCGCCCGATGGCACCACTATCGTAAGATAAATTTACCATCATGTAGCACATCTTCGTAGACGGCTATTGTCAAAATTTCAGCCGAATTGGATTTGTAGTTTTGTTTTGACCGCGTGTGTAAGCGGACGTGTCCGCGGATTTTCGAAAAATGGAAAAAGAGCAATATCGGCCGGTGATTTGATTCTTGTTTTTGGAAGGGAAATCGCGCAGCGATATCAAAAAGCGCTTGGATGCTGTTTACGGTGACTCTTCTCCTTCAATGGCGACCGTCAAAAATTGGTTTAACGAGTTTCAACGTGGTCGCACGTCAGTTTTTGATGAGCCACGCCCAGGTGCCCCAAAAACGGCTACCACGGAGGATAACGTGAGAAAAGTCCCGATCTTGTATTGGCAGACCGCCGATTGAAGGTGCGCGAGATAGCTGAGACAGTAGGCATCTTAAAAGACCGCGTGGGTCATATCCTGCATGAAATATTGGGCATGAGAAAGCTGTCGGCTCGATGGCTGCCGCGTTTGCTCACTTCGGACGACAAGCGCATCAGTGACACAACTTCAGAGCAGTGTTTGACACTGTTTAGGTGCAATCCGAAGGGGTTTCTGCGTCGTTTCGTGACCGTCGACGAAACATGGATTCACTGGTACACACCAGAGACCAATAAACAGTCGAAACAGTGGACTTTACCCGGCGAATGTGCTCCGAAGAAGGCGAACACTGTCCCATCGGCCGAAAAGGTGATGGCCACCGTTTTCTAGGTTTCACAAGGTGTGATTTACATCGACTACCTGGAGAAGGGCAAAACGGTCACAGGGCTCTACTATGCCGAACTATTGGGCCGATTCAACGCTGAATTGTAGAAAAAACGGCTCCATTTGGCGAAGAAAAAAGTGCTCTTCCACCATGACAACGCACCGGCTCACACCTCCGCCGTCGCAACGGCCAAATTGGTCACATTAGGCTACGAACAGCTGCTCCATCTACCGTATTCTCCAGATTAGGCCCCGTGTGACTTCTTTTTGTTTCCAAACTTGAAAAAGTCCGTCGCCGGACAGAAATTTGAGTCGAATGAGGAGGTTATCGCCGCCACGGAGGCCTACTTTGTAGACCTCCAGAAAACGTTCTTTTCAGACAGCTTAAAGAAGTTGGAGCATCGCTGGGTCAAGTGAATCGAGTTGAAAGAAGACTGTGATGAGAAATAAATCGCCACTTTTCCAAAATTTTCGTTTTTCTTTTGTAGGCTAAGTACTTATCGGACTGCCCTCGTATAGTGTGAAAAATAGTTTCACTTTTACCGTGGTTTCATAAAACCACACAACATTTTACTAAAATAATACATTATAATAAAAATCGTTGGACTGTTTTCTAGTCTCTGTTTGACGTTTTTTTTTTTATTACTGATGTGTTATGCACTGTGGTAATAAGTCATGGCTGGATTTAAATTAGAGCTATCTAGCACCTCGGCCGCATCACAGCGATGCAAATGGAGACGTCGAATGCACGCCCCGTTGCTGGAGCAATTAATGACTCCATTGCATCTTTAAATTGCGTTCGCTTTTATTTCGCTCATTCGCCTGTTGAACAATTATTTGATGCGATGCTGTTAGGTGGGAGTTTTTTACAGTGCATTTTTCATTTCATCTCATGATTATTGTTTTGTATATTGTGTTTAAATTATTTTTCTGAAAGACCGTGAAGGCAGAGTAAAATCATCTAAAAAATAAAAATTAAACAAAATTTTATTTTTTACATACATAAACTAATGCCTATGTTCCCAAGGTGGTAAAGAAGTTTCAATCTACATTTTGTAAGGTCCTTTTATAAGAATATGAACCAGAAAACCTCATAATAACATTCTTGTCTTGCCTGACCTGGCACTTTTGATTCCAACACGCCACACTTATGCCACGAGGCCGACGAGGCCAACGAGGCCAGAAAATGTACTAATTCTCTAAAAAACGAAATTTCATTACACAATAGAAGGGAGTAATTTAAAGACTTTGTATAGGTACAATAATCTGAACCCAGGGTTATTCAGTAAAGTCTTTTAATTCAATAAATTTTGTTCTCAGATTCTGTTTTAACTGACTGCCTCGTGGTCTCGCGGCACAAGTATGTGCCGTGCGATCTAGAGGTCCTGGGTTCGATTCCTGGGTCGTTAAAAGTGTTATTGGGTTTTTCAATTAGGAAATTCTCAGTAGCAGCACGGAGTCTGGAATTGTGCCCGAAAAACGGCAATAGGCTCGCCCCCTATTACGTGGGACTGATACAAAAACCTGGCGAAATGTGGGTGCAGAAATGCACCTCTGCCTACCCTTTCGGGGAATACAGGCGTGAGTTTATGTATGTATGTATGTATTCTGTTTTAAAGCAAAAATGTATTATATTATAAAATTTGTCTACAGTTTCATGAAATATTTCATTAAATTCGTTCGATTGTACACAGACTTGTTATTGCAAAATGTCGATGCACCGCCTTGGGGCATTTTAATATTGAAACCACATTGTTGAATTTTATCGTATATTGATGAATTGCTTGCATTGTTCTCGTCCCTTCGTCTTTCTATGATAATAATTAAATTGAGCTGAAATCAAGAGGTACATACATAGCTGTATATTGAAGGTACATTTTGCACTTATGTTTCGCCACCTGTATTATCATTTGGGATAAGCCTATTGCTATTTTGCGGACACTTTGTAGACTCCGAGCTGCTACTGAGAATTACCTAATGTAAAAATTTAACAGACAGCTCCGTGGCGCAGTTGGCTAAATACCAGCTTGCGTAATGAGAGGCCGCGGGTTCGATCCCCGCACCGAGACAAATGTTTGTGTGATCCGCATATATTTGTTTCGGGTCTGGGTGTTTATGAGACCGAAAAGTTCTCTCGTAGTTACTGATACCCACGACACAAGACTTGTATCTTAATGTAGGGTCAGAACTATGTATGTGACTGTTGAGTGTATTTATTATTATTATTAAAACAACTCTCTGATCGACCCAAGATCTCAGGATCGTAAACATTCATGCTTGAAGCTTGTTTCATGCATTTTGCTGAAATTGGGTACAGATAGATAAGCGGAACTAAGGACTGTTATAATTTATAGACCTTTTTTTCGTAAATCAGCAAAATTATATTACAGCGAGACAACTGTCATTTATTCTATAAAACACTTATATAGAAGGTAGTGTTTATGGTATTAATTCTAGTTTTCTTGCGATACTAATCATCATCATCAGCACTTACACGTCCCACTGCTGGGCACGGGCCTCCTCTACAACTGAGAGGATTTAGGCCGTGATAATTCTTCGTAAATGCATAATCATCATCATTCATCATTATCAGCCTAAAGAAGTCCACTGCTGAACATAGGCCTCCCCCATACATAATACGTGATACTAATCAATAACTAGATACTTATTATTTCTCAATTTTCTGATAAGAATAAAGACACCACAAAGCAACACTACAATGAGATATCCAGCGTTATTCGAATGAAGAGAGATATTGCTTTGCAAAATCCCATTCATAAGTTCGTCGTCAGGAATTAGTTAGGTATAAGTTTTTGAGAGTAAATTCGAACTGTTCCAGCAGTTTGAGTAGTTTGACTACTGAAGTTTGGGTTTTGAAACTACACTGTTATGTCATACTAGTCTAGGTTTTTTAATATTGCAGTTAGAAGAATAAGTTTGCGTGATGGTCTAACTGCTTTGGACACTCTTTTTGCGACCTGACCAAATTCCAAAGTCTCTATTTTGATGTTACGTGTGTGTTTTTAATGGAGTATTATACATACATACATACATAAACTCACGCCTATATTCCCCGATGGGGTAGGCAGAGGTGCATTTCTACACCCACACTTCGCCAGGTATGTATCAGTCCCACGTAATAGGGGGCGAGCCTATTGCCGTTTTTCGGGGAAATTTCCAGACTCCGTGCTGCTATTGAGAATTTCCTAATGGAAAAACCCAATAACACTTTGCCCGACCCGGGAATCGAACTCAGGAACTCTAGATCGCACGGCACATACTTGTACCGCGAGACCACGAAGCAGTCGGTGGAGTATTATAGTTTCACCTGATCAAATTCATATCCACTTTTAATCCTTAGGTTGCCTAGAAGATATCGTCTTCAGAAATAAGGCTGTTTGTTGTCTGATTTGGATTATTATTTATGTTAACTCTTGTAAGCAGGTTGCATTAAGAGTTGTCTATTTATGTTATAATATTGTTAGGATCGAATTGTGAAGGTGGGAGTGGCTAGCACATCACGTGATCGACTTATCGTACGACTGGTGACGTCATCGCCAAACCAAAAGCAAAGAGGGGCTGTGCACGAGCAGTGACCGCTCACTTTTCTCCGGACTCGCGCAGAGCTCACTTACTAGCCAAAGCTCTTGTCAATTTATTTAGAAATAATTTGTTCTTTGTAATAATTTGACTTTAAATACATAAATAGGTGTTTTATATCTTTGTTTTTTTTTTAATTAAAATTTAATCTTTGCTACAATGGTATAATAATTCCTAATAACGTTTAGCAAACGAGTTTCAAAAAAATGAGGCACGTGTATTACGCTCTGGTGCCGAATTTATATGCTAATTAGAAACCAGCTTTTAGTTTTCATCCTGTGACGCATGTCAAAAGCCTATTCAGACTGCAGTATAATACTATAATGGAGACATTAGGTAAATTTATAATCCCAGTATAAAAATGAATTCGATTAATCCTAAGCCAATAACAAAATACCTAATCTAGGAGATAGTAGAGACTCGAATATTCAAAAATTTATGCTATTAATATCAACAAAACAACTAAAATTAATAAGAAACTTCAAAGTAATAAGCACATGTGAGATAATAAACACACCACATACTTGCAAACCCATCTGTTGTTGTTCGTAAACGCGTCTAGACGACATCTTGTAAACACCTGAATAATCCAGTAGAATAGTTGACGTGCCTTTGCAAATTTGACGAAGCGTTATACAGTTGTGGCTTTTATGGCGAACATCGCGGCAAGAGCTGCGGTTATACATGAAAAGGAAGCGGGAGCGGGTAATAAACTGTATTAGTCCATATGAGTCCCAATTCTTTGCCTTTTATTGAAATGGGTTAGGCCTTACTCCACTGATCGGTCAACTTCAAAAACTTGAGAAAATCTTTGGTGAAGATCCTTGAGTACACGTGTTTCATGAGGCTATTTTCCTTTGTTACAGGTCCAAGAAATTGTTCGTTGATTAAATATATAATACAGACTGAGTGTAATTTAATTTGTCACCTCACGTCGATTCACTTCATTGCCGTCCATTCCACTTCGTGCCACTTAGCTACACCTCAATTCACCTGTATAATCATGAATGGATAATTAATATTGTATACAACTATTCCCAAAACGAATTGCTGAGACGCGCCCTGTACGAGTATATGGTGCAAGCAGACGTATTTCTTAACCACCATAAGTATTCCCTTTCTCAGTTTTCAATCAGGGACTTTTTTTTTATTTATTTTTTCTGGCACGACAAAGTGACTCCACTGTACCTGATGGTAAGCACAGTGGAGTCCAAAAAAATAATACCGACCAGCGAGAAACGATATGGTCACCCGCTGGTCGACACAATCATGCCGGCCCGCAAAAGTCTTTATAGTCCCTGTATAAAATTCTGAGGAATTTTATTTCAATGTTTAGGAATATTATAATTTTCAGTACCTAAAAATTATTGTCAAATATCTTCAGTATACTTGACAGCGTTCGTGGCGCAGTTGGCTAAGCCCCAGCTTGCGAAACGAGAGGCCACGAGTTCGATCCCCGCACTAAGGCGAATGTTTGTGTGATCCACAAATATTTTTTTCGGGTCTAGGTGTTTGTGAGACCGAAAAGTCTTTCCTAGTTTCTGATACCCGCGACACAAGGCTTGTATCTTAGTGTGGGGTCAGAACTATGTATATGACTGTTGGCAGTGACGGTACTTCCATAGAAGCCCAAAACCGTTACATGTTAATTTTGTAATGTATAGTTTATAATTGTTTATTGTGGAATCAATATATTATCATTTATAATGTCAAATTGCTTCTGTTAAATAATGATTTAAAGCTTAAAGATTATTATTTGAAATTTTGTAAGGCAAGCTGGGCTTTTGGGCTTCTATGGAAGTACCGCCACTGACTGTTGGGTGTATTTATTTATTTATACTCTCTCTAGCCTTCTAGCCTGACGGATGAATTACCTTACGGTTGCCATCATCTATTTCGTTGTCCCTAAACATAAGTCTTTCGAATTCAAGTTAGTGCTTGCATGGAAATAGTTCCTTTAAACCGCTCAGCCCAGGTCTCCGCTGTAAGCGTGTTTGTGCCACCAAAGCTCAACGGTGAACATAGACAGTTAATTAAGGGTTGTCACAGATCTTCAAGTGAGGCACTTAAGACGGAATGAGCAAAAGGCGTGTCAGCTCCGTCGGGCGAACCCGACACGGCGCAATTAAAACGCGGGTAGTAAGGTATTAAGGTGGTCTCATCTCGGTTTTTGGTGGCTGGGTTTTTGTTGGCGTGTTATGAATGACTCAGATTTATTCTGACGTTGTTGAGTCAAATTTAGTGTTAATTAACTTGTAAAATGTGTTCTAGACATTTATTATCATCCTCTTGTACAATAATTAGACACTGTGGAATGCCATAAGCTACAATATACTTGACACATTTCAGTTGAATTCTGATATGGTTTTTAAGTTCAGTTATTTTTTTAATTTGTTTATAAACTTTTTAAGGTCACTCGATAGATATTTCTTAAAATTTTATGAAAACTTGCTAATTAATTACCTAAATTTATTGTCATTTTTCTAATAGGCACTATTCTCCTTTATGGTTGAGAAGAATGACATGATCTTTCATTATCAGGCCATATACATCCCACTGCTGGGCACGGGCGCCTTTACAACAGAGAGGGTTTAGACCTTAGTCCACTACGCTTGCTCATTGCGGGTTGGCGGACTACACACTTAAGAAATTCCTAAGATAATTTTTAGGTGTGCAGTTGTTGCTTTTTCCTTCACCGTTAAAGTACGTGATAATTCATTACGAATACATACCTAAGAAATACCTTACATATCTTAGAAAAGTTAGAGGTTTGCCTGGGGTTTGAACTCGCAACCGCCGAGATTCTTGACCGCATGCCTAAAGCTCGATGCCATCACTACTTGTCACTCTATCAGTATCGCCTTTGTCATTACCATCATTATTATCAATGATACTAAGGTCTAGCCGTCCGAACCTGAAAACACGCCCTCGTCCCTCCTGCCCCGCTCTCCCGGCTCCACATTAGTTATTCACTCGCGACACCGCGCCCGATCGCTTAGCATCCTCCTTGCTGACCCTCGTTACAGCATCGTTCCCTGTAATTACCGCTGTGTTACGTTAGTCGTTTTCCTGTATCTTATGTTAACTTTGGTTGGACTGCACACCGATGATTTGTGAAATTCGTGTATAAATACATCTCAAAATATATTTGCTGTCATAAAATATACAATACTATTTAAAAAATCTTTCTGGTTTTTCTATTCGGAAATTATTAATAGAAGTACAGAGCCTATAAATATGCTTGATCGATTGTAACTAGCTCGCCCACTATTACAGCCGATCTTAGAGAATTAATAGTCCTAAGGAGATTCAATTACTCTTCATATAAAACCATAAGCTGGGTACATAATACAATGAAACATTTTAAAACGGTAGAAAGAAATGTTTTCTGCTAGTGTGCTATTTTTGTTTATGGGCCAAAATTACGTGTGCCTATTCCCCAAGGGGGAGCAGAGATTTTTTCTACACCCACATTACACAAATTGTTTAAGTCTCGCTATATCTGCAGAGAACTCCTTACAAACAATCACATTTCCAAATTGTCAATTTCCTAAGCTAGAATTTAAACTCAAAATAGAATTCAAAACCTGCCCTCCTACATTCAGACTACTGGACTAGCGACACAATCACATCATTATTTATATTGGTAAAATAACATATTATTGACTGCCTCGTGGTCTCGCGGTACAAGTATGTGCCGTGCGATCTTGAGGTCCTGGGTTTGATTCCCGGGCCGGGCAAAGTGTTATTGGGTTTTTCCGTTAGGAAATTCTCAGTAACAGCACGGAGTCTGGGAATGTGCCCGAAAAACGGCAATAGGCTCGCCCCCTATTACGTGGGACTGATACATACCTGGCGAAATGTGGGTGAAGAAATGCACCTCTGCCTACCCCATCGGGGAATACAGGCGTGAGTTTATGTATGTATGTATGTAAATAACATTAACAAAACCATCGAACATAAAACCGTACAACCGCATTCGCACTCGATACACTTCGGTGTGACATCCGGCCGCGCTAATGTTCCCAACCATTGTTTTTAATGTCACTAGCAGTGTTTGGTTGGGGTTGGCTACGTTCATTGTAATTGGTGGGTACGTGGCGCTTTGTTTACTGGCTACTAACACTTTTGCCCATTACGTTCGCTACGGTGTAATAAAAGAAACATTTACCAAACTTTGCTATTAAGATTTTGAGTGCATGTGTTTTTGGTGTAGAATATTCTGTACAAGATATTATGCTTACATTTACGCCTATATCCATAAATGTATTTCTGTACCCACATTTCGTTAGTTGTCCTATGTCTCATGCCATTTTAGACGAATTAGACATCATCATTCACTCGTCATCAGCCCATATACGTCCCACTGCTGGGCACGGGCCTCCCCTACAACTGAGAGGGTTTAGGCCTTAGTCCACCACGCTGGCCTAGTGCGGCTTGGCGGACTACACACCTAAGAAATTCCTGAGAACATTTAGGTTTGCAGATTTTATCACGATGTTTTCCTTCACCGTTAAAGTACGTGATAATTCATTGTGAATACACACATAACTTCGAAAAGACAGAGTACCTGGGGTTTGAACCTGCAACCGTCGAGATTCTCGACCGCGTTCCTAAACCTCGAGGCCATCACGACTAGGCCCTAGGGGATCATACCTACGATATCTTGATTGCCCATCTCACACTCATGCTACGGGACCATCGTGTAGTATACAAGTAAATAAGAGAACGGTTTTACATAATATTTATGGCACTGACTAATGGGAAAGCAAAAATTTTCAATAATCAATTTAATTAGCATCGTGACTTTATAAGTAATACTCGTCATATCCTTAAATATTTTTTTGTATATAATCTCATATTTTCCATTCAAAGTACAAATGAGCAAAAAATTTAAGGGTTAGCACATCCAAATGATTTAAACAAACACCCCTCATCGTACAATCTGACACAAATGAACATTCTTTACGTTTCGTTAACAAGGGTGGAAGGGGTTGCAATTAATTCGAGGGTGAAATTAGGAGCGCTCGTCAGTCGAATTTGTTCTGACGCGTAATTTAAGAACAATTAAAACATTAATGCGGGTCGACTTTATTTTGTTGTGCCGTGTGTTATATACATTATAAATCCATGTCATGTCTTTACTATTTATTTTATAAAATTTTATGTTTACATTTGACTTCGTTTTATAGATTGGTAGAATCTACGATCCTAAGAAATTTGCATTTGAATAAGACTGCCTCGTGGTCTCGCGGTACAAGTATGTGCCGTACGACCTAGAGGTCTTGGGTTCGTTTCCCGGGTCGGGCAAAGAGTTATTTGTTTTTTTTCCATTAGGAAATTCTCAGTAACAGCACGGAGTCTGGAAATGTGCCCGAAAAACGGCTATAGGCTCGCCCCCTATTACGTGGGACTGATACATACCTGGCGAAATGTGGGTGTAGAAATGCACCTCTGCCTACCCCTTCGGGGAATACAGGCGTGAGCTTATGTATGTGTAGAAATTTGCTACAAAACTGTCTGCTCAATGTTAAATATTGTTAGTATATTGGGATTCCAATAATACCGTTTCCAATTACAACTTTACCTCAAACATCCGAATGAAACGGCTAAAAATGTTGTTAGGTTCAATAATATTATTGTCGCCGATCACCAATCGCCAAAAGCTGAAAGCGAAATCGTAAACTCCATTGACTAAACACAAAACAATCCCTTCTAAAATTAATTCAACGTCAATAAAGTTTCAGATTCGAATCGAGTCTTTATCTAAAAGTAAATTTGTAATAACTGTCGTTCGGTCTCTCGTCCAAAACTTTGATTGATTAAGTTTCCAATCGTTTTGTTCCCGGCTCCGTTTAATTTTTATCATTTCAAAAATCATCTTCATTCAATTGGAAATTTATAGATAGCTTCGATAAAGTACCATTGTTATTTTAGCTGATGCGTCCACAAATTTCATTTTGTTTCTAGCAAAAGATTGTCGAACCTTATTTATAAAATTTGATTAGGTCTGTGTTAATAAGTGTTTTGTCTTGCCGTTTATTAGTTAAGAGGGGCGTAATTTACGTTTTATTTTGTAAACAGCAGGATATGTTAACTAGGGATGTTATGGATATGATATTTCGGATCTGAATACGGATATGGATATAGGAATAAAATTATATCGGTTTCGGATACGGTTACGGATATGTAATTATTTCGGATTATCCGTTAGTTTCAGATAGTTTCGGTTACGGATATTAGGTTGAAGTAAAATATAACTGTTTTCGACACTCTTGTAAAGGTATCAGCTGTTTGGATGTTTTTGGTTTTTGTCGCTTATTTTGTTCCTGCAATAAAAGATCTTTGTACTCATCACTGTGTTTATATTTGAGATGAAGTTTCAATGAAGTAGTGCCTTCTTTCCGGGAAAATTTTATCACACTGTTTACATTTTGCAGAATCTACGTTAGCTTGATAAAAAATGTCCAAACTAAACTCTATAATATTGGTCGCACTTTGGCAATAAAAATAAATTTAGTAGGTACTTAACACAATACTTTCTTAAACTATCCGAAACTTCTGAAACGGATACGGATACGGTTACGGATATATTTTTATTTCGGATATCCGATAGTTTCGGTTACGGTTACGGAGCTCCATAACATCCCTGATGTTAACGACGGTTCTACTTTTTTTCTTTACGCACACGGAGATATAAGTCTAGAAACTATGACAGACTTTTTGCTCTAACCAACGTCTAGACCCTCTGACCATACCTCTGTAAATGCTTGTGAATTATATTAACACATAGATAGACAGAAATAAATATGATTTGATTGTTATTTATTTTCTTTTAGTATCTAGATCTTTAGAAAAAGGTTACAGTTCATACCAAAAAAAGTTTTACTAAGCTACCGTATTTCTACTTCGTAAGCTGAGGCGAACGTCCCGCCGCCTACCACTCATTGTCACTATCCCTAATACTCCTATTTAATACGTTATATTCGGGTAATACCGCCCATACATCAGCTAGACGAGATAAAGAAAAAGCTTAGTGGTGTCAATGGCGGTCATTCGTTACTGCGTCATAGAATAATGAGAGAATAATGTAGAAACGCCATTAACATTAACGTGTTTCTCAAAATTCTAGATAGATGTTTGGTATCGTGGCTTTAATGGTATATGACCGAGAGGTTCCGCGTCGCGTCTGGGTTAGGCAGTGTAGTTTATTTTTATACAACATTTTTAGTACATAGTGTCAAAATAAGCATCTTAGAAGGTCGACCTATCGAGTAAAAAAGATGAGAGAGAGAGATGTGGAAATAATGTATACTGAATTAAAGAAATATATAACCTAACTACTGCTAAAGAGAATTTTCTCATGGAGAAATAGAATAACATGAAATCAAATACTGGAACGCTCCATTACTTGTTCTAATTTATGTCATGGGACCAAGGATGTATAAATGTTATTCTTTGTCTTACTCTAGTGTATAGAAATGCACAAAAAATACTCCTCTGTTAATTCCCTTATCTATGTTCAGATCAATGAACCCTTGTCAACGGGGCTTGTATATATTTAATCAATTATTTGGTCCATTATTAATATTAACCTATATTATCATATATTTCAGTAATCCATACAAAGCGTGGAGCGAAATATTGTTGGAAAAATATGTTTAATATGATGCAGGGTTTTTAATTTTTACTTCAACAGATACTGTACTGTGTATTCGTTAGTTGCCAGTTAGCAGACACCTATCTGTGAAATGAGAGATCGCAAGTTCGATCCCCTAACCTTTTTAAAAAAAAATGACATTTCGTGTTGCTGAGGGAGTTTTTTGCCGTTTCTTCTCCACAGCGATAACACGTTTCGAAGCGGCAATAGTTTTAAAAAATAGTTTAATATTGACGATTCAAAAGAACTTGTAAAAGTCTATTTGAATAAAGATGATTTTGACTTTGACTTAGACTAACTGAGAATTGCTTTGTGATTATGATATTGGTTTCGGGACGTCCATCGTAGTTCTTGATGCCTTCAAGAATACTTGTATGTAAATCTAGTTTAATTGTATCTTAGTAAGTACAAGGTGTCGTCCAATATGAGCTTACTCGTTAGCCCGCGGCACAAATTTGGGGTGTGCAATCGAGAGTTCACGGGTTCTATTTCCGGATGAGGCAAAGAGTTATTGTTTTTTTTTTAATTCTCAGTAGCAGCTCGGAGTCAGGAAATATGTACGAAAAACGGCAATAGGTTCGCCCCCTGTTACGTGAGACTGTACTGATAATTACCTGATGGAAAAACCCTTTAACACATTGCCCGACCCGAGAATCGAACCTCTAGATTGCAAGACATATACTTGTACCACAAGACCCCGAGGCATTCGTGCTCCTCATATTTATTTATATAAGTAGGTTTTATAAATATACTATTGATGTTTATTGTTTATATATTTATAAGAGTAGGGTAAGGTTGCTTAAGACGTACCACGGCTTAACTCGTACCCCGGCAATATCTCGTCTGATACTTATAAGTAGCGTCAGCTAGTATTGTCAAAATGAACATTTCAGTCGAGTAAGCAAACGTTACCAAATACACCGTCGACTGCCTCCGAGAAGCAAAAATATTGAAAAAGTAAGTTTTTTATACAGTTTTCATTAAATTTTATGATACATTTGTAAGTTTTTTTATGGCAGGAATGTGATATCTATCTTTTTTCTTTATTTACATCAATTTGTATCACTTATTTGGCGATCGTTTAGGCATATTCAAACGGTCGAACTTTATGAGGTTATGTCTATATTTTAGTTTTAAACTCGCAAGTCCCCACCGCTTAAGACGTACCTGTACAAAATTCCTTACTCGTACCGGTACGACTTAGGTATTAAGAAAATTGTTTTACAATTTACGTTATTGTTTATCAGGTAATTCTGGTGGAACACCATTCGGTTGCTCAAAAAATGGATGGATCACATCAGAACTTTTTTTTAATGGATCCAACATTTCATCAAATGTACAAGATTAGAAAAAAGTGATCAACAACAAAATTTGCTTTTACTAGAAATTTATAAGTGAGCCAATCGGCTCGCGAGTATGGCATAATAATGCTATCTTTCCCTGCTCACATGACCGATCGCCTACAACCGTTGGACAGATCGTTCTTCAAATCATTGAAACGCGGTTATAATGATGCCCCATCTTCGTGGCTCCGCTCAAATCCTGGTAGTGTCATAAAACAAGCCAATGTTGCAGAGCTGCTTAGAAAAGCGTACCATAGGTCGGTTCGTATGTATATAGCGCTAAATGGTTTTAAAGCAACAGAGCTATGACCTATGTGCTGGCGTTGAAAGCAAAATAAAAAAATATATTTGTGATATCTGTGTATCTCAATAATGTTCTAATTAAACATTACCTACTTTTTTTGAAGAGATTTTATAATTTGACCTATTTTTATTTTCTGTTAAGTATAATTTAGTATTTTTAGCTTCGACTTTATACCCAATAACCATTTTTTTTATCTCGGACTAAATTATTTATTTATTTATTTATTTATAAACACTTTATTGTACACTGAGAAATAATGAACAAGACAATATACAAAAAGAATGAAGTACAATTGGCGGTCTTATCGCTCGAGGCGATCTTTTAGAGACAACCATAAGATGGACATAAACAAGTGATAGAAGGGAGGGTAGTTCATGTGTACAATATAATAATTAATAAGATAAATAAATCAATGTGTATATATTTAAATAAGTTACATAGCCCATACACAAATATATACAAAACATGTATACATACATAATACATACATACGTACATACATACATACAAATATACATAAATACATACATATATACATAAGAATAAGCAGTCGAAGCATTATTTTTTTTCAAATGACTGACAGGAGTAGTGATCTTTCACAAGTCTTTTAAATTGAGACAGTGTTTGTGCATGTCGTACTTGAACTGGGAGTGCAATTATTTGTAGTTTTTAGTTGTGCATGTGATCTTTGAATAATTAAGTATTTTTCTTTAAAAAAAAAAATATGTTTACTAACATTTGTTTTCTAAGTACGACTAAGGTATAGCCTGGTACGAATTAGGCGACTAGGTGCCTTAGTCGTACCGAAGGTATGTTTTTCAAAAACGATAAAATACCTATTTTAATTAAAAATATCCAAGTTTCTATGATTGTTACTTAAAAGCCAATTAAATAAAGATCCAGTAAATGTAGAAGATTTTGTTTTATTTCAATTGCAGTGAATATTACAGTGGAATTTCCTTAGGGGTTACGACTTAAGCAACCTTACCCTATATATTCTGTATCAACAATATTTATGCACCTACCATGTATCTCTGCACCACCTTAAGGTTGACTGGTAGATAATGCCTTAGGCATTAAGTCCGCCTTTATACGCTATTATGTATAAAAAGCATAAAGAAATAAATATTTATAAACAAAAAGTTAGTTTCACGCAAACGGGAAACCACCAATGAGTTAAGCGTGTAAACTATGAAAGGTAGCACTTTGTGGAAGTTTGCAGAGAACCTTGTTACCTATCAACTGTTAGTTAATGCGAAAAGTTGGGCTTAGCAAAAAATCCTAGAAATTCAATGTTGCTCAGGTCGGGTGCAGAGTTCTTAACGATTTTGTGTGCAATTTTCAACCACTTTTTCATACTGGCACGGCAGAGCGACTGCGCTGCATCCGATGGTTAGCGCAGAGTGATTTAGATAGAGTGCTGACTGGCTAGAAATAATTACAAATTATTCTTACCAGGCTGATCCCAGAACCCCTTTTTTTATTCGTTATAAGTTGAAATGTTGAAAAGTTGAAATATAAAGCAGTGATGGCCTCGAGGTTTAGGCGCGCGGTCGAGAATCTAGGTGGTCGCGGGTTCAAACCTCAGGCACACACCTCTGACTTTTCGGAGATATGTGTGTATTCACAATGTATTATCACTTGCTTTAACGGTGAAGGAAAACATCGTGATGAAACCTGCAAAAATTTCTTAGGAATTTCTTAGGTGTGTAGTCCGCCAACCCGCACTAGGCCAGCGTCATCACGCTAAAACTAACTAGCTAACTAACTAAGGCTAAGGAATAAGGCCTAAAACCCTCTCAGTTGTAGGGGAGGCCCGTGCCCAGCAGTGGGTCGTATATGGGCTGATGATGATAAGTTGAAATACTCGTCACAATGAGGCGCGTATATTTTCCACGTTTCTATACCAGTCGGTGTATATCTGGAAATGATCAGATGAGTATAATTATTGTTACTAGTGATTAGTATGTTTTCACGTTTGTCAGCGTTCTTGTCAGTCTTTCAGCGGACTGCTTTTTTTGTTCTTTTTCGATCGTCATCTATCCTTAAAAAATGAGGCAAAGGTATCCTGCACCGAGGCTACGTCAACTGTGTTTAAAGTCCTACGCTTACGCTTACGTTGACTGCCTCGTGGTCTCGCGGTACAAGTATGTGCCGTGCGATCTAGAGGTCCTGGGTTCGATTCCCGGGTCGGGCAAAGTGTTATTGGGTTTTTCCATTAGGAAATTCTCAGTAACAGCACGGAGTCTGGAAGTGTGCCCGAAAAGCGGCAATAGGCTCGCCCCCTATTACGTGGGACTGATACATACCTGGCGAAATGTGGGTGCAGAAATGCACCTCTGTCTACCCCTTCGGGGAATACTGGCGTGAGTTTATGTATGTGATGTATGTAAGTCCTACGCTTTTCGAGCCTATTTCCAGAATTTAAGCTATTAAAAATTCCGTAATTGTAAAACCCAATAGCTCAACTCATAACAACCACGAAATGAACGTTGTAAAAGCCAACCAAACCACACGAAAGACCACGTTTTGGATAACACGATTCCTTAATAGCGGGATGATAAGCGTTTCTGTTTCTCGAAGCAAGCAGAGGGCCACTTAGGCGTCCTCAATTATTCAGACCGTTCCACCTTGCTGAATCACTGATACGGGTCTTAAGTGCAGTGCTTTGAGCAAATGCCTCGCCTTGCATTCGGTTTTATGTCCGTTCTAGTTTCCTTCACTGCCTCAGTTCACGTGTGCTGCTAATTTGTGCTCTTTATTTTTAGTTTCTTTATTAGGTACCACTGTTTTCTGGTGCCATTTCCGTCTTAGTTTCTTCGTTTTCGCGTTACTATGTATTTAATGTCCAATGAAGCTTAAATAATATCTGTATGCTATAGCCGTTCGATTGATTTCTTATATAAATCTTTACATGCACATGTTTTCTTTTATGGCGGCTCCTCACTTGGCTTAGCGTATTCGTGAGTCCATGTTGTTGTGTTTGCCTCAAATAATCAAATATTTCAAATACCTTCAAATACGTCATCCACACATGGACTTGTACGGGCAAATCACTCAAATACGCCACAATATTTGCTTATTTACAAAACAAATTGAACGCACAGTGATGGACGTGTCAGTGGCAGCAGCTTATTACATTTACATGCATTCCGTGCATCGTTCAGTCGGCTTTTGTTTTTACGAGGTATTTCTGGGGTCCCAAATACAAGGATGCATTAGATATAATTCCAGAAATCGCAATACGGTTTCATTTGTCCAATCCATTACGAGGCGCGGATCGCCACGCGCGCGCTACTGAACGAACCAAGTGTGGACAGTCGACGCAAATATTTGCCTTATTTTATTCCTTTGATGTGTAATCAAAAACCGACAAGTTGACGGAAACGCATATTCGCTATTTGCGTTGTTTGCCATATTCGTGCAAATAAAGCAAATACAATCAAATAGACCGTCTACACATTGCTGTATTTGGACAAATAATGCAAATACACGAACACGATACGCCAAGTGAAGAGCCGCCATTATAATGAACAAAATTAAGTGGCAAAAAAGGATTAATAATTATAGTAGTAGTATAAGCTATAGTATGTTACGATACGAGCTGTTAGTATATTTTTAGAGACATTATAATTTTCTTAAGAAAATGAATTCTTATTAAATACTTACAGTCTTATTCATAAAAAGTTATCACACGACCACGTTTATAGGCTCGCTATAGCAAGATTAACAAAAAGTGTTATTCATAAACGTATTATAAGCTATAAATCGTTCTAGTACCTGGATGACCCAGTGGCGGTACTTCCATAGAAGCCCAAAAGCGTTAAACGTTAATTGTGTAATGTCTAGTTTATATTTGCTAATTATGGGGTCTTTATTTAACAAATTGCTTTAGTTAAATAAAGATTTCAAGCCCAAAAATTATTATTTGGAGTTTTAAAAGGAAAACTGGGCTTTTGGGCTTCTATGGAAGTACCGCCACTGGGATGACTTTAATTGTGTTTTTGGGAAATTATATTTAAGTACGAATTACTAATAAAATGATGAAATATGAATAAAGTTACTTAACAACGCCATCTGCTCTTGTGTCGTTAAAGCAATTAGTTGCTCACAAAAAATAGTATTATTATTCGCCAACAGATGTCAGGAAGAGTCTACTCAAACGCCTCCTTTTTGTTATTTTTCTTCCAAATGACATTTTCTAAAAATGATTCCTAGCTAGATCGATTTATCGCCCCCGAAACCCCCTATATACTAAATTTTATGAAAATCGTTGGAGCCGATTCCAAGATTCCAATTATATATATACAAGAATTGCTCATTTAAAGATATAAGATAAAGAAAAGATAAGCGCGATGGCCGACTCTCAACAGCTGATAGACTGCCCTATGAAAATGACATCTGAGAACTGACGTTTTTACATTTTATATTATGAGAAGAGTGAATGTTGAACAATTGAATTGAATATTTTATTTGTTAAATTATCTTGTATTAAACTGTATGTTGCGGACAAGAACCGCATGAACGTTGTTCATTACCTTTTTATCAATTGAATCTGTTAGTATTGTATATAAATGTTTAGCTTCAAAATAGTCAATTATTATTTGTTTGTTTATATAATTTCTTAGTGTAATGTAATTGGCCGTAGCCAAGCCCAAATGTCATGTGCTACCGACATACAGTGCGAGCACTGAGAGCGGGAAGGCTGAAAGAATTAATCAAATCGGACCAGTAGTTCCTGAGATTAGGGTGTTCAATCAAACAAACAAACAAACTCTTCAGCTTTATATATTAGTATAGATATAGATTAATTTAATTTATTTTTATAATACTCTAATTGTTGTTTTAAAACCTGTTCTTTTAATCTTAAATTTATAGATTTTTGTATTTCATTTGCCAATTTTTGTTTTTCGTGAGCCATCTGCACCTCATGTAACTCTCTTCTGCAGGCTATTTCCGTTTCAGCTATGTTTATGACAGCATTTTCTTTGCTGAAATAAGAAATGAATCAGTAAATGTATGTATAATGTGACATTAAATATTATTACTTACTAAATTGTATTTTTTGCAATTTTAAACAGACTATGATAAATGTGGCATGCTTATTTTATACATTATATACCTATTTGGTTGAAGACAGTGCATAACATATTCTGTAACATCAACATTTTACTTGTATTAACAAATAAATTCATCTACCAATTTTAATAAAAGAAACTTAATTAAAATATATCCATAATTTAAAATACACACCCTTTTATTTTTGGATCTATAGTTTGGAATCACACATTTTGGTGTAGTTTTATCCATTTTACACTGTTGATCTGATTGTGCAGATGTACTTGGCTCCAACATCTAAAATAAAGTAATATAAATTATTATATCATCTAGATTGCCTTATTTATTTTATATTTGCTAGTATGCTAGACTCTAGTACTAAAATCAACATAATATTTTAATTCAGTTTAAGTTCTTACAGGTGTTATTAAAAGGTGGAAAGTGGGTGCTCTTGCTTGAATATTAACATCTGTTATAAATACTGACATACATACCACTTCTGTTATTTTGAGTTGTGAATTATCATGGGGAAGGGGTGGTATTGGGTCTAGATCAATTCCTATAACCTGTGGGATGGCTTCTTCTTTTTCAATTATTATCTCTGGAATATTCTGGAACAAAGAAATTACATTATTTTTTCTCAGGCCGGGAAACATGGACCCTATATTCATTTTTATACACATACCTGATTATCTGAATCATACTTATTTGTGTCTACTGTGAACTCATGAGGGAGCCATACAGCAATGTCATCACCACCTGTTTGGAATGTCTGTTTCCGTTCAAGGAACTTTTGCTTTTTAGCAGTCATTTTTATAATGCCCCATTGAGCTTTTAGCTGCTGCAAAGTCCTAGGTATTTTAGCCATATTGTTAAAACTGAAATATAAAGTAAGTACTTACTGTGTTTTATAACTATTTACAAAAAATCAATCAAGGTAGGATATTTAATAAGTAGGTACCTGTTATGTAAGTCTTGCCAAGCCGCCACCTTATTCGCGTTGGTATTTGCATCCGTGTTTTTGTTTTCTATTATTGACACCCTTTCCTTTACTAATTCTTTCAAAATTATCTATAAATTGTGTTTTCGAGGGTCATCACCAATCGTCTCGAACGCAGGTTTGATGACTTCCAGCCTTCCGAACAAGCTAATTTCCGAAAAGGCTTTAGCACCATAGACCACATCCATACGCTTCGGCAAGTTATACAAAAAACCGAGGAATATAACTTGCCGCTTTGTTTAGACGTGGGCTGTGCTAGAGTCTCTCCAGCGGTGCCACATCGACTATCGGTACTGCAATACAAACCTTATCCTTCTGCAACCAGTTGTCACTTCTTTGCCTTTTAGTTTTAAACTAACTGCTTTCTGTACATATTCCATATCTAAATATATAGTACGAGTCGGAAATATAAGTACGCGCTTGTATTTGTAACTAACAATAATAATGACGTAATTACAGTCAGACGTCCCCTTGTCGTAGACACAAATAGACGTTTTTTTCCGGAATAATGTCTATGGTGACACTAAATCGTTGTGTAGACGCTTAACATCTATGGATATCTGTCAATTTGTGGGCTGACTTCTATGTACCTACTAGCAACATTTTGATTTATAAACGAACTATAGAGACATACAGACAGAGCCCCGTGGCGCAGTTGGCTAGTAACCAGCTTGCGAAACGAGAGGCCGCGGGTTCGATCCCCGCACCGAGACAAATGCTTGTGTGATCCACAAATATTTGTTTCGGGTCTGGGTGTTTGTGAGACCGAAAAGTCTCACGTAGTTTCTGATACCCACGACACAAGACTCGTATCTTAGTGTGGGGTCAGAACTATGTAGGTGACTGTTGGGTGTATTATTTATTATTTATTTATTTACATATTAGTTATAGAAGGTTTATGGAACGTTTGTGAATAAACAATTTTATAGAACGTTTTTAATGCTTATCGAACGTTTTAGCTAGAGTAGAGTTATAACGTTCGATAAGCTTTTTTTATGAATAAGACCGTTAATATTTATTCATTTTACTAAATAACATTGTAATTTTATTTGATATGCTATCATGTCTAAACGACGTAACTGAAAAATACAGACTAAGAACAAGATGAACCTTTTGTCTAGGGAAATGTACTAAGAGTATTTAAAAGTATTGCATGTATTTATTATAATCTAAATCCGAAAAGTCTGAAAGCAAAAGCCAATGAATTTAAGAGTTCAGTCATAATTTCCAACGTACATCAAAAGCGTTTGCTTTATCTAGCAGAAATTCCGAAGATCCACCGCCGACACAGATCAGCTGAACCGTTGAAGCAGCAAACCATACGCAAAAGTGATATCAGCATCCGCCTCTATTTACACTTGACCTAGTTCCATACTCAGTATGCAGCCTAAAATCCAGGCACTAATTTAGGCCCAAAACGTAAATAAACCCACAAAGCCCTACAAACAAAACGGCAGTGAAACTAAATTCGTTCCGCGGCTCGACTCGTGCCGCCAAATAGACGAGTTTTGTATTTCAAGTCAGTTTGGCAAGTATTTCGCGGAAGCCGACGGGATTGCAATAGGACGGTGGGAGGGATTCAAAACGTTTGGAATTTGAATATTTTACTTCGACAATATGTGTGTTTTTTTATTTTATCTTGTATGTCAGGCTGCAGTCAGCTAGGATTGAAATGCGGGCTTTTTTGACAGACAAATGGAGTTAAACGACTGTTTTTCTGGTGTTCCCTGTAGCAATTGGAATTGTTTAAGATTCATAAAAATCTTTACCTCTTTTAATCCCACTTTTTTTTTTACGAAAAAAAGTGAATCATTATGAAAAATTTGCAATGGAATGATTTAATAAATTAAAAAAAAGTTGTACTCCTGTTAACATTTTGTGTAATATTTTTTTAAGTATAAAGGAGATAACTCCCAAGATCTTCAACTTAATACGGCTCTGATGTCTAGCGTTTTGATTTCATAGAAATGAATATTTAATTATATTGGAATCGACTGCAGTGAGAATCAGATCTTTTTTATTTTGACCAAGTTTAAAATAGGTCATATTTTGAAGTTCGAATGACCTATAAATTGGTCGGACGTAAAAATAGTGTGACCTTGAACTTTTATAATGCACTTTATGATTTATATTTTGTTGAATTTCAGATATATGAAGATTGGAAAATATATTGTTTATAGAAAAAAGAAAGTTGCAGCCAGAGCCCTTAGCTGATAGAACATAATTATAACATAGGTAATAACTAATAAGTTAATAACCACATTCTGACAAACGTAGAGATAGATATCCTACTATTAGATGGACCAAAGATTTGACAAATGTTGTAGATGTTTTATGGGAGATTGGTAGATATGTTGATCTTGGCTGAGATATAAGAGTTAAGAGCCATTCATAAAAAAATATGCATTTATAGATTTCTTAAGGAATAAAAAAATATTTTTTATTTATTTATTTACATTTTATACATAAATAATGTAAAGGTGGACTGCCAAGGCATTCTCTTCCAGTCGAACCTTAGGTGGTGCGGAGATGAAAAGCATATATGTGTAAATTAATTTATGATATATACTTACTACACACGATATTAAAGCAAATACATACATACAACATAAAAATAAAAAATCTTAAGTACTTTCTCATTGCAAGATATATTTTTAATAGTAGTACAGGAGGCAGTCCCGGGCAGTGGAACGTATAAAGTCTGAGATAGATAGATAAGTATTTCTATTCACAACTACGCAGTACTAACAAACATACAAAACGAATATGAAACAAAAGTGCTCAACCTAAACTAGGAAACTAGGCATAATAAATAATTTGGGTTGGAAAAGTTCCCGTACATTTCACTACTGGCAGCTTAATGCGAACTGAACGAACTTTCTTTGTATGCAGGATTAAGTCGAAATGAGTTTTTTTCACGGGCACAGAACGCGAATAAAACCTTAAAATGAAGTTTGCGCGAAAGGATTTTGTTTTCGGCGGTATTTATTTGGGCCATGTTTCGCGATGTTGGTATTAATTCTTTTAATCCACCGGGTGAGGGTTCAGTTATGAGTTTACCGACTTTTCGACTCTTTTCGATTTCGATATTTTTCTTAGCGTGAGTGACTTGAGCGGAGGCGCGAACTGGATTTGAAACGCGACCTCTTAAAAAGCAGACCACCGGCTAAAATCCGCTAAAACTACGTCATTGGTACCTTGACGTAGGCACGCTGCTCGCGCACGTTTGCTGCCAAGATTGGCTACATCAGCCACACAGCAGCAGCAGCAGCAGCATCAGCCCATATACGTCCCACTGCTGGGCACGGGCCTCCTCTACAACTGAGAGGGTTTAGGCCTTAGTCCACCACGCTGGCCTAGTGCGGGTTGGCGGACTACACACCTAAGAAATTCCTAAGAACTTTTAGGTGTGCTGGTTTTATCACGATGTTTTCCTTCACCGTTAAAGCAAGTAATAATTCATTGTGAATACACACATAACTTCGAAAAGTCAGAGGTGTGTGCCTGGGGTTTGAACCCGCGACCGTCAAGATTCTCGACCGCGTGCCTAAACTTCGAGGCCATCACGACTTGAAAAGATCGCTTTGAAGACCGCTTTACTCTGCGTATTTTTGTGTTATTTATTGTGCCCATGTGTACAATAAGGTATTAATAAATAAATAATATTATGGTATGTATTACATCACATTAATCATACAAAAGCACCCAATTAAAGAACTGAGCGTAAAATTAGCGTGCCTAACGCGGCACGTAATGTCGTATGGAGGGTCAATTCGGCCGTTATTAGCCATTAACTACCCATGTCTGTCTTTGATTGAGCAGTTGGATGTGAGTCGATTTAGTTTGACGCAATGAACGATGTGGAAGTGGAAAATGTCGCATTGTTAAAATAATTGCTAGTTTTTTTTATAAGTTGTGAAATTTTAACTACAGTTACACAGCTTGCAAAGATCGATAACATATTTCCGACGGCTCCGTGGCTCAGTTGGCAAGGCACCAGCTGGTGAAACGAAGGTCCGCGGGTTCGATACCCAAATTTTTGTGTGATCCACAAATATTTGTTTTGGGTCTAGGTGTTTGTGAAATCTAAAAGTCTCTCTTAGTTTTTGATACCCACGACACAAGACTTGCTAGGTAAGAACTATGTATGTTTTGTGTATAAACACTATTTAATATTTTACTTAAATCATTAAAGTTAATAAAATTATTTAATTAAAATATACTTATATCCCCGAGCTTAATCTGATTTTAATTCAATCGGTAATTACCATATATGAAGAAACAGGACCAACAAGTGACATCTATCTCTCTATAATTCAAATGAATACCCAATTAATCAGTGGCGGTACTTCCATAAAAGCCAAAAGCCCAGCTTGCCTTACAAAATACCGTATAATAATTTTTAAGTTTTGAATCTTTATTTAACAAAAGCAATTTGACATTTAAATGAGAATAACCTAACCTTGATTGAAGCAGTAATGGCCTCGAGGTTTAGGCGCGCGGTCGAGAATCTCGGCGGTCGCGGGTTCAAACCCCAGGCACACACCTCTGACTTTTCGGAGTTATGTGGGTATTCACAATGAATTATCACTTGCTTTAACGGTGAAGGAAAACATCGTGATGAAACCTGCACACCTAAAAAAAAATCTTGGGTGTGTAGTCCGCCAACCCGCACTAGGCCAGCGTGGTGGACTAAGGCCTAAAACCCTCTCAGTTGTAGGGAAGGCCCGTGCCCAGCAGTGGGACGTAAATGGGCTGATGATGATGATGAACCTAACCTTATAATAAACAATTATAAGCTAGACATTACAAAATAACTTGTAACGCTTTTGGGCTTCTATGGAAGTACCGCCACTGCAATTAATAATAAAATGTGTTAGATATCGAAGAACATTAAAATAATAATATTATAGATGATTTTATAAATTGCACACACTGTTTAGCATACGTAGCTCATGCACATCCTGAATAAAAGCTAGTCATCCTTATTTATCTAGATCTAACGGAAGGAGCTTGAACAATAAAGGAGTGTTCAAATGTGACTGCCCCGGGACGAGTTTAGCTCGTTGGAACGCTGAAACAAAGCGGTACAGTTTATTTCAATGTGTTGTGTTACATTTGTCGTGAATGTAGAATGTTCTTTCCAAATCTTACTTCCAGAACAATAGCTTTAACAAAATACATTTTTGATGTTTTGAGTTATTAAAATAATGAATGATATGTTATTGTGCCTGCCTCGTGGTCTCGTGGCACAAGCATGTGTCGTGCGATCTAGAGGTTCCAGATTCGATTCCTGGGTCGGGAAAAGTGTTATTAGATTTTCCATTAGGAAATTCTCAATAGCTGCACGGAGTCTGGAAATGTGCCCGAAAAACGGCAATAGGCTCATCCCCTATTACGTGGGGCTGATACATACCTGTCGAAATATGAGTGCAGAAATTCAACCTCTACTTACCCCTTCAGGGAATACAGGCGTGAGGTTATGTATGTATGTATGCTGCTTCATCATCATCATCATCATCATCATCAGCAGCCTTTCTTACGTCCACTGCTGGACATAGGCCTCTCCTATGGCACGCCACTGGGTTCGATCTTGGGCCCTCCTCATCCAACCGCTGCCAGCCACCTTGCGAATATCGTCACCCCACCTAGCCAGAGGGCGCCCTACACTACGTTTGCCGAGTCGCGGTCTCCACTCCAGAACCCGTTTCCCCCAACGGTTGTCGGTTCTGCGACAAATGTGACCTGCCCACTGCCACTTCAGCTCGCTAATCCTTTTTATGTATGCTGCTTGTCGTTGTAATATCTAAAACCTAAAAATTTAATTTTTTCTCAATCCACCGTCTTATTTAACTTCATACTTTCAGTTCTTAGGGTCCTCCCACAGCAAAAATCTGCGTTCGTCGCACAATTTTCTTCTTCGATGTCCTCCCCATAGTTCCGATTTTGTACACTCTTCTTTCTCTGTTCAATCCATCCTCCTCTGGAACGCGCTCCCGCTCGAAATAAGGACGTCCACTACACGGTATGCGTTCAAAATGAGAGTCAGAGATCTATTTCTCAGTAAACTGGCAGAGTCATCTAGCTGAACTTAAGTCTATTTATGTATATGTTTATATGTATATTTATTATATATATTATTTTTATATATACTATATAGCTGTGTATTTATATTTTATATAAGTTTACATGTATGTATGCATGTATGCGAGTATTTAGATGTTTGGTCTAAACTATAAGCCTGTTGTAGCTATATATATTATTAATTCTTCTTATAGTTGCTTGTTATTTATGATATATTAAGTTAAGTATATTATAGTGTACAAAAAAGTATAATAAATAAATAAATAAATATAAGTTTCTTTTTACACCAACCATGCTTCATCTCTCCACCACCCTAAGGTAGACCGGTAGAGAATGTCGCAGGCATTAAGTCCGCC
Source organism: Hemaris fuciformis (assembly GCA_907164795.1). Lineage (NCBI taxonomy): Eukaryota > Metazoa > Arthropoda > Insecta > Lepidoptera > Sphingidae > Hemaris > Hemaris fuciformis. The sequence goes on along the minus strand of OU015450.1, from coordinate 11,006,701 downwards.
TATATACATTTGTGTATATGAAGCTTTATAAATAAATAACTAAATATTTCATCACTATAAGTTCAAACATTTCTTGGAGTCTTGGTAGTACCTTGGTATTCAGTAACATTCCGCCCACTCAAATGATACAACGACGAGCAACTGCGATGTGGCGTCCATAACGTGTGCACGTGACATAGCCGGTGTGCCATCTACCGTATTAGAGTAACGCATACTACGAGCAAACAGTTGCTCGACTGTTGAACAACTCTAATATTCTTTTATGCTCGCAGTTTAAGTGAACACAAGAGTGTAACATGTTATATTTTTATCCTGACTTATCGTATTTCTGTTATGCTCTTATTTGTGAGTATTTTGTGTAAAAAAAGTGTGTGTGTGTGTGTTTACTTATGTACACACGTTAGAAGTTATACAACACAACTGAAGTAAAACTTATAAATACGCCCAACAGTCACATACATAGTTTACACAATATATTACATTTCTGAAAAAATCTAATATAATGTGTGACGTCAGCAACTCTGACGGCTGATATTTAATTTATAATAAAATAGTGATACTGTCGGTGTGTCGTTAAAGAGTGTGTGACATCCTTTACGTCATCTTGTCAGTGCTATGTAGTACGCACAACAAATATGTTATGAATATTTACGTTTACTCAAGCGTAAATTATTTATCCTTGTCAATTGAATGGAGACTATCCGTCATTCCCGAAGGAAATTCAAGACAAGTATAGAATAAAATAAATCCTTCCATTATATGAGTACAAGCGATACTGCAGCATGTAGCTGAATGAAAGGTAGATTTCCTGGCACAATAAAGGCAATGTGTCTATTGGTTTTTATACTTTTTATTTGTTATGAGATATTTTTCACATTTTTAAATTAAAAAATATAAAAAAATAACTTTCAGCCGCAGATGGCGGTGTCTACTATTACTGTTTTGTAAAAGTCGTAGCGAAAAATCCTTTTTTTTTCTTTTTTTTTTCATAAAAAGCTAAATATTATGATACTGAATATATATGTATATAACGGCGCAAAACCATATACTAAGCTATGCTGCTAACTATGTCATCGCTCCATGTTTTCTGGTCTAGCAAACATCGATTTATTGGGAAATTTAAAGGAATTTTGATTAAAATATACTGTTCAAATCACTTTTAAAAATGAATCTTTCAATAATCATGATGTCACTGCTATTCTCAACAATACTGGGCTATCTGACTCGTAAGTTGTGAAGTTTACCTTAATCAACAAATCAACAAATGTGACGTCAGCCATGATGACGTCACACATTTTGAAAAACACTCCAAAGCCCCTCCATCCCCGACATATACAATATAAATAATATCCACATGACCTTCATTCTGAGAGAAACAAGTCAATAGATATGATGATAATAATTGACAAGCGCGAAGCTTAGATCAGTGACGACAATTTACCGTGGACACACTTTCCCTTCCCAGATATTGAACCCACACACATACACAGTCGAACTGATACTCGATATTAAACCCCTTTATTTATTATTTCTAAATAATAAAAAAATGGCCGCACTTAAACTTACTAGTAAATCCAGTGAGGTCCAAATCATCATCAGTCCATATACGTCCCACTGCTGGGCATGGATCTCTACATCTGAGAGTGTCTCTAAACCCTCAACTTTAGACCACCAAGCTGACCCAGTGCGGGTTGGCGGACTCCACACCTAAGAAATTCCACAGAACTTTTAGACGTGCATCTTTCCTCGCGGTATTTTTGTTCAGAGTTAAAGTATGTGATAATTCATTGTGAATACACACGTTGCTTCGAAAAGTCAGATTAGTGTTTTTTTTTTATACTGGCACGGCAAAGTGACTCCACTGTACCTGATGGTAAGCACAGTGGAGTCCAAGAAAATAATACCGACCAGCGAGAAACGATATGGTCATCCGCTGGTCGACACAATCATGCCGGCCTGCACAATAATATAGATAAGGATAGAACGAGATCCAAAAAGTGACAACTATCTAAATCTTGCTGCTCCGTGGTCTCGCGGCACAAATATGCGCCGTACAATAAATAGGTCCCGGGTTCAAATCACGGGTCGGGCATAGTGTTAGGTATTGAGTTTTTCCGTTCGGAAATTTCTCGGTAACAGCATGGTGTCAGGAATTGTCCCCGTAAAACGGCAATAGGCTCGCCCCCATCACCTGGGACATATATATATATATATAAATGGCGAAATGTGGGTGCAGTAATGTACCTTTATGTATGTATCTAAACCTTTTGCTATAATCCCTCACCAATCGTCACAACCGTCAAAACCGAACGCACAAATTCCCTTAAATAAAAATCAGTGGGAACATCGTTACAAAAGATACACATTGTAAATCTATTCACGCGTTACGAAGTTTGTAGCTGTTTTTTCCCCTCAACAATTCACTAACAGTGGACGTGACGGGGCGGGTCGGTGACACACCGCCGCGGAGAAATTAACTGTTTTTATAAAACGAAAATATATTTATAAGATAAATAATAAATACAACCAACAGTCACATACATAGTCTTGACCCAACACTAAGATACCAGTCTTGTGTCGTGGATATCAAAAATTACGAAAGACTTTTCGATCTCACAAACACTCAGACCCGAAACAAATATTTGTGGATCACACAAACATTTGTCTCGGTGAGGAGATCGAACCAGTAGCGCTGTTACAAGTAGCGTAGCCACAAGCTGATTTATGGCAAATGCGCCACGAAAGCTGTCAATTTGTTTATTGTCTCGAATGCAGTAATGATTTTTTATAGAGCTATGCATCACAGGATTGTTACGACTTTTTAAAATGATTTTTGTGTAACTTTTCTAAAGTAAAAATAATTTTTTTTTGAGGAACCCAGCACGAACAAAATTTTCCTCTACAAAGAATTTTTTAGGTATTTAATGTCACCCAATTTGCATAAGATAGCGTGGACTTGCATTTATTTCTCTTATCTGTAGAAACACTTCCTAATGGAAAATAACAGCTTGCACGATCCAACATCGATTTTATATTCATAATTGACCAAAGAAGTCAATGGTGAAGGGCTAACGACGAAATCTTATGATGGACTTTGGCCTTCAAAATTGAAATTGTTGTTACCTTAATCCCTAAAAGTACAGCTAGACTATCTAACCAACCGTGTGTACTGTCGTCTGTGATCGCCTCCAAACAAACGGCAACTTTGCAAGTAAGTTAGCATTCTGAGAGCGATCTCTCAAGTTAACACGAAGAGAATGCGGTTAATGTACCAACAAACACCAGAACTGATACGATGACCGCTAACAGACTTTTATAGCTCTCATGTACTTTCATAAACCGGTTTCGTAAACGGGTGAACTATTTTTTTGGAGCGTCAAAAATTGTGTCTCGTATATTAACAAGGGGGAGGTTATGTCCAGCAGTGGTGGTCTTTCGGCTGATGGTGATGATGACGAAAATAATGTACAAAATACAATTGGTGAAATGTAGGTGCAGAAATAGGTCTCTGCCTATCCATACGGGGATACAGACATAAGTGGGTTTACACTATATGTAGATAGTTTGGTGCATGGTTTATCTCAATATAATCTCACCAGAAGCACATCTTCACTGCAATCTTTATTTCCAATACTTATTAACAATAAGAGGATGGAAATGTATTGGATTTGTCAAAAACTCAAAGTAAACCAACGCTCATTAAAATTAATAGCGCAATTTACATAGAAAACCACAATTTTTGGCATAAATAAGTACCACGCATAATTCTTTCGAACATTTTTTCTGGCCAAAGCAAAAGACGAGAAAAATTAGTTATCATAAATTTGCGTAAACAGCGATCCTTCACAGATATGAATACCTTAAAGTGAAAATCTTAATTTAAACATTAGAATAAATTTTGTATAAAATTTCATATTACGCGTAGAGATAAGAGGCTTCGTCCCGTTTAAGATAATTGGTTTTTTGATGTCGGACACTTCAATGATTTTATTGGTAAGTAAGATCTGTTAACGGCGAACGAAGTTTAAGGAAGCAGCGTGTGATTGGGAGGCCCTGAGTTCGAATCCCGTGTCGAGCACCCGTTATTGTATTTATGCATGAGGAAAATCTTAATAGCAGCACAGAGTCTGGGTATTAAACCTCTGCCTACCCCTGTGGGGATGCAAGCGTAATTTTTTGTGTGTATCAATGCAGCACAAATACATGTCTACCTTTTTTTTATTGCTTCAGGGGAAAACTGGTTATGGCTCAATTTCGCGCCAGCCCTGGGGGGGGGGGGGGGGGGGGCGGAAAGCGTATGTGGCCTTCCAGCCGGCAGCAGATGTTAATGCCGGTGGTTATCTTCGCAAACAATGGGGCGACCAGGCCACGGTGTGTGGGCGAGAAGCACCCAAGATGCCCCAGCCGCTCGAAATACATATCTACCTGCCTGTTCGGTGTCAAGTGATCAATGTATGTAAATAATTATTGTTCAAAACTACCATTAATACAAATTATATTGGAAAATAACGTAACCATTGTTAAATGAACCTTATATTCTAAATGAATAGCCCGAGGTAAATATCTTTAGTTGAGCCATGAAACACGAGCATTCATATTCAGTGACCTAAACATCAGCTTTCAGAAAGGTAATGTCAACTGTTACCTACATCAGCGCGTGTATAGGACTGGTATAATATAATGTCATAATGGTCAAAGATGATTTAAGTGCAGACCCGACAGTCTATTTCTGGAAATGTAATATATTTTATCTTTGCTTTTAGTATCGTTTGCCGTTATAAATAAACATATCAGTGACATATTCTAGCCCAAACTAGTGTGGTGTTGTGGGTAATATTCTACTACGGTTACACTCGACCAATGATAAAAATTTCAAACAAAAATGAGGGGTTGCTATTGGATGTCACACATTTACAAAAGTCTTGATATTACACGCTACCCGAATTACTAAGAAGCGGCCGTGTCAAACATATAATAGTCTAATCGTAGGCTCGGTACGCTCGGCATGCTGACATTTCCTTTCTAGTCTTATTCAACTGTTCTGTGGGAATAAGTAACTTGACAGACTATTCCGCAATTCTGTACTGCGGTAAGGAAATGAATTAACGCACGAAATTTTTAACTAAATATTTAAAAAGTCAGACTATTAACCCTTCTACGTATATTTAGAAATGATTCTATGCACTGCAACCCGAGTAATGCCTGCAGGGCGCGATAGGCCCCGCACAATAGCCGTCACTGGACTGTGAACTAGATACGAGCCTTAAATTAATTAATGGAAGGGTTAGATACCCATCTTTTGTCCCATTACGAATAAAGGACACAAAATGCCATTGGAAATAGGTGTGTTGGTTAAATTATGTGGATTTTTGGAGGGTTATTTACTGATTGTATTGTTTTTGCTTAATATTTTTGTTTATTATGGCAGTTTATGGGACTGATATGTACCTGAAGAGACAGGTAGAGGACTTTTCTATATTTCATATGTTTAAAGTACTACGATATGCTAGGCAAGTCTAAAATAGTTTGTCGGGTGAATCTCCAGATAACGTACCTACTGATGCTAAGAATATTCTGATTGAAATACCCAGAAATACTTTTTCTGACCTGAGAATCGAATCCGGGGCGTCTCGATCGCACCCTGCATGTTTATGACGCGGTAACAACAAGGTATTCTGTAATATAATTGAATTGAATAACAATAATGCATTAAAAAGTCAATTTATTTTCTAAGACAATCAAGTTTAACCAAAATTATTAAACAAATCTTTTTGTAAAACACAAAACATAGCCGAAATTGTATTATTACGCTCGTAATATAATTTTTATAGCCATAAGTCCCATAAAATTGTTCCCAGAAGCCCAGTTAAGTGAAATTTGTGTTAGCTCAAGAGTTTTTGCTATACACTGGTTCTTAATTGTAATTTATTGTAAGAACACCGCGTAATTAGCAGCCGTTGAGTCCGTACATTTTCAAAGCATAGTTAAGCTTCTACCTAGAATATAATAGTGGTGGAGCCACATTAAAAAGTGCAGTATATTGTTTTTTCTCTTCCTCGGTAGTGGGGCTTGTAGGTCCAAGCCAATACACACTTTGATCGTACCAAGATTTTCTGCCTACCCTACGCACTCGCCACTGCAACTCCTGTGCCGCTAGAATAGACAACGGCACGCACAGAATTGACACCGACCAGTGAAGCTAAGCGTGTCTGAGTTATATCAGTATGTCCTTAACGAAATTCGTCAGAATAAATACTAAAGAGGTATTAAGAGGTACTCAGAGGCAGAAAAAGGGACAAAAATATGATTTATGAAGTAGATGAAGTGAATACAACTGATATCGGTCGATTACTTATCAAGCTTACAATAGTTATTTTTAAAATCTTAAGCAATTATTTAGCACTTCAGAAGTGTAGGAGATATCATCGTGTATAATATTTAATAGTTAATTACCGACTGATGCAAGATCAGTTTGTGGACAAAGTCTTCTGGCCTTGAAGTCTTCCACTCTGAGCGAAATCCGTGAAAGCATGTATCCCTTAATATTTTATCATCTAATTCTATTAAAAAATTACACTTATACTAACATACTTGAGAAAGGTGGCGGGTAGCGGATGGATAAGGGCTGCTTGAGACTGGGATGGTTGGCGCCTACTTGGGGAGGCCTTCGTTCAGCAGTGGACGGCGATAGGATGAAAATAATAATATAAGACTAGATAAGATAAGATAAGAAGATATTGTAAAGAGGAAGGTTTCTATTTTTGTAAGTTTGTAACAAATAAACGCAAAAACTACTTTCTTTAATGTTACGCCCGGGCGGAGCGGTGTCCAAACGATATGAAACACATTTATGAAACATATTGCTCAGACACTTATGACAGGCGTTTAAAGTATTTTTGTATTAAGTGATCCCGTGGGGTCAGCACTGGATTCAAAATTAAGCCCTAGCGGAGCTGGATCCCACCGCTATTAACTATAAAGATGTTTTATTTAAATCTCTAAAACATTTAATCTCATCTTATCGACAAGTCTACACAAGTCATACCAATATCTACATAAAATAACATTCCCCAACCAACCCAAATCCATCAGTTTATCTACATTCCATTACAGTATAAAAATTATCCTCCAAGCAACAAGAAAAGTGCGAATAATTGTTATATTTTCGAGCGCTCAAAAGAAACCCTGATAGTACCTTTTACGTGAACCAAAATGTATGTAGATTGCTTGTCTGTACTGGGAAGCGGCAGGCGCGACGCAGGAAAGAATGTAATGCCATTACTGGGCGGCCATTTTGTTAATGCAGATGCATAGACTCCCTTATGAAAGCGGATCTGTGGCGGTGCCTGAGTGTGGGTTGTAGTCTTGGTGGAGCGGTCGGGTTTTTTGAAAATTGTCTAGGTGGTAAAAATTACTCACGTAGGTATAATTGTTTAAAATTATGGTTGTAGGTGGTCAATGTCGAACCTTTATTTAAAAATCAGGAATGCATTAAATACTGTTATTTCTATACTAATATGTAAAAAATAAGTATGAAAAAAAGAGTATCGAAGAATATAGCAAGATTAGGCAGGGTTAACTGGCGCAATACAACTATATCTCTCACAAAAGTGTCTCAAACATCTCTTGTAAGTGATAGAGGAAATAGTGACGGCCTCGAGGTTTAGGCGCGCGGTAGAGAATCTCGGCGATTGCGGGTTCAAAACCCAGGTACACACCTCTGACTTTTCCAAGTTATGTGTGTATTTACAATGAATTATCACCTACTTTAACGGTGAAGGAAAACATCGTGAAGAAAACTGCACACCTTAAAAGTTCTTAGGAATTTCTTAGGTGTGTGTATAGTCCGCCAACCCGCACTAGGCCAGCGTGGTTGACTAAGGCCTTAACCCTCTCAGTTGCAGAGGAGGCCCGTGCCCAGCAGTGGGGCGTATATGGGCTGATGATGATAGACCAATACTGAGACGAATATAAGGAACATTGTAAAGTTTTCTATACAATATTATCAATATATAATATTATATATTAGTATGTGGCGTACATAATATTATATTTCGTGTAATTTATTTATAAAATATATTTATTCATTTTATACATATTTTATATACATTATAATACTAACAATTACACTCGACACATATACATACTAACTTACACGCATTTCACCTACAGAACCAAACAGATTTAATCAATTTATTATTAAATATACGTGGAGTGCATTGGAGGCGCACGATATCGCGCCGGTGCAAACCGGTATCGCGTAGTGACAGGGCGAGCGATCCACACGCAACATCAGGCGCTGTCGCCACGTGCCCGTATCCGAGCACCCCGACGCTGCCTATACATTAGCCACATACATTGCTAAACTAGCTACATACGTCGTAGCTAAAAGTACACCAATGGGCCGACTCGACCAAAGAGGTGATCATTTTCTAATAGAAAAATATTGAGTAATTCTACTGAGTCAAATTTAGTGAGTACAGTGAGTGCAATCGTATATGTTATGTACAATCGACACATTAGTATGTGTTAATTGAATTTTTATTTAATACGAAATATGATATAAGCAAAATTACTAAACAATAGTGATATTAAATAAGGATCCACAACTATTTAAAATAATTTTCTTTGAATTAAAGAAGATTCCAGAAACTTCACAGATCGCCCCAAACTCCCACCTAACAGCAACACGTGGCATGAAATAAAAAGCTCTCGAATTAATCCGCATGGTTCTGTGAATAATTTATGGCGGATTACATTATCTCACTAGGTGTTTTTCCAGAGCTCGCTTGAACGCATTCCCGTACATTACTAGCGTGAGATATTCTGCATTACGCTCGGTGCATTGTTAATGACTTCGTGCCTTACTTTTCGACATAAGACCCATTTTCACAGGTCTGAAAAATCTATAAAACACATTCACGGCTGTATTCTAGGAGTGGACAGCCTCGTCTCTAGCCTCTTTGACTTAGAGGAGTCCAAATTTGGACTGCAGGTGGGGAATTATGGGCGCTTATCGCCCCGTGTATCTCGTTCCGCCCAAAATGCGCAAGATGGCTATCAAGAGGTTTCAGGCGATATGCCGGCGTAGGATTTTAAATAGGGATTCAAATTAGCCAAGTTGGACGACTCAGACATACCCATTTAGCCTCCCGAGAAGTACTGAAAGGGGAGTTTAAGGCGCTTCCCTCTCATAACAAAAACAAGAATTTTCTAATACAAAACCCATCCAAGTCGCGCATCGAACCTATGATATCGAAGACTGACGCAGTCGAAGAGGTAAAATAATAATTATAAAAGCCTCTATAGAATACCTCTAAAGATCAGTAAATTAGGTTGCCTGGAAGAAATTGCCTAGAGCGATAAGGCCGCCTCTTGTTTTATTTTTTAATAGATAAGTTTCTTTATAATTGTTGTACAAGGAAGTGTAAATAAATAAATAAATAAAAAGTAAGGATGTAGTGAGCCTATACCTACTGTATATAGTATAAATCGTAAAGTTTGAACTCAGTAACAGCACACTTCCAGGGAACACTAAGATAAAGCAACAAAGTTCTTGGTTTATTTGGATGTCACTGTTGTCCAGTTTTATTGGGCGGCGCTGAAAATCAGCGCTACAACACAATGCAGCCAGAACGTGCGACAGCTGAATGATGGTCATTGTTGTTTGGTTAATTTATTAGGTCTATTTTAACAGTCAATTCGTCGGTCAAGTAGGCTGCTGGTTCGATTCCCGCTCCGTGAAAAATGTTTTTGACATCGACAACTTTTTCGTCGTGTTTGTGAGACCGCAAAATATCTCGTAGTTTTTGATACCCATGATACAAGACGTGTATCTTAGTGAGGGGTCAGAACTATGTACACATATACATATGTCTGTTAGGTGTATGTATTTAATTGTTATACATATCATCATCAGCCCATATACGTCCCACTGCTGGGCACGGGCCTCCTCTACAGCTGAGAGGGTTTTAGGCCTTAGTCCACCACGCTGGCCTAGTGTGGGTTGGCGGACTACACACCTAAGAAATTCCTAAGAACTTTTAGGAGTGCAGGTATACTAACTATGTTTTCCTTCACCGTTAAAGCAAGTGATAATTCATTTTGAATAGGTACACACATAACTTCGAAAAGTCATAGGTATGTGCCTGGGGTTTGAACCCGCGACCGCCGAGATTCTGGACCGCGCGCCTAAACCTTGAGGAATAGGTACAATTTTCACTAATAGATAGAGTGAATGAGGTATATAAGTTTATGTAAATTCGTTTTATTATGATAAACTCTCAAAAATGTCGGAAACGGCCAATCTGCCTCGTGGTCTCGCGGGACAAGTATGTGCCGTGCGATCTAGAGGTCCTAAGTATGATTCCCGGGTCGGGCGAAGTGAGTTTTACATTAGGAAATTCTCAGTAGCAGCACGGAGTCCGGATTTGTGCCAGAAAAACTGCAATAGACTTGCCCCCTATTACGTGGGACTGATACATATCTGGCAAAATGTGGGTGCAGAAATGCACCTCTGCCTATCCCTTCGGAGAATACAGGCGTGAGGTTATGTATGTATGTATGGTCAATCTGCGAGATTTCACTGGAAGCGCTGCCCAATTTTATAATTCTCACCTTAATTCTATTTATACAAGCGAAGCTAGAACGTACCAATAGTAATTTAAAAACTAAAACAAATTCTCCGTCGCCATTTCGGGCTATTCACACGTATTGCAATTTCCGTTCCCAAAGGATTTGACCTAAATGAAATGCAATGTATTAATTATTAAAAAAAAACATTAAACTTTAGTACGGAATAAATGAGCCCGCTTGCGGAGCGCAGTTGCAGTTTCAACGTTTTACGAACCATCTGAAGCATTGTTAGATTATTTAAAGTTTAGAGTGCTATACACCATAAAACTGAAACGTTCGGATGTTTGAAAGGTTGATCATAAAGTGCTTTGGCGTTTCTGGTTTGTTTTATTTATGACTGTATATTTCTCTGTATTACTAAGGCAGACTGATGTATTTTTCGTTGTGGTGAAATAAAGGAATAATATATGTTATACTTCCATAGAAACCCAAAAGCCCAGTTTGCCTTTCAAAATACCGAATAATAAATCTTTAAGCTTTAATTTTTTCTTCTACAAAAGGAAATAGAAATGAATATCCTGACCCCACAATAAACAAATATAAAAACAAAAACCGCCTTAAAAAAAAACTATTCCAAAACAAGTTAAAATGCACTAAAAAGTAAAAAAATAATTGCGTATTCTTCTATAACTTAATAATCAACTTACTATTTCTCTTCATCAATATATACCTAGGTACGATCATAGATTAGACTAGACTACTTAAAAGTCAATCAAATTATTACGACAATATAATTTAGTTTTAATTATTGTTATTCTTCGAGGCGGTGTCAGCCAAGGTAGGATTCTCGTATTATTATTCATCATCATCATCAGCCCATATACGTCCCACTCGGCACAGGCCTCCTCTACAACTGTGATGCTTGGTATGTATATTGTAGTGTTTCCTTGGCTGACTGATTTTTCTAATGGAAGCTACTATCACAACTGGACCAAATTTAAATAAAAAAAAATATAAACTAGATATTACACAATTAACGTGTAACGCTTTTGGGCTTCTATAGAAGTACTGCCAGTGATATTATGGTAACTATATATAGGGATTTAAAACATGAATTGTAGTGTCGAGGGATCATATTCTAGATATCCATCTACTCTTCAAAACTATCTTTTGTATTGCTTATTAACTAACGAGATTAATAGTTCCTGAAAACAAAATAAATCTACGATTTATCCATAATTAGCTACATGAATCGTGGGCAGTGGTTTTAGCCCTATTAACTTAAAACTAAGCACGTGCTCAGCAGTGGGATATATACCTTGATAAGTCCCGCTTGATTCCCAGATGACTACCATTATTTAGTCCGATATGTCATTAGAAAATTCTTATTATAAACAAGAAATCTAGAAAGCTTCCTTACAAAAATATGTTTGCAAAGACAAACCTAAAAAAAATAATCAATTACCCTCTCCTCTCTTCAATAATTTCAGCTGCAGCTGTCCATTCCGCACTACCTACCAGGCGATCATAAAACAACACAGTTTTGCATAAATCACACAAATTCAACAAACAATCTGCAAACGCGCCGGTCAATCTCAAATATCTGAATAAATGATTCATGTTCCAGCTTGGCCCTGTTGGTATTGTTCAGTCCGTCCAAAGCAATTAGTTTAATATTCCTGTACTCCTTGCAGGATATTGGCCACGATCTTGCCGCTCCTTTGGGATGCAGACTTACCGTAGCTGGCTTTTATTGAATGGCAATAGGATACTGCCTTGTGGGTTTCCAGCGCATATTAAATGGATTTGATAGCAGACGCTACATGAATTTGGCTAGCAAAGCAATCTGTTTAAGCTAAAAGGTTTGTTTTGTGGTAATTTTACAAGCTTTATCAATAATATTGAATAAACAAACAATGATAACAATAGCAATTTAAGTGTATTCAGTAGCTTTATTGTACCTCGGACAAATGAAATATCATCATCATCATCACCAACCTCTCTTACGTCCACTTTTGGACATAGTCCTCTCCTATGCTACGCCACTGGGCTCGATTTTCGGCCCTCCTCACCCAACCGCAGCTATCCACCTTGTGAATATCGTCACCTCACCTAGCCAACCGGGGGGTTTTAGTCGGTATGCCGGTGTAGGTTAGGGTAGGTTAGGGACCCAGCCCGGCACAAACATCTGCATGGACGTGACGTCGCCACGCGCCGGGCTGGAAGGCCGGTGACCCCGACATACGCTTCCCACCCCCCTTCCCCCCAGGGCTGGTGGGAGGTAGAGCCATAAGCAGCTTTCCACGCGATAAAAAAAAAAAAAAAAAAAAAAAGTAGTCATCTCGTCGGCAGCCTATACAACGGGCGCTGCTGAGCGTATAGGCACTCGCTCATCGGCCGTTGTACAGTGCGGTAGCTATGTCTGAAGGTCTACGCGTGTCTTGTGTTTTAAATTTATCGTCAGTAATGTTAATTATTTAGTAATTTCAATTTCAATTTCGTCTATGTTTATTATCGCCTCTGGACGAATAAATATTTATTTAAGAAATAAATTAATATTCACATTTCAAATAATATTAAAAAGTAATAGGAAAAAAAATATCAACAATTAATGCCTAGATTAAAATAAATAACAGTTTATCATTGTAACTCATAAAGTTTTAAACAAATGTTTTTAGAGCTACTTCTCACAACAGTGACAATTAAATTCTTCACTCACTTCACTCTCAACAAGAACGGCGGTAATGTTCCTAGTTTCATACATAAAACGTATAGTTGAAGCTAAAATAAAAAAGGTAAACAGAAAAGCCTGCGCCACATGGAAACGTTAAATTAAAACTGAATTTTATTTCGTTTGAAACGCGTTTTAGCGCGAAGTGGGTTGAGTACTGTATTGACTGCTTCAAAATTGTTTTTACGTAGAAAATCGTTTACGGAATGTATGTTATTTTGCAGTTTGTGAAATTAGCTTTCATGTATTTTCAACTTGGGGATTTGCTTTTTTTTTCTCAAGGGGAAACTCAAACGTGCACTCCCGATGCGTTTGATATGGAATGGTGTGTTCGTCGATTAACAAAATCCAGACATAATTTTGTATATTCATAGATAAATTCATGCTTCAGAGAATTTAAAAGTAATACTTTTCTATCACCAAGCGTCGGTCTTCCATAGGATATATTTCGGGGAGTGTGCGAAGGAACTGCACGAACTAGTTCCGCCGAGCACTTTCCGCCATCGGGAAAGAAGAAGCGGGCGGTCGTGCCATTCCTTTGTTGTTAATATGACATCTTGCCGCACACACCGATTTGGGTCTACTTTTTTAATGCGCACTGCAAAGGAGTGGAACGCCCTGCCCGCTGAAGTGTTTCCCGTACGATACAATCTAGACAAATTCAAATCAAATGTGAATAGGCTGCTACTAGACAGGCATGCTCCATCGTCGACCGCATCGTTGCTTAACACCAGGTGAGATCGTGGTCAAATGCCTGCACTAGATAAAAAAAAAGCGGTATTAAAACATTTTTAAAAGCTTGCTTTCTCTTCTACTCTTTCGCATTTTTTGCATTAACCAAGTTGGTCTCTTATCATCAAATGAACCATTTATTGAAGAACCTATTCAAATATAATTGAACTTGCAGCCTCTTATCTTTTCATATTGGTGCGACAAAACAAAAATAGTGCACGTGTATATAGAATCTCTTTTAAGTTGTGATCTTGAGCTGAAATGCATCTCTATCCTACACATAAATAGTCTAATTCAGGATTATAGGAAGAATTCGTTAGCTGCCAATTCTATCGTCAAAATTAAAAAGTATTTGAATAATATTTATTCCTAATATTTTCATCATCATTAGCCCATATACGTCCCACTGCTGGTCACGGGCCTCCTCTACAAATGAGAGGGGTTAGGCCTTAGTACACCACGCTGGCCTAATGCGGGTTTGTGGACTGCACACCTAAGCAGTTCCCAAGAACTTTTAGGTATGCAGGTTTCATCACGATGTTTTCATTTACCGTTAAAGTAAGTGATAATTCATTATGAATACACACATAACTTCGAAAAGTCAGAGGTGTATGCCTGGGGTTTGAACCCGTGACCGCCGAATTCTCGACCACGCGCCTAAACCTCGAGGCCATCACTTTTTTTAAATATTTTAACTGGAACAAAAAAATATATATTAACCATGATTTTGGCATAATTCCCCAGTACACACGTTATGATTATTGATAAGATATATCTACTAAGCATCCACTTATTCCTACAAATATAAACATCAGAGCCTCATTTTTAACCAATATATCTGCAAAAGAAATATTATTATTAATGTGTTCCTACGAAATTGATTAAAGGAAGAACATACCTAATTATTTTATCAAAAGTATTATTTCTCATGTCATAAACAGTTAGTTTATTAAAAATGAAATGTATGAAATCATAATGAGATATTAAAAAGCAACTTTTAATAAAACGCCAAAGATTAAAATAGTCGGATTAAAATTCATTTTAATTAGCTCATTCCAGCTTTACTCTGCAGATTTATAATCTCGTTAAACTAGTTGGAACACTGAATAATCTACTACTTTATGCTTTGTTCAAAAAAGGAATAGGTTGAAATTAATCTTCGATTTCAGCGAAGTTATTTTATCGCGGGTAGCACTAAACAAAATATAATTAATCAGCTATCGAGTTTCATACTTACACGGCTGTATGAAGGCAAAGGTGTATTTTTAAAGCATTTATTTATTTCCTATTTGCTAACAGTTGTGTGCATCAGTTAAATAATTAAACAGTTATGATTTTGTGTACTGAACGTACAATTTCTTCAATGCACGTTTGAGAATCTCGGCGGTCGCAAGTTCAAACCCCAAGCACACAACTCTAACTTTTCTAAGTTATGTGTGTATTCATAATGAATAATCACGTACTTTAACGGTGAAGGAAAACATCGTGAGGAAACCTGCACACCTAAAAATTCTTAGAGATTTCTTAGGTGTGTTGTCCACCAACCCGCATTAGGCCAGCGTGGTGGACTTAGGTCCTAAACCGTCTTAGTTGTGGAGGAGGCCCGTGCCCTGCAGTGGGACGTACTCGTATATGGGCTCATGATGAATATATGGTGTACTGATATACACTACCGACAAAAAGTTTGGAAGCACTGTTAATACTCTCAATTACTTTATAAATAATATAAGATATAGTATTATTTAATTAAGAATGATTAGGTACTTAATTAAAACAAAAATTAAACTATGAAACAAAACCATATTCTTATTACTAAAATAATATTATATTTTATTACAACATCGATAAAATTTGTTATTATCAATTTGCTATTTGTTTTTACAAAAATTATAGGTGCTTCCAAACTTTTTGTCGGTAGTGTATATACCTAGCCTCCGTTTGTCACTTGATCTTTTCATTGAAAAATAGCGCTTAAATACTGTGTAAGCAGAATTATAGCATTAAGCTAAATGAGGGGATTATTGTCGGTCATGTAATTTTTATCACCTAACCATTATTTGATTGTTTATTTTTGTAAAATGACTTTAAGCCGGTGTGGTGAACTTAAGCCCTTTTATAGTTGATAGAGAAAACACAAATCAATTGATATTTCACTCACTAGCTAAATCTAACTAACCCAAAAAATATTTCAAAGCCATATAGCTATATTTTTACCACAAACAGATCCATTAGTATTATTCTCTACGAATTAAGCAAACATCGAATATTTTCCAGCAATTGGAATCGATAGTGGCTTTTTATTTAAAATATATTCTGGTTTTGAATAAATGCATATGTTATTTTGTTGGCGTGGCTGTAGAAATTTTATTTTATAAAACATGCACGTATGCCCGAAGGTAGGTAGAGATGTATTACTACAATTTCGTTTCATCAACTGTGTTTAAGTCCCATAGTATAGCAGTTTATATGATATATTCGATTCGAAAAATCATAGTCTTGAAATCACACCTTTTTTTTCTCGAGGGGAAAGCTGGTTATGGCTCTACTTCCCGGCAACTCTGGGGGAGGGGGTCACCGGCCTTCCATATTCTGAAATCAATGTATGAAATCACACCTGCGACCGCTGAAATGGTGACTCGACGGCTGGTACAAGTTTTTTTTTTTTTTTTTTTTTTAAACTGGCACGGCAAAGTGACTCCACTGTACCTGATGGTAAGCACAGTGGAGTCCAAAAAATTAATACCGACCAGCGAGAAACGAAGGTCACCCGCTGGTCGACACAATCATGCCGGCCTGCGAATACTCCAGATTGCATAGATTTAGTAAGACATAATATCATTTCATTTGGTGCCATAGCCACAGAACAGTAGAATAAGACTAGAAAGGAAATGTCAGCAAGCCGAGCGTACCGGACCTACGATTAGACTATCATATGTTTGGCACGGCCGCTTCTTATATAGTAATTCGGGTAGTGTCACAGAGTGTAATATCAAGACTTTTGTAAATGTGTGACAACCAATAGCAGCCCTTCATTTTTGTTTGAAATTTTTATCATTGGTCGAGTGTAATCTTAATAGAATGAATAGGTGACAGTCAAGCGGCGACACTCATCCCCATACAAAATACTGTCTATTTCCCTTCTAATCTTATTCAGCTGTTCAGCGGTCGTTTCATATTTATATTACGAAAATACTACTTTGGTTAGTATAAGATTGTTCCAGAACTGTCGATCAAAAGACTTTGGGTTCAATGCACTGCAACACCAAGGAATATCTCAAGGCTATTTATTGTGTGCATATTCGCGTAGTTGCAAAACAGTGATTTATGGTAAGATAATTTAAATATTTAGCATTTTAGAGTTCCTTGATTTTTAAACTGCGTCATGGTCTAGTGGCACAAGTATGTGCCATGCAATATAGAGGTCCTGGGTTCGATTCCCGGCTGGGCAAAGTGTTATAGGGTGTTCCTATTAGGTAATTCTAAATAACAGCACGGAGTCTAGAAATGTGTCTAGTTTTTGAGTATGGGTATTGCCTACACTAGATTAGCGATGTGGGCTAAGGCCTTACACTTACAAATTGTAGAGGATGGACGTACCCAGCAATGAGACTTTTATAGGAATAGATAGAGGCATCTTAATTTTAAAAAATCGAGTAGCATCGACTGCCTCGTGGTCTCGCGGTACAAGTATGTGCCGTGCGATCTAGAGGTCCTGGGTTCAATTCCCGGGTCGGGCAAAGTGTTATTGGGTTTTTCCATTAGGAAATTCTCGGTAACAGCACGGAGTCCGGAAATGTGCCCGAAAAACGGCAATAGGCTCGCCCCCTATTACGTGGGACTTATACATACCTGGCGAAATGTGGGTGCAGAAATGCACCTCTGCCTACCCCTTCGGGGAATACAGGCGTGAGTTTATGTATGTATGTATGTAATTATCCGAGCGTCAGTGGCGGTACTAAACTAAACAAAAATCCGAATAACAATCTTAAAGCTTTTAATCTTTATTTAACAAAAGCAATTTGACATATAAATGGGAATATCCTGACCCCACAATAAACAATTATAAACTAAATATTACACAATTAACGTGCAATATGTCTTGAATAAAATAAATATAATTATTGAAAGTCTATGTTACTTTCAATCTTGTAAAAAATAATAAAATACAAAAGTAAACAACATTTTCTTACTTCGTAAATAAAGCATTAGAACCAATTGTCTCAAAGAACAGTATGAACAAGTCTAAACTCGATGTTGTAACTAAAGCAGCAGTTTCGTCGGAGTTGTAGTTAGCAACTCGCGTCTCATGCTCGCATTAACCGCTCATGTGATGTGGCCAAACAAGATTTGGGGAAATTTGCTTTTAACTCGTTCGTTTTATCTTACATGAGAACTGGGAATTTCACTTTTTATTAATCTATACTAATAAATAAAATTGGAGTGTCTGTTTTGTCTGTCTGTCTGTCTGTTTGTTCCGGCTAATCTCTGAAACGGGTGGACCAATTTTAATGGGACTTTCACTGGCAGATAGCTGATGTAATAAGGAATAACTTAGGCTAAAAAAATAATTTTTTTTTAAAGAATCGGCTGTTAGGCGGAATGAAGTTCGCCGGGTCAGCTAGTTAGGAATAAATGAAAATACATCACTTGATATTCCAAAAATAAACTTACACAGATATGTGCTTTTGCTTCAGTAGTCACTCGCAGTCCATTGACCATCTTATCATCATCATCATCAGCCCATATACGTCCTACTGCTGGGCACGGGCCTCCTCTAGAACTGAGAGGGTTTAGGCCTTAGTCCACCACGCTGGCCTAGTGCGGGTTGGCGGACTACACACCTAAGAAATACCTAAGAACTTTTAGGTGTGCAGGTTTCCTCACAATGTTTTCCTTCACCGTTAAAGTACGTGATAATTCATTGTAAGTACACACATAACTTCAAAAAGTCAGAGGTGTGCGCCTGGGGTTTGAACCCGCGACCATAGAAATTCTCAACCGCGTGCCTCAACCTCGAGGCCATCACGATTTTTACTTACTAGTCAATGAATAAGCACATACTGAACCATCAGCTAGCAAGTTAGCAACACGCTTGGTCAATTGTTTATTGGCAATTAAACTCACATATTTACAAACAGGAATGAAATAACTATAAAACGAAACAGTTTTATGACAATAAAATTTGACTAATTAGTATTTTTGTAAGGCGATGAATGGAACCTAGATTTTTTTTTATACTCAAGATCTTCAGACATGTGAAATGTCAAAAAACGATTTTATGTTTTAATTTGATCTCTTATTTTTCATATAATAATAAAATATGTTTGAAGTTATTTGTGCGACTACAAAAAAATATTTTATCTGAATACATACTATAGATAGAACAATACGATCAAAATTTATTTGACACTTGTGACTTATCGCCTAGTTTGAGTGTATTTAATTATAATTTGTGCATGTTTAAATCGTCTCAAAACTTTGCAAACAACAAAGAACAGTAGTCGGTTTTATCTCAGATACTAATAATTCTCATAACACAATACAAATTTGTTAAGGGTTAACGCAATCTAGCGATTTTTCGACGACTAAATAGCTTAATCATAATTTACGCGATTTAAAGAATGAAAACTATTTGCGTTTTAGTGTTGGTGATTGAAATGCCTCCTTGGTTCCGATTCTCAGGTAGGGAAAAATGTGATTTGGTTTAACCCTTAGAAATTTTTCAGATGGATGACGGGGTCTAGAAATGTGTCCTTAAACCATAAAATAAAACTGTTGACACATGGCTATAACAATGTTTACGCTTTCGGGACGACAAGATGAGTGCATGTGTATTTTATTTTTAAATAGAGACATTCGTTGTTATTTTCTATCTCCAATATTTCACACGCTTCCTTTCGCATACAGGCCCAATACATGTCGGTTCAATTTAACTATAACAAGTAATACTTGAATTCCTTTTATTCCTACTAATATTATTTCAAAGTATTCAATAGATCTTGTGAGGCTATTAAAATAAAAAATAATTTGACAATGGCTTGCATACTCTATGATTAATAAGATATATATTTTTTGTATTTCTACAAGACTGATAGATATAAAACAGTACCTTCCTTTTGTAACGGACGCTCAGTAAAGCATAAATGTTCCGTTTAGGAAATAATAAAAAATATTTGCCTAATTTTAATAAATACAAACAAGCAAAAGGCTTTTTGCTATTTAATTTTGAGGTTAAGTTACTCAAGGATTAATGTGTCGAGAATTGACTCACGCGTTTATATAAAAACAATGTCTACCATGCATAAGAGGTGTGTATTACTACAATCACATTTGCTATCTTTAAAGCCAACGTGAAAACGGGAGCCTATTGACGGTTTTCGGGCACATCTCCAGACTCTATGCTAATCCTTACGATTCTTTGACAAAATATACAATAACACTTCGCCCGACCAGTGAACCAAGTCCGGGATCTCGCGATCGTACGCCGCTCACATGTGCTTCGTAACCAATGAAATAGTCAAGTACCAATATTTTATAGCACACTATCTATATAGTGTATTGTGTCTGAGAAAAATAGAGTATAGGTAATACATAATAATAAATACGCCCAACAGTCACATACATAGTTCTGACCCTACATTAAGATACAAGTCTATTGTCGTGGGTATCAGAAACTACGAGAGACTTTTTGGTCTCAAACACACAGACCCGAAACAAATACCTGTGGATCACACAAACATTTATCTCGGTGCGGGGATCGAACCTGCGGCCTCTAGTTTCACAAGCTGGTGTCTAGCCAACTGCGGCACGGGGTTGTAACGTAATATATTTGCTCCGTAATAGTTATTAAACAAATCGAATAATGTTTTAATTTTTTACAAGCAAAAAAAAAGCCGTGATGGCCTCGAGGTTTAGGCACGCGGTCGAGAATCTCGACGCCTCTGACTTTTCGAAGTTATGTGTGTATTCACAATGAATTATCAAGTGCTTTAACGGTGAAGGAAAACATCGTGATGAAACCTGCACACCTAAAATTTCTTAGGAATTTCTTAGGTGTGTAGTCCGCCAACCCGCACTAGGCCAGCGTGGTGGACTAAGGCCTAAACCCTCTCAGTTGTAGAGGAGGCCCGTGCCCAGCAGTGGGACGTATATGGGCTGATGATGAAATAAACCGAAAAAAAAATCGCCTGACTAAAAGTCGCGCTGGCATAACCAACCTAACCTAACGTTCCAAACAAATAACTTGCAACCACTTCAGAATCCAAACAGTGACAACTAGAAACGTCGCGCTGAAACTAAAACTAGCGCAAACTCCGGTCGGCTCACTTTATCGGTACATTATTAAATGCTATTAATTCTCAGCTAAGTTCGCAACTTGGCGAAATACTGAGCGAGTTTTGTCACCTACACAATCAACCCAGAAGTTGGCACTTGGATGCGGCTTTTTTATTCTGTTCACTTATAGTTTCATAAAGAGAACGACTAGACGTAAGATGAATTTGTAAAATACTGTCATCTATATAGTCTTAAGATTAAAACTATGATGGGTAGTGACGGGAATTTGGTAATACCTTTTCATAAATTGCCACACCCAAAGGGTAACCTGGGGCCTTTATGTATTAGATTATACAGTAATTCTGATGATTCCTTAAATCCTGATGGTTTTCAAGGGTAACATGAAAAAGCATCTCAACAGATCAGCAAGACTATGTCGAGATAAGAAAGTTGGTTGTCCGTTGTGACTAGATACTGTATTCCATAGTTATCATGGGTTAATGGAGTAAAAGCAATTATTCAATGTTAATTTTAAAACAGTTTCTGTTGATTGTCAACGTGCTTTTTACAAGGCGTAATCGCCTTTATGCGTATTTTTTTTTTGTCAAAGATAGTCCCATCAGTATTTATCAACGATATCAGTCCTACTTATCATCATCAGCCCATACGTCCCACTGCTAGGCACGAGCCTCCTCTACAACTGAGAGGGTTTAGGCCTTAGTCAACCACGCTGGCCAAGTGCGGGTTGGCCGACTACACACCTAAGAAATTCCTAAGAAGTTTTAGGTGTACGGGTTTCATCACGATGTTTTCCTTCACCGTTAAAGTACGTGATAATTTCTAAAAGTCGAAAGTGTGTTCCTGGGGTTTAAACCCGCGACCTTCGAGATTCACGACCGCGTGCCTTAACCTCGAGGCCATCACGAATTTTGTCTTGAAATAGCCAGCACTAATTATAATCCTTTGTGGTTCATGTATGGAGCATAATGGCTTGACGTATAACGGGAAATTAATAAAAAATTCGCGATCAATCTTTACAGGATCTCTTCCTCGGCAAATCTGTCGATTTATTGAAATTTTTATTATAGTCAGTGTAGTGGATGTTGCATAATATATTCCCGATGTATTTTTCCACCCACGTTTTGTCATTTGGAGTACTCTTCTCCAGACATCAGGCTGATTAGAAACTGAGATTTTCCCAGTAGAAAACACATTTGGCTCGACCCGGGAATAAATAAATAAATAAAATTATAACAACAGTAACAAACATAGTTCTGACCCCACATTAAGATACGAGTCTTGTTTCGTGAGTATCAGAAACTACGAGAGACTTTTCGGTCTCACAAACACCCAGACCTGAAACAAATATTTGAGGATCACACAAACATTTGTCTCGGTGCGGGGATCGAACCCGCGGCCTCTCGTTTCACAAGCTGGTGTCGAGGCAACTGCGGGACCAAGAGGCCGTCTTGTACGAGTAAATACAAAAACCGAGCACGCTATTACAAGCCACTTATTTTGTATAGCCACAACATGTTCTATTGTTACCGGGCGCGTTTGACAATATTCCCCCCACGAGTCCTGTTCATTTTCGATACGCCTTTAGCTGCGTCCTAAACTATGTATTACAAAGTTGCCAGCTAAATTTGCTATCGATCGGTTGCCGTTGCGAAGCTAAAAGGTACCTAACCAACTTTCGAATTCAATCGTGCGAGTAGCGGACAGTTTAGTCAGAATTTTCGATGTATCCACAGGTTTCAAGTTAAGCTGTGTTGGGATTTTGTAAGGTAAAAATATTGGAAATTAGACAGAGAGGAATACTTATAAAATTATATGTCGTAATTAATTGAACGAATATAGATTAAATAAATGAAAGAACAGCGCAAAATTAAAATTTTAATGGAAATTCTTCATCATTATCGCCTGTTCACATACATCCTACTAGACTCGGGGTTTCTATACTGTTGAGTGTGTTTAGGCCTTAGTCTACCCAGTTACACTGAGGGTTAGCGAGGGTTAGTGAACCCCCAACCTTAGGAATTTCATGTGCAAATTTCTAAGTTACGCGGGTTTTCTGAAGCAGTTTTTTTCGATGTTAAAGTTGTTGATAATAGCCACATAACTTAAAAAAGTCATAGATCGATAACAGGGAATTAAAACTCGCGATCGCTAAGATGGCGTCTCGGTGTACCCCGTTTCTAATCTTCGATAATACGCACATCAGGACCAACGGGTCATCAACCCAACATTATGAAACACGCCTAATATTTAGCAAGTAAAACAATCCAAGAAAATCGTTGTCATAAAATCCCATTATTGTTTCAATTACAACTTTCTTGAACAGACAAAAAAATGAAAGTGGCCAGTTACACAGCTATTAACAAAGAAACGTTTTAAAAAAGGAAGACACTAACAACCGGAAAAAATCCTGTACCAAGCAATACAATTTCGCGCAACAATACCATAATAACTAACTTACTGTTTGAAAACCGCTGAGATGCCTTTTTTGCCAGTAAATTTTATATTATTTCTTCCTTTGAAGGGGCACCTCTTTGAAGCAAATACTTTCTGAGGATTCCTTTTGACCGACCAAAGAGTTATGGTTGAAAAATAGATTAAACCGAACTGCGCTAAGATATCTGTTGAAATTGCTTTAAGAAGCGCCCTTTGTGGTTATTTTTACAATGCTACGGCGGCCGCCTAACCGAGTTTCTTAATATTGTCTAATCTTTCGGATAGTTTAAATCGTAGCTATTTATAACAAAGGGCTCCCTGCTTTTCTTTGATGTTGTATGTCTCACTAATGTTTGAATAAGGAAACTTTACATTGCCCTTGCTTGTTAATAACATACGCATAGGAGACTTATGCTTTTGATTTCAAAGCTTGTTAGGATCTTTTTGAACTAAAAATAAAACCTTTTTCCACAGGCTCCCTAAATCACACGTCACTCAACAAAAACAGAAAACACGTTTAACTTCACAAATAATTAATCATACATAAACTCACGCCTGTATTCCCCGAAGGGGTAGGCGGAGGTGCATTTCTGCACCCACATTTCGCCAAGTATGTATCAGTCCCACGTAATAGGGGGCGAGCCTATTGCCGTTTTTCGGGCACATTTCCAGACTCCGTGCTGTTACCGACAATTTCCTTATAGAAAAACCCAATAACACTTTGCCCGACCCGGGAATCGAACCCAGGACCTCTAGATCGCACGGCACATACTTGTACCGCGAGACCACGAGGCAGTTAATCAATTATTACATTATGATTATCCAACGTAAAACACCATTGCATTAAAAACTTTATATGTCACGTCTGTCATAATCCATAATTTTTAAATTCAGGAAGCGATGGTGGCATAAAACTTGTAAATTAAAAGAATAAAAAAGTGTGTTAATTTAGAAGTTACAAGATTGACGTGTTCGAATAAGAAAAAGATATCAGCGTGCTAAATAAAACTCGCTTAGAAAAAATAGTGCTTAACAAAGCTTTCTTTGTATATGTTTAGGATTTTATAAGCGTACACCTGCGACAGAAACACACAGTCAGCTGCGATCAGAGGAAATTGGCCGATACACTTGGCTGAGTCTCCCTACTCAGTGGAATAACTTGATTACCTTCGTTCAATAAAAAAAACGAAACATTTCAGTTGTTCAAATGTACAAAGAAAAAAAATCATCATCATCATAAGCCCATAATATACGACCCCCCTCTACAACTGAGAAGGTTGAGGCCTTAATCTACAACGCTGGCCTAGTGCGGGTTAGCGGACTACACACCTAAGAAATTCCTAAGAACTTTTAGGTGCGCAAGTTACATCACGATGTTTTCCTTCACCGTTAAAGTACGTGATAATTCTTTGTGAATACACACATAACTTCGAAAAGTCAGAGGTGTGGGCCTGGGGTTTGAGCCCGCGACCGTCGAGATTCTCAAACGCGTGCCTAAACCTCAAGGCCATCACGACCAAACATACACTGCTAATCTTACACGTGTTAGATTTCTACTGTGCCATACAAATAGAATGGTAGAGTTCCAGTTTCATACGTTTATTGTTTATTTATTCATTAATTTAGAAACTATATGTCGCGACCAACAAACAAATTGCAACCGGTTTTATGAGATTGTTGATAGGTGACACAAAAACAAGTATTCGCTTTTATAATTGTTCTAGATTCACTTATAGGTCAATATTAGCATTCCGCCCGGCTGGTTCTACCCATGCTATGTACATATTTTTTACACCCAACAGTCACATACATAGTTCTAACCCTACACTAGGATACAAGTCCTGTGTCGAAGGTAAGAGAAACTACGAGAGACTTTTCGGACTCACAACACCCGGACTGTTATAGACGTATATGGGCTGATGATGATGATGAAAGTTATATCATGTCATCATGACAGAGCATAAGTCAAAAGAAAGCCTCGTGGAGCACTCGGCTAGACACCAGCTTGTGGAACGAGATGATGTGGGTTTGATCCCCGTACCGAGACAAATGTTTGTGTGATCTACAAATATTTGTTTTGGGTCTGGGTGTTTGTGAGAACGAAAAGTCTCCCGTAGTTCCTGACACCCACGACACAAGACTCGTATCTTAGTGTGGGTTCAAAAATATGTATGTGACTGTTGGGTGCATTTATTTATTTAACGCAGCGGCACACAACACGTTACCAGTAGGTAAGCGCTGCGGTCCATACTTTTTACAGTTTTTCTTTTATGATATAAAAGACATTTTGACATACACTCGCCTCACTTTTACATGGGTCCTAACGACAGCGAATTGTACGTATTTTTTGTCCCTATCCCACCACACACCCTGTAACTCCTGTGCTCCAGGATCAACAGCGGTACGCACAGTATTGACATCGAGCACTGAAGTCCAGCGGATGTAAGGGAACCTAATTGGTCATGATCCCGCAACCAAGTTAATCAGAAAGACAATATAAAGGAGGAGTTGGAAAACAGAGTTGTCCACTACCCTCCACAGCAAAGTGGGAGACAAAACACTGAACTATGAGGTTTCACCCTCACCCTCACCCTCAAAGAAAGACAATTACAATTAGTGAAATTAGACGCAATTAACGCACCACGGGTAAATAACTATTTATTGAATAATAGGCATAGCAAAAACGCTGAAAAGCACGGAATTTTATCCTAGATTCAACGAGGTCTGTATAATAAACAACACCAGACGTAACATGCATACTGTTGAGCATACTGTTTCGCTCATCCGACCAAATATTGCACTCCGTATATAATATACCTACCTATATAAATACTCTTCAAATCAGGCATATGTATTAAGATATGAAGAACTAGATGGATAGTGATGCAAATTTATCATCTAACGTCATATCCCGAAACTGACAGACTGAGAAGTTGAGCAGTGTTTCCGTATAGCATAATATAATACGTTATACATTAGAATTTCATTTCGACTTCAGCGCCTGACGCCGCCAGCATTGCGATGCAGCGAATTGAACAGCCATTTGAATAATGCTATAGCGTTTATATGAGATATTATTGTGGGGAGGTTGTAGTCCACTTGGAGGACCTTGCTATTACTCTTAGAGACAAGAGGAAACCACGAGGACCGCTTGTAGAAATAAAAATCCTTTCGTGCTAAACCAAATGCATTTCGAGGATAGTCTGGGATTAAACTAATAAAATTGCCGGGCACGGGCCGCCTCTTCAACTGAGAGGGTTTAGGCCTTAGTCAACCACGTTGACTTTTTACGTGTTGGCGGACTACACCTTGGAAATTCTTTTAAGTTAATTCATTGTGAATATCTAAACACATAACTTCGAAAAGTCAGAGGTGGGTGATTGAGTGCCTGGTGTTTGAACCCGCGACCGTTGACTCAACTATGCGTCTAAACCTCTAGGCCATCACTCATGACAACTGATAAGACAAAAAAGATTAAGAAAATCTAAAAAAAACGTAGCTTTCACTGGAACATTCGCCGCTCAAGTCTCGTACTCTAACTTTATGACATAAACAAGTAACATCTGCTTTGTCTTATTGAGTTTGCAACTCAATATTGACTTTCAATAGTAAATATACTGACACGTAGAGAAAACTCATGTGTCGACTTTTACGTTGTGTGTACTGTGTATGACAATGTGTGATAATGTGTGAGAGAAATCTTGTCTTTTAGTACTTTTTTCTTTTGGCATTGATTTGTTTTTGTATTATATCATCTACATGTATGCTAATAATACTAACTGTCTGAATTTTACGATTTTACACCGAAACAATTTGATATATTTTAATTATTTATGATATGGAGGTAGATGTGGCCTTCATCATCATCATCATTAGCCCATATACGACCCACTGCTGGGCACGGACCTCCCCTACAACTGAGAGGGTTCAGGCCTTAGTCCACCACGCTGGCCTAGTGCGGGTTGGCGGACTACATGTGCAGGTTTCATCACGATGTTTATCTTCACCGTTAAAGTAAGTATACCCTTGTAAATTGCAGACTGCAAATTCAAATTCAAATTTAAAATTCTTTATCTTACAAAATTTTGTTATACTCGTATCATTTTTTCGAACCCATAAGGAGACTACGTTGTTAATACACGATTTTTATATTCATAATACCTGATTTCAGCAAAATGGCGAAAATACGTTATGCGCCTAATTACGTCGTTCCTACGCCCCTCGCATTTTTTTACCTTGAAAAATGTCTAATTTTATGTATATTAGAAAAAAACTTTGCATAACAGGGTTGCATCTGATTTCTTCTTTTTTATGATATTGAAACATTATTACAACATTAGCCCAATTATAAAGTACTACGTAAAGACACACACTTAATGTTTTCGCGCAATTACATATATGTTTTTTCATCTAAATTTTCTTTATCATTGTCATTATAAAGCATTATGACGTTAGTTACATATATATATATACAAACAATTCAATTTAAACGACATATATAAATTATTTTGAAGCAGTGATGGCCTCGAGGTTTAGGCATGCGGTCGAGAATTTCGGCGGTCGCAGGTTCAAACCCCAGGCACACACCTCTGACTTTTCGAAGTTATGTGTGTATTCACAATGAATTATCACTTGCTTTAACGGTGAAGGAAAACATCGTGATAAAACCTGCACACCTAAAAAAAAGTTCTTAGGAATTTCTTAGGTGTGTAGTCCGCCAACCCGCACTAGGCCAGCGTGGTGGACTAAGGCCTAAACCCTCTCAGTTGTAGAGGTGGCCCGTGCCCAGCAGTGGGACGTATTTGGGCTGATGATGATGATGATAAATTATTTTATTGGTATTGAAAACACCACAGTGGCCGCCATTACCGCAACGATAACTATATAAATATCTTAACACGATTTGACTTGTCATACACTTAATTTTTTGCGTTTGTGGAAAGAAATAGGTAAGCAATTATTTCTTCAACCTTAGCCACGGTTACAACAGTATTATAAAGAAGTTTATACTTTAACTGTTAATAACTTCTCAGAGCTCACTATTCTTAACTTTATATTTTAGTATTTATATACATTTATTAATAGTATTGTTTTAATTTATGCAAACTACTAATGGAAACTTTACAGATACTCGTATAAGATCTTTTATTAAATGTTATCATACTATATGGTCTTTATATATTTATGTATGTTTATTTATATGTTATTTCTAGATATATATAATATATATATTTGGTTATTTCTCTGGTTGTTTTTTTTTCAATTTCCGAAGACAACTGCCTGAACTACAACCTTTCATTCCAGTCCCGTAGGTTGTCTGGAAGAGATCGCAGCTAGCGATAAGACCGCCTATTGTGCCTATACTTATTGTCTTCATTGTTTTCAATAATGTAGTATAAATTATTGTATAGTGTACTAAAAAGTATAAATAAATAAGTTCCCTGTGCATTTTCTTCTTACTTTTGTTCGCGTTAATAGTTACGTGTTACAATAAAGTAATAACTTTGTATCAAAGAAAGATAACATGAAGTCACAGCTATACTGTCGACGTTCGTTTAAGACTGACTAACACTTATTTTCTTTATCCGTTAGTTAGCTTTTTTAAACTCAATAGCAGATACATACTTTCTATGTCCTTTAATATAATTTTTAGATTGAATAATACTTTCTTGGGGCCTGACAACGCCGTGGCGCAGTTGGCTAGATACCAGCTTGCGAAACTGATGGCCGCGGGTTCGATCTCTGCACCGAGACAAATGTTTATGTGATCCACAAATATTTGTATCGGTCTGGGTGTTTGTGAGACCGAAAAGTCTCTCGTAGTTTCTGATACCCACGACACAGGACTTGTTTCCTAGTGTGGGGTGAGAACTATGTATGTGACTGTTGGGTGTTTTTATTTATTTGTATACTTATACAATAAAATAAAGGAAAAAGAAAGGATAAAGAAAGTTCTTTATCCTGAATCCATTTTTTCCACTGTAACTTAAAATGTTCGTATAAAATATGTTCTTTTTGGGACGCATTGGAATTATACTTGTAATTGTGACTGTCAATGCAAGATTTCGTAGCACAGTATAAACAGCACAGGTTTTTTGCAGTATAAAAATAATATTTGATTTCCCTTTCTCCTCGTTAAGGAAATCCGAAGGCGTGCTCCCCAGCCCTGTTGCAAGCAATACCATAGATTACTAGCATAAAACTCGGAGGCCTCCAGATTGCACGGGTCATAACAGATAAACGGTGGTTGTTGTTTAAGTCAACCCTCCTCTTCAGAAGTATTCGTCCCTTGTGTAAAACAAAGGGTCCCCCGTATTGGATACGTATAGAATCTTGCAATATTGAGACATTTTGTTCCGTACTTCAAAGGAAAAATGAATTCAGTTAAGTATTAAAGAAAATTGGTATTAAAATTACATCTTGTTTCGTTGCTTTTTTTGGGTGGTTCTCGCAACATACAAGTCAAAGTCAAAGTCAAATTATCTTTATTCAAATAGACTTTTACAAGCTCTTTTGAATCGTCAATTTTAAACTAAACTATTGCCGCTTCGAAACGTGGTATCGTTGTGGAAAAGAAACGGCAAGAAACTCCCTCAGCAACACGAAATGTTTTTTTAAAAATAGAAATACCATATTTATTTTAAATTGACATAGTTTCAATTTTACATGATAAATGTCATAACGATACATATCATAACGATATATGTCATAACGATACAAACTGTAGCAACACAATACAACTCCGATCAATTTACTTACTCCCAAGGCTTCTTCAATAAAATCTGAAATTTTATATTATGCTTTTTTGTAAAGTTTATCTTTAATTAATTCCTTAAACTTATTCAAGGGAAGCTCCCTAATAGCCTTCAGAAATTTGTTATAGAAGCGTATACATTGCCCCATAAAAGAGTTATTAACTTTCCGGAGACGAGTTACGTGTTGAACGAGATTACATTCGTTCCTAGTATTTTTATTGTGTACATTACAAATTTTATTAAATTGATCAAGATTCTTTTGAACGTATTTGTGACAGACACTGGAATATTCGATTTTCATGTTTACGAAACCCATACTTGTACGTGTAATTCTTTTGCCAGTGCTTCTAATAGTGAGTTAACGTGGATTCCTTTTCCTCTCCAGGGCAAATATTTGTGTCTATGTAACATAAGACTTAAATCTAATTCTGTGTTCATTTCAACTGCGATTGTCCCCCAACTTTTTTTTGTTTTTGAGGGAAAGCTAATTATGGCTCTACTTCCCGCCATCCCTGTAGGGGGAGGGAGGCGGGAAGCGTATGTCGGGGTCACCGGCCTTCCAGCCCGGAGCGCGGCTACGTCATGTCCGCGCAGATGTTAGTGCCGGGCCGGATCCCTAACCAACCCTAACCTTCACCGGCATACCGACCAAAACCCCCGATCGAGAAGCGCCCACTGTTATCCACAGCCGCATTGTCCCCCAACTTGACTCCCAAGTTACAGGTTTGCTCCTAGGTTCATTCATTCATTCATTCATCATCAGCCCAAATACGTCCCACTGCTGGGCACGGGCCTCCTTTACGACGGAGAGGGTTTAGGCCTTAGTCCACCACGCTGGCCTAGTGCGGGTTGGCGGACTACACATGTAAGAAATTCCTAAGAACTTCTTAGGTGTGCAGGTTTTATCACGATGTTTTCCTTCACCGTTAAAGCAAGTGATAATATTCATTGTAAATACACACATAACTTCGAAAAGTCAGAGGTGTGCTCCTAGGGTTTGAACCTGCGACCGTCGAAATTCTCGACCGCACGCCTAAACCTCTACAACCCATTATGTATAGTGGAATAATATGGTAATTTTATGTTGTTGTACAAATAAATAAATAATTATTATTATTGTCAAGTTAAAACTACTGGGACTTGGCCCATATATAATAGTACCTTCAGCCTCACAACATCCAAACCTGTATCACCGACTTTTTGTCCTTAGTAGCCACAAAAACTTTGCAAGCCGGCGTGCAAGGTATAAGAAATGTCATGACATTTTGGATATAAGAAAGTTGATACAACAGTGTTTTAGATAACCTTTGTTTTAAGCATGTACATTTTTAAATAACAGAAATTGTCTATGGTCGGTGTATTGAGTGGACGTGCTTTCGGTTAAAATTTTAAATTCAATTAGTTAAACTGTGTTTATATACTTTCCAAACTCGTGAATTTCGCAAAATTACGTTGTGAATGTACTCACTTTTATGTCGCTGAATGTCATCCAGTTCTGCACCACTACCAGCCAGCGTTTAACTTCACCAGAACAACACCTCACTTTAAGACAGTTAATATGACTTCACTAGAGGACATCCAATCTACACAAAAAACGCTTGAAGACAGCTTTTCGCAGCGAATGGCCCAACTCGAAGCTCAACTTCAGACTGGGGGAGCTGCCAAGGACACCGTCGCTCCGGTTGCCGAAGAGTTCCGGACCTTTCGGGAGCTCACGCTCAACATGCTGCGATTTCTGAGACAGCAAATAACTCAATGCGCAAACATGGTCGATGCGATGGAGACCAGTCACCGTCGTAAAGCACTACTTTTTCACGGCGTGCCGGAGGCTGACGACGAAAACTGTAATGCCGCCGTGTTGTCCATAGTAAACGGTACGATGTTGGTGAAGGACGTCACAGGTGCCTCTATCACTGCCTGTCATCGTATAGGGACTCCAAACAAAAAACACCATCGGCCTGTCCTAGTCAGGTTCTCCAGTGTACTTCATAGGACAGCTGTTTGGCGAGCCAAATCCAAGGTGAGAGGCTCATCTATTTCGGTTAAGGAGTTCCTGACAAGATCGCGACAAAACATATTCAGCAAAAGTCGGCAGCATTTTGGCATGCTGTCTTGCTGGACTCAAGACGGCACTGTTGTAGTCAAAGTTCCGGATGACTTTGACTTTGACTTTGAAGCCGCGTCAAAATCACAACACTAGACGAACTTAATTCCTTATTGGCAAAGTATCCCAAGACATCAAGTTTATCTTCATCGGCAGTAATAAGCCACGGGTCCACGGAAACATCGCGCTCGAATATAAAACCGCGTAAGCCATGACGATCGCTCAGCGCTTACTAATACTTTTATTTCATATAATTATTATTGTTCGTCTTTTTTAAATAACACCCTCTAACTGTTTGTTTTTTGTCTTGTCGCTTTCAATTTACAAATAGAATGATGTACAATTAGCGGTCTTATCGCTCAAGGCGATCTTTTAGAGACAACCATAAGATGGACATAGACAAGTGATAGAAGGGAGTCTTTCTGATTAACTTCGTTGCGGGATTATGACAAATTTAGGTCCCCTTAGATTCGCTGAGCTACATTACTCGGCGTCAATAATGTGCGTGCCGCTGTTGATCCTGGAGCGCAGGAGTTACAGTGGCGGGTGTGTTTTTTTTTTTTCTTTTTATTCTGGCACGGCAAAGTGTCCCCATTGCACCTGATGGTAAGCGCAATGGAGTCCAGAAAAAGTGCCGACCAGCGAGAGATGATGGTCTCCCGTTGGTCGACACAATCATGCCGGCCGAATACCTCTTCACCTTATTGTGAAGAAGTTTGGGGGACTATCAATCATGGCGATCAAAGGACCGACCGCGACAAACCGGCCAAAAAAATTGCCGGCACGGTCATCCTTTCACCATGATTGAAGCCCCCCCGAAAACCGGATATACACTGGCTGATCCCGGAACGCGGCACACTTGCATGTGCCACTATGGCGGGTTTTACGCCCTGTGTACGGTGGTCGCCATCCGGGCGGATACGAATATCCTACCACCAGCAGTGTGTGGTGGGATAGGGCCAAAAAAAAGGAATACCAGAGGTTTCATAAATTCAACAATTACTGTTCATTCCGATCGAGGTTTGAATACTTACATCTTGACATTTAAATAAACATTTCAGATTAAAATATACCATTCATTCCAATCATTACAGCTGCCAGGCTTCTTACTCGTAGCCAACAAGATGAGATATTTTTCATTAAAACGCTTTGCATTCCCTAGAAACAATTTAACAGTAAACGATATTATATTTCCAACCATTTTCAGCTTATTATCGCTGTCCGTAATTAATTTTTGATTGACTTAATTAACATATTAAATTGGTTTCATTTTCGTGGAAAGAGTTGGGTATTGGCTTATTGGTAGTAATGAATTTTCGTCGCTTCAGTGAAGGTAAATACGGATTATATTCTTATGTATCAGCAATTTCGTTTGTGGGCAATTCAGAAATGACGTACATTTCTGTCTCAAAATAGGCATAGTACCTATATTTAGTTGCATGGTGTACGAATTCCTATTTCATTCAAAGAATTTCTTAATGCAATAACCCAATTTATTTACGTGAAAAAAAAACCTATATTGGTTGCTTATCAGAGTTAATATTAAGCCGACTAATTCCCGGCATCATAACACAAATGTTAGAATAACAAATATTTGTTTCAATATCAGGTAAATGGTCTTGCAATTCGTATTATGTTCTTGAAAAAATACCATATGATTTAAAATATTTCGACTTTGACTTAAAGTAAGGCGGATATAATGCTATAGTTTTCAAAAAACGGCAGTTTTATAATAAAAATAATACTTTATATTTTAAATTTTTAATGTGGGATCAAAACAATGTGGAGCTGTTGTTTATTTGTTTATTTTATTCCAAATTCTGTCCCCTTTCATAAAATAGTACTCTAAAACACGAAAACAGTGTTACGCCTCGCAAAGAACCGTCCGAACTCGCCAAAAGCCCCGATGGATTTGCATTGAAAATGAGAGAAGAGGCTAAAGTCTACTATAAAATGCGCTAATTCCGAACCTCTCGTCGGCTTAACACTTTAAACCGTTAAAAGTGAATGTTGCCTCTTTCAAACGATTATACATACAGTAATGGACGGTGTTTTAACTAGATTCACGAAGTTCGATCGTTTTAGCTAGTGTTTTTATAAATATATGTATAAAAACAGGTAATCAAAGGTAGTCAGAGTTGTGCTATATTAGGTTTAGTTAAACGCTAGTTTAGTTTAGTTAAAAATACATAATGGCCTCGAGGTTTAAGCAGGCGGTTGAATATTTCACGGCGGTTGCAAGTTCAAACCCCAGGCAAATACCTCTTGCTTTTCAAAGGTATGTTTTACAATGAATTATTACGTACTTTAACGGTTTAAAATAGTAAGGAAACCTGCCCACCTATAAATTCTTATGAATTTCTTAGGTTTGTGATCCACCAACCCACACTAGGCCAGCGTGGTGGATTAAGGCCTAACCTTTCTCAATTGTAGAGGAGACCCGTGCCCATCAGTGGGACATATAAGGGCTGATGATGATCAATGCCTTGTTCATGTAATAGAGACACGTAATCGTAAGTTTGTACTGTGGTGCGAATGAGTCATCTCGATTGAGATAATACAATAGTGTCAATAAATCAACTTCAAGCAATACGACATACTCGTGGTCTCGCGGTACAAGTATGTGCCGTGTGATCTAGAGGTCCTGGGTTCGATTCCCGGGTCGGGCAAAGTGTTATTGGGTTTTTCCATTAGGAAATTCTCGGTAACAGCACGGAGTCTGGAAATGTGCCCGAAACACGGCAATAATAGGCTCACCCCCTATTACGTGGGACTGATACATACTTGGCGGAATGTGGGTGCAGAAATGTACCTCTGCCTACCCCATCGGGGAATACAGGCGTGAGTATATGTATGTATGTATGATATACTCGTAATATCGTACTGGTAGATTCGGTAGATGAAATTATTGAATAGCGACCAGAAAGAAGAGATAAGGTTTAAATTCGTAATGTCACATCGGGTTTGTCCCATTTAATGTCATGGCATAAACTTACTAAGTCTATTTGAATCTGGTGTTATCCTGGCACTGAGCTCTCTTAGGAACCTCGGCATCCCTACTTACCTTTTTTTAGTGACAATATTAACCTTTTTGGAGATACCTTAAGGCCTCAGCCACTCTATATTCAGGTCCAGTTATACATACAGATATATTATCCACATACTCCTACGGTTTTCTTAAAATAAATTTATCTTATTTCAACATAAAATATAATATTGTTGTATTCACAGTAAAACCACAAAGAAAGTTATTCGCACATCGACGTAAGAGCGAAGTTCCATCCCCACGCTTGTAGGCGTTACAATAACACTCAGGCTAATGGGCCCTCTTGGGTCCCTCCGACACCGCGCGGGGCTCAAACAAAATATCCTTAATGCATATTCAAATCACTGGATGTGCCTACGCTTTTTATCACGCCCCAAAATGCCAAGGGTTGTGCTGATAATTATGGGATTTGTTATGATTTTGTGGGTTTTTAATGTTATATAGAATTTAAACAGGCCGTAATCGAAAACTAAGACAGGTTATCATCATCATCATCATCAGCCCATATTATACGTCCCACTGCTGGGCACGGGCCTCCTCTACAACTGAGAGGGTTTAGACCTTAGTCCACCACGCTGGCCTAGTGCGGGTTGGCGGACTACACACCTAAGAAATTCCTAAGAACTTTTAGGTGTGCAGGTTTTATCACGATGTTTTCCTTCACCGTTAAAGCAAGTGATAATTCATTGTGAATACACACATAACTTCGAAAAGTCAGAGGTGTGTGCGTGGGGTTTGAACCTGCGACCGCCGAAATTCTCGACCGCGCGCCTAAACCTCGAGGCCTAAACTTAGCGAAAAGTGGGTGTAAAAATGTACTTCTGACTATGTACATATGTTTGTAATAGTTACACAAATTGCTGAAACAGTAGACAATCTATTTCTATATACGAGTATGTATTTTGCTTTTTGAAATTGAGTTCTCACGTAATATGGGCGAAGATATTGGTTATTTAAGATATTGACTTACTAAAGTGGCACCTAAAAGTGAATTGAGTGTGGTTCCGGGTATAAAAAAGATAAGATTACGATTGTCTTAGACTGTCTGGCCCAGGACGTGTAATACCTACTTATGGAGTAACTATTGCCTCATCTCATCTCTGCATCACCCTAGGTTCGACTTAGAGAATGCCTTAGGCATTAAGTCCACCTGTACAAACTTTGTATGAAGTGTAAATAAAATAAAATAAAATAAGTACATTACTACTCGTGCCTCGTGCTCGTGGTCTCGCGGTACAAGTATGTGCCGTGCGATCTAGAGGTCCTGGGTTCGATTCCCGGGTCGGGCAAAGTGTTATTGGGTTTTTCCATTAGGAAATTCTCGGTAACAGCACGGAGTCTGGAAATGTGCCCGAAAAACGGCAATAGGCTCGCCCCCTATTACGTGGGACTGATACATACTTGGCGAAATGTGGGTGCAGAAATGCACCCCTGCCTACCCGTTCGGGGAATACAGGCGTGAGTTTATGTATGTATTACATTACTACATTTGCATTCTATAATTTCTTCGTCGTTTAAGTCTTGTTAGCTTTGGGGTTTAGGCACGCGGTCGAGAATATCGGCCGTCGCCAACACATACGTAAAAACATAATGAATTTTACTAAAACATCTAAATTTATGATAATTTCTCAAAGTTCATTTCACCTTTTTAAAGGTCATGCTTGTTACTTCAGTACTTACCAATGCACAACACACACAAACCGCGCTGTCTGGCATAATCAAAATTTCTATAGCATAATGAAACTCCGATAAAATTGTTATTCACAAAGTGCGTATAAACGCAATATATCTACAAAGTGTGCGTATAAATTCACAATTTCAAACAAACTCACGCACTCAATCATGATTTAGATTCGCAATTCGCAGATCAAAGTTTATGCTATCATAAAATATGTCTTTTGTAACAAATTGCATATGGCATGTTTGATTAAAGCAACACTATATCAAATTTAGAATTATTTATTTATGAGCGCAATTTATGTATCTTTTATTATTCATAGATATTAATCTTTTTATCGTAATTCAATCGCATAAAAAACCAGTATCAAAACTTACTATGATATTGAGATAAAAATGAGGCACAAAAAATATCTCAGCAAGACTTTTTTTAAAGGCTCATTTATACGAGTATATTTATAATAAATAAGAGGTGGAGTAATCAGGCAGGCACTTATTTATTAGCGGCAGATTTGTATCTGTCGTCATATAATGCAATCATGCTGTCCATTCATAACAGTAGCCAAAATATAAATTAATAAATACACCCAACAGTCACATACATAGTTCTGACCCCACACTAGGATACAAGTCTTGTGTCGTGAGAATCAGAAACTACGAGAGACTTATCGATCTCACAAACACCCAGACCCGAAACAAAGATTTGTGGATCACACAAACATTTGTCTCGGTGCGGGTATCGAGCCTGTGGCCTCTCGTTTTTCAAGCTGGTACCTAGCCACAGGGCTGTCAAAGCCACAAAATATTTTTTTATAGTGGAACGACAATGTTACAGTATCAAACCTGATAGTAAACTTGATTCTGTCCAAATAGAGCATTAAGTGACGAGAGAACAAAGTTAATAAGACTCAAAAAAATTGCCGTCACACTTTTTGCATTTTAATAAATAAATAAAAAACTTGTTATTCTTGTTTGCCAAAGAATAGTTATTTAAATTCCTGGGTCTATTAAGCCAAAACACATGGCTTTGAAATTTGCCGTGTCAATTTCTTATGTTTACGATAACGTTTGTTGTTGAGTCTACGAAGATATGCTCATATTCTATTTTAAGAGTACTTGCAAAAAAATACAATACTACTTTGAATGTGACAACACAGTTGTGCCGTTAGGTACCTTTGGCATATGTTCATGCCACTGTTGTTTTGTTACTGTTTGTAATGAATATAAGTCATCATGATTGTTATCAGACCATAGACATCCCGCTGCTTGGCACGGGCCTCCTCTACAACTAAGAAAGGTTAGGCCTTAGTCCACCACGCTGGCCTAATGCGGGCTGACGCACTACACGCCTAAGAAATCCCTAAGAATTTTTAGGTCTCGGTTTTCCAGCTGTTAGCGTTAAACAACATGATAATTTATTGTGAATACACACATAACTTCAAAAAGTCAGATGTGCGTCAAGTATTTGAACCCGCGACCGTCGAGATTTTTAACACTACCGCGCGCCTATCCCTCGAGGCCATCACGTCTAATACCTATGTAAGTTATATTAGGTATGTAAGTTATATTAGGCCTAATCCACCGTATGGAGGTGTGCATAGCAGTTAGAAATAATAAACATTTCAATATTTTCTATTATGGATGTGTTATTCAAAGATATTGAATGCCTCGTGGTCTCGCCGTGCGATCTAGAGGTCTTGGGTTCGATTCCCGGGTCGGGCAAAGTGTTATTGGGTTTTTCCATTAGGAAATTATCGGTAACAGCACGGAGTCTGGAAATGTGCCCGAAAACCGGCAATAGGCTGGCCCCCTATTACGTGGGACTGATACATACTTGGCGAAATGTGGGTGCAGAAATGCACCTCTGCCTACGCCTTCGGGGAATACAGGCGTGAGTTTATGTATGTTATTCAAAGATTTCTCTACATGCACCAACGCCATTAAAAAGCAGGCTATTAGTAAATTACCCCCTGCCATAATTTAATCGCATTCAGCACGACGGTCTTAGAGAGTCATTACGCGAACGTGTGGGTAATGTCTTGCAGAGCCGAGTGCCTCGGATGGCGGTCCAACTTCAAAACGCTCGTTAAAACACTTTTTATTATATCTTTTGCGAATGCCGTTTGTTTGTTTTCATTTTATGGTTTTAAATTGCTGTAGAAATGCAATTCTTGATAGTTTTAGCAATGGATTATGCTCTGTGATTATAATACCTTGGTAGTGAAACGACGTAATGAAGTCTTTAATTTACCTTCGTTTATTATTTCCACTCCTATCCGGTCTTTTAAATAGAGCACTAGAATTTCTGTACGCGAATATGCAAGTTCGTAATTTTCATTGTTTGTTTTTGTGTTGTATGTATTATAGACTGTTATATGTTTTCCAATTCCTCCTTTATATTATCTTTCTGATTAACTTCGTTGCGGGATTATGACAAATTAGGCCCCCTTAGTTTCGCTGAGCTTCATTGCTCCGCGTCAATACTGTGTGTGCCGCTGTTGATCCTGGAGCACAGGAGTTACAGTGGCGGGTGTAAGGTGGGATATGGCCAAAAAAATACTGTTATAAAAATAATCAAAAATTCAAAATCATCTTTATTCAAATAAACTTTTACAAGTTCTTTTGAATCGTCAATATTAAACTATTTTTTTAAAACTATTATACAGACAAAATTATCATAGTTATTCTCAATCACCTCCAATATGTGTATCAGCATGAGTTCTTAATTTTAGCTCAATTTCAATTAATTTACTCATGACTCCATAGTTTCTAAGTAAAGCCGTTCATTCTTCATCTATCATCATCAGCCCTCTACAATTGAGACAGCTTAGACCTTAGTCCACCACGCGGGCCTGGTATGGGTTGGATAGAAATAAACTTCATCATCATTATCATCAGCTCATATACATCCTACTGCTGTGCACGGACCGCTTCTACAACAAAAAGAGAGAAATAAATAAATAAAATAAACTTAAACTACTTTAACCCTTAATTCGACAGACTTTGTTATAAATTTTATTAGTACGATCAATACAAATTTTGTTACTTAGCCCAGGTGAGAAATCCTAGAAAAAATACTCGAAAAATATAAAAAAATCTGCATCCATTATAATGTACAATTTCAAGTCAAATTTGTGATACTCTAACGAGAAGTACACTGCACGGTGTCTAATTGTGGGTTAATACCGTACGTTCTTCTATTCGTGAGTTTGTTTCGCCGGGACTTCTCAGTCAGGGTCGCGTTTGGATCCGGTGGTAGCATTAAAATAATACGTGACGTTTCGGAAATACACAAGGTCCATCTCGTTATTTACTTTAAATAATAATAATAAGATATTATGTATTTCCTGATGAAAACTAAAAATAAATTATAAAAAACCGTAAATATTTTTATACAAATTATATAAAATGAACCATAGTTGAATTATAATGTAATAATAAAAGATTTTTCTTTTCTGTATTTATTTATTTAAGTGCTATTTGATTGCCTACGTGACCAAATAAAGCAATTTCATTTCATTTCATTTATTTTACATACAACTTCATTTATATATACAAAGTACCTCTTAACAGCCAGTTCATTCCCTGCACCTAACGTGGCAGTTCAAAAGTACACTTAGCTACATTAGCCATGCAAATAGGGATTCGCTGGGCGTCATCTGCAAAACAGTAATCAGATTATGCACAACCATTCGACCGTCCAACTCCTGAGTAGCGTTATCGAGTACTGGATTGGTTCTCTCCCGTATTTTGTGGTTGTAATGACAAAATAATTAAATGTTCTTTGGTAATAACTGTTGCAAAAATGTACATTGAAATTATTTCAGCTTTCTTTTGGCAGAACCTTGCGTATATCATATATCATCAGCCCATATACGTCCCACTGCTGGGCACGGGCCTCCTCTACCATTGAGAGGGTTTAGGCCTTAGTCCACCAAGCTGGCCTAGTGCGGGTTGGCGGACTACACACCTAAGAAATTCCTAAGAACTTTTTTAGGTGTGCAAGTTTGATCACGATGTTTTCCTTCACCGTTAAAGTATGTGATAATTCATTGTGAATACACACATTACTTCGAAAAGTCAGAGGTGCCTGGGGTTTGAACCCGCGACCGTCGAGATTATCGACCGCGTGTCTACACCTCGAGGCCATCACGACTTCATCATTTGGTAATAACTGTTAAAAAAATGTACATTGAAATTATTTCAATTTGAATTATTCACTCGTACCTCATCTCCTTTCCCTCAGCATTTTCTTTTGGCAGAACCGTGCGTATCAGGTTGTAAAGTAATAAATTCGCTGTTACAATCATCCCTGCGTCAATAGAAATCTTCTGTAACGATTATTTCTGTCGTCCAATCAATTCGTAGAATCATTTTCATACCAAAATATTAATATTTATTCGTCTTTTAAATCGAAGAAGAAAATAGACCAACAATAAAGAAATACTTAAATTACAATGGAAATGAAAACAATCAAGTGAAATGTTATTTGTTGAATACGAAGAGTGCTCCTTAATTTGTTTCGTTATCCTAGTCTCGGCCTCGAGGTTTAGACGTGCAGTGGATACCTACTCTCGGCGGTCGCGGGTTCAAAACCACGGCACACACCGCTGACTTATCGAACTAATGTATGTATTCACAATTAATTATCACGTACTTTAATGGTGAAGGAAAACATCGTGATAAAACCAGCACACCTAAAAGTTATTTCACTGTTGAAAAATACGTGGACATAACACCATTTTACAAACAGTTAGATCCTTGATAAATCCCTTTAATTAAACCAAATAAAAATCCAACCAAATCAAACCAAAATAGTTTAATTAATTAATCTATTGCTTATATCTACATTTATACATACATACATACATAAACTCACGCCTGTATTCCCTGATGGGGTAGGCAGAGGTGCATTTCTACACCCACATTTCGCCAGGTATGTATCAGTCCCACGTAATAGGGGGCAAGCCTATTGCCGTTTTTCGGGCACATTTCCAGACTCCGTGCTGTTACTGAGAATTTCCTAATGGAAAAACCCAATAACACTTTGCCCGACCCGGGAATCGAACCCAGGACCTCTAGATCCCACGGCACATACTTGTACCGCGAGACCACGAGGCAGTACATCTACATTTATAGTAGATGTTAATTACATAAAAACCTGTCGTGCTATTTTGCGAATGCTTATTCTCTTTAGCAATTTATCATGGTAATGGTGTAGGCCTTGGTGTTTAATGAGAATATAAAATTAGCAATTAATCAATCAGCAAGCAGTGATGGCCTCGAGGTTTAGGCGCGCGGTCGAGAATTTCGGCGGTCGCAGGTTCAAACCCCAGGCACACACCTCTGACTTTTCGAAGTTATGTGTGTATTCACAATTAATTATCACTTGCTTGAACGGTGAAGGAAAACATCGTGATAAAATCTACACCCCTAAAAAAAGTTCTTAGGAATTTCTTAGGTGTGTAATCCGCCAACCCGCACTAGGCCAGCGTGGTGGACTAAGGCCTATACCCTCTCAGTT
The DNA here is from genome assembly GCA_907164795.1 of Hemaris fuciformis. Lineage (NCBI taxonomy): Eukaryota > Metazoa > Arthropoda > Insecta > Lepidoptera > Sphingidae > Hemaris > Hemaris fuciformis. The sequence goes on along the minus strand of OU015450.1, from coordinate 10,963,828 downwards.
GTAGAGGAGGCTCGTGCCCAGCAGTGGGACGTATATGAGCTGATGATGATGATGATTACCAAATAACTTTTAACGCTATTGTAATTACAACGACAAAATACGGGAGAGAAACAATTAAGTACTCGATAAACATTGGTATTTAAACTGCGTAGTATCTAGTACGTTGATATTTTTTTATACTTGGGTAGTTTGGCGTATATCTTATTGTTCATTTGTAGTCGCAATTAACGTGAAGGAATCCTTCCTATATATCGAGCTGCCATTCAAATAACAAAACAGAACTCTAATAACATCTATAGCCACAAGTCAAGTTGTCAAGTCAACAAATACACCCAGCAGTCACATACATAGTTCTGACCCCACATTAAGATACGAGTCTTGTGTCGTGGGTATCAGAAACTACGAGAGAATTTTCGGTCTCACAAACACCCAGACCCGAAACAAATATTTGTTTTTTTCTCCACTACTAAGACTACGAGTATAGCATGGCACTTACAAATATTTTTCATTTGTTCTCCGGAAAATAAATTATAAACATAAAATAAGCTTGCCAAACGGACATTAGCATTTCCTTCTTTTAATATAAATATGCCCGTCCCTATCACGTGGTCGCGTTTACAAGCATATTTCATATGAATGAAATTAAAATTTCATACGTAGATCGAATTCACACTCTTACTAGTTTCAAGTTATGTGTTAGCTTCATAAGCAACACGGTCGTAAAATGAACAGTTATTCTAATGACGTTTTTCTTTACCGGCAAGTGCCCTAGGTATAAACACCGTATTTTACAGAAAATCTTGAACGTACAAGTTTTTAAGGTACAAGTTATTGAGATTTTCCATCGGCTCGCCTCCTATTACGTGGTATTGATACATACCTGGCGAAATGTGGGTGCAGAAATGCACAGCTGCCTACCAGTGGCGGTACTTCCATAAAAGCCCAACAGCCCAGTTTGCCTCAGTAAATTGCCAAATATTATTTTTTTACTTTAAAACCACTGTTTAATAAAGCAGTTTTACATATAAATGGGAATATAATTGACCCTACAATAAAGATTAATAAACTAGACATTACACAATTAACGTGCAACGCTTTAAGGCTTCTATGGAAGTAACTCCACTGCTACCTACCCCTTCGGAGAATACAGGCTTGAGGTAATGAATGTGGGTCTTTTATTTTCCAATATTTCTTAACTGATGTGTGTTTTACACATCAATTTACCTTTCTAAAAAAATGCTTTTATAATCTTGTTATACGCTCAAAATTCCACTCATGAAATTTTCAATATATATTCCATATTTAATTTATAGTGAAATTTCGTTCATATTATTCAAACAACGTGCGAGCAGGCACAAAAGAAAGCCACGTCAGATTAAAAAATCCAATACTCGGTAATCCGAAAAATCAAAATGAATTTTAAATCCACTTTTCGTACAATTGTTCCTTATTGAAAGCGATTTATGTAAAAATGCAGAGGAAGTTTTCGAATAATTTTAACCGTCATGAATATTTATCGAAAAATGGAAAAGGATGTGTTCATAAAGGTTTTTGGTCAAATTAATCTCTACCATTGCATGTAATTTTCATTTTAATAAAAAAAACAATTTTCCCCCTAAATTGAAGATCAGAGTAGGATATTTAGAATAATTTTGAAATGAGTATCTGATTATGGCACAATTTCATAAAATTTAATTCAGAAAGTCTTCCGTCACATTTTATTTAGAAATTTCTAAAAACATCTAAAAACGCTTATGTTCAAAATTACCCTAAAGTTAGGGAATATTTTCTCCCCTGGTAACCGCTACTGCACTTGATACACAGAGTGCGTTATCGGATTACGCTAATTAAGATGATTTAAAACTTAATTTGCATTGTCCACTGCGGTATTTGTGGGTGTTAAAACGAGTACAGTGCTCAATAATTTATTTATAAATTAATTATTGAGTATTTAAACATTGTTCAAAGTATTTTAACCATTGTTTTGAGCTCATAAAAATTGACCTTCAAATATTTGTGAATGACTACATAGTGGTATAGCGATATAAGTATGTGCTGTGCACTCTAAAGGTCCCGGGTTCGATTCCCGGGCTGGCCAAAGTGTTTATGAGTTTTTCCATCGGGGAATTCTCAATAGCAGCACGAAGAGTGGAATTGTACCCGAGGAAAAAGAAAATAGGCTCGCATTAAGTGGGATGGAAAATCAATAACCGAAATGTGGGTGCAAAATTGCACCTCTGCCTACCCTTTCGGAAAATACTGGCGTAAACGTATGTATATATAAGTGAATGAAACAAATATTTGATCCATACTTTGGATCCAACACGTGGTCTAATTCCACAAGCTGCTTTTACCCAATAAAGTCATCATCGTCATCAGCCCTTACCCACCCCACAGTTGGCCAAGTGCCTCCTTTAAAACAGAGAGTATTTAGGCCTTAGTCCACCAAGCTGGCCTAGTAGTGTGTAGTCCACACACCTAAGAATTTCCTAAGAACTTTTAGGTGTGCAAGTTTCCTCACGATTTTTTCCTTCACCGTAAAATAAGTGATGGTGCATTGTGAATACACACATAACTTCGAAAAGTCAGAGGCGTGTGCCTGGGGTTTGAACTTGTGACCGCCGAGATTTTCGACGCGTGCATGAGCCTCGAGGCCATCACTACTTCTCTACACTAAGGTCATGGAGTCTACCAGAAATAAATTCTAAATATACATATTAATAATGCCTATGAGATTAGCAACTTATTATAATTAATACAGTAACCTTCCCAAAATAGTATAGATGATGTTTAGCATTTATGTGACTACACTTTTATCAATGTCTTAAAATAAACATTTATGTAAATTTTATCTTTAACTAACGACCCACTATAGTTTTGTGGGCATTTAATGCCACTTTAGATCTTAATCGATGAACCGAATCATTTATTTGTAAGTTAAAATACAGAAGTTATTTTTTTCTGTGCATTAACAAAAAGAATAATCAAATTATTATAGTAACCAATTTCTTCCTAAGAAAAATATTTTATCAAATGCAACTGGTAGTTACTGAGATCCTACTGTTTATATGAACATTTTTTGTAACTATTAAAACATGATAAAATTTAGTGACTTTTCATGTGCATTAGATATAGGATACTAACTAAATGCAGGTACTTCATACTTTATGAAAAAATAAAAAATGTTTTTGGGTTATGTATGACCAGGGTGTTAGTGATGGCCTCGAGGTTTAGGCGAGCGGTCGAGAATCTCGGCGGTCTGACTTTTCGAAGTTAGTTGTGTATTCGCAATGAATCTTCACTTACTTTAAGGGTGAAGGAAAACATTGTGATGAAACCTGCACCTATAATTTCTTAGCAATTTCTTAGGTGTGTAGTCCGCCAACCCGCACTAGGCCAGCGTGGCGGACTAAGGCCTAAAAAACCATCTCAATTTTAGAAGAGGCAAGTGCCTAGTAGTTGGACGTATATGGGCTAATGATGAGGGTGCTACCAGGCCCATAGAAAACCGACAAGTAACAATACTGGTCCGTCCATACACTAAATAAGATAAAGTCTGAAAAATAAAGCCTAATTCGCAGGTTGTATATTCGGGCTCACCTAAATAACGACCAACTTGAATGAGATATGATACTAGTCATCCTGACATATTTGTATACAGGGTGTATCCAGGCCGTGATCGGAAACTAAGGCAGGTAATAGCTACAGTGATTACAAACCCATTGGCTTTCAAAAAAATCCCGACAAAAAAATGACGTTTTCCCAACAATCATAGATATTAAATGGATTTTTAGCTAAGTATGTGTAGCTAGTTTAGCAGTGTATGTGGCTAATATATATAGGCGGCGTCGGTGTGCCTGGTTGTGGGCACGTGGCGACAGCGCCCGATGTTGCGTGTGGATGAGATGTGTCGGATGATGATGCAAGCGTAAGCGCAATGATAAGCACGAAGCAGTTCGAGCGTTTATTACACAGCACAGTGATAGTTACAAACAGAGTATATACACGACACAATAGTTCACACACACAATACAGTCAGAAACAAGTAGATAGAAATAACAGAAGGAGATGAGACGGATAAAAGTACGATAAAATTAGCACAATGAACAGCTGATAAGCGCGGACAAGATAAAGCGGCGAGGTAGCAGGTGACACGGGCTTCGCGAGCGAGAGAGGTGTACCGACTGGCCGCGTCCGTCGGCGCGGCCGACGCGTCCGGCGCGTGAGTTGAAGCGATGCGCGCCGTCGCTTATCTCTGTAGCCACGCAAAACAGGTTTACGCCCGACCCGTGGTATGCAGTGTCTCCAATGTTACTGTACTCCACATTTAATATATTGGGTTCTGTAAGTGTAATGTATATGTGTTGTGTAATACGTGTGAGTGTAACTGTGGATAAATATACATAATATTAAATATGTTAATTAATAAAAATATTTAATAAATAAATTAAATATTAGGTACGCCACAGATTTATAAGGAGAACATACTTTTTTGTCGGGATTTTTTTAATGTCAGGGTGTTTGTAATCACCGCAGATATTATCTGCCTTGATTTCCGACCACGGTCTGAATACACGCTGTATGTTTTCCTTATATCCCGCGAGACGGGCTAGAAGGCCGGTGGAAGGAAGTAGCGCCACAAACATCTTATTCCTTAACAAAAAAATATAAAATATATAAAATGACACACTTAAAATAAGCAACTATTAATATTATAGACTATGTCTTGAATGCCAATGTGTTACTAATTATTTATTCATTAAATTTTGCTAATTAATTGTTATTTTATATCTCCATTTAACACCGAAGCCTACACTTATGATAAATTGCCGCAGAAATTAGCGTTCTCTTAATAGCTTACAGGTTTTTATATAAATGGAGATTAGCAATGCATAAGTAATTAAATTAAGTAATTAAATTTCCTTTGATTCATATTTGACAGCCCCGTGGCGCAGTTGGATAGATACCAGGTTGCGAAACGAGAGGCCGCGGGTTCGATCCCCGCACAGAGAGAAATGTTTGTGTGATCCACAAATATTTGTTTCGGGTCTGGGTGTTTGTGAGACCGAAAAAGTCTCTCGTAGTTTCTGATACCCACGACACAGGACTTGCATCCTAGTGTGGGGTCAGAACTATGTATGTTGGGTGTATTTATTATTATTATTTAATTAAGAGCATTTATTAAAGATCTAACTGTTTATAAAATGATGTTACGTCTACTAAGCAATTCTATCTTTTTTTTTATTTGCAATCTCTCAAGCCCGTATGCCATTAAGTGCTTCTACTCCCACATTTTGTCAGCTGCTTGTTTTAATTCCTACGAAAGAGAGAGCGGAACCTATTACGGCTTTCCCGGTACATTTACCCGGTACAGACCCCGTTCTGCCACTGAGAATTATCTAGTAATGGAACCCATTATCGATTCGCCCAACAAGAATAAAAACCAATGCCTTGTCGATCGCACTCGACAATTGGGCGAGACTTTAGTAATATTTCTATACAGGGGCCGTTCAAGAATTACGTAAGCAGATTTATTACAATTATTTACCCCCCCATCCCCCTTGTCAGCAAAAGTAATCAAAGCTCTTACACCCTCCCCCTATGCTTACGTAAACATTTTTCAATTAATGTATTGTTTTTTTTTTATATTATTTATAAATATGAAAATAGATTTAACTATCGATGACGTAATCATCATCTAGACTCCCCTACACAGTGGCGCAGTTGGCTAGATACCATCTCGCAAAACGAGAGGCCGCGGGTTCGATCCCCACACCAAGACAAATGTTTGTGTGATCCACAAGTATTTGTTTCGGGTCTGGGTGTTTGTGAGACCGAAAAAAGTCTCTCGTAGTTTCTGATACCTCCGACACAAGACTCGTATCTTAATATGGGGTCAGAACTATGTATGTGATTGTTGGGTGTATTTATTTATTATTATTATATAAAACTATTTATTATAAATTTTTAAACGTGAAAAATCGTTATAAATTCTAGTAGCATAAGAAAACATCAACATGGTGTGGTCTTCTTCCTGCTTAAAAATGTTGTATTCCTGCTATTATCTATTGTGTATGTATTTAGTAATTTTTTACACTCGTATAGGAATACTTGGATTTTAACTTGATGACATAGCTGTCTAACTGTTGCTTGTATTTATCAACATAAATAAATAAATCAATAAATAAATAAATACACCCAACAGTCACATACATATTTCTGATCCCACACTAAGATACAAGTCTTGTGTCGTGGGTATCAGAAACTACGAGAGACTTTTCGGTCTCACATACACCCAGACCAGAAACAAATATTTGTGGATCACACAAACATTTGTCTCGGTGCGGGGATCGAACCCGCGGCCTCTCGTTTCGCAAGCTGGTGTCTAGTCAACTGCGCCACGGGGCTGACATAAATCAATAATTAATTGCATACAGAATTAGAGGACCATGAATAACTGAATCACAATAATATTATCATTTCAAATAGTTGAGCTGTAGCCTTTAACCAACATAAATAACTAAACGTCTTGTTTATCGAACTATTGGCTCATAGAACAGAAAATTGGTATTAATAACAACAGTAAACTAGCCAGGTGCTAAACAAATATTTATGAAGAAGGATAAGGCTATACACACGTACAGGCACTAAATTGACATCCCCCGAATAAAATAAGTCCAAGTTTCGAAATTCAGGGCACGTATACACGTTTGTAATCCTTGGACCAATCGTCCCTGCACTCCACTTATTGGCCCCCGTGTCACTTTCGATCTTGGACAGTTGAATTGCTTTTCACAATATATTTGCAGCTGGATTAATGAGGTGCGACGTGGGTAGAGTAAACTAGGGAGTGTTTTTATTGGGAGTGTAGACGTAGAAGTTTCTAGAATTTTATAGAAATTTCTCATACACGTCTCAATATTTTTATTACGGTTTAATGTGCTTGTAGAGACAGAAAAGACATATCGTTAGTGTGTGCTCGTGGGGACAGAAAAGGCATTTGGTTATTAATATTTTTTTGGGTCTGTCATTCATCTTCTATAACACATGTCTAGCACCATAATCTTAATAATTAATATTCTTCAGAGAACATCCTATATGAGATTGACAATAATATTTCTAAGGCACCTTTACGTGTAATCCGTTAGAAAACAGTGTCCTCTGTCCTTTCCCAAGCTTCAAAATACCTTTAAAAAATATCCCAATTAGTTCAGCCGTTTAGGCGTAAAAGCGTGATACCTTCGCTTTTATAATATTAGTAAGTATTTATTTATTTTATTTTATTTGGAAAATACACAGAACAATCACAATCAAAAACATAAAGCAAAAATATACACAATCCAAAACAATCTCCACTAATAGATAAAGCACAAAATTGAAGTAGTGAACGACTAATCTGACAAAAAAGAGATAAATTAAATTATACGAAAACAAAAAAAAAACAAAAAGCATTTATACAATATTACCTAAACTAAATTACTTGCACTAGAAAAAAGTAATTTCTTATAATTATTAAGCGACTCAAAAAATATGTCAATATCGTATGTATGGATAAAAACAATTTGTTGATAAAAAAATCCATTACCACAATATTCTATGGAAATAAATTTCAAAAATGTCCGTAGGGGGACTGTCCCAGTGCGTTACGCCATAAGGTCCAGATAAGGTACGGGAAAGCTCCCACCCTCTGTCGTAAATCGTGCCAACAATGGGGCACGTATGTGTTCCCAAAAATCCCGCCAAAACGTAAACAAAACGCACAACACGTGTAAAAGAAATATAAATAGACTGTCTCAATTTGCTCAGTCCTTATGTTCGTAAATACTGTATTAAAATAAAACATATAATAGGAATTATATGCGTGGTAATATATATATAATATTACCACGACCGCCTCTTGGTCCCGCGGTACAAGTATGTGCCGTGCGATCTGGAGGTCCTGGATTCGATTTCCGGGTCGTGAAGTGTTATTGGGTTTTTCTATTAGGAAATTCTCAGTAACAGCAGGGAGTCTGGAAATGTGCCCGAAAAACGGCAATAGGGTCGCCCCCTATTACGTGGGACTGATACATACCTGGCGAAATGTGGGTTCAGAAATGCACCTTTGCCAATAGGCGTGAGTTTATGTATGTATTTATATAATAGGAATTCCACTTACTACTCGGCTTTAACTTGCCTGGCATTTAAGGGCGGAAGTCCATGTAAAATTTTCAAAACATCTTTAAAGTTATTTTGGGTTAAGGTTAGTTTCTTGTCCTATAATGGAAAAACCCCTCAATGTCGTAGAGTATTAAACATTCCAATTTCAGGAGTCGCCACACAAACTCACGCGGAGAATAAAAAGTTGAAAGTGGCCGCGCAGATTGTTTTGCTCAAGCTCCCTTCAGCGAGTGAATTGGCTCCGTAAAGAAAGCTAGAAACTTTTCAACTGGGCTCACCGCAAATAATAGGTGGACATACGGCTGCAGAGGATGTCGGACGCGAGAGTATAATTGAATATTATGGGTCCACACGGTACCAACTTCTCGCAGACTGCCATAGAATTTTGCGCAACAAAAGTCTGTATATTAAAAAGTCTGAGTGAAAATTGACATGCTTGGAGCAATTTAAGTCTGACCCAATAATAAGTCTGCACAAACATTTTGTCATCATATTTTTACGCAGACTAGATTTTTACTCAGACTTTAAGTTTGTACAGATATTTGTACAAACTTAAAGTCTGTATCGTGTGGACCCACCATTATCATTGACAAAGCACCAATTACAATGTTATTTAAATTGAGCGTTGACTCCATCAGTCAATTCGAGATTCGAGTATCAGTCGCCAGTCGGCGTACATATAAGCTGTTCGTGGATATGTATATCCGATCCACCCGGATACAACAGACCCTGACGGTTCAAGACAGTACAGACTTGGTGTAACTTGTTTTGATACACATATTGAAACATTAATTTAAGATCAAGTGTATAGAACGAAGTATTTAAGGGCCATCTTTTTTTATATTTCTGGCATAGCCCCTGTAGTATAAGACGTTTCATTCATGAGTCTCTGAAAAAAGTGTAAGCTGAATTTTGTTAATGTAGCTTTGAGACTGGCATACAAGCTTATATTAAAAAGAAAATCATTATTTTATATTATAAACAATGATAGCTTAGGAAAAACTGGAGGATTGTGTCTTCTACCCTTCCTTACATGTAAATAAAAGTTTTTTTGTCTTAAACTCCTAGAAAATATAATCAAAAGAAAGCTTCTCAACAGGTTGCCATGATTGTGTTGAATGACGAAAAATGGATATCCATCACCACATTATACTCTATATAGCAGCTATCGTGCTAAGTTAAAACATAGGCAAGCATTACCGAAAGAAGTATACTCACAAATTTTGTTCGCAAAACAGCCAGCGGTCTGCTACACCCGTGTGTCCCGAAGTGTAAAGAAAACTAAACATAATACATACGAATTGTAGACGACGGGTTAGTTATGTGCTAGTAATCGCGGAGTTTCGCGATTCAATTCCAAAACTTCAAGGAGCTTTTTCGTACTTCTTATTTCGATTTCACACGGAATATTATTACGCTATCGGTTTTCTCACTTTATAAATTAAGTTTGTTTGGTTAACTGCTGTTTGCTGATAGAAGATTAGATGATTCCATGTATTATGTAGTATTCAGTAATAAGATTTTTTAAGAGGCTATATTTTTACAAGTACATACATACATAACCTCACGCCTGTATTCCCCGAAGGGGTAGGCAGAGGTGCATTTCTGCACCCACATTACAACAGGTATGTATCAGTCCCACGTAATAGGGGGCGAGCCTATTGCCGTTTTTCGGGCACATTTCCAGACGCCGTGCTGCTACTGAGAATTTCCTAATGGAAAACTCAATAACACTTTGCTCGACCCGGGAATCGAACCCAAAACCTCTAGATCGCACGGCACATACCTGTGCCGCGAGACCACGAGGCAGTCTACATTTCTATCAATATCGCCAATGCGTTTATAAAAATAATTGACTGGAAAGTCAATTATCTGTTTAAGTCTAGACTTCCATAGCTCATCCCCTGAGCGCTAGACGCGCGTGCTCGAACATGAAAGCAATATTCTGTAATACTGTTTCGCTGAACAATTAAAAGTAGTTTACTAAGTTAATGCCTGTCGACGGCAGACTCCTCGGAGCTTCGTTACAATACGCCCGCCTTTACCTAGCATAGACTTCTGTATCATATTTACTACAGTGGCGGAACTTCCATAGAAGCCCAAAAGCCCAATATGCCTTTCAAAATTCCAAATTATAATATTTAAGCTTTAAATCTTTATATAACAAAAGCAATTTGACATATAAATGAAAATTTCCTGACCCCACAATAAACAATTATAAACTGGCCAATAAACAATGACGTGTAACGCTTTTGGGCTTCTATGGAAGTACCGCCACTGATTTACTGGGGAGGTTTTTTTTCTTAGCCTGTGGGTCGATTTTGTAGCTTATAAAAAACAAAACTTTTTGGCAAAAAAAAATTTTTACGTTTTCCTTATCACCACATACATTTAATACTTGTGGTTGTTAGTAAAACGTCAAAATTTGTATTTTTTGTCGAAACTTTTTTTTTTATTGTCAATGTGTTTGTAATCACCGTACCTATTACCAGTCTTAGTTCTCGATAACGGTCTGTTTACATCCTGTTTATGAAGTGATAAAGTTGTTACGTGAATATTCATCGTATGTTTTTTTTAAATAATTTATTTATTTTTTTGCTCTTTCTTTTCCATTATAAATAAATAACTGGAGAAGCTAAACTAAATGTAAAGTATAAATAGCGACCTTATTGCTCTTGAAAATTTCTTACAGACATTTGGATGATTAATAAATAAATAAATAAATACACCCAACAGTCACATGCATAGTTCTGATCCCACACTAAGATACAAGTCTTATGTCGTGGGTATCAGGAACTACGAGAGACTTTTCGGTCTCACATACACCCAGACCCGAAACAAATATTTGTGGATCACACACACATTTGTCTCGGTGCGGGGATCGAACCCGCGGCCTCTCGTTTCGCAAGCTGGTGTCTAGCCAACTGCGCCACGGGGCTGTCGAATGGACAATAGAAGACGAAAAATAAAGAGGATAGCTTAAATAAGAATAAAAAAACCTTTGTGTATATAAAATTCTCTAAATATATATATATAAAACACACAAATGAATTTATAATTACATCGAATATTACAAACATAAATATACAAATAATTTAGCATAAACGTTATTTTATTATTATAATTAATTTATTAATAATTTTATTCAGTTATAATTGTCACGTGTAGAAACGTTATGGTGGAACTGGACGGGCATAATTATGTCGAAATCATCAGTCGTTTCTTCATATTATACAGGATGTATTCAGACCGTGATCAGAAACTAAGGCAGGTAATAGCTACGGTGATTACGAATCCATTAGTACCTATGGTTGTTGGGAAAACGTCAAATTTTTTATTTTTTGTCGGGATTTTCTTAAACGCCAGGGGGTTTGTAATCACCTTAGCTATTACGAGTACCTGCCTTAGTTTCCGATCACGGTCTGAATACAGCCTGTGTATTAGTATCTATAGATTTGAAACGCGCTGCAGTTACCACCAAGTGACATTGAGGTCAGCAGTGATGGCCTCGAGGTTTAGGCGCGCGGTCGAGAATTTCGGCGGTCGCAGGGTCAAACCCCAGGCACACACCTCTGACTTTTCGAAGTTATGTGTGTATTCACGATGAATTATCACTTACTTAAACGGTGAAGGAAAACATCGTGATGAAACCTGCACACCTAAAAGTTCTTAGGAATTTCTTAGGTGTGTAGTCCGCCAACCCGCACTAGGCCAGCGTGGTGAACTAAGGCCTAAACCCTCCCAAATGTAGAGGAGGCCCGTGCCCAGCAGTGGGACGTATATGGGTTGATGATGATGATGATGAGGTCACTAAGCCAATATGGGAAAAAATGTGTTCAAAGATTTTATGCCATTAATTTTAATAAAACCTTGTAAAAAAACCGGATGTGTGAATACTTTAAATTAATGTTACATGCGTATTCAAATTTTATACAATGAATATTTATATATTTGTTTTAGTTTTTTGCGAATTCTAATGTGTTTAAATATGTCAATTTGTATTTCTATATTTTAAAATAATTGTGTATTTATTTATAATTATACATAATTAAAAATATATATCCTTATGTCGTTATGGCCTCGAGGTTTAGGCACGCAGTCGAGAATCTCGACAGTCGCGGGTTCAGGCCCAGGCACACACCTCCGACTTTTCGAAGTTATGTGTGTATTCATAATGGATTATCACGTACCTTAACGGCGAAGAAAAACATCGTGATGAAACCTGCACACCTCTTAGGTGTGTAGTCGGCCAACCCGCACTAGGCCAGCATGGTGGATTAAGGCCTAAACTCTCTCAGTTGCACATGAGGCCCGTGCCCAGCAGTGGGACGTATGTGGGCTGCTGATGACATGAAAAACACAGAGTTCATCGACCGCTCGTTTCGCTAGCTGTTGTCTATTCAACTGCGCCACGGGGCTGTGATATCTTACATGTTTATTTAGAGAATTTTGTATTACAAATTATAAATATACATATTTTTTAGCAAAAAACCGATGAGCTCACTTATACTGTAGCCGGATCTCGTACTATATGGACATATGTAGATGGGACCTTAGTGGCAGTACGGAGAATGGAATTATGCCCGAAAAACGGCAATAGGCTCGCCCCCTTCGTGGGATTAATTCGTGGGAAATTGCGACCGCTGAGATTCTCGACCGTGTGCCTAAGTCTCGAGGCCCTCACATTTTTTTAAATGATAGGAAATACCAAAGGTTGCACTGGAACCGTGAAATGTATACAGCATATATAACAATAGCACATTGCGACATATTTATAAGCAGATAGTTAGTTAATACTTCACGCAGCTATAAAATACTTCATCGACATATATTGACTCATTAATTCATGCAATATTAACTGGCAAATTACTGTACATGTAAAATAAATAAAAGTCTGGAAATGTGCCCGAAAAACGGCAATAGGCTCGCCCCCTATTACGTGGAACTGATACATACCTGGCGAAATGTGGGTGCAGAAATGCACCTCTGCCTACCCCTTCGGGGAATGCAGGCGTGAGTTTATGTATGTATGTATGTATGTTGTGTGCAGTGATCTATCCAAGAGTATACGAATATTCTACCATAGAGCTATAGTTAAACTTACACGTGTTTTGATATTTGCAACTAATGATTATTTATAAGGTCGTCTAAAACAAACATTTCATGGACACAAACAAGTGACTGATTAGGTCACACTCAAAAGTGTTAAAAGCTTATTATATAAACAAATGGTGAATAAACAAATAAATTTATTAATAAAATTAGCAGCCCATTCGAGTTTTGCTTGTTTTTGCCTCAACATTATCTCATATTTCCAAAAATGGGCTGACATATATTTCTAAAACTAAGTTTCGACTGTCCTTTCAAGTGTTCATATTTTTTTTGTCTCCTCATAAGCGCACATGTCGTGTGTAGAAGTTGTGATGGTCTCGAGGTTTAGGCAGGCGGTCGAGGATCTCGACGGTCGCGGGTTCAAACCCCAAGCACACACCTCTGACTTTTCGAAGTTATGTGTGTATTCACAATGATTTATCACGTGCTTTAACGGTGAAGGAAAACATCGTGATGAAACCTGCACACCTAAAAGTTCTTAGGAATTTCTTATGTGTGGAGTCTGCCAACCCGCACTAGGCCAGCGTGGTGGACTATGGCCTAAACCCTCTCAGTTGTAGAGGAGGCTCGTGCCCAGCAGTGGGACGTATATTATATTTATTATCATTTATTTAATTAGTAACTGAGTATTTTCTAACAGAAAAACACCTCCTGGAAATCGCAGCATACAAGATAACACACGCCAGTTTACGCCGCAAGACCAACGAGGCGGTAAACGGTAAATATACTTTAACATCTATGCGCTACAAAAGCTTTCTTTGTATTGTCACTGGTCTTGGGATGCAGCGATACGTCTTCCCGGCAAAGCCAATATATTTTATTTCCTTGGATAACATTGGAAATACTGTGAAGATTCACGCTGCGGAATAAAATGTAAAAAATGAATTAAGATGTTTTAACAACGGTTTACGGAATTTGATATTTTCTGCGAAAAATATGATTTGCAAAAAAAATGTATTTTTTAATATTATTTTTTTTCTTCAAATATAAGTATGTCGGAGGGTCTAGTGCGTTATTGTTTTTTTCTTTTTTAATTAGTGACAATAAAACTTCTGGAGGTAATTTCAAAACTTAGTACAGAGCTCCGTTCGGTCCGGCGGCGTTCCGAGCGGGAAGGAATCATTGTCGATCGGGCGGCTGTATTTATACCCTACGTTGGACGCACCGTGGGAATTCGTCGACGCTTCGACAAGTAAATATTTTTATATAAGTTTAGCACCGTCCATAGTCGTTAGCTTATTCGTTCCTTCATTGTTCACTGTATGATTTTTATGACATAGTATAAGTAATTTTAAGCGAAGTTTTTTTAAGCAAAGCGTGAAGAAGCATTTGTGCGGGCCGGCATGATTGTGTCGACCAGCGGGTGACCATATCGTTTCTCGCTGTTCGGTATAATTTTTTTGGACTCCACTGAGCTTACCATCAGGTACAGTGGAGTCACTTTGCCGTGCCAGTATAAAAAAAATTTGAAATACGCAAACTCACGGTTATATTTCTAAAGAATAGACAGAGGCGTATTTCTACAAACGCGTTACATTAGCTGTCTTTCAAGTCCTATTTTATACGACCACTGATTATGTTTACGAGTTCCGTGCTATGAGAACTGCCACGCAGAAAGTCTTCAAAAATATTGTCCTTCCCCTAAAAACGAACGCCAGCCCCTCTCCATACCATATGCAGTGGCGGGACTTCCATAGAAGCCCAAAAGCGTTAAACGATAATTGTGTAATGTCTAGTTCATATTTGCTTATTATGGTGTCTTTATTTAACAAATTGCTTTTGTTAAATAAAGACTTCAAGATTAAAATTTATTATTTGGAACTTTAAAAGGCAAACTGGGCTTTTGGGCCTATGGAAATGGAAATGGTCTATGGAAGTACCGCCACTGACCATATGTGGTTCCAATACGTCTGTAAGTTGAATAATAACCGTGCAAACTATTCCCCTTTCAAATAGAAGCGGTTTTAACACGCTAATTCAACCTGGTTTCGTGCCAACAACATTTACTGCCGGTAAGCGAAAAGCGCTTTTTCAGTTTCATAAACAAACTTCAGCTTAGCGAAGTTGTCGCTTCTGAACACCTGCATGCGCCTGGCTAGGGAATACAAGTTTTAATAACTTGTTTTCCACGTAAAATCTCATGTATTGGAAATATCGTGCAGTATTTCGTAATATCACTACTACAAGGGTGCTATAAAATTCTGCTTCGGACATTTTTAGTGCCTTGAAATAGAGAAGCTGTGTTTTACCTCAGGTTCTTGAAACTTTAAGCTGTACTTGAGTTTCTCTAAATCATCGTGTTTTCTGGTAATTTTCGTCCATCTAGTATCTAAATAAATAAATACACCCAACAGGCACATACATAGTTCTGACCCCACACTAGGATACAAGTCTTGTGTCAGAAACTACAAGAGATTTTTCGGTTTAACAAACACCCAGAACCGTAACAAATATTTTAGGATCACACAAACTTTTAGTGCGGAGATCGAAACCGCGGTCCCTCGTTTCGCAAGTTGCTACCCAACTGCTCAATGTGGCTGTCAATAGCTTCTTTAGCCTGAGTATGTCCAAGCCGACATAAATGTGACGACCAGTAAGAGATGCTTATATCTCGCTAGTCGGTTCTATATAGACTGCAATACACTCTCTGAAATTAGTAGGTTAGCCAAGCCTGTATAAAATATACATTCACAGTAAATAAATCAATTAATGGTTATAGCACTCGATTTCAGATCCTCGTGGTCTCGTGGCATAAGTATGTGCCGCGCGATCTAGAGTTTCTGGCTTCGATTCCCGGGTCGAGCAAAGTGTTATTGGGTTTTTCCATTAGGATATTCTCATTTCGCCAGGAATCGCCTGGCGAAATGTGGGTGCAGAAATGCCCCTCTGCTTACCCCTTCAGGGAATACAGGCGTGAGGTTATGTATTTATAAAGTTAAGTCACGAAAAACTGTCTGCAAAATGACAAATACGTCACAAAACCGCATCCAACCTCGGCGTTTCAGCTCAGATTTAATCCATTCAAAGTTGTATGTACATAGTTGTAGCACACACACAAAACTGCACACAACACACACCAGTCATACTTCCAATCCCGTTGCGTTCACACTGGTCAATTTTTCCCGCGAAAACCTTTTGTTTTTAGTTTTTTGTTCGGCCTTCTGAACTGTCGAAATAGTACAGAAGGTATAATAGCATTAATTTATAGATTATTATAGAAAATTACAATACCAAGTCATGTAGTCTCAAACAGTAGCACCACGAGAGAAATGAGAGGTAAAAGGATCATCATCCACTCTAGATACGATAGACACTCAAAATAAAAAAAAAGATATGCATAATATGTGTTACGACACAAGACTTAGTGGTTGTTGAATGTTAGATGTATTTAATAATTCTGAATGGAAATATATCAGATAGATTTTTCAGCCAACTGGATCCCTTACCAAAGTCCAGCGAAAGCATATCTATAAGCCTCTCGGTGGCTATCTGGCCTATGGATGAGAGCACGGATAACTTGGGGCGATACCCCCCACATCACTTCTAAGAACTATTTGACGCAATACCCAAACGGAGCCCGAAATATTGAAAACTACCCTTAGCCCTCCTTCTGACCACCACGTGCATTAGGCACGGTTAGCCCTATTATGAAAAGTTAGCCAGAACAAGCAGTGTTGACAGTTGGGAGATCACTGGCCTGGCCATCTCAAGGTTTCTCAGCTTCAGTCTTCAACAGCCAGCGACAGAAATCTCTCTTCGCTTATTTCCTTCAGCCAGAAAAGTCCCCATAATACAACTGAATATTACATTTCACGCCAAATGTCGTGTTTGAAACAAAATATCTGCAGTCAATAAATAATAACAATACGACAATAACAATTCCAGAAAGCTACCAAAACTTCAACCCGACTCACATGCACAAAAATAATTGTTACACAAAT
The DNA here is from genome assembly GCA_907164795.1 of Hemaris fuciformis. Taxonomy (NCBI): domain Eukaryota; kingdom Metazoa; phylum Arthropoda; class Insecta; order Lepidoptera; family Sphingidae; genus Hemaris; species Hemaris fuciformis. The sequence goes on along the minus strand of OU015450.1, from coordinate 10,946,615 downwards.
TCGCCATTTCACGAAACACACGCTCTCGTTTAACTCAAAACGATTTTTAGAGCTTCTACGCGGCATTTATTTTGTACCCGGAGTACAGTGCACACTATTTCAAAGGGTTATATTCGGGAGCCAGCCACGCGGATTTAGCATTGTCAAAGACTACCGCGCTCTGTATGACAGTGGAAAATTACTATATATTTTTTATACAAATAATACGAAAACACTGGCCGGTTTTTGTAAGTCAGTGTTATTAATGGTGAAAAATGTGGAGCGAAAATAAAATTGCGGACGCGTTGCAAGCATTGCGGGGTTAATTTATTTTGTATATCTTTGTTTTTGTATTGTGCTGGGCTTTTGAGTTTTTTGATATGAATGAGGTTGTTAGGTAAACTGACAATAAGTGTTGGATTTCACGGCACGTTTTACGTTATAAGATGATCTTTGCCTTATATACAACTTAAAAAGTAAAGACTTATTCCACAGAATCTATTGTAGTTTGCAATTTAATCAAATGAATTGAAATAATATTTGTTGAATCTATAAAAAGTCAGATGCATCAATTAGACTCAGTCATTTCCTATTCAGAGAGTCCACCAATAATATTGCATTTTGAAGAACTGGCACATAAACAAGTTATTCCAAAATATTTTTCTTCGTCATCGCGAACAAACTTCATTATAGGTTAAATCTTTAAAAAGGTTGTATGTTATTTATTCGAATCTTTAACTAATAGGTCGAGCTTTACATAAGCAACATTCGTTTGTTCTACTAGTTTTCCTTAAGAGTATTATCGCTTTTTCAGGGGGGTGGGATAACTCTACCATTAACTTGGAATACTACGTAAGATGAGTGTGGTAGACTTACATCTTAATATTTCAGAATCAGAATTACTAAATTACTATGTACTCTCATGATAAAAATCCTCTGTATTCACAATGAATTATCACGTACTTAAACGCTGAAGGAAAACATCGTAATGAAACCTGCACGCCTAAAAGTTCTTAGGATTTTTTTAGGTGTGTAGTCCGCCAACCCGCTCTAGGCCAGCGTGGTAAAGTAAAGCCTAAACCCTCTCAGTTGCAGAGGAGGAATGGGCCCAGCAGTGGGACGTATTTGAGCTGATGATGAAGATGATGATGAAAGTCCTTTGTAAGTAAATGGTAGGGCCAACCTAGGTGTTACCACTATGCAAAAGAATTCTGACGTGAATCCGTACTATTTCGTTTTTTTTTAACGAATGAGATTGTCCAAAACAATTTTTGCTGGTAGTACCTATATCATAAATCGCCCACCACAAGGAATAAAAACTGCCCGAATAATCTATTCGTGTTTGTCGTTTTTGTCGTGTTGTGACAAGTCTGAATAATTTTGTCAAGTCGTGCAGAAATCGAAAACTTTATTTGGAATGCATTACAATTTCTACTAAACGAAATTTTTGGTTGTCATTTTACCAGTGTAAAAATTACACTCAAAACTACTTTGGACAGTCCATACTTTCCACAAGGTGACAGAGCAGCCACTCCTATTCCCAGTTTTATCGAATTCGCAAATATCAATAAGTTCGACTCACAAAATTCGCACCCGCACGGAGGGAGCGCTGCAAAATCTGCACCACGCCGGATATCGTTCCAAATTGGATCGATTTAATCCTTTTCCGTAGTAGCAGTGTTTGTTTGCCGAGAGCGACGTACATGGACATGAGTGGACTGGCAAAAAGAATTGTACAAAACATCATTTCTCAGTTCCTACCTTTTGTCGTGTTGCTTTCGTCTCGAAGTGGTTTCAATCAGAGGAGTATGAATTTTTACTACGTTTTATTGTGAATGAGTGTGGCTGTTTGTTTTTTTGCTAAGTGCTACTTTACAGCAATATCAGATCATACACATGAATAATATACTCAAAATTTTCAATTGTATTAAGTAAATATTTTCGCTACCCCAGCTTAATATATTTCATTTCATTTGTAGAAGTACAGACTATTCTAAAGATCAGTCTAGGCATACTACCTTTATTCCATTTCCATCTCCTTTCAGTAACTAATTTTTTGCTTTAAGTAGTTCTGGTATATAAAAGTTATAAGGTCATGTACATGCTGTCATATCTAAGATATACATTCTTTAATTTTATTGTTAACACACACGCACACTCGCATACACCCAATTGTACTTAAGAATATTACAATTCTATTATTACTGTTACCATTGTTATTGTCTTATTATTGTTGTAAGTAATAATCATCATCATCATCATCAGCCCATATACGTCCCACTGCTGGGCAAGGGCCTCCTCTACAACTGAGAGGGTTTAGGCCTTAGTCCACCACGCTGGCCTAGTGCGGGTTGGCGGACTACACACCTAAGAAATTCCTAAGAACTTTTAGGTGTGCAGGTTTTATCACGATGTTTTCCATCACCGTTAAAGCAAGTGATAATTCATTGTGAATACACACATAACTTCGAAAAGTCAGAGGTGTGTGCCTGGGGTTTGAACCTGCAACCGCGCCTAAACCTCGAGGACATCACTGCTTATAATAATATTTTGCTCTTTTGTTTTGGATATTTGATTTTAATCGTGAATTAGGTGGGCGCTTGATGTTTGTGACACAGTAACAATCCTGGCGGCAACGCTTTTTCTTTTTTTTTTTCTTTTCATTGCAGATAAATGATTTTTTTTTACGAGTATGGTGAATTAACATCGTTGGCATGTGCCATTGAAATATGTTCCAGTAGTGCGTTGTTTGGCGATGAAACAATATTACACCACTCAGCTGTGGACACAGCTATTCACCCATACTTGAAATTGGATATATACTGTCTGTTCTCGGAATGCAACATGGATGGGTCAGTGTGATGTATTTCATTCGTAGATTCATTGTTTTCTGCATCGAATATCCTACTGCCTACAATATAGTTTAAATCAACTTCAATTTACATGTTGCACTATAAATCTATATCTGTGTGTATTCACAATGAAATATCACCTACTTTTACGGTGAAGGAAAACGTCGTGAGGAAACTTGCTCACCTGAAAATTCTTAGGAATTTCTTAGTTGTGTCATCCACCAAGCCGCACTAGGCCAGCATGGTGGACTAAGCCCTAACCACTTTCAGTTGCAGAGGAGGCCCGTGCCCAGCAATTTTATCGGCTGATGATTATGACTATCAAACTATCGCTCTCACGTTATTCAATTACCAATCATCATCATCATCATCATATCGTATACGTCCAACTGCTTTTTATGAGCCTTCTCTACAAATAAGAGGGTTTAGGCCTAAATCCACCACGATTATTATAATTTGGGATAAAACCGATTCGATTCCAAATCGATGCTACATGGTAAATGTAAAAATTTCCCATCAAACCAAAATATTGTCACAAAAAATATTCACGGAAACAAAGACTACAATTTTCGACACCCAACAGTAGGGGTCGCGCAGTGTGAAAATGCATTTACTAATGAAAAAACCCTTATTGAGAAAGCTCTCACCTCGCGCCCGAGTTCGTTGAGCTTTTGCGCCGTTTTATCCATGTACAATGCCATTGTCTGCTATAAATTAGGTTAAAATGCTTTATGTATACTAATTAACCTGCTTAGAAATATGTTGTATGAGATGAGAAAAATGCAGGAGAGTGTTTCAAGAGAGCAGTAATTGTTGGTTTTATATGTGCCGTATTTTTTTATGCTGACCACGTTGTAATGCGAAATAACGGTAATTATAATATGGGTATGGTGGGTAGGTTCGCCCCCTATTACGTGGGACTGATACATACTTGGCGAAATGTGGGTGCAGAAATGCACCTCTGCCTACCTCTTCGGGGAATACAGGCGTGAGTTTATGTATGTATGTATGTATGTATATAATATGCACAACACAACTTTTTCAACTTTTTGCATCGCTTTTCCGAAATGGTGATTCTTAGGAAAAAAAGTGTATAAACAATTTTTGTAGAATATTGCATGATAAATAATTTTATCTTAACTATTTTTATCACAAAATTTGCCGTTTAGCTGAAAAATGCAAAAACGATTTTTCCAACATTTGACCTTGAATATTTTTTTCCACATATCGCGTCGGATCGATTGGCACTTGTGACAAATTGTTAGTAATAGTGTTCCCAACATTCATGACAATTTTCAGCTTTGTGCGAATTAATGTAACCTTGAATGTCTATTTTGATCGGGCTACTAGTCATTTATCATAATACTCATCATCAGCCATATACGTCTCACTTTCCTGTACAACTAAGAGGTGTGTAGGCTTTAGTCCACCACGCTGGCCTAATGCGGGTTGGCGAAATACAATTGTAAGAAATTCCTAAGAACTTTTATAGGTATCTATTATTGTACAATAGGTGTGCAGGTTTCCTCACGATATTTTCCTTCACCATGAAAGTACGTGAAAATGCCTGGGGTTTGAAATTGCGATCGCCGAGATTCTCGACCTAAGCCTCGAGGCCATCACTAATTTTTTAAATGATATGAAATGCCAAATTTTGCACTGGAACAGTGGGATGTATTCATCACCATCATCGTCATTCATAGGATGTACGTATGTATATATATTTATTCACACTTTATACAAGTTTGTTTAGGTGGACTTAATGCCTAAAGCAATCTCTGATAGTCGAACCTAGGGTGATGCAAAGATAAGATGATATAATATGATATTAGCACATTGCGACATATTTATAAGCAGATAGTTGATTAATATTTCACGCAGCAAAATACTCCATCGACGTACTTATCGACTCATTAATTCATGCAATATTAACTGGCAAATTACTGTACATTTAAAATAAATAAAAGGTAATTATTTAACAGAGAGCCCCATTAAAACATTATTTACGATGAAAAACAAAATTAAAATAAGAAAATGCCATCAAAAATACAAACGAAAAGTACTTCGCAAATTTACCCATTCTCTGGCATAGCTTTGTTCCAAAGGGAATCCTGTAAACAATGCATTAACTGTTTTTTTCAGGCCTCATTTGCCGTCATTATGTGACAATGTCCGCCATTTTTCTTTTGGAAACAAAGGAGATCCTCATAATGGATCCGCAATAATGGAATTATCAAGCCAAGGTATTAAGGACAGGAAATTATGTTGTGTCAAAGCAAGGCATTGTAATTGCCTCTACACAATTATTGGATTTGTTTTGTGAATACAAGTACGTAGTAGTTTTGGCTAATTGAAGGTTTATTCATTTATTCATTTATTCATTTGTACAGGTACATATTTACATATTTATTAGGTTATCCTACGGTCTCTGCATTATTGTGAGAGAATATTCAATAAAATCGATAAATAGTGATTTAAAAGTTATTTGTGTATATGTCACGCTAAGTTACGCTAAGTTTGTCCATAACATAGGAACGGATAAAAGGAACACCTATTAAAACGAAATAAATTTTTGAAATAATGCATTTTCACACGCCTTTCATCAACTGTAATTATGTATTAAGACCCGTGTAGTAGGAGGCAAGCCTCTTTTCTTATTACTTAGACTTTCCCAATGAAAAAACCTAATATTTGTTTTTTAATTTAATAAAATTTATTTTTTTAATAATTGCTCGACTTTAAATCAAACCCAGGACACCCAGGTTACGCAACACGCATCGCTTATCACTTGTAATTTCCTGTACGCCCTTAATAATTGAAACTGGTGTTTGCCATCGATCGGTAAATTTAATTTCGCCCGCATTGTAGCGTTCGGTGTCCCCGAGGCGATTCTGCGTCTAGTACATACATCATAACAATCGAACAGTGCCGCACAATGGGCGAAAATGAAAGGCTGTCTGACGTGTACTATTTTATCTAGATCTATTGTGTATATAGTTCACATGAACGCCGCTAGATGGCGCTGTCAATCATTGCACTGTAATTAGAGCAGTGCCAATACGAGTAGAAGGTCGTCTGGCGAAAGTGCATTAAGACAATCTATTGTCAAATAATATGATTATGTCGGTACATTTGATGTATTATATACACAGTCTAATCTTAGAACGGGACACGTTTTGTGTTAGTCGCTATCAAAGGTTTTAAATTTACCGTACGGTCGCCGTTCGGGCAGAAACGAATAAAAAATCGATTTTTATCACCAGCAAATTGGGTCTCTGGTAATCTCACTCAACTTTTTAAAAACGAGGGCCCAGCGACTTGACTTCTACTTTTAAGACCTCAGGGAAGACCCTAAAAGGATGTACCGGGGTCTCCGGTCTTCCATTTAGGTGCGCCACATCCATGTACTCGCGCACAAATTGCGGCCGGGTGGGTTTCTAGCTAATATTCTACATCAGCACCAATTAAAACCTCTCCCTAGCCATCACGCCAATTAGAAGGCGATGCGAGATATCACAGGGCAAAAGAGGATCTCATTCACTCAATGGGAGAGAGTATTTCCTCACGACAATTTATGCTATCAGCCCCAACTGACTGCAGTATGTCTCTGGCTAATTTTAAATGAAAACTACATATTTTAAACAATATTTACATGGACTACATAGAAATGTTTTGACTACATGTAATTAGTCCAACGCAATAGGTCAAAATGATGATTGAAAAGTGTCCTTGGCTACTTCTGTTAAAGAATTCTCAGTAGAAGTAGTTTGGCAATATGGCATCTCACGTGGGTCATTAAATAAATTTAGCAAAATATTCGTATCGAAATACATCTCTTTCTACCAGTGGCGGTACTACCATAGAAGCCCAAAAGCCTAACTTGCCCTACAAAATTTCGAATAATAATTTTTAAGCTGCCTCGTGCTGTCTGCCTGCCTCGTGGTCTCGTTGCACAAGTATGAGCCGTGCGATCTAGAGGTGCCGGATTCAATTCCCGGGTCGGGCAAAGTGTTATTAGGATTTTCCATTAGGAAAAATTCTCAGTAACAGCCTGGAGTCTGGAAATGTGCCCGGAAAGCGGCAATAGGCTCGCCCTTTATTACGTGGGACTGATAGGTACATACTGGCGAAATGTGGGTGCAGAAATGCACCTCTGCTTACCCCTTCGGGGAATACAGGCGTGAGGTTATGTATGTATGTATTTTTAAGCTTAAAATGAGAATATCCTGACCTTACAATAAACAATTATCTACTAGACATTGCAAATTCACGTGTAACGCTTTTGGGCTTCTATGGAAGTACTGCCACTGTTTTCCACCCCGGGGATACACTCTGTGTATATGTATGATTTAAAACTCTGCAGCGCTTATAAGCTTTCCAATTTGCAGCGAACTAAGCGCTGAATATTAATTCGTTTTCATACACACTGGCGGTTGCACAATGTTCATTATAAATTTTCGGACAATGCACGCGATGGGAGTTCACGGGTTTTTGTCTGATGAGATTTTTTAGTGTTGCAATGGAATACGGAAATACTTTGTGTACGGTTGAGCGCATATTTATTGCGGCTACAAAATAAACAATGTTTCTTTTGAAGAGAAATTGCATTATGCACTGCGGTTTCCCGTGAATACATACAAGTATAAATATATACATACACTCAAGCCTGTTGAGCACATATTGAGGTTTCGTGCTTCTATTATGAATTAGAAAAAGTACGTCGCAGATTATACTCCAGTGCCAAAGAGATCCTTGATCGATCTATTAAAGCTGATTTTTAAAATGTACTTATATTAACATAACCTCACGCCTGTATTTCCCGAAGGAGTAGAAAGAGGTGCATTTCTGCACCCACATTTCGCCAGGTAGGTATGTATCAAGTATCAACCCCACGTAATAGGCTCGCCTATTGCCGTTTTTCGGGCACATTTCCCGACTCCGTGCTGCGTCGTTAGGTTCAACATAAAAGGGTTCTAGCGTGAGTATACTGATGGTTTTCGGGAACATTCCCAAAGTCCTTCAATAGGACTTCGAAGAATTTCTTAACGGAAAATCGAAAACACGTCACAAACAGATACCTGGCCATATTATGCAGGTTGTTGTTAGACCGCGATCGAAAACTAAGACAAGTAACAACTTTACAGTAATTACAAATACATTGACCCTAAAAATACCAACAAAAGAAAATAATGGATTTTTTCCTAATCAGCAAACTACTATCTTAAGTTTTCGATATTAGTCTGTTTACATAATGCAATAAAATAATTTACAAAAACCGTATTCTTCAGCTATCATAACAACACGGTATTTCCAAACAGATACAACTTAGGGGCCTTCAAGAAGAGAGCCTATATTTTCCTCAAAGGCCGGCAACACACCGATGATTCCTCTGGTATTATGGGTGTTCATGGGCGGTGTTGACCACTTAACATCAGGTGGCTCACTTGCTCGTTTGCCTCCTTTTTCCATAAAAAAAAAAAAAAAAAAAACAAATGCAGCCATAATCAAATGCCTTCATTTTAATCCAAAACAATACATATACTCATGACTGTCTCGTGGTCTCGCGGTACAAGTATGTGCCGTGCGATCTAGAGGTCCTGGGTTCGATTCCCGGGTCGGGCAAAGTGTTATTGGGTTTTTCCATTAGGATATTCTCAGTAACAGCACGGAGTCTGGAAATGTGCCCGAAAAACGGCAATAGGCTCGCCCCTATTACGTGGGACTGATACATACCTGGCGAAATGTGGGTGCAGAAATGCACCTCTGCCTACTCCTTCGGGGAATACAGGCGTGAGTTTATGTATGTGTATATACTCATGAATCCTAAAACTTCGCAGCACGCGAACACAAACTCACCTCCACTATTTCAACGGCAGCATTACCGTAATCAACCCCTTCGAGTACAAAATGCGGATGCCTTACCTCTTGCCATTCAAAACTGAACTCTATCTATTTGATATAAGGTCTAAGGCTATCGACAAAAGTTTTTAAATCAGGTAAATTTAAGTTTGCCGGTTCATCCAGAACAGAACCGACAGCACATCGTCGGTGGGTGTGTAAAAACTGCCATAAAAGTCAACGGCCGTCTAAACTCCTCCAAGTTTCCTGAAAGTGTAAGGGGCGGACATAAAGTACGTGTTGGGGTGCTAGCCCGAACAGTAAAAAATATTTGTAACATACATACATAAACTTACGCCTGTATTCCCCGAAGGAGTAGGCAGAGGTGCATTTCTGCACCCACATTTCGCCCCTAATGGAAAAACCCAATAACACTTTGCCCGACCCGGGAATCGAACCTAGGACCTCTAGATTGCTCGGCACATACTTGTACCGCGAGACCACGAGGCAGAACATCAACTGTTTCTTGTAGAGGTCCCAATTCGGGATTTTCCATTCGGAAATTCTCAGAAGCAATGAAGTCGTGATGGCCTCGAGGTTTAGGCACGCGGTCGAGAATCTCGACGGTCGCGGGTTCAAACCCCAGGCACACACCTCTGACTTTTCGAAGTTATGTGTGTATTCACAATGAATTATCACGTACTTTAACGGTGAAGAAAAACATCGTGATGAAACCTGCACACCTAAAAGTTCTTAGGAGTTTCTTAGGTGTGTAGTCCGCCAACCCGCATTAGGCCAGCGTGGTGGACTATGGCCTAAACCCTCTCAATGGTAGAGGAGGCCCGTGCAGCAGTGGGACGTATATAGGCTGATGATGATGATGATGATTAATTAAGAGTCTGCAAAACAGAAAAATGGCAATAGGTTCGCCCTCTACGACGCAGATCTAAAAACATGACTAGCGAAACGTGGTTGGAAAGTGATGCAGGATATTGCATTAAACGCCGATTTAGCAGTTATTTTAAAACAATCAATAAGATCATGCCATTGCTAATTTCAACTTTTAAACAGCCATAAGTTGGCACAAAATTATTTCGTCGTTAATGACCTTGTTATTATGAATTTATATATTGGTAAATATTTTAATACAATCGAAATAAGTCGCACGTCTAATAACTAATTTACATTTAAACCTGATATTAATTTGTATTCGTTTGACAGACATACATAAAAGGATAAGTAAAATAAAAACATAAATATTTATAAACTTGAATAAATTTGTTTTTATTATTCTATACGTATACATATACAATGTACATACATAAGCTAGGCTTTATATTTTGAAATTTAAATAAAGAATAAAGTAAAATATGTGTATGAGAGGCTGCCTCGTGGTGTCGCGGTACATGTATGTGCCGTGCGATCTAGAGGTCCTGGGTTCGATTCCCGGGTCGGGCAAAGTGTTATTGGGTTTTTCCATTAGGAAATTATCAGTAACAGCACGGAGTCTGGAAATGTGCCCGAAAAACGGCAATAGGCTCGCCCCCTATTACGTGGGACTGATACATACCTGGCGAAATGTGGGTGCAGAAATGCACCTCTGCCTACCCCTTCGGGGAATACAGGCGTGAGTTTATGTATGTATGTAAAATTTTAATTGTTCTCTTCACAATACGGCTATCACTATGAATATTTTTTTATATAATAGAAAATATTAGCGTCTTTCTTTCATTAATAAACATTTGTAATTTTCACTCAGACAAGAATATCCGTCGTTAATTGTAACTTCATTTTTACGGCCAAAGTCTGTCTCTTCTTCGTGTATTACGTACATAAATTGCATTAACAGGTTTAGCTCCGGATCTCAAATATTAGTAATTTAATTATATATATTTTTTGTTATTAAAATTAATTAATAAAATTTATTACTGACCTGGCAACCTGGCAACGTGAGGTGTAATATAATTTTTACTTCTAAATTATCGTGTATACATCATGACGAATGTATTGATGACATAAATCAGGATTATTTTTAGAAATCTATAAATCATGTCGTTAATCTTGAAGGAAAATACTGCGAGGAAACCTACAGAACTAAAAATTAGGGATTTCTTGGAGGTGTAGTACAAGCCAGCGTGGCTTAAAGATTAACCCTCTCAGTTTTAGAGTAGGCCCGTGCCTAGCAGTGGGATGTATATGGGCGGATACTCGAAGACGTAGACAGAAGTGATTTCTTTTTATTTATTTTCTTAATATAAGAGAGAGCAACTGGCTGGTGAGCCACTTGAAATAACTCCAATACTATCACACCTGATAGTGTGTTATTAAAGCTACCCAGAACACTCATAAATATAAAAACTTGGGAGTTATTTCTACACCCAAATTTCACCAGATGCATTTTAAGTCCCACCTAACAGAAGGAGATTCATAATAGGTACTCCAAACTTCTTCTTCATACTTTTATTGTTGGGACACATATCCAGACTCCTGCTGCTGGGAATTTCCCAATCGAAACACAATTCAACCCAATAACACTACCCGACTCAACAATTTAAAACCGGACATTTAGATCTAACAGATCACACTAATACCGCAGAATTAACAAGACAGTCAAGAAACGTCAATCAAAATTGAATTTATTTCTGCATTTAGCGTGTTCTACCGTCTGTATCATGGTGAATGCTCTGAAGAATTGTTTAACCTTGTCCCATCCGCTCCTTTTCTCACCAGAAGCACGCGTGCGGGCATGCGAAGCCACAGCTTTATGGTCACAACAACCGCGGTTCGAACTAAAAAGTTCGCTAACTCTTACTTTTGCCGCACCATCAAGCTGTGGAACGGTTTGCCGGCTCACGTGTTCCCTCCTTCCTATGATCCTGGATCCTTTAAGCGAAGCGTGAAGAAGCATTTGTGAGGGCCGGCATGATTGTGTCGACCAGCGAGTGACCATATCGTTTCTCGCTGGTAGGTATTATTTTTTTGGACTCCACTGTGCTTACCATCACGTACAGTGGAGACACTTTGCCGTGCCAGAATAAAAAATAAAAATAAAAAATAATTAATAAAAACAATTGAGGCGATAAAGCCCGCATGGTAACAAATCAATTAACTATATAAAGACCTTGTAATATTTACGATTATTGTGACACATTTGTTTAGATGTTGATTCCGGCTTCTGTGAGATGGCATTGAAACTTGTTCTTACTCGGGCATTGTCACGAATCTAGCCGCCTTGCATACACTTCGACAACCGTTGGGGGAAACGGGTTATGGAGCGGAGACCGCGACTCGGCAAACGTAGTGTAGCGTCCTCTGGCTAGGTGGGGTGACGATATTCGTTGGTAAGGCGGCTGGCAGCGGTTGGATGAGGAGGGCCGAAAATCGAGCCCAGTGGCGTATCTCGTATTCTTTTAATTAATTATATTACTCGTGGTCTCCCGGTTCAAGTATATGCCGTACAACCACTATGTCCATTGGGGTTTTTCCATTAGAAATTTTTCAGTAGCTCGTAGTCTGGAATTGTGCCCGAAAAACGGCAAATATGGGTGCAGAAATGCACGTTTGCCTACCCCCTCGGGGAATCCAGACGTGTAGTTAAGTATGTATGTATGTCAGTACTTTTTAATCATTATAAATTTGTCATTCCCAGAATTTTCATTAGCGTCCTTTTTATTCCAGAACAATCTTTAATCGTTTCTTTAATACTTTTGACCAAATGTATTTCAAAACACAGATTTCCACAGCTCTGTGGCGCAGTAGGCAACACCAGCTTGCGAAACGAGAGGCCGCGTGATCGATCTCCGCACCCAGACAAATGTTAGTGTGAACCACAAACATTTGTTTCGGGTCTGGGTGTTTATGAGACCGATAAGTCTCTCGTAGTTTCTAATACGCACGACACAAGACTTAGTGTGGGATCAGAACTATATAAATGTGGGGTTATTTATTATTATTAAAAAAAAACACACACAAGACGTAGCTTACGGCACATCCCTCCACGTAATCCCAAATTGGTAAAACGATCTATGTGCAATCATAATAAGTAACGGTTTCTTTCGATTGGATAGTGAATTTATGCGGACATTACCGCCATTGTGGCTCGGATAATTCCTGACGGTCTTACCGCGGTCCTATTCTTTACTCGTAAGCGGTTTTTAAATATCCGCTTCTTCATTCGAAAATTGTTCTTTTCACGTAGGTGGTTAAAAGTGCTTCGTGTTACGAAGAATTTAAAACTTAGATGTTAAATTAAAAAACCTTTCGACATAAAAGGTTTAGAGTTTTCTTACCTTTAATTTTTCGTGCTCTGGTAAATTATTTTGTCTAATGGCTCCGTTGTGTATACTATGATACTAAGTATTTCTAACTCGAATATATTTTTTGCGATAGATTTTGTTACAGGTTAAAAAACGTGTTCTGGAGTGGAGACCACGGCTCGACAAACGTAGTGTAGGACGCCCTCTGGCTAGGTAGGGTGACGATATTCGCAAGGTGGCTGGCAGCGGTTGAATGAAGAGGGCCGAAAATCCAGCCCAGCGGCGTGCCATAGGAGAGGCCTATGTCCAGCAGGGGACGTGAGAGAGGCTGGTGATGATGGTGATGATGAAAAAAACACTTACCTTCGCCATTTGTTTTCAGGCCTTACCACTTTCAATAATAGTGGACAGGAGTTGCATTAGATGGAGTAGGTACTATGGATATAGGCTCTCAAGATCTTATCTAGATTTCACTAAGACGAAGCTGTGTGACCAAAAATGAACGTAGTTGTATAATTTAACTTTAAACACATTTTTTTAACATATTTAAACTCTTCTAGACTATTAATCATTAATACAATTTTGCACACTCATTAAATAAATAAATATCATGGAAAAATTTCCTTGCAATCATTAACATATGAAAATTGAAACAGCGCCATCTAGCGACATTTCTATGAAACATTTAACCATCCTGTTGCCCTAAAATCAAGTAGTCCCTACTGTTGGCAGGTTCATTGTCAAAGATAGTGATGTCAAATATTTTCCACAGATGTCAGTAAACCCCGGGAAAATTGGTGTTCAAACGAAATTTGGACATATTATAATAATGATTTTAATTTTAAAACGTGTCACAAGATCATATCATATACAAGAAAATAGTATTACTTTCGAAGAGTCGCTAAGATCTTTTTCAACAGAAACTTTTTAGTTCTGTATTCGTCGTTAGGTGAAGTCATTATTGGTCGTACCCTTATAACATTACACAAAACTATGTATATAGAGAAGAAAGCATTCAAATTTTTTAAAACTTTTTTTACTACCTAAGCAAAATATATACAAAGGTTTAAATTGCCTGCATACTTTCAGCTTTATATTAAGAGAATACATAAAGAGAGTTGATAGGCTATCTTTCTCTTTCAGCTGTTGGTTCTGTAGTGTTGTAGAGACAGAATAATACCCTTTTACTATTTATATCGGAAACGTGTAAATACCTTTAGGTGTTTTCATTAATGTATGCTTGTATTCTAACATAAAGAGCTTAATGTGCGTGTTACTGAAATAAATCTTCAACTTTTAATGTTACTTATAACATGTTACATATAACTGTTAAATATAACATGAAGAAATAATTAACATCATATAGGTGCAATGATTGTTATAAACTTTTGCCGTTTAAGAATCAAACAGACATAATCTTTGGCCTAAAGAAAAAAAACATTTTAAATATATGTCGGAGGGTCTTGTGCGTTATTGTTTTTTTTTTTAATAGTGACAGTAACACTTCTGGAGGTAATTTCAAAAACTTAGTACAGAGCTCCATTCGGTCCGGCGTTCCGAGCGAGAATGAATCATTCTCGATCGGGCGGCTATATTTATAACCTACGTTGGATGCACAGTGGGGATGCGTCGACGCTTCTATTATTATATATTCTTTCGCAACCAATTTTTTTTTACCTAATATTGATAGTCATATTGAACAAAATAAATGTATTGTAATAATCACAGCACAATGATAAAAAGTACAAGTTTTGAAGTGGACCCTTTGTACTAAATTATTTACGAGTATAAACAAGCGTTCACATAAATAACAAGACGTAGTTAAAACTTCGAAGACCCTTAAATACGCTATAATTAGAATTTTAAAACACATGTATTTGGTCAAAGGTTTGGTTATAAATTAGGAACTTATTGCCTTATTCTAATTATCCTACACTTCTTTTAACATCTTACAAATCTGTGCATTTGGTATGAATCTTAGAATGTCTAATACATTCTTCTTAATAAAGTTATGGCGGCTGCTGACGCCATGATCAGTGATGACGCATCGAGTTGTTTTCCACCATTCACTCTGCAAGTATCTTCTGTGTTGTTGAAAATAATAAATGGAGTATCTTGTAGTGTGTAATTTGCTATAGCCTCGTCGAATTTAGCAGCATCCACGTCTTTCAAATGCGGTGTTCTCGTCAGCTTCCACACTTCATCTGTAAATGAAAAATTATCATTGTAATTTATTTGTATACAATATACATACATACACAACCTCACGCCTGTATTCCCCGAAGGGATAGGCCGAGGTGCATTTCTGCACCCACATTTCGCCAGTATTGTATCAGTCCCACGTAAAAAGGGGCGAGCCTATTGCCGTTTTTCGGACACAATTCCAGACTCCGTGCAACTACTGAGAATTTCTTAATGGAAAAACCCAATAACACTTTGCCCGACCCGGGAATCGAACCCACGATATCTAGATCGCACGGCACATACTTATATATAATATATAAGTGGGATATGTATAAGTGAACAATACTGCATGAATAAACGGTCTCGGCCTGTCTCGAAAGACTGACTGTCAGATATAGACTTGTTAGTGACAGAGCTACCTCGTAGTATGTTACCACTATTTCGTCTAGATTGAAGCAAAAAATTTGTCAAGGTTGGTTTATGGCCGCCATTTGTATCCTTCTCTATGTAACATATTTTTTTATGATTTACAAATAAATGTACAATAAAGCTTTCATTAATTAAATAAATAATAAGCGAGACTATTTTATCGGGATCGGTTATGCCAATTAAAACCATACACTCCAAACACTTCCTTATTATATCGTGATTATTCTGGATAATTATCAAGTAAATAAACAAAGTGAATTCAACAATGAAATTAAAGGACCAAAGAATCACCAGATTCATTCAAACACTATTATACAGCAAGAATAAAAGAGAAAAAACTAATCGAAACAATTAATTGATTCAAAGCAAAATCACGAGATTTTCCGCGCGAGCGCTCTCGACCTCCAATCAACCAACAAATTGCTTTGTTACCTCACTACCGTCCGCTCTGCCCACTGCACAATGGATTAAATATAAGGCGACAAAAAGTAGGAAGTGTATATCCTCATTATACGTATAAATGATAGGAAGTACTGATGGCCTCGAGGTTTATATGGCCTACGCGGTTGATATTCTCAACGGTAGCGGATTCAAACCCCAGGCACACACCTCTGTCTTTTCGAAGTTATGTGTGTATTCGGTGAAGGAAAACATAGTGAGGAAACCTGCATCCTCAAAAGTTCTTAGGAATTTCTTAGGTGTGTAGTCCGCCAACCCGAACCAGGCCTGCGTGGTAAAGTAAGGCCTACACCCTCTCAGTTGTAGAGGAGGCCCGTGGCCAGCAGTGAGACGTATATAGTGATGATGATGATGATAACGCATAAATGATTGTGGCGATGATTGGACATTTGGCAGCAAACAGTCTATTTCATTGGCGCAGTTATACGCTTACTACCAGATTTTCCAGATACATATAAATAAACAAAAATGTAATATAGACCATACTTTTGAGCAACATAAACCTAATAAACACACCCACACTCTCATCTGTACGACGCTTGTACATACTCAGAGCTTTGTTTCTACACTAGCGATTCTGCAGCTGTGTCAAATCCTTCATTATAATGAATGAGCATATTGTGGGTACATTTCCAGAAACCTTGTTGATAATGAGAATTTCACCTAAAACAAAAACTCAATAGATGATACGAAAATTGTCATCATCATCATCACGCAGCACGAGCCTCCTCTACAACTGAGAGTACGTGATAATTCTTTGTGAATGTGCCTGGGATTTGAACCCGCGACCGTCGAGATTTTCAACCACACGCCTAAATCATCGACGCCACATATTTTGCCGCGGTAAAAACAAGATGTAGTATAAAATAAATATACTTACAAGTACTACTATTTCCAGACTCATCATTATAGCAGGCGAAAATAACTGCATAGTGTTCATAGTTGATGTCCAGGAAAGAATACGTTTCCGTCCTGTTATCTGCAATAAAAATCATTTATTTTTACTTGCCTTTATCACTGATAAGATTGCCCAAAATCAATGATCAGTGTCACTAAGTAGCACAATCAATTTATAATTTCATATAGGTTAAACCAAACAAAATGCTTACGGCATTGAGAGGACAAAAAATCTTAGGAGGATAGGCATTGTGGTAGTGTAATCGATATCAAGAACAAAGATCGGTCTTTGGACTAATTCTAATCTAAATATACAGGGTGTATTCAGACCGTGATCGGAAACTAAGGCAGGTAATAGCTAAGGTGATTACAAACCCCCTGGCGTTAAAGAAAATTCTGACAAAAAATAAAAAAATTGACGTTTTCCATACAACCATCGGTATTAAATGTACGCGGTTTGTATGGAAAACGTCAAAATTTTTATTTTTTGTCAGAATTTTCTTTAACGCCCGGGGGTTTGTAATGACCTTAACTATTACCTGCCTCAGTTTCCGATCACGGTCTGAATACAACCTGTATACTTGGACATGAATCGGCATTTGGAAGAATTATTAGGATCTTAACCCTACACTGCATTCAGTGCCATATATGGCACAACCAATAAAATTAATATTTTTTCTAATTTTATCTAAGTAACTAGTCTTTGATTATGATAGCATAGTGATAATAGTCAATGACAATCAATTAGTACCTTTATTGGAGTTAGGTGGCCGCACCTCCTCCCTCAGTTAGCCGTTCAATCGAAAAAATTTGATTATTTGGCGCGTGCGGTTCGAATGAGATTTGAAAATATAGAAAATAATAGTTATTGACGGAGTGCGACAGTGGAAAAAATGTTTTTATATCGAAAAAACTGTGTACTAAGCAATTGTAAGTATTATTTTTTGATTTGACATTGTTTTGATACTAAAATTTTATAATTACTGTTGGTTCCCGATGTGTCACTTCATGCAGTGACGTTCCAAAATTAGGTACTTTTAATAATTTTGATATGTTGTTTTTATTTTACATAATGGCGAAGAAAAGTTTATCTAGCGTTCAAATCCAAAATTATTTGACAATACCATCAGGCAGCAAAGACGAACAAGACTGAGAGCTGAAAGTGATGATGAAATTGCCGCAATTCGGACTTTTTGAAACTTTTAGCAATGCGAATGATGGAGAGCAATGTTTCACCAAAGAGGAATGATCTCGCTGCACCATTATCAGGTTTCCATAATAATGTGACTGATATGCAGCAGCATATAAACCCCAGGGCAAATCCAAGAACGTCTAGATCAACTGCTATACGAACACGTCAGGTTGTATGTTCCGCTTATACTGTACCACGGGAAGCTACTTCTACACTTCCTACATCACAGTTAGAAGAAAGCGAAATATTATTTGTAAAAAAATAACAGCTTTCAAACCAACTAACCGTGAGTTTTGTGGGCGAACCGATCTAGAGCCACCGATTACAGAACTCGAAACGCCATTGTAATATTTCTTGTACTTCTTTGATAATGATTTTCTAAACCGTAAAATAAAATAAAATATCATAGAAGAAATGCATAAGTTTTTGTTGGAAAAGAGCCCACTCAAAAAGTAAGGAGGTTTTGTAAAAAAAAAAACGGCAATATTTAGATGTCGGCTGCCTCCGAATTGTACGCAACTATAATCAGCACATGAGTAGAGTCGACTTGCTCGACTCATTCCTGGGAAAGTACAAAATAAAGATGAGGACAAAGAAGTGGTACTTGAGGCTTTTTTACCATTTCCTCGACATCGCCACAATAAATAGTTGATTGATATATAGAAGAGTTGGAGAGATGCGACAAGAAGCAACACCGCTGAATTTAAAAGACTTCAAGTTAGAAGTGGCAAAGAGCCTCTGCATGCACACACTGACCACAGTCAGGCAATGAAAAATAAAAAAGGCCGATCCTCTTCTGCAAGTAAGGATATAATGGATATAGTGAAGAAAAGAATGAGAGCCAATGTAACAAGTCTTCGTCCTCGTGACATAAGGCGCGATGGATATGAGCACTTTCCTATACCCATATTCCTTGACAGAAGTGCCAACGATGCAAGTATCTTGGCTGCAAAGGAAAGTCGATTGGTGCGTGCGATAAATGTACCTGGTCGAATTTTGTTTCAAAGAAAAAATAAAAACTGCTTCCGTTTGTTTCACCTATATTCGTAACAAATATAGGTAAGTCATTGCATGTTGTGCCATATATGGCACAAAATAAAAAAAACCGTTTTTCTCCATTATTATTTGTTTTTTAAATTTTAAACAATTTTTCCCAGTTTTTAGATCACAAATATGAGTCCGTAAGATTTTTTTGCTGAAGATAAAAAAAATCATGCAGTGTAGGGTTAAGATTTTCGTTTTGATATCCAAATTGCGGAATGCTCAGCCATAATGTAGGTAAATAATAAATTATGTGGATTATACAACGTTGCCGCATCGAAATATGTGGTGTAATTTAATGCCACGAAGTCGGGTTCGTTTAAAATTAGTATTTCTCAGAAGTAAATTCTAAATCTCAATAATCTCTCTACAGCTTTCAATTTTTAAACTTTTCGTATTCTTGTTAAACGACAAAAATGAATCTCCAAAACTTCCGGGGCATTGGTGCTACAGAGTGGATAATAAGGGATTGAAAAACATCAAATAAGCTACTTAATGTTAACACCACTATCGTTAAAACAATAAATCCTATATCATAAAAATAAATATGTCTGTTTGAACGCACGTATTCGAGATCAATTAAAGATTAGATATTCTTATTATTTAAATAGATAATGAAGATTATGAAAGTGTAACATGTTATCACTGATATCACGGTTCTAGAAAATTATACAATTATCAATTCCAAACTTACATACATCCATACACCATCAGAAAGTAGAGATTTAAACGAACAAAAAGGCCACCGAGATTATAAAAAAATCTTATAAAAATTGAAGATAAAAAACCAAAAACGTGGCTATTTGAATTTTTTACATAAATTTTGATGTTATATGGAAAAAGTGTAACTACAAAGTTGTAGATCTTTTTATTACCTACAACTTTGCCATTTAACTTTTTGCATAGGAATTGTAGTTTTGCCTGAAATCGAGATAAGCTGTTTTTTCGCCTTAAAACCAGCCCCCCCCCCCCCCCCCAACATTTCCTGACCTCAGATCGTCCGTAATTTATTTTTCGTTTATTTTTTGCTATATTCTCTTCCATTTTCAATACGTTTCATTCTACTATAGGTAATTATATTTTGCTTTTTACCATTTTTAAAGGCTTCGGCACTGGTCTAATATGTGAAATTGAAGCCAAGTTCAGTACTTTACGTACTACAGCTACGAACAAAACAATTGAGATTTATAAATATCGATGCCAAGTTCTGTGTAAATAATCCTTAAATTTATTAGCAAGAACATGCACAATTCTAAAACAGTTTTATAGTCATTTCATGTTTCTTGGTATTACTACAATGATTGGTACCTACTTAATAAGTGATCAAAATCTTAAATTTAAATAATTGTTATTTACAAAATGAATTTATTTTATTTAGTATGTAATCGAAGCTGAAGATTTAAAAAAAAAAATTACCACTGTATGTTATCGCGAGCAGGTCTCCCTTAGTCCCATTGTTGTTAGGGTCCGGTATCAAAGCCACAGATCCATTGTAGTAGGTCACTGTGTTATTGGCGATCCATTGTATAGACACGCCCAGTGTGTCCTGATGGTCAAATGTGATCATGGCGCACTCTCCTTTGACTTCTAAGTCTGTTGCAACTGCTGCTATGTACCACGTGCCATCCATCTGGGGAAAGAAATTGAGAGTGGATACGATGTTGTGTTACAGGTGAACCTTTGTTTGAATTATTTATTGTAGACTAATTTATAAACCTGTAAAGCCAGCAATGTATTCAAAATTAAGCGAACACTTTGGCTATACATGAGAGAATAAGACTGTTCTAGATTTTTGATTCTTATATAACTTTCCGACAATAAATGAGAAAAATGGGCCGTTTATCTTTTTGGTTTGGTTCTTAGGTAGTAAAGACACACACGTGTTTTATATACGAGGTCTTCCGCATAGTGAACAATATTGAAGACTATTGTCGTTTCCCTACCATACATCTAGATTCTATAGTGCTACAGAGAATGATTAGGCATAATCATAAAGATTCTTTGTGGTAAAAACGATTTCAGTCCATCCATATACGTCCCACTGCTGGGCACGGGCCTCCTCTACAACTGTGAGGCTTTAAGTCTTAGTCCACCACGCTGGCCTATTTTGGATTTCAGTCCAATGTCACGTTATCGAAATTATTTCGTACAACTTTTATCTCTCGACAGACAAATATTAAGGCATAATAGATACACCAGAAAGGGTCTACATAAAACAAAATATAGATATTCAGATTTAAATCGCATGACATCATAAAGCAATGTATTCAGTTACAATGTCAAATGTCGTTTTTTATTATGGAAGTTGTTTAGATTAATTGTCATATTAATACTTTGTGATTATGCGGCCTACTCGATCAATATTGTTTTTTTTGGCTTGTTAATATTTGCAGTGAAGTCACTGCTAAATGAAATATTACAGTTCATATCGTCGAGGAATCAGCAACACCACCAAGCTCGATTTTTATCGAGTAACGATACCATTGTTGGATTCGACATTTTAATTTTATAAATTCAAATTTTACATACAGTTTTTCTTTGAGAAAACAGATAATGTCATTCATCATAGATATCGAGAAAAACTTCAGTCAATTAGGCCTTGATGGACGAAAAAAAATCGTTTTTTTTCTCTCTCCTGAAAAGTTGTGAAAAACGAGCTTGGTGGTGTTGCTGATTCCTCGACGATATAACCCTTGTGACGTAGTCGGTATAAAATTGGGTTTTCAACAAGTGCGTTTCTGATCGCAAAACGAAAAAAATAATACGATGCTATATTATATGGTGTCTGTACCATTTATGTGTGAGACATGCACATATATACACACTCGATTGTGGCATTGAAGGGGTTGGCAGAGGCACATTTTGCTCGGTGCTTTTAATCCAACGCAAAAGAAGGCAAGCCTATTGCAATTATTGACTCTAACACTGGCAATCAAAGCCACATTTTTCATTTCATTTAGCCTTTTATCCTGAGCTCTTTTTTATGTTGATTCTATTTTTTTATAGTATGTCTCTGAGCTCAGTGTGCCGGTTGGCATAGGCCTCCTCTAACATTTTCCATTGGTCCCTGTCTCTAGCAACCCTTCTCCAGTGTGGCCACAAAGCCACATAATAAAACTAAAAGAAAAATCCAATGACACAGCTCTACCCGTGAATCAAAGCCGGGACCCCTTGATAGCAGAGGACACGCTTATTCCGTAAAATCATGAGGCTAACCTACTGTGTTTTTCCATTAGAAAATTCTCGATAGTTGTTTGTAGTATGGAAACGTGAGGACACATTGTTATAGTAATGCGCCAGTGGCGGTACTTCCATTGAAGCCCAAAAGCGTTTCACATTAATTGTGTAATGTCTAGTTTATAATTTCTTATTGTGTGGTCATGATATTCTCATTAATATTTTAAATTGCTTTTGTTAATTAAGAATTTAAAGCTAAAAAATTACTATTCGGAATTCTGTAAGGCTAGCTGGGCTTTTGGGCCTCTCTGGAAGTACCGCCACTGTAATGCGCCTCTGCATATTCGAGAATACAGGCGTAAACAAAAACTTAGACACGTAAACATGGTGATTACTTAATCCTAGAATGAAATTCACGACAACACGAATCACTCCTGTGAAGTGTAAATACATCTTCCATTTACTGCCTCGTGGTCTCGCGGTACATGTATGTGCCGTGCGATCTAGAGGTCCTGGGTTCGATTCCCGGCTCGGGCAAAGTGTTATTGGGTTTTTCCATTAGGAAATTCTCAATAGCACCACGGAGTCTGGAAATGTGCCCGAAAAACTGCAATAGGCTCGCCTCCTACTACGTGGGACTGATACATACCTGGCGAAATGTTGGTGTAGAAATGCACCTCTGCCTACCCATCAGGGAATACAGGCGTGGGTTTATGTATGTATGTATCTTCCATTTAGAAATTTTTCAGTCACATCCCAGAGTCCCGAAATTTGCCCGAGGATGTACACTAGGAGTCACAATTACAATCGGCGAAATGTCAACGTAAACATCTATACGGCGGTACAGAAATGTATGTTTGCATGTTAACTACTGTTAAGTAACTTTAATTGCAAAAAAAAACATTAATAACTTCTTGAAATATGTAGGGGGCAGTTTACAAGCTGACTAAGACGTGAAAGGCCGCAAGTATCCCACGCCGAGACAAATCTTTATGCCTACATCAAATTTCAGTAAAATTTTATGAAATCAAACGTACATATATGACTGTTACCGGTTGTTGACACTATTAGAAATTTCGTGAATTAAGGTTTTTTTTGTATATTTTAATTTCCATAGGCCTTCTACGCTTCAATGATGTACAAATCTTGTATTTCTCCGACACGTTTCGCCAGCTTTGTTTTAAAATATGAAGTAACAGTAGCCTACTAAAGTTCTTAGACACATTTGCATACTCTGTGATGTTATGCAATTTCCCAATAGAAAACTCAATAACATTGTTCTCGGCGGGAACCGAACCCACGACCTCACGATCACACCGCACAGTTATACCGCAGTACAAAGGCTATATTTATTAAAATGAGCACTCACTTCTTTCCAATCCAGTTCCCTCGGCTCAACTGCCGGGCATGTCTCATTCCTTATCACACCTTCAACCACAAGAACCAATAGTCCCAACACAGAGGTAAGTACGAACATTATGGAACCTTGTCTCAGTACAAGCGCCGCGACGGATGTTCTACGACTGAGAACAAATAAAAATGCAACCATTTATATAACGATTGTTTTTGTTCAGCATCTCTGTGAATGGGGAAAGATTTTATATACAACACTGCCATAGGTCTTGAAACATTCTACGCTATAAGTTGGGTACGCTTGCGCCATACATTCATGTATCTGTTTCCGTGGCAGATTCTTTAATACTACTAACTAATGTGGACAATTCTAAATATGTATAGCGATCCTATTTTATTTTTTTACGAGAGGAAAGCGCTTTAAGCTCCCCTGTTCGGTACCTCGGGGGAGGCCGAAAGGGGTATGTCGGGGTCTTTGGCCTTCCAACTCGGCGCGCAGAACAATAATTGTCCGCTTAGCTGAGTTGGGTCCCTAACCAAAATCCTACGCCAGCATACCGACTAAAACCTCTCGGTGACCATCTTGCGCATTTAGGGCGGTTTTGCGGCATCTCAGGGCGAGAAGTGCCCTAAATGTTCCGCCTCCGCCCAGCGCACCGTCCGATTGTGGACTCCTACAAATTGGGAGGGCTTGAGATGCCCTCCACTTACGCTTTTTTGGATCCTATACCCACTAATCCCTTTATTAGGGTTCCAAAATGTGTTGCTGGCTACCATAATTTATAATTACCTTTTAATCGTAAACATATCTATATTTTAAATACGAGTTTTTACTTTATAGATAGTATACTCATACATGTTTATTTATAAAAAGGTGACAATCACTAGGTTGTGAAAAATAATACCGGAAATCATTAATAGATATTTGTCCTATAAATAGATAAAGTACTGTAACAATTCACAATTATTTGTTTCAGATCTGAGTACTTATTAGACCGCCATATATCTCGTATTATCTGATTTTCAAAAAAAACTTCAATATTAGTAAGTCATTGCCTCGAGGTTAGGGCACTCGACAATTTCGGCGGTCTAAGGTTCAAACCCCAGGCTCGAAGTTATGTGGGTATTCTGACAGCCCCGTGGCGCAGTCGGCTAGACACCAGCTTGCGAAACGAGAGGCCGCGGGTTCGATCCCCGCACCGAGACAAATGTTTGTGTGATCCACAAATATTTGTTTCGGGTCTGGGTGTATGTGAGACCGAAAAGTCTCTCGTAGTTTCTGATACCCACGACACAAGACTTGTATCTTAGTGTGGGATCAGAACTATGTATGTGACTGTTGGGTGTATTTATTATTTATTTATTTATTATTTTATTAACAATGAATTATCACGGAATTTATTTATTTGTTTATTTACGCTTTGTACATAAATAATGCGAATATGGACTTAATGCCTGAGGCATTCTCTGCCAGTCGAACCTTAGGTGGTGCAGAGATGAAAAGCGTAGGTGTACTTTAACGGTGAAGGAAAACATCGGGAGAAAACCTGCACACCTGAAACTTCTGAGGAATTACTTAGGTGTGTACTCCGCCAACCCGCACTAGGCCAGCCTGATTGACTAAGGCCTAGGGTTTACCTCTCAGTTGTAGATAAGGCCCGTGCGCAGCAGTGGGATGTGTATGGGTTGATGATGATAATGATGAAAAAGAATACCAGAATTTATTAATAAATTATTATTAATGTCCAATAGATACAAATACTGAAACGCACCACAATTTGTTTCAGACCTGAGTACTCCTTAGACCGCTATTTATATCGTATTATCTAATATTTACTGAATAAAACTTCAATCTTAGTACATATTCTGTATTCTCCAGGGCAGAGCAAAGGCGTATTTTTTCACCCACGTTTTAGAACCACATGACAAAACGCAAGTTTTTCAGTGCATTAACGGACTATTGAGAATCTTAAAAAAATCACTTACACTTTGTTCAACCCGGTGATAGATTCCGCGACCTCTTGATCGCACGCCGCACATTTTCACCTCGGTCCACGTGCTAATTTTGTCTTTGTGTTGATTCATCAAGTTCATTAAGTCGTGATGGCCTCGAGGTTTAGGCACGCGGTCGAGAAACTAGACGGTCACGGGTTTAAACCCCAGGCACACACCTCTGACTTTTCGAAGTTATGTGTGTATTCACAATGCATTATCACGTTCTTTAACGGTGAAGGAAAACATCGTGATGAAACCTGCACACCAAAAAGTTCTTAGGAATTTCTTAGGTGTGTAGTCCGCCAACCCGCACTAGGCCAGCGTGGTGGATTAAGGCCTAAAACCCTCTTAGTTGTAGAGGAGGCTCGTGCCCAGCAGGGGGACGTATATGGGCTGATGATGATGATGATGATGATGGTTCATAAATATATATATATGCAAGTTTAGGTGTGTTAATTTCAATCAAATACTACTAGCTTGTAATGACTATCACCTCGCTCCGAAGCATACGCAAATTTGCCGTCGCATCAAGCTGTGAAAAAGTTGACCCGCCCTTGTGTTCCTTCCGTACGTTACTTTTTCGCGTAGATTGCTGGTTGGTATTTCAAAAGACCAGATAGACTGGGTCAATATTAAATCAGTCTTCATTAGACTCTTGATAATCCATTTGAACAACACCGTACTTATCTTCAGGTACGGTGCAGTCATTTTGCCGCTCACACAGACTCCAATCCATGTACACACACACATGTATAAGCTCACGCACACATACACCCGGTGTTACATGTGTATTTTTGTCCTATACAACAGTAGGCGCACCTTGAATTAATAAATTCCCTGACCCCAAGCTGCGAATGAAACTGTCCAATCCGAGAATCGTCTCCGAGACTTCCATATTGCACTATACACTTTCAGTCGTGGGATCAAGAGGCGCAATTCCAACTAATTTTATAAATTTTAGCGTTTTTTTGTTGTAACGCTTGCATGATTAGAACGTGGAACTGTTTTTAATGATTTTCGCTAAAGAGATAAATGAGACCTTGAAATATATCTCGAAACTTAAAGTGCGGGATGGTTATGACGACAAGGCGCGCGATTTATATCCAAGACACTCACTGCGGAAATTTAGAAACATTAAAAGCAAAGAAGATTGAAAAATATTGTATACCTAAGAGTTTCCACAAGGATTTATTAAATTATTTTTTTAAAACAAATATAGAAAAACTATTGTTCAAAATAATAAAGTACAGATGATTTTTGTAAATAAAAAGGAAAACACGTATATTATGTTATAACTAGTAATTAATAATACATACATAGCAAGTTGATGGATTACGGTTTTCGTGGGGTAGTCTCTGATCCATGAACGTATGAATACTAATTATAAATATTGACTTCACTGCCTATAAAATTTAAGTACTTTACCTAAATCGACTATTGAAAAGTGCTTGTCATGTCTTATTTGAATACTGGTTATTTTGACTTTGACTTTCACTAAGTGCCTTCGGACGAAGAAGCTATTGAGGTACATAATTATACATTAGTACGTGTACACAGATTCTTAAAAAAAATACACCATAGATACATAGTTTCTCGCCTGTATTTTCCGAAGGCGTAGACAGAGGTGCATTTCTGCACCCACATTTCGCCAAGTATGGATCAGTTCCACACAATAGGGCGCGGCGAGCCTATTGCTGTTTTTCAGGAACATTTCCAGTCTCCGTGCTGCTATTAAGAATTTCCTAATGGAAAAATCCAATAACACTTTGCCCGTCCCGGGAATCGAACCCGGGGCCTCTAAATCACGCGACACATACTTGTGTAGCAAGACCACGAGGCGAAAAATCATATCAAATGTTAAAAATTCCCAATCGAACGTCTGATGAGACAATGCGGTCCGAAAAAATAGTTAACTGGCGTGAAACGATAACAGTTATTGCATTGTTACCAGTCACGTAAAAGTAATGCACAGAACTGAAAGAAGTAAGAGGTACCGTTATAATGCCGTTTTGAGCGCACATTACTAATTCTTAATCACAAAAACGCAATAAATCTTTGCCGGACCCGGGCATTGTACCTGGGACGTCTCGAAAGCATTTTGTTAATACCGTAGCTTAGGACGAACGAGGCAATTGGTTTAACTCTAAAAAAATAATGACACAAATGTGAGCTGTTTATGAGAAGGGATGAAACATAATATGTTGGCCAAAAAGTAATGAGTATAAAAGTTGAAGGATGGACAAGTAGAAGAAGGCCAAAGAAAAGTTTGATGGAGTGCGTGTCAGAAGATTTGAAAGAAAAATGGGTGAATGAAGACATGACGGCTAATAGGGATGTTTTTAAGGATAAAATATACCTACTGCGCCGACCCCAAATAAAATTGGGAGCAGGCCAAGAGGAGGATCACGGAATGTGAGCTGTAACACGCTACAGCAAATGTTTAATCACTCTAGCGCCAAACCTACCTTTTTTTTTTTTTTGTTATCGAGGGGAAAGCTGTTTATGGCTCTACTTCCCGCCAGCCCCGGGGGAGGGGCGGGCGGGAAGCGTATGTCGGGGTCACCGGTCTTCCAGCCCGGCGCGCGGCGACGTCTTGTCCGCGCAGGTGTTAGTGCCGGGCTGGGTCCCTAACAAAATCCCTAAACCGGCATACCGACCAAAACCCCCCGGTGGCCATCTCCGCGCCGAGTGGGGCGACCACGGTACGTTAGCGAGAAGCGCCAACCGTAATGCCGCAGCCGCCCGGTGCGCCTCCGAGACGTATCTGTCTCGGCCGTCTCGGAGTGTGTAGGGGGCGCAGTTGCACCCCCACTAGCTTGGTTCGGGCGCCCCGGTTGTGGGTGGGCGCCCGCGACGTACACAGGCCACAGTGCCGCCGCCCCTCTAGGGGTCACTTTCAGCGCCAAACCTACCTAACCTTTCCTAACTTTCCTTATTTCTGATATTCTCACCTAATCATTTGATAACTTTTGACATTGCCTGCACATTCACTGCAGTCTCTCCCTCGTCCGCCACAAATTCTTGACTTTCTATATTCTCTTCAACTGCAATAAGTAATAAAATCCATACATAAATATAATATTGATTCGATCGAATTATAAGATATATCTCTGATTAAATTTTTCAACTATCAAATCAGGTTTTTTAAACTATTTATGGGCACTTTAAAATTTAAAAGGTAAAGTAGGCAGGGTTTCACCTAATATAGCCTATTGCCATTCATCACTTTAAAACATAAAAAACTAAATAATAATAGTAAACATTCAAATTTGTTGCCAATAGTGTGAACTTTTGTAAATATTTATTACTGAATTCTCATCAACGACCATTTGTGATAAGAAACCAGATTAATTGCGACGAAAATTTTTGTAAATTTAAAATTTTTAAGGTCCCGTGTCAACAATTCTGTAGTGAGAAAACAGGATATGTTTAGTGCGATATAAATATACATTTAATTAAATTCCAAACAAACTCATTATTTTCTGATATAACCACGGAACACAAAATAATGTAGCAGCCGAGATTATTATGCTTATATTTTCATTAAAATCTTAACAGATTTTAAACGTTTTCCGACAGTATTATTGCCCATTTTTAGATACTTGTATCAAATAAATAGCGTACCTACAACTAGAAGATTAATATGTTAGTTGGTTACATGGTCTCTATAATCCAATTTGTTAATTGATAATTCCGAAAAAAGTTATGACACAAACATCAAATATCAAATAAACACTTCTCTCTTCTTGGTACTCCATTAACACACATAAATAAAATACATCATTCTGACACCACACTAAGATACGAGTTTTGTGGCGTGGGTATCAGAAACTACGCGAGACTTCATTCTCACAAACACCCCGAATCAAAATAAATATTAGTCATCACATAAACAGGTTTCGGTGCCGAGATCGAACCCGTGGCCTCTCGTTTCATAAGCTGGTGTCAAGCCACGGAGCTGTAGAAAAAAAAAGTCTTTATTTCTACTATTCAATTCATTTGCTTGTGAATTTTATTGTCACTGTACTATTTGTTTTAAATTAATGTAAAAAATTAAAGGCTGGGTAGCTCGTAACAATTATATTGTACCACCACAACAAAGAGCAAATTTAAGCTCAATCTAGCTTGTGAGCAAGCTTTGTACCCAGTTCCATTCCGACAAATTTTCACGTGTTGTTATTTATAACTATTTATAAGTTTACCCTCCTTCCTATTGTTCTCCTTCAAAAGTTGAAGCAATATCTTAACAGGCACTATAGATGAGATTTTGTCGCTTCTACATGCCCAGCAAAGAACAGATGAATAAGATTAGACGGGAATAGACAGTGTTTTATATAGGGACGAGTGTCGCCAGTTGTCTGTCATCTATCCAATAATAAAAAAAAATCAAACATAAATGAAGGGTTGTTATTGGTGGTCACACATTTATAAAAGTCTTTATATTACACGCAACGAATTACTTAGAAGCGGCCGTGTCAAACGTATGATATTCTAATCGTAAGTTCGACACGTTGGACATGCTGACTTTTCCTTTCTAGTCTTATTCAGCTGTTCTATGATGCCCAGTATGGACAGCACCGTACTCATTTTTAGAAACTGAGTTATGACTTTGCTTGCTAGCATAGAAAAAATACTAGCTTCAAGGCTCTACTAAGTATCATAAAAAATCTTGTGTATTAACAATCTCAACAATACTACGGATCCCCGAAGCAAGAAATCTTTTCACAATTTTTAGCTTACTAGAATATTGTTATTTATTGTCGACTTTAATGCATTCCAAAATAAATTTGTTTACTCGTTTGAATTTATTAGCGTGATCGTTTTGGAAGATCTTAAAATCTGCGTTATTTTTTGAGAGAATTATTAGAACATCTAGAAGCATCTATTGGT
Source organism: Hemaris fuciformis (assembly GCA_907164795.1). Lineage (NCBI taxonomy): Eukaryota > Metazoa > Arthropoda > Insecta > Lepidoptera > Sphingidae > Hemaris > Hemaris fuciformis. The sequence goes on along the minus strand of OU015450.1, from coordinate 10,916,073 downwards.
ATATTATGCATATGGATGTATTTTATTTGTACGAGACTTATTTAGAGTATCAGAAATTAGACTTTAGTCCGCCACACCAAATATTATTTGGTATAATTGACATAGCCCAGCGGATTAGCAAGTTGAAGTGGCAATGGGCCGGGCACAAAGCGCGGAGAACTGATGGCCGGTGGGGCCAAAAAGTTCTCGAGTGGAGGCCACGTACCGGAAAGCGCAGCGTGGGACGTCCTCCGACAAGATGGTCGGACGACCTAGTAAAGGTCGCGGGACGTCGCTGGATACAAGCTACTTCCAACAGGTCCCTGTGGAAGTCATTAGGAGAGGCCTTTGTCCAGCAGTGGACTTCCATTGGCTGATGGATGGATGGAAATCCGTTTTAACGTTGAGTCATGACAACGTTTCTGTGTACTTTCGTGGCTTACGACTCCTTTAGCAAATGGTGCTGTAAGACTAATGTGATATGTATTAGAAATGAAATAGCGATAATGCCTAAAAATATTTTTTACTTGGAAATAAATACATCCAATAGGCAGGCGTATGTTTAACTTCAAAAATAGATGTCTTTTTCATATAAAAATCTAGGTTAGTATCACTGCGAATTTTTAGATGAATAAATAACATTGCCGTGGCATAAACCCTCAAACATACATAAATAAGTACAAACATACCTTCACGCCTGTATTCCCCGAAGGGGTAGGCAGAGGTGAATTTCTGCACACGCATTTCGCCAGTTGTGTACCAGTCCTACGTAATAAGGGGCGAGCCTATTGCCGTTTTTCGGGCACAATTCCAGACTCCATGCTGTTACTGAGAATTTCTTAATGAAAAAAACCCAATAACACTTTGCCCGAACCGGAAATCGAACCCAGGACATCTAAATCGGCACATACTATCATACATAAACCCTCAAACTAAGTCAAATTTATGAAATATATAAATAAACATTTATCTCGGTTTGAAAGTATAACTCGCAGCTCACAATAGCCATCATAGAATAATTGCGCCAAGGAATCATAAAATGTTTCCGGAAGTTTAACAAGTTTTTGCAAACGCAGGAACTAAATATGTTTTTATGAATCTCGTGATTCACATTTTAAGGTCTTTTATTGTTCTTTTTTGTGACAAAAAAGTAAAAAGTTTTGTTTATTGATTATTTATTTTAGTCAATATAATACTGGCTTGTGGTCTCACGGCACAAGCTTTTGTCGTGTCTTGGGTTCACATACTTGTGCCGCGGGACCAACGAGACAATCACAATATACATAATTATTTTTGGTCATTTTTCAGAACAATATCTTTTTGCGAGGAACGAAGCCAAGAAATTTCAATACGAAGCTCTTCACACCCTAGATCACCAGCAACCTTTTAAATAAATAAAGAAATACACCCAACAGACACATTCATTGTTCTGTCTCCACACTAAGATACAAGTCTGGTGTCTCACAAGCACCCAAAACCCGCAACAAATGTTTGTGGATCGCACAAACATTTGTCTCGGTGCGGAGATTGAACCCGCCACCCCTCGTTTCACAAGCTGGTGATTAGCCAACTGTGCCACAGGGCTGTAATTTCTAACAGAATTATGAAATATATTCATCCCAGTAGCTTAACATAGAATAGTCATACTTTATCAATAGGCGGTTTTCCCAATATCTTATCAGATAACTTCGACATTCATCTCTGACTTTTCGATTATCAGCTGTCCGCAAGATAACCCTGATAAGCTGCCATCTCAAATTGTGAATCTTCGGTCGCAGAAGAGCTGTGTAAAATGTATCTAAAATTATTTTTCCTTGCGTTTTGTGTGCTCCTGAAGAGGTGTGATGGTCAGGTTTTGCAATTTGGAGAATGTGCCCAAGTGGAAACTATGAGATACTTCGATATCCTCAGGGTAAGTTATGGCTTGGATATCATTGTTTTTGTATAGAATGGTTGTCGATATATTTGACAGCCCCGTGGCGCAGTTGGCTAGATACCAGCATGCGAAACGAGACCGCGGTTTCGATCCCCGCACCCAGATAAATGTTTGTGTGATCCACAAGTATTTGTTTCGGGTCTGGGTGTTTGTGAGATCGAAAAGTCTCTCGTAGTTTCTGATACCCACGACACAAGACTTGTATCTTAATGTGGGGTCAGAACTATGTATGAGACTGTTGGGTGTATTTATTTATTTATATGACCGCAGTAAATTTGACATTTAGAAGTCACACAAACGTCACTTATATATTAAGAAAACAGAAAAACTTAATATAAGGAGCAAACAAATGATTTTCGATTTAGAAAACACAAAAGTACCAGCACACCAAATACCTGTATTAAAAATGTTATACTGATATTTTAATACAATTGCAACACGAGGTATGGAATTCCCCTAATATTCTTAAGAATTACTTATAATTTTATTATTTACTTTCTTTAGTCTCACTTACTTCATTTTGAGAAAACATACAATAGCCATAATATAGATCTCTCAGAGATTATTTCTTTCGGCTATTGATAATTCAACTTTATTATTTGTCCGTAGATGTATATTATCTACTGCAGGATCACTACCAGCAACATTAGTGGTTTAAGCAAATTGTTTACCAACGTAGTTGATACCATATTTACGAAGGATACATAAATTTAGATTCAGTCATTTTTTTCTTTTACCACCCGGTTTGTAAAGCAAATTTGATTTCAGTAGGAATAGGTTGCTCTCTTTAAAGCAGCTCACAACACAATGATACCTAATGGTGCATTTTATTTGTTTTTCAAATCTTTGTTTTCTATATTTCAAATTTAATTTATACATACATACATACATACTTAAACTCACGCCTGTATTCCCCGAAGGGGTAGGCAGAGGCGCATTTCTGCACCCACATTTCGCCAAGTATGTATCAGTCCCACGTAATAGGGGGCGAGCCTATTGCCGTTTTTCGGGCACATTTCCAGACTCCGTGCTGTTACCGAGAATTTCCTAATGGAAAAACCCAATAACACTTTGCCCGACCCGGGAATCGAACCCAGGACCTCTAGATCGCTCGGCACATACTCGTACCGCGAGACCACGAGGCAATTTAATTTATTGGTTACCTAATAAAAAATCTTATACAAGGTGTAATCAGACCGTAGTCGGAAACTAAGGCAGGTAATAGCTAAGGTGATTACAACCCCACATTACATTTTATAGCTATGGTTGGGAGTAAACGTCAATGTTTTTTATTTTTTGTCGGGATTTTCTTTTACGACAGGGGGTTTGTAATCACCTTAGCTATAACCTGCCTTAGTTTCCGATCACGGTGTGAATACACCTGTATATATTTTTATGTGTACCCCTATACACACTTTGCCTTCTTACATTCCATCTAAAGGTTGTCTGGAAGAGATCGCTCTCGGCGATAAGACAGCCTATTGTTCCACTTGTTAATGCATAACTCCTTTAATGTAAATTCTTATACAAAATCAATAAAGAATTATCTATCTATCTTAAATAGTATATACTATTAAACATTTGCCCGAAAAACGGCAATAGGCTCGCCCCCTATTACGTGGGACTGATACCACGGAAATGCACCTCTGCCTACCCCTTCGGGGAATACAGGCGTGAGTTTATGTATGTATGTATGTATGTATTAAACATTTCAGTTTCTTGGCACATGGTATGAAATAGAACGGTTCCCCACTTGGTTTGAAGACTACGGTCAGTGCGCTTACAAGACGATTCAGAGCTGCAACAGGCGGGTGGAGATCGAACATGCTTTCATCAGGGATGGCATTCAATTCGTTCTCCATTTGAATACCACTTACAATCCTGGTGATGAAGCCGTCTTCGCCATTCAAGCGAGTAGTATTGGTAAGGAGCTATTTTTTTATCCTGGTACGGCAAATTAGTTCCTCTGGTGCATGATGATCGATACATTGCGAGAAGAGCCTCGACTGGCAAGATTGATTAAAATCTTTGTTCGCTAGTGAAGTAAAAGGGTTTTTGTTGTTATCATTAAAAATGATAACACACTAAGTCTAATGAAATTAGGTCGTACATTACGAGTTCTTAGTACTTTGATAATAAGATACCAATTAGTTCGTATGGGTGTTCATTTAAATATTATTACCAAATAATAGGAATCGACTGCCTCGTGGTCTCGTGGTACAAGTATGTGCCGTGCGATCTAGAGGTCCTGGGTTCGATTCCCGGGTCGGGCAAAGTGTTATTGGGTTTTTCCATTAGGAAATTCTCAGTAACAGCATGGAGTCTGGAAATGTGCCCGAAAAACGGCAATAGGCTCGCCCCCTATTACGTGGGACTGATACATACCTGGCGAAATGTGGGTGCAGTAATGCACCTCTGCCTACCCCTTCGGGGAATACAGGCGTGAGTTTATGTATGTAGAAATCGACACTTACTTCAAAATATTGGGTATATATAAATGTGTGTCCAGCAATTAAAACAACACTAGACTAACATTGATATCATATTAGGAAAAACTAATGGTGCATTGGATGAAACAGGCGTATCAGTTTATTAAAAACTACCTACCTGTTATAAAATTAAATAAATAAATATCATATTTTGTCCTAAAATTGTACTCATATTGAAAAAATTGTGAGTCCTTGTGGCTTGTAGTAAATACCCTTGACTGACTTATAAATACGAATGTTATCGTAAACTTATCATCAAATCAATGATACATGAGTAACCGATCAAGAAATAAAGAAATCTGTTATCACGGTGGATTAGATTCGTTATTTCATGTTTTTTTTTCTTCGCATTGCCAAATGCCTTCTGATTTTCTATACAAAATTTGCTCTCTTATATAGATATAAACATTTCGAATTTAAAAAAATAATATCACTAGGCTTTAATCCGAAGAAAAAATCATGGGAATAAGCGAAAAAAAGCGAATCTAAGGGAACCTAGTTTGTCATGATCCCGCCACGAAATTATTCAGAAAAAAGATATAAAGGTGTTGAATACAAAGAGTTTTCGTTCATCGTTCAAGTTGAATACAGAGAATTTCCGTTCGACAGCCCCGTGGCGCAGTTGGCTAGATACCAGCTTGCGAAACGAGAGGCCGCGGGTTCGATCCCCGCACTGAGACAAATGTTTGTGTGATCCACAAATATTTGTTTCGGGTCTAGGTGTTTGTGAGAGCGAAAAGTCTCTCGTAGTTTCTGATACCCACGACACAGGACTTGTATTTTAGTGCGGGGACAGAACAATGAATGTGACTGTTGGGTGTATTTATTTATACACACGATGAACATGGAAATGTTTTGTTTTTCAGTCCGCTAGTCAAGCTAGTCAAGACCAAGACTAAGGTCTAATAATACTAACTTTAAATAACCCATGTCCAGCAGTAGTATGAGTCCATACGCATGGTAATGTTTTGGTTTGCAGATCCCATAGGAATTCCACTATCTGTCATAAGTACAGACTACTCGAATTACGCAGTCGTGTACGGATGCCGATACAATGAGGAACTGGACATAAAATACAGTAAGTATAGTTTATAAATCCAATCCAATCCAATCCATCAGCCAATCGAAGTCCACTGCTGGACATAGGCCTCTCCCAATGACTTCCACAGGGACCTGTTGGAAGCAGCCTGCATCCAGCGACGTCTCGCGACCTTCACCAGGTCGTCCGACCATCTTGTTTATCAATATATGACGAATAAATAGATGCCTAAACCAATTTAATAGTAGAGGAGGCCCGTGCCCAGCAGTGGGAGGTATATGGGCTGATGATGAAATAGATGCATATTAAACTCGGAGTAAATACGAAGATACAGCTTTCGATGTGACATATTTGTCACACTAGCTTATGTAATGGAAGATTGGTCCTATCTTAAGCATTTGACGGTTTTCCTTTAGACTGCTGCGCCCTTGGCATGACAATTCGGCTTAAGCAGCATATTCATCATCATAAGACTATAAACGTCCCACTGCTAGGCACGGGCCTCCTCTACAACTAAGAGGTTTTAGGCCTTAGTCCACCACGCTGGCCTCGTGCGGGTTGGCGGACTAGACACGCAAGAAATTCCTAAGAATTTTTAGGCGTGCAGGCTTCCTCACGACGAAACCGCATATTACACTTTAAAATATTTATTTATTTATGAAAGACTAACAGCTACACATAATATTATGTAGAAAAAGAGGGAAAAGTGAATACAAAATATAATAACTAAAGTAAAATATGTCTACGACTTCGTTAACGATTTTCATTTAAATTGATGTGTAGAGTTATATGTATAATTAAGATTTAGAATATAATATCATATGATAAATAGTATTGAAAGAAATATGCCAAAAAGACGATAAGACTTGCATATTTCAAAGGTTTTTGTCATCATCCTACATGTAATTGGAAGACAGCACCGTTCCAGAAGTTGATGTCATGTAGGCGATAATAATATTTATTCCATCTGTTTCAGTATTAGCCTGGGTACTATCAAGAAACACCACCCTACACTCTGAATTCCTAGAACAAGCACACGTGGAATTGAACTCTGTACCACACGCCGACGTGGCGCACCTCCAACCCGTGGACCAGGACCCAGATAACTGCAATTTCCACTGGACCGCGCATGTCCAAGCAGTTGTGTATAATGATGAACAAAAATAAACTGGTTATTGCAAAATCGTTCTCTTATTACCAACATAAGTTAGAGATACTATGAGTTGCCTATCTATAACTCCAAAAGTGGTGAAATTAGTTTCGCTGATAAACACATATTATATATTATCAAGCCTGTATCCCCAAAGGGGGATGTGTATATCACCTATGTTTCACTAAGGGTGTTTTACGTCTCTTGTAATAGGGGCCAATTTTTGGACTTATATCCAAACTTCATCGTTATCATCAGCCCATATACGTCCAACTGCTGGGCACGGGCCTCATCTACCATTGAGAGGGTTTAGGCCTTAGTCCACCACGCTGGCCTAGTGCGGGTTGGCGGACTACATACCTAAGAAATTCCTAAAAACTTTTAGGTGTGCAGGTTTCATTACGATGTTTTCCTTCACCGTTAACGTCCGTGATAAGTCATTACGAATGCACAAATAACTTCGAAAAGTCAGAGGTGTTTGCCTGGGGTTTGAACCCGCGACCGCCAAAATTCACGACTGCGCGCCTAAACCTCGAAGCCATCACTACTACTACTCCGTACTACTGAGCATTTACTGAAAATCTCACGAAAACTTTAATTGATCCGAAAATCAGGCTCAGCACCTCACTACTGCACGCCATTTATACCTAGGAAAAACGAGTTTTGAATCTATTCAAAGTGTATTGAACAGTAAGAAATATAATCGGACTAATCAAGGTCCTTTTTTGCTCCTTGAAATACGATCGGTAATACTTATTATTCAATTCTACTATTATTAAGAATCGTTACAGCAAACAAATGCCGTTGGCCTTGATTTTGTATATCTTTAAATGTATTATAGTATAATAATATTGCAAATACTTCTTACAAATATAAACGGTTTTTACAAAAAGCAACAAAAATGATGATGCGATTGATGATGAACTTATCTAGATTAAGATATGAGATTGAACGATAGGACAAAACAAGGGACCTTCTCAAAAACATCTAAAGTGAACGGTGTGAAGAAAATCTGCTATATTTATGATGTAATATTAATAGAAAAAACGCATGACAAAAACACTGCTATTTATTCACGTAAGAATTCTTGTATCAAATAGGAACGGGATATCTAAAAGTCATTGGTTCTGTCGGTTCGTCCGTGTAGTATTTCGGGGTACATTTAGACAAGTCATCCTTGGCAAGTTTAGACGGGTCCAAACCGATTTGATTCAAAGGTTTAACAGCCAGCACTTTGGAGACATCATTCAGGATTTCATTTCTGGAGAGGATCCATACGTAAACTGTAAAAATAATGATAATTAGTAATAATTTTCATGGTCCCACAGCAAGAGACCTTCATGATAACATCTCGATTGTAAAATGGATAAAAGATTAGGATGCTGACTCTACAAACGATAACACTTAGAATGGCGGGAGTGATTTTACAAACTTACCTCTGTCTATGCCTATACTGACAGACTGACAGAAGAAGTAAACAGCTATAAAATTTTCATATTGGCACGGTAAATCACATCACGGATTCCAAAATACTTTTTTTCATGGTACGTGCTCTCCATATATACTTTTAAATAACGTGAGACAGAATAGAATTCCGTTAATATTAATTATACGACGGTCGGACGGGCGTTGGAGCAGACAAGTGTTGGAGTGGAGACCGCGCTTAGGTAGACGTAGTGTAGGACGTCCTGCAGCACGATGGTCCGACGACTTGAGAAAGGTGGCGGGTAGCGAATGGATGAGGGCTGCTCAAGAGCGGGATGGTTAGCGCCTACTTGGGGAGGCCTTCGTTCAGCAGTGGACGGCGATAGGCTGAGAATATGATGTAATATAAAAATAACTTACTGAAATGTTTATCAATTAGCGGGCTGTACTCGCAAGTATACACTGTGGCGTAGTAGTTGTAGTTAGTTGCCAATATATAGAAGGGATATCTCCTGGCCTTCACTGGAACATAACACATCATTAAATTTACTGTCATCCTTTTACTGTTTATGCACCTACCTTTTATCTCTGCATCACCCAAAAGTTGACTGTTAGAGAATGCCTTAGGCATTAAGTCCGCCTTTATACGCAATGTGTAAAACGCATAAATTTGAAAAAAATATATAAAATTTGCAATCTAATATGTGTTTCATACTTTTTTGAATTATAACGTACTAAGCGAAGGAAAACATAGTGAGAAAATACTAAGAATTCGCCTTAAGGAGTTTCTTTGATAGTCTGCACTAGTCCAACATCGTGAATTAGGAACTAACACCTTTCAGTTGTAAAGAAGGCCTGCCTTAAGTTATGCAGTTTTCCTTACGATATTTTTCTTCACCGTTAAAATGCGTATTAATACTCAAACAACTTTGAAATGTCAAAGGTGTGTCAGGGATTTGAACCGCACCGTCAATATTTTTGCCTGGCCTCATGCTTATCTATTTTTCTGTACTCTGCATCTTTTATTATCCAAGGCCCACAGAGCCAATGTACTCAAATCAATGATCATTGATATTGATAAAAATATATACATAGGTATTCCTTTGAAATTTACCGCCTATTATATCTTTATAACTATTCCGTTTAAATAAATTGACGATTATCGAAAGATTATATTGATAATCGAAAGATAATTAAGATAAGATAATTGATGTAAATCAGTTAAGACCTACTATAAAAAAATTATAACAAAATTCAAAGTAACTGTATCCTAAGTGCCTTATCACTTTAATCATTATATTATTTAATAAAAACCTGTTCTTAGGGTCAAAATTTAGCCTTAATTTAAAATTACATACTTATGTTAGTAAAATGCCCAGTAAAAATCACAAATTTAAATGCTGCGAATTTCCAGCGTCAAAAATAGTTCCAGTAAATTAATATTCGCTGCAAGACAAAATATACATACATAACCTCACGCCTGTATTCCCCAAAGGGGTAGGAAGAGGTGTATTTCTGCACCCACACTTCACAAGGTATTAGTTCAACATAATATGGGCACAATTCCAGACTCCGCGCTGTTATTGAGAATTTCCTTAGATCCTTCTTTAGGTTCCTTAGATCGCTCGGCAAATACTTATGCCGCGAGACCACGAGGCAAGCAGAATAAATTATACATAAATTATGCGACAGCCCCGTGGCGCAGTTGGCTCGACAAAAGGCGAAACGAGAGGCCGCGGGTTCGATCCCCGCACCGAGACAAATGTTTGTGTGACCCACAAATATTTGTTTCGGGTCTGGGTGTATGTGAGACGGAAAAGTCTCTCGTAGTTTCTGATACCCACGACACAAGACTTGCATCTTCGTGTGGGATCAGAACTATGTATGTGACTGTTGGGTGTATTTATTATTATTTATTTATTATTATTATCTGTTACGTACATATTTATATTAAATACTAGTATTTACTACTTACACCTTCTCGGAGCGTTCTCGAAGGTAAAAGTAACATCAAGTCTTGCCGCATCTTCAATCTTTACGGGTATTTCCAGCTTTCCCATGCTAAATCTGTGGAACAGCCCACGATCAACCCTGGACTGGTTGAGGTATATCCCGGTAGGTTTAGTCACCAGCTCCAGAACAGAACAGTTGTTTTTGGACTGCCCATCGCTGGAGTAATGGTGGGTTTGGTGCCATTTGCCGAAGAACTGGAAACAAAAGTACATAAATTGGCGCCGAACACCACTCAGACTCGGACACTTCTCTCATGCATTTAATGGTTTAGTCATAACAAATTTTACACTCTCAAGACATGTCATAATTTATTATAAAATCACATAATAATTATATATTTTTACAAGGTATGTGTATCTGTAGATACAAACTTTAGCAGATGTATTTTAAAGTCTATATCTTCATTCCAGAACTTCGTGTTGTTGCTAAAAAATCCTTCTAGAAAGCCTAATAAAACTTATGCTTAGGGATCAATGAAGCAGTCATAACCTCGTCTCCTATCACGTGGGACTTAAAACACAAAAAGCTAAACTACTGTTTGAAATACATTTCTATATACCTCTTCGATGATAGGTGTGATTGTGTAAGTTTTATTACTTTACATTTCCTATTAATCATTAGCAGAGATCACTTACTATCAAGGGGTCGGCTTGAATGTCTATTAAATCTATAAATAAAACAAACAGCTCTGTAAGTGGCAGTCTGACTGTGCCAACGAAATGCTACCGCAAAGCTATTACTTTACGTAACTTCCGGTCATAGTTTCGCTCTATGAGTGAGATTTCCTGAGGCAAAATTTTCCTTGTAGCGGTAGGAGATGCTGAGGATCTAACTGGATGACTTTTAAAGAACATAAGATCCAAAACCCAGCATAGTAAGCTAAGTGTGTCTCGTTTTTCAGATCAGCTTGTCTGTATCCAATTAACATCAAGCCTACCTACGTCAAGTTAGTCAGTCAGTCAGAGATGGATGGAGAGAGAATGTGTCACTTATTTGGAAGAATATACTATCGATGGATTTGTCACTTTACTGCATCTCCATCACATAACACTAATAATATGAATGTGAAAGTTTTTAAATATTTGTGACTCTTTTAAGCAAAAACTACTAAATAATTTAGGTAAGCTAATTTTGTTATGCTCGAAGCTAACACTCTGGATTAACACATAGACTGTTTTTTTTATCGCCAGCAAATGAAGTGTGCTCGTGTTATGACCATTTATACTCAGTCTATCGCCATTCACAGCTGCACTCCTCTGCGATAGAGGGATTTCCCCCACTTGGCCCTATTTTGGACGCTCATTTGGTGTGAACGTCCGCGACATTCACGAGGCCATGCACTCTGCCGCACATCTCATCTTTGTAAAGGTGCACCTCCCCCGTAGTACGCCTAACAATCCCGATAACCCCTATTAGTCGCCTCTTATGACAGGCAGGGCCTCCATCCTGGTCTTTAGTAGCCCTCACCCATCCGCTACCCACGTTTTCAAGACGGACAAATGTTGGAGAAATGTAGGGTAGGACGTCCTGCAGCACGATGGTAAGAGCATAGAATATAATAAATACATACGTCAGCAAGTCTGAACTCCTCCTGGACCTTCACATTCTCGGGACATTTTCCTGGTAGAGTGAAGTAACACAACACATAGTTGCAGCACAAACAAAATATTAACAATTTCAACATTTGTAATGCTCAACACCACAGTATATAATGAAATCAGTAGCATAAGTCTCTGTGTTGTATTTATTTACACTTATCTGCAGGTTATCAGGAGTACAGCTTCTTGTGAAACGAGATAAGTACTAAGAAATAATTTATTGAATGTAAAACATTCATTAAGTGATGTGTAGTTTATTAATTTAAGCCGTTAAGAGGGTCAGCAGAATATCAGTGAATATTTTTTTACATTTTGTGATAGTAACTCACCCCACAATTTGACGCATGCTGTCTAATAAATTATAAGAAAAACTAGAGATCCCTTACTTCCCAATTCCGAATAAAGTGTTCGTAGAAATGGAATGTTGAGAAGAATACTTTGATGAAACAGCGACGGTTTTGAATTTTAAACCAATATTAACTTACGCCTGATTATCATAGAAATGTTTTTAAAGCATTACAGAAAGTTAAATTATTCAATTAATCCTCTTTACATTTTTTTAAATTCTATTTTAATGACATAAACTGACTGCCTCGTGGACTCGCGGTACAAGTATGTGCCGTGCGATCTAGAGGTCCTGGGTTCGATTCCCGGGTCGGGCAAAGTGTTATTGGGTTTTTCCATTAGGAAATTCTCAGTAACAGCACGCAGTCTGGAAATGTGCCCGAAAAACGGCAATAGGCTCGCCCCCTAATACGTGGGACTGATACATACCTGGCGAAATGTGGTTGCAGAAATGCACCTCTGCCTACCCCTTCGGGGAATACAGGCGTGAGTTTATGTATGTATGTATGTTTAATGACATAAAAATAAGCAGCTGTAACAGGTACTAATCCTTACTAAATGATTCGAAACGATTCAAAAATTGCAACCCAGTATCGCATATTAAGAATGCATAAATCTCAATAAAAAATTATTTATAACACTCAAAATGAATAAGATTATTTTTTTATTTAAATACATTTGGAAATATATGCATTATGTATGGTGCTGTATAGTATGACATGACATTTTTACTACTTGGAGTTGGCAACTATTAATTAGTAAAGTGATAATAATATGCAAATAGTATATAAATGGGGCTTAGGTAGACGTAGTGTGGGACGTCCTGCAGCACGATTGTCCGACGACTTGAGAAAGGTGGCGGGTAGCGGATGGATGAGGGCTGCTCAAGACCAGGATGGTGGACGCCTACTTGGGGAGACCTTCGTTCAGCAGTAGACGGCGATAGGCTGATTATATATATTAAGGGTAGGAAGGAGATTAAATCCCACTAGACGAAACAATTATGCTTTTATGACAGCCCCGTGGCGCAGTTGGCTAGACACCAGTTTGTGAAACGAGGGGCCGCGGGTTCGATCCCCGCACCGAGACAAATGTTTGTGTGATCCACAAATATTTGTTTCGGGTCTGGGTGTTTGTGAGACCGAAAAGTCTCTCGTAGTTTCTGATACTCACGACACAGGACTTGTATCCTAGTGTGGGGTCAGAACTATGTATGTGACTGTTGGGTGTATTTATTTATTTATTTATTTTACGAAATTGATGCAAACTGGTTGATTTCAGAACGCGACAACTGGCTTAGATCATTGTGGGGTCTGTTTTTTTATGAAACTAGTTGAGCCCTCCTTCCAGCACTATGGGAGAGACTAAAAAGAAATATGTGACGGTGATGGATATGCAGATGTCTCTTAAGTTCAAGCCGGGCACACTCACGAATATTGGGTCTTTGCTAGAAAAGTCTACGCCAACCTACTAATTGAAACCTGATTTCACTACATCGCTTTTGCACCTACACGTGGTACCCAAAGCTATGGCATGGTTTATTCGTAAGTATACTTCCATGATGGCCTCGAGGTTTAGGCACGCGGTCGATAATCCCGGCGGTCGGGGTTTCAAACCCCAGGCACACACCTCTGACTTTTCGAAGTTATGTGTGTATTCACAAAGAATTATCACGTACTTTAACGGTGAAGGAAAACATCGTGATGAAACCTGCACACCCAAAAGTTCTTAATAATTTCTGAGGTATGTAGTCCGCCAGCGCAGTAGGCCAGTGTGGTGATCTAAGGCCTAAACCCTCTCAGTTGTAGAGGAGGCCCGCGCCCAGCAGTGAGACGTATATGGGCTGATGATGATGATAATGATTCTTTCATGATAAATTCGTAAATTTATTAGGACTAGTGGTGACAGAGGATGAAATGGCGAAATTAGTACACCATCTTCTTCACGATATTTGCTTTTCCATAGATCCCACAAAATATACTTTTACAAACTAATAAAAAGGGTCGTATCCGCAGTGTCCCACTAGTTAAAATAAACAAAAATAAAATAAATAAATAATGCATATCGAATTTCAACAGAATCCAGTCCTTTGTTTGTAAACAAAATAAATGTATTCGTAGTATTACTTGCTAAACATATTTTTTCGACGAAATTTTATCAGTAATGGTTATAATGTGTAATTGAACTTGACCTCAAAGTAAAGGCACGTTCAGAATAATTTTATTATTGAAATATATACAACATTTCATTTAAATAATTTTGTATGTAATTTAAATACATCTTTTTGATTGTATTCGTTCTTAACATAAGCGATGCTTACTGTCTGAATGATTTATCAATTCCCAGAAACACCCTTAACGCGAGGAAAATATAGGTAAATCTCTGAGATTTAAGTTTAGGGAAAATTAAGAAAATATTTGGAAATTTATAAAAAAGAATTTGTTTTTTATTTATATTATTTTACACAATTTTTTGTAATATCATAGAAAATAAAATTACTCGCACTTACTGCAAGCGCTACTGAATCCATATAGAGACAATATTTTCTCTTTCAACAAGAGGGGTCTGATTGAACAAAATTGCTGCTTGGTTAGAGGAAGTAAGGAACGTATAGTCCGTCACACCGTTTCATATTTAATTTTGCAAATTTATAATTGAAGTTATAGCCAGTTAGAAGGCCATAAAATTACTAGGCCAAATAATATATATGTCGGAGAGTCTTGGCGTTATTGTTAATTTTAAATCCAATCCAATCCATCAGCCAATCGAAGTCCACTGCTGGACATAGGCCTCTCCCAGTGACTTCCACAGGGACCTGTTGGAAGCTGCCTGCATCCAGCGCCAATCCAGTGGCAATGGGCCGGGCACATAGCGCGGAGAACTGATGGCCGATGGGGCCAAAAAGTTCTCGAGTGGAGGCCACGTACAGGAAAGCGCAGCGTGGGACGTCCTCCGACAAGATGGTCGGACGACCTGGTGAAGGTCGCGGGACGTCGCTGGATGCAGGCTAATTTTAAATAGTGACAGTAAAACTTCTGGAGGTAAATTCAAAAACTTAGTACAGAGCTCCGTTCGGTCCGGCGTTCCGAGCGAGAATGAATCATTCTCTATCATTTATACCCTACGTTGGATACACAGTGGGGATGCGTCGACGCTTCGACACATAGAACTATTTTATTAAAAATCTTCACAATAAATAGAACGGATAATTGGTAAAAGGAAAATGAAATTAATAGAAGATATTGAAAACATAATAAGATCCAGCACCTCAACAAGAGATGTTGGTGCTAAAACACTAGATAACAAATATTGTACGATTATTTTAGGGTAAAGTTATTCATATTAATATTTTTAACGTGGACACGTCAAATTTCTACCTCTCGATATTAAATGAACTATTTTCCAGAGACCGAAATTACTTGAAATTTTTATGCTCCATCGGTTTCCATAATACCGGCCTAATAAAAAAAAGGTTAAATCTCCAGTAAATAACTAAAATCACGAAAATCACCAAAATTGTCAATGTAATATAGAAGTATTTAGGATTCCTAAATAAATTTTACTAATACGACTAGCAAGAATTAGGGGGATATAAATAAGCCAGCTAAATATTCTTGAAGGTCACAACTTCCCTATAAAATGACCTTGATTCTCGTTGCGCATAACCATAACCCATTTGCACTAAAGGATGTATATGGCCAATTCACAGCTATTGCAGTATAAAACGTCTTTATTAAAGTATCATTGGATAATTACGAGGTGGGACGCTCTTGTTGAGAGCATTCGTTGTGTCACATTCAAGCTGCTCGCTTGTAGTATGAATCTGTTTTTGTTCATTCTCTGCCTCGGATCTGCTCTGGCAGCCGAGTTTACGTTGCCTGGAGAGTGTCCTGATGTGAAATTACAGGAAAACTTGCACTATACAAAGGTAAGCTGATGAATGATGGCTTTTTCTCGAAGCTATTGAGAGTTTATTTTGGATTGATTTGTAAATTTGATCGTTTGGTTTATGTACTTAACATATTGATGTATGCTTGTTCCTTTCACTGCATTAGTTGTAACAGGCTTGCATCGCGAATTACTATGATTGCCACTTTTGTTTTTGGAATGCCTGAGTTTAAATATACTATCGGCTTAAAAATAATTTCTCAAATGTAATTTCTCAAATCTAAAATGTAGGTGTACTACATTTTCAGATTTTGCCTTTGAAAAGGTAGATAATAATTAAAATTACAAATTGAAGCGATGAAAACACAAATACATACAAATTAAATATGTTTTTTTCTGTACGTTGTATGATTCATTCAATGCAATTCAATCCATTATGGCATTCCCACGTCAAACTAATGAAAGCATATTGAGAGATCTAATGTCTTCTTCAAATTGGTTCAAGCACAGAAACTTCAAGGACGCGTGTTGATGAATATGTACTTTAATCTATACAGTTGATGCTTCTTGATAGTATGTATTTTACTCTATGTTCTACTTAACAAAAAATATTTTAAGTAAAGCTGCTGCGTGGTGGACTTATAATTAATTATCTGTAATGAAGAAGAGGATACGTCCTAATATATCACGCCATATTTGTCCCAATGCTGGGCGCGAGCCTCCTTTACAATTAAGAGGGGTTAGATCTTAGTCCATCACGCAGGTCTAATGCGGGTAGCGGAGTGGTCATTCATGACATGTTAAAGTTATTGCAAACAAGCGGATTTTTTCGAACAGCTATGATAGCACCGATGATTCCTCTGATATGGGTGTTGATGGGCGTTATAGGCCACTTAACATCAGGTGGTTCACGTGTTCGTTTGGCTCCTTTCCCATAAATAAAATATGTTCACATTGGCATTTTGTACTTCAGCTATACCATAAAATTGTGGAATAACTAACACATCCACGTAAACACTCCTTTCACTTTCCAGGGTTCTTTAACCGTAGCAACGAAAATCATATTAGGAGATTCATTTGTTATGATAACTAATAAATAGATAGAGAGATTGGAAATTCTCGACACAGGGCTCTTAATTCAGTCAACAATTGTCTCAATCCGATACAGGGTTGTCACTTTGGCCTACCAATTAAAAGAATCCATTTCCAGTTTTCAGGTGTATGGTACAACGTTGCAAGCTATGCCAGCGATGCTAGAGCAATCTACGACTGTGCAACCCTAGACTTCCAGGAAGATAATGTGGGTTACACGTTGAGAGAAACCTACGTCGTTTCCGATCAGGGTAACAGGACCCAGAAGTCATATTTGGCGAGAGTGGACCCTACATTTGATGCTGGTAACAAGGCAAAGTTCATAGTCAGCCACGAGGACGGAGGTATGTATAAAATTGATATACACCAAATAGTCACACACAGTGGCGGCACTTCCATAGAAGCCCAAAAGCCTAGCTATCATCATCATCATCAGCCCAAATACGTCCCACTGCTGGGCACGGGCCTCCTCTACAACTGAGAGGGTATAGGCCTTAGTCCACCACGCTGGCCTTGTGCGGGTTGGCGGACTACACACCTAAGAAATTCCTAAGAACTTTTAGGTGTGCAAGTTTTATCGCGATGTTTTCCTTCACCGTTAAAGCAAGTGATAATTCATTGTGAATACACACATAACTTCGAAAAGTCAGAGGTGTGTGCCTGGGGTTTGAACCTGCGACCGCCGAAATTCTCGACCGCGCGCCTAAACCTCGAGGCCATCACAAAAGCCTAGCTAGCATTAAAAAAATCCAAATAGTAATCATTAAGCTTTAAATCTTTATTTAACAAAAGAAATTTGACATATAAATGAGAAAATCCTGATCTCACAATAAACAATTATAAAGTAGACATTACAAATGAATGTGATGTGATGTGTCTTTTGGGCTTCTATAGAAGTACCGCCACTGGTTACACACATCTAAGCAACAGTTTTTCTCTTTAGAGGACTCTCAGTATGTCAATTTTAATTATTACACTATGGAAATTTAATTGGTGTATTTTCCTTATAATCTCTTAGGTGCGTGGTCCGCCAACCCGCACTAGGCCAGCGTGGTGGACTAAGGCCTAACCCCTCTCAGTTGTAGAGAAGGCCAGTGTCCAGCAGTGGGACGTATTATATGGGATGATAATGATAATGATGAATTTTCCTAATATAAAAAGTCTTAACGAGTACTGAGTGGTGAGGATTCATGCATTGATAATACAAATGATTCATATGTATTTTTTAACGCAGTAAAATATTACAATCTTTACTTTCCATCTTCGTCATTATTCACAATAGACCATCCACTAAGGTACATAGAAAATTAATTTACATTACAAAATTTTAACTTCATTTTAAATTCATACATACATACATAAACTCACGCCTGTCTCCCGTTAGGGTAGGCAGAGACTATAGAGCGCCAAATGCCACGGTCCAAACACACCACTTTCGCTTCCTCCACTGACATTATCCTCTTCATGCATGCACGTCGGTTTCGAGGACTCTTTATATTGCCCTTTTTCAATAAATTACCTATCTGCTCTTTATAGGTGCACCTGGGCCGTCCTCGACCGACTTCACTGTTCACTTCCGCACAGTAAATCTCTTTCGTCATTCTGCAAACATTCATCCTTTCAATGTGGCCAAACCATTTTAGCATCCCCCTTTAAATTTTAGTCACTACATCGACTTTCAATCCACATTTTTCCCTTATCACACTATTCCTCACTCTATCTACCAATTTCACCCCACACATGCTTCTCAACGCTCTCATTTCAACTGCATTAATTTTGCTTTCATGCTTCTTCTGCCATACCCAAGACTCACTTCCATACGTTAGTGTAGGCACCAGGACTCCTTGGTGAATCGCTAGTTTAAATTCACCTAATGCTAATATTAATGCTTTCTGTCTAATGCTGCAATTGTATTTCTTATACTTTGTTTTAATTCATTCCAGATAAAGTTTTGCAGTTCCCCTTCTTTGTACTTTCTACGGATTATGACAACTATGCAATCGCTTACACATGCAAGACTTTGAAGAAGAAGACAAGAACACATTATGGTAAGATGTTAATTAAAACTTCGCTAACCGCGTGATCACGCAAGTATGTGCCATGCGATCTAGAGGTACCGGGTTTGACTCCCGTGTCGGGCAAGGTGTTATTGGGTTTTACCATTATGGAATTCTTAGTAACTGAGTCTGGAAATGTGCCCGAAAACGGCAATAGGCTCGTCCTCTATTACGTGACACTTGCGTAGGACCTGGCGAAATGTGTGTGCAGAAATGCACCTCTACCTGTTTTTTTTTATACGTTAACATTGTCATAAATGCTGACCCCAATTCATGAACATTTTCTACAATATCCAATAAGGTTAACTACTACATACTAGGCAACAAATCCCAGTCATTCACTCAAAGCTTTTAGACTAAAAAGGCAGGGTCGTGTGATTTCGCTGATCGGATAATTAATATCATAAAATAAATGAGTTTGCCTCATAATGCAACATGCTAATTACTATCAACTAAATAAAAATGTGTGCGTGAGTTATAAAAAAATAGTTTTTAATTGCAAGCAAATAATTAAGTAATTATAATAAATATTTAACATTAATAATTATTTCATAATATTTAGTAATAATTATATTAAATAATAATATTTTAATTTATATCAATAAATAATTCATACGGATAGTTAACCTCAATTATAGTGAAGCACATAGGTAGCTTTAAACTGTTACTTTTGTATTACAATGATGTGCGCACATCTTAAAATTTCACTCTTATCATTTTTTCATAACGCACCAAAGTATAACTTCAAAAGAATTGTTGTTTAATTTAATTTTTGGGTCCCTATCCCACCACACTGTGCTCCAGGATCAACAGCGGCACGCACAGTATTGACGCCGAGTAATGTAGCTCAGCGAATCTAAGGGGACCTAAATTTGTCATAATCCCGCAACGAAGTTAATCAGAAAGACAATATAAGTAGGAGTTGAAAAACAAAGAGTTGTTCACTTCCCTCCATAGCAAAGCGGGTGACAAAACATTGAGCTATGAGGTTTTACCCTCACATAAAAAAAGACAATTACATTTAGTGATATAAGACGCAAGTAACGCACCACGGGTAACAACTGTATGAGTTTTATTGACTAAATTGGACCTAAAGTTGTTTATTTGTCGACTGAACATATAAGCATATATCAGATACAGCCATCTTATGATTTCAGTGTTCACATGGATTCTTACCAGGACAAAGGAGAAACTGCAAGGAGATAACCTGAAGAAAGTTGAAAATGCCCTGTCCAAGTATTCAGAACTTGCTGAGAACAGACAACAATTCGTTTTTAAGGATTTCTCTGAGGCAAGCTGCGCCTACTCCTCGAAATTTGAAACCGATTTCTTTACAAGTAACTTCTGGTAAAACTATAAAATGTGATGTTTTGACTGTGATCATTATATTTTTGAAATATATTTAGTTTGTGTAATGCTTACAACAAATATAAGCATTTTTATATAATTATTTCTTTTTTTACTTTCATATTTAATACACTATTGGCCGAACACTGAAACACTACTTAATCTGAGGGCGACTTATATTTAAGTGGCTGTTGTAATTTAAGCGGTATAGGTACTAAAGCATCATTTATCGGTTTTAAGACTGTGATTAACTAATGGCCACGTAAATTTCCATAAATGGCAACATTACCACAAAAAGTTATTTTACATGACATTCTTTAAGTATATAGGTACCTACAGCTTAAACCCGCACTAGGCCAGCGTGGTGGACTAAGGCCTAAACCCTCTTAGTCGTAGAGGAGGCCCGTACCCAGCAATGGGACGTATTTGGACTGATGATGATACATAATCTAGCACTTTTATTCCCCGAAGGGGTAGGCAGAGGCGCATTTCTGCACGCACATTTCGCTAGGTACGTATCATGTCCCACGTAGTAGGGGGCGAGCCTATTGCCGTTTTTCGGGCACATTTCCAGAATCCGTACTGCTGCTGAGAATTTCCTAATGGAAAAACCTAATAACACTTAAAACTTTAAAAAATCCGGCGAAAAATCGGCGCAAAAGCGCCTCTGACTACCCCTTCGGGATTCATGCGTAAATGTATACATGTGCATACATAGTATGTGCACAAGCACATGATGATAGTAATATCATAGGGGCGTCAGAGTCTAAATCAATGGAAAGCCCAGAAATAAATTATTTTTATAACATCAAAATATCCGTACTGTTCGAAACACACGTATATGATAACAAGTTAAGTTAATCCATACTAATATTTGATATTGATTGAACGAATTATAGCCGGTTGGATGGGACGCATTGAAATTTACTGGACGCACGAAGTATTTCACTCTATTCAGGAAAACAATATCTTTATTTGGTTGGTTTCCTCCTTGGCCCTACATCATCTTGCGATATCGAGATGTCCTGGATTCGATTCCCATGTCGGATTATGTGATGAGATGACATTAGCAAATTTGCAGTAGCTCGGTGTCTAGAAATGTATCCTGAAAACGGCAATAGGCTCACTATTATGTCACGTGAGAGGTGAAACAAATTACTGTATCTATAACTTTGGAGATAAATTAATAATAATAAATAATAATAAATACACCCAACAGTCACATACATAATTCTGACCCCACACTAGGATACAAGTCCTGTGTCGTGGGTATCAGAGACTACGAGAGACTTTTCGGTCTCACAAACACCCAGACCCGAAACAAATATTTGTGGATCACACAAACATTCGCCAGCTGGTGTCTAGCCATCTGCGCCACGGGGCTGTCGAAAATTATTAAAATAATACATAAAACACACCTTCCATTTTTTTTGTTCTCGGGGGTAAAGCTGATATGGCTCTACTTCTCGCCAATAACAGTCACATACATAGTACCCCACACTGAGATACAATCTTGTGTCGTGGGTATCAAAAACTACGAGTGACTTTTCTGTCTCACAAACATTGAGACCCGAAATAAAACTATGTATATGACTGTTGGCTGTATTTATTTCATTATCAATATAACATAATTCACAATCAGACTAAATCAGTCATCGGATTAAAAGTGGCTTATCTATCATGAAACACAAACTCAATTATTTGCAACAATGTTTTTTAGATTATCCAGGATTACATTACCGTACAATGGTTCCAAATACCTTTTATCAGTAAATAAATACACCCAACAGTCACATACATACATAGTTCTGACCCCACACTAGGTTACAAGTTTCGGTATCATAAACACCCAAACCCGAAACAAATACTTGTGGATCACACAAACATTTGTCTCGGTGCGGGGATCGAACCCGCGGCCACCCGTTTCGCAAGCTGGTATCTAGCCAACTGAGCTACTGGGCTGTCATGTAAATTATGAAATCATGATATACGTAACCTCACGCCTGTATTCCCCGAAGGGGAAGGCAGAGTTGCATTTCTGTTCACCACATTTTGCCAATTATGTGTTTGTCTATGCTATGTGAACCTATTGCTTTTCGAGCTCGTTTCCAGACTCCGAGCTGCTGTCGAAATTTCCTAATGAAAAAACTCAATAACACTTTGTCCGACTCGGGAATCGTACACAGGACCTCCATATCGCGTGATCCTATGATCTCCATAGGCGTGTGTGTTAAAATATTTGACGAATTTATTAATTTTCCCGCGGATCCTATTACTATTTAAAATTCCAGTATACGTCCCATTGCTGGGCACGGGCTTCCTCTGCAACTGAGAGGGTTAAGACCTTAGTCCACCACGCTGTCTTAGTGCGGACTACAGTCTGTACCTAGCGAAAACTAATGACTAATGAATTCATCAATATCTAATTTAATCTTAATCATCAATTTGTAAACTATCATTAATTTAGCGCTTATAATAGATAATGTTTGATTTTATCTTATCTTTTAGTGTCAAATATGTTTTTAGTGTTATTTTATTGCTAAAACATGTTTTACAGATAAATAAATGATATCTCCTAAAATCTGAATCGTGGTGATGTGAGCTCAAAAAGAGGAAGGAAAACTGTTAATCGTTTCCTTTTACCTCATTGCTTCCCAAGCATAAAAAATATTAGATTTTTTTGATGAAATGTATAAATTAAGTAAGTGGTACATTGAGAAAAAATTATATGAGAAAAATAAATGTATTTTTTTCGCGTTATATGAACGCGGATCGTAATGCTTTTCCATAGTCGACAAAAATTATCAATTTGAATAAATTACATTAAAGTCACCTTAAAATTTTTTACAGCGAAAAAAATATATTAGAAAAATAGTGTGAAATTACGAATTTCATACCCTAAAAACTAAAAAAAAAGTTGAATTAGTTAAAAATGGGACAGTGGAGTGGAATGGTTAAACATATAATCAAGCCGACACATTCGTGGCAATTAGAGTGATAATATTATTTTATTAATCGTTGTTTAACCAACATTATACATGTCTGAAAGGGACCACTCGCAGCGAAAAGACCACCAATTTAAGTGACCACTCTTTATTTATTTCCATAACCTAGATTTTATAAAATGTGGTGTTAAAGAATTTTCATTGTTATTTTTATACAGATCAATATAAAAAAGAAATTATTAAATTAGCTCAAAGCAGGTACAAGTTATAAATACGGTCATAATAATATTAAAATTATGTCATCTATACTAATTGTAAGTAGTAATGGCCTTGAGGTTGAGAATCTCTGCGGTCGCAGGTTCAAACCCAGGCACACACCTCTGACTTTTCGAAGTTATGTGTGTATTCACAATGAATTATCACTTGCTTTAACGGTGAAGGAAAACATCGTGATAAAACCTGCACACCTAAAAAGTTCTTAGGAATTTCTTAGGTGTGTAGTCCGCCAACCCGCACTAGGCCAGCGTGGTGGACTAAGGCCTAAACCCTCTCAGATGTAGAGGAGGCCCGTGCCCAGCAGTGGGACGTATATGGGCTGATGATGATGATATTTTTGACTTGTACAAGTTTCTCGTTTTATATTCTATCCTAAACTTGGAAGAGATCGGTCTTAGCGATAATACTGGCTATTGGCCGATTGTTAATTTGATCAATTCATCTCTCGATCAATCTATTTGTCTATTATATCTCCAAAAATAATTCCTATTTTGGACATGTCAAAATGATGCTAATTAAAAGTTTAATTTAGTGATTTGTAATAAAATGCTAATTATGTGACGATATCTAAACACCAACCAGATTTTTAAATTAAGACATAAAGCAAATGCAAAATGTCAATTTTGACAGTTATTTTTAACGATTTTAACTATGTCGTTGAATAAACTAGTTGGTGTTGCGGAAAGAGTGAACAGTAATCGAGAAGTCTTGGGGTCGATTCCCGGGTTGGAATCATCAATCGGGTTGCAATGGTTGAGAAATACAGACGTATATATGAATAGATTACGTATGCATTTCTATTCAATTCCTGGTCAATGTCAATAAAAACCTATTTATAGGCTTACTACCATTTACTCGTATGCTGCTATTTATATAACTCTAAATTAAACCTGATAATTACTCTTTATCAGTACTTGCATTAACTTGCATTAGTTGCTACTCATTTAACATTTAATTTTATTGCATAAAATATATTTATCAATGTATCATTAGCGACCAATTTGGCATTAAGTGCGTTAATTTCTAAGCAAGCCGCCTTTAATAACTTCATTCAATTTAATTTGTAAACAATCCTAAAATTGCAACAATATTTCCATGAAGATCAGCTGTCAAAAAGTACACGCCCTAACTTCACGAACTCTACGCCTTGTTCAAAATATGTGACGTGACCGCAATATCATACGAGTAGGTAATATCCAAGATAATACGAAAATTAACAGTCATAAAAACATTAGGAAAGGCGATACAGATAAATTTCAGTGCCATAAGGACAATTAAATAAGCAATAAATAAATACTTTCAACAGTCACATACATAGTTCAAGTTCACATACAAGTCGTGTGTCGTGGGTATCACAAACTACTAGAGACTTTTCGGACTCAAAAACACCCAGACTCCAAACAAATATTTACGGATCATACAAACATGTCTCTCGATGCGGGGATCGAACCCGCGGCCGCTCGTTTCACAAGCTGGTGTCTAGCCAACTACATCACGGGGCTTTTTTATGCCAGCCCATTCGTCATCAACTATAAACAGGCAGATCTTACAATGTCATGAGGTCAAAAAGAACCAACGTGAAGCACAGACCTAGAAAAAATATGAAATTCATCATCATCATCTTCAGCCCACTGGTGGGCCCGGGCCTCCTCTGCAACTGAGTGGGTCTTAGTCCACAACGCTGGCCTAGTGCGGATTGGCGGACTACACACCTAAGTAATTCCTCTTTTAGGTGTGCATGTTTCAACACAATGTTTTCCTTCACCGTTAAAGTACGTGATAATTCTTTGTGAATACACACATAACTTCGAAAGGTCAGAGGTGTGTGCCCGGTGTGTTTGAACCCGCGACCATAGAGAAATAAAATTAATTCATAGTAAATCCTATTCAGTACATATTAAAATATTTTTATTTCTCGTTATTGGCAGCTCAGACCATGAAATAGTAGCTTCTCAATTTTAAATTTGAGTAATGGTAATATGAAGGAAGTTTGTGGTAGCATTTACTTTGCTGATAACTACGAAAACCTTACACGAAGGTGGTAAAGTCTTCTAAACATCAAAAAACTAAACATAAAATGCAATTTCTATAATATTAATAATATTTTCTTGGTCTATTCAAGACGTCACCTTTTCAGTTGTCAACTTACGCAAATACAAGGTAAATAAGATCATCTTAAATAAAAGAGTTCACAAACTTAAATTTGTGTTTAGTCTTGTTATAATTGAGAAGCAATATATATTATACAAAACTTTTAGTGCCTCCTCGGGCCAGTAATGGCGAAAGACCTAGAGAACGAACAGCCTTCGTCGGAGAAATCTGAAGGTATCAGTTTTGTGGAGTCGATGATGTCAGTGTGGTTCTGCAGGAAATTCTCCACAGCTGTCCGCGCGTCACCTTCAAGGGTTTTGCTCCTGGATAGGACCCAGGCATATGCTGAAAAAATATTAATATTAAATTAAAATGTGGTTTTATATCATCATCAGCCCATATACGTCCTACTGCTGGGCATGGGTCACCTCTACAACTTAGAGGGTTTAGGCCTTAGTCCATCACGCTGGCCTAGAATGTTTTTAAGTTAGAAAATATTTTTGGCCCTTCCATTGCTTTGATGGAACCTAAGATATGAGAATACTGAAAAACCTATGCCGACACACCGGCTAAAATCTCTTGTTGTGTTGTGGCCTTAAAGTTTTTTCGGAGGACCATTATTTAAAGCTGAAACGTCCTAAATTAGTTAACCTTATTCTCTGAGTGTAGACTGATGAGAAACGACAAACCTACGTCAAGCAACCACGTTCAATTTCGTTTAATGAGTTAATGATTTGTCATTATAACTTTTAACTACATTGTACTCGTGGCGTAAGTGTGCGGCATCGAGACGTTCTGTGTCAAACAAAATTTGCCATTAGAAAATTCTGAGTATTGTCTGGGAAATAAAATAGCAATAGTTTTGCGTCCTATAACATAGAACTTTATACACATCTTTAAACGTGGGTTTAATATTACTTTTGCCTGCCCTTAAGTAATATAGACATGGGTGGATGAGTCACATTAAATTTTTACCATCATCAACATCAT
This sequence comes from Hemaris fuciformis, assembly GCA_907164795.1. Taxonomy (NCBI): domain Eukaryota; kingdom Metazoa; phylum Arthropoda; class Insecta; order Lepidoptera; family Sphingidae; genus Hemaris; species Hemaris fuciformis. The sequence goes on along the minus strand of OU015450.1, from coordinate 10,889,413 downwards.
CATCATCAGACCATGTACGTCCCACTGCTGTGCACGGGTCTCCTCTACAACTGAGAGGGGTTAAGCCTTAGTGCACCACCCTGGACTAGTGCGGGTTGGCGGACTACACACCTAAGAAATTCCTACGAACTTTTAGGTGTGCAGGTTTCATCACAATGTTTTCCTTCACCGTTAAAGCAAGTGATAATTCTTTGTGAATACACACATAACTTCGAAAAGTCAGAGGTGTGTGCCTGGGGTTTGAACCTGCGACCGTCGAAATTCTCGACCACGCGCCTAAACCTCGAGGCCATCACTGCTTATTATTACACAAATAATTTCGTAAAATCAGAGGTGTGAGCCTGGGGTTTGAACCCGCCACCGCCAAGATTTCTTGACCACGCACCTAATTTTCGAGGCCATCACTACTTAACTTTTTACCAAGAACAGTGAGTAATTATTGTACTTACTATAATGCGATTTCTTAGACTCGTCGTAGCGACAGCTGTAGGCGATTGCGTAGTTGTTATAGTCAGTTGCCAAGATATACGGTTCAACCTCCCTTAGTCTCTCTAGAATAAAAAAAATAAAAAATAATTAATATGCAAGTTTATTTGTAAATGCTGGACCCACAAGCTGGAATAACAGTCTTATGAAAGTCGTTAGAAATGGATAGAGTGAAATGGAAATGGATAGACTAGAACCTGGTCAAAAAATAAATAAATAAACCCAACAATCACATGCACAGATAGTTCTAACCCCATCCTTACTATAATATTATAAATGCGATTGTAACTCTGTCTGTCTGTCTCGCTTTCGTGCTAAAACTACTGAACCGATTTAAATGAAATTTGGTACACAGATAGTTTGGAGCCTGAGAAAGAACATAGGCTACTTACTACTTACTTTATTGCGGAAAAGGGGTTTTAAGGGGTTGAAAGGGGGGATGAAAGGTTGTATGGAAGTATTGTCATTTTTAAAGCTAGAAACTTGAAACTTATTTTTTAGGCTGTTGATTAGATATAAATAAATATGACATTCAAAATATGTAAAAAAATACCTTTAAGGGAGTAAAATAAAAATAGGGGATTTAATAGGGAAGTTTGTATGGAAATTCGTCATTTTTGAAGCTAGAATGATGAATTTTTTTTTAATAGGCTTTTCTTACATCATTACATCATATATATGATATATATATACACAATAAGAATTATATTAAAAGTAAAAAAAAAAATCCCATAATATGTAATAAATGAGAAAATAACTATATGACTATTACGCTTTCACGCCTTAATCATTTGACCGATGTGAACGATTTTTGGTATGGACATAAATGGGACTCTGTGGAGTAAAATAGACTACAACTTATTTTCTTTCTGAACCCAACCCTGTAGTCTACGCGGACGGAGTCGCGGGCAAAAGCTAGTACTTAATAAAGTCTTGTTACGGGCTTTTATGTCAGTATTAAATAATCGATTTGTGACACCTTAAATGGATATAATAATAGATAAAAAAAGATCAAAATAGATGTAAAGACAAACGGCGCTGAATATTTAACAAAACATATTCTTGTATCATAAGTTAGGTACTCATTGGAATTATTACGTAAAATTTCACAATCATACACGCAATTACAGCAGTTCGTTGATTTCCAAGTCAGTCAACAGTGATTTTTTTTATTTATGGACAGTAGATTGTAATGACTTACCTCCAATTTTGAACGAGAGAATAATTTTGCCCGATTTTTTGGCGTCGTCGGCGTATCTGACGGTGCCGTCTAGGTACTGTTGGACTCCATTGACCACATGTGAGTTCCTGACAGTCGCTACGTCCCCATCCACCTTGTACTCTGCTTTGGAGCATTTTCCATTCATTTGGTTGTACAATGGTAGCATTGCGACTTCATACCACGTACCTTCATACTAATAGGACAGAAAATAAATTAGATCATTTGTTTTGGCTATCGGTCGAGGGCTTCATGGTCATGCGGCATTAGTACCGTGCAATTTAGAAGTCCTGGATTATATTCCCTGGCCAGGCGAAGTGTTATGGGGTTTTTCGATAAGGAAATTCGCAGTATCAGTACGAAGTCTGAAAATGAGCCAGAATAATTGCTATACGTCCGTAGGGTACGTGGGAATCAAAACACACAAAGCTGTGTATGGAAGAGTGGATTAATATAAATGAACTGTATCTGCCAACCCGTTCGGGGATACAACCGTATTATGTATATTAATGTTTTGGTCACTACCTCTAAGACAAATATGCAATCAAAGACAATATAAACAAAAACGAGGCAACCATGATAAGAATGTATAAAAATAGCATCGATAAAACTCACGGCCTTTAAGTTGAAGTTCTCCACGGGCGAAACGTTAGGGCATTGCCCTTCGTAAATTAATTCAGCTGTTGCAGTGCCTACAAGGGCGAAGATAAAGTAATAAAGCATTTTGCTTGGGTTTTGTGCCCGTAGTTTCAAATCGCTGCTGGCAACATTACTGGCAGTTTAGTCTCAAGCTGCCTTATATACTATCCGCATCACGGGTCACGGGATCAGTTTTCGAGATATTATTTCTACTTTTAAATACCCAAACAAAGAATGCAGTAAAGTAGGACAATCTGAACGCAGTTACTTGATATTTCTCTTTAAAACACATTGCGTTTTTTATGTTACACTGCTGTATTATTTTAAAAATACATTTAGCTACTCCACGTAGGTTACCAGGAATAAAGTGTAAATTGCTAAATGGTTGTTAACATGCCAATTTATTGATTATACTTAATTTATAAATATTGTGCAAATTGGCGAAATGTGGGTGCAGAAATGCACCTCTGCCTACCCCTTCGGGGAATACAGGCGTGAGTTTATGTATAAATATTGTGAAAATTCAATTTAGTACTCTTTGCTGTACACAAAAAGTCTCGTCACGTATTGACTTCAGCATGAATTTGGATAAAACCAATGCGAATGATAATTCTTCGGATAAAATAATCAATGAATCTTAATTAAATACATAATAAATACACCCAACTGTCACATACATAGTTCTGACCCCACACTAGGATACAAGTCCTGTGTCGTGGGTATCAGAAACTACGAGAGACTTTACAGTCTCACAAACACCCAGACCCGAAACAAATATTTGTGGATCACACAAACATTTGTCTCGGTACGGGGATCGAACCCGCGGCCTTTCGTTTCGCAAGCTGGTATCTAGCCCACTGCCAATTAATTGGCCCTATCCCACAACGCGCCCGCCACCGCAATTCCAGTGGATCGCACTTTATTGACACCGAACATAAAAGCTCAGCAAAACTAAGATGACCTAATCAGTGTTTAAATAAATAATGTAAATAAATAAGTGTCCAGACTACACACCCAAGGATTTATTCGTGTGATGTTTTCTTCACGACGTTTTCCCTCAATGTTAAAGGTCGGTCAGAGGAGTGCCCGTGGTTTAAATCCACGACCGCCGACCGTTGACATGACCGCGTGCCTACACCTCGATGGTGTTTATTAACAAAGATTAATGGCTTTTTAAGAATTCCTATATAAACGTTAAATCGTCCTGCAGCACAATTTTGACTTTACTTAATTTTAAAATATAAGTTATATGAAATATCCTTGACTCGTCGAATCATGCTGTCATTAGTGCCCAAAAACCATGAAACCTTGGAAACAACTCGTATAACTTTGGGAAGTTAAAATTAAATAAGAACCTTAATGTCATCGAAAAACACAATTAAATTTTTACTAAAGTAATACATGATTCAGACTTTTAGGTAAATAAGACCATTTCGGCCTTATCTTTAAACCTATGTACATTTAACTACTAGTTAAACATGATTTGACTTGCTCTATTGAATGACCTGTGATGTTTAAGAAAACTATACAAAGGATTTTTAAGTAGTTATTAAACTAAGGTTTATAAGTAAAGCCGTTAGAGATCAAGGAGTCCAAAAAAATCACTTTTATTTTAGACAAAAAGAAAAAAAAACATTATATTCAAAATGTGTTACTGCTTTACTGGAAACTTAATGGCTTCTGACGCTGTAAACGAGCAATCTTTTATTTTTATTTAATATGCTTTATTGTACACCATAACAATAGAAACAAATTTGTTCACTGGTCACAACTCAATAAAGTAGTGTCTCAAATGGCGGCCTTATCGCTCTCGGCGATTTCTTCCAGGCAACCGTTAGATGGACTGGAGAGATCAGAAACATAGAGTGGATGGTCATAATTTTAGTAAATTTAGAATTGTAAAATAATGATGTACGCAAAAATTTCAAAATAATAACAATAAATAAATGTAATAAGAACTAATAATTAACTCAATAAATATAAGAAAAATATAATAAAAATATAAGTACGAGTAAATGAAAAATAAATATATACAATATATATATAGACTTATAATATATATATGTACAATATATATATGTAGTATATTATACTACGTGAGTGACAAAAAATGTTCCTTGACAAGTCTTTTAAAGATATAAATTGATTTGGCTTCTCTTATTGTCACTGGCAGTTTATTCCATAAGCGAGCAGCGTGAATCTTTGTCGGACAAATCAAAATATACCATTTTAGAGAGGTCGATAATATTACTATGCTTTTGCAGGATAGTGTCCACAGTTTTCTTGGCGTTTTCTTCAAGCGTCATACTCCGGGACAAGACTCCGGCGTATCCTAAAACAGAATGTGTGATATTAAATAAAAATTATTTTACATTATCATACTTTTGCAGTTCTTCAGGGATTACCGAAACATATATGAGGCAGTGGCGGGACTTCCATAGAAGCCCAAAAGCGTTAAAAGTTAATTGTGTAATATGTAGTTTATATTTGCTTATTATGGGGGCTTTATTTAACAAATTGCTTTAGTTAAATAAAGATTTCAAGCTTAAAAATTTACTATTTGGAATTTTAAAAGGCAAACTGGGCTTTTGGGTTTCTATGGAAGTACCGCCACTGATATGAGGGTCTTCGGACATCTAAGCCGAATAACATAGTGGGCATAATCCCATAATGTGGGATCATGATTTCCTGGAGTTAAAGCCCTGTTACCACCATATCCATTTACAGTTTTGCCAATCCGTAGGCACAGATTCTGGATATACGCATAAAAAATAATTTCCGAAATCATGATGAAACGTCATTGGGTCAAGTAAAGAGAGATATATTTTCATTTTATCTGATCATAGTCTAAATAAATGACGTCACAGTTATTATATGATGCCACTTTTTGTAATAGCTACATACTCGTCCGGATACGATACAATAATACACGCTGGAGAGGGCAGTACCACAGTCCCACGAAATATCGATGTGATATTATTACGTTCCTGTAAATGAGATTGTAGGGATCCAATTTTTTGGTTGAGGGAGATTCGTGGACGACGCACAAAAGTTAGGACTCCGGAATCAACTTGACTATAGGGGCATTTCACGTGAAGCGGACATATGTACCTACATTGTGTTAGGCCAGCATAATTAAGCGAGAGATTGCAGTCATTTCTTGCCTTTGTAATTCAGGCATTTTACATACCACCTTGTATATTTTTGAAGGTTTACTTACTGGCGTGCGAGTTTATTGGCATATAATCGTAGCTACACACGTAGGCGATGGCATAGCTGGTGTAATCTGTAGCCAAGATATATAATGGTTGCACCGTTGATCTATTACCTAAAAAGAGATAAAATAAAAATAAAGTAAATATTACATAAGGTCGTGATGTCATCAAAACCACGGCAGTCGAAGGTTCAAAGCTCACACACCTCTGACTGTTTGAAATACTGTATGTATTTAAAATGAATTATAACATTATTTGACAGTGAAAGAAAACGCGTGAGAACCTTCATACCATAAAAATCTTAAAAAAATCTTAGGTGTGTAGTCAATTTTATGTTACTTTTTGTGGATATTTTCTAATTTGCATAATTAGCCTTTTGAAATAAAAGAGCGAATAAAAATTTTGCTTGAACCCGCGACCGCCGAGATTCTAGACCGCGCGCCTAAACATCGTGGCTTATGAGGCAGACATAATGAACATAAATTTTATACTAAGATGTAACAAAATATCTGGAAAGTTTAATAAATTTAGTATTTTGTACTCATCAATTATTTTATTTAGTTTATGTTTGTCTCCCCTATAGCCTTTTGTCCCTATCCCACCACACACCCGCCACTGTAACTCCTGTGCTCCAGGATCAACAGCGGCTCGCACAGTATTGACACCGAGCAATGAAGCTCAGCGGATCTAAGGGGACCTAAATTTTTCATAATCCCGCAACGAAGTTAATCAGAAATACAAATAAAGGAGGAGTTGGAAAAACAAAGAGTTGTCCACTTCCCTCCACAGCAAACCGGGTGACAAAACATTGAGCTTATGAGGCTTGAGCCTCACACAAAAAGAGAGACAATTACATTAGTGAAATTAGACGTAATTAACGCACCACGGGTAAATAACTATATGAGATTTACTGAATAATTTGGACCTTAGGTGCGAGCTGTTATGTAGATTTCCAATAATAGGCATGGCAAAAGCGCCGAAAAGCACGGAAATTCTTCCTAGATTCAACTAGGTCTGCATAATAAACAACACCAGACGTTACATGCATACTATTGAGCATAATATTACGCTCATCCGACCAAAGATTGCACTCCCAAAGGATATGATGTGCGGACTGTTCGTATTCGCAATCATGTGTTGAACATTGGCACATAGGAGATTCAACCAACTTAAATGAAAATAATTTGCTACGAAAATTGCCGTAACCCGTTAGAAATTGCGACACGTAATGATCAATCTCGAGCCATGTTTTTGCCAAGCGGTCGCTAACTGAAGGTAAATATTGATAAAGATGACGTCCTTTTACCGACAGACTCCATCGGTTTTGCCGCGACGTTGTACAGTTGTACTTCCGCGACCGCGTAGTAACCTCCGCGACCGCACAGTGTGACGTCATAAGATTGCGCACTGATGTGACTGTAAAGACAGAACTCGACACGTAAATGCCAGCTCGCGAGTTGTTATCCAGTTGAATTAATCTAGTACGTAACCGAGCGTGTTGGTACTGCTCTTGGACGAGGACAATGTCAAGCTTATATTCATTTAATTAAAATTTTTAACTCCGACGTTGCCGCCCTATCATTATGTAGATTAAGCTGTCCGATCGTGAGATTATCCATTTTATGATTAATAATTTGTTGAGAGTATTAGCACCTGTAATTTATGCTTTAAGGATGGACAGTCCTGAGACCCACAGGGGTGGTCGTGCGGTTTTTTAAATTTTTTACACGTCGCGCATATTGGTTAAAATGTGGCATCGGCCTTATGGGGACAAGATTTAGTTTCGTGTTCGCCGGCGCACAAACCGCAAGTTGGGGATTTTGAAGTGCAGAATTTATGGACATGCCCGTATTGTTGACAATTAAGGCACCGAACAATCTCGACGTCATCAAAAAATCGGCACGTCGCCCAGTCAATGAACAACTTGTCTTTTGTGGTCACAAGATGTTTACGCACGTCCGCGTCTAATTCAATCCCTATCCATTTCCGACCGTTATCTAAGACGCGCCTACGGACAATTGTAACGGATTTAACAAAATCGCTTTTAATATTTTGTTTATAGAGAGCATTAATAAAAACGCGGTCTTCCATTGAAGCCGGGACGTCTTTAACTAAAAGACGGGGTCGACGGCCTTTTGGTTTTTCTAAGCGCAAACCGGCGGATTTTATTGCGTCTACAGATTGCAATTTTTTAATTTGTGACTCGTTCGCGACACGTAGTACGACTCCAGATTTCGCGGTTTTTTTTAACGCCAACAATTTAGAAACCGTCATCACTCGACTTAATCGTTTTCATTAGCGCCTGCTTCGTTGCAGATGATGACGCGAACTCAGCTGATCGCTCAGCGGTGGGGTATGCATCACAGCGGCGCGCGCGACTCCATTGCCGGTGTCGGTTTAGATAATCTCAACTTTAGGCGGTCCGCGTAAGTGCCATTTACCGATGCAGGTTCGCGCACGTTTTTATTCTTATCTATCTCCCTTTGTAAGTTTGCAAGTTTTGTTTCGTTACAAGATGATTTTATCGCGAGTAAAGAAATAATGCCTGTGACCCGTTCGCTATGTGTACCCCTGTTCGTTGACTAGGTCATTTATCTTACTCAAGTATGTCGACGCATCGGACACCAAATCGCAATAATTGTTTCGACCAGCATCGCAGCTGTCCCCGAAAGAAAGAGGAGAAGTACTTCCTGACCCGGATGGTTTTGATCTTTTATCGCCTGGTGAAATATTTGTAGGTGATATGTCACCAAAAAGCCGTTTCGGTCGGGAGTGATTCGGTGACCTAGGGGTCAACATACTTTTGCCGAAGAGGTCCCTGCCTCGGTCAGGGGGATCGTCATTACAAACCGACATTGTTTGAATGAGACGAGCCTAGATATAATGCGTAAATTTAATTTTTTTATCCGACTTTGCCTACCCTCACAACAAAATAAAACAACTTACCGGTGAACACTAGCAAAAATCTATTAAATCCAACGTAAAACACTTAAATAACTTACGAACTGTATAGCACAAACCAACACACACAACTAAAAACACTCACAAGCCGGCAATCTAACCCGAGACACGAAAAAACACAATTTTAAAAGCACAGTGTCAAACCGTGTCCGCACAGTACGCGTGCGCGGAGGGAAGTGCCTGAAAGAGGGAAGATCCCCTATAGCCTGTTAAACTAAGTTTTTTCTACAAAATATTAATAAAACCCTGGATTGTTGTACCTCGTTGGATAGCTTATGAAACGTAGATATTTTAGGCATATCTGCAAAGCAGGTGCCATAATAATATTTTTTGATATCCTTTCGAGAAAAATAAACTTTCAAAATGTTTGTTAATGTTTTTAATTTTTAATCGTCTACAGCGACTTATTCAATCATTTTATGTACAATTTTGGTTATTTAGGTCATAAAGCATCTTAGTTTACATGTAAAAAACAAATAATAGTAATAATAAGACTTACACATTTCAAAATATCTAAGATGATAGCCGAAAATCGGGATTTTTTTGGAAAAAACAATTAAATTCAAATATCTCGAAAACGGTTAGATTTAGGATAGGGTGTCTAATAGTCAAATCAGTCAGAAACGATGTAAACTACACGCCCTTAACGGATATAAGTCGACTTAACCAATAACCCTGTATATAGGTATATATGTGAATATAATATGTGTGTATAGAATAGGGGATGAAAGTTTGTACGAAAATTTGTAAGGTTTGCGGCGCGGAGTGGGGAATATGCCTAAGTGAAACAGGCAGACACATAAGGGCAGACGACTGTGTCGCACGCATGTAAATATTGGATTTTTCACGCTTTGCTTTGATTACGTTCATTAATTAAATTAAATATAATATTGTATGTTATAAATGCGAAAATAACTATGTCTGTTACGCTTTTACGCCTAAATCATTTTACCGATGTCTATGATTTTTGGTATGGACATAAATGCCACTCTGTGGAGTAAAATAGACTACAACTTATTTTCTTTCTGAACCCAACCATGTATTCTACGCGGACGGAGTCACGGGCAAAAGCTAGTACTAAATAAATTTTAATGAAATGAAATGAAATTGCTTTATTTGGTCACGTAGGCAATCAAATAGCACTTATGACAAGTCAATACAGAAAAGAAAAATCTTTTATTGTTACATTATAATTCAACTATGGTTAATTTTATATAATTTGTAAAAAAATATTTTACTGTTTTTTTTTTTAATTTATTTTTAGTTATCATCAGGAAATACATATTCTCTTATCATTATTATTTTAAAGTAAATACGACATGGACCTTGTGCATTTCCGAAACGTCACGTATTATTTTAATGGTACCACCGGATCCAAACGCGACCCTGACTGAGAAGACCCGGCGAAAGAAACTCAGCGAGCTCACTTTACTACTGGAATTTACGCGGCGCGACCCACACCTGAGTCCAGCAAGTCCAACTTAGTGGGCATGTATTTGGTCCAGTAAGGATAACATAATTATATTATATGACCTGTCAAATAAATATTGCCTTCTTATTATTCATTTGCTCGAATTATTTACTCGATGGGTCGTCATTTTATTTTTATTTCATTTATTTTGTGCACATTTTATATTAGATATCAATTAGTATTTAATGTTTTTATAATGCTTTAAGTTACACTTGGAGCTTTGGGTTAATTTATATTTATTTATGAATTTATTCAGATGATTTGGTTTAAGAAAGAAGAATGTAAAAGGTACTGGGCTCCAAAATGTGGTGATGGCGATGTGCGGCAGAGATCTAATGCCAAATTTCCTTATCCTCTAAATACTGATTTATATTGTAGTATCCCCTTTTCATCAGAATAAATTTGAGTTAAGAATAGTATAAATAACAAAAACAAAAATTGTAAAAAAAAACATGGGGTGCTTTTTAAGACATTATCAAAATGATAATTCTTCTACTCACATCTGTCAATAAAATATTTATAGCTACTGACTCCATGCACCCCAGGCTTGTTTAAAATATTTTACTTTTCTTTTTAACACTAAGTATTCTTAATTCAAATTTATTAAAATTTATTATTTGGATTTTCTATGAAAACGTGTTTATTTAACTATAATTATATATATTCATATGTGTATATTAGTGTATGTGTGTAATTATGCGTGTATATATAAATATATATATATATATATAGGTATGTAATCCCATATAAATATATAGGATTACAAAGATACATTTGCAGTAAATAAATTAGTGTACCTGTAAAGTATAAAATAATGGAATAATAGGTGTAGCTAGATAAGTAGGGATAGTATTGAGGTTTAGGCGTGAGGTCGAGAATCCCGGCGGTCGCGGGTTCAAACCCTAGGCACACTTATCTGACTTTTCGAAGTTATGTGTGTATTAGCAATGAATTATCACGTACTTTAACGTGGAAGGAAAATATCGTGAGGAAATCTTCATATAAGGTCAAGTAATTTATTCATTAAAAAATAACTGAGTGCGGCAGTTAATGCCGTAAATTAGTTCAAGTTGTACCTCTGTTAAGCTTTATGTTGTAATTTTCTGTTAGGTACATTGACAGTACCAATTTATAGTGAAAGAGAGATAGCAATTTTAGAAAAGGATTAACTTTAACTGACGTTTGACGTGTGCGGCCCTAATTTTTTCTAACTAACGCAAAAAGATTAGCCCCCAGATTTAGGACAAGTGGACCGGTTAGGTAGGTCCAACTTCGAGAGAGGGGTCAATCGGCGAATCCAACTCGGTTGGACAGCGTTCGGGAAACTACGCGACGTCTTCTCGTCCAAAATACCTCAGTGCGTGAAGACGAAAGTCTTCGATAGTTATGTGTTACCAGTGATAACATACGGCACTGAGACGTGGCCTCTCACTATGGGCCTCATTAGACGGCTCAGAGTCACTCAACGAGCTATGGAGAGGGCTATGCTCGGGGTTTCCCTACGATTTCGAATCAGAAATGAGGAGATCCGTAAGAGAACTAAAGTAACCGATTAGCCGAGCGGATTAGCAAGTTGAAGTGGCAATAGGCCAGGCACATACCGCGGAGAACCGATGGCTGATGGGGCCAAAGGGTGCTCGAGTGGAGGCCACGTACCGGAAAACGCAGCGTAGGTCGCGGGTCGTCACTGGATGCAGGCTGCTTCCAACAGGTCACTATGGAAGTCATTGGGGGAGGCCTATGTTCAGCAGTGGACTTCCTTGGGCTGATGAGGATGAATTTAATTTTTACTAAAGTAATGCAAGATTCAGACTTTTAGGTAAATAAGACCATTTCGGCCTTATCTTTAAACCTTAGTTTTAACTACTAGTGAAACATGATTTGACTTGCTCAATTGAAAGACCTGTGATGTTCGAGAAAACGATACAAAAGATGTTTAAGTAGTTATTAAATTAAGGTTTCAAGGAGTTCATAAAATCACTTTTATTTAAGACAACAAGAATAAACACCTTAAATACAAAATTTGTTACTGCTTTATTGTAAACTTTCCTGGAACCTTAATGGCTTCTGACGCTGTGAACGAGCAAAGTTTGTCGGTCAAATCAAAATATACCATTTTAGAGGGGTCGATAATATTACTATGCTTCTGCAAGAAAGTGTCCACAGCTTTCTTGGCGTTTCCTTCAAGCGTCATGCTCCTGGACAAGACTGCGGCGAATTCTAAAACAGAATGTGCGACATTTAATAAAAAATCTTTAACATTATCATGCTTTTGTCGTTCTTCGAGTATTGTGTGAGTTTGAGGAGTGTGGGATCATGATTTCCCAGAGTTAAAGCCCTGTTACCACCATATCCATTAAGAGTTTTGCCAATCCGTAGGCACAGATAGGATATACGCATAAAAAATATTTCTAAAATCATGATGAAACGCCATTATGTCAAGTAATGAGAGATATTATGATTTAATTTCATCTGGTGATAGTCTAAATATAATGTGTAATAGTAACATTGTCATCCTACAATACGGAACGTTGGAGAGGCAGTACCACTGTCTCACGAAAAATCGATGTGATAATATTACGTTCCTGTAAATGAGATTGCAGGGACCCAATTTTTTGGCTCCATTGGCCATAAGTTCTCCGCGCTATGTGCCCCGCCCATTGCCACTTCAACTAACTAATCCGCATACATTATATTAGGCCAGCATAATTAAGCGAGAGATTGCAGTCGTTTCTTGCCACTGTATTTCAGGCATTCTACATACCATCTGGTGCAAAGTTATCACTCTTTGAAGATTTACTTACTGAAGTGCGATTTTATTGACATATATTCATAGTAGACACACATGTAGGCGATAGCATAGCTGGTGTAGTCGGTAGCCACGATATATGATGGAAGCACCGTTGATATATTATCTAGAAAGAGATAAAATAAAAATAAAGTATAAATATATATTACATAAGGTCGTGATGTCCTCAAAACCATGGCAGTCGAAGGTTCAAAACTCACACACCTCTGACTGTTCGAAATACTGTGTGTATTTCAAATGAGTTATCACGTTCTTTGACGGTGAAAGAAAACATCGTGAGGAATCCTTCACACCTTAAAAAATCTAAAAAAAATCTTGGGTGTGCAGTCAATTAAAATTGACTTGAATTATATTTTATACAGCGTGCGTTTTAAAGGCCCCAGTTTTACCTAACCTTCAGGTTCCTCCTTTTTAATCCTTATGCTTCTGAAAATTACTTTATATATTTTTTTGTTAGAAGAAACTCCTTTTAGATGCATACAGCATACTTGTTCTGAGAGATGAAAGAAGCCACTAATGAAGCAATTTTAGAACCCTTAAATTTATGATTTCGTTGAGAATTGTTTGTGAACAAAAACAGATACAAATAGTTTTAGTGATCCTGATTAACTCCAGCAGATTAATTATGCAATAATATAATAAATATAACTAGTTTTGTATATTATTTGCGGTTACGTCGTTTGCTGTTGTAAAGGTCGAGAATTGTTTAAGTTGCAAATCATGCACCGAATCAAATATCTTCCTGGTTCGTCAGATACTCTGACGTCACAATTGTTGGTTTGTGATTATTATTTGTGATGATGATGATGATTCATATTTTGAGTTTTCCTTACGAAAACATTGTTAGTTTCATGATGATTGTTAATATTTTGGGTTTTCCTTACGAAAACTTCACAACTGACAAGGTTGGTAGCCCAGTATTTTTAAGAATAGCAGTGACATCGTTATTATTGGAGGATTCATTTTGAGAAGTGATTTTCACAATCCACTTAAATCAAAATTCCTTTTAATTTCGCATTACATAGTATGTTTGCTGTCCGCGCGTAGACGGACCAATGCTTCGCTCCGCTACAGCGGGCGGCTCTATACAGGGTGTATTCAGACCGTGATCGGAAACGAAGGCAGGTAATAGCTAAGGTGATTACAAACCCCCTGGCGTTAAAGAAAATTCTGACAAAAAATAAAAAAAAAATACATTTTCCATACAAACCGCGTACATTTAATACCGATGGTTCTGTATAGACAGAATAGTGGGGCGACCGCCTGTGAGTCATTCTTGTTTATGCAAGAGCGATTACATAGCTCTCAGTATATAGTTTTACGCCGTTATACACAATCAAAATACTAGGAACAAATGTAACAAACTTCCCAAGGCTATTAGGGAGCTTCCCTTGACAAAGTTTAAGAAATCAATTAAAGATAAGCTTTACACAAAAGCATACTGTAAAATTTTAGATTTTATTGAAGATAAGCCCTGGGAGTAAGTAAATTGATCGTAGTTTGGTTTTGTTGCTACAGTTTGTATTGTTATGACATTTATAATGTAAAATTGAAATAATGTAATGAAAAAAAAAACATATATTGCTATTTTTAAAGAAAGAACATTTCGTGTTGCTGAGGGAGTTTCTTGCCGTTTTTTTTTGCACAGCGATAACACGTTTCGAATAGTTTAAAATATTTAAAAAAGTGTAAAATTGACGATTCAAAGGAACTTGTAAAAGTCTATTTGAATAAAAGTTATTTGGCTTTGACTTTGACTTCTAAGAATCATCAAGCAGACTACTTTATTAATTTATTAACAAATAATATTATTGATTGATGTATTATTAAATGATGGGTCATGCATTGTTAATGGATTTGTCTATATAGGATGTTTCGAATAATATAGGTACAGGTCTTGCTACGGCCAAAACTGAATGGGATAAACGAAATGCAATATAAATCGTTTTTCCTTCCAAATTTTCTTTCCCACAATCTAATTTACATCGGTTTATTAAATATATAGCTTAAATTTCCTATTAACTACAAAATTGCAATATGTGTCAGCAGTATACCGCGGTATCTTATTCAAGTCTTTATACCTAAAGCTTTGGTCTGCCATTTCAAGTCCTTTAAATTAGGGGTGTGCGAATATCGTTCGAATCAAATCGAATACTATTATTCGATTCGAAACTCGAATCGAATAATTCGAATATACGAATTATTCGAAAAATTCGAACTAAATTCGAATTTTTTCGAACTATTCGAATTATTCGGGAACTCGCGAATAATTCGAATAATAAATAATTCGAATATTCGAATTATTCGATTCTAGTTTCGAATCGAATATTAATAATATTAATATTCGATTCGGGACGAATAATTCGTAAGTTCGAATTATTCGCACACCCCTACTTTAAATATCTCAAAATACATTCTATCTAAATGCTCACTTTGCAGCTATATGTTGATAGAAGAATGTACTAACTCACCTTCAAGTTCGAACGATTGAATAAGATTGCCAGATTTGTTAGAGTCTTTAGCATATCTAACTGCGCCGTTCATATACATCTGAACTCCATTGTCCACATACCAGTATTTGACTGTGCCCTTGTCGCCATCTACCTTATACTCTGTGGTGGCGCATGTTTTGATCGTATAGTTGTAATGTTTCAGCATTCCGACTTCACGCCACGCACCTTCGTACTGAAAGAGAAAAATAAATTAGATTCTTCATTTCGGCAACGTGTAAAATGCAATGAAAGCAAATATAATGCTTATGAGTTAAATATAAGACGGATTTCCGACCCGACTATTACGTTAATTGAATGTATAGACGAACGAAGATAATTAAAAAAAGAAACTAGGTTTTTTCTTACTTTATACCTCTTTGCGGACAAGACTATAGAAGAAATTAAGGTGAAATTCCCTTTAATTATTTTTTTCATCAATAAAAAAGCGAAAACAAAAGACGTATGTTGAATTGTGAGTGCGTGAATAGCGCCACGGATCAACAGAAAATGGCAGGCTACTACTACCTTATGGCACTTGTTACATCAACTACCCTCATTACATCACAACAAGCAGAACATGCGTCGGCGGTGACGTCACTGGCAAGTTCACGCGCACAGTCCCCTCTATTGTTTAGTAACTAATTTTTGAATTCAAACAAAATATAAAATATAAATTCAACTGCCTCGTGGTCTCGCGGTACAAGTATGTGCCGTGCAATCGACAGGTAGGCAAAGTGTTATTTGTTTTTTCCATTATAAAATTCTCAGTCTTGAAAAGATCCTGAAAAAATGCAACTAAAAAATAGAAAATAAAATTTAATAAATTTGAGTTAAGAATAGTGTAAATAACAAAAAATACTGCCTCGTGGTCTCGCGGTACAAGTATGTGCCGTGCGATCTGGAGGTCCTGGGTTCGATTCCCGGGTCGGGCAAAGTGTTATTGGGTTTTTTCATTAGGAAATTCTCGGTACCAGCACGGAGTCTGGAAATGTGCCCGATAAACGGCAATAGGCTCGCCCTCTATTACGTGGGACTGATACATACTTGGCGAAATGTGGGTGCAGAAATGCACCTCTGCCTACTCCTTCGTGAATACAGGCGTGAGTTTATGTATGTAAAAAGTGGGGTGCTTTTTAAAACATTATCAGAATGATATAATTATTCTATTCATATCTGTCAATAAATTATAATTTATAACTATTGACACCATGCACCCCACGCTTTTTTACATTTTTTTTTTTTTTTACGCCATTATTATTTCTAATTTATTTATGTTTATTTCCAATTTATTAGTTGGATTTTCTATGAAAGTGTGTTTTTTTATTTTTGTAAAACTATAATTATTTTTTTTCTTCAAAAATGCACTTCTGTCTACTGTGACGATATGTATGTACTAAAATATACCATTAAAAGAGAAAAAAAACGTAGTATATGAACGTGTTGTCAAATAAAAAAAAAACTCACAGCTTTTAAATCAAAGTTGGCTACAGGCGTAACGTTAGGACATTTCCTATCGTAAACAAAATCAGCGGTTGCAGTGCCTACTAAGACCAGGATTAAATAATAAAACATATTGCTTGATTACTGCTAGAGGTTTCAAATCGGTGCAATAAACACTATTGGTAATTTAATCTCGAATTTCATTATATATACACCACATCACGGGTCACGGGATCATATTTTATTTAAAATAGCCTATTTGATTGATATAGTGACAATCAGAACTGTCACTCTCGATAATTGCACTTAATACTAATATAAGTTGGAAAAATGCGACTGGGTAATTCCGTCTGTGAATTCCCAGCTTGTAGTTTATAGGTAACCGATATACGGCATAAGAAAACAACGGGTGGCACCCGGGAGTGCCGGCAGAAGTGAAAACTTCAATATTATTAATAATAATGATAATAAATCATTTATTTCAGACCATAATTTAGTCCATATATAAAAATACAGTTTGAAAAAATACAATTATTTATCCCGCCACATGTAGGCGATTCCATGCTAAAAAGAATGGACAATCCATCTCCATTCTGTTCGCAATGAGTTGCAGGTAGCCGTTGGAGCCGCCACGCACCCGCCGCATCAGGGATGCAAACATCTCCAACGCGCTACAGAAACGCGGCAGCCCCATCAGTGAAAATTACAATAACATTGTGCATTTTTGAATATTTTGGAATGGTTAGGGAATAATTTCGCACGAATAGCTTTATTTATCAGTATAAAAGTACTATCATTTACGTGGTAAAATACAAGATTTATTGCACTACCGTACACAAACATGACACTTTATATTACATAATGCGTCTTACGCATCGATCAGGGTCACGTGATCTGACGCGAGTTCAATATCTTTTATCCATCCCAAAAAAAGTGCACAGCGCCACTAAAGAATTTTTCACTTCAGAAAATTTACTGGTGACTAACGCAAATCGAGACGGCTGGATCTAGGAGCGTGGTATTTGGTATTTCGCGCGACACATAATTTCGAAGTGAAAGAGTTGAGTGCCTGGGATCTAAAGCTGGGACCCTAATCCTAGGGGCCATCACGTATATAAAAGGATGTCAGTAATTTGATGTTGCCCAAAACTCTGTATCCAAATTTCAAATGGAATATTTTTTCTCCGTTTTTGCCTTATTTTTAATGATTGCTCCGTTCCTATAAGTCGTAGCGTGATTACTTTTTTTACGCTCTCTGCCGCACATCTCGGGTTTCTTTTAGTCATGGCGCACTGCCCCCGCAGTATGCTCAGCGAGGTCGTCGCCTCTTACGACAGGCAGGGGATTCCTTGGCGGAATTCTTACGCCTCCAATACACACAGCGGGTAATGAGAGCCTATAGCCTTCCTTGATAAATTATTTATTTAACACAAAAATATTTTTTCAACTCGAACCAGTAGCTCCTGAGATTAGAACTTTCAAACAAAGAAACTCCTTAGATTTATGTAGAAGAAAATATTTGACATTTAACTTCAATCAAATAATTCGCCCCGATAGTGACCACCGTACATAAGATGCATAATTTCGCCATAGTGTATTTCGGGCTAGCGTCAGACCAGTATAATGGTGTTGAGTGATAAGTAAAGTAGTGAAGTATAATCATCTTTTTTCGATTGATACGCTGTTTGGACAGCCCTGCATTTACCATCACAAAAGTTTTTGTCATGATACTGAGACAGAGTAAAAAAACGTTATATCTACCTATAATAAAAATACCAATTGCAATTAACAGCAAAATAATAATCAGAATGCTAAGCTCGTTAATAGAGAAATAGTATTAAGACGCGGCTTGGTGTACAAAATGTATCCAATACATTTTATTTAATATTAATTTAAGAAAAATCTAGTATTGTTAATGGCGTGACTTTTAGCGCTTTTTATTCGTTTATCAGACGCCAGATTTTGGACCGGCTCTCTCTGTTCGCTTTGTCTTCTATTCCGGTGTAACGCCAGAGAAAATTAAAATCATATTTTAAAAGTAATCAGTAAAAAAGTAAGTAACTTACTTTTAAAAGGGTAGTTCAAATTAGTGACACAAAATTTCTTAAAATAGATTAACTCACTTGAAAATAGAAGCCTAAACGCGCCCCATAACAGAATTAGACACATCATCTATTGGTACGCTGGAGATAGAAGAAAAAATCAACATGTTTTCATGTTTTTCATGTTTACTGCTCGCTGATAATACAATACATAAACTCACGCCTGTATTCCCCGAAGGGGTAGGCAGAGGTGCATTTCTGCACCCACATTTCGCCACGTAAGTATCAGTACCGCGTAATAGGGGCGAGCCTATTGCCGTTTTTCGGGCACATTTCCAGACTCCGTGCTGTTACTGAGAATTTCCTTATGGAAAAACCCAATAACAATTTGCCCGACCCGGGATTCGAACCCAGGACATCTAGGTCGCACGGCACATACTTGTACCGTGAGACCACGAGGAAGTCAATCGATAATACACTGTCATGAAATCAGTCAACAAAATTAAACTACATAGTCATACGTACACCGACGCCTGTTATATTGAAATAGTAAGCAAAGTTGTACTTTTACACCCATTTTTCGACAGCTGAGATTTAAAAGCCACACAAGCAAGAAGCTTATCGCAACCTGTTCGGGCACATTTCTCGACCACAAGCTGCTTCTAGGAATTTATGATGGCAAACCCAATATCACTTTTTATCCGACCCGGGAAACACTAATGCCGTTTGAATTTCTAAACTAAAAATTTAATACCCGTGGACAGCCCCGTGGCGCAGATGGCTAGACACCAGCTTGCGAAACGAGAGGCCGCGGGTTCGATCCCCGCACCGAGACAAATGTTTGTGTGATCCACAAATATTTGTTTCGGGTCTGGGTGTTTGTGAGACCGAAAAGTCTCTCGTAGTCTCTGATACCCACGACACAGGACTTGTAGCCTAGTGTGGGGTCAGAACTATGTATGTGACTGTTGGGTGTATTTATTTATTTTATAATAGTATATTAAAAAATAACAAGGAATTAATTTTGTCTACTTATATCGTAATTTATCTTATGTTTCTTAGCTCAAATGTCATCCAACAAAAACAGGTAAACAAAATAAATATTCATGAGGTATACTCGCATTAGCTTAAGATTAACCAGTCTACGAAAAAAAAGCCTTGAACAAGAGGCGAGAATTCCATTATACTTTTTATATACGATACATACACTCACGCCCATATCCTATATATGGTAGTCAAAGTTTCTGCCCTCATATTCCACCAGCTTTGTTTTAAATTTCATGTATAGTGAGTTATTGGGACAATGTTCCAGACCTCTTCATCATCATCATCATCAGCCCATATACATACGTCCCACTGCTGGTCACGGGCCTCCACTACAACTGAGAGGGCTTAGGCGTTAGTCCACCACGCTGGCCTAGGGCGGGTTGGCGGACTACACACCTAAGAAATTCCCAAGAACTTTTAGGTGTGCAGGTTTCATCACGATGTTTTCCTTCACCGTTAAAGCAGGTACGTTATAATTTTTTGTGAATACACACATAACATAATATATAACATATAATATATATATAACACATAATGAAATATCACTTGCTTCAACGGTGAAGGAAAACATCGTGATAAAACCTGCACACCTAAAAGTTCTTAGGAAATTCTTAGGTGTGTAGTCCGCCAACCCGCACTAGGCCAGCGTGGTGGACTAAGACCTAAACGTATATGGGCTGATGATGATGATGACACACATAACATCGAAAAGTCAGAGGTGTGGGCCTGGGGTTTGAACCCGCGACCGTCGAGATTCTTGACCGCGTGCCTAAACCTCGAGGCCATCACGACTGTGACTTCTACTTGTTGGTGAGAATTTCCTAATGGAGAGACCCAATAACACTTTACCCGACTCAAAAATCAAATTTAGTTTTAAATTTAGTTATGAATAAAATATAGATTGTAGAGGACGTTAAAAAACAAAATAGGCTCTCCTCCTTTTACGTGGGAGCTAAAACACAGTTGACGAAAGTGCAGAAATATAACTGTATAGTTAATGTATATAAAATACATAATATTAATGAGTTTGTTATTCAAGTTCTTCGCTTAGTAATTTATTTTTTATATTCTTTGACCTAACTATCTTAATTGTTCATAAAGATTATAGAAGTAATGTAGGTAATAGAGTTATTTATAATTTAGATATTATTGGATGTACGGTGCATTGCCTTTAGGACAGCAGAGAAAAAGAAGTAGAATTATAATCGATGTTATGGTAAAGAATGTTTGTCACCAAATCAGCAATATTTTTTTTAGGCATGGCCTGGAATGTAAATTTCATTTTAGATAATAATTTAAGACTAATTTTCATTCTTGAACACATGACGTTCGTTACCCTTAATATTTTAATTACTTAATAGCTAAAAGATAAATTGAAAACGATATGTCACATTCTATCACATCGTTAAAAGAATTTAGATGTCATAGTGTCAAATAATTGTGACAGTTTAAAATTTGACATTAGTCAATATTATTTTCGACATATTACTTGCTGTACTACGCTCCTTCAACATTTATGTCCATGTGATTGACTGGTTTCATAATTACCTGTACGGTCGTAGGCAGTGTGTCCGCCTTGGGGAATCGATTTCCTCTTCATCATCAGCCCATGTACGTCCCACTGCTGGGCACGAGCCTCCTCCACAACTGAGAGGGTTTAGGCCTTAGTCGATTTCCTCTTGATTTTGCACAATTGCAGTTGTACATGGGTGACGTACCTACTATCTCCTCTTCTGTTTCCTGTTTTTAATAAATCCATTTCTCGTAATCTTGCTTCGTCCTACCACTAGTATGCAGATGACTTTCAATTGTACTGCCAAGCTCCACTTGGTCAATTGAATGACGCTATTCCTAAAATGACTGGTGATTTAGAATTGTTATCAGAGTTTAGTAAGGCGTATGGTCTAAAATTAAATCCGCTTAAAACCCAAGCAATGATCGTCGGAAGCCAAAGGACGGTCTGCAAGGTAGATTGGTAACTTTTGCCGCCTGTTTTGATGGGTTAATGTCCCATTTAGTGAAACAGTGAAGAACGTTGAATTAATGTTTGTCAGTCGCAAAATGTTTGCGCCTGCGGGTTCTTTGCGTAAACTACGTAATTTTCTGCCAACTGCTACCGAAATTGCGCTTGTACGGTCTCTTTTACTCCCTATTCTTGACTATGCTGACGTCAGCTAGTTGATCGAGGCCCAGCTGAATAAACTTGAGCGCTATTGGGGCTGCGCAAATATGACCATATCTCCGAATATTGAAATAACCTTAGTATAGGAAGCAAGTGGCTTCCTCTACGGCGTCGCCGGGATGTTCACATATACGTTCTGGTATACGTCATGGTTTAAAAAACAATTATTCTATCGCTCGCTCCATTATATTAACTTTTGATGAGTTTACAAAAATAATATAATATTTCATTGAAGCGATTGTCTACAACAACGGTCGGCAACACGCGGCCCGCGTTTTACTTTCGGCCCGTGAATGTTTGCAAACGGTCTTTTTAAATTTTTATACATGACACTAAAAACGTTTTCATTAGTCGAACTATGATCTCTAAATTTATCTCTGACATACGATAGTCTCTTTGAACAACGATAGTATATCGTTCAACCAACAATTCATTTGTTATTTATTACCTTATCGACCTCATTGATAACATTCTCTCAAGAATAATGATTTTCAACTGTTATCAAAAAATACGATAACAATGGGAGCCGTCACAAGGTTATTTATAGTATAGATTTATCTTTTATAAACATTATTTTTCGAGAAATATATAGGTATGTATTCTCTGTTTTAAAGCTTAGGCACACACCTCTGACTTATTGAAGTTATGTGTGTATTCACAATAAATTAAAACGTACTTTAACGGTGAAGGGAATACCTCGACTGCCTCGTGGTCTCGCGGTACAAGTATGTGCCGAGCGATATAGAGGTCCTGGGTTCGATTCCCGGGTCGGGCGAAGTGTTATTGGGTTTTTCTATTAGGAAATTCTCAGTAGCAGCACGGACTCTGGAAATGTGCCCGAAAGACGGCAATAGACTCGTCCCCTATTACGTGTGACTGATACATACCTGGCGAAATGTGGGTGCAGAAATTCATCTCTTCCTAACCCTTCGGGAAATACAGGCGTGAGGTTATTTATGTGTGTGTATATGCTATATATGTATACAATAGTAATTAATCCAGCAAGCTTTTGAAAGTGGGTTTTAGCGACTACTTGCGATCTTTACAACATGAACAGCGACCCGTCTTATCTTCGCCCGGCCGTAGTGTTGTTTTTTTTCCTGTATGATACTCCTACTAAAAACCAACTCTTGCATCTCACTGCATCCAACTATCCTCACAGTACATATTGCTTGCCTAAAGCACCTGCTTTTTCCTCTTAACACACTAAACCATTTGAATTCTCTACACCCATTTCCCTTCCATTCCTCTCATTCCATTCCCCATCCTATTTTGGGCGACCTCAATCACTCCGCTCAATATTTATATAGTAGATCCTTTTTGTATGTTAAATACTACACTTGGCATTAAGACTTACGAGGCCTTCATTCGTAAACCTTCTTTCTTCCTCGGCTGTCAGTTGATCTTAATATTGTTGTTTGAATTAACTTATTTTAATACTGGTAGATACAAATTAAATTAATGAATACACCCAGCAGTCACATACAAAGTTCCACACAAAGACACAAGTCTTGTGTCGTGTGTATCAGAAACTACAAGACTTTTTGCGGTCATAAACATCCAGACCCGATATTTGAGGATGACATATTTCGTTTCGGGGATCGAACCCGTGAACTCGTTTCATAAGCTGGTATCTAACCAACTGCGTTACGAAGGCTATTAAATTTGTTTACTTATAAAATTAATAATGAATTTATTTACATCAGTTAGGACTGTATGTAAGATTTTTTACACGTGTATATTCAAATTTGCAAAAACTCAAGGTTGTATCAGAAGGTTAAAGTCGGCTCGTGTTTTTTTTTACACACACAACAATCACACATAGCTCTAACCTCATACAATGTATTTTACCATTTCATAAGACGTCGTATCGAGGATTTTAGAAACTACGTTTCGCTCCAACAAACAATGAAAAGCGAAGCAATATTTGTGGATCACACAAAAAAATCTGGAAGTCTTTGGGTGAGGCGGACAGTTATCGAAATCGAGGCCTCTCGTTTCAAAGATTTGGCTCAAAGTATGGAATGTATGTCAGGAGTGGTTTGTAGGGCTTTGTTTCCTGAAGGCAAAATAAAATTGGTAGTATTTAAGACCATTATAGTATATGCAATAATACAACTAGATACTAATAATATACTTACCCAGCAAAGTGGTCTTATTGGTACTAGAAAGTCAGTGCAAATAGCGGTTCAACTAGCAGGAAAGATTGCAATTGCCACCACTAGTTGACGCAATTACCAATTATTTTGAGAAACAAAAATGTTTTTTGAGTTTCCCCAGCTCGTGATTGGTGCACTCAGATTTCAAAAATTAAACGCACTTTGAATTAAACATTAGTATCTTGGCATAAATCAGGTTGTGCAACCATAAAAATCTAGTGGAATCTAGAAATTTGTCCGTCACACGGCAAAACCCCGTCTTCACACGACAATAGTTTGTATTAGTCAGCGAGTGCTTTTTTAAAGGCAAATACCAGTCCATGGTAAAAAATTACCATAAAATATATATGGCTAAATCCGTCAAGGCATAGGTACCTTCTTACAAAAAAAACGTTAATAAAATATAAGTTTATAAAAAACAAAATGGTATATTTTAAAACCTTTCCTTTATTTCCTTAAACACAATGTGGTTGTTAACAAAATAAAATCACCTGTACAAATTGAATACAATCCAATACCTTTTCTCCCTGCGTATGTTGGTAAATGAACTTAACTATTGCAGAATACGCTGTTGAGCAACGAGTATTAGTGCTATATTAAATCTAAGGGCAAACAGTAAACATTGTTATACTCCTTCTAACTACCAAAATGGTTGAAATCAATGCCTGTCAGGGCCGGTGAGGGAGTAAGTTGTGGTGTAGTGGCAGGCAGCGTCGGAGAAGTCGTTCAGCTCGTATTTGGAGATGTCGATCAAGTGGGAGAAGGTCTTGAGTACATTCTCAACGACAGCCTTGGTCTCACCCTCCAAGGTCTTGTTCCTGAGTAGGAGCCAAGAGTGGACTGAAAAAGAATAATAGTTGTGAGCGAAACGTTTACGAATTGTAACATACCGACGTTAAATTCTTCTAAAATGTTTTACATCGAATATTAAAGTTGCGGACGTAAATTAGCTGAACTGTCAAACTCAAAATTCCATTATAAACTCATTTCATGAAACAAGCCCGAATAAAATTAAAACATGTTAAAAAAAATTTGTCTCTAGCTGAATTTAGTCTCAGACTATTTGTTTCAGGTTTGGGTGTTCGTGAGACCTAAAAGTCTCTCGCAGTTTCTGATACCCACGACACAGGATTTGTATCCTAGTGTGGGGTCAGAACTATGTGTATATGTGACTGTTGAGTGTAATTATAAAATTTATTTATAGACAGACTATTTTTACTTCTGATTCTAAAATAGCTAATGAGGTACTTACTGGAGTGGGCCTTCTTGGCTGGGTCGTAGTTGCAGTTGTAGTTGATGGCGTAGTTCTTGTAGTCAGTGGCAAGCACGAAGGGGACCAGCGCAGTCACACGTTCTAAAATTATGAAGATAATATTATAACTATTATAACAACGAATAATGATGGTACTGACGACTAAATTGTACTATCAAATTAATTGTCTAAGCGTTTCATTTTTACTTCATATGCTATTACTAATTCGAAAGAAGAATTTACAAGTACAGATGATGATAATAATAATGTAATTTTTTAAATGAATACTATTCGTTGGAGTTTGTTTGTTTTTCTTTAAATAGTTTTCAAAAATTCTAAATAATCACGTAGCAAAATTCGTAAAAATCTGAAATTTGTACTTTCAGCGACTTACCTCCGAATTGGAAGGTCATGACGTATTTGCCTTCTTTGGTGTATTTCGCATCAGGAGCCAATTCGAGTTTACCGTCCATGTACTCCTTAACTCCGTTGATGACGTACCAGTTGTAAACTGAGGCTTTCTTGCCCTCAACCTTGTACTCAGCGACGGAGCATTTGCCAGCATTTTCGTTTTCTAAGGGGAGTTTGGCATATTCGTGCCATGTTCCTTGGAACTATAGGAAAGAAAATTATGACATTATTCTGGTATAGGCACCAATTCAGTAAATTTTCCAAAATTTTTTTTTTCAATGAATTCATTTGTAAAATTCACGTAAAAGTACAGGAATTTTCTTGGCAAAATACATACTTTACAAATAAAATAATTTTCCGTATTCATATACATAATCCGTCATGTTGATCAAGTAATAACTCTTGGATTATGTTTTGCTAATTGTTCTTCGGATCTGCTATTTACTCTCCTGTGTCTACAATGTTCAGGTTGAGTGAGAGACTTTTAAAGACTGATTTTTTTTATTTGGCCTTGATTGTTAATATCTAACTTCGTCATAAAATGTCTCATTTTTAGCTGTTTTACCTATTAATATTTGCACTATTTTTATTTAATTATTAAAAATGGAAATGTTATTTTTTACTTGAGCAAAACATTTAATACTTAAAAGACAATTATAAAAAACCATACCATAACCATAAAATTATATTAATCGGTACAATCTCAGATGTCAATGAGCATATTTCTAATAAAATTGATAATAAAATTACTAGGACCTTCCAGAAAACAAAAACATTAAACTAAGATTTTTTTTAAAGAAAGTAGGAGGTATAAGGATGTTACTCATTAGCAAATTTAAAATGCATTATTATGTGGACACGTGGCACATCGACGTGGCAACTGTTGCATTTAGTAATAATTTAAGCTGCGCATACACAGTAAAATGTGGCACTGTGTATTCCAATAAAAAAAGGTTCCAAATTCGATTTGTATATCTCGACAGAAAATGAAAATAATGAAGTTAAAAAAGACATCAAATTATTAATGCACAGCTTTTTCTAGCCTAAGATAACCCTCGATAACCCTGTCATTTCCAATAATACACGTGTTTGTAATTAGGGTGATAAATACTACAAACAACTAATCATAAATTTGCAACAATGTCACAAAAGATACATTAGATGCATTCTCCCGCTTAGTTAATTTGTTGAATAAACTATTTTAATCTACTCTTCATTGTTAAAATGCGTTTGATAAATCCAAAAAATGAGCTTATCTAAGAGATGATTTAAAAAAAAATTTTTTTATTTCAATATTATTAGGCATGAACCCTTCAAGCCTAAGGAGCTTGAAACGAGGATGACTTCAAATCCCTAAAATGTTTATAAGATCCCGAGAAAAAAATAGTATTTTGCGTCCCTGAATACTACAAAAATGAGAATTATTATCAAAAGTGCAACTTACGGCATTGAGGTCGAAATCGTCTACGGGTTTAACTGCAGGGCAGTAGCCGGGGTAGAACAGATCTCCAGCTGAAGCGGTGGCCACGGCCACGACGGCGAAGACTAGGAACTTCTGCATATTGATTAAATTTGTACGACTGTTAGTACTGATCGAGAGCTAGGTGACTACTGTTTGTTGTACGCTGCTGCTGGTACCTTATATACCCGTCTCGGCATCGAGGTCACGGACGGGGGTCAATTTTCGAACACATGATTAATTTTTTTTATTATTAATTACCCAAATGTATGCGAGTGTAGGGGACGTGTGTAATGGGAGATTTCGGGTCCATTTTTCTATGAAACTTCGGCATAAAGACTTGACGCGGAAGTTCGGTCAATATGGAATACGAATTTGATGTAGCTCTTTAATGAAATTTGCTGATCTGGTAAGGAAGTTGAACTTTCTGCTAATTAATTTATTATTTAATTAAATACATTACTATATGTCTCATACAAGATTACCTTCAAAATATTATCGACATTTTACGTTGTAAGTACATACTTACATAATATGCGAAGGAATGTATTTAGCATTACAATTTGTGTATGGACAAAATCCTCATGTACATAAACAATTTAATATCCCATAAGAATATTCAAAGCCGTTGATTTCCCATGAAAAAAATATATTCTGAGAAAATGCAAAAGAGATAAGTGTAGCTGCATTGACTAGTTGAATATTTTTGATATCACGACGTTTTACGTTTTACGAAAAATTATCAATTTATTAATTTAGTAGTAAATCATTACGATATTTGAATATATTATTAATTGAATATAATTTATTTACATTGGTTAATCTGTAAAAACATAACTTAACATCAGATGGCTTACTTGCTCGTTTTTCCAAAAAAAAAAGTATCACACGTAAGTTCATATGATCCTGAAAAAAAAAATTAAGGAGAAAGGGATTTTTTCACGAAGGTCATGTAAAGATATCAATTTCAGTTATAACAAGTCAATTGCGCAGGACCTCAGTAGATTTTTGTACATTTAAATATTCATATTTATGAATGAATTACAGACAATTATCTGAGAATATTGTCTGCAGATTAAAATGACGTAGTATTGCACAATTATTAACGGTCAACGGGTTATCGTCATATATATTCTTTCGATAGTGTGTATTTACTTAAAAGTTTACTGACTGCCTCGTGATGGCCTTAAGTTTTCGCAGCCGAGTTAAATTCTTGGAGCTTGCAGTCTCAAATACTAGGTACAAACCTCTGGCTTTTCGAAGTTATGTGTGTATTCACAATGAATTATCACGTACTTTTACGGTCGTCATAAGTGCTATTTGATTGCCTACGTGACAATAAAGCAATTTCATTTAATTTCAAAGAAAGAAAACATCGAGACAAACCTTCATACCTAATAGCTCTTCGGAAATTCTTAGGTGTGTAGTCCGCCAATCCGCACTGGGCCAGAGTGATGGACTAAGGCCTAAACCCTTTCAGCTGTAGGGGAAGTCCATGATGATGACGTTTATTTTTGAATAACGGCGATAGGCCTCTTATTATATGGGGTTTTATACTGTTATATTATGCGAAACGTGGTTGCAACATTCTCTGCTTATCGCTCCGAGGATACAAGCTTGAGTGTGGGTAAGAACTATATGTAGGTAAGTATAGCAGTTTTCCATCTGTTAACCACCATCATCAACATCATCATCATCATCATCAGCCCATATACGTTCCACTGCTGGGCACGGGCCTCCTCTACAACCCAGAGGATTTAGTCCACCACTTTGCCCTAGTACCGGTTGGCGGACTACACACCTAAGAAATTCCTGAACTATTTGGTGTGCAGGTTTCGTCACGATGTTTTCCTTCACCGTGAAGGAACGTGATAATTCTTTGTGAATACACACATAACTTCGAAAAGTCTGAGGTGTGTACCTGAGGTTCAACCCGCTACCGTCGAGATTTTCGACCGCGTGCCTAAACCTCGAGGCCGTCACGACTTGTCACGACTGTCAACCATACCTGATAGCATAATAGTAGGGGAGCCCGGGATGCTAAATTTGCAGCGACTAAAGCGTCATGGAGACCTATAGGATTGTAAAGATTAAGTCCTAAAAGGAAGAAAAGTTTATGTTAAGTTTTCCATTTTAGTGTGGAGGAAAGCGTGTACAAATTTTCAAAAATGTAAAAAAAAACAGTCACATGGAAATACTTGAGCGCGTCAGATATTCATAATGTATACGCGCTATGTCCTTCTGATATCTGAGCGATATTAATCTGACGAGTGATTAGTGGAGGGTAGCCGTAAAAAGGGGTAGAAAAAAGTTAAAAAATAAAAGTTATTTGAGCGTGTCAGATGTTCATAAGGGAATGTTAAGTAAACACAAAAAAGTGTCCTATTCAAATGACTGACGATTTGGACGCGATCAAAAGTCATGACACATTTTTGAAAATGTAAAAACAATATGTGGCCTTGAAATACTCAAGCGCGTCAGATATTTATACAGGCAGTTCGATTTGATGTCCAAATCGTTCTAAATGATAATCTGACAATAATGTGGAGGAATATTGATAATCTGACAATTGAATTTTTTTTTTTACTATTTATTGATATAAAAATAAATGAAAAGATATTAAAATAAGTATTTTAGTCTTCTTCCTCACTGGATTCGTCTTCTAAGTTGGTTTCCACTTGGTCAATTTCTTCGTCATCTTGTGTTTCTGTAAGAAGAAATGGTTATGATCTCTATAACTTTTGTTTTATTTAATATTATAGTATTAAAAATAAAACGTACCTGAATCTAAAGTATCTCCTAAAATGTCAGGTGTTATGACGATATCTCCGTATGCTTCAGGAAGTTGGTTACCAACGAACCAAGTCGGCTCTAATTTTCCATCCACATTTTTCCATCCGTAGTTTGTTGGTGACATCTCAGTAACGATACGATAGTGCGCATTTCTCCATAAGCACGCGATGTATTTAGTTCGCAATAAATGTTGCCGTAGCTCTGATTGGCAAGGTGGGAAGTGACAAGCGTCGTAATTGCGCACATTCAATGAGAAGGGCTGATAACCCCATGAAAATCGTCAGATTATATTTTTTCTGTAATCCTTAAAAGATTTCCTTCAAAATAAAAAAAAGTTTAATCGCGCTCTAGTATTTCCAGGTAACGTATTTTTTTTACATCTTTCTGACTCGCCTATTTCCTTATACCACGCTTGAATCGTCAGATTATTGAAATCTAAGCTACTCTGCTTGTACTTAACTTACCTTGCCTTCATCTGACGCGCACGAGTTTTTCTGAGGATCGATTTTTTTTTACTAGTCTGACAGTTTGCCCTCAACGCAGGCCCCTATATTAAAGGTTCATATATGGTAGAGGTACATTACAGGGTACAACGTTTCTCCCCATATGATTTTCTGACGCGCTTTAGTAACACGGAAAATCCCCGCTTGGGCTCCCCTACTATAATATGGTTCAAGTAAATTATTATGAGAAATATGTTCCAGGGTAAGGCGTATGAAAACGTATTACAGAATTGAAAAACATGATGGTTTTGGTCGCAAAACTTGCGGTTTAACATCCAGTCGATCTAAACAGCTATTCATTGAATAACCAACGTGTTAATAGAATTTTAGACACATTATACATAAATATAACAACAGCTATAACACGTTTCGAAGCGGCAATAGTTTAAAAAAATTAAGATGTGTAAAATTGACGATTCAAAAGAACTTGTAAAAGTCTATTTGAATAAAGATATTTTGACTTTGACTTTGACTTTGAAACATACATACATAAACTCACGCCTGTATTCCCCGAAGAGGTAGGCAGAGGTGCATTTCTGCACCCGCATTTCGCCAGGTATGTATCAGTCCCACGTAATAGGGGGCGAACCTATTGCCGTTTTTCGGGCACATTTCCAGACTCCGTGCTGTTACCGAGAATTTCCTAATGGAAAAGCCCAGTAACACTTTGCCCGACCCGGGAATCGAACCCAGGACCTCTAGATCGCACGGCACATACTTGTACCGCGAGACCACGAGGCAGTTATACATAAAACTAGAATAAAAATATTCAAGAACAAACAATCAGCATTCAGTTAGCAAGGCAAACGGTCGCGTAGAATTAAATAGACGCTAAAAATAAATAATGACTATCAACGTACCTACAAGTTTTATAGTAACTGCTCTAAAACTGACTTTGACACGCAACTCATTAATGAATATTCGGTTGCCAACCGCAAAAATCGTTTGATATATTTCAAGTGTCCTGTGGCAATTAGAATTCATGGGTTCCATTCGAGTCAGGCTATGTATAATTGGTTTTTTTATAGGAACTTTTCAGTAAAAGCACAGAAAACAGCTATAGTAAAGAAAGGTTAAGGTAGGCCAGCGTGGTGGTGAGGAGTGCCCAGCCTGGGACGAGGAGCGCAGCGCTCTCGTAGCGGTCGTGGGGAGAGACCTCTCGCTGCCGACTGTGGTCGCCGCCATGGTCGGCAGCCGGAGGTCGTGGAAAGCTATGCTCTCCTTCTGCGAACGTGTCATTTCGCAGAAGGAGAGCGCGGAGCGGGATCGGGAGCAGACCGATCCCGCTCGTCGCAACAGGCGACGTAGGAGGCGCCGGGTCAACACGTAGCCCGGCGCCCAGAGGCCACACGGGGCCGCCGTCCCTACCTTGGCGGCCTCCGAGGAGGAATTAACATCCTTTTGCCGTGCCTTTTGGCACCGCGCAGAGGCGGTCCCGGGTCAATCCATAGCTCTGGCTTCAGGGTATTCCGGGGCCGTCTCGCTGAATGCGCTGATGGTGGCCGTCGCGGGGTTTTTAGTCGGTATTACGGCGCAATTATTTTGGTAGGGACCCGGCCCAGCGGCCGCCCGCAACAACCACGGGCGGTAACATCTATGCTGGGTCGGAAGGCGCCGGTGAGTCCGACACACCCTCGCCCCTCCGGGGGTGGGATGGTCCGTAAATGGATTTTCCCCGCGAAAAAAAAAAAAAAAAAAAAAAAAAAAGGCCAGCGTGGTGGACTAAGGCCTAAACCCTCTCAGTTGTAGAGGAGGCCCGTGCCCAGCAGTGGGACGTATATGGGCTGATGATGATGATGATGATGAAAGAAAGGTGATGTAGATAAATTTGGATAGCGACGCACGTACGACGTATGATGAAACTCAGATGATCCAACAGCGATCGTCATATGATAGACTTAAAGTCGCCTGTAAATCAAAAGGTCACGAATTCGACTCTTGCATAATCTTTGTAATAGATTAATTTATTTCAGGTCTGTGTATTTAGACTAAAAGTACCTCACCATGCCAAAAGATGCATTTGTTATTCAAGATAGCGTTATGTTTTATCTGTATTGATATATACAGTATGCTAGGTATTTACCTAACCTAATCTCGACGGTCGCGGGTTCAAACCCCAGGCACACACCTCTGACTTTTCGAAGTTATGTGTGTATTCACAATGAATTATCACGTACTTTAACGGTGAAGGAAAACATCGTGATGAAACCTGCACACCTAAGAGTCCTTAGGAATTTCTTAGGTGTGTAGTCCGCCAACCCGCACTAGGCCAGCGTGGTGGACTAAAGCCTAAACCCTCTCAGTTGTAGAGGAGGCCCGTGCTCAGCAGTGGGACGTATATGGGCTGATGATGATGATGATGAACCTGAATTCATCGTAAAACACGAAAATAATTAATAGGTTTGCACCAAACTTGGTGTCAGTGGCGTTTTGTTTCGTAATTTAGGGGCGTAACTACGCCCACAACATGATTCGGACGCCCATTATGCAAAAATGCTCACTATATCCTAATACTATAAAGGCGGCAATCAAATAACGAAGCGACCTGATGCAAAGTACTTATCGATAACCACATTCAAACTATAATTATAGAGCTATAACACATAAATATTACGATATCCAATCCAATAGCGATCACGATACATAAAATGCTGAATCCGCCATAATGACTCCGTTTATTGCGTTCAATTTTTTTTATTATGGGGAAGACTAATAAGAGCTCATGTATCTACCAGAGTCCTGGGAGAGGACAGGAAGGGTTGTCCTCCATTCCTACGCCGGCATACCTATTAAAATCCTCCGGTTGCCCTGTCCGAGCGAAGAAAGGCGACCATAGTATGTAAAATAAAAGCGCCCAGAATGATTTCGCAACCGGGTAGTGCGCCCTGAGACAGAACTTTATTGGCCTTGGTAGAAATTGGCGGCAGAAATTAAATCGGGGGTCCGCTAGGTTTTGGGCGCCCATAACAGACACAGGCCACTCATCCACTGCCCATCTCAGGGGAAACTTCGATATAGATGGACTGAATCTGCAGTGCGCCCGGCGCCAGAGGTTCCTTTTATTCACCTTTTACGACCGGCAGAGGATATCTTAACTTTACTGGTGCAAACTATAAGTTGTCAGCATAGTCACTTTCTGTGCCAGCATTATAAAGTAATGATACTAATAGATTTTAAATAAATAAATGATGTTCGATTTAGAATATAGGCAGGCTATTTCATTTTTTACTTACATACCTACATAAAAATTCCGAATTTAATCGTCAAAGACATCGTTATAAAGTAATGCTCATTCTCTCTTTTATAACATTATGATAAAGTCCAATAACGCAAGTCATTGTCGCTTCACCCGATTCCTTAAAAGGAGAAACTATGCATATATATACAAAACGTAAATTTTCCGTGTCTGTTCGTTGAGTATTTAATCTAAACACTTTAAGGTTACGAAATATTAGCAAAAGGTAACCTAATCTTTAAAGCCAAAATATCAGCCAAGGTCTGAGAACACCGTCATGTATAAGCCGCCGTATTTCAATTAATAAGCTATAGTTATTACTACCCAGTGAACATTCATCATCATCATCATCGTCATCGTCATCATCATCAGACTATATACGGCCTGCTGCTGGGCACTTCTGCACACTGGCCTTCTCTACAACTAGGAATTGATATGGCTTAATCCACCACACAGTGCGAGTTGGCAGTGAATGCGGGTACTTAACTTGGACCAAAAACTTAATGAAGCCGGTATATAACATAATTTTAAGAAATGCAATCTTTGCAGCTCCACACCACATTCGGATTTCGTTTGCCGTTGATTTATTTAATGTCATAATTTATCTGCCGATCTAAATTATACAAGTATATTTATTAGTACATATATAAAAATTATGAGGCAGAATATTTAGATCGGTCACTTCTAAGAATTAGCCTTCCTATTTACGTCTAATTGTGTAAAGTATGTGCCGTGCGATCTAGAGGTTCTGGGCTCGATTACGGATCGCGAAAAGTATCATTGGGTTTAACCATTCAGAAATTCTAAGTATCAGCATGGTGTCTCCAAATGTCTCTGAAAAACTGCAATACGCCCGTCTCTTATGACATGGGACGTGAAATGTGGATGCAGAATTGCACCTCAATCTACCCCTTCGAAAAAAGTGCACCTAATATTGTATCGTCTTATGATAATAGACTTGACCATCAGACATCATCTTCATCATCAGAGGACAATATATTTGACCATCAGATTTTGTAACTTCCTTAGCACAAAAGTAGTGGTCTTCATGCAAGCAAGATTTCGTTACCCTTGACTGGTTTTGAATATGATATATTTATTCTTAGATTATCGTGATATGTATGTTAATGTTGCAAACAGGATATTTAATTAGAAACAAACATTTTTTATTAATCTAACTTTGTATGTAGGTACGAATAAAAAATGAACGTAAAAAAATATTTTATATTAGCTTTTGCCCGCGACTCCGTCTGCGTAGACTTCAGGGTTGGATGCAGAAAGAAAATAAGTGAATCTATAAATTAAATTTACTCTAATTGTTGTAGTAAGTCACCACTGGAGGTTATTTACGTCTTCCAAAGTCGTCTCAAATGACATTATGACATTTTTCATTCATCGCGAAAATGTATCTAACGTTACCTAGGTGCGCCTAATGGCACTTGACATCGCATGACACCAGCGCCATCTACATGCACCTCATAACATTTGATTGTACTAAATGCAACTCAACGAGTCAAAGTCAAAGTCAAATTATCGTTATTCAAATAGACTTCTACAAGTTCTTTTGAATCGTCAATTTTACACTTTTTAATATTTTTTTAAACTATTGCCGCTTCGAAACGTGTTATAGCTGTGGAGAAGAAACGGCAAGAAACTCCCTCAGCAACACGACATGTTTTTTTTTTAAATAGCAATAAATGTCTTTTTTTAATTACATTATTTAAATTTTACATTGTAAATGTCATAACGATACAAACTATAGTCACCAAAACAAAAACACCTTTATGCCTCAGAAATTCCAAATAATATGGCACTAGTCGCAACTAATGGTCATCATCATCATCATCATCAGCCATATACATACATCCTACTGCTGGGCACGGGCCTTCTCTACAACTGAGACCTTAATCCGCCATGCTGGCCTAGTGCGGTTTGGCCAAAAAAAATCCTAAGAACTTATAAAAAAATCTTATAGTCCCATGAGATAACCTAAAACCACCCGCCAACCACCCAGCGTCAATCCCAATCTAATAATGGCAACTAACTATACCTAAGTGCGTTTAACGTCACCTAAGTGCACTTCATATCGCTTTTGACACTTAACCGCACTTAGCTGCATTCAACGTCACTTAATAAATCCTAAGAACCTTAAATCGCCTAATGACATCTATCGTCTCCCAGGTGCCCAAAATGGCACTTACTGAATTTAAAAAGTAGCCAATTTTTTAAGGTCTCGTTTTAGTCCATACCAAAAATCATCAAAATTTGTCAAATAGTTAAGGAGTGAAAGCATAACACAGGCAATGTTACTATAGCATTTACAATATATGCTCATTCCATATTCCCGCGATAAAATTTAATCTATGTTACTTCATAGGTTCCTATTTAAGTCCATAACAAAATTCATACATATCGCTCAAATGGTTTGGGGTAAAAGTAAAACACTCACAGAGTTGCTTTCGCATTTATAATATGTTATATAATAGTATATATAGTCTATGTTAGGGACATAGTCTATGTTACTTCATAGGGTCCTATTTGTGTTCATACCAAAAATCATATAAATCGGTCGAATGGTTTAGGCGTGAAAGCGTAATAGACATAATATAGAGAGTAAATCAATAGTTACTCTCGCATTTATAACATATACCCATTCCCACGGGATACGACAATTTCAGGGATAAAATGTACTCGTATCCTATGTTACTTTGGCAGGACCCACTTATCTTCATACCAAAAATTATTGAAATCGGTTCTGTAGTTTGTGAGTTTATTTGTAACAAACGTACAAAAATACAAACCTTTCCTCTTTATAATAATGAATATAGATTAAACAAATAATTCAAGTTCCATGGTAATTTGATTGTTAATCAGCTGAATTATAATTATTCAAATTAAGAAATATGTTACTGATCTGCGCGGTTTTTATGGTTCTATTTAACATTTACCTATGAACAACATATTGAAAAATGATTTTTTTTGTCGTCAGACCGTTATGTAAAACGCTCAATTAATTCTTAACATAACAGGTTTAATTTATATATAATAAAATAATAACTACAAATAAAAGAAACTTCTAACCAGGAAAATTATATATACCTATTATTTTTCTAATTTTACAAATGAACACATTCCGGAATCAGCCTGTAGGTGCGAGATCGAAAAGGCTGACTTGTACACCAGTCTGCCCTGATAATTCCCTAGCCTGTAGTATAAGGAACCTTATAGGAGCCCTTAGAGAGTAAGAGGCTATTCCACCTCACACCCACCACTGCAACTCCTGTACACAATGGTCGACAGTGGCATGCACAGAAATGGCAACGAGCAGTTAAACTTAGCGTGTCTCAATGAGGACCTAGCTTGTCATTTACCCCGACGCTGACTGGCTGAAAACGGGCGAGCGAACCAATTTAAGGGGCTACATGGGTTTCATCCGGCCAAAAACGGCGTAGTTTCTAGTTTGAAGCCTTAGCTAAAATACGTATTTTTTTTCACTTCAGATGATCCTGCTTGGAGTCAACGCGAATGCACCTTTTTTCCGAAGGCTCGCCGGGAATGACGTCACAATGGCGGAGTTTATGGATATGTATCTTTAAGATAATAAAAAGTTTGAATAAAATATGTCATTTATTCTAGGAAAAAATGTACTAGATATATATTGAAAATACGCCGTTTTTAGCCGGTTGAAACCCATGTAACCCCTTAATGGAGATGCAATCGCGCCCCCCATGAGCCGATGCATACCTGGCTCGGAAGTGGCCGCAGAATCATTGCAGGCGCTCCCCATCCATTTTGGTTTCCTTCCTGCACGCGTAGGATTAAGAGGAGTTGAAGTTAGTGTGTAAGCGTAGGGAATACTTAGATCAGGGTTTGTCAAACTTTGGTTTTACGAACCCCTGTTAAAGTATCCAGGTGACAGCGAACCCCTTAAGTCTTAAACAACTAATTAACCCCCCTATGTGTGCCGCACGCGCCTGTTAGGCATCAAGTCACCATTACGTAAATCTTGTCGCGAACCTCCTGCTGTCGAATGGCGAACCCCTAAGGATTTGCGTACTCCACTTTGAGAAACCCTGCTTTAGATTAAAAACTATGCGGGTGTGAGATTTCGAGTGACCGGTTGTAAAATCGGTTACCTCGACTCATCTCCCTGCTATCTTTCCTTGTCGGGGTGAGGAGGGACACAATGGGTCTTTCGTCTAAAAATACACCATCT
This sequence comes from Hemaris fuciformis, assembly GCA_907164795.1. Taxonomy (NCBI): domain Eukaryota; kingdom Metazoa; phylum Arthropoda; class Insecta; order Lepidoptera; family Sphingidae; genus Hemaris; species Hemaris fuciformis. The sequence continues at coordinate 10,851,382 of OU015450.1, read as the reverse complement.
ATTCGCATAGTATTGCTGCCAGTGCGGTCAGTATGCAGTGCGAGTATAAAACAGAAAAATATAACGATTATAATTAATATTTTTTTTAGAATTTGTTGGTGACTTTAAAAAACCTCTGTTAAATCTTCAGATATAACCCAATTCTGACTTTAACTGCAACCTAATATTTATCTAATAATAATCCGCATAATTTAATAAACGTTATCTCTCTACTTTTCAGCCTATAATTGCCGATATAAAAAACAATTGATATAGTAACATGACGTCGTTTTCCACCTCTGACCCGCACAAAAAAATCACAAGTTGTTTTTTTTTCTTATACGTAGTGTTTTTTTTTAATTATAGTTAAGATTAATTGTCATTCGTGTTGTCAGGGAAGATATCGAGCTTGCCCTTTGCATAAACAAGAGCAAAAAATAACACCCTTTGGGATTATTTAATTTTTAATGATTCCCGGCACCTATCAATCGTATGCTTCATTTTAATCCACGGTACAAAGAAGGAAATACCTCCTTTACATTTTATTTCATAAAAATAAAAATATTGCCATCTGAATTCTAGTTATATCCTAGCTCAATCAAGCAGACATTTCATTAAGTCGCATTGTTTGACATATCCCTATACCAAGAACATCTTGAGGCGTTTCGCCCTCGTCAAATAAATATTGATAGCTACTCGCGTAGAAATTTTATCTAAAGATGGGCTCAGTAAGTTTGATAAGGTTTTCTTCAAATTAAACAAAAAGTAAGAGTGGTAAATGAATATTTGTAATTGGCTATTCGATATCATCGCCATCATCATCATTAGCCCATATATGTCACACTGCTGAGCAAGGGCCCCCTCTACAACTGAGTTGGTTTAGGGCTTAGACCACCACGCTGGCCTAGTGCGGTTTACGGTATACGATACCAAGCTATTAGGTTCATAGTACCGAAGACGTCAGGAAGCACCACTATACTTCGTCATCAAGATTTATTTATTATCGGAGGTAGACCACAGACAGAAAATAAAAAGATATATCATGTTCCGCTATTTAATTATATCGGTTGCTATCCGCTACCGCTGTACGACGATGTATGAATCTATTATAGGAAATTTCCTAATCTACGAAATATACATATGTACATATGCCACTAGTTTACAATGTAACTAACCTTTACCCCGCACAAAAGTGTAAGCGATAGTAGAATCGATAAGTGATTTTAAAACATTGTTGTCCAGAACACGCGAAATGGAAATTTCCACCCGGATCGGCTTGTGGTATCTAACAACATTAATTAGGTCAGCGATGTAGACTGAGATATACCGCTTCTTTATCTTAAAGTAAACCAATTCTCAAATAAAAATATACACACACACTCCACCTGCACCCCAGAAAGGTGGAGACACTGATTTAATTCTACACCTAAGTTTCGCCAGCTAACTTTTTAAGTCCTTGTAGTAGAGGATGAAACTGTTCCCATTTTTTGTGTACATAACCAGATTCCATAATAATATATTTAGTTGTCCCGGGTCTGGCAAAGTGTTATTGGGGTTTTCCATTAGGGAATTCTCAGTTGCTACTGAGAAAAATCTCCGTGCTGCTGCACGGAGTCTGGAAATGTGCCCGATGAGCGGCAGTAGGCTCGCCTCCTGTTACGTGGGACTGATACATACCTAGCGAAATGTGGGTGTAGAAATGCACCTCTGCCTACCCCATCAGGGAATACAGGCGTGAGTTTATGTATGTATGTATATATAATCTCACGCCTGTATTCCCTGAAGCGGTAGGCTGAGGTGCATTTCTGCACGCACATTTCGCCAATTTTAGCCGTTTATGGAAAAATCCAAACACAGTGCCCGACCCGGAAATCGAATTATTGAACCCGGTACCTCGTGATTGTGGGATTTATTTTTACCTGGCGAAATGTGGGTGCAGAAATGCAACTTAGCCTAACCCTTCGGGGAATGCAGGCGAGATGTTGTATGTAGATCTAAGAATGATAAACAAAGAATATTAAATAATATAAAAAAGATTCAATAAGAGTACCAAAGCACTTTTAGGTTTAGGCACTGAGATACGATAAACAGAAAATGGCAAAACAAATGCCCTATGTGCATTTCACTTCACTTTCACTTCACTTTCAGGGTCACTTTCAGTGAGGACGCGCCGATCGGGAACACCCTGGACGAACAAGAGTGCATTAAGAGATTGATGATTGAAAAAGTCAGGGCTGAGCTAAGTAGATATCAACAACTAGTAGTCAAAGATTTAACCTACAGGAGAGGATTTTAGGCAACCCTTTCAGAACCTAGGGGAGTTCCTGGTCTTCAGCCTTACACCTTGACGTGCGGAAAATGTCCCTCCATTCCATGCATACCTACGCAGGCGATGCTGTTTTTTTCTCTCGTTAGTTTTGATAACCACGAAACAAGACTAAAAACTTACTGTGGGTTTTAAACAAGCTGTGGGTAGATCAATAAGTATGTTGGATATGTTGATTTTTATAATGTTAAATGCGTAGAAAAATCATAAATATGTGTGCTAGTCACACACCCCGACACCCGACAGACGTTGTCCTGTGCACAATTTTAAATTCAAAAATTATTATTTTTTTCCAATCTTAACCATTCTCAAATCCACTTGAAGACACACAAAAAAATTCATCTGCCTTCTTTTGAACAAACAAAATGAATTATTTAAGATTTTGGAGTTTGGAGTTTAAAAATTCAGTTGGATAATGAGGCTTGATATTTTTTCCTTAGTTATATATTATATATTTGACAACCAATAAATATCATCATCAGCCCATATACGTCCCACTGCTGGGCACGGGCCTCCCCTCCAACTGAGAGGGTTTAGGCCTTAGTCCACCACGCTGGCCTAGTGCGGGTTGGCGGACTACACACCTAAGAAATTCCTAAGATTTTTTTAGGTCTGCAGGTTTCATCACGATGTTTTCCTTCACCGTTTAAGCAAGTGATAATTCATTGTGATAATAAATATGTCAATCCCTTTTTATTACTGACACTATTCTACATTTAAAAAATCTAAAATACGCAATTATTCGAATATTGTGGATATATGTTGTTGATTCGAAACCCTTATTTAAATACGTTCTTTAATTTGAGGGGGCCTTTAACCGTATCGACGGGATGAACATTACATGTTTGACAGGAAATTTGCTAGAACAGTTTATATGGGAAAATGAAATTACTGTTTTTACTATTTTCCTCGCAATTTTGCCATAATTTCTCACCACTTAAACCTTCCCTGGACTACGACGTTCAAAACCAAAATCAGCTAAATCGGTCCAGCCGTTCTCCAGTTTTAGCGAGACTAACGAACGGCAATTCATTTTTATATATATGTATAGTAGATATAGTTGTGCACAAAATAATTAAAATAAATTAATTTTGTCCAATTAGGTAAAAGTGAGAGTATATATTAATTTATTCTTGCCTGTTTGAGTTGGATATTTATTATTTTTATCTCTCTCCTTTTACAAGTTTCTTATTTATGTTTATTTATTCATTTATTACGGATTTCTTTTTGTTTATGGTACACACGCCTACTAAACCAGGTAAAGGCCTTTGCCAAGGATTACCACTAAATGTGTTTTTTTTTATACTGGCATTATTAAATTTATTTAATCACATTGCGTATTTTTCAGGTCCAACGTACAAGGCGCTATTGCCGTTCGTGCTGCTACAAAGGATGTTCTAATAGAAAAAACTTTGTCCTACCCAGAAGTCATACCTGTGACGCGAGACCACAGAGCAAATAAAAACACGATTTAAAAATACCTTTAATAATTCGCTATTATATTTATTTCAATCCTAGTCTTCTGAAATACGATATCCAACCTTCGAGGTTAATGAGCAAGGCAAAATTTCTTAGAGATTTCTTAGGTGTGTAGTCTGCCAACCCGCACTAAGGCCTAACCTCCCTCAGTTGTAAAGGAGGTCCGTGCCAAGCAGTGGGACGTACATACTCGTACATACATATTTATTATTCTCAGCCTATCGCCGTCCACTGCTGAACGAAGGCCTCCTCAAGTAGGCGTCAACCATCCCGGTCTTTAGCAGCCCTTGTACATCCGCTATTTATATGAGCTATAAATATAAGAAGCGGCAATGATATTTTATCAGGAAACATTCATTTTCAATCATTATCATTTAACCGCGTGCGTGTTGGGCCTATCATGAACAAAACCAAGATAAACTCAACAGGCCTATGTGAAAAAAATCGTGTTATCCATATAGATAATTGGCATTGGCAAAGTTCAGGGGCGGCGGTGAACGCTTATCATACGACAGGCCGATTGTCCGTTTGACGTAGACAGCTCGAGATAGAAAAGTAGCAACAAAGAACTGCAACCACGATTTACCAATTGTTTGCGTCTCACGTAATAAGGGTTAGTATTGCCGAATGCAATGCAAAATTGAAGCAGTGATGGCCTCGAGGTTTAGGCGCGCGGTCGAGAATTTCGGCGGTCGCAGGTTCAAACCCCAGGCACACACCTCTGACTTTTCGAAGTTATGTGTGTATTCACAATGAATTATCACTTGCTTTAACGGTGAAGGAAAACATCGTGATAAAACCTGCACACCTAAAAGTTCTTAGGAATTTCTTAGATGTGTAGTCCGCCAACCCGCACTAGGCCAGCGTGGTGGACTAAGGCCTAAACCCTCTCAGTTGTAGAGGAGGCCCGTTCTCAGCAGTGGGATATATTTGGGCTGATGACGATGACGATTATATTATCGAACCCAGGATTCCTAGATGCAATGCACATACTTGTGCCGCAAAACCTAGAGACAGTATCTTGTAGTTACTATAAGATAATGTCTAGTAACTATTTTACTGTAACAGGCCTATTGCTTATTGACTGTTTATTTTAAACTACCTACCTGTTGGCCAAACGTAGTCCATATGGAATTTGTTGTGTCGATTTTTTTGTTAGAATAAAATATTTAATTGTTACAAGTAATTGGAATTGCAAAAAACCGTTACATTTTATTGGATTGTCACATGTACGTCCCACTGCTGGGCACGGGCCTCCTCTACAACTTAAGCCTCGTGCTTAAGCCTCAAGGCCATCACTATTTATTTTATTAATAGTTATATAATATTTTCAAAATTTATTCGCTGGTAGCCATAGCCGGTATTACGTAAACAAGGGCCTTGGTAGGGCAATGGGCGTTGGCACACGTAGCCCTTTCCCACCACACCGATTAAACTTACCAATTTGACTACGAATTGTTATGCTTTTATGGGTCTAATAATTATGATACGTCAAGGTGAAAACTCGTGTTTTATTGCGTAACTTCATAGAATCATAATTATTAAAAAAAATCTTGTCTGGCATAATTAATTTTACATACATACATCATACATAAACTCACGCCTGTATTCCCTTATGGGGTAGGCAGAGGTGCATTTCTACACCCACATTTCGCCAGGTATGTACCAGTCCCACGTAATAGGGGGCGAGCCTATTGCCGTTTTTCGGGCACAATTCCAGACTCCGTGCTGCTATTGAGAATTTCCTAAAGGAAAACCCAATAACACTTTGCCCGACCCGGGAATCGAACCCAGGACCTCTAGATCGCACGGCACATACATGTACCGCAAGACCACGAGGCAGTCAGTTTCAGTTTAATTAATTTTACACACGCATATATTGCGGGAGTGGGTAAGAAGAGATGCAATTCTTCATGTACATTTCACCAGGTATTTATTAATCTCAATTAATAGCAGACGAATCTTTTACCGTTTCACGGACAAGTCTTCAGACTCCGTGTTAAAGCAGAGAATTTACTAATGGATAAACTCAATAGCACATAGCCCGAATTCGGAATCGAACCCAGCGAGCGAAGGCGCACACTTGTGGCGAGACCAACCTCATGATCGTGGCCTTCGTTTATAATATTCTTAACTATTTGTATTTGCTTGGATGCTGTTCCATCGCGACGGTAAGTGTCTTCGTCATTCTTCTTACCAATAGGAAATCGCCCCAAGCTTTGCATTTTGTTAATATTGGACTTGAGGCTAAAATAAGTCAGAGTCTTGACTTTTCCAGTTTAATACGGCCATCTTCTACACCAGCAAAATAGTTAAACATTTCAGTAATTATCCCACTTTGAACAGAATAGTATTTAAAAAAATAATAAATATATAAACACCCAGTGACCAGTCACATACATCTGACTCCACACTAAGGTACAGCATACTAGTATGTTCAAAAGAATCTTGATCAATTTAATGAAATTTGTAATATACACATTAAAAATAAGGTACAAATGTAATTTCGTTCAACACGTAACTCGTCGCCGGAAAATTAATAACTCTTTTACGGGGCAATGTATACGCTTCTATAGCAAACTTCCGAAGGTTATTAAGGAGCTTCCCTTGAAAAATTTTGAGGAATCAATTGAAGATAAACTCTATAAAAAAAACATATTATAAAATTTCATATTATATTGAATAAGCCAGTAGTAGCTAGTAGCTAGTAGTAAGTAAATTGATCAAAGTTTTGTTTTGTTGCTACAGTTTGTTTCGTTATGATATTTATGATGTAAAAATTAAATAATGACACAATTTAAAAATATGTAAATAGATTGCTAATATGTTAATAAAAAATATGACATCGGTTCCAGAATAACCTGCCGATTAAACATAACCTTGGTTTTATCCAAGTTCATCCAGAGACCGATGCGTGCTGAAAAAATTGCTAGATCAGAGAGCATTTGTTGTAAATCTTCAACGGTTTCAGCCACCATGACAATGTCGTCTGCAAAAAGCTAATATAATGATCTACAAAAAAATATTAGTTGCTGAAAATAATATCTGCAGTCACTGAGCTGGTTTCAATGATTCTTACTTAGTGATGAAAGAGACTCGAGTCCTTTAGTCGTTTATAATAAGACTAGCCTTTTTTCCACGACTTGGCTCTAAAATTGAGACTGTAGCTGTTAGTCTTATATAATATGAGTTAGTCGGTTAACATACAAGACTAGTAGACTAAAACGACTAAAAGGTTTAAACGACTGCAGTCCTTTACAAAAGAACTGGCGTTTGTGTGTGTGCCTGGAGAGGACCTTTCCCTTAGTTAAAAAAACCGTTGTTGCCGGTATAATTATTATTTTTCTTCGGCGGTACATAAGCACTAGTTAAATCCACACCACGTCCAACACACACTCCTTACGACTCACGGCTCCTCAGGCGATGAGTTGCCAGTCTTTTAAGTTCTTTGAGCTGTGTAAGTCGTTTAAACTGTTTCAGTAACTGCTCAGTATTTTACGTTAAAAGACTTTGACTAAAAAGGCTAGTCTTATGACTAAAGGTTGGGGACTAAAAGACTGAGTCAGTCGTGAGTCGTCAAAAACAAGGCAAGTCTTTATTATACGACTTAAAAGCCTGAGTCTCTTTCATTACTATTCTCACTGTTATAAAATTTTCTTTTAAGAATTTTACTTAGGATTAGGGACTTAGTCGTGATGGCCTCGACGTTTAGGCCCGCGGTCGAGAATCTCAGCGGTCGCGGGTTCAAACCCCAGGCACACCTCTGACTTTTCGAAGCTTTGTGTGTATTCACAATGAATTATAACGTGCTTTAACGGTGTAGGAAAACATCGTGGGGAAACGTCCTGCACACCTAAAATTTTAGGAATTTCTTAGGTGTGTAGTCCGCCAATCCGCACTAGGCCAGCGTGGTGGACTAAGGCCTAAACTCTCTCAGATATAGAGGAGGTGCGTGCCCAGCAGTGGGTCGTAAATGGACTGATGTTGATTAGGGACTTAATACCTCAATGGAGTATGACAGGATCTCCAGACCTCTCAATCCTTACATTATTTCTATGTTACATAGGTTTTAATTTTCTTTAGCAAAGAAGGACCCTAAATGTTCTGGTAAATATAAAAGATGTTTTCGTTCATTACAGGTCACAAAACTCACCGTTCGTGCAAAAATATAAGGATAGTTATGAAATATGATGAAACAATTATTATCAATGACATGAGCGATAAGACATACTGATAAGGAAATTGAGTACTCGTATAGTAATCAGAGAATTAATATTTTATTATATCAATTAGGTAAATAATTTTATAAAAATAACGATTCCGATTTTTAGATTTTTTAAATATATTTTTTCTTCATCTGAATTTCAATACCTCTTGAGGGTTGACATAGGTGCCTTTCTGCACCCAAGTATAGTGGCAACCCCCCCACCCCCCCCCCAACCCGCGCCGCATGGACTTCATTATTTAAATTACCGCATCAACCAATTATACAAACTCTTCAAGCTATAAATATAGATTATTTGACTTATGTTACAATCACATGTCACTATACATGACTAAAATAACAAGTAGCCTCTGGTAATCTCAAGGATATATTCATAATTAACGATTTAAAAATAATTCAATATTTATTAATAAAAAAATGCTGTCTAGCTATTTATAGCAAGGTTGAGTAATTAAATAACATTTGTTGCAACTAATAATAAAATAATTAAATATAAATTCTCCTTGTGCATTTTGTGTATATGCAAAAATTAATAAATAAATACACCCAACAGTCCCATACATAGTTCTGACCCCAAACCATACGAGTCTTGTGTCGTGGTTATCTGAAACTGCGAGAATCTTTTCGGTCTCAATAACAGCCAGATCCGGAACAAATAATAATATAATAATAAATTTGAGTTAAAAATATTTTTTTAAATTAATATTACGGCGAAACTGGAGTTGTTTGTGCCTATTTAAAAGACAATAGAACATTTATATGGATAAAAAATTATTTAACGAGTATGTTTATGCATGTGAACGTCTTACAGAAGTAAACAATAATATATTATAGGACAATATAAAAACCTCGGGGGAGGCCGAAAGGGGTATGTCGGGGTCTCTGGCCTTCCAACTCGGCGCGCAGAACAAGAATTGTCCGCTTAGCTGAGTTGGGGGTCCCTAACCAAAATCCTACGCCAGCATACCGACTAAAACCTCTCGGTGACCATCTCGCGCATTTAGGACGGTTTTGCGGCATCTCAGGGCGAGAAGCGCCCCAAATGGTCCGCCTCCGCCTAGCGCACCGTCCGATTGTGGACATTTGTTTCTATTATTCTATTCTGGATCAAATTCATTTTAATCAGGTGTTTTGTTTTACACTGTAGTACTAATGAAAGTAACGGACAAAAAAGTAAAGATATATTATTATGGTCGTCAGCCAACATATGTACATACATAGGTCCCAGTGGCGGTACTTCCATAGAAGCCCGAAAGATCAGTTTGCCTTTCAAAGTTCAGAATAATAATCTTTAAGCTTTAGACTTTAGACCTCTCAATAACCAATTATAAACTAGACATTACAAAATTAACGTGTAACGCTTTTGGGCTTCTATGGAAATACCGCCACTGATAGGTCTCACAGCTGAGAACGAGTCTCCCCTACTGAGATAGTTTAAGTCTTAGATCATCGCGCTGACCTAATTAGGGTTGTAGGATATAAGAAGAGTCGAAGACAAAATAATCTTTATTCAAAAAAACTTTTAATAATGCTTTTCACTAGTCAATTTTAAACTATTTCCGCTTCGGAACGTGTTATCGCTGTGGAGAAGATACGGCAAGAAACTCCCGTAGCAACACGAAATGTATTATTTTTTTGTTAAGAATATAGCAATATATTTTCATTTTCAATTTTTGTAGTTTCAATATAATCTGAAATTTTACAGTATGATTTTTTATATAGTTTAAATTCGCAAGATCGGCATTAGACTTTTGACCTATGATGTGGAGTTAGGGACAGGTCTTTTTTTTAAACATTTCATGTCGTATGAAGCCGAGTCTGACTGCCAGTTTACAAATAATACGGTTAAAGGTTCATTACTCTGCGTGACCTAAGATACACTGCACTAAAATTTATATTTTTTATATACAATTCTGACGTAAAATACTTTATGTTATCAATAACACTGGTCAACATGACTTTTTGCCGTTAATCCAATTGTACTTTTTCGGTATCTTTTATGTATAAATATTAACGGAAAAATAATAAAAAATATCTATTACATCGAAATATATAAATATGTACAATTACATATATGTACGATATCATCATCATCATCAGCCCATATACGTCCCACTGCTGGGCACGGGCCTCCTCTACAACTGAGATACGATATATTTAGCTTAATTTTGTGAGGGTATATCGAAAAAGCTGATCATACTTACAAAGACAATATTGTTGTTGGTAGTACACGATATATCCTTAAACCTGTATATTTTCAACTCGTTATTGTTCGTTCATTGATGTTTAATTTTTTTATATTACTTTAACACGTACCATTACGTAATACGAGTATTGCTAAGACGACGTGCAGTTTCTAGTGTTTATTACAAAGTGTTGTTGTTTAAATTGTGAAGTGCTTTTGTCAATTTGAATACGTTTCGGTTTTGAAGAAGTGTACTAAATAGTAAATGCATATATGTATATAGTTTGCAATATGAATCGAAAGTGTTTCAATTCATCGGATCTCTTCTATTTTGTTTGTGGGGAGTTTAATTCAAGTTCCAATCGAGAACGTCCTACGCCGTTACTATATTTAACATTTACAATTTGTATTTTGGTTTCAAGATTTCTGAGAATATTAATCAACCTTGGACACCAAGTTTATTTTTTTATTTAAGAAATGTATGTTATTTGAGAGGGTGGTTTAATGGTACCCACCGATTAATGCCTTTTTCTAAACCTGTAATTTGGAGGGAACAAAAGATCATGAGAATGATTGTTATTTTTGTTTAAGGAAACTGAAGGGATATTCTTATAAAACAAGAAGTAAAATTACATATCCTGTTGTGGAATCTGTAACTAAACCGATTCCTTATACTGAAGACAGCCCACCACCTCAGCCTACAAATAAATTTCAAATAATCTCTTTTTTCTTAGAAAGTGGGTGTTTCAAATTTTTTTAATGAATGTATTTAAACTAATCTCATGTTAAGGTATGGAAAAATACAAGTTTCAAACCGCGGCAATAAAAAATATTTATTTTGTTGACCAGTGTAATTTGTTTTGTGTAATTTTTATTAGGCTTCATATCTTTAAAAAAAATGACCCTGAACATGCCTTACCTATGTTAAAACGAATGTACTCCAACCAATATAGGGTTCTTAAATAAATACTAACAAACAAAGAATTATCAAATTTCATCCTTAATGCTTGGTAACAAGTCTTATTTTACAATAACAATGTTGTTGCTAACTGGTATTTGCGATCTCAACAAGAAACTCTTTGAGTCATTCCTGAGTGCTTTTGTCTATATATATTTTTTTCAGATCATATAAGACGGCACATGGTTACCTTGTCACTTTTTATGGTTTTAGTACGTGCTATTTAGAAGTTTAGAAAAAACGCGATAATTTATGCATTTAAAAGTCTTAATATTTCAAATTATTTTTTTGTCTGCGGCTTCGTCTGCTGTTGCAATTGAGGTCTAGTAATATTCGACAGCCCCGTGGCGCAGATGGTTAGACACCAGCTTGCGAAACGAGAGGCCGCGGGTTCGATCCCCGCACCGAGACAAATGTTTGTGTGATCCACAAATATTTGTTTCGGGTCTGGGTGTTTGTGAGACCGAAAAGTCTCTCGTAGTCTCTGATACCCACGACACAGGACTTGTATCCTAGTGTGGGGTCAGAACTATGTATGTGACTGTTGGGTGTATTTATTATTATTTATTATTTATTTACATTAATATATACAATACTAGATCAGTTGTAAAGGAGGCCCGTGCCCAGCAGTGGGACGTCTATGGGCTGATGATGTTGATGATGATGATGAATAACATACTTAATCCGCGAGACCACTAGGCAGTCAGATGGTGTTGTATCAAAGAATTAATTAATATACAAATATATATTATACAATGCTGTACAGTTTGGTTTGTGACTTGTGTTCTGAATTAATTATTGTTGCTGTATGCAAATTGTTAGTTAAATAAAAAAATAATTTGAATTATGTTGTTACTACGCGTCATTTTTATATGTGGGTTCAAAGGAACAAAACGACCTTGATCATTTTAGTTGGAACTATTTAGCATTAGTGAAGTCACGTTAAACGTCCATGTGATTTATTTATTTTTTGCAGCGTTAATAAAACCATTAAATCTTATTATTGAACCGAGAAATAATAATAACAAGCCTGTTATTAATAAAAGTTAAAAATCAGCCAAAGTGAGAAACACAGTTCTGCTTTAATAAGATATATGAAAGTCGTTTGTATTGCCCCCCCCCCCCCCAATTCTCGCATGTAATCAAATATGGTGTAATACACTTTAGTTAAATTGGGTTAAAATATGTTTTCTTTATTAATTACATAAAAATGAAACTGTCTTACTCACAACCTATCATACACAAGATAAAGATATCAAGGGTAAAAACATTATTTTTAGAGATATGCTGTATCTCAGAAAATAATAATTATTGTACATTGTATCTATTATCGTTATAGTTTGAGTGACTTTTAATTAGTCTAATATATTTCATTGTATTTTACTTGGGGAACTCTACAAAATATTTTGATCATTGTTTGGTTTTCATTCCTAACCTAATCTTCTTGCGTGGTAAACACTTAAATCGTACCTACATATTAATAAGTAAAAAAAGTAAGTTGATTAATAAATTATAGAAGAACACGCAGTTATTTTTTCACTTTTTAAAGCATATTAATTTGATTTGGAATAGTTTTTTTAAGGCGGCTTTTTTCGAGTTAATTTTTTTGTTTGTTTAGAGAATGTTTTTTGATATTTAGTGAAGACACCGGAAACCACCCGGGATCGCACCGTGTCTGTGTGTGGCCTCCTCTACAACTGAGAGGGTTTAGGCTTTAGTCCACCACGCTGGCCTAGTGCGGGTTGGCGGAGTACGCACCTATGAAATTCCTAAGAATATTTAGGGGTGTGCAGGTTTCCTCACGATGTTTTCCTCCACCGTTAAAGCAAGTGATAATTCATTGTGAATACACAACACACATAACTTCGAAAAGTCAGAGATGTGTGCCTGGGGTTTGAACCCGCGACCGCCGAGATTGTCGACCGCGCGCCTAAACCTCATCATCACTGCTTTGACCATAATAATGCCATGGAAATAAATCAACACCGAATTTTTCAATCAATTTAATTCAGATACATAATTAAATTATTGTTCTTCCACAGTACCTACACAATTGCGTAATCTACTTATTTTTTCAAAACGATAAGGCTGTACATAGCCGATAACCTTTGCACGAAGCACGTAGTTAAACAATGGATAGTGTCCACGTGATCCATTCGTAGGAGGATTTATAAGGCTACATAAGAATCGGTGAAGGAAAACATCGTGAGGAAACCTGCAAAAATTCTTAGAAATTTCTTAGGTGTGTAGTCCGCCAACTCTTGCTAAGCCAGCGCAGTGGACCAAGGCCTACCCTGTTGTAGGAAGGCCCATACCTATGTGTGGAATGTATATGATGATTATAATGATATAAAAATCTTATGAAAGGCCAAAAACCAGCCTCGGTGCGCAATCAAGTAGAAACCAGCTTGTAGTACACTACAAGTGGACAACCCTTTGTTGCGAACTTCGTTGCGGAATCATGACAAATTAGGTTCCCTTAGATTCGCTGAGCTTCAGTGCTCGGCGTCAATAATGTGCGTGCCGCTGTTGATCCTGGAGTACAGGCAGTGGCGGTACTTCCATAGAAGCCCAAAAGCCCAGTTTGCTTTTCAAAATTCCGTATAATAATATTTAAGCTTCAAATCTTTATTTAACAAAAGCAATTTGACATATAAATGAGAATATGCTGACCCCACAATAAATAATTATAAACTAGATATTACAAATTAACGTGTAACACTTTTGGGCTTCTATGGTAGTACCGCCACTGAGTACAGGAGTTACAGCGGCGGGTGTGAGGTGGGATAGGGATAAAATTACACGAGACGGCTCGGTTTAAGGTTTTTTGAAGCAAAAAAGTAAATAAATACACCCAACAGTCACATACATAGTTCTGACCCCACACTAGGATATAACCTGTGTCGTGGGTATCAGAAACTACGAGAGACTTTTTGGTCTCACAAACACCCAGGTCTGAAACAAATATTTGTGGATCACACAAACATTTGACTCGGTGCGAGGATCGGGGTATGATTTTGCGAAATTTACAGGCTTAGATTAACATTCAACTAACAAAATCGTAATGGAAACTAAATTTGCGGAATGGAAATGAGAAATCGCAAAGTCACGTGACCATTCATGTAAATTCGATATATTTTTATCGTTTAATGAATGTTACTTTTCTACATCTTCATCACTTCATGACTTCTTCATGACACACTTCAAAATGAACATTTAAAGACGTAAAGTGACTGAAAATTCTTGCTTATAATAGTGAAAACTATAACATTGCGCTAGTGGCGGTACTTCCATAGAAGCCCAAAAGCATCATCATCATCATCAGCCCATATACGTCCCACTGCTGGGCACGGGCCTCCTCTACAACTGAGAGGGTTTAGGCCTAAGTCCACCACGCTGGCCTAGTGCGTGTTACTTGTGTAATGCCCAGTTTATAATTGTTTATTGTGGGCTCTTTATTTAACAAATTGCTTTTGTTAAATAAGGAATTTAAAGCTTAAAGATTATGATTCTGAATTTTGAAAAGCAGACTGGGCTTTTGGGCTTCTATGGAAGTACCGATAGCAATTTAGAATCAGTCAATATGGTCTTCTGACAAAAAAGGATCATCATCATCAGCCCATATACGTCCCACTGCTGGGCACGGGCCTCCTCTAGAACTGAGAAGGCTTAGCTCCACCACACTAACCTAGTGCGGGTTCGCAGACTACAAGCGTAAGAAATTCCTTAGAACTTTTAGGTGTGTAGGTTTCATCACGGTGTTTTCCTTCACCGTTAAAGTACATGATAATTCTTTGTGAATACACTTTTTACATACATTTTTTTACATACATACATACATTTTTTGACTTTTCGAAGTTATGTGTGTATTCACAATGACGCCAACCCGCACTAGGCCAGCGTGGTGGACGAAGGCCCTCTCAATTGTAGAGGAGGCCCGTGCCCAGCAGTGGGACGTATATGGGCTGATGATGATGATGACACACATACGAGTTACTTCGAAAAGTCAGAGATGTGTGCCTGGGGTTTGAACCCGCAACCGATGAGATTCTCGACCGCGTACCTCAACCTCGGGGCCTTCACGACTTACAATTATAAAAGACTTTATAAAAGAGGATTGTTCTCTATTTGACATGCACGATTATTCACTTGATATTCCACGTTTCGTTTAAAGTAGGTACCCACGCGTCGTAGAGAAAGTCACATTCTAAAATCGTAATCGTTTAAAAAGAAGATAAAAGTGATTGACATTTTGATTGATTAACCTGACCGTTAGAACAGAAAAAAAAATGCGATTAATAAGAAAGAAGAAACACGTTGTTCAGAAACGAACCTAGATCCTCTCATTCACATGCGTAAAAGCCGCTGTCTGGGCGGATACGAAAAATGTGACATTACCACACCTAGCACCATATCGTCATACAGAATAAACATGCGAATTACTATTACCAAACATTCCATGTTACCTACTCAACGCAACAAAAAATAAAAATATATTGTGTACAAATGTCAGAACTCTAATATCGTTATGAATTTTAATACACAATCAATTATTCAATACAATAATTTATAAGCGACAACATCTTGCGATCATTAAAACAGTCACGTGAACCGTTTTATAGTCTTTATACGTAGCCTCACGCCTGTATTCTACGAAGGGGTTGGCAGAGGTGCATTTCTGCACCCACATTTCGCCAGGTATATATCAGTACCACGCAATAGGGGGCGAGCCTATTGCCGTTTTCGGGCACAATTTCAAACTCCGTGCTGCTACTGAGAATTTCCTAATGAAAAAACCCCAAAACACTCGACCTCGGCAGTCTTTATTCTTATTCAGTAAAAACAATTGTCTCAATATATCATCAATGTTATATCGTTGGTTCGTTCACCATTTAGAAACACCCGTACAAATTTAACCACATACATAACTACGCAGAAGATAACACTTGCACTCACTTTTTCTGTTAAAAAAGAAAAAAAATCATACAAAATTTAAGTCACTAACAAAAAAATCATTTTAAAGCTCCATAGTTCAGTATATTTCGGCGCATCAACTTCGCATTGTCCACACGGCTACATAGTTTATTATTAACCTACAAACTGGGGCTGATCCGATATCCATATATCGGAACGAAAATCTTATGATCTTTAATCGCGATTTTAGGAGATGCCGTCACTAACACTTTATGTAAGCCATAACTTGGAACAAACTCTAGGTAACAAATTTCTCAAAATTCATATTACAAAGTCATTGTTGTCTGAAATACTAGGTGTAATGAAGAACTATTTGGAAAGATTTTTTTTATTCTCTTTTCGTTGCCCGAGATGTTAACAATATCGTTTGCTTGGTATTCGTTTTCTTCACACTTACATGTACTACCACATACTAGCATAGGACACGTCAATTCCAAATTTCCAAAGTAAAAATTGCAAGTATTCACAATTTTTTTTATATTAGTAGGGTGTTTTGTAGCATTAGGTATATGTAAAATTCAATGTTCTATTATTTATATTTGGAACCCAATTAAATCTGATACCAACTTACCTGTTCCAGATTTTCCAGCGGGATGCATTTAATTTCAGTTTTTATTTTTATCACCTGCTTCCTACGTTTAATAATGCCAGTATCCTTTTTAAAGTCTCCTCTTCGTCCACAAGTCTAAGGAACCCTTGAGAAGTAACACCACATAACGTCACTTTTAAATCAGTTAGTTCAAAATAAATAATTCGTTTAATTTGATATTGGTTTTGCACTTAACTTCTATAATATATGTTATATTATGTTCTCTTCGTCCACAAGTCTAAGGAACCCTTGAAAAGTAACACCACATAACGTCACTTTTAAATCAGTTAGTTCAAAATAAATAATTCGTTTCATTTAATATTTGTTTTGCACTTAACTTTATCATCGATAACAATCAAAATAAGTACAACTGCAATCAATACATCAATATTATTGTGTTTTAAATCCAGAATTATTATCAAATGTTTTAGTTTTTAAGTTCTTAGATAAAGGTTTTTAAAATCACTTCCAAAATTTAGATTAGATTCCACGTGTTCATCTTTAAACAATTTAGTTTTATTACTTGAAAAGACGTGCATTATTCTCTCTGTACATAACCATATTGTTTACGCTACACAGATACTTTCAGTCTGTGTGTGATCTGTTAAAAAAAATGTCAGTTGTATTATCAGCAAATATGCCAGCAAAAAGTGAACTATCAACTGCATTAAATACTGGAGACTCATTTAGATATGAAACCAAACACAAATTTTGCGGAAGGTAAACTCATTAGGCTGATAACGATCAGCAATTATAAAATGAGATGAGTTTTTGCGTATCGAGGAATTTTATATAACGAACTCGTTAGGATACTGATGAATCTAAGTCTTTACGAATGTTTCAGTCGCTGATTAGTTGTTGCGGAATGTTTTCAAGTTGGAGTTGGAATTGTGACTTCTCGTATAATCAAAAAACTTGCTAATAAGGCAGTATTTCGATTGGCCACCTTCGATAAAAAATCGAACCTAAATAAAATCTATACATTTTATTACAGTTTACCCACAAAAATTTATCACTGATCCTTAATGTCGGTTCCTGCACATCATAATTTGCAAGATCATAAACAACAACCATTTAAATGTAATTAAAATTGGTTATTATTTTTAGCGCATATTAATTAAATATTAAAAAATATTATGAAACATATTAATGTGATTCTTATCTTTGTATATTAGTTAGCTTCTCATATTGTGCAAGACTTCACGATTTGACTATTTTTTAATAGTACCGAATGTCTGTGCCATTTATCATGAACTGTGCGGTTCGTAAAACAGGAAAATAATGTTATATTGTATTTACAATGTAGAAATATGTGTGAATAACGTAATAATCCTACATCGCAAGCTTGATCCTTCCAAGGGCATGGGCCAGATAACATACCGGCCAACTTGCTCATACCTTGTGGTTCATCTTTATCTCTAACCATTTCACTGCTTTTTAAAATGTCTCTAAAATTTGATGAAAATCGGCCTTTATAACACCTATACTTACATACAAAAATACCTAAAACTGAAATCAAAAATTATCGGCCCATATCCAAAGTATGTGTAATCGCCAACGTTTTTGAACGAGTTATTTGTAACTAATTTTATGATGCGTTGGATTTATCCCTGAGGCACCTTTCAACATGGTTTCCTGAGAGGACGATCGACAGTCCCAAACCTAATTTTATTTAATGACTACATCATCGAGGCTATAGACCGAAGCAAACAGGTTGAACTCGTCTACATAGATTACAGCAAGGCATTTGACCGGATCGACCATCAAATAACATTGGGATTCAAGGGGATCTACTTAGGTGGTTCTCCTCCTATATACAGAATAGGTCTCAAGCGGTGGTGCTCAACAATTACATGTCAAGTTAGGTTCATATACCTAGTGGCGTGCCACCAGGTTCGCAACTCGGCCCATCATCATCATCATCATCAAGGTGGCTGGCAGTGGTTGGAAGAGGAGGGCCGAAGATCGAGCCCAGTGGCGTGCCATAGGAGAGGACTATGTCCAACAGTGGACGTGAGAGAGGCTGATGATGATGATGATAGCTTTAAGTTGTATCTTTTTGTTTACTATATTTACTTATTTTAAATGCAAACTTATTTCTTCGTTAATCTGTAGCTATAAGTGATGACTTGTTATTGGCTTTTTGTTAAATGTTTTGTTTTCTACTCTAGATAACATAAAGCAGTAAGTCTTGCATAAATAAATAGTAGAAAATCAATCTAAATCAATCCAAGAGCTTCTTCTACGATTTAGAGGAGTTAATTTTTAATCCTATTCGAAAATATAGGTCTAGCTTTAATATACACTCGCAAAAGACTTAGGGATTTATCAATTGCTAAGCAACTATCACTGATCAGGTAAACCGACGAATATAGTTAAGACCTTGTCATCATCATCATCAGCCCAAATACGTCCCACTGCTCGGCACGGGCCTCCTCTACAACTGAGTGGTTTGAAAGACCTTTTACTATACTCGTAATATTTTGCAGAAGTATGTACTCGCCGAAAGTTAACTGATAGAGACGTTCAACGTGTGGTAACGTAGGTATACCTGAATCAAGATATTCGGGTAGCAGCTACAACCCATAACGCAGCAGCGAAAATTAAAAATCCTGAAAGGATTGTTGGACGCTCAAAATAAATATCTACTAAAGTTTCCCAACTGATCAAGTAATAAACATTATCTGTATCAGTTAAACCACTTTCACATCGAAATTTGCTTTCGCCTCTAAATTTAGGTATAAATATACTATTAAAAATCTCACCTGACCTGAGTGATATTTTCATTCATTTTTTTTTCACTCAAACAAGAGCGAAAGTTTCAAGGCAATTTTTTCATCAATATACTATGAATATTTATCGTATCAAAAATTTTGAAGCTTTTATTACATATATTCATTCGCAGAATCAGCTACAATTAATGTTTTAGGTTATTTGGTTTGATAAATTATTACACCGTAACTTTATGTGACAGAATTTCATTGATTTCTCTAAATATTTATAGTCAAGAAATGATCTTCTTTGCTTCTTCAAAAGCCATCAACGCGTTCACAATTTTCTCAATTTTTGCGATTCCATAACTACTTTGTCACCAACGTTTCGGCTCAAGTCTTAGTTGTATCACCAAGTCGTCCATTCGCCTGCTTACATGGTTTCTTTTCATTGTTTCTTCGTAATCATAGTTTCTTTGAACGTGAAGAAAAAACCAGCAGGCCGGCATAAGGGGGACAGATGACATGAGATTTCAGAATCTCTCGTCTTTTGATGGTGTGTTTGCACAGCATCATAATTATTATGAGGTGCAATGCTAGCAAACTGCCGTGATAGCTTTAAAATCAGCTCAAATGGGACCATTTTCATCGTATAATATCAACGTCAATCCTAAATGAAAATAGACAATTGCTTCGAAAATTGGTAGGAAAAATATTAATCTATACAAAAAAATAAAATTGGAGTGTCTGTTTGTAATATTGAAATAACCGCTTTTTAATAAATGCATATGGATGTATAAACGGTACATATACCAAAATAACGTTTTTTGCAATTTTTGTCTGTCTGTTTGTTCCGGCTAATCTCTGAAACGGGTGGACCAATTTTAACGGGACTTTCACTGGCAGATAGCTGATGTAATAAGGAGTAACTTAGGTTACTTTTAGTTTATAAATTTCTTATTAAAAATAAATTTTTCGCGGACGAAGTCGCGGGCACAGCTAGTAAATTATAAATGCAGATTTGAGACGTAGCATTATACGTCATCGGATAATAATATTAGAGCATTAAGCTAGCAAAACACGCATTTAAAATACCTGTTATATTTACAAGTTTGGCCCAGGTTTTATGTCATTGTCACATTAGGAGAGCTGACGCATGTTTTGTATTATTTTTTACATATTCATTTCGACGAAGGCAAAGGTGTCGGGAGAAAGACGCCAAAAATACGGCAAATTGAAGCAATACAGGCGTAAGTATACATATGTTCATTAATTTGTGTGCAATAAATATACCCAACAGTCACATATTATGCATAGTTCTGACTCCACATTAAGATACGAGTCTTGTGTCGTGGGTATCAGAAACAAACGAAACAAATATTTTTATGTAAATTACACTAACTGTTGCTCGTAACTCCGTCTGCGAATCTGTATATTTTAAAAGGAATATTTTTCTGCATAAAATTTTTAATTCTGAAATAAAAATTTCTGCTTCACTCTTATCGTTGATAGGAGGTGATATTTAGCCTTCCTCGATAAATTGACTATTCAATAAAAATTACGTTTCAACACAAGAAGGTTTAAAATTGTACAATTCTTGATATTAGCGCGTTCAACCAACAAACAGTTCAGCTTTACATATTAAGATAGGTATATTATATATTTTAAATATACCAATAAGACTTAAAACCAAACTTTCATCCTAAACTGGTTGTAAAACATACAACCAATAAAACCTCTGCAGATCTCACTATAAGGAAACAAGGCCAAAACGAGCAAGCTAGTCAGTCTAACTGGCTCCACTAACTAGTGCCGGAACATGTCAATTTGCACACTGACATTTGGCAACACAACATAAAATCAACACGGAAAAAACAACATTGTAAATAAACGCGACGGACAAGAATTCTTTAGCTACGTCTGGTTGGATTCTAGTGAATTATATTAAAAATTTAGAGATCCTATCAAATTATCTTGCTCTATTATACATTATCAAGCTTAATGCATAAAAGATACTGAATAACGCTGTTCATATTCCGATTTTATAGACTTAGATTTTTGTATATTATTTCTGGTTAATTTCTGGATCATTACAAATAAGGTTCCATGCTCAGCTTCAGTGCTCAGCGTCAATAATGTCCATCTCGTTATTTACTTTAAAATAATAATAATAAGATATTATGTATTTCCTGATGAAAACTAAAAATAAATTATAAAAAAACCGTAAATATTTTTTGTACAAATTATATAAAATGAACCATAGTTAAATTATAATGTAATAATAAAAGATTTTTCTTTTCTGTATTGACTTGTCATAAGTGCTATTTGATTGCCTACGTGACCAAATAAAGCAATTTCATTTCATTTCATTTCAATACTGTGCGTGCCCCTGTTGATCCTGGAGCACAGGAGTTACTGTGGCGGGTGTGTGGTGGGATAGGGACATCAAAGACTTGGATTATGAATGTATCACTTAAGTTCATCATAATTTCATTAAGGGATAGCGGGCGCTATTCTCAGATGGGAAAAATATTTGTCTGCCAGGAAATGTTCATTAGTATCCTGGAGTCTGAGAATTTCTCCAACAATCTACAATGGACTACTGAAGTTCTTAAAACACAGCGTAACGTCAATAATAGACATCTTATACTTATACATATATGCCGTACGATCTACAGGTCCTGGGTTCGATTTTCGGGCCGGGCAGTGTTATTGGATTTTTCCATTTCAATTCTCAGTAGCAGCACGGAGTCTGAAATTGTGCCAGAAAAATGGTAATACCCCCCCCCCCCCCTCCCCCTATTACGTAGGACTATTACGTAGGACTAATACATAGTTATGTCTGTATGTCTAAGTATATAATATGCACTAGCTTATTATACTGGAGGTAGGTGATACACGTTATTGTATTCTGTCTTATAGATAGCCAATGTTGAATAAAAAACAAAAGTATGCGATCAACACGATGGACTTGTCATGTACAAAGTGCTGTTAAATGTGTTAGACCTTTTATGTTTTTATTAGATTTGTATGAATGCATTTTTATAAGTAACATAAATAATCAATTATTTTGTACTTATTTTATTATACAAAATAAAAACTTATAAATGTAACTTTTATTGTTCTTGAGAAAAAAGAGGAAAAGAAGCTAATAAGTCGAAGATATGTAGCTAAAAATAATATTAGGCTTGTCTACTGTATCCAATCCATCCAATCCATCAGCCAATGAAAGTCCACCGCTGGACCTATGTCCAGGGCATGTATCCTATGTATGGGCCTCTCCCAATGATTTCCGCAAGGACCTGTTGGAAGCAGCCTGCAACCAGCGACGTTGAGCGACCTTTACTAGGTCGTCTGACCACCTAGTCGGAGGACGTCCTACGCTGCGCTTCTGTCTACTGTATAAATTCCATCATATATTTCCAGTAAGGATACAATACCTTTCCATTTCGGATTGTTCAAAATGTCCAATGTCAAAAAATGTGTCACTGGCGCTCCTATCCACCAGGATCGACAATGGCACAATTGACACCGAACAGTGAAGCTCAGCGACTCCAAGGGATCCTAGTTTGTCTTGAACCCGAAACGAAATTATTCAGAATAGGATATACAAGAAGATGTGAAAACAAATAGTTCTCCGCAAAGCGGGAGACAAAAATAGAACAGTTGAATAACACTAGAAAGGCAATGTCGGCGTGCCGAGCGTGCCGAACCTAAGATTAGACTATCATATTAGACACGGCCGCTCGCTCCACAGTTTAGTTGAGAGTAGACTGCGTTGCACGAATGAGCTCCGCTACAGTTTAACAAAATGTCGACTTGTGTATTTTTTTTTTTTAAATAAAGGTTTGAATATCCCAGTAACGAAAATAGTAAAGACTAAACGTCTGTTTTATTTAATAATAATAATATTATTGACTAGAGTGTACAAGCATCTTGACTTATGTCGATAGCATACCATTTAACTGCTAGGGAAACAATTATAATTAACAATTTATGTATGTATTTAACCAGGAAAACATGAAAAAGAATACCTTTCATGTATTAAATTATGTTTAAAGAATTAATTTTTAAGAAATAAACAGGACGAAAATGGCAAAAAATAATATCATAATACTATTATTAACATAATTCTACCGCACTACTTATTTCGCGCATCAATTTAATATTTTTTATTGTTTTTAAACGTTTCAATACATTTTCAAAATTGCGGGTTACGTAAAATAATTTGTAATAACACTTTTATAAATGTGTGACAACCAATAGTAGAGCAGCAGTGATGGCCTCGAGGTTTAGGCGCGCGGTCAAGAAGTTTGGCGGTCGCAGGTTCAAACCCCAGGCAAACACCTCTGATTTTTCGAAGATATGTGTGTATTCACAATTAAATATCACTTGCTTTAAAAGTGAAGGAAAACATCGTGATAAAACCTGCACACCCAAAAGTTCTTAGGAATTTCTTAGGTGTGTAGTCCGCCAACCCGCACTAGGCTAGCCTGGTGGACTAAAGCCTAAACCCTCTCAGTTGTAGAGGAGGCCCGTGCCCAGCAGTGGGACGTATTTGGGTTGATGATGAATAGTAGAGCCGTTCATGTTTATTTGAAATTTCTATCATTTGTCTGTGTAGTAACTTAGTAGAATGAATAGGTGACAGACAAGCGGCGACACTCGTTCCCATACGAAATACTGGTTAATACATAAGTACCTTTCTAATCTTATTGAGCTGTTCTGTGATGTATGCACATAATAAATCTTTGTGTACTCATCATTGTTTAGAACAATAGACTTTCAAACGCCTAAGAATACAATGCAATACCGCCCTCGAGGCTTTTGGCATTCCTCAATCTATCGTGCTACTTTTCCGGCATCGATAAGTGTAAAAAAAATAATTAAATTAAATATTTATAAACTTGATCACCTTATTGTTGGTACTCAGACTAATTCTGAAATGGTATTTCTATGCCGTCAATACAAGCTGTGTAACATTAATTGAGTTGCCAAACGATTGATCATGTGTTTATTACAAATCGGATTTAATGAACAGAGAAACTTTACTTTTACATGTAATTCGAATTATATACAATAGTGATTGAAAGCGATCCGTCGCAAGTGCGCGAGGGCCGTCCCGTTCGAGCCCTGTCGACAAGATGGCCGCCCCGATGCCATAGACTCGACGTTCCGCTAGACTGACATCGACCATAGAGTCACTCTTCAATCTTACAAAAAGATTTGTGTTGACGGCGCACTCCCGCGCTGTCACATAAATAAATTTGTTGTCAAGAGAGAGGAGATTTTTCAGCATTAAACAAGGTGGTTTTAAGTGTACTCCCATTTAATTATGATTTTAGATGTATATATGAAGAAAAACAGAATATGTAGTTGACAATAGGATTATAGATAATTTAGTCTCGGGCAGAGTAATCAGAGTAAAAGTGTAAAAAGAATGATCGTAAAGTAAGAACCACAAATATTAGGATTAGGTAAAGTCATTTTTTTTTTTTTGTCAGTCAAAGTCAAAGTCAAAATCACCTTTATTCAAATAGACTTTTACAAGTGCTTTTGAATCGTCAATTAAGTTTTTTTAAACTATTGCCGCTTCGAAACGTGTTATCGCTGTGGAGAAGAAACGGCAAGAAACTCCCTCAGCAACACGAAATGTCATTTTTTTATATGATAATTTTTAATTATAATTACATTTATAGGTATTTATTATATTTAATTTAACCTCATACTTGTCATAACGATACAAATTGCAGCAACCTCCGATCAGTTTACTTACTTTCAACGGTAATGTGTTTGTTATTAGCGTAACTATTACTTATCTTAGTTATCGATCACGATCTTTTCACACCCTGTAAAAGTAGATATAATAAATAAATGAAAATCCTATTATTTTAAAATTCCACGTAATAGAAAAAGAGCCTATTGCCGTTTTACAGGTATATTTCCACACTCCATGCTGTCACTGAGAATTACCAAATGGAAAAACCAAATAACAACTTAATAAACCCAAAATTCAAAGCCTCGTGGTCTCGCGGTACAAGTATATGCCGTGCGATCTAGAGGTCCTGGGTTCGATTCCCGGGTCGGGCAAAGTCTTATTAGGTTTTTCCATTAGGAAATTCTCGGTAACAGCACGGAGTCTGGAAATGTGCCCGAAAACGGCAATAGGCTCGCCATCTATTACGTGGGACTGATACATACTTGGCGAAATGTGGGTGCAGAGATGCACCTCTGCCTACCCCTTAAGGGAATACAGGCGTGAGTTTATGTATGTATGTACTATTCTATAACATTTTAGCAAAAAATCGTATTATTGCGATATTCAGCGCAGTATCATCCAAATAATAATGATATTAGAGGAAGGTCAGTTAGAAATCTATAAGTTTGAGCAATTATTATTAAGGCAGTTGTCAGACACCAAATCAGATCCTATTACTGACCACTGTCAATACGGAAGAATAGCCTGGTGCAGTTCAAAATTACATTGCGGAAGCTATAATATACTGTGGTGCGTTAATTGCGTCTAATTTCACTAATTGTAATTGACTTTCTTTTTATGTGAGGGTGAAGCCTCATAGCTCAATGTTTTGTCACCCGCTTTGCTGTGGAGGGAAGTGGACAACTCTTTGTTTTCGAACTCCTCCTTTATTTGTCTTTCTGATTAACTTCGTTGCGGGATTGTGACAAATTTAGGTCCCCTTAGATCCGCTGAGCTTCATTGCTCGGCGTCAATACTGTGCGTGCCGCTGTTGATCCTGGAGCACAGGAGTTACAGTGGCGGGTGTGTGGTGGGATAGGGCCAAAAAAATATTGCTTTTTAGTAGGAGATCCGACAACACACAAAATTTGATAACAAAAAAAATAATTCGGTAAACAGATGGGTGAAGGTCGATGTTTGGTCGGATCTTAGACTATTAGTATTTATCATATAATTAGCCGAGCTCAGACGATGAATAAATTAGATAAAACTGCACAATTCTCAAAAGTACGTAAGCAACTAATAGATGACCTTTGTAGTGAAACAAACAAAAAGTCACATGTGCCACACTTCGATGGCGACAGAAGGCAAAACGAAATCTTCTTTAGTGATTAAGTAGCGTTTAAGATCGAAAGTTCTCGGGAAAGGTCATTGTGTCGTGAAATTTTTCGATCATTTCCGAAAATATATTTCAAATCTGTACGAGTAACCGAAAAGTCTTCACATGTATCAACATATATTTGAATTTTATTTGTATTTATTTTGAATTTTATTTAAAAAAAATCAAAACTGCTAATCATCATCATCAGCCCATATACGTTCCACTGCTGGGCACGGGCCTCCTCTAAATCTGAGAGGGTTAAGGCCTTAGTCCACCACGCGGGCCTAGTGCGGTTTGGCGGCTTTGATTGACGGTGCTTGTGATTTTTTGACTACATTGTGGTCTTTTAGAATTTATGCATCATACTTAAAAACATTGCAGACTTCCTGAATACCTTTGAAATTGCAAACTCATCGTATGTTGCATCAAATGATTTGGCTCATTATTATTAATAGACCAAGACAATACTATAGACTCCTCCACAACAAGATTTAATTATGTATTATTCTTATTTGTATGCATTAGATACAAATCTTTACATATATCCAACAGACGCACCTCCCAGTTAGAGTTAGTTCAAATCAGAAACGTAAGAATTCCTTAATAGTATCCCCTACTCGTCAGTCATAAATCAGCCCATATATGTATCTTAAAGGGTTTAGGCCTTAGTCTACCACGCTGACCTAGTGCGGGTTGGTGGACAACACATCTAATAAATTGCTAAGAACTTTTAGGAGTGCAGGTTTCATCACGATCGGCGACGTTCCGCCTGACGCAGGTGTTGTCGGGGCACGGATGCTTCGGCCACTACCTGTGTCGGGTGGCTCTAAAGGAGGAGTCGGCCGTGTGTCACCACTGTGACAACTGCCCGGACGACACAGCCCAGCACACACTACAAGAGAGTCCGAGGTCGTGGCGAGCGGTGCTCTCCTTCTGCGAGCACGTCATGTCGCAGAAGGAGAGCGCGGAGCGGGATCGAGAGAGAAACGATCCCGCCCGCCAAAGACGTTAGAGAAGGAGGCGCCGGGTCAACAGAGATAATTAGACCCGGCGCCCTGCCCTGTGGCAAGGGGGCGTTAGAATCCCACCACGGTATCCCCTGCCTGTCGTAAAAGACGACTCAAAGGGGCCCTTGGGGTTGCTGGGCGCGCTGCGGGGGCGGCGCGTCCTCACTGAAAGTGACCCCGAGAGGGGCGGCGGTACTGTGGCCTGTGTACGTCGCGGGCGCCCATCGACAACCGGGCGCCCGAACTAAGCTAGTGGGGGTGCAACTGCGCCCCCTACAACTCCGAGACGGCCGGGACGTTTACGTCTCGGAGGCGCACCGGGCGGCTGCGGCATTACGGTGGGCGCTTCTCGCTCACGTACCGTGGTCGCCCCACTCGTCGCGGAGATGGCCACCGGGGGGTTTTGGTCGGTATGCCGGTTTAGGGATATTGTTAGGGACCCAGCCCGGCACTAACACCTGCGCGGACATGACATCGCCGCGCGCTGGGCTGGAAGACCGGTGACCCCGACATACGCTTCCCGCCCGCCGCTCCCCCGGGGCTGGCGGGAAGTAGAGCCATAAACAGCTTTCCCCTCGAGAACAAAAAAAAAAAAAAAAAAAAAAAAAAAAGGTTTCATCACGATGTTTTGCTTCACCGTTAAAGTAGGTGATAATTCTTTGTGAATACCCACATAACTTCGAAAATTCAGAGGTGTGTGCCTGGGATTAGAACCCGCGATCGTCGAGATTCTCGACCGCATCCTCAAACCTCGAGGCCATCACGCACGACATCTACTTCTGCTCGTCATTAAAGAGTATTTATAGGGATTATCATCAATATCAAGAAAAAGAGTGGAACAAATGGCGGTCTTATCGCTGAATGCGATTTCTTCCAGACAACCGTAGGATGGACTGGAAAGTATAAGAAAAACAGAGCGGGCGGGTACGTAATAAATATCTACTTATATATAAAATAATATATGTGACGTACAATTTTAATACGAATAAACTAAACACGAACTACATACGAATAAATAAAAAGAAAACAACAATACAAATACATATTAAATATACTACTATGTACAAACATAAATATATCACAAAACAAATAACCATTTTACAATGACTGTGACAAGTAATGTTCCTTTACAAGCTTTTTAAAAATATTAGCTTTTTATAAATTTGTCTTGCAATTCATTTACTGTATCAGAATCTTATGAATATGCACCGGGTGACAGAGGTGACAAGTCAGAAGACCTAAATGTGTGAAACCTCACATGGTGATTGTTTGGTTGCGATCCAATCTGTCCGCAATATCGGTGTGCATCATACCAGCTGTCCCAGTCTAGAGCTGGAAAGGCATCTTAATAAAAATAGTCATATACAGTCTAAATAACGCTAAACTTATCAATAATTTCTAAATTACTGATATCGATGCTTTAATTAAATTAAATTTGACAAGACTCGTATTCGGAGCTTGTTTTCGAAGGTAATGAGCTGACTAGAAATGATTTAATACCTCAAATATAAGAATTTTATGAGTTTTATTTGACTACCTCGTTTGTCCCTCAGCATCAGTAAGCGACGTGCGACTTTGATGAATTGCTAATATTAAACTCAAATGTCCAACCAAGGATAATCCAATTTATTTATTTTGCAATTCTCAGAGCCAAAAACCTGCAATAGGCTGGTACATTATTCCTTCGAACTTAAAACAAAAATGGTGATATGCGTGTCCAGAATTTAACAACTGCCTTCCCCTTCGAACTTCCTTATAAATAGTAACATGGTTTTAAAAAATAATTTGACACCTCACTTAACTGACATTATTATTCAACATAAACTTTAATTATTTTAGCAAGAAATGATGGTTTAATAAAATTTAAAATAAGTTAAAATTATTTTAAAAAATCATGTCTCGTATTATAGTTATTTGGATTTGGTTTATTTCTCCAGCCAGTCTAATGGCCAGAGCAAGGTTAGCACAAATAAACTGCCTTTCCCTGATACTTAAAAATAACAAAATTATACTTGAAGGGATTCAACGAGGGCCTGAAAATAAGTTAGCACCCAATTCCCAAAAAAGCATTATCAGAGACAAAACAAATATATCTTCCTATTCGTTTCCTCATTACTGAGGGTCGTGACCACCATGCGTGTGGCTCTCCTGTACACTTCGTACCACCTTCCTCCAGGCATTCCTATTCCGTGCCATTCGTAGGCAAGCAACAAATATATAAAAGCTATTATTACCATCAACGTGCACAAAAGTTCTATATGAAATTAATATTAAAACATACCACACAACCTAATGCCTGTGTTCCCTGAAGGGTTAGGCAGACGTACATATGTTAGTCCTATGTCATAGAGGACGAGCCTATTGCCGTTTTTCGGGCATATTTCCAGACTCCGTGCTGCTACTAAGGACTTCCTAATGGAAAATAACCAATTACGCTATTCCTGATCCAAGAATCGGACCCGGGACCTCTTCATCGCACGGCACATACTTGTACCGCGAGATCATGAGGCAATCAAATATTCATCATCATCATCAGACCAGTGGCGGTACTTCCATAGAAGCCCAAAAGCGTTACACGTTAATTGTGTAATGTCTAGTTTATAATTGTTTATTGTGGGGTCAGGATTTTCATTTATATGTCAAATTGCTATTGTTAAACAAAGAGTTAAAGCTCATTCGGAGTTTTGTAAGGTGAGCTGGGCTTTTGGGCTTCTATGGAAGTACCGCCACTGCATCAGACCATCCCGCTGCTAGGCACGGGCCTCCTCGACTAAGGCCTAAACCCTCACCCTCACAATCAAATATTATAAGATTTTTAAAAATAGGTAAATGCTCATAAGAATAAAAATACAGCGATGTTAAATAGTTATTATCGCGAAGTTTATTCCAAAAATAAATAAATAAAAAAAACACCAATGCATTATTAATGCGTAGTCAAAATCATTTGACTACATAATAGTCCAAGAAACAACTAATTAATGGTAATGCATGCGTGTATATATACTATACTATAGAACATGTAAATATGGAGCAAATAAATATTTATTGGTATCGAAAAATACAATTAAAATTCGCTTAGAATATCTGCAATAAAAATATTTTAAACTCGTGGTTTTGATACCTACTTATAAAACATACACAGATCAACAGGATTAAACTTCTACTTTTATTCTCCTCATCATAAAATAAGCTACATAGACATCCTCGGTCCGCCCACCCGCACTAGGCCAGCATGGTGGTTCTGGTGAGTTCCACTCGAGATCCCAGAGTTCCTTTGTTGTGCTGATGGTGGATACCATTGGGTTTTTATCCGGTAGAAATCCGGGATATTCCGTTTGCCCTCCCTGAGGCAGACGGGGATCCAAAAGGATTTTCCCCATGAGAAAAAAAAAAGGCCAGCATGGTGGACTAAACCCTCTCAACTGTAGAGGAGGCCCTTGCCCAGCAGTAGCGCGTATGATATGGGCTGATGATGATGATATCCTCGGGAGAATTCTAGAGCGTTCAGATGGAAGTGGTTTACATTGACATCTTACGTTTTTAAAAACTCACGTAAAAGGGGGTGAACCTTTTGTCGTTATACAGAAAGCAGGAACATTTAACGAACAATTTTATTAAAATTGACCAATTTTTATTACATTTTGTCATCAATACTCCAAAACGTGTTTACGCCGTGGAAGAAGGTCAGAGGTATTGGAGCAAGTATTATTGCGGATTCATGGAATTTATTTTATTTGGTCCAATTAATTATAATTATGATAATGATCATTCCGAAAATAATGCCGTTTAAGGAACTCGAGAACACCAGGGGCACGATGAAACCACCATTTATTGTAGTTGGTGAATCTTGCCACGTGGTTAAAACCGAAGAAAAAAAAACATTTTAAATTCTTAAGAACGACCTCTGAAAACTCTTTATAATGATTTGCATCAAAATAGAAAATTCTTTAACAACCCTTCGAAACATTTTTCAATGAAATCGACGAGTGATATCAAAGAAACTTTAACGTTTATTCAGACCAAATGGAATTTCTAATTGGCGCGTGATCGAGATGAAATTTCATCAATAGCAACATGTCAGTCTCGACAACTTCAAACACATTATTTCATTAACATTCGATACCCGTTTTTACTGTTCAGCAAGTTCAGTTGAACATGATTTTTATATTATGATAATTACAAGGATTTTCAATTTTAGGTATGAAACTATTATACATATGGAAATTTAACTGCTGCGTCAATAAACATTCGCATAAATTTAACATTAGTAACATTTGCATCGGCATTTGCGAATGTTTTAAATAAACTATTCATAACGTCTTGAATATAATAAAAAGCAATGTGTACGACATTTTATGCCAATAGATCACTTATCTCATATTGAGCAATGTAAAAATCATTAGCTGTAATAAGCACTTTCCAAAAAAATCGTTAATTATCCACTCTCTCAAAGACCGTCTCTCCTACTTCATTGAAGTAACAAGCTTCTTTAAAGCTGCTAATATTTGTAGAGTTCACGCCATCAAAAAATATTTTTACAATGCCACAATGACTTAAATACAGTAACCTAGATCCACAGAATTAAAAAATAATACAATCTTACTAAAACTATCAGTTTTACGCTTCTTACCAGTGAACCTACTACCTGTTTGGACCAAATTGCACTGAAAACGATAGACCAATGAGGTTTCATTCCATGGACAATAGGCAGAAACAAACCACAGCAGCCATCTAGTATAAAATAAACAAGAAAATAATACCTCACAGCTTGCAAATGTTGACAACGAATCAAACGTAGAATTCTGGCAAAATTTTAATTGTATCCGTGTATTAGTATTCCTAATAAATAAATAAAAAAACAACGCTTAGACCCGAGCCGGAAAAGAAATAAAATGAATAATAAATGTACATAGCACATTCAACGAATTAATAAGCTGTAGTGCCAGTGGCCAGATACACAAATATATAAATAACTGTTGTAGTAAACAAGTCTGACAGCAAATTTGCAACACTAGTAGAAGGGGACTACGCAAAGCTGACATTTTGAATGCCGTGCCTCCATCTAGTGTTGAGTTCACTCAATCTACGTCAGGGGCCTTATGTTTGGCGTGTCTAAACATGTTCTTCGTTATTCTTCAAAAGTCGTTTATGAATGAGCAGTGATTGTAAATTGAGACCTTGAAATACATTTCCGTACTATACTACTTACTTACTTTTAGTAAATGGTATTTAAACATAATGGCGTATGAAAACCAACATGCACTGAAATGGATCTCTTATGTCTATAATTATCTATTATGTATTATAAGTGTCCAAAAAAAAGCAGTGATGGCTTCGAGGTTTAGAATAGAATAAACTTTATTGTACATACACAGGAAGACAAAAAAAAAAAAGAAAAAAAAATACATATTCAAAACACAGAATGCACGTACAAATGGCAGTCTTATCGCTTTGAGCGATCTCTTCCAGACAACCATGAGGTGAATATAGTAGAATAATTTTTGGTGCATATACATACTTACAATACATAAATACAATACAATAAATATAAATTAGTTCTTATAATTATATACATACAAGTATTTGAGAATTATAGTTAAAATACAAGAAATAATAATACGCAATAAGCAGCAATATACTATATTATGTAAAAGATAAATAATCACTCACAAAGATAATAAGTCACTTTAATAAGAAGATGTTCTCCATCGTTTGGCGGAGGGGGTTGCGCAGACATACTTATAATAGAAAAAGGAATGTTACTACAAAGATAAATGGCAACACCACCACCTGCACCACTGGCCCGGTCATTACGTATCAATTGGAAACCTGGTAAGGAGTAAGACGTCGAAAGAAGACAAGGTTTCAACCATGATTCCGAAATCAATATGGCGTGAATATTTTTATGATTAAACGATGCCAGCATATCGGAATAATGTGCCGAAATACTCTGAGCATTGATATGTAGTATATTGAATTTTTTATGGCAATCAATAAACACAGACTTAATTGAGTCTTCGAGAGAGGGTATACTGCTATAACTATCAGTGCTTTCATCTGAGGCAATTGATGAGGAACAGGACAAATATTCATTGCTGTGATTTAAATTGCTGCTATGTAACATATAAATTTAAATATTTTTTACGTTATTATAAATAAAAAAGCATATAAATATTTTAAAATTATTCAAGCTTATTCACCTGCCAGTTGTGTTTAACATTTAAATATAAAAAAAAAAAACAAAAAAACAAATGTAACAAAACCACACAAAAATGATAATAAAAATAAAAATAAAAAAATCATAAAAGAAAAATGCTTTCATACTGACTACAAAAAAAAAACAACGAATGCTAACAATCTTACATTCACTAATATTGGAAATGAAACACTATTTAATACAAACATAACTGAGGGTAAAATAAAAATTAATTTGTTGATATCAACAAGAAGTGTCAGATTCGCGAGTAACGTGATAAGTCAGTATAAGGTATCGCAAAGTATCTTAACAACAGATAAAATTTAAAATTAACACTACGCAACTATTTTTTAACTGTTGCACCTCGTCTGGTCTTCATTGGAGCTGTATTACGACCACCTGCTGCTTCCTTGGTTGCGGTTGTCGTCTTCACGGGCACAATAGCATCGAGCTCCTTCACAGTGTTGACGCGATGTCGCACATTATCAGGCCCGAGAACATAAATGTTGCCCTCACGCGTCCAACATTTGGTGACTCCAAACATATTCCTCGCCGACATAAAAATGTCATGTCGAATTTTTGTGAGGAATTCAGATAATGTTATTCCTGAACCTTTGAGATTGGTTTTGGAAGACCACAATTTGTCTCGAAGAAGCAAGTCATTTAATTTGAATACGATTGGACGTGGTTGGCTCGCAGTGCTACGGCCCAATCTGTGACAACGAGTGAGTTTGTCTGCCGTGAAATCCAGATAATCGAAGAGTCTCCGTGACGCATTTGACAACAGCTGTTTCAGTGTCTTCGTTCTGTACTGAAGTACAGAAGTCTGCCTGAAGGCAGACCATGCAGCAGGAGGATCTTGCGGCGCCGCTGCATTTCCAAATGGTCAACTTGTTTTGCGAGTAGTTCAATTTGGCTTTGGAGAATGTTCATGGACTTTAACATAAATTCTCGGTACGTATTGAAGCTACTTGCTAAGGTATCGGCTGGAGTATTACAATGCGATGTTGTCTTCGGCAACTGCTCCATAAACGCTTCCCTTTGCTCATTAAAGGACTGGACGATTTGATTCATGGATTGTGAAACGATAGCCTCCATATTCGTGTGATGTGCGGTGTTTGTGTATAAGACACAGTGGAAAAGTTCGTTGTGTGGTTAAGTGTGATATCAGGAAACACTCACTGGCAGGTACTGTAACTTCTAATTACATTTACACATAATCAACACTTGCAAATACATAATATTAAATTTTAAAATTCGAAAACAACGTATGTCACTTTAGCACCCAACCATAGACATAGGTTTAGGTGCGCGGTCGAGAATTTCGGCGGTCGCAGTTTCAAACCCCAGGCACACACCTCTGACTTTTCGAAGTTATGTGTGTATTCACAATGAATTATCACTTGCTTTAACGGTGAAGGAAAACATCGTGATAAAACCTGCACACCTAAAAAGTTTTTAGGAATTTCTTAGGTGTGTAGTCCGCCAACCCGCACTAGGCCAGCGTGGTGGATTAAGGCCTAAACCCTCTCAGTTGTAGAGGAGGCCCGTGCCCAGCAGTGGGACGTATTTGGACTGACGATGAATGATGAAAATTATAAGTGTCCACGTAACCAGGTGTTATTGAGTACGATGGTCGATGACTTATATTGAAGTCCCTTTTGGTAATATAACAAATTACGCGGAAGCGAGTACAAATCTGTGGGAAAAATCTAGAAAACAGCACACGAAACTTGTCCAGATTATTTACGCGGAAGTCAATTGCTTGCTTAAACTGTGGTCGTCTAATCGAGCATTGCTACTTTAGGCCAAGCGCCGGGGGATTTTTTTGTGCAACGTACGGGACCTGAATTTTTTTTTTGGAATATGTTCAAGGGTGCCTGAATGTAAATCCAAGTTGGCGCGGCGGGTGGGTTCACTTCAGCCGCCATCTTGGAAAACACGTTTTATCGAATATCTCGCGAACCGCTCATCGTACGACAAAAATTGTAGAAATCATTATTGTAGAAAATAATATTTGCCATCTTTTTTATTTTTTGTATAGCGCATAGGTTTTTAATTATACCGCTCCAAACAGAACTGACGCGTCTACGAAAATTTCAATAGAAAATTTCACAGGCGAGGGAACGACCCTAGCGTCACGAGGGGACAAAAATGGTTAGGATTTATACCTGAATACTGTTGGAATGTTAAGCGGGGGAAATTCCGAACAACCCGAAATATATACTGCAACTTATAGGCGCATAATTGAATATACATCATTATAATCTCATTTACAGCGTTATAGCTTCTAAACTATAAATGCTACGGGAAAAAGTTTCAATTTTATGCTCTACAATTCAGTTACCATTATTTTTAATTTTTAACAAAAAAAATTAACCATTAACTAAATATTCGATAAAACGTGTTTTCCAAGATGGCGGCTGAAGTGAACCCCCCCGCCTCACCAAATTGGATTTACATTTAGGGGACACCCTTGAACATATTCCAAAAAAAAAATACCAGGTCCCGAACGATGCTTTACTTACCTACTTTTTTTGCTGCGGCGCTTGGGCTTGATGAAGTGAGTGATTCATCAATAGGTGTGTTGTTCTATGTGTGGTCTTCGTTTGCTTCTGATCGAGGAGTTTAAGTTGCAAAAAGCTGCAATTGGTTGTAAATAATCTTCGCTTACATAAATCTACTATACCAAGAAGCTCATAAAAATTAAATATTATATTATATAAGCTTAAGTCTTGTAACTAAGTACTATATCATAGGTTTTTGTAACATTAGTTTATTAGTCTATCTTGTTGCTGTTATATTTATAATTTTATTTAGTTGTATGGAAATGTGTTGTCTTGTTATTGTTGTCTTGTAAGTTTTTAAAAATAGATTTAAAAATAGATTTGTTATTGTTTTTGTGGTATTTACAAATAGATTTTAGTTTGTTTTGTATTAGAGAATAAGTGGTATCTAATTGGTTAATCGTTTTAAGTTTACTCGTGAGCGAATACGATAGACTCATACTATTATATCGATACAAAGGGACCCCTCGATACAGGCTTGCCTAGTGAGGGGACCATTTTAGACTGTAACTTGTGGTTCAATAATTGATTGCATACGTTATCATTGTATACTTTTTACTACTTGTATGTCCTGTACGTGTGTAATTTGTATTAAATAAATTTATATATTACAAAAATTTAATTAAATAAAATTCAAAGTCTATTGAAAAATTAAGGAAAAAAGGAAGTGAACAGATTTGGAATGCATACTTGCGTGCCGAATGAACTAGAATTTAAAACTAATACTTCAGTTTTTTTTTTGTAGTCACCATTCAACTGTAGTTATACCAATTGCAATCTTTATTAAAGAGCAAATTGGACGAGTTGTTTTTGATGTCAAGATTTCTAACCTGTTGCAGGGTAAAAAATCACATCTACCTTTCGCGTGTCTTAGATCGCAAGATTTTTTATTAACCCCGCTAGGTGCATTGAACTGATCATTTGGAATTGTATAAATAAATATATGAATACTTGAATTTACAGTTATATATACATACGTGACGTTAACGGTGAAGGAAAACATCGTGATGAAACCTGCACACCTAAAAAAGTTCTTAGGAATTTCTTAGGTGTGTAGTCCGCCAACCCGCACTAGGCCAGCGTGGTGGACTAAGGCCTAAACCGTCTCAATTGCAGGGGAGGCCCGTGCCCAGCAGTGGGACGTATATGGGCTGATGATGATGATGATGATGATACATACGTTGTTGTGATTGTTTGAGTTATTGGTAGACTATTCGGTTATTTACAACTCACAACTTCAGATTTTTTTACTTCGAGTATTTTTATATTATTTGTATATTATTTGTATATTTTTTAAAGAAAGAGTCAACTAACAGTGCTGAACCATAATACTGCTCCAAATTAGCTGCATACGCCCGTGATATTCCACTAACTCCTTTACGCTCAAGGCGAAGGTGTATTACCGCATCAGGCCAGTACGTAAAGACCGTCGTAGTTATCTTGTTTGATAAGAGATAATCGTAAATAATGTAAGCCACTTACCACCTGGTGATAATGTTACTGGGTATAGAGAAATAAAATTGTTTTTTTACCAAAGAACAACTGTTCAGCTGTAGGTACTAGGAGGATGACTGGGTGGGATATGTAAATGACATATATATACATATATTACATGTCCTTTTTGTAAAATAGGTTGTCTGGAAGAGATCACAGTCAGTGATAAGACCGCCTAGTGTCACTTAGTCCTAAGTATTCCATTTTGTTTTGTGTAATATGTCCATCGTGTACAATAGATTGTTTATAAATAAATAAATAAAAAAAATGACGCTCAAACCCGAAACACTTGCGTAAGTGACAGACAAACTAGGCCCGTTCCGAAAAACCTACGCTAGCATACGAAATAAAAATTATCGGTGGCTCCCTAACGCATTATTGGTTTGCAAATTATTGATTTTGCAGAACTGTGACATCCCAGATTCTTTATACTACAATTCAGATCAACTTTAGACTTGGGTGGTGCTGATGGTCCCCATTTCTAACGCCTTGTCTGAAGTTTCGCAACGAGAATGATGCTATGAGCCCTGACGCCCATGCAGAAGCCGCATTCTGTAAGAGCACAACACCCTAAAAGTACGCCAATGACCCTGATGACCTTTTAAGTCGCTGATTAGAAGAATGAGGGAATCTGGCAAAAAAAAAATAGTGCCTACCATTACGCACATAGCTGGTTAACCAAAGTTAAATGAAGTATATTAAACGATTTCGATTCCAACGCAACCAAAGTTAGATTGTCAGAATAATTATTCAATTATAATAACAATGCAAACCATGCATATTATCAGCATATATTAATCCGAAATATGTTGGCATATTGGTCTAGGATATTATGACTGCAATGCTAACACTAAATATGAAATCCTATTGTATGCAAATTTACCATTATATAAAATTTAATTCAAATCTGAGTCTGAAGGCAGATTCCGGCACATTAACAATAGGCCAAAAAAGGTGCAAGATTAATTTAAATAACCAATTTAAATATAAAGGTTATTGTAAGTTGTATATCATTAAAAACACACAACAGAAACAGAAAACATTTTCTTTAGGGATTTTTTTAGAAGTTATGAATAATTGACGAGTTAGCAATAATAAGACATGTATTAATAAAATTATTTTAATTATCCAATAAATACACTATTGACAATAAATTCAGTGCCTCAATATATTTTATCACAAATATGATGCGATGTAAAAGTGCAACAGAAATCTGTCCAAAACCATATAAAGGTAGGTTAATAGTCTTACGCTAAGCTTAGTTTTATATTTGGTACTATTTAGTCTTTTCCTCTGAAAAATACATGAACGAAAGCATTTTGTCAAATAATAAAATAAACTTTAGATAAATATTATTGTCATTAAATATTAGGTATCACAAAATGCTTCCAACGCGTCATGAAATACAAAAGAAAAAATCCTTACAAATAATTTGTCAGTCACATTCTCCATGAAGAATGTGTCTTTAAATATGAAGTGTGAAGAATACTGTTTGTAAAAAATGATCTTACAAATAAATGTGAATTCAAATCGTCAAAGCTTGGAACTGCATGGTCAGTCTTTATTGGCCTGGCTCGGTGACAACACTTGAGCTGGAGAATTTGCAAGCTTCTTCAGAGAAGTCGGTTACTACCAACTTGGACTGGTCAATTTCCTTTGAATGCTCCTTTAGGTAGTTGTCCACAGCGGTCTTGGCGTCTCCTTCCAATGTTTTGGTTCTTGACAGGATCCAAGCGAAAACTAAAATGAAAATACATTTTAAAAT
Source organism: Hemaris fuciformis (assembly GCA_907164795.1). Classification (NCBI taxonomy): domain Eukaryota; kingdom Metazoa; phylum Arthropoda; class Insecta; order Lepidoptera; family Sphingidae; genus Hemaris; species Hemaris fuciformis. Next base: position 10,811,848 of record OU015450.1, on the reverse strand, counting down.
CAATTCTAAGTCGCTTACGCTATTCCTTACAAGATAAAGAATGAATAATGCGGATATAGCTTCCTTATCTTTAATGTTTAATTAATCATACGATATTTTTTCAAATCGTAGATTACGTCGGTATTTGGTAAATATATAATCCGTCCTACTAAGGTATCTGGTTAAAAATATATGATTAACAAAGACATAAATGATTCATTTTAATTATTTTATTACTTATACGTTATTTACACATACATACATACATAAAGTCACGCCTGTACTGCCTGAAGGGGCAGGCAGAGGTGCATTTTAGCACCCACATTTCGCCAAGTATGTATCAGTCCCACGTAATAGGTGGCGAGCCTATTGCCGTTTTTCGGGCACATTTCCAGACTCCGTGCTGTTACCGAGAATTTCCTAATGGAAAAACCAATAACACTTTGGTCGACCCGGGAATCGAACCCAGGACCTCTAGATCGCACGGCACATACTTGTACAAAATTGAAAACAAGTCGAATGTCATTCTACCATTGCTTCTGTTATCATCACTCTATGCAAGTAAACGAAATTTATTGCTATATTTTTTATAATTTTTAATGTCTCGTAAATATCATAGTATAAATGTGAGGTGTATTTGCGAGGTCCTAGGTTAAACAAATTTTGGATAATGTTTTTTCCAATTTTAAATATTTAGTCGCAACTCAGAAACTAGTCAAGAGCAGGAAAACTCGTGCTAGGTTCGCCCTCTATTAATTTGGACTAAAACACGCATATATATATATATATATTTTAATACCTATCTACTATTGAAATGGATTACATAATATGTGATAATGAAGTAACATCCTCCAAAACCCTCACCTAAAATCCTTCTGCAGCGAAATTTTCGTGACATGGATTATGCAAGTCTTCGCAAGGATGCCGAGAACATCGATTGGGATCCACTTATCAACGCCAATTGTATCGATGCTAAAGTCAATATCTTTACTAACAACTTGATTGCGTTGTATGACAAGCATGCTCCGATTCGATCAATTAAGGTAAAACATCAACCTTCACCTTGGCTTACCGAAGAAATCAAAGCGCTGCTCTCTAAAAAGGCATCGGCAAAGTCAAAATATAAACTTCGTCCCACCGATGAAAATTGGAAAAAGTATGTGGCCATCCGGAATCACTGCAACAAGGTGTGTAGGAATGCTCAGCGCCGACATATCCATACTTCTGTCGAAAACGGTGATCCAGCAAAAGTCTGGAAATTTCTCAAATCTTTGGGAGTAGGTAAATCTCGAACTAATTCTCTTCCTAAAGCATTGGACTTAAATTCCTTAAATGCGCATTTTTCTTCATCATCATCTTTTGATAAAACAACAAAAGAAAATACTTTGAAACTTCTTTCTACCTTGAAGGCTCCCAATTGCTCCCCACTAGTTTTTAAACAATTTGCCGCTTGTGATGTCAAGAGAACTATTAAGCTCATCGCATCAAATGCCATGGGTAGTGATTGCGTCAGCCGTGGTATGATTCTCCCTATTCTTGACGAAATCCTTCCCTACATCTGCCACATCCTTAACTACTCCATCACCTCGGGATCTTTTCCAACTAGTTGGAAAGAAGCCCAAATCACACCTATTCCTAAGAAATGCAATGCCGCTACCCTTTCCGAATTTCGTCCTATTTCCATTCTACCGTTTCTCTCCAAGGTCCTTGAGCGTCTTATCCACATCCAGCTAAGTGACTTCCTCTCCAAAAATAATCTCCTTAATCCTTTCCAGTCTGGTTTTCGTCCTGGACATAGCACCTCTACCACGCTTATTCACATCACGGATGACATAAGAGCTGGCATGGAGGAAGGCAAATTGACAGTGCTGGCCTTACTAGATTTTAGTAATGCTTTTAACACTGTCGATTTTGATGTCCTCCTTGGTATTCTCCGTTCTCTTAACATATCTCCAACGGCGATTGATTGGTTTCAGAGTTACCTGTTTGGACGCCGGCAACGTATTTGTACTGAGGATAGCAAATCCTCCTGGTGCAATCTGACCGCTGGCGTGCCGCAGGGCGGCGTGCTATCTCCATTACTTTTTGCAATATTTATTAATTCTATCACTAATCATCTTCGCTCTTCCTACCACCTATATGCAGATGATCTCCAAATCTACACGCAAGCAAGTTTAGGGAATATAAATAATGCTATCTCTACGATAAATTGCGATATTGACCACATATGTAACTGGAGCAAAACCAACGGACTTAAAATTAATCCCACTAAGACCCAAATTATTGTTGTCGGCAGCCCTAGGATGATCTCTAGGGTAAATTGGTCCGAATTGCCATGTGTGTCATGCGACGGAGTCAATATACCTTACATTGACACTGTTAAAAATCTAGGACTGTTTATTGACAGATCATTTACATGGGTTCCACAGCTTCGTGAGCTGAGTCGCAAGCTGTATGCCTCGGCAAGGTCCTTGCTTAGACTGCGTAATTTACTTCCCATCTCCACGAAAATTTCATTAGTGCAAACGCTGCTCCTTCCCATCCTTGATTATGCAGATGTCAGCTATCTAGATCTCACCGAAGACCAACTTAATAAACTTGAGCGCCTTCAAAATTTTTGTATCAGGTTCATATTTGGAATTCGCAAATATGACCATATTTCTGAATACCGCGCTATGCTCAAGTGGTTACCAATGCGACTTCGCCGGAATTCTCATGTCCTCTTTCTTCTATTTAATATCTTATTTAACCCTCTTACTCCTACTTATCTCAAAACCCGCTTTGAATTTCTTCATGAATCACATTCAAGAACCTTGAGGTCGTCAGAGAATCTAAAGCTGAAAATGCCCGTGCATACTACTACGTTCCTGGATAGCTCTTTCACTATCAAGGCTGTCCGTTTGTGGAATGCTCTTCCTGTTACGGTACGCCGGGCTAAAACACTCTCGCAATTTAAAAAACTTGTCAAAGATCACTATCTCCGTATTAAATAGTAACAATATCTTATTTATATATTTATTTATGTACGTATATGTATTTATGTGTGTATATTATGTTTTTCGTGTATGTATGATTTTAATCGTAACTTATATTCTATATAGAGATATATATATATATATATATATATATATATATATATATATATATATATATTATTCTTTTTTTTTTTTTTTCTTTTTCTTTTTGTACACACTGCCCTCCAAATTAAATCCCTTCAGGTTGTCCATCCTATGGTTGCCTTGAAAAGATCGCCATGTGCGATAAGGCCGCCATTTGTACCTTTCAATGTATGTTTTTTTTTTATGTATTTTTTTGTGTTTAGTGTACAATAAAGTGTTAAATAAATAAATAAATAAATAACATGCAAATATTATCAATATTATTATCAGAAACTAGGTTAAGCGACGATTTTTGCAAGGTTACACAAGCAAAATCCCTAATAGATACCATAAAAATATATGAAATTGAAAAAAATACACTACCGAAACCAAGAATCAAGTATAGTGGTCAATTATGTGTATTTAGAGATACTTAATTCTAGTTAAAGATATTCATGTCTGAAATTTCTAATACCACAGATGTGCGCAATAATAGCTTTGCCATTGTAAGTGTATCTGTTCACGTTGGAGTCACCGATGTACGTGAATCTGTGATACACGTGTATTGTTGCGTAAGTAGGGTAAGAGCAGCGACGTAAATGAAACGACCGGTCTTGATGCGTGCTAATAGATGACTCAGTGCATGTAAAACCTTTATTGCCTTATATACCAAAATGTTGACATAGTTCGAGTTCATCGACTATGCTGACGATGCTCCACACCATTTTTTAATTGGATATGAAAATCGAAATCATATGACTCAAAGAAGTGTCTTTTGAAGTCGAAAGGAGAGGTCACAGAGGCTTTGGTATATAAGTGATGATTAGTTGATATTAGATAAGAATAAAAGAAGAAGTCTTGAATTGTGCCCCACAAACCGCAATAGGCTCGACCCTTTATTTATTTATTTATTCCCACTTTTTTGTATAAAACAAAATTATATGGAGAAACTAAACTATTAAAAAAACAAGAGGCGGTCTTATCGCTCTAGGCAATTTCTTCCAGACAACCTTAGTATGGATAATAAAAGAAAAAGAATAAACAACGACATGAGACGAAATTAGCGAAATGTGGGTGGAGAAAGGCACCACTGTGTATCCTTCGGGAATACAGGTGAAACGTAAAGTATGGATGTATGTAAAATATGATTCTAAGATTTCTGAATGCCATTATCATGGAGTTTGGTTGAAATTTCAACGTAAGGAATTCTTTGTTAAAGATAAACTAATCTTTGTTATCGATAGATGAATTCTGAGATAATGACCCAATTGAAATTTCCTCGTCTTTTTTTCGTAATATTTAACAATATTTTATCCCGAAAAAATATATTGAAAAATAGACAACTGTTTTCAAAAAAATAATTCTTCGTATTACAATTACTGTATAGTGCCCCAGTGTAAAAGCACTAGCATAAAAACGCCAAACAAATTATTTGAATATTTTCAATACAATATATGTATCCTGCTCTGTTGTATGAAAACGTCAACGACAACCATGACGTTTTGCGTGGCGTGACGTAACACTTTCTGATTGGTGTTAGCTGTCACGTGACTTAATGCCTATTTTTTTTCGAGTTTATTTTTTAAAACTACCAATAATCTTTAAACCAGCTTTCCCCTCGAGAAAAAAAAGGGGGATACCGTGGCAGAACTCTTACGCCCCCAATCTACAGGGCGGGGGCTAGACACAAGCTTGTGAAATGAGAGGGCAAATGTTTGTGTGATCCACAAATATATGTTTCGGGTCTGGTTGTTTGTGAGACCGAAATGTCTCTCGTAGTTTCTGATACCCACTACAAAAGACTTGTATATTAATTAGGGATCAGAACAATATACATAATAGGTATGTGATTTGTATTTATTTATTTTGAGTAGGTACATACATGATGTATATAAATACCTTATCAGAATGAAATCAGCCGATAGTTTTGGTGACTGCAAGCACGTAATGCCTAATCTTTACGACTCCATTTGTTGATAAGTTGTTGAACAGAAAGACAGTAGATATCATATCACAATGTTGAGTTTTCATGACAATTTCTATCTAAAATACACCTTTTCATAAATTGCCACACCCAAAGGGTAACCTGGGGCCTTTATGTATTAGATTATACAGTAATTCTGATGATTCCTTAAATCCTGATTGTTTTCAAGGGTAACATGAAAAAGCATCTCAACTGATTAGCAAGATTATGTCGAGATAATAAAATTGGATGTCCATTGTTACTGTATTCCATAGTTATCATGGGAGTAAAAGCAATTATTCAATGTTAATTTAAAAACAGTTACTCTTGATGGTCAACGTGATTTTAACAAGGCGTAATCGCCTTTATGCGTTAAAAAATTTATTCAAAAAGATAGCCCATCAGTATTTATTGACGATATAAGGCCTATATTAAGGGCTAGATAGTTGCCGGGTGCTTCAATAAATAAGAGAAGTGTAAGTGTTCAGAGATCTGACGGTATAATTCTGGCTTAATTATAACCGACGGTAACACGATTAATTTGGACCATAATATCCTAATAAAAAAGTCATCATCAGCCCATAAACGTCCCACTACTAAGCACGGGCCTACTCTACATCTGAGAGGGTTTACGCCTTAGTCCACCACGCTGGCCTACGCCAGCTCTACAGCTGGTTAGCGGTATAAAAAAGTGGTCATCCGTTTTTGGGCCATAGAAATGTGTACCGAATTTCAACTTAATCGGTCAGACACACGATCCTACCATTTATTAAACTACGGAGCTCTAAAAAGACCTCTTCATTTCATGGAAGTTTAAGTGAGTACATCAGTAACTAAAGTCTACAGTCTGCGTCAATAAGCCAAATAAGCTATCACGCACTGAGCTCATTCATGCAACCAACTGACAATCGAGCTTAATCAGCACTAAAGAATCCGTAGATTGTATTATCAACGTATTTTTGGTTATCAAGGCACAAATATCGCACACAACGTGCGCCGCAACGTGAACCAAACTCCTAATTGGATTTGGAATGTGAAACAATAGTTTTTATTACTCATGCGGGGAAAGTAGTATCTTTGCGCACGCTTTTGGGGTCGAAAAAACCTTAATACCCCACTTCACAATTATAGTGCGACAAGTAAACTTCTCGCACCCAATTTTTCATTGGCACACGCAAATTCAGTGGCTGTGACAGTCGAAGTGTCAATATTAAAGAAGTGAGGTAGGTATTTAAATAAAAATAATTAATACTGTAAAGAAGTATATTTAAGTAGTAACTTTCCCCGCATATATACGTAATAAAAAATAGTCGATTCCCACGAGAGCGAAGTTGAGCGCACGAGCGAAGTGAGTACGATCATTCGCTCCAGTGGCCAATAGACAACTTCGCACGAGTTGCACATACTATTTTTTATTACATATATATGCGGGGAAAGTAGTATCTTTGGAGTATAAATTATTTTTACTTAAATACCAACCTCACTTCTTTAATATTGATTTGCGTGTGCCAATGAAAATTTGGGTGCGAGAAGTTTACTTGTCGCACTATAATTGTAAAGTGGGGTATTAAGGTTTTTTCGACCCCAAAAGCGTGCGCAAAGATACTACATTTCCCGCATGAGTAATAAAAAAATATTCGGGTCGAAAAAACGTTAATTCCGTTATAAAAAAGAATATGTGCAACTCTTGCGATGTTGTCGATTGGCTTGACAATTTTTCGCACTAGTTGCACAATATACCTACTATTATGACGCTGTTTGATTGATTTACTATATTTTTTTATATATTTGTTTAAATAATCTTTGACTGCCTCTGTGCTTTCAAGGGATCCGGGATATTAGATTTTTAGGAAATTTGTAATTATAATACAAAATTCGAAAATGTATCCGATAAACTACAATAGAGCCAGCCACTACGCTTTAGGGCCCTAGAAAATTGGAAGCCATGTATTCAACCAAGTGATGGATATGAAATTAAATAAATTGATTTAACTAGATTCACAAGTCGTGATGGCCTTGAGGTTTAGGTACGCGGTCGAGAATTTCGACGGTCGCGGGTTCAAACCCCAGGCACACACCTCTGACTTTTCGAAGTTATGTGTGTATTCACAATGAATTATCACTTGATTTAACGGTGAAGGAAAACATCGTGATAAAACCTGCACACCTAAAAGATCTTAGTGATTTCTTAGGTGTGTAGTCCGCCAACCCGCACTAGACCAGCGTGGTGGACTAAGGCCTAAACCTTCTCAATGGTAGAGGAGGCCCGTGCCCAGCAGTGGGTCGTATATGGGCTGATGATGAGATGATGATGTGATGAGATTCACTTTAGAAATTTTACCAATTATACAAATATGTATAACAGACAGAAAGGGAGAGGATACCTGCAGCGTGAAATCCGCTCCACACTTAATTTTGAATATAAATAATTTATATTGCCCTATTAATAAGCAATAAATTGATAGTGATGGCCTCGAGGTTTAGGAGTGATGGCCTCGAGGTTTAGGAGTGATGGCCTCGAGGTTTAGGCGCGCGGTCGAGAATTTCGGCGGTCGCAGGTTCAAACCCCAGGCACACACCTCTGACTTTTCGAAGTTATGTGTGTATTCACAATGAATTATCACTTGCTTCAACGGTGAAGGAAAACATCGTGATAAAACCTGCACACCTAAAAGATCTTAGTGATTTCTTAGGTGTGTAGTCCGCCAACCCACACTAGTCCAGCGTGGTGGACTAAGGCCTAAACCCTCTCAATGGGTGAGGAGGCCCGTGCCCAGCAGTGGGTCGTATATGGGCTGATGATGAGATGATGATGTGATGAGATTCACTTTAGAAATTTTACCAATTATACAAATACTAATATGTATAACAGATAGAAAGGGAGAGAATACCTGCAGCGTGAAACCCGCTCCACACTTAATTTTGAATATAGTTTATATTGCCCCATTAATAAGCAATAAATTGATATTTTACAAAATTTTGGAAATACTACCTTGGTGCGACTTGTTTTTCTCGTCGTATCTGCAAGTGTAGGTGACCGCATAGTTGGTGTAATCTGTTGCCACGATCGACAGGGGCCTGACGTTTGTTATCTCTGAAATACGTGATAATTAAAGATAAATAAATCATTAATTACAACAATACGCATTAATGAAGAACATAAACTGGGCCAGATTTTTTGTTCTCACAACATACATACATACATACATAAACTCACGCCTGTATTCCCTTAAAGGGGTAGGCAGAGGTGCATGTCTGCACCCACATTTCGCCAAGTATGTATCAGCCCCACGTAATAGGTGGCGAGCCTATTGCCGTTTTTCGGGCACATTTCCAGACTCCGTGCTGTTACCGAGAATTTCCTATTGGAAAAACCCAATAACACTTTGCCCGACCCGGGAATCGAACCCAGGACCTCTAGATCGCACGGCACATACTTGTACCGCGAGACCACGAGGCAGTCACAGTTCTCACAACACTTGAGCGTTATCAATCATTTGGATCTGAACTCTAAATAGATATTTAAGGACCATACAAAAAAGAAAGCCAAGAATTAGCGGTTTTATGTTCAAATAAGGGTTCCGTTTTTATTCGGATGAACGGAACCCTAAAAGCTAGTCTTATAATTGTCATCATCACCAGCCTCTCTCACGTCTGCTGCTGGACATTGGCCTCTCCTTTGGCATGCCACTGGGCTCGATCTACGGCCCTCCAAATCTAACCGTTGCCAGCCACCTTGCGAATATCGTCAACATACCTAGCCAGAGGGCGGCCTACACTACACGCGAAAAAAAAAGAATTATCCAGAAATTCTTTACCTCCAAACTGGAACGTAACGAGAACCTTTCCAGAACCGTTGGCGTCATCAGCGAGCTTGGCCGTGCCTTCTATAAACTTCTGCACGCCATTAACTACGTGGGCGTTCTTGACCCTGACCACGTCTCCGTCCAGGGTGTACTCCGCGGAAGCGCAGTTGCCGTTGGCCTCAGCAGTCGTTGGAAGTTTGGATATTTCGTACCACGTGCCTTGGTACTGAAAACATTTGAAGATCAAATTTATTTATGATCTTGACGTTGATTCTAAGAGAAATAGTGTATTGTACTTTTTATAGTTTCTCCATTCTAGATGTGGAAGAAGAAGAGGGAAGCCTTTGCCCAGCAGTGGGATCTAGTATAGACTAGTAAAAAAAATATAGATGACTTGAGGTTATTCTCATTCGTATACAAAAGTTTGTGATTGAATTATTGAGCTGTTCTTTTTCAGAAAATTTAATCTTAGTATCAATATTGTAAACTATTGTTTGAGTGGTAAAGGGCAACATTAGAGTTTCTTGCCCGTTCTTCTCAAATGATGATTGCCTTCCGAACAGGGTGGTAAACTAATTTTGAAATGACTGAATCTAAGCGATGTATTTGACATTTTATAGAATCAATAAATGACTGCCTCGTGGTCTCGCGGTACAAGTATGTGCCGTGCGATCTAGAGGTCCTGGGTTCGATTCCCGGGTCGGGCAAAGTGTTATTGGGTTTTTCCATTAGGAAATTCTCGGTAACAGCACGGAGTCTGGAAATGTGCCCGAAAAACGGCAATAGGCTCGCCCCCTATTACGTGGGACTGATACATACTTGACGAAATGTTGGTGCAGAAATGCACCTCTGCCTACCTCATCGGGGAATACAGGCGTGAGTTTATGTATGTATGTAATCAATAAATATTATTTCATTTATGATATGCATTATTCGCACACTCACGCCTGTTTTCCGGAAGGCATGTTTATAAAACGCGTTTCGATAGTTGTAGCTAGTATAGACTCACCCTATATTTACTTCTGCCTTAAAACCGTTTACCAGGTTTTTCATTAATTACAATATAAATAAAAATACAAAAACTCATTTTCTCATTCTTTATAACATTAGTACATTTTTATGACACGAAAGATGCAATATCATACAGTAATTACAGATATTTAAAAAGCTTATAAACAAAACCCGTACGTTTTGATAATTCCAACAAATTCTAATTATGTGATAACAAATCTGTCTAAGGTGTGATTTACGAACAAATAATAATCAATAAAATCTTACGTGACGTTGCTTAGTAACAATTCACCAATTCAATTCTTACATAAGGTATGTTTCTGATATGGACTTTGATTTTACATGCATACATACATAAACTCACGCCTGTATTCCCCGAAGGGGTAGGCAGAGGTGCATTTCTGCACCCACATTTCGCCAAGTATGTATCAGTCCCACGTAATAGGGGGCGAGGCTATTGCCGTTTTTCGGGCACAATTCCAGACTCCGTGCTGTTACTGAGAATTTCCTAATGGAAAAACCTAATAACACTTTGCCCGACCCGGGAATCGAACCCAGGACCTCTAGATCGCACGGCACATACTTGTACCGCGAGACCACGAGCAGTGATTTTATTTTACTAATAATATGACTAAATTGAGTCTCGGATAACAGTGTCAATTAACACACTTATTGGTAATTCGTTATAAATTAGCATGTACAGTCGAGGTCCATTTTTTCTAAGTCAAAAGATTGGTACTTTCTCGTACAGTTTGAACATAAATATGTATTTATTTTTTAGATTAGTGAAGAATTATCGTAATAGATAATTTGGTCCGCAACGTGCTTACTATTTAAATTTTAGTCACTTTGTCTGTGATTTAACCTGGTAAGGTTAAAAAAATATTGATATTACATATCATATACATTCACTCACGCCTGTATTCCCCGAAGTAGTAGGCACAGGTGCATTTCTGCACCCACAGTTCGCCAATTGTGTTTTTCGTTCCACTGACCTATTGCAGTTTTTCGGCCACAATTTCAAAACCCGTGCTGGTACTGAGAATTTCCTTATGAAGAAAACCAATAACACTTTGCCCGACTTCGGAATCGAACCCAGGACGTCTAGATCGCACAGCACATACTCATTACTCATGTCGCGAGACTACGAGGCAGTCTATTGAAATTATGACATAGTAACAAAAAAGTGCTTCTAGTCCCACCAATGTTTTATATCAATAACAACCATTTATAGTAAAACAAACAAAGCATACAATGATGTAATGTAAGTAAATATTTTCGGTGTATGAAGTCACCATTACGTGTGACTTTTAGCATCGTAAAATGGCGTTTGTTGATCTACTGGCCAAAAAAACTGTTTTGTATTCATTAGGTATATTAGCTCTTAAAAATCCAAAGCTGGACACGGATCTTCTCTACCTACTATTGAAATGGTCCTGACCTTAATCTACCATGCAGGCCTATTAGGGTTTCGATACAAAATTCTTAGTAAATTTCTTAAATTTAGAAAGTTACTAGAAAAACAGTTAGATTTGCAAAAAACATTTCTTAAATGCTAAAGCGACACGATAATCAGACGAACTGCGGTATGTATGCACGAGATAAACCGGGTTGATATCTCAAAAAAAAATAGCTATAAGCAACCCTGTCACATTTCATTGTAGAAGAGAAATCGTCAAAGGTCGGATTTGTTGCTTATTCATTAAAGAAGTAAAGAAAAAGATTTTATTGTTGGCCAGTGCACGAAAATACAAAAAAAAAACAAATACAATTAGTAACTATAATTCACACAGCCAACAATGGTCCCCTCATTCAGCTACATGCTGCAATTCCGCTTGCACGGAGTTATGACGATAGTCTTTTTAGTCCACGATGTTTTTAACATCAATGCTAGTGCTCTCTTTGGTGTACTATTAAAAACAATATCTAAAAAGTGAAGAAAATAATCCTAAAGAAAGCTTAATGTTTATTCTCTACATAATATATTTAAATATATAGTCTACCAACCCCGCCTAGGCTTGGTAATGGACTCAAAACTAACCTCTTAATTGTTAAGGCGCCTCGTGACCAGCACTAGAAAAAAGACTGATCATATTAAGCCCTGTGTGTGCGATCTTGAGGCCTTAGGTTTGGCTCCCAAGTCGAGAAGTATTTTTGTTTTTTTCTGTTAGGAAATTCTTAGTTGAAAAAAATATTCTTCAGAATTTGTCCGAAAAACGACCAAAAGGTTCATTCCTATAAGGTGGGTTTTAACAAAATTGGCGAAGTGTGGTTGCAGAAATAAATTAACCTACTCTTTCAGATAATAAGCGTGAAATATATGTGACTGAATGGCCACCGACCATTACCCTGTTGAATGACAAAGGCTTCGCAGAGGACATCCGTCCTTCACGGTCGATGTTACACACTAACGATGCCAATTCATCGATTCACAAATTAAATGGCTAAGGAGCGGCAGGCGTATTGTCAGGGCTGAATTATTGGAAAATTGGTTCATTTAGTTCAATTCTGCAATTCATTTAGCTTTTGCACGTGTCTCCGCTTATGGGGTCTTTAGTATTGGTTTTGTGGGAGTAATGAAAATTAGATGAGTTGTAGTTAGCTGATTTAAAAACCCTGGTTGGATATCAACATCCAGCTTGAGACGGCCTCGTGGTCTCGAGGCACGAGAATGTACTATGCAATCTACAGATCTCGGGTTCAATTCCCTTGTCGGGCTAAGTGTTATTGGGTTTTTCTATTAGGAGGAAATTCTCAATAGCAGCACGAAGTCCGGAAATATTCCCGTAAAACGGCAATAGGCTCGCCTCTTATGACTGATACATACCTGGCGAAACGTAGGTGCAGAAATGCACCGCTGCCTACCCCTTCGGGGAATACAGGCGTGAGGTTATGTATCATGTATATTTGGGTAAAATTTGGGTTTTTCCATTAAATATGTCTGTAGCAGCGCGATGTCTAAAGTGCCCGAAGATTACGCAGGATTTAAAAGACAGATGCCTACCCCTCGGCGCGAATGAGTCGTGAAAACACCGGACGTACATATTTAAGAATAATAATAAAAAGAGAAACAAAAAGTAATTAGCTTCTTTACCCCAGAATCAAACCCGTGATCTAGGTCGCACGGCATATACACTTTTTTACATTTACATATATACTATCTACATTATTAATTTAGATTTTTATCGCATAGAACTCTAGTTGATATAGAAATATGAAAGTTTGTGTACTTTTCAACAGGAAACCGGTGAACAGATTAATACGAATATTTATGCACACAAATAGTCATTTATTGACGAAAAGTATTTGTGCCTCTACCGCTACCGCTACCACAGCATGAGCGTGACGTGTCTAATCGAGAGATTAGAGATGCTACAGTTGGACAAAAAAAACCTTAGTTCCCTTAAAAATTAAAAAATAATAAAAAAAACTCAATCCTAAAGTACAAGGGGGATTGTTTAATAATTTAAAAAAAATACCTCGCGTTAAGGGACCACTCCAAACCAAACAATTTAATAACAAATAGTCTATTACCTAACTAAGCCACATAGATGAATTTAAAAACAACACACACAAACCTACAGACACGTCAAACTTATAACACCGTTTTGCGTCGGGGGTTAAATATTAAGACTAGTAAGAATTCTATAAGCACGGTGTTTTTTTTTTACTGGCACGGCAAAGTGACTCCACGTCCACTGTACCTGATGGTAAGCACAGTGGAGTCCAAGAAAATAATACTGACCAGCGAGAAACGATATACAATACATCACGTGGGTCCTAAAAAACCGACCAAGTGCGAGTCGGACTCGCGCACGACGTGTCCGGTACCATTATTTATAAAAACGGCAAAAAAAATCATGTCTCTTGTATGGGAGTCCCCCCTTAATAATTATAATTATATTAAATAAATAATAATATATCGTTTAAGTGAATAATATAACTCAATATTCTGGAAATAATTCAAGCTTGTCAAAAACTGAACAGTCTATCACGGTTCATGAGATACAGCCTGGTGGCAGACGCACAGACGGACAGCGAAGTCTTAGTAATTGGGTCCCGTTTTACCCTTTGGCTACGAAACCCTAGAACCAGCTAATATTGTAATCAGCTAATATTATGCGCTACTCTTTGCAAGAAGGGTATGAAAAATAAACCAATTATAAAGCTATTGAATTGTGTTTTTCAAGAAAACATTCAATAATGTGATGTAAGAGATATTTTAGATATCTACGAGATGACATATTTGTGTTATCGAATCAATATCGTTTATCAGCACATTCTCTGTCGACAACGTATTTTTACGGAACAAATGTACTAATACTTTACAAAATATTCAAAAATAAGGAATATATATTATTTAGTAGTATTAGTACCAACATTATGAGATATACGAATTAAAATTCCTTTTCACGAAATTTTTCATCCGTATAGACTGCCTCGTGGTCTCGCGGTACAAGTATGTCGGGCAAAATGTTATTGGGTTTTTTCATTAGGAAATTTTCAGTAGCAGCACGGAGTCTGGAATTGTGCCCGAAAAACGGCAATAGGCTCGCCCCCTATTACGTGGGACTGATACATACTTGGCGAAATGTGGGTGCAGAAATGCACCTCTGCCTACCCCTTAGGGGAATACAGGCGTGAGGTTATGTATGTATGTATGTATGTATAGTTTTTCTTTATTTTTAAGTTTATTATGTATATATTTTTTTAAATTATTTTAAAAATAAAATGTTTTCCTTTAAAATAATAAATAAGAGGCAACTCCTTGAGAAAAAGAAAGAATAAAAACATTTTTTTTTTTAAAAGAACGTAATAATTTAACTCACCGCAGTCAGGTTGAAATTCTCCACCGCCTTCATCTCAGGACAGGCGCCCTCGTGAATGACATTCGCCGACGCCGCAGCGACAATGGTGACTATAAAAAAACCCAGCATTATTACGCCTGTCAGAGTTCGCGGGTTGGTTATCTACTGACTGCGGGCGATGCTGCTCCTTCCTTATATACACATCTCGGCGCCGAGGTCATGGTCGAGACGATTTTCGAGCGCGGGATTATTTAATTGGCCTAACAATTGGTACTCGCACTAAGGGGGTTCTAGAAAATGCTCGGAGCGTTGGGCCGGTGGAAAATTTTAAGACATGGAATGATTTTAAAGTTTTTGCATGGAATTATTGCATTTTATGGAAAATGTTATCAATAAATGCAGTTATAAGCATAAGCATAACTTTAAGCAGTGATGGCCTCGAGGTTTAGGGCGCGCGGTCGAGAATTTCGGTTATCACAGGTTCAAACCCCAGGCACACACCTCTGACTTTTTGAAGTTATAATACACAATGAATTAACACTTGCCTTAACCGTGAAAGAAAACATCGTGATAAAACCTGCACACCTAAAAAGTTCTTAGGAATTTCTTAGGTGTGCAGTCCGCCAACCCGCACTAGGCCATCGTGGTGGATTAAGGCCCTCTCAATTGTAGAGGAAGCCCGTGCCGTGGCACGTATTTGGGCTGATGATGATGATGATGATGTTATCAATAAATATTTGTACTTTTAATAGAGCTAATTTAAAATTATATTATGCATGCTTCACAATAAAGGGATTTTAATGAATATTTCCTTATATGGTTTTATGTCTGAGACTAATGTTATAATCAATATTATCTAGATATAATTTAAAATCTGCCAAAATTGATTTATTTGCAGATAAGAAGTGGAAACCGATGACGATCACCCATGGCTTTTAAATTTCCCTCGTGCAATAAGTACCTATAGATATGGTTGAAATTACTAAACCAGCACCTAACTAAGCACGACCGAATCGGCGCTGCAGTAAGTTAAAGGCCAGGTAAAACGAGCCCACAGATTGAATTCCCGTACAAAGACGTACCATTTTGTAAATCCTCGAAAGTTTGATATTTGTATGTGTATTTGAGAGACAAAATTGTATCGTAATATGTGGTCGGAAATGTGCTCGTAACTATTAGATGTACTATTATTTAACAAAAACACTTGGAATGAAGTTTGTACATCAAAATAGGGTTAGCAAATTTGTGGCAACAAAAACCGCTTTTAAAAAAGCACACCCCCATTTTTATTCAAATTGCAGACAACTTAGTCACATGCTCTGTCGGTTATTCACCTCTCATTCCTATATCAATTTAGTAATTTAGGAAACTCTTTCATTTTTAGACTTCTTTTGTGTTCTACATATTAGTAGCATCTTTGTAAATATTTTTGAAAAGTAACAGCTATGAAGAAGTCTTACATATATGGGCTTTTGACTTGAAAAGGTGCCCTTATATGTAAATTTAATCGTTTTGTAGGTTTTATACAAACCAAAAATAATATCATCATCACTATCAGCCCATATACGTCCCACTGCTGGGCACGCGCCTCCTCTACAATTGAGAGGGTTTAGGCCTTAGTCCACCACGCTGGCCTAGTGCGGCTTGGCGGACTACACACCTAATAAATTCCTAAGAACTTTTAGGTGTGCAGGTGTCCTCACGATGTTTTCCTTCACCGTTAAAGCAAGTGATAATTCATTGTGAATACACACATAACTTCGAAAAGTCAGAGGTGTGTGCCTGGGGTTTGAACCTGCGACCGTCGAAATTCTCGACTGCGCGCCTAAACCTCGAGGCCATCACTGCTTTCCTTATACTAATCTTATTCCATTTTTTATCTTTTACTTGGTATTTATGACTGTCTTGTCGATAACAACACATGTTATACTTCCTTGAGCATTAGTCATTAATTTTTTTTCTATTATGATTTACCCACCTTATTTTAAGATACTATCAAGTTTTCATGTATTTTTGAAAGATGTTTTTTTTTTTGTTAATTATCATGACTTTTACATTTGTGTGTGAGAGTACGGCCTTACACTGCAACTTCTTTATAAGGCGAACTACACGCCGAAGAAATTCCTAAGAACTTTGTGTGCATGTTTCCCCACGATGTTTTCCTTCGCCGTTAAAGCACGTGATAACTCATAGTAAATTTACACATAACTTAAAAAGTCAGAGCCTGGAGTTTGAACCGGACACACAGCTTCTTTAAAAATAGTGATGGCCACGAGGTTTAGGCGCGCGGTCGAGAGTCTCAGCGGTGTCTGCGTAATGTGATTCAATTGGTGCACAAAATCACTTTCCTCTGCCAGACGCTATAATTATTCAATGGACGATGTGATTCTCAGAAGCTCAGTAATCTGATTAAAGAGGCAATTGAAGTTCGTTGTTCGCCCACCTTTGAACTCTATGCGAATATACGTAGGTACATATACATATACCTACATATGTACAAAGCAGTGATGGCCTCGAGGTTTAGGCGCGCGTTCGAGAATTTCGGCGGTCGCAGGTCCAAACCCCAGGCACACACCTCTGACTTTTCGAAGTTATGTGTGTATTCACAATGAATTATCACTTGCTTTAACGGTGAAGGAAAACATCGTGATTAAACCTGCACACCTAAAAGTTCTTAGGAATTTGTTAGATGTGTAGTCCGCCAACCCGCACTAGGCCAGCGTGGTGGACTAAGGCCTAAACCCTCTCAGTTGTAGAGGAGGCCCGTGCCCAGCAGTGGGATGTATTTGGGCTTATGATGATGATGATGATACATATGTACATGTAGAACGCGCATCTTACGAATTAAAAAATTGCACAGACTAATATTAATTTACCGAGTGGCGACTATGTTTTGCTATATATAATCTATTATTTCTTCTTTGCATTTACTATTATCTACTTTCACTCATATTTACTTCATCATCAACCCATATACGTCCCACTGCTGGGCACGGGCCTCCTCTGCAACTGAGAGCGTTTAGGCCTTAATCCCCCACGCTGGCCTAGTGCGGGTTGGCGGACTACACACCTATAAAAATCCAAAGAACTTTTAGTTGTGCAGGTTTCCTCACGATGTTTTCCTTCACCGTTAAAGTAAGTGATAATTCATGGTAAATACTTACATAGTTATATTTTTTAGTTTCGTATATGTATGTTTTAATTTGCATTTATATATTATCTCTGTTATTGTACCTACACACTGCCCTGCCAAAAATCCCTTCAAAATGTCTATCCTATGGTTGTCTTGAAGAGATCGTCATTTGCGATAAGACTACTATTTACACTCTTTTCTTTTTAATGCTAATTTATGAATTAAATCATACATACATACATAAACTCACGCCTGTATTCCGTTATTGTACGAAAGATGCAATATCATAATAGTAATAACAGATATTTACAAAGCTTATAAACAAAACCCGTACGTTTTGATACGTCCAACAAATTCTAATTATGTGATAACAAATCTGTCTAAGGTGTGATTTACGAACAAATAATAATCAATAAAATCTTACATGACGTTGCTTAGTAACAATTCACCAATTCAATACTTACGAGTATATAAGGTATGTTTCTGATACGGACTTTTGATTTTACATACATACATACATAAACTCACGCCTGTATTCCCCGAAGGGGTAGGCAGAGGTGCATTTCTGCACCCACATTTCGCCAAGTATGTATCAGTCCCAAGTAATAGGGGGCGAACCTATTGCCGTTTTTCGGGCACATTTCCAGACTCCGTGCTGCTACTGAGAATTTCCTAATGGAAAAACCCAATAACACATTCCCACACCCGGGAATCGAACCCAGAATCGAATCTAGATTGCACGGCACATACTTGTACCGCGAGATCACGAGTCGAATACACAATTTCGTAAAAATGACGCAGAGTAGAATTATAACTACACTTTGAAGTGTATTTAAATTCCGAAGCACACAATAAGATCTAACGTAGATAAAAAAAAGAATTCGAAACGACGCACCAATACAAAAGTTTGTGTGACCATTAATATTTGTTTCGCATCTGGATAATGATCCATTCCTTACTAGGGTAAGAACGTCAAATCTCTCGTAAATTCTAATAGCCACGGCACAAGACTTGTATCTTAAAGTGAGACTAGCTGTGCCCGCGACTTCGTCCGCGCGGAAAATTGATTTTTAATTATTTTTAATAAGAAAATTTATAAACTAAAAGTAGCCTAAATTACTCCTTATTACATCAGCTATCTGACAGTGAAAGTCCCATAAAAATTGGTTCACCAGTTTCAGAGATTAGCCGGAACAAACAGACAGACAGACAAAAATTGTAAAAAACGTTATTTTGGTATATGTACCGTGTATAAATCCATATGCATTTATTAAAAAGCGGTTATTTCAAAATTACAAACAGACACTCCACATACATACATACATACATTTTATTTATTTGTATAGATATGAAATCGGTTGTATTTCATCATAATCAAACTTACAATTATTATTTGTTCTATCTTATGACACTTATACAAGCAAGCTGAAGTTGAAGTGGCAATGGGCCGGGCACATAGCGCGGAGAACTGATGGCCGATGGGGCCAAAAAGTTCTCGAGTGGAGGCCACGTACCGGAAAGCGCAGCGTGGGACGTCCTCCGACAAGATGGTCGGACGACCTAGTAAAGGTCGCGGGACGTCGCTGGTTGCAGGCTGCTTCCAACAGGTCCCTGTGAAAGTCATTAGGAGAGGCCTATGTCCAGCAGCGGACCTCCATTGGCTGATGATTATGACACTTATATGTAGAAGCTCATCAGTTCAACAACCATGTCTTGTAGCTAGATGACACCTTATATGATGGGATTAATCATCATCTTCAGCTCATACACGTCCCACTACTTGGCACGGGCCTCTTTTACAATTGAGAGAGTTTAGGCTTACGTCCACCATGCTGACCAAATTGGCGGACGGTGCAGGTTTCCTCACGATGATTTCCTTCACCGTATAAATATTATAAACAGTAACTTGAATTATATTTTTGCATTATATGTTTGTAACGACGAAACTCAAAAACTACGTTGTTGTACGAGTTGTTTTTTTTTCGTACGGAGGTAAATGAAACCTTATGAACAAAGGCTACATTTTATTCCGAAAAAAATTGTCTTTCTTTGGTAAGCGCATTGAATTCAAAATTTCTCTCAAGCGGGCTCTCCTGTTGTTTATTTACATATTTATTTGGGGAGTCTATAACGACAATATAATTGCAATCAAATGCAATATTGTCGCCTTGTAGATATATTGCATATAAATAGATTGAAAAATTGCTCTTTTGCATTTACGTAATACAGGGTGATGACCGTGGCTTCCTCTGAGTGATTATTCAAGTGATCACGTTGGCTACATCGTTGAGTGTGGTCAGCGTCAGGAAACATCCATATCCTCATTAGTTTGAGTCTCACGTGTGCTCTCAAACGCTTTATGTAATCAAGCGCCAAAAATAGCGCCACTCGCAAAAGTAAATATGAACAGCGATAAAAGTAAATCAAATGTCAGGCCAAGACTGCCTCATTGGACCTGCGACCAATTGTGTTCCGTACGATCGGGGGGTCCCGGGTTCGATTTCAGAGTCAGCAAACCGTTATTAGGTTCCTTTGTTAGGAAATTCTTATTAACAACACGGAATGTTGCAATATGCCATATTACGTAGGCCTTAAAAGAAAAAAAATGACAGCCCTGTTGTGCGATTGGCTATACATCAGCTGGCGAAACGAGAAGCCGCGTGTTCGATCCCCGCACCAAAAGAAATGTTTGTGTGATCTACAAATATTTGTTTCGGGTCTGGGTGTTTGTGAGACCGTAAAGTCACTTGTAGTTTCTAATGCTTACGATACAAAACTTATATCTTAGTGTGGGGCCAGAACTATGTATATGACTGTTATTTATTTTATTTATTTAACTAGCAAAAAGTAGCAGAAGTGCGTGCTTTTTCCTCAAGGTACCAACGCAGTCAAACCTTCTAAATTCGTAATTCAATATAAGCGTTGATGATTAATTATCACTTGCTTTAACGGTGAAGGAAAACATCGTGATAAAACCTGCACACCTAAAAAGTTCTTAGGAATTTCTTAGGTGTGTAGTCCGCCAACCCGCACTAGGCCAGCGTGGTGAACTAAGACTTAAACCCTCTCAGTTGTAGAGGAGGCCCGTGCCCAGCAGTGGGAGGTATTTGGGCTGATGACGATGATGTTGATGATCATTTACCGTCATTCATAATCATATGGAAATGTGTTATAATGGATATCATAATATAATGATGATGCTTACAGCGCCGCTGCTCCTCGACCGCGGTAACAGATCTGAAGCTGTGCAATGACTACTTAAAAGATCTCGTGTAAGACTATATTCAAAAACATATTTTTACTTCGACCCAATCTCCTCTTTCCTGATTCCTTTCTCTGCTAAAAATATACATAACAAACTGTTACTAACCGAGTTTTGAAGACCGTTTTATTCTCGTAGAAGCGTCGAGAATAGCGACGCAGCTCCGCGCATTACTCAATTGAGCTTGTCGTCAAATTGTCGAATCACTGTCTTCCTCAAAACTTTCCACATTGCTTTGTTGCGGATCGTCTGTCGTTTCTACGTATGAAAAATATACGTCTGACTGTATTAACTGACTCTTTTTACTTTCTTGTGGCAAATGTAATGCTTAAAACATTTTGAATTGTGTATAAAAATATTTACTGCCTCGTGGCCTCGCGGTTCAAGTATGTGACGTACGATCGAGAGGTCCTGGGTTCGATTCCCGGGCCAGGCAAAGTGTTATTGGGTTTTTCCATTAGGAAATTCAGTAGCAGCACGGAGTCTGGAGATGTGAGCCTATTGCCGTTTTTCGGGCACATTTCCAGACGCCGTGCTGCTACTGAATTACCTAATGGAAAAACTCAATAACACTTAACATTAGTAAGTTAACTTAACATTATTAACACTGAACGAATAATTTATATTGATTTGTGGTAAGTCAAGAGCTTGCATCTAGTCCCTATAAAATGTATAGCTCACGTAAACGATGACGATAAACATTATGAAGTAGTGTACTCGTACACACTTACAAGTCTATAAATCTACAGAACGAGTTCGAATTAAATGATGGTCAAACTGGGGTGAAAGGCAACAGAAAATAGGACGCACTTATTACAGACATTCATCATCATCATCATCATCATTATCAGCCCAAGGAAGTCCACTGCTGAACATAGGCCTCCCCCAATGACTTCCATAGTGACCTGTTGGTGGCAGCCTGCTTCCAGCGACGACCCGCGACCTTCACCAGGTCGTCAGACCACCTTGTGGATGGACGTCCTACGCTGCGCTTTCCGGTACGTGGCCTCCACTCGACAGACATTAATTTTTCAAATTACAATCAAGTCAATTAGCGAGACTGTGTGTACGTAATTTTGCAAAATAACATATTTAGATTCTTTGCTGATTAAACATACTAAATAAAGAAAATATTGCTGACATTTAGCGAATATTACGTTCAACATAGAATAGAACCTATCTAAATAAAATCAGGGTCACATAGCACGAATAAAGTGCACAAATGGTGCATGTTAAAATTAACGAGTAGGTACGTCACAAAAACTCATCCGTTTTAGAATTGGCAACTTAGACAATAAGATAGTCCCAAATACATATGATGTTATAGCTATTATACTAATATTCTTTGTGACAATATACTTGATTCCTTTATAAGTGAGTCAAAATATAGCTGGTAAAACAAGGTGTAGAGATACCTAGCTTCTGGAGAAAGTAAATATGGGTTCTCGTTATCGAGAACCACACTATATTTCCCTATATACCGTTTGTCATGTACTGTGTGAGACATACTTGTATGAAATATTTTTTGAAAACACATTTGAAGGCAATAGGCAAGGTGGACTATCGAAGATCACGGGAAACCGCCGGATGCAGGCCGCTTCCGACGAAGCGCTTTGGATGTCTTTTGGGGAGGCCTATGTCCAGCAGTGGACGTCTTTCGGCTGATGATGATGATGATGATGAAGTCAATAAATCGTCTGCTTTATTACCCACTGATATAAAAAGCTCATAACAGTACCAATTTATTATATTTAAAAATTACATGAACACTACGCCCTGAAAGTGCAGACAAAGGTACCTACATTTCAGCATCCGTTTCGCAGAAATCTAAAATTACGAGTCAGACGTATGACGTCATCAACTGATTCCCTAATAACCGACTAGTTCCTAGTGTGAAAATAATCACTAATACAATTGATAAAATATTTTTCAAATGAAGCATACGAAGAATATGATCTTATATCGCGTGATAAATGTTTATCAGTAAACATAAAAATTGCTGATATCCGGCTTATTGTTTTTGAGGCCAGCAAAATGTAGAAGAATATTTTTTGTAATGTAATTAAATGAAAATAATTTATTGAATCTATTTCATGATATGTATCGGTTTTTATAATGAATTTTATATATTACCTACTTGAAATTTCGCTTCCCTCCGCGCACGCCTACTGTGCGAACACGGTTTGACACAGTGCCTTTTAAAATTGTGTTTTTCGTGTCTCGGGTTTGATTGCCGGCTTGTGAGTGTTACTAGTTGTTTTGTGTTGGTTTGTGCTTTAAAGCGCGTAAGTTATATTAGTGTTTTTAAGTTGGATTTAGTAGATTTTGCCAGTTTTCTTCGGTAAGTTATTTTTATTTTGTTGTGAGGGTAGGCTTGATCGGATAAATTGTTAAACTTACGCATTAGCTCTTATCTGTTTTTTAAGTATCCTTTCGGTTAATTTAGTCAAACTATGTAATTTCATAATGACGATCCCCCTGACCGTGGTAGGGACCCTTTCGGCAAAAGCATCTTGACCCCTAGGTTAAAAAAATAATACTTAAAATGGATTGATTGCATTGATCATATCGGAGAAGAATGCCGTGTTAAATTCGTAGCGTAAGTGTATTTGGGCAGAAGATCTGAAATTTGATTAGCTTGTCGGACAAAGTGTTATTGTGGTTTTATTACACATAGGTACATTACGATGTTCTTAGTAGTAACATAACGTCTGTAATTGATCCAAAAAATAGAAATAGGCACGGAAATTTAGTGAAATTTCAAATAAGAAAACGAAAAAGAAAAGATCAAAAAGAGTGAATTCAGGAATCGCACTCGCCGAATCAATCAATCGTTCTATACGGTTATCGTAGTTTAATCATAGGTGTTTTGAGATAAACTTATTATTAATTACTCTGATAGTAGTAGAATTAAAATTCCAATGCTATGTAATAACGTGTTTGTGATAATATCAGAATCCCATCAGAAACATAATTGTAAAATGGAAGCCAAGTTCAATATTACGAATAAATTTACATTTGCAAACTGGTTACTATGCCGGCAAAACAATTGAAATCTATATACTCGTAGTAGATATATGTACGTGCCAAGTTCTGTGTAGTATACAGTAAGATAGTTTAATAACAATATAAAAATATAGTGGTACTACTGCAAACATCCATTCATCGGCCAAATGAAGTCCACATTTAACATAGGCCTCCCCCAATTATTTCCACAGTGACCTGTTGGAGGCAGACTGCATCTAGCGACGTCCTGCGATCTTTACCAGGTCGTCTGACCACCTTGTGGGTGGACGTCCTATGTGGCCTCCATTCGAAAACTTTTTGGCCCCATCGGCCATCAGTTCATCAGGATGTTGTAGCACCTTACCACACTTCTTAAAAAAAAATATCACGATAAACTGCCATGTGGTCTCGCAGCATAAGTCTATGCCGTGCGATCTAGAGGTCCTGGGTTCAATTCCTGGGTCAGGCACAGTTTCAATTAGGAAATTCTCAGTTGCGGAACGGAGTTTAGAAAAATGTCCAAAAAACGACAACAGGCCGCCCCTTAATACGTGAAACTTAAATATAGGCAAAAATGGGTGCAGAAATGCGCCTCTGCCTATTCCTTCGGGGAATACAGGCGTTAGTGTGAATATAGTATATAAAAATGTCATACGGTTATATGATCTATATACTTGTACCTCTGTTATCTGCAATGGGCAGATTGCATCGGCCTTCTAATGCATTTGTGTTGTATATGTAAGTAATTAATTACATCATTGCTATATTTTTAACTATTATGTATTAAACCAATGACTGATTGATATTTTATCGACGATAAATTTGCCTTTTATAATCAGTTTTAAGTTATTTGACATGAAAAAATTAAGTTTTTAATGAAAATATTTAAAGTTTCATTATTTTTTTATTCTTCCGTTCTCCACCTAGTTACTAAGCAAAGAAGTGAGCCCGCCTAATTAAGATATGCTAATCACTAAAAAAATAGATTCATATCCATAACATCTGCGTTAATTCATCCATCATCCATTCATCAGACAAAAGAGGTCCACTGCTGACTTCCACAGTGACCTGTTGGAGGCAGCCTTCATCCAGCTATCTTTACCAGGTCGTCTGACCACTTTGTTGCTGGACGTCCTACCTACGCTGCGTTTGCCGCTACGTGGCCTTCATTCGAGAACTTTTTGGTCCCATCGGCCATCAGTTCTCCGCGCTATGTGCTCCGCCCATTGCATTTTCAACTTGCTAATCCGCTTGGCTATGTCGGTTACTTTAATTCGCCTACGAATCTCCTCATTTCTGATTCAATCTCGTAGGGAAACCCCGAACATAGCCTTCTCCATAGCTCGTTAAGTGACTTTGAGCCTCCTAATAAAGAAAAAATTAATGTATAAAGAAGGGTTTGCACGAGAGAAATCTAGTGGTTAAAAAAATGCATAACCTTCGCAAAGAGCTTGCCGAGATAAACAAACATTGAAATCATAGAACGATAACTTAAGCCACATCAATAAAAACAGCGCGAGTCATTGAAAAAACGCGCATTTTTATGCGATTCAGGCGATATTGATAATGACATGCCTCGTACGACTAAGTGTTTAAATATTATTCTTTGAAATATACGAAGCGACTGGTGAGACACAGGCAATACATAAGGCAGTAAGTACACAGTCAGGTCATAAGTATTGTCACAAAGTAAAAACTTTTCTTTTAGAATGTTGGCCACAAAAAAGTTTATTGAATTCGAATTGTTCATGAAAATAAAAATGTATCATCATCATTATCAGCCTAAAGAAGTCCACTGCTGAACATAGGACTCCCCCAATGACTTCCATAGTGACCTGTTGGAGGTAGCCTGCATCCAGCGACGACCCGCGACCTTTACCAGGTCGTCGGACCATCTTGTGGGTGGACGTCCTACGCTGCGCTTTCCGGTACGCGGCCTCCACTCGAGAACCTTTTGGCCCCATCGGCCATCGGTTCTCCGCGCTATGTGCCCGGAGATGTATACTTTTTAGAATTTTACTCATTTTTAAATATGGAGTGGACGCTTAAAGAAGACCGTGTTGCAGTTATTGCGTTGCATCGTTGCGGTTACGCGCCAATTCAGATTTTTGACATACTGAAAAATTTGAATATAACCAAAAGATTCGTTTATCGTACCATCTTCATAGTATCGTTTGATGAAACGATACCGTGATGATTACAAACACCGTGACTCAATAAAAATCCAGACAATATATAAAAATAAAACGTTTTCCTTACAACCACGAGTATTAAATGTTTGTAGTTGTTAGGAAAACTTTTTTTTTTTTTTTTGTAGTGTTTTTGTCACGGTACTTTTAATCACGTTGGCTATTGTCTGTCTTAGTTTTCGATCATGGCCTTTATACACCCTGTATAAAGCCATTCGTCGTCAGCCCAAATACGTCCCACTGCTGGGCACGGGCCTCCTCTATAACTGAGAGGGTTTAGGCCTTAGTCCACCACGCTGGCCTAGTGCGGTTTGGCGGACTACACACCTAAAAAATTCCTAAGAACTTTTAGGTGTGCAGGTTTTATCACGATGTTTTCCTTCACCGTTAAAGCAAGTGACAATTTATTGTGAATACACACATAACTTCGAAAAGTCAGAGGTGTGTGCCTGGGGTTTGAACCTGCGACCGCCGAAATTATCGACCGCGCGCCTAAACCTCGAGGCCATCACTGCTACCCATTATTGATAGATAAACGAAGCGCCTTATTAATAAAATGAAACAATGCGAATTTTTCTGATTAACCAAAAGCCGGTGAAAGATAACGAAAAAATGACCGTAGATAAGATTTTATATAAATGCGATAGATTATTAGATAAATTGTCATTTGATTAGTTTAGCTTGTGTGTCGGGGAGCGGAATATGATCTCATGATGAAAACGGGTCTTTTAATTTTTAGTCTTATAGGACTATTTAGTGTGTGTGTTGGACAGTTTATACAAAATGGACAGTGTGACCCCAACTTACAACTGGCAGACAATTTCCAGATTAACGAAGTAAGAATCATTTTTTTATTTATTAAAATAATCCACGTGAAAGTCGTGATGGCCTTGAGATTAAGGCACGCGGTCGAGAATCTCAGTGGTTTGGGTTCAAACCCCAGGCACACACCTCTGACTTTTCCAAGTTATGTGTGTATTCACTATGAATTATCACATACTTTAACGGTGAAGGAAAACATTGTGAGGTAACCTGTTCACCTAAAAGTTTTAAGGAATTTCTTAGGTGTGTAGTCCGCCAACCCGCACTAATCCAGCGTGGTGGATTAAGGCCTAAACCCTGTCAGTTGTAGAGCAGGCCCGTGAACAGCAGTGGAACGTATATGAGCTGTTGATGATGATGATGATAATCCATGATACCATAGTGTGAAGAAGCATCTCACCGGCCCGTTATAAGTGTGTATACATACATAAACTCACGCCTGTATTCCCCGAAAGAGGTAGGCAGAGGTGCATTTCTGCACCCACATTTCGCCAAGTATGTATCAGTCCTTCTCTTGTACTACCGAATTGCATGTGTGGTCAGGTTGACGTGGGAAGGAACTGTTAAAAAATAATTATGCGAAAGAAGATTAATCATTGAATAATTAGTGAGCCTTTCGGCTTTTGACATCTAGTTTCACTCGTAAAGTACATGACGGCCATCGAGAGTTATAAATTGCTATCTGTAGATAATTTTGTTAGGGAGCCAGCTTAGTCTTAACATTAGCGCGAATGAGCAGACGTAAAAGCTAAACACACTAGACCTCAATGTACTTTCGATGTTGATGTATTTACAGTCACATACATAGTTCAAAAATAAAAGTATGAAAAAAGTGCGTGCGTATAAAGTAGGTACACATATAAGACATGAAACTTTGGCAAACAAATTTTTAAATCTCGTTTATGTTTATACTAATCCAAAGATTTGGATTTCCAAGACTTAGAGGGAGGGGAAAAGGAAAATATGTTAGGAATTTAATTTATTTATTTTAAATTGTCCAAATTGAGATCACAATCAGTCATTTGTTAATTGTCATGGCGAAGGCAAGACGAATCGGGAAGTGAATCCGTTTAAACTCTAAGGATATATTCGTTGGGATCATCGAAATTCTTAGAATGAAATCAATACACCTTTAAGATTCTCCTTGAGTGTAGTCGCGTGAATCACATTAGTCAACAGTTTTCTTAACACTAAGCACATTCCATTGCATAGTTTAGGGTGTTTTAGATTTCGAAACATGATGACTACCGAGCCAGCCATCGGTTTTAATTTGTAAACCAGGCACAACCAAGGAGATTAAAAATTCAGTTGGATAATATTAGGCTTGATATATTTTGCTTGGTTACACTAAATAATTTCTGAACGCACGCATAAATAATGACAGCCTAAAAATATGTCAATCCCTTTTCATTAATTGACACTATTTTACATTTTTTAATTTCTAATACACGCAATTATTCGAATATTGTGGATGTATGTTGTCGATTCGAAACCTTTATTTAAATACATTCTTTAATTTGAGGGGACCATTGACTTAACCTTTTTATCCATAAAATTTTTACCCTCAGGCGCGTAAAGAAGTTTCACTTCAAAAAGGGATCCTTTAAGACTATAATAGTTTGAAATGAGCTATCTGCAAAGGTTAATGGATTTTACAGATTATATTGTAGTTTTAGATTTTTCGTAACTTTAAAATGTTTAAAAAAATTGAGTTTCATATTACATAACATATTGTTGAAATCGTCAAATAATATGACGTCATTCCACATTATGTAATCTGACGTCACCACGTCACGAAAATAAAGTACAAAAACATCATTACATCTGACTGATCATTAATCTGTGCGATGAAATCTATCACATTTAATCGCCGATATAAGTCATTATGATACTTGTTCCTAGTAGGTAATGATAAACGTAAACGTAAATTACTCG
Organism: Hemaris fuciformis; assembly: GCA_907164795.1. NCBI lineage: Eukaryota > Metazoa > Arthropoda > Insecta > Lepidoptera > Sphingidae > Hemaris > Hemaris fuciformis. The sequence continues at coordinate 10,782,836 of OU015450.1, read as the reverse complement.
ACTGCCTCGTGATCCCGCGGTACAAGTATGTGCCGTGCGATCTACAGGTGCAGAAATGCACCTCTGCCTACCCCTTCGGGGAATATAGGTTTAGGTAATAGTTTGTGTATGTGTGTAAATTATTAGTTGCGTTATACACACCGCAGTCACAAGGAAAACATCGTGATGAAACCTGCAAACCTAAATGTTCTTACGAACATCATTTATTCATCATCATCATTTAGATGTGTTCTCAATCGTAGAGGAGGTCCGTGCCCAGCAATGGGATGTATATGGGCTGATGATGACACCGCAGTCGGTGTTTCTTTTCATAATTTTTTTATAAACTCGACCCCGATCGCAATACCATTTTTTAAGGAAACTAGGAGTTACGACTTTCTCTGTTTACTGTTTATCGCCTATCATTAACACTCAAAATGCCAGAGGAAACGTAAGTTTAAAGGCATTAAATCGTATAGCTCGTTGAGCAGTACGGTGCAATACAATTCAATACTTAAACCCCTTTTCCGTAACTAAGTTTGAGAAAAAGATGCTGATGAGGAATTTGGCTCGTAATAATTTCATCTTCATAATTATACAACACCGAAAACAACACCGTTGATTTTCAAAAGCTTTACGATTACACTGGTCAACATGACTTTTTGCCGTTAATCCAATTGTACTTTTTCGGTATCTTTCATGTATAAATATTAACGGAAAAGTAATAAGAAAAATCTATTACATCGAAATATCTAAATATGTACAAATACATATATGTACGATATACTTGGCTTAATTTTGTGAGGGTATATCGAAAAAGAGTATTGCAACAGCTGAATCTTACTTAGAAAGACAATATTGTTGTTACATATTATATCCTTAAACCTGTATATTTTCAACTCGTTATTGTTCGTTCATTGATGTAAAAAAAATATTACTTTAACACGTGCCATTACGTAATAATGCTACGACAACGTGCAGTTTCTATTCCAAAGTGTTGTTGTTTAAATTGTGAAGTCTTTTTGTCAATTTGAATACGTTTCGGTTTTGAAGAAGTGTACTAAATAGTAAGTACATAATATGTACCTATATAGTTTGCATTATGAATCGAAAGTGTTTCAATACATCGGATCTCTTCTGTTTTGTTTGTGGGGAGTTTAATTCAAGTTCCAATCGAGAACGTCCTACGCCGTTACTATATAACATTTACAATTTGTATTTTGGTTTCATGATTTCTGAGAGTATTAATCAACCTTGCACACCAAGTTTTTTTTTGTTTAAGATGTGTACGTTATTTGAAAGGGTGGTTTAATGGTACCCTCCGACCAATGCCTTTTTCTAAACCTGTAATTTGGAGGGAACAAAAGATCATGAGAATGATTGTTTTTTTGTTTAACGAAACTGAAGGGATATTCTTATAAAACAAGAAATAAAATTATATATCCTGATGTGGAATCTGTAACTAAACCGATTCCTTATACTGAAGTCAGCCCACCACCGCAGCCTACAAAAAATTTTTATATAAACATTTTTTTCTCAGAAAGTGGGTGTTTAAATTTTTTTTATGGACGTATTTCAACTAATCTCATGGTAAGGTATGGAAAAATACAAGTTTCAAACCGCGGCCAAAATATATATATTTTTTTGTTGACCAGTGTTATTAGACATTAACTAACAATCAACATATACCTATGATAGAATAAGTTTTAGTCACAAGAAGTATTTTAGAGATACCATGCTCACTTAGTAAGAAAACAATCGTAGTGGACTAAGGCCTCATCAACCTAAAAGAGGTCGGCGCCAACTAATGGTAGCCGATTTTGGTCATAGAAGAAAGAAAGAAAAAGGTTTTATTGTTGAAAACATTTAAAATATATGACAAATAATTACTGGATTTGTTGTGCAACCAACAATAGTCCCTTCATTCAGCGACATGCTGCAATTCCGCTTTTACGGTATTGAAGCTGGTATTCAATGAAGGGACCAAGTGTCAAACGGATCAGAAATAATATATAGAAAGAGTTGAAAAATGACTGGACTTATTAAACTTTGAGCAATTATAAATTATTTCTTACGTCGCTAATGCGCTATCAAGTGCCATATGTATGTAATTTTATTTACGAATGGCCACGATTAACCGGCCTTTAGATATTCTTGTTTTAGCAGGATGTTCACGACGATTAGTTTAATGATTCATATTTATTTTATAGCCATTTCCTGAAAAGTCCCCACATAATCGGGCCGTATACGAATAAAAAAATATTTATCAGAAGATAAGATAACATAACTCATCAGACCTATATATTATAAACGCTAACCTTGACTTATTAATATATGTAATATAATAAAGAATATTGACTAATTGCGATGATAACTATAGGATTTATGTATTTATTAATTAATATTTTTTTTAAATCCGCCATTGGGAACGATGGTGTCACTTTTGGTGACCGCCCTGCTTCCATTTACACGCCTCACGCCAATATTCTCGATGACGTAAGCAAGTAATTTATTTCACATCTAGATCTACCAATTACTATATCCCTTGTAAGAAGATAGAGTAAAGAGTTTATTACCATCTTCAAGAATCTCTGATGGCACAGAAAACTCCCCAAAGAAATAACCCAATAACATTGTGCCCTATTAAGTTATCAAACCTCAATCAATCTAGAGTGCCTCATGGTCTTGCAACACAACCATTTGCCATGCGATCTAGAGGTCCTGGATTTGATTTTCGGGTCGGGCAAAGTAGGTTTTACCATAAGGAAGTTCTCAGGAGCAGCACAGAGTCTGGAAACGGTCCCGAAAAACGGCAATAGGCTCGCCCTGTATTATTTAGGACTGACACATATCTGGCGAAATGTGGGTGCAGAAATGCACCTCTGCCTACCCCTTCAGGGAATAAAGGCGTCAGGTTATGTATTTACCTCTAGATCAAAGAGGTATAATATTAAACTACTTCCTCAATTCTTTCAGTTCCTAGGATCATGGTATGAAATAGCCAGATCACCAAGCCCATCACAAGATGGAGAGTGTTCGGGCATCGAATTCAGCAGGGCCACGGCAACAGCACCCATTTCAGTCCGTCGATCATCAATTAGACGGAATTTCGTGGTTGAAGATAATGGAGTAGCTGAGACCGTAGAAGGAGTTGCGAGATTTAACCTCAACTTTGGGGCTAACAATGGTAATTTTAGATATGAATATGAAACAGAATATTACTTATCTATTATAATCTGAAGCAAAAGCAGTTGACTGAGAAACATTTGTAACTATATAATAAAATAAATGCAGACTTAATTACCTAAATGTCATATCCATAAAATAATTAATTATGTAATTAAAATTATTAACTAAAATAAAAAAAGATCTAAAGATACTCCAATGACCTGGCTTTGAAATAGTTGAAGTTTTATACAATTGATATAAAATCAGAATAACTTTTATATTTCAGTCGTCGACTTCAGAATTCTAAGGACCGATAACACGAACTTCGCTGTGGCATACTCTTGTGAGAACATAAATAACGTTCAAAGGAGCGGTAAGTACATTTTCATTTATCTAATAACGCAAGAATCATCAAGCGTAAAAATTAATTAGTTTAAAATTATCATCAGAAATTATGCTATTTAAAACTAGAATAACATTATTTACTAGCCTTCTTGCTTGCCCTAGAATATTTTTGCCCTTCTTGCTACTTGGTCGTAGCGTATTGTTATCTATCCATATTGCTTACTTCGATAAGTGGAGTATTCAACACAAAAATATTTTTCTTTTCGAATCAGTAGTTCTTTCCGAAGATTAGCACGTTCAACCAAACTAACTCTTCAACTCTACACATTTGACCGTCACAAAAAAAATATATTTTCAAACATTACATGAGTTTTACATTTAGCTTTGTGAGGTCATGATAACCCGCTCTGACTAAATTATTTAGTCCAGCCCTATTGCGTAGACACAGTGAGTCAATATCAACCTCGACTCGATTTGTTATAGTCAGAGTTGTTTGAAGCTTATTATTGTTTTTGAGTTTCCAAAAACAGCTCAGAAACATTCTAATTTACAAGTTTTTATAACAGGAGTTTCTAGAAGATTCAGTCTTGAAATGCTCCATTAATGTTTCATGGACTTTCTCAACAAAATCCTAACTGAACAAAAGTAAAAACATCATAACAAATGATCATCTTAATATCGTCGATATATCAAACTCAATACAATGATCAATAAATAACATTGTTTTATAATCGGGGGAAGACGCTGCTCTCCAAAGTACATCTTTCAATAGTTGTAGGATAAGAATATTCTCATTTGCATGTCAAACACTATATTCCTAATGAAGATTTATTATTTACTTGTTTGACTTCTGGCGACTGAACTTGTATATTCAATTTTATTTCAGTTTACATATGGCATCTCAGCAGAACCACATCGTACCCCAACGAAATGACTTCGGCTCTCATGAACACCACAATCTACAACGTTTTCGGCATCAATGCTGTGGATTTGTACACCGTATCCCACTCTAATTTCTCCTGCTATATCCTCCCAGTGATTAATCCAGGTCAACCCATCATATTGCCTGGACAATGCGATGCAAACATCCCTGTCGTGCAAAATTTCGCCGTTGCCCGGGTAAATATACCTTTAACTTTTAATGTCATATATTTATAGTTCTCGTATAGTATTTTTGATACTTAAAAGATATGTCTAAAAGAGTACGAGTATTACTGATATGAAGTATAAAAACCGTAATACATCTAGGCCAATCCAGATTTCCATAACATTATATTGTTTTGCCGCCTTATCATTAATTTCGGTTTAGCAAAACGACATTCAGTATTAACAAAATGCTACAAATTCCAAAGCAACAAGTTGCAATTTCAAACAGCAAGTTATATTCATATCTGTGGTTTAATAATTTAGATGAGTCCAGAAATCATCAGGTAAAGTTTAACTTAAGGTCTGAGTCATGGCGACAATACTCAGGTCATAAAAAACAAAAACCCCAATTGGCCGAGTTTCGAATTTGTATTAACTTTTTAAATTCAGATCACTATTCCAATTCAACGCAGAAATATAGAACTATCACATTTTTTCCAGTTCCTCGGTTTATGGCACGAGATCGCAAGCTACCACTCAGAGCGCGCCCTTGGGCAGTGCAACAGGGCTGAATACAGCCTGGGAAATAATGCCGTCAACGTGGTAAACAGTCAAGTGACCAATCAGGCTCTGCAGACTATCTCAGGCACAGCCACAGTCAACAGCACAGATGGCAGTGCCCGCCTGAATGTAGTGCTCAATGTAGGAGGAGGTAAGATTTTGGAACTTGATAATGAGATGACTGGTTGAATACATTCGGGCAAAGAGTTATTGGGTTTTAGGAAATTCTTTGTAACAACATGGAGCTGTACTCCAAGATTTATTGAAACACGGCAATAGGCTTGTTCTCTAATACCTGGCACTAAAAAAAGCTGGCAATATGTCTTATATAAAAGCTAAAAATAATCAACGCAATCACTTCTGTATCCTCATTAGTAGATAGGGTAGGACCAGGGGTAGATTAGCTGTGAGCTCCTGATAACGCCAAGAAAGTTTACGATTATCCAACAGCATACATACATACATAAACTCACGCCTGTATTCCCCGAAGGGGTAGGCAGAGGTGCATTTCTGCACCCACATTTCGCCAGGTATGTATCAGTCCCACGTAATATGGGGCGAGCCTATTGCCGTTTTTCGGGCACAATTCCAGACTCCGTGCTGCTACTGAGAATTTCCTAATGGAAAAACCCAATAACACTTTGCCCGACCCGGGAATCGAACCCAGGACCTCTAGATCGCTCGGCACATACTTGTACCGCGAGACCACGAGGCAACAGCAGTTGACACAATATTTCGGGTTTGTTCGTATATAGATCGTATGTAGATACATAGGCTTACCATGCAACGATTTATATTTTTGTCACTTAAATGGATATCCAAATGTTGGTGGCATAACATAATTAAATATTCAATCAAATATAGTTACATGAGCTACGCTCATGCTCATGTACTATCTCAGCTAAATACTTTCCAAGGCTGTGATGTATTTCCTACATTTTATATCTATGGGTGTGGCTATTAGCAAGATTGATTTAGAGTTATCGCTAAAACACACCATATCGCAAGCGTAGCTTTTAAAAACCATTACGCCTGAAACGACAAAGTACTTGAGAGATAAAAATCATGGAACCTTGTAGAAGTAATCAGATTATATCAGTAAATGAAGCGTGTTATGGCGTGATGAAGGCGACGAAGATGGCCTTGAGGTTTACGACTAGACACAAATCCTGGCGGTCGCGGGTTTAAATTCCCAGGCACAACAGTGACTTTGCATCCAGTAACCGTCTCAAGTCCCATAGTCATTTTATATAAAATTAAAATTGACTCTATTGCACGACTCGTTCTTGACCATACGTGAGGAAAGCAAAAAAAACATGACAATTAATATTACATAATGCGTCTTACGCATTTTCAATCAGGGTCACGTGATCTGACGCGAGTTCAACACTTTTAACAATCCCAAAAAAAGTGTACTGTGCAGCTTTCACTTCAAAAAACTCTCATGACTCGGGACCAATTAGCTAACTTGCTCAGAATTAACTCTCTAGTACCTTAATCTGAAACATATTACAAATATCCGTAATGAATTACGAATTCAAAGTCTTTTGTAATATTTAAGTAACATACGATAATATATTTTTACTCTTTGCAGCCAATGTGCAGGAACAATTGTGGATTCTAGCGACGGATTACGACAGCTACGCCATCTCATACAGCTGCACCAATCTTCCAAACAATACTAAGAGGGGTAAGTAAATATAATCAAATTCTACTTATACTATTATATACTTTTATGGGTACCAGACAATACAAGATATATATCCCTAAAACTTCCATATAAATTATTAGTATTTTTATTTTCTGTGTAAACGTAATACCATTGTTTTAGGTTATTAAATATTATAATCTAGTCTCTATTTATCTTAAACGTTGTACTCGTAAAGCGTGGTGATTTGATTCTTATCTAATTTCCTCCAGTTTATCTATTGTAATTAAATTGACTTTTTATCTTATTTAACTTAGGTTGTTGTTTATCAAGTAAATATAACCGAATAATACTTTTACACTATTTCCTTTCCCAGTTTTCAGTTGGATACTCAGCAGGACCCGAGAACTGCCCGCGACCGCAAATGTGCAAGTCAACCAATTCATAGACTCCATCATTGAATTAAACAACGCTTACTATACCCAATCTGACCAGTCTGACGCCGCCTGCTTCTACTACCCTACTCACGTCCTCAACCAACCTGTCATCTTCAGGGGTCGTTGTTCCGATAATATTCCTGTTGTTCAAAACTTCGATGCTGTTAGAGTAAGTATTAAAATATTGAAACCTATTAATCTGAATTTTTTTAATTGCAATTTTTAGTATTAGCCAATACCTTTTTATTAATAATCAGTTGAGTAAATGCAAACAAATCATAAATGATCATATGATTGTTACCAAATTGCTTAGTCAAATCCCAAAAAAACGAATCCTAGACCTCTCCATTTGCACTGGTTAATAATCATCTGATTAAAATTCTGAATTCTATTGGTTAAATTTGTACCATTGGATATTTAGTTTAAAATAACCTACGCAGCAATTACAATACAATTGGCTCACATTCATCACCATCATCATCAACCTGCTGGTAGCAGTAGGTCTTCTCCAAAGACGTCCATAGTTCCTGTTGGATATATCGTGTACCCATTTACTTTCATCAAATATTTGAAGATCTTCTGTCGATCTTGTCTGTTGGGATATCTATACCTCCTCTATACCTTACATTCCCTTTTCAGTACATGGGACTGTGGCATGACACAGAATCTTACCCAACCACTTTCCAAGGCGGGACTTGCAGTAATGCCTTCTACTCTCTATCGTCGGCTGGAGTGGATGTCTTCAACACACAAGTAGTGAACCAAGGTCTTGACACCATCAACGGATTAGCGGTACTGGCCTCAACTGATGGCAGTGCAAGATTGCTTGTGACGTTCCCTATTGGTAATACGAACCGTAAGTAAATATACTTGTTATATCATCATCAACCCATCATGTCCAGCTGCTAGGCACGGGTCTCTAATGCAACGGTGAGGGGTTCAAGCCGAAGTCGACCACGCTATAGTGCGGGTTGGCGGACTACACAACTAAAAAATAGTTATGTAAGTTTGTGTTAATTCATTGTGAATCACTTCGAAAAGTCAGAGATGTGTGCCTAAGGTTTGAATCTATGATCGCCGAGATATACTCGACCACGCCTCTAAACCTCACAAATGATAATCCTGAAAACTATATCAGTTTCTTCATTTATTTTATAATTATATTATTGCGTAACTCAAAAAAGTTTTTAAAGTAATTGATTTATTGCATTACACTTGACATCTTAGAGATTATATGAGAATTTTATCACATTTTTTTAGTGTTGCATTGAACATGTGCAAAGTGCATGTTGTATTGATAAGGGACATTGATAACAAAGACAGATGGTATATTATGATATTTTAGTATGTCATAAGTACAATTACTGATAAATTCCTCCATTACAAACTTTTTCTTTTTAATTTTATCAGATCTTAATATTTTTTTTTACTCAACCTATCTAATATTAATTAAAGCGCTATTTCTTTCTAGAATGGTTAATAATATGACAACATTTCACGTCACTTTACACCCTAAACATGACCAGTATTTTCATTTTTATTCGCAGTAGAAATAATTTAACAAATTTCATGTTCATTGGCAAATTCTTCTTCTTCCGCCTTTTCTTCTTCTCCCTTGTTTTATTAATATACTAAAAAAAAAATAAAAAAAATATCAAGCCATTACATGGATTACAGTTATTGAAAGAAAAAAGTTATGTTGCATAATATTTTCGTATTGTATTATGTTTATTGAATAAAATATAAGTAATAGCGAAAATATTCTATTTCAGAAAGCATCACAACAAATTATTGGGTTGTGGCGACCGATTATAACAGCTACGCTCTGGTTTACTCTTGCACGGACCTCAACAACGATCAAAGACAAGGTAAAATAGTATTTTTTATTATTACGAACATAATATACGTCTCAATACCTTTTTCTCGCACTTTTTTTCGCTTTAATATTTCCCTGAATCCCTGGAAAATCCTTTCTTAACGGACACTCATAACAACACTGCGTGCTGATTTTTTAATAGATCATGCTAATAGATTAGTCCTCAGATCACTCAGGAACTTATTACCTTTTGCAGAAGATAAGCTGAAAGTGATATTCTCATCAATTCAAAATGTTGTTTTTTTAATTCTTTTGAACAAATGCGTTTCAAAGCATAGTACATTTTTTATTAGATTTCTAGCCTCTACCCCAAGATTTTCGCCTCTGTCTATAATTGAAAAAATTTACATTAAAAAACGGACTAGAAACAAAGATTTTAAATTCAAAAAAATATTTATAAGATTGATACTCTTCGGTAAAAAAAAAAATTCAATAGAGAATATCAATATTATGCTTTCGCTTTACTCTATCTACCTTTACTAACAACGCTTGCTACTTGTATTAGATTTATATTTAAATAAATTTCTCCTCTTATCCCGGTCTTACACCTATTCTTCAACATCCCTCTACATAACTTCTACTCAAACCCGTTTGGCTTTTATATCGTCTACGACGACGTCTCCAATGATTATGTTGAAGCAATTATTGTCAACGTCCTCTACTTTTTCATTTAATTTCATTCACATTCCCATCTTACCGACCATTAATATTTAAAATTACAATTAGTTACCAGCTGGAAGTTAAGCCGGACCAAGCAAATGCCAGCCGCTGCAACCACCGCTATCAATAATGCCATCAGCAATATAGATGTGCTTGACCAACGTTACTACCAAGTTATGGACCAGACCCCTCAGGGATGCTTTTACTTCCCTGAACCTCAACCAGGCGCTCCAGTTGTATTCCCAGGACAATGCGACACAAACGTCAGAGGCCTTGCTAACTTCAACTTTAATCAGGTAAGGAATATTTCCGACTTCGACTGCCTCGTGGTCTCGCGGTACAAGTATGTGCCGTGCGATCTAGAGGTCTCGGGTTCGATTCCCGGGTCGGGCAAAGTGTTATTGGGTTTTTCCATTAGGAAATTCTCGGTAACAGCACGGAGTCTGGAAATGTGCCCGAAAAACGGCAATAGGCTCGCCCCCTATTACGTGGGACTGATACATACTTGGCGAAATGTGGGTGCAGAAATGCACCTCTGCCTACCCCTTCGGGGAATACAGGCGTGAGTTTATGTATGTATGTATGTATGGAATATTTCAAGTTTTAAATGTAAAGGGCGTTTTAGAAGCCAAGTTTGAAGCTTCACATCCGACAGTTACCAAGAGTTACTAGAGAATTGTTTCGTGATCAAAAAATATTTTTTCCAAATCAGGAAGTTGTGAAAAAGACTTTTAGTTTCTAAAACGTGCGTCATCAGACTTACATATGAATTTAATGTAATTTAACTTCGACAAACGCAGTAATTTCGATTCGAAATATTGAAACTCAACATAAGCTGATATCTTTAATTTCAGTTCCAAGGAACATGGTATGAGATCCAAACATATCCTAAGGAGCAGCAACCCGGCCAGTGCGTCAATCATCAGTTCAATACTGGAACTACCAGCATGTACAACCTGGTTTCCACCAGCGTTTACGACCAATTCCAAACATTGACTAACTCTGTTGTCACCGCAGCAGCCAACGAAACCAGGGGAGAAATGACTATTTCAATGAGAGTTAATGGCACTGGTAAGACTAAAATACTTTGTACATTAAGCCATTCCGAAGGGATTTTAAAATCATCTTCTGAAAAAAATTTGACTTCCTCAATTGATTGTCTTCTTGGTAAAGAAATTCAAAATTTTAATACATTTGACTGTTTAAAGAATGATAGGTTTTTGCAATGTAGTTTAGATGATTGATGCTTAGTAATTATCTCATAAGAATCTGAGTCAGAGGTTTGAAAGTTTAATTTTATCCAATTCTTGTTACAGACATCACATTCCCGTATTATATCTTGGCCACCGACTACAGCTCTTACGCATTGGCTTACAGCTGTCTAAATATCAACAATGACTTCAGAGGCAGTAAGTTAAAATTCCATCATTACTAAAATATTAGTAGAATTCTTTGAAGCATGGTCTAGGCTCTAGACAAACCAGAAATGTACAAAGCATGTACATAAACACACACATACGTCAAAAGACGTTTTGATAATATTGACGAAGTAAACAACGCACTTCGTAAAGCTGTTCAGTGGTTTGATAAAAATAATTTACTTTTAAATTTAAAAAACAACTAAATGTGTAAAATTCACAATGCCCAATGTTAAGCAATTAAAAATCACTGTACACATTAACGATGAAGAACTGGATCCTGTTGTGTCAACTACATTTCTAGGCATTACGGTAGACTCTAAACTCCAGTAGGGATCGCACATTCAACAATTGGCAAGCAAATTAAGCTCAGTGGCATATGCAGCGAAAAAAACAGGCGTGTGACTGAGGAGGAAACCGCAAGAATGGTTTATTTTAGCTATTTCCATAGCCTTATGTCGTATGGTATTCTTTTGTGGGGAGCTGCTGCGGACATTAACATTATTTTTGTTTTGCAAAAAAAATCCATTAGGGCCATTTATAATGTAGGTCCCAGGGCTTCACACATCTAAGAATTTCGTTGTAGAGGTCTTTCAGGTATGCAGATTACAGATGTGTTTTGCCTAAAGAAATAAAAGATTGAAAAGAGAGAATTGAACCCGCAACTATCGAGATTTTGTCTTGACCTCGCACATAAGGAACCTCACCCTTCTCGGGACCATCACGCAGAATTACCATATTTCTATTTATATACATTCTTGTCACGTTCATCCATTTTATAAATTAATTACACTCATACAAAAAGTTATCTAAAAAAAAATAGCGTCATATTATTTAAGCCAGCGGAAAGAATCAAGCTTAGTATATAATAATATTTTTCAGTTTGGAGTTGGAAACTTAGCAGAGCCAGGACCTTAACTGCAGCAGCCAACACAGCTATTAACGCTGCCATAGCACCTATCCAAGTATTGGACAACATATACTTCGAAAACATTGACCATACCGAGGAATCTTGCTTCTACCTCCCGGAGCTGGGACCGAACGAGCCAGTCATACTGCCTGGACAGTGTGATCGCAATATCTCAGTTGTACAAAACTTCAACGCCGCTCGGGTAAATATTTAAGCCTTACAAGAACAAGATTCTCTTCATTATATCGATCTAATGGTTTAGTTCCCTATGCAAAAACGGAGTATAAAAGTTCTTACATTTCACTGCTGCATGATTCCACCTTCCTAGTCTAATGCAGGTTGGCTGACTAAACATATCTAAGATCCTTAATTCAAAGTGTTCAGTTTAAAAGTGCGTGATCATTTATTTGAAGCAATTTTATCATCATCATCATCATCATCATCAGCCCATATACGTCCCACTGCTGGGCACGGGCCTCCTCTACAACTGAGAGGGTTTAGGCCTTAGTCCACCACGCTGGCCTAGTGCGGGTTGGCGGACTACACACCTAAGAAATTCCTAAGAACTTTTTAGGTGTGCAGGTTTTATCACGATGTTTTCCTTCACCGTTAAAGCAAGTGATTAATTCATTGTGAATACACACATAACTTCGAAAAGTCAGAGGTGTGTGCCTGGTTTGAACCTGCGACCGCCGAAATTCTCGACCGCGCGCCTAAACCTCGAGGCCATCACTGCAAAGCAATTTTATACTGAGGGAAAATTTTAATTTTTGCTTGTTTAATATAAAAACTTCTTGCCCGACTTTAATGATTTTGGTATGGGCACATATAGTATGAGACCCTGGGAAGTAACATAGGCTACATTTTATTCCGCAATTTTTTTTCCCATGGGATGTGTACAATTGCTAAAATATCCTGTTTTATTCTTCTTCTTCTTCTTTTTAATGTAATGGCTCCACCGTTTTCCAGTGATTATGCCAATGTCAAGTGTTTATTAATTTTTGACGATACAGATGCCAAAAGACAAATTCCGTTTACCTGGACAATGACAGATGAGAGAGGTTAAGCAAGAAAGAAAGAGAAAAACAAAAAAGAGATGGAAGAATGATAGAAATAGTGAAAGCTGTAGTTGAATATCAAAAAAAGAAACAAAGGAAAATAATTACAAAGCAAGATAGCTCTGACCACATAATTAATTACTATTTAGATAAAATTAGCCAGCACCAATAACTACTTATTGTATTTACATATAAATATAAAGTTATTATACTGATAGAACAAGGGTGTCAGTATAAATACATGTAGCAAGTAGTGTGTAAAGTTATAGATAAATATTATTTACTTTAATAAATTTACATAAAATGTATATATGGGGTGTGAAAACACGAGTTAGTAAAAACATTAAATTGACCGGCCGTGGAAAGTTCTTGGGTAACATATCATACATGGGGATGAGTATTCTAGGGCAGTTTAAAAAGATGTGGTCTAAAGTGCCTTCATCCAGTCCACATTCGCAAAGGGAATGATCTCGTACACGTATTTTAGCCAAGAATACCGGGGAACACACATGGCCCAATCGCAAACGAATTATTGCAGAAGTTTCCTTCTTGCCTATATTCCGGAAAGTGAAAAACCAAGGTTTATGAGGAATAGTGGGTTGAAGAGAACCATAGCGGATGCCTTTCACGGTTCGACTGCGCTGCCAGCAATTACTCCATGATGACATAAGGTCAGCTGTAGACAAACACAACATGTCATGTGGAAAACAATTGTTGTGAGATACCATTCCAGAGGTTATAGCGTTACGGGCACATTGGTCAGCTGTTTCGTTACCTAATATACCGCAATGGCTAGGAATCCAAGCGAGCACCACTTGAAGACCAGCAATATAACATTGACGAAGTGAGTCCCTAATTTTGAGGGTTATATAAGTAACTTGTTTATGGAAAGGATGTTTGAGGATATCCTGAAGAAGACTAAGAGAGTCTGAAAAAATTATACACCTGTGTAGTTCATGAGAAAGAACATAATCAATAGCTTCTAGGACTGCTATAGCTTCTCCTGTGAATATAGATGTTAGAGGTGGGCATTTAAAACTGAGAATTATTTTGTACTTTGGAATCCACACGGCCGCACCCACAGCGTGATCTGCAGACATTTTCGAAGCATCTGTATACATAGTGATCCAACCGTTCCAACTTTCTGACAGTATGCTACTAAACTGTGCATTAGCATCTACGTCATTTTTATGGATACCAAAATTTAGAATTACATTAGGTTTGAAGATCAAAGACGCGTAATCAAATAAATAGAGGATATGGGGGCTAGTACGAAATACTGGGGGGAGAAACTGTAATTTTCGGAAACTGTTAATCAAGGGGGGGGTAGTTTTGTTAGACCAGTACCTGGAGTTAAGAATTAATTGGGATAAATTGTTAAGTTTATCATATAAAGGATGACAATCATTTTGGAGAATTTTATATAAAAAACGATCGCTTAAGTATTGTCTTCGAAGGAAAAGAGGAGGGTCTGAGCACTCAACCTGAAGGGCATTGACAGGAGAAGATTTCATTGCACCAGTTATTATGCGAAGGGATTTGGCTTGTATTTTGTCTAATATAGTAAGTGCAAGTTTATTACATGGTTCGAGTACAAAGCAACCGTAATCAAAATGACTACGTATAATGGCATTATACAGTAGTTTCTGACTGTAAGGGTGGGACCCCCAACGGACACCCGAGACAGCCCTTAGGACATTGATGCTCTTTTCACACTTGTCACTAATATATTTTAAATGGGGTACACCTGTCATTTTGCTATCTAGAATCACACCTAGAAATTTAGCCTGATTTTCGATACTAATAGGTTCGCTATCGACAGATATCGAAATAGAGGGATTACTTCTCTTGCGGGAAAATATTACAGCCTTACACTTAGGAATAGAGAGACTAAGGCAATGTTCATTCAGCCATTGATTTAAATAGTATAAAGCAGCATTTAATTTATTTGCAGCATCGATAAGACATTTAGAAGATGAATATAGGGCAATATCATCTGCAAATTGCAAAACATTTCCAAAACAATTGACAGAATGTTCTAAATCAGCTGTATACACATTATAAAGAATTGGACTAAGTACAGAACCTTGCGGGAGGCCCTTCCATACAGTTCTAGAGGCGCATACGGAGCCATGAGCATTAAAAACAACCGAGCGACCCATATAAATGTTAAATATGAAATTAATCATCCTCGGCGGAATACTCAGCTGTAGCAATTTCTGCCTGAGTAGGGGAAGATGAACATTATCATAAGCGGAGCTAACGTCTAGGAAAGCTCCAATGACGTGCTCTTCACGAGTGAACGCTATGCGAATATCAGTAGTGATAATGCTCAGATTGTCCATAACGCTTCTGCCACGCCTAAAGCCGAACTGAGATTTAGCCAGATGTCCTCTGTTCTCTAAAATCCATTCTAATCTGTTCTTTATAAGGTGTTCCATAATTTTGCATAGGGTTGATGAGAGGGCTATTGGTCTATATGAAGAAGGAAGATTGGGGTCCTTTCCTGGTTTGCAAATAGGAATGATTATTTGATTCTTCCAAGAATCAGGTACTATACCATTGAGGAAGAATTGATTTAAAATGCTTAGAAAGTATATTTTGGAATTTGGAGAAGAATTAATAATAAAAGAATAGGGAATGCCATCAATACCAGGAGTAGAATCGTGAAGCTTATCTAGGATACAGCAAAGCTCTTCAAAAGTAAATGGATCATTAAATTTATCAGAAGCCAATGAGGGAAGAAGAGGAGGAAAACAATCCTCAGAAGGGACAAAAGGCGGAGCAATATTATTAATAAATTGGGGGAGCCAAATGTCTATGTTATTGGAGGATAAATTAAAAGAATTGTTTAAGGAGCCCCGGAAGGACTTTATCCTTCTCCAAACCAAAGCAGATGGGGAACGCGGAGAAAGCGATTCGCAAAACTTTGACCAGCCCTGAGCTTTCTTTTTAGCTAATATGCGTTTCGATTTAGCAGAAACTTTTTTAAAAGTCAAAAAATTTTGTTGTGACATATCTGTTACAAATGTAATTTCAGCCTCGTTACGCAATTTCACAGCTTCTGAGCATTCAGCATCCCACCACGGAGGGGACGGCATTTTACCACATGCTGAATTTTTAGTAGGGATAGATACATCTGCTGCTGTGATAAGGGCAACGCAAAAATTATTATAAGTTGTTATAAAATTCGAACTTGGTGTATGTGTATTAAAAGAAATAAGTTCATCTAGTTTGAGACCAAAAGTATCCCAATCAGCTTTAGATAGTCTATATTTTAATAAAGGGGTAGAAGTAGGGCTTGGGGAGAAAGAATTACGCCAAATTGACAACAAGGGCAGATGGTCACTTCCGAAAGAGAGAGGAAGAGTAGACCAAGATATAGAAGGACATAAAGCAGGAGAAGCGAGAGTTAGATCCACTGCACTAGGATTTTGAGCGGGGGAAACTCTTCTTGTTGGCGACCCATCATTCAGCAGACAAATATTCAAGTCGTCGAATAGGTCAAGCAGGGAAGTCGAAAGGGCGTCATTACAAGCTGACCCCCAAAGTGTATGATGAATATTAAAATCTCCCATGATGATAAGGGGATGAGGTACTGCCATCAAAAGCCTTCGAATATCATTAATTATATTTATGTTGGGATGGGGAATATATAAAGAAATGAATGATACATTTAGGGCTCTAACACCAACTATATGAAAAGAGGAATTATGGAGTGGGAAAGCAATTTGTGAGAAGACTACAGATCTTTTAACGAGAATGGCACAACCAGCCCATCCATCATCCCTGTCATCCCTAAGACAGGAATAGGCCGGCAGTCTGAAGGGAGAGCCAGGTCTAAGCCAAGTCTCCGAGATGGCAAAAACGAGGGGGCTGTGTTGATTGATGAGGTGGATAATTTCGTTTTTTTTGTGGCGGATGTTCCTACAGTTCCATTGTAGGAGACTGTTGGCCATTTTGGAGCTTAAAATTATGGAATAATTGTTCTAATAAATAAGAGACCTTGGGAGGAAGGGCATCGCTGAATTTGAAAGCTATATTAAGAAGGGCAGACAGGAGTAGCTCAATAAGATTTTCATTGGGGGAGGGAGAGGGACAGGACGGCATGCGTTGGGATGAATCCGAAACTTCTTGAGAGGAGATGGCACAGCCATTAGGCATAAACGTTTTAGGGGTTTGGGTTATATAATTGTGGCTTTTAATGTCATAACTTTGAGGAGCAGGACGATTAGGTCTAATATTTGGTTGACGTTCAATATGGATGGATGGACGACGTTCAATATGTACCTGTTTTTGTGTTTGGAACTGGAAAGAGGAAGTAGTAGAGGAGGTGGCATGTTTAGTAGGGCTTGGGTTGGAAGGTTTTGTAACGTCAGCAAATGTCTTACGGACTGGACGGAATCTTGGGGATGCCTCTGAAAAGGAGATGTTCTCCTCCGACATTACCAACTTAATGGCCTTTTGCCGCAAATGTTCAGGGCAATTAGGGAATGTAGCCATGTGTGTACCCGAACAGAGTAAACAAGAAGCTTCGTTTGTGGGAATCATACAAGTAGAACCTCTATGATCCCGTGCACAACGATAACATCTTGGAGGTGACCTACACTGAGACGCAACGTGACCAAAACGACAGCACTGGCGGCACTGGATAGAAGGCAGGTGGTATAGTGAGACTGGCATTGAAGTGTTAAAACAAAACACTTTATCAGGGAGAATGTTTCCTCTGAAAGTTAAAACTACAGTTGTAGATGGAGACCATTGAATTATATCATCCCTTATTGTTTTTCTATTAAGTCGACGAGCTTTAATAACTTCACCGCAACCGTCTTGGTATCTTAGGCCCAAGATAAAATCATCTAGTGACCAATCTGTAGGCACATCCCGCACCACACCCAAACGGCATAGTTGGAAGTGAGGATAATTGGCCACCAGATTGTTCTCTGTTAAAAATTTTGATGAAGCAAAATTATTGGCTGACTCGGCAGAACTGAAAGATACAGAAATTTTGCTACGGCCAACCGTTTTAATGCTGCCTGGAACAATGTCAGGTACATTATTCTGGAAGAGGATTTTTGCTATTTTCAGTACCTGGATGGGGGTGTTTAATTTTGTGCAAATGTGAATAGTAAAGGGACCCTTATCTGAGGAATTATATTCAAATTTCTTTTCATAGTCACTGCACGTATAAACCTCTTGGATAGATTCGGCCGGTGATTTCGTTTTTTTTGGAATTTCTTTATGTGGACTTATATGCCGTTTAGTGGCCTTTTTTGATGGACCAAAGGAGTCATCGGTACCGCCACCACCCCCGTCCGGAGGTTTATCATCTTCTAACTCCATGTTAAAAGATGATAAAGAAATTTAATACTAACCAATACGCTCACAACACAATACACACACACACACACAAATTATAGACAACAAAACAAAAAAAAACTAATTAAGTGGTTTAGAGAAACTTAGAAAAAATTAATTAATGTAAAGATTCCGCAAACACGTAGTTAACCTCTCGCTGTCAACCCCGAAAATCAAAAAATATGTTTACAAAACATAACCAACAACCATGTTTGACAAATGCCTGACAGAAGTAGTCATCCTGTTTTATTATTTGCAGTACCTTGGTCGCTGGAGGTTGATAGAATCTTATCCCGCGGATCCCCAAGTTGGCACCTGTAACGAAGCCACTTATTCGCTTGGAGCGAATGGAGTTGTCGAAATATATAACACTCAGGTGGTCAACCAGGCTCTGGCTACAATCAATGGTACTGCCACAGCAGCCGTTGATGGCAGTGGTAGATTATCTGTTACATTCCCCAATGGTAAGTAGGATTAAAAAAATGAT
Organism: Hemaris fuciformis; assembly: GCA_907164795.1. Lineage (NCBI taxonomy): Eukaryota > Metazoa > Arthropoda > Insecta > Lepidoptera > Sphingidae > Hemaris > Hemaris fuciformis. The sequence continues at coordinate 10,763,845 of OU015450.1, read as the reverse complement.
AATAAATTTATTAACCTAGATTAATTTGATTAGCATAAAACACTTAAAAATATAAAGCCACGTTTGAAGTATCAAGTGAGATTTTAAAACAATATGCTAAAATAATATGTCTGGTATATTTAAGCTACTAAAAAAAGGGGGGGTCTGTTTCATTAGCCTGGTATCCAATTTTTCTAAAATATCGAAGTGTTTTTCTTTATGTGAATGCAAATAGTTTGGTTAACTCTTTCTTTAAGTCTCACGCAATAGCTTAGGAGGAGCCTATTGTCCTTTTTCGACAAAAATTTCGTGTTACTACAGGGAATTTCCTTTAAGAAAAAAACCTAAAACAAACTCGACCCAGAAATGGCAAATTTATTTATATAAAGAAATAAATGCATTATCTACGAAACTATAAAACAAGAGTTTCGAAACAGCGTCCAAAGTTATCTACTTTTTTTAAATATTTTCTTTATTTACTGGCACGGCAAAGTGACAACACCTTACGTGATGGTGACCACCATGTTATTCGAATAGAACGTAAAATGGCGAAAGACTCGCCATCAGTCGCCACTCGTGTTGGCAGCCAACTGAGATAATAATTCAAATTATAATGTACCAATGTCATTTCAGTTCCAGATAATTTCGAATATTGGATTCTTGACACTGATTATGATGACTACGCTCTTGTTTATGGGTGTGTTAACATCAACGCCGAGCAAAGAAGAAGTAAGTATTAGTTTTAGATTTTGTATCAATTCTAATAGAAAATTACGAAATTACATCTATATTGTACGTAACTTACAAATGTACATGTCAGAATTCAGTAGATGTTGTTCGGAAGTATGATACTTGAATACTTTACAAAGAGTTTAATATCATTTGCAGTTTGGAGTTGGAAGCTAAGCCGTTCCAATACACTCTCAACAAATGCAGTCAACGCTATGAATCAGGTTATCAATAGGGTGCAAGTATTAAACAACAGATATTACCAGAGCGTCGACCGTTCCGATGCCGCATGTTTCTACTACCCTACACCCAACAACAACCCAGTGGTTTTCCGAGGACAGTGCGACCAGAATATTCCTGTTTTCCAAAACTTCAACGCCTCTCTGGTAAAAACACATATTTTATTTCATTATCATTAGCTTAGTCTTCTGCAATTAGGGTTGCCACCTTTTTTTCGCATTTAAAGTACATTGGTTGGTATAGGTAAGAATAAAAAGTACATGGTATCAAAATAAAGTACAATTTATTTTTATTTATGTTAAAAAAAAAGTTGTTTTTTTGCAGTAAGTATTAAATTAGTATCTCTACTGAACAATTTCACAGCATCTTTACAGTCGTATGTTTAAATTAAAGTAAATAAGTATATATATATTTTTTTTGTTTTTTTCAAATTTTTCTATTCAAATTTAGAGAGGCTTTGTTTGTGTCGTCTCGTCATTTGCTATTTATCACAGGAAAAACTCTTTCTGGGAATGCTGATGTGGCGGGAATTGATAATAGAAGTGAAATTACTTCCATTAATTGTAAGGTTGCGTTTAGAAATAGTTACAAGCGACTGCTTATGTGTTGTGGCGCTGGCAAATATCGGGTGGCGATTTCGATTCAGCACCAATTGATTGTTTAAGGGAAAAATACTTCCAACTAAACTTTTTAAAATCAAATCATGTGAAATAAAGTATTTTCGCGTACTTTATTGTTCTCATAAAGTATAGAGTACAATTACCTGAAATAACGTACAATACTTTATTATAAAGTACGGGTGGCAACCCTATCTGCAATAGAATACCTAACTTGACCAAAAAACTTTTAGACGTTTTTACATTGAGTCATTTTTTTATTGTCAAAGGATTATTTTTTAACTATACAGGGTGTGTTCAGACCGTAATCAGAAACTAAGGCAAAACAAAAGCTGCGGTGATTACAAACACCGTGACATTAAAAAAAATCCCAACAAAAAATTAAAAAAAAGGTTTACTTACAACCACATCCATTTAATATTTATGATTGTTAGGAAAACGTCAATTATTCTATTTTTTTCTCGGGATCTATTGCATAAAATTAATTACTTTGACATATTGAGTTATATGTTTCAATTAAATTATGTTTTTCAGTATATGGGTTTGTGGCACGACATCCAATCATACCCCACGCCATTCCAAGGAGGCACTTGCAATAATGCATATTACACGCTGCGCGGTGGAACTGTGGAAGTTCTCAACACTCAAGTTGTCGGTCAGACTTTGAACACGATAACTGGTACCGGTGTCATCGCTAGTACGGATGGCAGTGCTAGACTTTCAATTACCTTCCCCACGGGCACAGCAGGGCGTAAGTATTAAAATTCCGTAAATCCTGAATTTTCTCGTAATTCAATTCAATAATATTTCTTCTCCTTTTTCAGAAACTTCTCAAGCAGATTATTGGGTCTTAGACACGGACTACAATAGCTACTCCATTTTATATTCGTGTCGAAACATAAATAACGAACAAAGACAAGGTATTTTAGATTCATGCATACATATGTACATTGCTCAGTTTTGTTATTAAACGTCGTAGTTAGCGTGAATAGCTGATATAAATCCGACCAAAAAAGAAGAGTAGCTTAAAAGGATAAGTGAAAAGAATTTTCGCTGTAAAGCATGAGTATAACGACTGCCAAAATATCGTACGGTCATTTTGGTAGCGCCTTATAACCTCTTATATATCAAATAGAAAAATATAACGGCGGCAAATAAATTACAAACTTTAAACCCTTCCCTTTGTTTTCTAACTATGTTTCGTTGCAGTAACAAGCTGGAAACTCAGCCGCAGTAAACAGCTAACAGCAGCTGCAAACACAGCCATCAACACAGTGATAAGCAGAGTAAACGTATTAGATCAACGTTACTATCTGACCAGAGATCAAACTCCCAGCGGATGCTTCTACTTCCCTGAGCCACAGCTGGGCGTGCCAGTAGTGTTCCCTGGACAATGCGATACCAACATTAATGTTGCACAAAATTTCAACATGGCACAGGTAAGATTTAAATTCTTTCTCTTGTTACAAGCAACCAAAGAGGATGTATTGTTAATCCAAACATAACATTAGTTCGCAGGTGCGTGGTTTGAGCTGGAGGCGTATCCAAGGGATCAACAATCAGGACAATGTGTCAGTCACCAGTTCACCGTGAGAGCAGGCGTCAATCTCGATATGGTTTCCAACAACGTACTAAATCAAGCTTTGGGTACATCCAGCGCCACTCTCACGTTTTCCCCTAATGACAGCAGCGGAAGACTCACTCTCACCACTACAGTAAATGGCACCAGTAAGGACACTCAATCTATACTGTTAAAATATAAATTTCTATAAATTTTCATTGCTTCATATTCTTACTTACTTACTTTGCAGCTTCTACAACTCCGTTCTGGATCATTAACACGGACTATTCCAACCACGCACTTATCTACAGCTGTAGCAATATCAATGGCGACTACAGACGAGGTTAGTTCTAGTTAGCCATTTCCTGCATTGTATTAAGACCGTGACTTGCATACTAATGGTTTTGCTCTTTACAGTGTGGAGTGCAAAATTGAGCAGATCAACGCAGTTATCGGCTGCGTCGAACACAGCTATCAACAATGCCATAGCCAATGTTGATGTACTGGCACAAAGATACTTCGAATCTGTTAATCATACGGCAGAGTCCTGCTTCTACTTGCCAGTACTGGGTCCAAACGATCCTGTTGTATTTGTTGGCCAGTGTGATGCTATCATACCAGTGATGCAAAACTTCAACGTCAATAGGGTAAGACCGTTTTCAAAAGCTATTTTCTTAACATATAAATAATCAAGTCTTACTTACAACTATTTTCCCAAACTGAAACCGGTTTGCCAATTTGCTGAAATGTGATGATTGACTAAGCATAATAATATATTTTAAATTGAGAAAGATCTAAGCAAGGTTGTAAGCAAACATCATCTTATATCTGTAAAACTGTTAATACGTACTTAATTTTTTTTTCTAGTATTTGGGTCGTTGGCGTCTTGTCGAAAGCTACTTCTCCAACTTCCAAAGTGGTGCTTGCAATGAAGCGACATACATAGCAGCATCCGGCGGAACTGTCACTGTTTACAACACACAAGTTATAAATCAGGCGCTCGCCACCATTAATGGATCTGCGTCTCTAGCTTCCACAGACGGCAGTGGCAGACTGTTAGTCACCTTCCCTAACTGTAAGTTTATGCTTCGTCATTAATTAGTCCATTATGTAACATGATTGTTGAATATGCCGTAATTGACTTAAATTTATTCCAGCACAAACGCCGGCTGAGTACTGGATTCTGGACACCGACTACGACAATTACGCTTTGATCTATAGTTGTGAGAATCTTAACAACAACCAACGAAGAGGTATTTGAATCGTTTCACGATGTTTTTATTGAACACATTAAAATTTAGAAACACGGTTGATTTTATTTTCTATTTTACAGTTTGGAGTTGGAAAATGGCTCGCGAGAACAGCTTGTCACAGGCTAGCACGAACGCTATCAACCGTGTGATCGCCAACATCAATGTTCTGGACAACAGATACTTCCAAGCCGTTGATCGCTCAGATGCTGCCTGCTTCTATTATCCGGAGCCTAGCAATAATCCTGTGGTCTTCCGCGGGCAATGTAACCAAAACATACCTGTTGTACAGAACTTTGACGCCGTCCGAGTAAGTGTATTTTTACAGAAAAATGATGAATGAACTCTAAAATTATGTTAGTGATTTTTTCCACAACTATTTGTTTTTGTCTTTTTCAGTACATGGGTCAGTGGCATGACATCCAATCATACCCCACTCCTTTCCAAGGCGGCACGTGCAATAATGCTTTTTACTCACTTGCGAATGGTGTCGTAAATGTAGTCAATACTCAAGTTATCGATCAAAGTCTACGCACTATTAATGGGCAAGCTGTTATTGCGTCCACGGATGGCAGTGCTAGATTGATCGTTACGTTCCCTGTCTCCGGCACAGCCAGTGAGTACAAACAAGATCATGTTTTTTTTTTTGTTAAGTAATTTGCAAATTGGTTTCAACCTGCCAAAAAAATATGTTTCTTACAATTTCAGACACCATATCTACGGAGTATTGGGTAATTGCAACTGATTACGTAAATTATTCTCTAGTATACTCTTGCACTAATCTCAACGCAGAGCAAAGACAAGGTAAATAAACCTATTAATTGATAAATTTATGTTTTACTTCCCACAATAGAAAAATAATAAAATTATTTGTTCTAAATCACAGTGACTAGCTGGAAACTGAGTCGCACCAAGGCGTTGACGGCTTCCTCCAATACTGCCATCAACACAGCGATGAGCACTGTAGACGTACTGGATCAACGTTACTATTTGACCAGGGATCAAACTCCCAGCGGATGCTTCTACTTCCCTGAGCCACAGCTGGGCGTGCCAGTAGTGTTCCCTGGACAATGCGATACCAACATTAATGTTGTACAAAATTTCAACATGGCACAGGTAAGATTTAAATTCTTTCTCTTGTTACAAGCAACCAAAGAGGATGTATTGTTAATCCAAACTTAACATCAGTTCGCAGGTGCGTGGTTTGAGCTGGAGGCGTATCCAAGGGATCAACAATCAGGGCAATGTGTCAGTCACCAGTTCACCGTGAGAGCAGGCGTCAATCTCGATATGGTTTCCAACAACGTACTAAATCAAGCTTTGGGTACATCCAGCGCCACTCTCACGTTTTCCCCTAATGACAGCAGCGGAAGACTCACTCTCACCACCACAGTAAATGGCACCAGTAAGGACACTCAATCTATACTGTTAAAATATAAATTTCTATAAATTTTCATTGTTTCATAAACGAAATAAATTATAACTAAATTTTACAAGATTCATACTTACTTTGCAGCTTCTACAACTCCGTTCTGGATCATTAACACGGACTATTCCAACCACGCACTTATCTACAGCTGTAGCAATATCAATGGCGACTACAGACGAGGTTAGTTCTAGTTAGCCATTTCCTGCATTGTATTAAGACCGTGACTTGCATACTAATGGTTTTGCTCTTTACAGTGTGGAGTGCAAAATTGAGCAGATCAACGCAGTTATCGGCTGCGTCGAACACAGCTATCAACAATGCCATAGCTAACGTTGATGTACTGGCACAAAGATACTTCGAATCTGTTAATCACACGGCAGAGTCCTGCTTCTACTTGCCAGTACTGGGTCCAAACGATCCTGTTGTATTTGTTGGCCAGTGTGATGCTAACATACCAGTGATGCAAAACTTCAACGTCAATAGGGTAAGACCCTTTTCAAAAGCTATTTTCTGAACATATAAATAATCAAGTCTTACTTACAACTATTTTCCCAAACTAAAACCGGTTTGCCAATTTGCTGAAATGTGATGATTGACTTAGCATAATAATATATTTTAAATTAAGAAAGATCTAAGCAAGGTTGTAAGCAAACATCATCTTATATCTGTAAAACTGTTAATACGTACTTAATTTTTTTTTCTAGTATTTGGGTCGTTGGCGTCTTGTCGAAAGCTACTTCTCCAACTTCCAAAGTGGTGCTTGCAATGAAGCTACATATATAGCAGCATCCGGCGGAACTGTCACAGTTTACAACACACAAGTTATAAATCAGGCGCTCGCCACTATTAATGGATCTGCGTCTCTAGCTTCAACAGACGGCAGCGGCAGACTGTTAGTCACCTTCCCTAACTGTAAGTTTATGCTTCGTCATTAATTAGTCCATTATGTAACATGATTGCTGAATATGCCGTAATTGACTTAAATTTATTCCAGCACAAACGCCGGCTGAGTACTGGATTCTGGACACCGACTACGACAATTACGCTTTGATCTATAGTTGTGAGAATCTTAACAACAACCAACGAAGAGGTATTTGAATCGTTTCACGATGTTTTTATTGAACACATTAAAATTTAGAAACACGGTTGATTTTATTTTCTATTTTACAGTTTGGAGTTGGAAAATGGCTCGCGAGAACAGCTTGTCACAGGCTAGCACGAACGCTATCAACCGTGTGATCGCCAACATCAATGTTCTGGACAACAGATACTTCCAAGCCGTTGATCGCTCAGATGCTGCCTGCTTCTATTATCCGGAGCCTAGCAATAATCCTGTGGTCTTCCGCGGGCAATGTAACCAAAACATACCTGTTGTACAGAACTTTGACGCCGTCCGAGTAAGTGTATTTTTACACAAAAATGATGAATGAACTCTAAAATTATGTTAGTGATTTTTTCCACAACTATTTGTTTTTGTCTTTTTCAGTACATGGGTCAGTGGCATGACATCCAATCATACCCCACTCCTTTCCAAGGCGGCACGTGCAATAATGCTTTTTACTCACTTGCTAATGGTGTCGTAAATGTAGTCAATACTCAAGTTATCGACCAAAGTCTACGCACTATTAATGGGCAAGCTGTTATTGCGTCCACGGATGGCAGTGCTAGGTTGATCGTTACGTTCCCTGTCTCCGGCACAGCCAGTGAGTACAAACAAGATCATGTTTTTTTTTTTGTTAAGTAATTTGCAAATTGGTTTCAACCTGCCAAAAAAATATGTTTCTTACAATTTCAGACACCAGATCTACGGAGTATTGGGTAATTGCAACTGATTACGTAAATTATTCTCTAGTATACTCTTGCACTAATCTCAACGCAGAGCAAAGACAAGGTAAATAAACCTATTAATTGATAAATTTATGTTTTATGTCCCACAATAGAAAAATAATAAAATTATTTGTTCTAAATCACAGTGACTAGCTGGAAACTGAGTCGCACCAAGGCGTTGACGGCTTCCTCCAATACTGCCATCAACACAGCGATGAGCACTGTAGACGTACTGGATCAACGTTACTATTTGACCAGGGATCAAACTCCCAGCGGGTGCTTCTACTTCCCTGAGCCACAGCCGGGCGTGCCAGTAGTGTTCCCTGGACAATGCGATACTAACATTAATGTTGTACAAAATTTCAACATGGCACAGGTAAGAGTTAAATAAGTAATTTAACTTGTTTCAAGCAAAAACTAAAAGACAAAAGATATGTATTGTTAATCCAAACTAAACATTAGTTCGCAGGTGTGTGGTACGAGCTTGAGGCGTATCCAAATCAACAACAATCTGCACAATGCATAAGTCACCAGTTCAGCGTGAGAGCAGGAAACATACTAGACCTGATCACCAACAATGTGACAAACCAGGCTTTAGGTACATCCACCAGCACCGTTACGTTCTCCTCCAATGACGGCAGCGGAAGACTCACCCTAACCACAACAGTAAATGGCATCAGTAAGAATAACCAATTTATGCTGTTAAAATATAATTTCTATAAATTTTCATTGCTCTATAAACGGAATAAATTATTCCTAATATTAACAATATTCTTATTCACATTGCAGCTTCTACTACTCCGTTCTGGATCATTAACACTGACTATAACAACCACGCGCTTATCTACAGCTGTAGCAATATAGATGGCGATTATAGACGAGGTTAGTTCTAGTGAGCTATTACCTTCGTTATAACAAAACCGTGAATTGAATACTAATGGTTTTGCTCTTTACAGTGTGGAGTGCAAAATTGGGCAGATCAACACAGTTATCGGCTGCGTCCAACACAGCTATCAACAATGCTATAGCCAACGTCGACGTACTGGAACAAAGATACTACGAGGCTGTCAATCATACGGCTGATTCATGCTTCTACCTACCTAACCTGGGTCCTGGCGTGCCTGTTGAATTTATTGGCCAATGTGATGCTAACATTCCTGTTGTACAAAACTTCAATGCCACTAGGGTGAGATAATCTCTACTGTTCTAATATATTAGCCTCTCTTATAATAAATTAACAAATCAAGACATGACCGTAGCTAGAGGTGGAGGAGCAGGGAAAGTATGTAAATCAAACTATAAAAAAAAAGACGAGCGTAGACAATATTGATTTTACCACGATAAAAAATATATTTATAACTACTTCCATAGTAGTTGTAGCCGAAAATCGATTGATCCGAACAGATATTCTTTTTTGTTACTTTGTTGTAACCACGACTAATCTTCCTCAAATTCGGGTCTAGTTACGATCCCGAACCAATTTCATGCTTGCACATTTCGAATTACAGTGTAAACTCTTTATAACGAAACTCGAGGGACTGAGCATTTTTTGTCGTTATAGAGAGTTATCGTTATATGGAGTGAACAAAAAAAACCAAATTAATAAGAATTTTTAATACAAGAATTTTATATACGATAGGTACCCAGTATGCTTGGTCGAAGACCATCACTTCCGAGAAAACAATGCGTCATACTGCACGTGTACAAGGCAATTAAGGATAACAAAAGCTAGACCGACCTCGGATGTTTCGGAGCTTCAAAGTCTTTGTTACCTGATAACATAACATAAACAATAATACCGATAATAAATATTTACTGTCTACAAATATGAACACATTTCTTCGTAATAGAGAATGGCGTATCGCTATAAAGAGTGTTTCAATATGTGAGTTTTAACGCAAACCAACCAACTTGGGCTCACTCCAACGTTATAGGGAGTTTATCGTTATAAAGGATAACGTTATAAAGAGTTTACACTGTATTTTTTTTTACTTACTAATTTATATATACGTACCTATTATATTATTATTTTTAGTATTTGGGTCGTTGGCGTCTGATTGAAAGCTACTTCTCCAACTTCCAAAGTGGCACTTGCAATGAAGCTACATACACAGCGGCTTCCAACGGTACTGTCACAGTTTACAACACACAAGTTATAAATCAGGAGCTCGCCACCATAACTGGATCTGCAGCTCTAGCTTCAACAGACGGCAGTGGCAGACTGTTAGTCACCTTCCCTAACTGTAAGTTTATGCTTCGTCAAATCAAATCAAATCAAATTATCTTTATTCAAATAGACTTTTACAACTTCTTTTGAATCGTCAATTTTACACTTTTTAATTTTTTTTAAACTAAACTTCGCTTCGAATCGTGTTATAGCTGTGGAGAAGAAACGGCAAGAAACTCCCTCAGCAACACGACATGTCATTTTTTTTCTTTAAAAATAGCAATTTTTTTTTTTTATTGTCATAGTTTCAATTTTACATGATAAATATCATAGCGATACATGGCATAACGATAAATGTCATAACGATTATTAACGTAACGTCATTTATTTAGTCCATTGTATGACATTATTGTTAAATATACCTTAAATTACTTAAATTTATTCTAGCACAAACGCCAGCTGAGTACTGGGTTCTGGAGACTGATTACGACAATCACGCCTTGATCTATAGTTGTCAGAATCTTAATAACAACCGAAGAAGAGGTATTTAAATAGTTTTACTCTTTTTTATTGAACATATTTAAATTTAGAATCATTGTTGATTTTATTCTCTGTATTACAGTTTGGAGTTGGAAAATGGCTCGTGAGAATAGCTTGTCACAGGCTAGCACGAACGCTATCAACCGTGTGATCGACACTATCAATGTTCTGGACAACAGATACTTCCAAGCCGTTAATCGCTCAGACGCTGCCTGCTTCTACTTCCCAGAGCCTAGCAACAATCCGGTCGTATTCCGCGGACAATGCGACTCCAACGTCAACGTAGTGCAAAACTTTGATGCGTCTAGGGTGATTATTTTACTTCTTACTTATTCTTCTGCTGTCTATCTCAAAAATATTAGTAAGTCTCTAGAAGTAATTCTCCTGAATACTGGAATATAATTTAAAAAATTGTTACAGTATATGGGTACTTGGTACGACATCCAATCATACCCAACGCCATTCCAAAGTGGAACTTGTAACACCGCTCAGTACTCCCTCGAAAACGGCGTTGTGTCTGTGAGGAATTCGCAAGTTCTCGACCAGCAACTGAGGACTATGAACGGCACCGCAGTACTAGCAGCAAATGATGGCAGCGCTCGTTTAATCGTGACTTTTGTAGTTGGAGGAGTAGAGGGTAAATAATTTTAGCTGATTTTTAAAACTAAAATAGAAGAAAACATCATGATACCGACACCAATCCGCACTAAACCACGTATTATCTTTCAGTTGTAAAAAAAGACTCGTACTCAGCAGTGAGACTTAAATTGCCTGAAATAGATAAATAAAATGTTGACGTAAAAATAAATGATATTAAATTAGCATTAGAAAATGATCTTCTTCTGACTTTACGAAGCTATGTATGCATTGTGCATTATCCTTTAACGGTGAAAGAAAACTTCCTGAGGAAACCTGTATATCTAAAAATTATTAGGAATTTCTTACAAGTAGGTGTGTAGTCCGCTAATCCGCACTAGGCCAGCGTGTATGACTAAGATCTAAACCCTCTAAGTTTTAGGGGAGGCCCCTGCCCAGCATTGGGACGCATATGGCCTAATGATGTTTATGATGATGATGATGAATCAAATGATAGAAAAGTAATCTACATTCCTATGTTTCTAATCATAATATTTATTTCTTTCCAGTGTCTACTCCCTACTGGGTTTTAGCTACTGACTACAATTCGTATGCCTTTGTCTACTCATGCACCAATATCGATAATGAACGACGCCAAGGTAACATTAGAAAAATAGTTCTCTTAAAATATATTTTAACTTTACTTATACATACAAACACACTAACTGCTGTATCTCAATGTTAGTCCAGTTCAAATTTTTTTGTAAACAGTATATTTTTCTCACCATTAAAAAAAATTCTATCTTGTGTATGAGGCGTGTTTTATGCCTTATCTAATGTGGCCGTTATTGCGGTTGATATGAATTTCCTTTCATCCTCTCCCTGAATGAAACCCAAAGTGATAGTTTGACTTCGATTTTTGAGGGAGTGATACAAACTGAATCGAACCGGCCCAATCGTACCGTAATCGATATTCATGGCGTTGTCCAAGCATTCGACTGCATAACGAATTTTCAATATCCCACAGTAGATTACTCCTCGCTTCCAAAAACATAAGAGAATAAAACAAACCAAAATAAACAAATAGTAACAAAATCTTAAATTTGGAACAGTACACAGCTGGAAACTCAGCAGGCAGCGAACGCTGTCAGCAGCAGCGAACACTGCCATCAACACAGTCATAAACAACGTGCAGGTTCTCAGACAGAACTATTTCGTGTCGAGAGACCACAGCGAAAATGGGTGCTTCTTCTACCCCGACAACTTCGGCGGCGACGTCATCTTAGATGGACAGTGTGTCGCTGACAACCAAGTGGCAGCTGTCACTGGCTTCAACATCAATGCTGTACGTAAAACATTATTTAAGCAGTATTATATCAGTTTAAACATTACCTAGATTTCAAGTGTAATTTTAACTGTGTATGAAGCCATCAGTTTCAAAATCAATTTTTTTTGGGTCTGGGGGTTTGTTATAGGTACCGAAAAGTCTCCTGTAGTTTCTGTTACCCACAACAAGACTTACATACATCTTAGTATAGGGTGTTGGGTACTGGACTTTTAGTTGTATTCATTTACGTTTTAATTGCTAACAGTTCGCTGGAACCTGGAACGAAGTGGCAAGATTCCCATCAGACATTCAGGACGGTGAATGCGCAGCTTTCCAGAACACTGTCACTGGCCAAAACGCCTTTAGCATCACCCAAACCATCGTGAGGGGCGAAAGGCAAATAACTTCGTTCGTACCAACTGTTACGGCTACCGATGGTGGTAGAGGCGTCATAACGGCCAACGTTAGTGGAGGTAAACTTATTTTATACCATATGTTCTACCTATATTTAAGATTTTATTGTACACCATACGTAAACACAATAATAGATAGAAAACAAAAAACGTACAGGTGGTGATCTTATCACACAGAGCAATCTCTTACAGACAACCATACGATGGAAATCATGGCCAAGAGAATAAAAAGACTGTTCTGATTGTACTAATATACCTATGTACATATATATGCCTTCATAAAATAATAATATAGGTGCCGTATCCCTCGTTTGACGTTTTAAGTGCCTCATATTAAAATATATTATTTTTTATTTACAGTGCCATTTAACAACATCTTCATCATAGCAACTGACTACAATGAATACGCTTTGGCATACAGTTGCAGAAACCTTAACAACAATCAGAAACAAAGTAAGTGCATCAGTAATTATTTTGCGTCTTGTAAATAATGGTACACGTTAGACAATGATTTATCACAGTATTTTTACCTTAAAGTTTAAGATGTACTTCAATGAAATTTTCACCCCCAATTATGGGTATATATTGTCTTGCATAATATCTGGAATTCTAAAGCCTAAAGATTTTTTATATTGGCACTACGAAGTGACCGCATGGGCAAATAATCGAAGGGCAAATAGTGCCTTTATTGGCAAGTGTCGATTATCTCACACTATTCGTAGATTAATGTCTTAATTAGATTAATTTCAAAACGCAATATACTTGACGCTGTTTTACACTCTATGTATAATAAATTTTTCTTATCCATACTACAAACATCAGAAAAATTCATCCTTTAATGAAATCTCCAAGATTCTATATTAAAATATTTTTTATTTCCACAGTCTACAGTTGGAAACTCAGCAGATCTCGCGCTGGTCTCTCCGCTGCCGCCAACACGGTTATCGACGGCATCGTCTCGAGCAATGTCGATCTATTCGAAGGCTACTACCGCTATACCGACCAAAGCAACAACGGCTGCTTCTATTATCCCGTCTTCGACTCACCCGCCACTATCGACCTACCGGGTCCCTGCGATGAGAGCATCCGAGGCGTTTCTAACTTCTCAGTAACACAAGTAAGTTACAAATATGGATTTCTTCAATACTTTGACTATGTCACGTGTTATATTGAGGCCTAGCCTGACCTCAGAATATCAATTGTGTCTTGTGCTGACTAGGGCTTGGACTGTTTATGTTCTGGTTTACATGTTTGCTACAAATAGATCAGTAAGAATGATTTTGTACATTCGAAAATCTCTAAAGCGCTTTTACTGTAAACTCAGCTGAAAACGAGAGATGTGGTCTCTCGTACAAACCCCATCACCGAGACCACGTAGACAAATATTTTTATAACCAAATATTTCAACAGTCTTAGTACCAGGTATCACCCAACAAAGATATCAATACAGAATCAAAAATAATATTTAGGCTTGAGTACATATTTTTTATTTTTTCCAGTACTTGGGCCGCTGGTTCGAAGTTGCCAGATACCCAACAACCAGGCAGCAGGGACAGTGCAACCGCGCCCAATACGCCGCTAGCAACAACGTTACCACTGTGACCAACTCCCAAGTTATAAATCAGAGTCTAAACAGTATTAGTGGAACAGCTGTCGTAGCATCTACGGATGGCAGTGGAGTGCTTGAAGTCACTTTTGTTACTGGACAACGTAAGTACTTTCATTAAATATTTTAATGATATTTGAGAAATATTTATTCTGTGGTCTTTTTAATATGCTAGCTTAATATTGTGGGAAACGTTCAATTTGAATTTTCACTAATTTTGATATATATTTTGTTAAAATAATTAAACTGAAACCTATGCAAATTATATTATTATTATTATGGTATTATTTTTCTGGACTCCACTGTGCTTACCATCAGGTACAGTGGAGTCACTTTGCCGTGCCAGATAAAAAAAAACTTATGTTCATCAAAATGATTAATCACGAATGCATTTGCCCAGAGATTATAATATTTACTTTCATAATTATGATTCATAGTTTAAAGATCTCACCTGCAGTACTTGGGCAACTTTAATATTTTTGTACGACGGTCGCTATTTAGGCGGATACAAATTTCCTACTACTAGCATTTACTGAATACTAAACATTGTTGATTTATTGCAGAGATCCGAATCGCTAACTTATACGTACTTGCAACGGACTACAACAGCTATGCCCTCGTCTACCACTGCAGTAACTTAAATAATGGCAACAGAAGAGGTATTCTACCATTTTCTACTTTTATTACTATTTTTATCTCTCTAGAAGTCACCGGGATGTTTTAAATAGATAGAATTGTGATCATACTTTTCTATAGATTTGCCTCACCTTACCTACTCATACATGTTTTAAAAAGCCACCTAACTTACTCTCTAATCTCAAATAATTCGGCATAGTTTTATTGTGTTTATGCATTAACGAACGGGAGTCTCGTTTTGTTATGGTAATCACTTAGAAGCCCAAGCCTATTTGTATTTTCTACATTGATCATTCAATGATGAAGTCCAACAAAACAATGTATAATTATCAATTATGTTGTCATAAAAATTTCAATCTATAGTTGGAAGCTGGAAGTTGAGCAGAACTACGTCTCTCAGCGCCAGCGCCAACAGCACCATGAACGCCGTCATTGGATCCACCCAGGGTCTGCTAGAAGAATATTACCAACCCACGAGCCAAACGGAAGAGTCCTGCTTCTACGTACCTGAAGTTAATCCCAACGAGGCGCCTCTGTTTAGAGGACAATGCGAAGCCAACCCTCAGGTTATGCAGAACTTCGACATGCAACGCGTAAGTACACCAGAATCCCTGGATTAATTTATTTCACTTACCCATTACAATATTCGTTCTTATAGTTTGTTAGTTAATACATGAGCTGTTTTGGTTCACATCAAAACTGGTATATCTGTATCATTGTTTAGCATAGTAGTTGCATCATCATCATCATCAGCCCAAATACGTCCCACTGCTGGGCACGGGCCTCCTCTACAAATCAGAGGGTTTAGGCCTTAGTCCACCACGCTGGCCTAGTGCGGGTTGGCGGACTACACACTTAAGAAATTCCTAAGAACTTTTAGGTGTGCAGGTTTCCTCACGATGTTTTCCTTCACCGTTAAAGCAAGTGATAAATAATTGTGAATACACACATAACTTCGAAAAGTCAGAGGTGTGTGCCTGGGGTTTGAAGCTGCGACCGCCGAAATTCTCGACCGTGCGCCTAAACCTCGAGGCCATCACTGCTTAAGCAAAAACTTGGAGTCCCGTAAAGAAGTTGCCGGGGTTCTGTGAAATTTATTATTGAATGTTCAATAATTGTTGAATCATTAAAACGTAAAGTTTGATATAATTAATTATAGATTAAATATAGATGTGTTCTGTGAATTATTCAAATCCATATTCTATTCGAATTTCTGTACAGGGTTACGTAAAATTCTATTATGTCAGCGTTCTTTTACCTTTGAATCTATCAGGAACTTGCATATGTTATATTGCAATGCAATCAAGAAAAACATTGCAATAAAACAGAGCAAAACAAAACGACATAAACGTGGGATTCTCGTTTATTACGAGCCTACTGATTTGCGGTAAACGAATCCTTCCCATTTTCTAGTAATGCAGTCATGATTATCACTAATCCGTTGGTTATTTTATCCAGTACTTAGGTTGGTGGCACGAGATTGAGAGGTTCCCTGTTGATGGTAATGCTGGTGAGTGTATCAGCTCCCAATACGCACAGTCTGGTGCCCAAATCAACGTGATAGATACAGCAGTATCCTTTGGTGTTGGTAATGTGCGCAATGCTACCTTGGTCGCCACTTCCGATGGAAGACTGAGAAGAACCCTGCCATCTGGAGCCGTGGAAGGTAAATGAAAAGTTGTGTTATAAAGAATTTGCTTTGCAGTTTTGATTATCTATTTTGTCAAAACAATTTTTAATTTTTTTTTCGCAAAATTTCATTTTTTTTTAAATCTAAGTGTTTGGTATTTGTAGAAACCTAATTTTATAATAAGTAACCCCTGTTCCTTTGAAAATTAAAGTACACGAAAGCAGCGATAAAATAGCTTACATTTTATTAAAGAATGCATGTAGTGCACGTATTAACAGATCCACTTTATTTCCAGATGTTTGGGTCCTTGCTACCGACTACGAGACTTACGCCCTTTTGTATTCGTGCGTCAACGTAAGCACTGAATACAGACGTAGTGAGTATAAATAATATTTTTTTAAAACATACTAGCATAACTGTGACGCAATTATATTTTACGATAAGAGCAATGTCATCCAAATCTGGGATATCTAGCGGATGAGCAAGAAACAGTGGCATATCCGTAAATCCAGTAAACAAGACGGACTGGTAAAGGGAAGACAAAACAACGGAGAAGCTTTATATTCTTTCATATTTGGTTTTTCTTCTCCTACTATACCTACTCGTACCGCAGTCTACCAGTGTGACTATAACACTTAGGATACAATCTCCGCACACCTATCTAACTTTTTATATCTATAATTCCTGCAGAGATCTTCTTAAAGAGTTTCATAAATATGTTTTTATTTTTTTAACCATGACTAAAACCTTACTCTCAACCTACAAGAAGCTTGTAAACAGCAGAATCACAGTATCTAAGACATTAGAAATAACTTTTATTAACAAAGATTTTCCTCCTCAGTCTGGAGCGCCAAACACAGCAGAGAAAGGCAACTGACCCCGGCGTCACAGACAGCAATGGCACCATTAATTGAGGCCAGTCGGGTACTTTACCCGCAGTTCTACTTGCCAGTCGACCAGAGCGACAGTGCTTGCTTCCACTATCCTCAGCCAACTGGCCAACAAATCATCATTCCAGGACAATGCGACATGACCATCCCTGTTGTGCAGAACTTCGACGTGCCTGCGGTGAGTTGATAGCAATTCTATAACGGATAATTAATATTGCTATGTGTTGAATACTAAAGATATTTAAGAACGGTATGCTTAGAGTCGAAATGAGTTCAAGGATATGCAAAAAGACACCAATTTTTTTATTTTATCAATTATATATTTTAATAATTTTCATAAAATAGGCTTTAAAACCACTGTTTATGAAAATATTAGGGAAAAAAATCATATATCAGATGTGGAACCCAGTTCAGCCCTGTTTTTAAATTTCGTGCTCATCCCACGGGAGCTTTTAATACAAAAATACGAACCTTTTCTCTATATAATATTAGAACAAATTAAAAACGCCTAACAAAACTTTCTGAGCAATGTTTCATAAATGCGTTTTAATTACTAATTGATACCCTTTTACAAATTATTTATTTGTATATTTCTACAAACTAGGTAAAGCGACCACATTATGTCTACCTATCTCCATGCCAAAAATCAATAAAATCGGTGATTTAAGCGTGACAAAAACACAGACAGAGTAACTTTCACATTTATAATATTATCATGGATAAATAACTTATTTTAACATAACTAATAAATCGATTGTATAAAAAGAAACATTATTCATAAAATATTTATATTTAGAAAAGTTGTAACTAATAGTAACTAATAAAATCATCATCTTTCAGTATGGTGGTACATGGTACCAGATCGAGAGCTACCCTCAAATCCACGAGAGCGGTACTTGCGTTGGCGCCAGATACACACTGGATGAGGCTACTGGAGTGGTTGACGTCCTCAACTGGGAGGTGATTAACGGAACCCTGGAGACTATTGAGGGGACCGCGGTCGCCCAGTACACCGATGGAACAGCAAGACTTATTGTCACTCTACCTATTGTTGGCACTAACGGTGAGACGATCATTCATCAGCGTCGGTAGTTGGCTAAACACAAGATTGCGAAACGAGAGGCCGCGGGTTCGATCCCCGCACAAAGACAAATGTTTGTGTCATCGACAAGTACAGTGTAAATTATAATTAACGACACTGTAGGAACTGTGCATTTAATGGCGTTATAATCATTGTATGGAAGGGAAGCTAAACCAAAAAGCCAGGTGATGTCGACGCTTTAGGGATAGTTACATGGAGTTTACACTATATTTGTTTTGGGTTTTGATGTTCATGATAACAAGAAGTTTTACGTAGTTTCTTATACCCACGACACAAGACTGGAATCTTAGTGTGGGATCAGAAATTATGTATTGTTGGGTGTATTGATGTATTTATTTATTCTGTAATACAAAACAAACCTAGATGGCTCACAGTATCCACAGAACTACATTATATCACAGTAAAGTGTACAGATTGTAAAAGACCGTGATCGAAAACTAAGACAGATAATAGTTACAGTGATTGACGTTAAAAAACCGACAAAAAATAAAAATAAAACGTTTTCCTCATCATCACAAACATTTAAGACTTATGGTTGTTAGGAAAACGTAGATTTTTTTATTTTTGTTCGAGATTTTTTAACGTCGATCTGTTTTTAATCACCGTAACTATTGCCTGTCTTAGTTTTCGTTCACGGTCTTTTATACTCTGTATAAAAAATAAGAAAAGATGTAATTTTGCAATTATTTTTTGACAGATGTTTTTTTTATGTAGACACTCACGCTTGTATCCCCAATGGGGTCGACAGAGGTTAATTTCAGCTTCAACATTTTGATGTGTTTTTAATCCCACGTAATAGCAGACAAGTATATTGTTTTTTAATCACAAAATCCAAACTCGGTGCTGCCATTGAGTATTTTCTGATGGAAAAACGGTCATCAGAATAAACAAGATCGAAACTCCAAGTTGCACTGAATGCACTTGGGCTGTATGACCACTTTGTTGACAGTTTTATTATCATATATTATTTTTTTAATATTTACAGCAACCGTGACGACAACACTGTACGTGCTGACGACAGACTACGAGACTTACTCATTAGCGTACAGCTGCTACAATGTCAACAGGTTCCAAAGATCCAGTGAGTAAATCTTAAAATATTCTTTCATAGAATTTATATACCTACGACATATAGAAATACTTTATAGATAATTATTCAGGTTGTATAGAGTCACGGTGATTACAAACACCGTGACATTAAAAAAATCACGACAAAAAGAAAACGTTTTTCTAACAACCACGAATATTCCATAGAATTCCATAGAAGCCCAAAAGCGATACACGTTAATTGTATAATTGTTTATTGTGGGGTCAGGATATTCTCATTTATATGTCAAACTGCTTTAGTTAAATAAAAATTTTAAAGCTGAAATATTATTATTCGAAATTTTAAAAATAAAACTGGGCTGTTGGGCTTTTACGGAACTACCGCCACTGGTCAGAACTATGATTGTGACTGTTGGGTTTATTATTTTAAATAACCAAACGCAATTTTTCCAGTCGGAGCATGGAAGCTGAGTCGTACAAGAGCGATGGCCGCTGCCGGTACTGCAGCTATTAACCAAGTAATGCAACAGCGACAAGAACTCTACCAGCCTTACTTCAGGCAGATTCAGCATAGCGATGACTGCGAGGAACCCAGTTCCGCTCTGATCGTCAAGAGCAGTATTATTATGTTGCTCGTGTGCGCTTTACTGCAATTATTGATGTAATTATTACATAGTTAAGTGAATTTATTTTAGTCTTTTATATATTTATATTAAATTAATTTTTAAAAATATTATTTTGTTTGTTATACATCATTGTTTAAAAATAATATATTTCCCAATATGGTTATTTTATCTTTTACACGCCCTGTGTCTTAGGCAGACTTAAAATTGTTTGTGACACTACTATAGAAATTCGATGGAGAATTTAAAATTAATAATAATTATTTTAATAATGCGATCACTGCCAAGGTATGTAGATCGATTGTCTTTGAAGTAATGGCATGAAAAGAATGGACAAGAAAATTATATACAGCCACTAAAACGATCCACAACCTATGGATGATGACATTAATCTACAATAGTAGATATTTGTTCTCTGTGAATTTAATGTGTGTCGCTCTCGCCTTACAAATACAATCAAATATGTTTAAATGAAAAGATATACAAAGTGCTTAAAGTAAGCACATATCACTCATCCAATAGAACAACGACGTAATTACTATGATATGGTAGTAGTATTAGATATATTCTGGCACAAGTGATACGGTCACGCTCAAATTTGCAAGCGGTCAGTTTTTCCACCAAAATCTGTATCTTAAAGAGCTCTGTGATCGTGGGATAGCAAAACAAAAGACCCAAAAACTGAGCTGCAACATGATTTTACTAGCCCACGGTAAAATATAGGGCTTATCATATTTTGGGTATCTCAAAAATAGAGTTTTCGGTTTTTCAACGTCTTTAAATATGTACCTATATGTACCGGCTTGACCGGCGAAATATTCCTCTGGTACTTACCTATTGTGGATGTTCATGGGCAGTGTTGACCACTTAACATCAGGTGGCTCACTAGGTCGTTTACCTCCTTTCCCAAAAAAAAAAACATTGACCTGAAGTCATACTGTTTTATTCCAGAGGCTCAACGACTCTTTTGCTATTTTATGACATGATGTAACATGTAAAATGATTACCTAAAATTTATAATTTAATATATTTTTTATTGAGATGGTATCTATAAACTCGCTTTATGAAATCAGGAAATGTGTTGTGTTTTCTAAATATCTACACTATAAATGGTCAATCATTGGACAATAACTTAGTTTAAAAAACAAAATCATGACGACAGTCATCAAGCAAATTATACGTGGTTATTGGAATCTGGCAACATTAACCATCGTTCATTTTTCATTCACACACCATTCAGTCGTTTCATTCATTATTCTGTCAATTAATTTTTCATGAATTGCGGATAGCATGTAAATGAATGTGAAAATATCACATTTCTTATGATTAGCCAATTAATTTACTTTGTTACATTTTAAATTTAACATAAACGTTAACTCGGAGCGATGGCTAGTACTGAGGAAATTACTGGACCTATCTCCCAGGAAGATATAGAGGCGGCAGAAAAGTTGAAAAACGAAGCCAATGAATATTTTAAAAGTAAGTCACAATTGAATATATTTCATCATGAATAAACAGACGATACGGATATTGACAATGTAAAAATTGCGTGATAAATGGTGAAAAATTTACATAACCTCAAAATTTCAGGACAAGATTACATCGGTGCTATTGAATTATACACAAAAGCTATAGAGAAGAATCCAAAGAATGCGGTATTCTATGCGAACAGGAGTATATCCAATTTGCGACTGGAGAATTTTGGGTACGCACTGAGCGATGCGTCGAAAGCCATAGAACTAGACAAGGCATACACCAAGGCGTATTACAGACGAGCGGCGGCCCATATGTCTCTAGGAAAGTACAAATTAGCACTTAAGGATTTTGAATATGTAAGTAAACAATCTCGGTGACTAGTAAATCTCACATTATCAATGTCATTAAACTTAAGAGATCGGAGCAAGCTGAGCATGTTTATTTTTTGTGGAAATGACAGAACAATAATTATAGCTAATAACAATTTGAGTTGTACAATGTACTATAGTATGTCTGTCTCCGTCCTCTAGTTGAGCAATCCTCGTACATACAAGAGCATGACCTATAAGTCGCATATAAGGAATGAAATCCAGGAAAAATAATTTTTCATCTTAGTATTATGTGTATTTTGTGTTTGTTTTCTATGTTAAAATCAGATTATTATATTTTAAAATTATTATTCCAATAAATCTGTTGCTTCACCTTGAATCAGTGAAGTTATGTTGGAATCTACAATTAATAGGTGTTATTTAAATGAAATTTCAAATTACCAAACAGCTTTTTAATGCAACTCAATTGCTGGCCTCAAAAAATATACAAATTTATTTGTTATCTTAAAATTATAATCCTGTTTATAAATATTCAATGCATATTAATATTATTTTTTCTAAGACAACTAGTTACAAATATATTTCTTTGTACCTATAAAAATATACATTTTATGAGGCATAACAAAGACCTTGATTATACAAAGAGATACAATGTTTTATTGTTAATTTGTGCTAAGTTTTTGATACAATGTGACCAAAATTTATATGATTGCCACAAAGGCATTAACACTCACAAAAGAAGGTATAGAAAGTGACTGGCAACTGCGATAAAAATTTTGCACTGCCAATTATATTGAAAAAAGGCCGCATCATAATCATTGTTTTTAAATAAAATAGTATCACCCAAATGCTGGCGATATATCTAACCTCTCCTACCCCTGTTACAATCATTTTTAGTCCTACCAAAAATGCACATAGCATAGTCCTTCCCCAAAGACTTCCAGAGCTCTCTGTGAGAAGAACTTCTATCTTACAACTAATATATTCTGACATATTAGTTGTTAAATAAAAGTTATGCATACAATGCAGTTACATCCTGATTAGCTGTTTTATAAGACATGTAGAGATTTTCCATCAGGAAATTTTCACAAAGTATGTAAATCAGTTGTGGTACTTCCATAGAAGCCCAAAAGCGTTACATGCTGATTGTGTTGATGCCTATTTTATATGTGTTTATTGTGTGGTCAGGATATTCTTATTCGTATGACAAAATGATTTTGTTAGATAAAGGTTTAAGGCTTAAAGATTACTATTCGGAATTTTGTAGGGCAAGTTGGGCTTTTGGGCTTCTATGGAAGTACCGCCACTGATGTGAATATGCCTGAAAGACAGCAATAGGCTTACCCTGCATTTTGTGGAACTTAAAAAACATCTGGCAAGTTATTGGCACAGAAATCCACCTCTGCCTACTTCTGAAATTATTGGTGTGAGATGTGCGTGCATGAAACCTGCATACCTAAAAGTTCTAAGGAATTTCTTAGGTGTGTATTCCGCCACCCCACATTTGGCAAGCGTGGTGGACTAAGGCCTAAACCCTTTCAGTGGTAGAGGAGGCGTGTGCACAGCAGTGGGATGTATATGGACTGATGATGATGATGTGTATGCATATTAAATGTTGTATTTCTTTGCAGGTAACCAAAGTTAGGCCAAATGATCAAGATGCAAAACTCAAATACAATGAATGTAATAAAATTGTCAAGAAAATTGCATTCGAGAAAGCCATATCGGTGGAAAATAGGGATATGAACATAGCTAATTCTATTAACCTAGATGCAATGAGTGAGTACAATTTGTAATTCATATTGTCTATTGCGAGAAATTTTACTTGCATGGAATTTAAGCGTTATATTTTGCTGTGGCGCTACTTCCATAGAAGCCCAAAAGCCAAAATTGTAAATAATTTATCTAGCTTTAAATTTATTTAAAGCAATTAAAATAAATAATAGCCAAAATAAACAATTATAAACTAGACATTATACAATTAACATGCAATGCTTTTGGGTTTCTATGGAAGTATGGCCACTGATATTTTGGTATAAATAGTAATTCTGGTTCTAAAGTAAATATAGGCGGCTACCTCTTTGGTGCGTTGATTTTGGGTTCCCGAAAATCCTCCAAAGTGTAGAAGGAGACTACCATGGGGTTTTTACCAGTAAGAGTGTGGTATACACCATTTGCTTCCTGCAAGCGGGGATCCAAAAGGATGTTCCCCATGATAAAAAGAGGCTAAGTTATTACCTATAACATTACCTATACATCTAAACACATGATTTTTATAGTCATTATTGTAGTCATTATTAGCAATTTATTTATTTATTAGCTTGTAAATAGTGATGGCCTCGAGGTTTAGGCGCGCGGTCGAGACCTCTTAACTTTTCGAAGTTATGTATGTATTCACATTCATTTATCGCTTACTTCAACGGTGAAGGAAAACATCATGAGGAAACCTGCACACGCTAAAAGTTCTTAAGAATTTCTCAGGTGTGTAGTCCGCAAACTAGGCCAGCGTGATGGACTAAGGCCTAAACCCTCTCAGTTGTAGAGGAGGCCCGTGCCCAGTTGTGGGACGTATATGGGCTGATGATGATGATTAGCTTGTCAAGTCTTTAGGGCTAGTCTCTTGAAGGTGTAAAACTAAATATGGGCACACAGGTATGTTGCATTCGAGAATCGGCATATGAGAAAAAAAAACAGTTTTTGGTACAATGGCTTTTAGTTACCATTACCACATTGAATACTTTAAGCTTAAGCGAAACTTGAATTAAACAAACCTCTTAATTGGGCTTTGTTGTCCATGACGTCACTACCTTCCAAGAGATGATTAACTCTCGCTGTTCCAGAATAATGACGTCAGCGTAATAAAAAGTTGTTTTATTAGATTTCAAGCGGTGAGTACTTAAATAATAAACATTTGAAGCGAGTTTTGAATCATTATTATTGTTTTAAATACAAGATTTGTCAAAATAAAGTCTGTTTTTAAAAATCTATTGGGTTTAAGTGATAACATTAGGAGTTCATATAGGTCCCACTGCCCTGCGGTTGAGGGATTAACTGTATAAATAAATAACTACTCTTATATTGTGGGTATAGTAAATACAAGATAATTTAAGGGCTCGCAATCACACACGAATCACATGGTATGACAATCATTTACCTTGGCGCAGGTATAGAACCCGCAGCCTCTTAAAATTAATATTCAGATAACAGGCTAAACTGTACTAATATTCCGCCTTATATCTGGATAAATCGTTTTATTACTATTTATAGCAACAATGTTTTAGAAAAAAGTCATGATAATATTTGTTATTTCGCTTTGCCCATTTTTCCCACTGCTGGGCGAAAAGTGTATTGTGGGGAAGGAGACAGTGGGATATATGTATTTTGATGAAGAAGAAATTTCAGCGTGGTTAAAGAAACCGCTTTTAAAAAAATATATGATTTTGTGAACATAGCTGTCGTATACAAATACGATCCATTCGTGGTTATTCGCGTACGCGTGCGTTACTAAATGTATGAAATACTGTGACGACACATTTTGAGGGACAAAATTGGGTCACTGCGTCACCTGCTTCGCTGACCCACAGCGCATTGTACTGAATCTGGGTTGAAATTCATTTATGTGTTTAAAGTTATGCTAGGAAAGAAGATGAACATTAAGTGATGAATAAGATGATAATGAAATATTCCCAATTTTGGTGATTACTGAAGTTGACTATATATCTTATTTTCGCCCTTTCGTGCACACACAAAAGGCCACATTTTTCCAGCTTATTTGCAGGTCGCAAGTGATGGAGCGCAAGTTCTATTAGAGCTCTAATATTGTTTTTTATTGTTTTTTTTTTTACTTCTTTTAATCTTGACATTATTCTTGTCCGAACTAACCGCTACCATCTCTGATAGTTTAATCCATTTTTTTATCGATGTTCGAGAGATATCTCAAAAAATACATTGGTAAGGAAATATGCTCTCAATATTTTTACCAGATACGGTATATTGTACGATATATTGTATCTTCTATTAATAAAAAATAGGTTAAAATAAATACGCATTATGTAAATATAATTAGGTAAGATAAAACATGTTTTCGATGATAACTTATCGGAGAACCCAAATAGATATTAATAATTTGTTGATGCGTTGAAATTATCGCTTAACCTGTAAGAAAACGTCAGGTTTAGATGTTTAACTTTTTACATACATGGTGTATTTATGTATTGTTGGCCGTATTCCCAAAAGGGTTAGTAGTGATGCATTTCAGCTCCTGCATTACACAATAAACTTATTGCCTCTCATTAACCCATTACTTCCCAAGCATCGCAAACATTGGATTTTTTTGATGAAATGTATAAATTAAGTTCTTAGTACATTAAGAAAAAAAATGAGAAAAACAAAAAAAAGGAAATTTTTTCGCGACATATGGAGTCGGATCATAAATCATAATGCTCTTCCTAAGTCGACAAAAATTATCAATTTGAAAAAAAAACATTAAAACCACCTTAACATTTTTAGAGCGATAAAAAAATTATAAGAAATTACGAATTTCACCAGAAACAAAAAAATAAGAGCCCAGCATTTAGCAATCTTATACTGTTTTTTAGAAGCTAATATAATAAGTTCTACTTTTCTGTCCAGCAATTGAAGACGAGTATACTGGGCCTGCGCTGGAAGACGGCAAGGTGACGCTGAAGTTCGCCACAGAACTCATGGAACACTACAAGCAACAGAAAAAACTACACAAAAAATACGCATACAAGGTAAACAGTATAAAAAAACACGTGTTGTGTATTTTTTTCCTCCTAGGGCAGTCTAAACTGGATTAACCAAAGAACATTATTGTTCGTAATCGAGTGAATACCGTGTTTTGCGATGTCTTGTAAGTAGATAACACTTATAACTCTATCCATATTGATCACCTAAAAAGAAAGAATTTAAAAAAAAACTAATTATTAAAGAAAACTAAAAAAAATATATTTCATAATCTGATATCCTTATTGACAATCTGTGCCTAGTTTGCACTATTCTATCATATTGGTTATATTGTTTGCATTCATCATCATCAGCCCATATACGACCTACTGCTGGACACGGGCCTCCTATACAACTGCCAGGATTTTGGCCTCAGTCCACCACGCTGGCCTAGTGCCGGTTGGCGAACATATTACATTAACAAGTTTAACAGTATTTTTAATTAAACTACTTAAATATTTACCGAATTATGGAAGAGATCGCTACAAGAGTGTTCGTGCCCGGATCCAGTAGATTTAATTGGAGTTTTTCCTTTGCTAAATTCGCACTAAGGCAACTAAGAATTGTGCCGTGGGATCTAGAGATCCTGGGCTCGATTCCCGGGTCAGGCAGTGTTATTGGGTTTTTCCTTTAGAAAATTCTCAGTAGCAGCACGGAGTCTGGAATTGTGCCCGAAAAACGACAATAGGCTCGCCCCCTATTACGTGGGACTAATACATACCTTGCGAAATGTGTGTGCAGAAATGCACCTCTGCCTACCCCTTCGAGGAATGCAGGCGCGAGGTTATGTATGTATGCAACTAAGAATATGTCCTAAAAACGGTAATAGGGTCGTCTTATAACGTGAAATGAAATTTATTTCGTAATACATGTACATTTTTGAGTATCGACAGGTCCCAATATAGGCAAGCCCGTGTCTCGGGTACCTGTTTACGTGGAATTAAAAATAACTAAAGTGACGTATCGTGGTTGATTTTCTACTCAAAACGTCATGATAAAAAGCAACTTACCTCCACAGATCCTGATAGATGTGAAAGCGTACCTGCAAAAGCAACCGTCGCTGGTCGACATCAAAGTGCCGGACAACCAGAAGTTCACCGTTTGCGGCGACATACACGGCCAGTACTACGATCTGATGAACATATTCAAACTGAACGGTCTGCCGTCGGAAACGAACCCGTACCTATTCAACGGCGACTTCGTGGACCGAGGGTCGTTCAGCGTGGAGTGTATCTTCACGCTGTTCAGCTTCAAACTGCTTTTCCCGGACCATTTCTTCATGTCGAGAGGTGAGTTGTTTCTTAGTAACGTTCTTTAAATTGAACTTATGATAATATGATAATTTGATGATAATGTCATCATCATCAGCCCAATGTCCTGGGCACGGTCCCAATCTACCAGTGGCGGTACTTCCATAGAAGCCCAAAAGCCCAGATTGACTTTCAAAATTCCGAATAATAATCTTTAAGCTTTAAATCTTTATTTAACAGAAGCAATTTGACATTTAAATGAGAATAGAAAGCAGACATTATAAAATTAATGTTTAACGCTTTTGGGCTTCTATGGAAGTACCGCCACTGCCCTCTACAATTGAGATTGTTTAGGCCTTAGTCCGCCACGCTGGCCTAATGCGGGTTGTCGGTCTACACACCTAAGAAATTCCTATGAACTTTTAGGCGTGCAAGTTTCCTCACGATGTTTTCCTTCACCGTTAAAAGTCCGTGATAATTCATTATGATATTAATGCGGGTTTGCGGACTACAGGTACCGATTACCGAATACATTTATTGTGCATGAATCTTGGGTGACCACTTTTTGTGAATACACACATAACTTCGAAAAGTCCGAACTATGCGTGGAATTCGTACCTGCGACCTCCGAGATTTTGTTTCAACCTGAACCTCAAGGCCATAATGACTACAAAAACACGCGATAAACACAGCATTAAACTATAAAACGCAATATTTTTTTATGTAATAAAAAATATCAAAGAAAGCATAACCATGAAAGTATAATCATTTCATTTTAAAACATCAAATTCCAATTCGATCTTTAATAATAAAACTCTAAAAAACACGTGAAGTAAATAAAAAATGTTGTTGATGTAACTTGTCAAGTGTGTTTGGTTTTTGTCCGTCGAGTGAGCTACCGATATCTATTAGAATTATTTGGAGGTCAAAGATTGGTATCGATCGATGAGACTCGTACAACAGAACACTGTTTATCTATACTATTATAATAAAGAGGAAAGGTTTGTATTTTTGTATTTTTGGATTTTTGGATGTTTGTTACTCTTAAACTTAAAAACTACTGAACCGATTTCGATGATTTTTGTTATGGACATAGATGGAATCCACAGAAGTAACATAGGATACTTTTCATCCCGGAAAATGTAGTATTCCCGTGGGAATGGGCTTTCACGCCTATACTATTCGCCCGATTTATATGATTTTTGGTTGGAATACAAATGGAACACTATGTAGTAACATAAGCTACATTTTATCCCGGGAATATGTAGGGTTCCCGTGGGATGAGCATATATTGTAATGCGAATGTAACGCTGCATGTATTATACTTTCTGGCCTAAACCATTTGAATGATTTAGATGATTTTAGTATGAGGCTAGATAGGACCCACCGATGCAACATAGGAAATTTTTTATCCCGGAAAATGTAGTATTCCCGTGGGAATGGGCTTTCACGCCTATACTATTCGCCCGATTTATATGACTTTTTGGTTGGAATACAAATGGGACACTATGTAGTAATATAAGCTACATTTTATCCCGGGAATATGTAGGGTTCCCGTGGGATAAGCATATATTTTAATGCGAATGTAATGCTGCCAGTGTTATACTTTCTGGCCTAAACCATTTGAATGATTTAGCTGATTTTGAGTATGGGACTAGATAGGACCCACCGACGCAACATAGAATATTTTTTATCCCGGAAAATGTAGTATTCCCGTGGGAATGGGCTATCACGCCCTATACACTATTCGCCCGATTTATATGATTTTTGGTTGGAATACAAATGGGACACTATGAAGTAACATAAGCTACATTTTATCCCGGGAATATGTAGGGTTCCCGTGGGATGAGCATATATTGTAATGCGAAAGTAACACTACCTGTGTGATGCTTTCACGTCTAAACCATTTGACGGATTTGAATGAATTTTGGTATGGACATAAATGAGACCTTAAAAAGGGACATAGGCTACTTTTTTAAATTATTC
Organism: Hemaris fuciformis; assembly: GCA_907164795.1. Classification (NCBI taxonomy): domain Eukaryota; kingdom Metazoa; phylum Arthropoda; class Insecta; order Lepidoptera; family Sphingidae; genus Hemaris; species Hemaris fuciformis. Next base: position 10,733,869 of record OU015450.1, on the reverse strand, counting down.
AATAAGTGCCATTTCGGGCACTTAGAAAACGATAGGTGTCATTAAGGAATATAAGTTACGACTGGTACCGTTAATACAACATATGTGACATAAGGTTCCATTATTTGGCGTAGAGTTTAAGTGCCATTATGATGTTAAGTCACATTTAGTACAGTAAAATATTATCATGTGCATTTACATGGCGCTCGGTGTCACTATGCGATGTTAAGTGCCATTAGGCGCACCTAGATTATAGACACAGAACATAGACATTAGATACATTTTCGCGATAAATATATGAGACGATCCGAGTTGGTGAAAAGTTTCATAATGTCACTTAAGACGATTTTCAAAGGCAGAAATGACCTCCGGTGGTGACCTACAGCAACGATTAGCGTAATTTTGATTAATAGATTCACTTAGTTGGTTTCTGCACCCAACCCTGAAGTCTACGCAGACGGAGTCGCGGGCAAAAGCTAGTATTATAAATAAATACACCAAACAGTCACATACCTCTGATACGAGTCTTGTGTCGCGGGTATCAGAAACTAGGAGAGACTTTAGGGTCTCACAAACAATTTTTTGTGGATTACACAAACATTTGTCTCGGTGCGGGCATCGAACCCGCGGCCCCTTGTTTCCCAAGCTGGTTTCTAGCCAACTTCGCCACGGGTCTGTGTTTTTTTTTTATCTATAAATGTGAAGAAAATAGAAAAAATGTAATGATGGCCTTGAGGTTTATACGCGTGGACGATAATCTCGACGATCGTTAGTTCAAACCCAAGGCACACACATCGTACTTTTCTAAATGATGTGTGTGTGTATTAACAATGAATTATCACGTACGTGCATTGACAGTGTAGGAAAACATTTATTTATTTATATTTATTTATTTATAAACTCTTTATTGTACACTAAGAAATAATTAACAAAACAATATACAAAAAGAATGAAGTACAACATCGTGCAAAAGTTCAGGTAAAAGGTGATCAGGAAGACGTCATATTTTAATTTTATTTTTGAGTTTTTTTAGCGTTAATGGTTTTTTTTATCACCGTAACTCTTACCTATCTTAGTTTTCGATCACCGTCTGTTTTCACCGATATACATTGGGATACCATTAAGCTCATCGCACACATACCAAAAGTATAAGTTTTATCGATAAAATTCCCTTCATATGTCTCCAGGTAACCATGAAACCATCGACATGAACCGCATGTACGGTTTCCGCGGGGAAGTGACGTCAAAATACACGTCCCAAATGGCGGATCTATTCACCGAGGTGTACAACTGGCTCCCACTCGCCCATTGTATCAATGGCCGCGTGCTGGTCATGCACGGAGGACTGTTCTCGAAGGATGACGTCACGCTCGACGATATCAGAAACGTGGATAGGAATAAACAGCCGCCAGAGGAAGGTGAGTATCGGGAATGTCCATACTTTTTTTGACTTTTTTGAATTTACTTACTATTTTGACAGCCCCGTGGCGCAGTTGGCTAGACACCAGCTTGCGAAACGAGAGGCCGCGGGTTCGATCCCCGCACCGAGACAAATGTTTGTGTGATCCACAAATATTTGTTTCGCGTCTGGGTGTTTGTGAGACCGAAAAGTCTCTCGTAGTTTCTGATACCCACGACATGGAACTTGTATCTTACCGTGGGGTCAGAACTATTTATGTAACTGTTGGGTGTATTTATTTATTGACTCCCATCTCTCCGTCACTCGATATACTCGTACAGTTTGTTAAAAGATCGTGATTGAAAACTGCAGCAGGTAATACTCATGGTGGTTAGAAAAACGTATTTTTTATTTTTTTAACACGTCAATGTGTTTTTTAATCACCGTAACTGTCAGTGGTCCCTGTTTTCTATCACGGTCTTTTTACACTCTGTTTAACAAGTTTCTTGCTCTATCCGCTAATGATCAGTGGCGTTACTTCCATAGAAGCCCAAAAGCCCAGCTTGACTTACAAAATTTTTTAAACTTTTAAATCTTTATTTAACAAAAGCAATTTGACATATAAATGAGAATATCAAGACCCCACAATAGAAAAATATAAACTGGACATTACAAAATTAACGTGTAACGCTTTTGGGCTTCTATGGAAGTACCGCCATTGCAAATGATCAGTGGCTGATTACATACATACATACATAACCTCACGCCTGTATTCCCCGAAGGGGTAGGCAGAGATGCATTTCAGCACCCACATTTCGCCAGGTATGTATCAGTCCCACGTAATAGGGGGCGAGCCTATTGCCGTTTTTCGGGCACATTTCCAGACTCCGTGCTGTTACTGAGAATTTCCTAATGGAAAAACCCAATAACACTGCCCGACCCGGGAATCGAACCCAGGACCTCTAAATCGCACGGCACATACTTGTACCGCGAGACCACGATTGGTTTTTTTAATGGCCCTATCACACCACACACCCGCCACTGTAACTCCTGTGGTCCAGGATCAACAGCGGCACGCACAGTATCGACGCCGAGCAATGAATCTCAGCGAATCTAAGGGGACCTAATTTGTCATAATGTGGGGTGATGTGTTGCAGGCATAATGTGCGAGCTGCTGTGGTCGGACCCGCAGCCGATGCTGGGTCGCGCGCCGTCCAAGCGCGGCGTGGGCTGCCAGTTCGGGCCCGACGTCACCAGCGCCTTCCTGCAGCGCAACAAGCTGGACTACATCATCCGCAGCCACGAGGTCAAGAACGAGGGCTACGAGTTCGCGCACGACGGCAAGTGCATCACCGTCTTCTCCGCGCCCAACTACTGGTGAGTGAACGGTGCTGCGTGCTCTTGCGACACAAGTCTGTCATCATGATTGTCTTGCCCTGCCCCCAATTTCATTTGGGATCGGCGCAGTATGTTTTATTTTTCCAAACATCCCTATCAGCCGTCATGTTCATTCATTCACCCCTTTTTCTTTCATATCTTCAGTCACGCACTCCATCCATCTTTTCTTAAGCCTTCCTCATGCTTGTCCATCCTTCAACTTTCATATTCATCACCTTTTTACCTACTTATGAGTCATGCCTTCTCATGACATGCCCATACCGTGGTATGGGCATACCGTCTGTCGTGACAGACGGTTTCCTTTCAGCTTATCTGTCACAGGAGCTACTTTCAAACTTCCTCTAACGTATTCATTCCTCACTCTGTCAATCCGCCAAGTGTGTGTTTAGCACAACAAGTCTGTGCTAGACATATTTCTCCTATCTATATCAGCCCAAATACCACTAATGGGCATGGGCGTCTTCTAGTGAGAGGCGGGAGGGTACGCCTCAGTCGAACACGCCGCCCTAATGCGGTTGGCGTACTACACACCTAAGAAATTCCCGTGAACTTAAAGTGTGCATGTTTCCTCACGATGTTTTCCAGGTGTGCGTAATTTTAACTCAACTGTGAACCTAAATCTCGAGGCAATCGCAGTTTCTCCAAAATCCAGAAAATATTAGTTTTTAGAATTTAATTTTAAACTATTTGATGTATTTTTTATTCCACAGCGACACAATGGGTAACCTTGGTGCTTTCATCACAATGAACGGCAAAGACTTGAAGCCAAACTTTACTACTTACGCAGCAGTGGTACGTAGTTTTGTTATCATAATTTATATACCATATAATTTGGCCTTTGTGTAGGAGTGGACGTGATGATGATAATGAAAGGTGATGTGGATGATGATGATGAATTTATATGCGCAAGGGCAAGCGTCTGTTCAGGCCGCCGCCTAAGGGTATCGTGAGTGACGACGGATGTTGATCTCTCGTCACTCAATGCCCTATTTGTACAGAATCGTACTTACTATAAGGCACAGTGTTCTCATTTTTTCGTGCCACTATATATATTTTTTACATTACAAAATTTGTTCAATATACAGGGTGTATTCAGACCGTGGTAATAGCTAAGTTGATTAAAAGCCCCCTGGCGTTAAAGAAAATCCCGACAATCCCGATAATCAGCTATTACCATAATTAGCTATTATCATAATTAGCTATTACCTGTCTCAGTTTTCGATCACGGTCTTACCAGGTTCATTCATCGTCAGCCTATATACGTCCCACTGCTGGGCACGGGCCTCCTCTACTACTGAGAGGCTCTTAGTCCACCACTCTGGCCTATTACGGGTTGGCGGACTGCACCTAAGAAATTCCTAAGAACTTTTAGGTGTGCAGGTTCCATCACGATGTTTTCCTTCACCGTTAAAGTACGTGAAAATTCTATGTAAATACACAAACTCCGAAAAGTCAGAGGTGTGTGCCTGGGGTTTGAACCCGCGACCAGAGAGATTCACGACCGTGTGCCTATGTAAACCTCGAGGCCATCAAGACTTTATCAGGTTCATTACAGCGTGTTTATACTGTTTTTTTTTCTATCCACAGCCTCACCCCGACGTGAAACCGATGGCGTACGCGAATTCGCTCTTCAGTATCCTTTGCCAATAATAGGAATGCTCTGGAATGCTTTGTTAACGCTTACGGGAAGTGCGCTCATACGAACATTAAAACTTGGCTCATCGGAAACACTGGTCATTCAAGGCGAAGTCAATACGAGAACTATCATTTATTATTGAACCTTAAATTAGGCATAATTTTTAAACGCACTCTTGAGAGTAGGAAGTGTGAAAAAGCAATTTAAAATGTCACGCATTCTTCAATTTATCGATATTTTAAGTAACCATAGTGTTGCGCAGTGATGTTCCAATGCAATATCGACTATTTATCGATACGAATGTTGTCGATACAGTAGTAAGTTCAATATGTATCGATATGTTAAAATGACATACCAAAAGCTTTGCCCATCATGATTCAAGATCTGCTTGGCAGAAATGGCTAATTATTGTTTAGGAATGTAACTAAGACTGTATAAGTTTAATTATGTAGTATAGTATATTGTGATGGTATTTCTAAATTAGGATAAAAATTGTCGACTTTTTTGTTTTAGTCGATTTTTTAATTTTAGAAGCTATCATTATTTTCACAAATGTAACAATTATATGTTCTCTTTCTAACTTACACCAGTCTTTATAAGAGTGACAGAGATAGAATGCCATTTCTCGTGTTGACTTCATCAGGGAATCTATTGTGTGCTTTCTGAATTTGTATACTGTTCTGGTGATATATTTTGTTTATTTCGAAATAATGTATTATTTATTTATTGTATTTGTTCATGTATCATATGGTTTTAAGGAATAGAGACCGGGCTTGAGACGCCAGTTTTACTTTTGTTTTTAAACACAAGCTTACGGGCTTTTCAGGGTTGTGTAAAATTGTCAATCGCTAAAAGTGGAAGTCAATACTAGTTTCATGTGTTTACGGCAATATTATACAGGGTGTAAAAAGACCGTTATCGAAAACTAAGACTGGTAATAGTTACGGTGATTACAAACACATTGACGTTAAAAAAAATCCCAATAAAAAAAATTTTCGTTTTCGTAACACACATATAATACTTTGTTAGGAAATTTGTCAATATTTTTTTAAATGTCGGGATTTTTTTGACGACAAAAAATATAAAAAAAGTTACATTTTCTTAAGTTACATTTAATACTTGTGTTTGTTAGGAAAACGTGTGTTTTTTTATTTTTTTGTCGGTATTTTTAACGTCAATGTGTTTGTAATCACCGTTACTATTACCAGTCTTAGTTTTAGATCATGGTCTTTTTACATACCTGTATATTTAAATTCAATTTTTTTCCTCGGTTTTGATTCGCATTTTATCTTCCCTTAGTTTCAAAGACTTGAGGTTAATAAAAAAAATAGGAAGTTAAATTAACTACAATATCATCTGCAAAATAGTTTAATAAGGTTTTACTAATGTACATTGTAAATCATTGTATTTTTTTGTTCTACCCTCGTTTTGGTTTAAAGTAACATAACTTACGCGTTAAAAGTTTACGTAATATAATCTAATATCATAATAGTTATGGGTTTATAGTCTTCGAGAAATGACCCATACGTTGGTTTAATCTATAAATTTTTCATTGATAAATATATATTCAGTGAACAGAACTATATAGCCTTTCTTCGTTCGAAAATAATCTCTATACACTTACAATAAGGGTTGTATTGGCACATCATTCATTCGTTGGGTTGGATTCATTTCATGCACCAAATTAACAAAACCATTGGATGACTTTATATGCTTTTAATAATAGTGCGTTATATTTATATCGTATTATTCAATAACAATAATCGTATATGAGCTGATGATGATTATAAAATAATGCACCTTTTTATTTTTAATGGTTTTAACTGATTTATTTCAAGTTTAGAAATTTTAGCTATTTAGGGTAGTTACGGCATGCATTTTATCATTGACAGTGTTGCAATTTATGATCCTTTGACTGGATCTAAAGACAGAATCTTCGAAAACTAGACGTTACGGCGTTTTGGCCCATCACATTCGTCTTGTAAAGAAAAATCTAATTACATACAGGGTTTAAAAAAACTGTGATCGAAAACTAAGACTGGTAATAGTTACGGTAACTATAAACATATTGATGTTTTAAAAAAACCGACAAAAAAAATGCATTTTCCTTATCACCACATACATTTAAAACTGGTAGTTGTAAGGAAAACATCCATTTTTTTATTTTTTGTCGGATTTTTTTTAAAGCCGATTTGCCAAATTAAAAACACTTTAACTATTGCCTGTCTTAGTTTTCGGTCAGTTTTTATACACCCTGCATATCCAGATTTCCTCCTGATGTTTTCACGATAATTAATTACTGAACCTAGCCCGGTCAAACATTACCTTCCATTAAATAAATAACATAGTCCTTGTATTATACGATATAAATATGCCACACTACTAAAAGCTTCCAAATTAATCGAAGTCATTGCATAATTCTAACCGCACGCGCCGGTATTGGTGGAGTTGAATTTAAATGCCCAATTATTCTTTAATTCTGTATTAGTGATGTAACAGTAAACTGATGCCAAACACACAGACATACAAACAGAAAATCGTCAACAATGGAGGAGAGAAGAACAATAAACATGAACCAAGACAATATAATGATGAATCGAAAATGAATGTGCGATATTATTGGGGAAATTACTTCAATAAAGAAAAATATTATAAAAGTAATTGATATTCAGTCGATATACATGTATGTAAGCCATACATCCCTCTTCTGGGCATAGGCCTCTACGTCTGACCGGGGTTAAGCCTCAGTCCATCATTAATATAAGGTTGCCAGACTATAAAATTGTCTAAATTCTTTTAATTCACCATAACCTCAAGAATGGTAGACTTTCATCGATGTTTTCCTTCACCGTTAAATTGCTTAATAATTGCAATCATAGTTCCCGAAAAATTAAAGTCATATAAATCAATAAAAATTTAAAATACTGTTCCAATATTACAACCTTTTTTGTATATCACTGAAACGCGTTGCATGGAGGGCTCTTGTAACAATGAAGTGTTCTAACCTCATACAGAAATTCCAATAGCATTTGCGTAGATTCCATTTAAAAATCGTAATAAAAAATATTTTTAATTTCACGTTAAAAAACGAGTACCGTGACAATGCTTAAACCCGTTCAATAAATGATACATTAAACAATAATAATTATTTATTTAATAGTGCTTAAAACACCTAAAATCTAAGTTCATCTTATTTGTAGTAGAACACAAAATAATGAATACTAATACAGCTTCTATAAAATTTATAAATTCGAGTAAGAAATTAGACATGCCTCCGAAAGAATTTACCGTCAAAACATTCTAAAAAGCAATAATAAAGGTTGTTGAATGCGAATTTAGGACTTAGTAGTTTCTGTTTTGATAAAACGCGAGAACTGTTGAGGAAATTAATTTTTAGATTTATTATTGGGTGTATAAAATTTTTGACTACCTTGTGGTTTCGCCGTACAAGCATGTGCCGTGCGATCTAGAGGTCCCGGGTCGGGCAAAGTGTTATTGGGTTTTTCCATCAAGAAATTCTCAGTGGCAGCACGGAGTCTGGAATTGTGCCCGAAAAACGGCAATAGATTCGCCCACTTTTACGTGGGACTGATGAATGCCTGGTAAAATATATGTGCTTATCTTCGGGGAACTGCTTATCTTCGTGAGGTTATTTCCTTGCCAGTTCTGTGCGTATGGAGACAGCAGAGTTGTAAAATAAGGTTTTAGGCGTAAAGATTGCAATATATAAGCGCTTTTGTATATAATAATGTAAGGGTCTTCGTAAGTCCGATGTAACAGGCAAGTAATCTAATAAAATGTTTGAATTGATCAAGCTGAATTGCTGAAACTACCCCCATTAAATTAGATAAATTGAAATAGATTTCTAATTTTACGATTTTCTAATTGACTACAGCTGTCTGTTAATATTACTGCAAAAGCTTTCGTACCTAATCATTTTCAGTCTATCCTAAAGATTTCATTTTGAAATGGGTTAAATTTTGGGTAATTATGTTATGAAACTGTGGCCATATCTTCCTCCGAGTTGTATTTTTTAATTTTTTTATTTGCTAAATGGCGTCAATAAATTAAATTTTTATTTTATTTTGTCCAGTGTAGAACAAATAAATTATTTCTCAGCCAATTGTACATCACACTACGATGTGAACTATATTCTTCATATGTATATAAACTTATTTTATATCTATAAAGAAAACACCAAACGTTGAATTTTTAGGTGGTGACAAATATAGACAGAATGTTGTGCAAAAAATGCCTTACTTTCTACCCTATAATGGTATAATTAAGGCAAATGATATGTTGTCACACTACCTATTTTCCTTGCGGCTGAAACAACGGCAACCACAATATTCTCCATTCACACAAATTCAAACAAACAAAACAGAAATTATTGTCAATTTTACAAGACAATATTATGTAGACAAATATTGAACGAAAAGTATTAAATAATATAATAGCAATAAATAATCGTCAAGATTCAAATCGATTACCTATAATCGATAAAATTACAAAATAATCGATTTGGTTTGTGTGACAACGTCGTAATTCGTCAAATTGTCATGAGTTACCATTCTTTTATAGCCGTCTTTAACGATGCATTTCTGTAACTTAGTGATTCCATGAGTGCGTTATTTAATTTAACAGTGTTTTATCTTAGCCAAACATGATTAGTGTAAGTAAAGTTTAATTTTTGGCAATAAATTTGGCAAATGTTTACCGATAAGTCGACTCCAAGCCAAATGTCTAAATACATAAATTGTACGTCGACATTAATGTATAATGCTTTAATGTCGGAACCTTACTTCACTATCGATAAATCGATAACTGGAATTATCGATTACCAATATCAATAACTAAATCAAACTTTTATGTATTTCTGCTTTCTTCAATATATTTTAAAGAATACTATTATTCATAGGCAAGCGACACTGCACATGCATAATTTTAGTATAATTCATGTAATATGCAATAATTATCGAATTATATCGACCAATTTCGAGGAAGTTAGTCTTATAAGGTAAACGTTTATACGATAGAACCAGAATGGATAGATGGATGGATGGGTACATGGCAAATAATACATTTTTATTAAAATACAACTTCAATATATTTTATTATTTTCTTTTAAATATTTTTATCGATCATTATTCATATATTTCATACTGTAAAACAGAGGTATAATTTATTTTCCATTTTCTTGTCTAATAAGAAATGTTAATTTATGTCATGTACCCTGGGTTGGTGAAAATTAAACTTAATAAGTCCACAAACGCCGGTTATATTTTTGTAAGTCATAGTTGGTTTCGAGACAATAAATACAGAAATTATTATTATTGTTTAAAAACAGCTGAGAAAAGACGCTTTAAGTCACTTGCTTCAACAGTAACTGTTGAAGTAAGAGTAAAAAAGATTTTGCCAGTATATTTGCTGCTTTCGTTTTTCTCTTTAACTTTTTGAAAGTCAAGCCTTCTCCTTCTTGAATCGACTTATAAGAGTTTAATATTTGTCACCAGTTATTTATAAGATATTTGAAGTGCTTTTCTACACTGCTCCACTGCTTAAAGCAAGGATAATACTCTTGTATACATATTACTTTTGGTGGTTTCTGAATGATAACGTTGACTTGCCTCTCAATTTTAGCATTAAGACTTTTGTCTATTTTGCCTTTTCGTGGCCACTGTTGCTAAACAGTACAATACTGTCTAACGTTTGTCCAACAGTCAGTATGTTGGATGACTCTAAGGTAAAATTAAGGTTAATATCATTAATACTATTTTCAGCTATTAAACCATTTTTTCGTTCTCTTAAAGCCGGATTAAATATATTTTTAGTCCCAAATCGTTTGGGTCGGTTAATAAATGACTACTACACTTAATGTGCTTGAAAATCAAAGTAATTTAAATCTTATATATAAAATTCTCGTCTTCTTATATATTTTTTAAACGATTCATCAAATCATTGTCACTTACGCTTGAAATACCCTTCAGAAACCACCAAACCGATCAATAATGAAGTAAGGTTAAAATGCTCAAGAGCATATATTTTAGGTGATAAATTAATTATGTTCGTCTTATAGTAAAGTACAGCGTAATGTCAGGGGAAATTTATACCGATATGGTGAGAATGTATGGTAATACGGATGTATTTGTCAGGAATGAGTTGCAGAGCATATCAAACGATGTAGATAGGATTTGGTGTTGACTTTAATAAAATTGTTAAATTTGTAACTTGTGTTTTTATTTTTAAACTTAAGCCCATCTGGTTTCAGTCTGTCTCTTTAAGCTTGAAGTATATGACGGGGTTGTCGACGATAATAGCGTCAAAGTGGAGAAATGCAACGTGCATTGATCGTTTTATGATAACTACCCTCATTATCATGGATTTAATCTATTATTTAAGGGGTTGCAGTCTCAGAATTTTTGGTGTGAAAGATGTCTCTGTGTACAGACAACAGAATGTTAATTGTTTTAATTGCTACAACCAATATCATGAATGTAATTACGTCATATTGTATATCGGCCATAGAATAAAAACTTGTTCTGATAAAGTATGAGGGTAGATTGAGATATTTAGGCCGTACAAACGATCATTACATCAACTAAAAATACGTCAGACATAGCGGGATACAACATTTAAGTAAAAGATGTATTTTTTTTATTAATTGTGGTTTTTAAAGGTAATAATAAAATTGTCTTCTTTTCTACATAATATATTTGTTCGATGAAACTAACGATTAACTATGAAGGTATAAGCTGTGCCATCATTTTGACGACAGTCTTCTTGTCCAACTTGCATTTTTGGTACATTACATGGCAATCGGTGTCCAAAGATTTGCCAGCAGTCACTGCTTCAAGAACCGAAGTGCCTTCCAGCATTCGACGAACTAAGGAGTTGCTGTAAAGATTTTGTTAATATATTTTTTTTTTATATCTAAGTGGAAATAAATCATCATCATCAACCCATATACGTCCCACTGCTGGGCACGGGCCATCTCTAAAACTGAGAGGAGTTAGGCCTTAGTCCACCACGCTGGCCAAGTGCGGGTTGGCGGACTACACACCTAAAAAAATTCTTAGAGCTTTTAGGTGTGCAGGTTTCATCACGATGCTTTCCTTCACCGTTTAAGTAAGTGATAATGCGTTATGAATACACACATAACTTCGAAAATGAATAGTCAAATAAATAGTTCTAAACTTACAGTAAGATCACACTTACATTGAGTCCAGGACATGAAATCACCCAGAACGAAATAAAACAAATATATATTTATCACACAAACATCTCTTTTTCCACTGGCTGATGTAAAGCCAACTGCGCCATTGAGGCTAATATGTACTATAGCTTAAAAGAGTCACTATGAAAACGCTGATGTTACACCAGACATATTTGTCCTAAAATATACATACCTTGACAAAGATGAAAGTAGAGCATCGAAATCCGTGGCATTCCCAGTAACCATGTTCTCATTAGCCAGTTGTACGTAAGAGCAGGCGAGACGTTGCATACAGGCAGACGAATCTATGTTGTATCTATTTAACATCTCGTCGATCTTGTTGAACACATCTGACATCTGGTGCAGGTCGGTTTCTACGCCTTAAAACATTAAAAGATTTTATTTTTTCACCGATAAAGTGCCTATAAGTAGTGATGGCCTCGAGGTTGAGGCACAAGGTCGAGTAATCTCGGCGGTCGCGGGTTCACACCCCAGGCACACACCTCTGACTTTTCGAAGTTATGTGTGTATTCACAATGAATTATCACTTACTTTAACGGCGAAGGAAAAAATCGTGAGGAAACCTGCACACCTAAAAGTTCTTAGGAATTTCTTAAGTGTGTAGTCCGCCAACCCGCAATAGGCCAGCGTAGTTGACTAAGGGGTAAACCCTCTTAGTTGTAGAGGAGGCCCGTCCACAGCAGTGGGACGTATATGGGCTGAATGTGAAAGTGATTATTCCATCATCCAAAATAAAAGGTGAAGCTCTGCTCATATCTCGGGACCTAGCTTGTCTTTAATCCACAACGAAACTTATTGGAAAGATAACAATTGGGAGGACTTGGAAGCTAATAGATGTTTACGGGCATAATTAGGTTTCAATTGCCACAAAAAACGATTATCACCTGTCGATACTGTTATGCCAGGCTGCTAGACTGCTGACTAAGCTACATTGGTTAGTTATGTGTTAGTTATGACTGAGTTTTACAACCCAAAGTGATCTCTAAAGTAAGTAAGTAAGGCTCATTTGTCATACCAATCACAGACTCTCAGATACTCTGATTTATAAAAAAATATCTAATTTTAATACTCACTTCTTCCGTATCCCCCGCCATAGCTGTATGACAGCGCTTGTATTATCTTAGGCAAAATAATGACTGCGCCAAAGCCTAATATAGAACCGATGAGCACTCCGCCAAGATCGATCTTCACCGGCCCGTACAACCCTGGAGCGGTGCCGCCAAAACCACCCTGTAACAAATAATTTTAACCTCATTTACCTAATAATATAAATAGGACAGTGACTTAGTCTGTCCGTTTGGCTCTCACGCTTAGCTGCTGGACCAATTTGGCTGATTTTTGGTATGGAAATATATGGGAACGTAGAAAGGGATATATGCTACTTATTTTTACAAGATAGTCCCGGGTGTAGCGGGGCCCAGCATTTAGTACCTACTGTATAAAGCTCGGATAAGACCTAACTGTTTAATCGGTAGTCAAGGATTTAATTACAGATAGACCTGTCTTTTTCAAATTGGTGCCTAAATATATAGGAGTAATTATTATTGTCCTCTTGATGATAAAAAAAAACATAGTAAGGTATCTTAGCTGTCCGCCAACCCGCACTAGGCCAGCGTGGTGGACTAAGGCTAAAACCCTGTCAGTTGTAGAGGAGGCCCGTGGCCAGCAGTGGGACGTACATATATGGGCTGATGATGATGAAGGTAACTTACATGTTTGAATAATTTTGCAAGTGTTAAGTAGGTATGTAAATTTATAGCAATCTGGACATATATATATAATTTTAACATCCTGATTTTCCTTCACAATTTGAAATAATAACGCCCATCAGGTGGATACCGTATGAATACAGACTGATCTTATTATTATTTATTATTCTCAGCCAATCGCCGTCCACTGCTGAAAGGCCTCCCCAAGATGGATAAGGGCTGCTCAAGACCGGGATGGTTGGCGCCTACTTGGGGATCTTATTATACGTGTACTTTATTCAAAGAAAGTGTTTTTTCTATTACCGTAGCTCCACTGCCGCCATACGCAGAGATACCAAACCTCTGCGTTCTTTCAGGCTGACTGTCCCTCTCTTCTCTAGCTTTGTCTACCCTCGTAGACGCTTCTGCGACCTGGTCATCAGTACGTTGGAAACTCGGAACAAAACCCCTGGAAAAACAAAACAGATGTTCATATCCAGACGTTATTCTTGCTACCAAAAACTACGAAACAGACTATAAGAATGTTTGTAAACCGAACCAAGAGAGGTCCACTGCTGGACATAGGCCTCTCACAATGACTTCCACAGGGACCTGTTGGAAGCAGCTTGCAGCCAGCGGCCTACGACCTTTACTAGGTCGTCCTACCACCTTGTGGCATATATTTACAGGATAACAAATACACATACATACATACATAAACTCACGCCTGTATTCCCCGAAGGGGAAGGCAGAGGTGCATTTCTGCACCCACCTTTCGCCTGGTATGTATTAGTCCTACGTAATAGGGGGCGAGCCTATTGCCGTTTTTCGGGCACATTTCCAGACTCCGTGCTGCTACTGAGAATTTCCTAATGGAAAAACCCAATAACACTGCCCGACCCGGGAATCGAACCCAGGACCTCTAGATCGCACGGCACATACTTGTACCGCGAGACCACGAGGCAGTCACAAACAAAGACGTTCTTATGAACTTCCAAAATGATCCAAATAGACTCACCCATCATTCCTGTACTCGGCAGCCACCGCCCAAGCGAGGAGCACACAGCAGGCCAACTTAATGCTCATCTCGACAGATTCCTCAACATAACTGACATGCGAACCACGCTATAAGACTTTATAGAAGGCGTTCCGTATCATGCCCAGAAACAATCGTATGGGGAAACAGCATTGTCATGTGTGTTACGCAACACTTTCTGTCACGAAGAAGGAAGTGAGGCAATAGATTTCCTACTGACATGATTCAGTGTGGAAAACTCATACATACATAACCTCACGCCTAATTTTTTTTATTTTTTTTTTTAAATAAACCCAACAGCACATACACAGTTCTGACCGCACATTAAGATACGAGTTCTGTGTCGTGGGTATCACAAACTACGAGAGACTTTTCGATCTCACAAACACCCAGACCTGAAACAAATATTTGTGGATCACACAAACATTTGTCTCGGTGCGGGGATCGAACCCGAGGCCTCTCGTTTCGCAAGCTGGTGTCTAGACAACTGCGCCACGGGGCTGTCAGTGCATTTCTGCACCCAAATTTCGCCAGGTATGTATAATATCATTCCTACGTAACAGTGGCCTATTGCCGTTTCTCAGTCACATTTCCAGTTTCTAAGCTGCTACTGAGAAACCCTATAACACTGCTGATCCAGTATTCAAACCCTGGACCTCTAGATCGCACTGCACACAATAAAAATCGATATATTATGCATACACGTTCGCGCCTGCTATCCTTAACAGCTGGTAGAGATGCCTTAATGCACTCACATTTCTCTGATTCTGATTTAAAGCTCAATTATAGCTTTTCGAGCTCACTACAAGACTGCTGACTATCATGTCTGCCTGTATTATGAACATAAAATTTATACTAAGATATTATAACAAAATATCTGGAAAGTTTAATAAATTTAGCATTTTGTAGGTACTCATCAATTATTTTATTTAGTTTATTTTCGCCTTCCCTATAGCCTATTAAACTAAGTTTTTTTCTACTAACTATTAATAAAACCCTAGATTGGATTTTAGGCACATCTGCAAAACAGGCGCCATAATATTTTTTTTGATATCCTTTCGAGAAAAATAAACTTTTAAAATTGTTAAAGTTTCTAAGTTTTAATCGTCTACAGCGACTTAATTATTCATTTTATGTACAATACTGGTTATTGAGGTCATAAAGCATCTTATTATACATGTAAAAATCTAATACTAGTAATAAGAAGACTTACACATTTCGAAATATCTAAGCTGATAGCCGAAAATCGGGAGGTGTTTGGAAAATACAATTTAATTCAAATATCTCGAAAACGGTTAGATTTAGGGTGTCTCATAGTGAAATCAGTCAGAAACGATGTAAACTACACGCCCTTAACGGGAATAAGTCGACTTAACCAATAACCCTGTATAATCTCACGCCTGTATTCCCTGAAGCGGTAGGCTGAGGTGCATTTCTGCACGCACATTTCGCCAATTTTGTTTTCGTCCAGCGTAATAGGGGGCGAGCCGTTAATGGAAAGACCAAAACACACTGCCCGACCCGGAAATCGAATTATTGAACCCGGTACGTGATTGTATGGCACAAACCTGTACCGCGGGACTTTGATGATTGACTCTGACTGCCTCGTCAAATATGTTATAATATTCGCTTAAAGGTTGTCGGTGCACGGGCAAGGCGCACGGCGGAACTATTCAGAGCGTGACACAAGATGAGACAATTTTGAAACACTTTCACGAACAAAGTTTTATTTGTAATTATTGCATGTGTAACTTACGTTTAGACGCGATACATCCCTTTTGTTAATCTCATAAGTCGTGATGGCCTAGGCACGCGGTCGAGAATCTCGACGGTCGCGGGTTCAAACCCCAGCCACACACGTCTGACTGTTCGAAGTTATGTGTGTATTGACAATGAATTATCACGTACTTTAACGGTGAAGGAAAACATCTTGATGAAATCTGCACACCTAAAAGTTCTTAGGTATTTCTTAGGTGTGTAGTCCGCCAACCCACACTAGGTCAGCGTGGTGGACTAAGGCCTAAACCCTCTCAGTTGTAGAGGAGGCCCGTGCCCAGCAGTGGGTCGTATATGGGCTGATGATAAATGATTATGACTAATCTCATCATAGAAGTTCACATCTAGCTACAAGACATGGTTGTTGAAGCGATGAGTTTTTACATATAAGTGTCATACGATAGAATAACTAATATTCGTAAGGTTGAAGCTACTTTCAAACAAAAGCTGTATTCAAGACAAGTATTTGTACATACAACTGAGAGGCCTCCTCTACAACCCTCTCAGTTGTAGAGGAGGCCCGTCCCCATCAGTGGGACGTATATGGGCTGATGATAAATGATTATGATTAATCTCATCATAGAAGTTCACATCTAGCTACAAGACATGGTTGTTGAAGCGATGAGTTTTTACATATAAGTGTTATACGATAGAACAAATAATATTCGTTAGGTTGAAGCTACTTTCAAACAAAAGCTGTATTCAAGACAAGTATTTGTACATACAACTGAGAGGCCTCCTCTACAACCCTCTCAGTTGTAGAGGAGGCCCGTGCTCAGCAGTGGGACGTATATGGGCTGATGATGATGATGATGGTGATGATTTGTAGGTATATACTCGTAATACTCAAATACAATTTATCAACAAAAAACGGGTGGCACTCCGGGAGTGCCGACAGAAGTGAAAACTTCAACAGTTGTGCATTTTTGAATATTTTGGAATGGTTAAGGAATAATTTCGTGCGCATTACTTTATTTATCAGTATAACAGTACTATCATTAACGTGGTTAAATACAATATTTATTGCGCTATTACGAGACAGACAAAAGGGAACAATGAGGCAGTCTCATATTAATGGCAAAGACAAAAATATAATGTGTTAAAGTTGCTTTCATAACTCAAAATGCACAAAATACATACTCGTATATGTATGCACTTTCGCCTGTATCTTATACGGAGTAGGCACACATGCATTTCTGCACCCACGTTTCGCCAATTTTTGTTGACCCCCGAAATAAGGGGCGAGCTTTTTGCCGTTTTTTTAAATACATTCCAGACTCCGTGCTGCAACTGTCAAGTTGATAGAAAAACACAATTAGGTACAGGTTGCCCCACCTTCAAATGATCCAGATCGCACAGCACACTTGCCGCGAGGCCAAGAAGCAGTCATATACGCAATAGCATTCAAATAAATGCAATAATCAAACCTTTATTCAGCGCCTGATGACTCCGCACTCACATTTACCTAATAATGAAAAATTCCTCTAACAAGAGTGTCTAACATCCATCTACCGTCTACATAATGGTACTAGATTTTGACTCATTTTTTGCACACTTAACTAAGAGGACGTATTCTAAAATCTGTTCGGGGCCCAATTATCCGCACCAAGTTAACTGAAGGCGACGATGAGATTTCAAGCCAGCATCGGTAAGCTCGAAGGATGTAATGATAAAATCTGAGACAGTGCATGTGCGATACAGGATTTTCTTAGAGTTCCGTACCTCAAAAGGAAATAACTGATGTCTTGTCAGATCACTCGTGATCACCACAGACATATATTTTATATTGACATAGCAAAGAGACAAGTGATGCTTATGCCAAGTGCAATACCCTCGAATTCAGTCAAAACTGACCTGATACAAACTGGACACACACGGGTTAATTGTGAAACACGACAAACTCTCATGTGAGTCTTTGGCGGGTTTAGCACCATACGTAAGGACTAACGTTGGTCGCTATTCGGGGTATGTATACCTTACGGATAATTAGGCTTCAGGCAACCTCACTTACTAAACAAAACGCAAAAATGCTTCACGTCTATTTTCTCTGTGACCAGTACCAGTGGTAGTACCAGTACCAGTAGTAGTAGTAGTACCATTACCAGTAGTAGTACCAGTACCAGTGAGTCCAAGCATCCTCTTAAGTATATCAACGTTATCGTTTGCTTTTCTGCCTCATTCCAGGTTTTCCGGTAAATACTTATCTGCAATTACTAATATCACTGCCGCTCCACAGGGAATCTAGATTTCGCCACTGTGATATAGAGATGGATTATATAACATGCATGCTTTCATTGCTAGCCTTTGAATTCAGCGCTAATAAATAATCATTTCATCACCATCATCAGCCCAAATACGTCCAACTGCTGGGCACGGGCCTCCTCTACAACTGAGAGGGTTTAGGCCTTCGTCCTAATAAATAACAATACTAATACTAAAAAGGTAAAGTTTGTGAGGTTGCAAGGGGTAATCTCTGGATTTGGTGAACTGGTTTTCAAAATTTCGATGAAAACATTTATCGAGTTTAGGTTATAGGCTATGTCATCACGCTACGACCAATTGGAGAGCAAAATGTATCAAAAAAGTAAAAGTAAGTAAAGTTTGGCATACGGTTTTGCGGGCAACATCTTCATCATCATCAGCCCATGTACGTCCCACTGCTGGGCACGGGCCTCCTCTACAACTGAGAGGGTTTAGGTCTTAGTCCACCACGCTGGCTTAGTGCGGGTTGGCGCACTACACAGCTAAGAAATTCCTAAAAACTTTTAGGTGTGCAGGTTTCATCACGATGTTTTACGGGCAACACCTATAGTTTATAATTTGGGTGATAGGTAAACCTACATAATCCTGAATCCGTCTGTACTTAACGTAATGAAACTGGAGAAAGCAAGCAATTGTAGATAACATCTTAAATATACGCGTTATAATTACCTAGGTGGGCTCTAATTTAAACATGTTAAAAGTTATGTTTAAAACAACATCAAGACACCCACGATCCGTGAAATGCAACAAATTAAGCTTAATAGCAATAGAGTTAACAAACTACACGAATAGGCAGATACATAAAGATAAACTAAACTTAATTGTAGGCCACAGTAAAAAAATGTAAAACAAAAGAAATAACAAAAAAAACGTGAGAGTACTGGGCAGTCTCAACGCTAAAAGCATGAGACATATTTTAGATGGAACCAATAGAACGGTTAATTACCAACAAATAAAACTACAATACTTTAGTTATCGTAATATACTTAATGTATTGGGTGTTAGCCCTCTATTTCAGTATCCCGTTGACTCACATGGTTTTACCGGCCATATAGAAACTCAGTGTATATAACACTAATCTATTTCTTAATTAAAATTCAACCGATATGTAAAGATCATTATTTTATTTTATTCGACAACGATTTTGACATAATGGTACTTAGTATGTTAAAATGGTTTTTTATGGGAAAGGAGGCAAACGAGCTAGTGAGCTACCTGATATTAAGTGGTCAACACCGCCCATGAACAGCCACAATACCAGAGGAATTATCGGTGCGTCGTCGGTCTTTGAGGAAAGCTCTGTTCTTAAAGGTCCCTCAATCGTATCCATTTGGATATACCGCCGAGGAAAGCTGATTCCACAAAGATGTTGTTCGAGGAAAGAAACACCGTTTGAACTGCACTCTTGAAGAACGCCATTCATCCAGATGGTAGGGATGGAACTTCAATTTCTTGCGTGTGGTGCATTAGTGAATTCAGCAGCAGGTATTAACTAAAAAAAGTTCATCAGAGCACTCCCATGGTAAATGCGTGTAGGACACATAGAGACGCAACGTCTCTTTTTCGGGAACTTCACTTTCTGGGACATAAATACATTTGAAAATAGTTGATCATCTACTGTTACCCTTTCTAAAACCGTCATGACATACAAGTAAAACCTCAAAGCATAACAGACCATATTGTTCCAGTACATTTTGATCTCATCAAGGCTATGATTTCCAAGAAACTGCCCTGTCTATAAATTTCATCTGTTACTTTCACGTACATCACCGCTGTTACAGTTACATTGTGTTCAACAATACACGGAAAGTTTTTATAGTCATGCACATTGATTTCCTCGTCTATTTCAAAGGACGCTGCATAAAAATGGCGCCAAACGCCGCGTCGATTTGGCGGGAGAATCTGGTGAATCGAAGTGGTGTTCGATAATTGAAATGTTAAAACGTTTAATTTCACGCAGAAATAATGTGTTCTAAAAAGTTGTTTGTGTTTTGTTATGTGCTTGTTACTGTGAAAAGTGGAAATGAAAAGCCTAGACAAGGAAAGCTGTTCTCTTTCAACGTTCTGGATGACGATATAAGGGTAAAATGAATTTGTAAATACTTTTAGTAGATATCAGGGGCGTAGCTACCACCGTATCAGCCGTACCAATGATACGGGGCTGCAGAAGCCCCGTAACGTATGCAAGCAATTTGTTTTTTTTGTTGTGAAATCTTTACCCTTCATTTGGGCCCACAGATAATTCTGGTACAGGGCCCCGTCAAGGCACGCTACATCACTGCTAGATATACATAATAATCGACAGATAAAACTACTACGGTGAAGAGGTTGTTAGGATAATTATTTTCTTTACATTTGAGGCACCTGTCCGCTATCCAACTTATGATACCGCAATGACGTTCGCTACAATCAATAATATAAATACATGAAGTAAAGAAATCCATTTTCTATCACTTATTGTTTCCCAGCTCCACAAGATAATTGTTTTTTGTCCACTGTATACAATTTCATCGTTTCTGTTGCCATCCCTTCATGAGTCATTTAAAGATGATCTCGGGTAAACCAGTAACTACCTAATAAAGTAAAGCCCCACCCGCTTAACTTTTAATATCTTTATTCTTAATCGAAATAAATAATTCTGCATTCATGTTTTACGCAAGTATGACACTGAAAATTGACAATATAAAAAACTTCTAAAAACCAACTACTACAAAAATCATTACAATGATGAATGTACAAGACCGTTCCATGACCCCAGTACATAAACTCAACACAAATAATTAAGATCACACAAAAAAAATCGGTCTTATTTGTGAAACGTCTTCACCATTCACACCTACACATGCTCCCATGCCTATATCCCTAAAATGGTAAGCAAAGGCATATTTCTACAACAACCCGTCGCTAGTTGCATTTTATGTTTCACGTGTTATTTACGAGACTATTTCCATTTACGGGCACATCACCTGATTCTGTGACGTCTCGCATTTCCTTAATTGAAAAACACAAGAACACTATCCCGCAATCGATCCCAAGTCCACGGGACCAACGCTTACCAAAGCAGGCACCATTCATGTCTAAATAGCTTATGAAATATATAGATAAAACAGGTAGATTACAATGCAATAAATTTCTGTCTTGATTCCAGGTGGATCTAGACTTTTCGATACCGTTTGTTTCAATACCTGTGAAGAGAACCATGGACGCAACATACGATTCTTTGGTAAACACGTTTTTTTTTTTTATACTGGCTCGGCAAAGTGACCCCATTGCACCTGATGGTAAGTGTAATGGAGTCCAGAAAAAGTGCCGACCGGCGAGAGATGATGATCTCCCGTTGGTCGACGCAATCATGCCGGCCGAAAACCTCTTCACCTATCTTGTGAAGAAGTTTGGGGGACTAATACCATGGTGAACAAAGGACCGACCGCGAGAAACCGGCCAAAAAGTGCCGGCACGGTCATCCTTTCACCATGATTGAAGCTCCCCCGAAAACCGGATATACACTGGCTGAAAACATAACGATTAATAATGAATTAAAAAATAACGATTCCTTTTCCTTTTAAACAGTACTTAAACGTACTTTACAATATGGGCGAATAATCTGAATAAGGTTTTCAGACGTCGCTGTGTGCAGGCCGGTAACATCAAGTCGCTCTAAAAGTCTTTCGAGGCCTGCGTCTGTCTATAGATGTTGTAATTGACAATAATATTGATATCTAATTATTTTCGAATCTTAAAAACAATGAGTTATCAAAAGTACTGACACTTTGTATTCATTAATAATTTTAGTTTACTATGCTATCGTTGATTAAATAAAAAAAAATCATTTTCAATTTTTCGTAAATCAATATCAAACAAAACGATATAAGTACCTACTCGTTTTGTATGTCACATTTACATTTAATTGAAGTTGTGAAAGAAAGAAAATCTTTTATGACTGTATTCAGTAAAATTGTATTGAAAAGGAATCAATTCTTCGGCGTTCTAATATCATTGCATACAATATACTATATGCTGTATATATGCTGTATCGCTGAATGGGTAGGCAAATGTGCATTTCTACACCAACATTCTTATATCGCTTCTATATATAAAAAAAAACTCGAATTAATGGTCAATTACGAGTATATAAATATTGCAGCCAACTATAAACATCAATCCTGCTACGTTAGCGCTGGGCGGAGCCGTTGTCCTGGGCTCTACGATCCTCCTTCCTCTACTAATGAAGAGCTACACGCAGCACAACTTCCACAAAAGATATTCACGAAGTAAGTTATTGCAGAATTTC
Source organism: Hemaris fuciformis (assembly GCA_907164795.1). NCBI lineage: Eukaryota > Metazoa > Arthropoda > Insecta > Lepidoptera > Sphingidae > Hemaris > Hemaris fuciformis. The sequence continues at coordinate 10,711,170 of OU015450.1, read as the reverse complement.
ATAAACTCAAATTTTATAACTTTAAATATCCATATTATAAAGAAGAAATCTGCCGATAAAACAAATTGAGAAAAAATCAGGAGTATCTTGCAAACAGCTGACCTTTGATTTTATTTAACGTAAAATTCTACAATCTAAAATAATTCAAACAAATATAGCATAAACATTTATAACAGAATTCCACTTCAATTTAACACGACAAAAAATTTATTAATACCAAATAGCTAGGGGCACGGGCTGCAACAGCGTTTCTTTGACATCTTCTTGGGTCTCATTGATGCACAGGACTTCTTGCATTTGACCTTCGGCTGTTCAACAATGCCCGCATCAGCTGGTATGTACTGCGTTTCCACGTGTATGTACATTTTCCGCTTTCTTGGAGCGAGATCGAAACAACCAAAAGGCGGTGTATACTCAATATCCCAAGTAGCATTACTGGACAGAGAACTAAGTGATTCTTCTTGACAAACGCAGTCTGGCTCTTTGAATGCTGGACAACTGTCTATTACTCTGTCTATGGCTGATAGATCATTACAGTAGACATCCATGTAGGCGCATTTGCAAATGTCCTCCACGGCTTCGGCCAACGCTTTTCGGATCTCTGCGTCTCGTTGCTTCTTTACTTTAACCATCTTCCGAGCTTCTACTTTAGCTTGCTCCTCGGGGCTGCGTTTTTTTATGATTTTGAATACTAGTGGATCACAATCGACGTAGGGATCCTCGTTCGGCGCAATTTCGCTCAAATCTTTCAGTGGATTCACCTGAGAAAATAAAAAAGGCGTTGTGATAAAACAATCATTTTTTACAAGATAAACCATGCTGAGCTCTCTCTTAAGTACTGTCAATCCGAAATCGACAGCAACTACATATATTACTCCGGAGGATTTGTTGACTATATATTAAATTCCAATAAACATATAAACCAAGAAAATATTATTAATTAAAACGCATTGTATTAACTAGAAATATTTTGCCTTATCGTAGCATCGTAATACCACACCTGAATAGTAAAAACATCACCCTTCCTCTGCACAGTGAGCGCTGGCTTGGGATCCAGTGGTTCATCAGGCTCAGAGTCACCACCTCCGAGGTCTGCGCCAGCCCTTTGACCTTTCTTTTTAGATCGCTTCTTATTCTTGTCTTTCTCCGGCCCGCCGCGTGCACATTTGAACGTCATCATTTTAGCTACACTCTTGCCTATAACTCCTGGCTGCCAGCCGCGGCGTGGCTGAAATACAAACAACATTTATATCAAATTACTGCAATAAATATTTTGTGGTACTGCTGCTAATATTGGTAGTTTGGTACCATTAACACCTGCCTACATAAAGTCTTAATGTTTTAATGACGTTCTACTTTCCAATTTTAAAGCACTTCTACTTAACATCAAATGAATGAAAAACAATTTTGCGATAATTAAAATAACAGTTTCGAGTGTTCTAAACAAGTTCCAAGAGCTTTCTAAACTTTAAATTTCACAGTTGTAACTTTACATTTACGATGTAAATTTCACTGGCCAGGCAAATCTTTTTAATTAGCTGCTTTTATATTGAGAAGCTTAATGATTTTTCCAGACAGAGAAAGAATAGAGAGTCTTGTTTCCACAATGATTGTGTGAAAAATACCTTCATTCCAGGCACATCCGGTGCATTCCACAGCCAACCCATATTCGCCGGAACTGGCAATCCTGGCTTCAAAAAGTTACATGTCTTGTGGCCAATAACAATTCCTGTAAGAGAAATTTTACAATTACACAAACACTTTACCGCTCCAAATTAAGCGCAATCGTCAATTCTCATACCTGGGTAATTATCGCCAAATGTGTAGTTGTATTTCGAGGCGTTCTTCTTTTTACGCTTCACAGCGCTGTCTTCGTCGTCACCCATTTTGAGGTTGTTCGGTGGTTTTCAAGGTTAATTCTATTGTCATTAGAAATAATCTTAGTATTGTAAATATTGTAATAACTGGATACAGAAACTGTTTATGACTAAAAATTCTAATTGTATAAGTTAGAAAGTTTTCAGGATTGTTATCCAAATTATGAAAGAACTACTAAATTGGCATAGTACGTAGTTTACAATAATGCAGATTAAAAATTTTAGGTTATCGAAACAGTACTAGTAAACTATTCCAATTTTCTTACTATAGTAAGTCGGGAGGCTGTAAAGGAAATTAAACAATCATAGTCAGTTGTATAAAAGTATATTGTTGTACTTGTGGGTTACAAAATAAAACTTATATTTTAAAGCTACTTTTTCTCCTCTTTATATTGCTCTTGTATTGCCATTTTATGGGAACCGCAACAAGACTTCCCCGTCAGCGGCAACAGCCTCTGCTCTTTGTCACAACAGCGTGTTTCTGTATCTACGTTAAACTTATTGACGCACCTCAAATCGTTTGGCTTGTCTTTCTTCAAGTATTCCTTGATTGCTTTCTTTATCCTTTCATATTCTTTGGAGCAGCAAACTTTGCCGGCATCGCTGTAACTAGGTGGCTGTGGAGGCAACGCTGCAGTCTTATACATTCTCGCGAAACCGTCCGGAACTGTGCACGGTCTTCCTAAGACTGGACACGGGCCGAGCGCGATAGGTGGCAATCCGTAAGGCAGCGGTTCTGCTTCATCTTCCTCATCATCTACTTTATTCTTCTTCTCTTCTTCCTCGTGCATCATTCGCGTAACAGGACATGTACTCTTGTGTTTATAGGATGGACAATAAGGTTTGTGGGCTTTCCTAGCCGCTATGTTAGCAGTCTCAGCAATGCAATCACAATCGAATGTCTTACACGGCGGGGTCGGCTTTGGAGGACTACATTTGCACTCTTTGTCGTCAGGTATCTCAGTACAATTGTATACATTGTATGCGCGTTTTGAATTTCCACGCGTTTCCACGTTATACACACATGGGTTGTTTATACCTAGACTTCGAGTTGAGGGTTTTAATTGCGGAAGTATGATGTTCGGATGGCTGGGTGGGCTAGTTAATATTGTTTGAAATGGATCTATTACAGTTTTCCGCAAGGAGTATCCACTTGAAGATCTTATGACGTCATGGCTTGAACTATGAACCGTGTTAACTGCAAACCCACCGCCATACAAGGACTCTTTAAAATTTGGTACTTTAGTGACACTAAAAACGTAGGTTACCTGTGTGGTTCCTGTGCCATCTTTGTTCTCTTTATCACACGTCTTCCCTTCTGGCGCTAATCCACCACAACCCATGCACATGGACTTGCCTTCCGCGGCTTGGTTTGCCGGACATTCTTCTTTATGCCAACGATCATCTTTACAAGAGCACGCACCACAGATTTTTTTCGTAGGGTCTTCTTTCGTGCCTGTTACTGTGCCGGCAACCGCTTTATAACTTTCAAGATTTCTTATATAAGTTCTCACTTTGTGGGCCAGTGGACAGTTCGCGTTACCACAAGGGCCAGTAATATCCCCCATTTTGATTTTATCAATAGGGTATTTCTTCTTTTTCTTTTGTTCGTCTGTGCTTTTATGCTCACAGACTACATCATCTTTCTTTCCAACCCCGCAGCTTTGAAGCTCTGTACATATTTCAATTTTTTGCTGGGCTGCTTCTCCTACATCGGGATCCTCAAGAGTTGTCGTTTCATACAAACTTCCAACCATGCAGAAGTTAGGATCATTGCCCTCTATCCTCTTGCACTGAAACATACTAGGAGCCTTGTTTGTCCTAAACACGAATGTGTCAGGATCCTTCATCAGTTGCTGAAACTCTGTTATGATACTTTCGCCTAATGCGCTCAGTCGCAGAATAAATGCAATTTCACCTACTTGCTTACAATAGCATTCACCATAAAGCGGTATAGCTTGCTTGATTGTCAAGGGCTCGTGGACTTTGTTAGCAGCTGTGGTTTCTTTCAGCATATGGAAGAACTGCGTTTCCCAGTACATAGTACCTACTCCTACGAATATTTCTACTTCTGTGTCGTCATCGTTCCAAATCTCTATCTCCAGTGGAAACTTACTTAGTATCATCATCACTGTGTCAGGATATGATGGGAATAGGTACGACTTCCCGACTCTGATAGTCCTAGTCCATTTCCTTCGTCCCCTGGAATCGCAGTCGATAATGTCGTCTTTTTTATCATCGTTTTTGGCCATTTGGCCCTCCTTGATGATAAATTGTACTTTAGGGCCGAACTTTATTTTAATTATCAGGTTCTTGTTGGCGCCACTTTTTTCATTTTCGTCGGATGCAAATATGGTCACCTTGTCTATGAATATCTCTACCAGGTACATTTGCTCCATGACCTGCAGGGACCAAGGGAATCTTTTTAACACGATGCAGTTTCTTCTAAGTAACATTTCAACCAATACTTTTTCCACTGATATTTCTTTGTTATGTTTTACAACTCTTCAATTACTATGTAAAACACATACCTAATCACAAAAATATGAGGAGTCACGAAAAGACACATCGTTGATATATTTCTTTATACGATGACTATTTTACCATACTAAGTGTAGCGATACCAGGGATATTATCAATGTGTGCTTACCCGAAAACTCTCATAGCTCGGGCGTCGAACCCAAATTATGAAACGTATAAAACCTCAGCGAAGGAAAATTAATGCTATAAGAATAAAATCATACTTACTACGGTTTTTTATTTCCCGGCCCGGCCCTAAGTGTAGATGTTCATATCTATGGACACTGTAAATTTTATTTTGTAACCCGAAAGTCCTAATTATTGCATGACCAACATTTATCCAACTGACATATTTTTCTTTTGACGTTCGTTTGAATTGGGAATATTTGATTTTTATTGTATATTGCCAGTAATAACTACTTTTAAACTCATCAGGTTTTTTCTTATTTAATAATGCATGGTCTGTTAGTTTAGAAGCGTGGTTTATCGATTACCCTTTAAGTCGTATGATCGAAACCAAAGGTATACATCTGAGTTTTTTAGATACTATTAGTGCATTCATGCGCTTCCTTTTCAAATCCCAAGTAATAGGAGTGGAGGCTATTACGATATTTTTGGCATATTTCCAGTCTTTGTGCTGCTACTGAGAATTATGTAGAAGTAACATTTTGCTGAACCTAGAACCTCTAGATCGCGCAGCTCACACATAAAGCAGTATTCACAATTTTTATTTTGATAGCATTATTTATTATTGTATTTTTTACTCATCTTAAGTTCTAGATACGACAGAATTTGGAGCAGATTCTGTGATCACCTTCGTCAGCCAATTGGTGGCAGACAAACGCAGGCTAAGAGGTTGTACGTTAAGAATCGCCTGTTGGACCGCCCAGAAGGACTACGTGGACTCAACAAAGATTTTTCACAGAATAACAAGGTGAGACATGCTTGACTTGGCAGAAATTCCAAGTAACAATCCTGATATCTATCTCCAGATCAAAAACTATCCAATTAAATATATTTTACATCAATAAACTGCAACCTGATAAAACTGATTTAGAGATTCACACGCATGATCGAGAGAATCTCAGTGGTCGTGGACTTAAACCCACATTTTTGTATATTCACAATGAATTATCACGCACTTTAACGGTATCCCATCATATCGCCAGGTAACCTACACACCAAGATTTCTTAACAAATGATTTCTTAAGCATGTCATCATCATCATCATCAGCCCATATACATCCCACTGCTGGGCACGGGCCTCCTCTACTGCTGAGAGGGTTTAGGCCTTAGTCCACCACGCTGGCCTAGTGCGGGTTGGCGAACTACACGCCTAAGAAATTCTTAACGTTTCCTCACGATCTTTTCTTTTACCGTTAAAGTACGTGATAATTCATTATGAATACACACATTACTTTGAAAAGTCAGATGGTTGTGCCTGGGATTTGAACCCTCCTCTGCCGAGATTCTTGACCGCGCGCTTTCGTGCGCCATCACTACGTTCCGTGTAGTCCGCCAACTTGGAATACACCAGAATGGTGGGTTAAGACATATTCCCTCTCTGTTCCGTGGTAGTCCTTGCTAGCGGATAGAGGGTATATGGGTTAATATAGCTCGATACATTTTATACCTTACTTACTAACTTAAGAGAACTTTTATAAAAACTACATTAGTCTTTCCAAATATAATAAAAAAAATACAATATTTCAGCAACAAATTATTGGCAACGATGATCAATTCAACGGCCGTTGAAGATGCTATGCTGTCCGGGAAGAATGGACGTGACTGCGACAGCTACTCACCCTGCCCTCTACACGATCAACACCTCGCCGTCTTCTTTAATAATTTGTCTGTTCTCATGCTTGTTTACAGGGATTTCTTGTAAATAAATTGTTAATTATTTACTTTTTTAAATATATTAAATTATTTGTGAAAAGTTTCATTGTTTTTTACATATAACCTAATATACTACTAATATTTATTGAACATCATGAAATTACATACTAAGATTCCCTTAAGATATCTCGTGATGAAACCGGCACACCCAAAAGTTCTCAGGAATTTGTTAGGTGTGTAGTCCGCCAACCCGCACTAAGCCAGCGTGGCGGACTAAGGCTTAAACCCCCTCGATGGTTGAGGAAGCCCGGGCCCAGCATCCCAATGCTTATACGTCCCATTGAAATTAATGAATGAATTATACGTCCCAACGTATATGGGCTGATGATGAAATGATGATCTCATTGTAGGCCCAAAGAGTCACACTCACATCACTCTCCCAACAATAATGGGTTTTGTTATGTTTCTAACATGCGATGACATTTTAATTATTTAGTGACTACATATTCGTCTCTACCCGTGAATCGAACCTTTAAAATGTACAGCGAAAGCTACCAAAGGTGTCTTCAAAAAATTTACCTTCAATTAAAAAAAAATATCTCTCTCACATGTTTAATTTTAATCCAACTTCATAATTTGATAAATAACATTCAAATAAATAGACACAACACAGTCACGTTTTCGACACAGAGATTAAACCTAAACCTCCAAGCAACATTAACGTTACTGAAGGACCATACCTAATCTAATAATGATGCTAAATTAAATAGGTTACTTTAATCGCAACACTTCAGCCACAGCTTGCCTATTTAATTTCTCTGTGTAATCTTCTGGAGTGTAGCCGAGTATGTCTTCTTTGTCTGTAGCTACTCCGTTCTCGATCAAGTACCGAGCAACTTCGGGACAGTTGCACAAGACAGCCTGAAAAAAAAGAAAATAGACAATATTTTGTATGTAGCAGTGATGGCCTCGAGGTTTAGGTGCGCGGTCGAGAATTTCGGCGGTCGCAGGTTCAAACCCCAGGCACACACCTCTAGGTTCGGCACGCTCAGCATGCTGACATTTCCTTTCTAGTATTATTCAAGTAACCTAAAAGTTCGTAGAAATTTCTTAGGTGGCGGACTACAGCCAACCCGCACGTATATTGGCTGATGATGATGATGATGATGATGATACCTACGTCTCACTGCTGGGCCGAGCTCCTACAACTGGTAGGGTTTAGGCCTAGTGCGGGTTGGCGGACTACATACCTAAGAAATTCCTAAGAACTTTTAGGTGTGCAGGTTTCATCACGATGTTTTCCTTCACCGTTAAAGTACGTGATAATTCTTTGTGAAAACACACATAACTTCGAAAAGTCAGAGATGTGTGCCTGAGGTTTGAACCTGCGACCGTCGAGATTCTCGACCGCGTGCCTAAACCTCGAGGCCATCACGACGTAGGTATATGGGCTGATGATTATGATGAAATGTATCCAGTAAACATCAATGGGCTCTTTTAATCGCACGCTCCATTTTACAGACTAACAAAGCACTCTTAATTAAAAATCCAAACCTTATGCAGCGGCGTCTGTTGTAACTCATCATGGGTGTTGAAGTCAGCACCAGCCAGCTTGAGAGACTCTAGCCTCTTGGTGGAACCGTTCTTGGTTGCAAAGAACACCATCTCGCTGATCTGCTTGCGGTCGGCGGTGGCGAAGTGGGCCCCGCACTTCATCAGTAACTCTATGATGTTGGGATCATCACAGTGGACCGCTGTCATTAGAGGACATTCACCACTTCTGCAATGAGAATACATGACAATACATTAGTCATATTGAATATATATGTAAATAAATACACCCAACAGACACACACATAGTTCTGACCCCACATTAAGATACGAGTCTTGTGTCGTGGGTATCAAAAACTACGAGAGACTTTTCGGTCTCACAAACACCCAGACCGATACAAATATTTGTGGATCACACAAACATTTGTCTCGGTGCGGGGATCGAAACCGCGGCCTCTCGTTTCACAAGCTGGTGTTTTGGCAACTGCGCCACGGGGTTGTCAAAACACATATGTAGGTATGTACACTTACGTTTGGAGCCCTGAAGGGGCAGAAAAAAGTGTGATTGTACATCCAGTTGAAGCCAGCAGTGTTTAAATCCCACTGGGATGAGCTTATTGCTGTTTCTTTGACAATTTTCAGACTCAGTGCCGTCACTGAGAGTTTTCCAACGAAAAAAACAAAAACACTATTATAAGCCTTTCAGAAATTTCCAGATCTCAAAGGAGGTAGAGTAAGTATTGTAAAGTAAGTAGTGATGGCCTCGAAGTTTAGGCGCGCAGTTGAGAACCTCGACGGTCGCGGGTTCAAACCCCAGACACACACCTGTGTTTTTCGAAGTTATGTGTGTATTCAAAATGAATTATCATTTACTTTAACGGTGAAGGAAAACATCGTGATGAAACCTGCATACCTAAAAGTTCTTAGGAATTTCTTAGACGTGTAACCAACCCGCACTAGGCCAGCGTCGTGGACTAAGGCCTAAACCCTCTCAATGGTAGAGAAGGCCCGTGCCCACCAGTGGGAGGTAGAGATTAAGTTACTGATGTTCCATACCCTAAAGATGGTAAAATAGCTTGCGATGTAAATTCAAATACATATTTTAGTCCTACCTAGTTTTGAAGTGCACGTTGGCTCCATTCTTCAGTAACAGCTCGACGATGGACCCATGGCCTCGCAATATTGCTTCATGAAGAGGTGTTCTACCTTCCGAATCTTGAGCATTCACGTCGGCTCCCATGTCTGAGGAAGGGCGTACAACATTGGAAGCTAATACATTTTTCTCGACTTTCCCGACCTGACAACTATAAAATGGAATCTCGGTTCTAAAAAAATGCGATCAATTTCTATGATATTTTTCTAATTCTTATCTAATCTAAACCTTGAAAATTATAATAATATGCCTTGTATCTATTTTATTTTTACTCGTGCTATTTAATATATGAATAAACGCTCTTAAGGTGTTTGATCGACAGATCATGTAATTCCTTATGTCTCTCAGATCGAGATTATTTAACTTCATCACTTCACTCCATGGAAAAATTATTTATAAATCGATCTGTTACAATCATACGATAGAAAATATGTGAAATGAATGAAAGTCATAGGTGCTCAAAATTTATAGCACGAATTTAATGATTACAGGGTTTTGCTTGAAAACATCTGCCTTACTTATAAGCATTGCATAATCTTGCATTAGCTAAGCTACCTATAGTCACACTTTTGTCAACTAGACAAATCGATACATACTTAGTTACATACATACATACATAAACTCAAGCCTGTATTTCCTGATGGGGTAGGCAGAGGTGCATTTCTACACCCACATTTCGCAAAGTATGTATCAATCCCACGTAATAGGAGACGAGCCTATTGCCCGTTTTCGGGCCTATTACCACACTCCGTGCTGCTATTGAGATTTTTTTTATTCTTTTAACACTTTTCCCGACCCGGGAATCGAAGGACCTCTAGATCGCATGGCACATACTTGTACCGCAAGACCACTTAGTTATGCGATATAATTATCGTTTAAAAAATTAGGCCCTGTTTAGACCATATTGTCATAGGCCATGTGTGTCTTGGAATGGAACTTTCTATTGCATTAGCAGTGCATTAGTTTTAAGATTTACAGAATAAATAACGGCAAATTATGCAATGACATCATTAGGAAAAGAAATAAGTTATTAAAACCAGAAGGAATATTTTCAAGTGATCTCTGAATAATTTTCTGAGTCTGTAAAGAAACTATCCTAATATATTATGTCCGCTACTTCTACCTCTTTATACCAAAATCGACAATGGCACGCCAGGAATGACACCGAGTAGTGAAACCGAGGCTGTCCTTAGCCCAAAAACAAAATGAATCAGAACGAAAAATTAAAAAAGGAGTTGAAAACATATAACAGTCTTATTAGCGTAAGAAATTTGATTACAAACGTACAAACAAGAAAAATATTAGTGCGAACCAACACTTAGAAGGATAAAGCATGCACAAAATAAAAACTACATACATTTTATTCTTATAATTTTGATTATCAATTGTACAATAAGGTGCTTATATAAAACCAGGAATGGCTTGCAACCTATTGGCCGAAAGTTATGGGAATATTATAGATAGCAGAATTTCGATCGCAAAATGAAGATAGAAAAATAAATTTTAAAAATGACTTTAAACTACCATAGAATATTCCCATCGCTTTCGACTAGAGCATCTTTAACCAACATGCAATAAGCGTATATTATCTATATAAGCATTAAAATAAAGCTATAATATACTTTTTACTTTAAGTAAAAATCAATTTTCATTTCATAATACGTCAAAATATTCGTACATGGCGTGGATATATCGATAAATCACATACTTTATATTGTGGTCATTAATATTAAAACATATATATATTAATATTCACTGGCTTTACACACTGTATAACGTAACACAATTAATAATATTATTATTTAAAATGATATATATTTTTTAATTCATAATTTAAATTGATGACAAATTAATAAATTTAGAGATAATGCTGCTTGCATTATCAGCCCATATTCGTTCCATTACCGGCCACGAGCCTCCTCTACAAATGAGAGGGTTTAGAGGGTTTGTCCACAACGCTGGCCTAGTACTGATAGGCGGACTACATACCTAAGAAATCTAGATATAGTAGGATAAAACAGTCTTGAAGCATAAAATCACGAGCGCATATTCTTTGTAGAGTGTAATATATGCTCTTAGTAATAAAAAATCTGCAACTTGATTGTGGCTTAAATATGATTACATAATCAACATCAATAAAAACCTAATAACATTAGATCTCATAGGAATATAAATATATATATATAATATTTGGCATGTGCATAATTTATATTTTTGTCAGTTTCCAAATACATTCACCAAAATATTTGCCGTCTAAATACCTTTAATTTTGAAAAAGAGGATCCCAAATGCATCATCACACCCATGCAGACACAGTCCTGCAGCTTACGACAAAATAACATTCACAAAAATCGCTAACAAAACAAAAAAATTTAGATATTAAATAAAATTGATGTAACGTGTAGGAAAATTATCTAATCATTTATGTCGATTTCATACATATTAGTCTTCTTAAGTAGCGATTTCGCTTGAAGAATGTTACTTTATACCTTCTGATCCTATAATAGACATTAGTTAATGTATAAAGGAAACTATTAATGACTTTCGTAGTCACACCAACACTCAACACAAATATTTGCACAAGAAAATGAATTTAGAATTAATTTTAAAAACTACCAATGATACTTGTGGACCTTCCAACGATATCCTACTCATATACTAAGGACAAAGTACATTCAGAACATTGGATTTTAAATTGGATAAATTGAGGTCAACCTTGATTCATTTGGAGTGCCCAAATGATTACTCGTAGGCCAAAATTGTCTTGTTTAGCCTCTTGTTCTCCAAAATATCATAACAAGATACCTACAAATTTTAAAATCGTTAATGTTATTGTCATGAACGAGAACATTTTAAATATCTATGAATTCATTGCGCTAATAATATACAAAAATTTATGTAAAATTGAAATTAGTCAGAAAAGGAGTAACTATTGCGTAACAGACAGCATCTTATACCATTTTGATAATGACCAACATGATGATGAAGCATATGAGACTACTGATCCTTTGAATACCCCGTTCTGCCCTTGATGCATGAAATGAGTATCTAATATGTGTTGAATTGCAAGCATTAATATTACTAAATTAATTGCGAAAAAGTTAGTGTCGGAAAAACAAACTTCTAAGTCAAAGATCCTGACCTTAAACCTGATATCTTATATCTTTAAATGAGCAATTCTTGTATATATATATATATATATATATATATATATATAATTGGAATCTCGGAATCGGCTCCAACGATTTTCATAAAATTTAGTATATAGGGGGTTTCGGGGGCGATAAATCGATCTAGCTAGGAATCATTTTTAGAAAATGTCATTTGGACGAAAAATAACAAAAAGGAGGCGTTTGAGTAGACTCTTCCTGACATCTATTGGCGAATAATAATACTATTTTTTGTGAGCAACTAATTGCTTTAACGACACAACAGCAGATGGCGTTGTTAAGTAACATTATTCATATTTCATCATTTTATTAGTAATTCGCACTTAAATATAATTTCCAAAAAAACAATTAAATAAAAATCATCCAGGTACTAGTACTAAAACGGAAGCATGCAGGAATAATGTGATGTGTTATTGGGTGTTACATTCTTTATAATATGGACCATTCATCATGTCTTATAGATCGATATGATTGAGGAAAAATTGTAACATGACATGTAACAATTGTAGAAAAATTGTTGTGATGTGTCTAAAACGTCATCATCAAGCTCAGACTTCGTGCAACATCCAAGCACAATGCCAAAATAAATATTTAATCAGAAACACTGGTTTTCACGTAAATCTTCCTAATATATTACATTTAACATAAACTACCACAGAATATTAATACTTTTGTGACATGCAAGTCATTATTAGCATCAGCCCATATACGTCCCACTGCTGGGCACGGGCCTCCTCTACAACTGAGAGGGTTTAGGCCTTAGTCCACCACGCTAGTGGGGGTTGGTGGACTAGGCACACACCCAATAAATTCCAAAGAACTTTTAGGTGTGCAAGTTTCATCACGATGTTTTCCTTCACCGTTAAAGTACGTGATAATTCATTGTGAATACACACACAACTTCGTAAAGTCAGAGATGTGTGCCTGGGGTTTGAACCCGCGATCATCGAGATTCTCGACCGCGTGCCTAAACCTTGAGGTCATCACGACTTTTTTTATATAGTCATTATTAACGTCATAAGAATTATACCCCCTTAGCAAAAATAAAAAAAAACCATGCAAATTTGATAATAGATTGAAGCTTAACTTGCCTTACTTACGTACCAATATTTGTTTAAAATTGAATAACATGCATTTATTCTAATTATTATTTAAATAAAATTAATACATTAATCAATCTAGTCATACTTTAGTTCACTGAATTAACATGATTTAAGAGGAATCTTAGGTATTCACTCTGATGATGGCTTTACATAATATTTTGTCTCGCTCCTTCTAACATTATAAATAGTTTAACAAGCAAAAATATAATATTTAAGTTGACTTAAGCACACGTATTCAGCGTTTCTAGATAAGCCTCTAAATTTATCCTTACTGATAAATTTTAAGCAGGTTCTATAATTTATAAACAGGCTAGTTATTCATCTGTAATGCCTAGTTCGCATTAGGCTAGTATTTTAGTCGAGTAGAGATTAATTTAGTGGCTAAACTACTCGCTACTGCCCAGAAATCGTTCACATTACGGTCCAGTACAGTACACAAGTGACTGGTGTTTTGCAAGATGAACGAGCTCCAATGCAATAGACTGAATAAACTCATTAAGCTAATCGTAATGGCTATTTTAGAAGAGGTGGATGAAGAAATTTGTGTGATTAAAAAAAGAAGGTATGGGTACGAAAATGGATCTGTAGAAGAGATAAACTAGGAGCTACAAATTGTCTTTTGAAGGAATTAGCATTGGAAGATCCCAAAGAATACTTAACGCCGATTTTTGCCGCCACTAATGAACTCGACTAATCAAACCTGTTCGGACTTGTTTAGCCGGTAAACCAGTGACACGGAGGTGTGGTGGGGGGGCGCTACTCGACCGTTAAAATAGAACAAAATGGATTGATTCGACTAAACTATTTACTAACCTACTCGACTAAATTTTTGGTGTTCAGACACATTTAGCAACTAAATTACTCTCTACTCGACTAAAATACTAGCCTAATGCGAACTAGGCATAAGTCTCTAAGGATTAAAAAAATATGTTTACAGACAATTTTTTTACTCCAGTTCATATAACATTTTTGGTTTTTAGTTGTACCATTTCTTGTTTGTATCAATAAGTAACAAAAATTGACGCCTAAATTCTAAATATTTAAGTATTTCTATTACTTATATCACAATTTGGGAATACCTGAATCTCAAATACACAATTTAAATCACATTTTGTCGCTTCTAATATCACAATATACCTTGTATCGTCGAAATGATAATCACTATATCTTTTCCTATCGATCTTTATCCGTTATTTTCCACCAACTTTTTCAATAATCTTCTATTTTTCAAATATCAACCACCATCACCTCACCTCAGTTTAACAGTGTGACCATCCTACGACTTAATAATACTGAGTTAATTTGTTTCATTGAGTTTTAATACTAATTTTACTAACATTATATCTTGCTTTCGAAGGAAACCTTTAATAAAGATCTTGGTCAAATAATACAATTTAAAGAAAAATCATGTTAAGGGTCATGCTCTAATCTATCTCCTCGGCATTATTAAATAAGGATCGACACATAGGAAACTGACACATTCACGTTCAATTATTAAAATTCATAGCGCCACAATATTTGCACTGATTAGCACTGGCCATAGATTTGAAAGAGCTACGTAAAGGTTTCAAACCTAGCAGCTTTCTGACGATCGTCTCATCGTTGTGCTGGATGCCGTACAGCAACAGAGATGAAATGACCTGGTCTGTCACTTCGCTCAGTTTCTGAGGAGATTGGATGTTGAGACTGGCCGCCAGCGCTTCTTTTAATGCTTGGTCCTGGAAAAATAGATTTCATTGATGTGTGTGTGTTTTTTTTGTTGGAAAGGCCATGTCTTTGGAACTACGCCCTATGGTAGGATAAAGGAAATACCTACGGTTAGCCCTAATCAGTCGATTTAATTATGCCGGCCTGATGATAATAATAAATCCGCCTTTGTTTTTTTTTATATCCACCATTATCCTAGGCAGCTCCTCAATAGGAAGTCAATTGGATTTCGTATAGTCTTAATTACAACCAGCCAGATTCTCATTGAGCTACCTCGTCATCTAAGTTTTTTTAATCTATACTAATATCGAATAAACTCAAAAACTACTTAATCGATTTTAATGATTTTTGTCATGGACGTAGATGAAAAAAAGAAAGCTACTTTTTTATATAATTGCGACCGTGCGGAGCGGGACCCAGTCGCTAGTAAATTATAAATAAAAGTATAAACATTAGGGTGCCATAATTTTGTGGACAGGTGAGGAATTATCGTAGTAGTTTTTTTATCATTTAACATTGCATTAAAACGCATTGCTGTTAACATCAGGTGATGTGTCACTTGTCATTGCCACTTTAGCATTACACAAAAAAAGAACATCCATATACGGAGCAAGTCTCATCAGCTCTTTGTCTAGATCAACCTATAAGTCATTACATCATATTGCTGTCATCCTAGATACCTACGTCGTATGTTATTCCAATAGAAGCGATAGTGTCAATATTATGAATAAAGTGACACTATTTATCGTCTTGGGAAAACCAGAGCGACAATAACAAATTTCCTCAAATACTAGCCTACTGTATGTTTATGTTCTAATGTATAATAGCCTTTGTTTTGCTTGAAACATACCTACTTCTGCCAATATGTGGTTATATAGTGTATACTCACGCTTCATCTACGAATGCAGTAGCGAGCGTGTTTTTTCTACACACGTTTTGCTAGTTAAGTATTACGCGATACCTCTAGATGGCGCGGCGCTCACTTGCACTGCATAACCACGATGCAGTCAAATTCATGTTTTCGTAGTAATCATAATTATCTACATACATACATACATAACCTCACGCCTATATTCCCCGAAGGGGTAGGCAGAGATGCATTTCTGCACCCACATTTCGCCAGGTATGTATCAGTCCCACGTAATAGGGGGCGAGCCTATTGCCGTTTTTCGGGCACAATTCCAGATTCCGTGCTGCTACTGAGAATTCCCTAATGAAAAAACCCAATAACACTTTGCCCGACCCGGGAATCGAACCCAGGACCTCTAGATCGCACAGCACATACCTGTGCCGCGAGACCACGAGGCAGTAATAATCATAATTATCTCTCCTTTTAATTTTAGCCAACAGTCTTTTTAAGACTCAAAACAATTAGATGCGATAGTGTATTTTTAACAAGTTTTTTTCTCATTTATTGATGGCGCTATAACAACCATTTACATATTAAATACATTACCTCCAACGCCATCGAAGTCATGTTTGTGAGCTCTCCGCGTATGTTCTTCTCCATCATCTGAAATTTAAACTATGTTAAACTTCCGTTCTTGTAAAACCGCAGAAAGAAGCGTTAAAAAGGTCGTCTTGTCACTCAGTCACTCTCATCTATTTCGCAGCTATGCTGCAGTTGGTTGAAGACCATTTTGGATTCAACTAACATTCCAACAAAAATTTTTGAGTTCATAGATATTAGTTTCCGATGTGAAACTTATTGATACCGAATATGATACCACTTTAACTATATCCTCTTATTCTCTTTTAATACCGATATTTACTAGAGCATCATCATCATCATCATCATCATCAGCCTGTCTTACGTCCACTGCTGGACATAGGCCTCTCCTATGGCACGCCACTGGGCTCCATCTTCGGCCTTCCTCATACAACCGCTGCCAGCCACCTTGCGTATATCGTCACCCCACCTAGCCAGAGGGCGTCCTACACCACGTAGTGTAGGACTAGAGCATATTGTACATAAAATTATTCTCACCTGGGTCTTCTCTTTATAGCTGAGTTCTGTTTTGGTGAGGACATATGACAGTTTCGTAAGAGCTGCTTCTGGTGTCATGTCATAGCCGGATACCACTCCATACTTCGCGATCAACTAAAGAAAGATCATTACAAATATTAAAGTAGTCGTGAGCTACAATTGTAAAAATATATAAATGTTTTTTTTAAACCCTAACATTAAGGGTCAACGAAAACTTTGTGAGGAAACCCAAAGACTTGAGAATTTACCTAAAAATATTCCTTAATTAGTTTGTCCAAACTGCATTGGGACATCAAAAATGATGATAAAGACAATGCCTTAACTAGTTTACTTTACTAGTTTACTGACAACTTAAATATAGGTACTTGTCATTCTAAAGAAGTAAATAATGTTGCTGAAATTGACGCAAGTAGAGCATAACGTTGCGTTACCATTTTTAATTTAATTACAACAAGCAGTGATAGCCTCAAGGTTTAGGCGCGCGGTCGAGAATTTCGGCGATCGCAGGTTCAAACCCCAGGCACACACCTCTGACTTTTCGAAGTAATGTGTGTATTCACAATGAATTATCACTTGCTTTAACGGTGAAGGAAAACATCGTGATAAAACCTGCATACCTAAAAGTTCTTAGGAATTTCTTAAGTGTGTAGTCCGCCAACCCGCACTAGGCCAGCGTGGTGGACTAAGGCCTAAACCCTCTCAGTTGTAGAGGAGGCCCGTGCCCAGCAGTGGCACGTATTTGGGCTGATGATGGTGATGCAGTTAGTGAAATAAAATGCATTCGAAAATTGGGTTGTGAAAAAACAATTTAAACCTAACCTCAATATTTAGTCCAAATTTAAGCGCCATTTTCGATTTCATGTCACGTATAACATTTCAACAATGGTTACAAAACTATTCCGACATAATAAACGTGACAACGTCAATAGCTACTCCAAAGCGGTCCAAAATAACTCATGAAAGACAAATCAATTTATTTATTTACACTTTATTGTACACACGGAATGAACAAATCAAAAACATAGAGAAAAAATAGAACAATTGGCGGTCTTATCGCTCAAGGCGATCTTTAAGAGACAACTATAGGATGGACATAAATAAAGGATAGAAGAGATATATAATCAATGTATATACAACATACATAAACTCATACCAGCCCCGTGGCGCAGTTGGCCAGACACCAGCTTGCGAAACGAGAGGCCGCGGGTTCGATCCCCACACCGAGACAAATGTTTGTGTGATCCACAAATATTTGTTTCGGGTCTGGGTGTATGTGGGACCAAAAAAGTCTCTCGTAGTTTCTGATACCCACGACACAAGACTTGTATCTTAGTGTGGGATCAGAACTATGTATGTGACTGTTGGGTGTATTTATATAGACAAAATTCTAAACCAATATAAAAAATATATCATCATCATCATCAGCCCATACGTCCCACTGCTGGGCACGGGCCTCCTCTACAACTGAGAGGGTTTAGGCCTTAGTCCACCACGCTGGCCTAGTGCGGGTTGGCGGACTACACACCTAAGAAATTCCTAAGAAATTTTAGGTGTGCAGGTTTTATCACGATGTTTTCCTTCACCGTTAAAGCACGTGATAATTCATTGTGTCACACATAACTTCGAAAAGTCAGAGGTGTGTGCCTGGGGTTTGAACCCGCGACTGTCGAGATTCTCGACCGCGTGCCTAAACCTCGAGGCCATCGCGGCTTTTTTTTTAAATATATACATAATATTATTATTAAAATATATACAGTCGGAGCAATTAAGTTTTTAAGAATGACTGAGAGGAATAAGTATTGTCCTTTAACAAGTCTTTTGTACTAAATAAATAAATAAATTACTAACGATTTAAAAAATTAAAACCAAATTACCATATTGATTAAGAAGTTAGCTATCGAGGCTACCATCTTTGTACCGCAAATGAATATTTGTTATCAAGTCAACCACGATACCGGAAAGATACTAATGAAATACAAGATTTAAAAAGAACTTTTATAAGACCTAAAAGCCTTACTTGTCCTGTCTCATATAGAGATGACACAGATCCAGTACTGCATTGTGTGATGATGACCATAAGGACTCCTCTTCCAACTGCCTCGGAGATCACGTCTAAGATGTCCTTCCTGTTGGTTGGGATGTTGCCGGCGCCGTAACACTCCAGAACTACGCCTGGTGAAGATATTTAATGCAGTGCGATAAAGAAGTTTCTGGTTCAATTCCCGGGTCTAATGCATGTAGGTAAGTATGTGTAATTCCTAAAGAGATTTACCTAATAAAAAACAATAATACTTTGGCAAACTTGCAAATCATAGCAGGCATCCTATAGATAACAGGACCAAGGACACGGTCTTTTCCTATCTTTTAAAAATGTTATTGGATCGAAGGGAAGAATTAGAATTTTATATTGCTAATAATTGCTAATGTTATCTTATCTTTAAAAAAAAAAGGTATTCAAAAGTCATTTAAGGATCGCATAGATTTAATATTAATAATAGAACTCGTTTCATGATTTCAGTATGGAATTTTAAAATTAACTATCCATACCTTCGATAGGCGGTTGACAGAACGCTTTGATGACAGACGCGCTGATACTGGGGAATATCCTCAGCAATCCAACGTTCTTCGACATCTTGGCGTGAAGGTGGAACTTCTCAATGGCGCTGGGTTTGAAGATAGCCGCCTTGTTCACCTCCATATCGAGCCCCACGTCGACTATTGGCACACAGTTGGGAGAGTCAAAGGCGTGAAGATGCGTCGCGGAGATTTTACGCGTCCTGTACGATCGTGAAAACGAATTATCGATTGCATTAACATACAAATCGATTGGAATTCTAATTGCAGATCAAGTGTAGTTTAGATCATCAGTTCGATTGCAAATACTGTCTACAATATTGGCAAATATTATTATTATGAAAACCAATTTGTATCAGCTACTAGAAGCAGTGATGGCCTCGAGGTTTAGGCGCGCAGTCGAGAATCTCGGCGGTCGCGGGTTCAAACCCCAGGCACACACCTCTGACTTTTCAGAGTTATGTGTGTATTCACAATGAATTATCACTTGCTTTAACGGTGAAGGAAAACATCGTGATGAAACCTGCACACCTAAAAAAGTTCTTAGGAATTTCTTAGGTGTGTAGTCCGCCAACCCGCACTAGGCCAGCGTGGTGGACTAAGGCCTAAACTCTCTCACTTGTATGGTAGGCCCGTGCCCAGCAGTGGGACGTATATGGGCTGATGATGATGATGATCAGCTACTCGTATTAATAAAATAAATTATAAGATTTAATTGCAAATTGAAAAATATTCACTTTATACAGTTTGTTTTCAGGGCAAACTATAGTTTAGACTTAGTCTGTATTGTGGTAGCTCCACCAGGGTGAAACAAGTCTAACCAAGAACAAAAGTGAAATTGTTAAGTAAGATTTACTGAAGATCTAACTATCCTAATCTGTTCACAACGTCCTTCTTTCTATTCCTTATCCTCTATGTTTATTATCAAAGAAACGTAATGCATCTACCGTTCCGAATCTTAGAAAGCTTATAAAGCAGACTGGAATAATCTGATGAATTATGATTCAAAAGTTTACCTGTTGCCCCTGTATAATTTGTTGTTGAAGAAAATTGTGACTTCGGGAACGTTGAGGGCGCCAGCGATTAGCAGTGAAGAAACGAAGTTGTCCACTCCATCACTCCGAGGGTCAAACATTGGAATCTATTAAATTGATCTCTTTTGAGGACACTAATGATGTTAATAGACACATAAAAACGAAAATTCTAAGTTGTAAAAAGTATACTGCCTCGTGGTCTCGCGGTACAAGTATGTGCCGTGGGATCTAGAGGTCCTGGGTTCGATTCCCGGGTCGGGCAAAGTGGTATTGGGTTTTTCCATTAGGAAATTCTCAGTAACAGCACGGAGTCTGGAATGTGCCCGAAAAACGGCAATAGACTCGCCCCCTATTACGTGGGACTGATACATACCTAGCGAAATGTGGGTGCAGAAATGCACCTCTGCCTACCCTTTCGGGGAATACAGGCGTGAGTTTATGTATGTATGTGTAAAAAGTATATGTCATGTAAGGTTCTCTAATCCATATACTTAAATATAAAAGGCAATCGCAAGCTAGTACGCATAATTTCAATATGGAAAGTAAGGTTGGAATAACTTAAAAATCTACTTTAAGTCCGCGAAGTTACCGAGTACAATATAAATCGGTAAATCCGTGTAAAACTTGTGTGACATGTCTAAAATTTTACCTGTGATCCAGTGAGTATGACAGGCTTTCCCAAATTCTCGAACATGAATGACAGAGCTGATGCAGTGTAGCACAATGTATCAGTCCCATGGAGCACCACAAAGCCGTCATACTGCTCGTAGTTTACCTGAAAATTAATAAAAAATCCAAGAACCCTACCCAACACTACCTAAAGTAACAATATCTAGTGTTTTAGGTTCCTCTCGGTTCAGCTGTGATTCTAAACCATGCAAGGACATATTCGAATAAACACAAAAATGATCAAAATTTTTTGAACCGTGTAGATACAATAGCATAAACGTTTTAAAGAACAATCTATTAATTATAAATGGCCCAATATAAACAGTAAAGATCAATTTTAAATTTCTTTATTAACCAAATAAGCACAAGTATTCTTAATCTAATGCACCTTGTCAAATAGAAGTTATAAACTAGTATCAAAACTTTCGAGCAAAATAAAGATTTCAGTATAGCAATAACCGATTTAAAAAATATAATTTAGCCTCTAGCGCTCTACCTTAATATCTTGTGCAATCTGTATCCATTCCTCTTCAGTCATATTAGATGAGTCCAACAGAGTCTCGTACTCGTAGAATTTGTAATATATCCTTATTGACACGTCACTCGTCTCTGTCAACAAAGACAAAATATTTGACGGTGATACTGCCGGTAACAAACGAGTGTCGACGTACACTAGGGGAACGTAACTACCCACATTATTGTTGATTTCATGACCCCACAATGCCCACTGCTTTTGCTTAATAAAGATTTATTATTTAACATAAGGAACAGCTGTGCTGTATTCTATACCGTATTCAGGGAGCCGTGAGATAAAAGGTAAACAAACTATAAAAAGGTACTTTAAATGTCACGATTGATGAAGTGAATATATTTTATAAAAATAAGTACGGAAGTACACCACTGTAAATTATATTTTAGAATGATGTCTGTAAAACTTATGTAATCCTTTCAGACTTATTTGAACTCGATAACATAAATGCCTTAAATTATTTTTTAAATTTAAATTAATTATTTATTACATCGTTCACATGTAAAAACACCCAAAAAAGACTCGATTCCCAAACTTCGAACGCATTTAAATACTACTAAATTATAGACCACAGGTACTGCGAACATCTTACATTAAAATGTGTCGTTTTGTCATCGGTTGGGTTATATCCGCCATCTGTACTATCGATCAACTTGTTGATACGAGAATGTTGCTTCCCGATGTTTTCGTTGATTTCTTGGTATTCCGTTGTAATTTTTGTTGTTTTCATTAAGTTTCTTATTTTGTTAAGTTTAAAGTTATTTGTTGATTATTATTGACTATTTCGTGCTTAAAAACATGAGTGAACCTGGACCAATATAAAGTGTTAATAAAATAGTGAAATAAAAGTTTAAGAAACATTGTTTTCTTTGTTTACATTTTGTCTCAAGCCCAGATGAATAGGGTATATCTCTTTGCATAGAAGACATCACGGAGCACGGACTACTGTCTGATTCAACGACTGAATACGATTAATGATAGAGAAAATTAGCATGGCCCGTTTCTGACGTCAACGAAAGTAGAATGAAAGACCGTAATTTCATTACATCGCCGTGGCATAATTTTCACAAAATGGTATACAAACAAAGGCAATTTCCTGCAATATCATGTTCATAATATTTGTCTTGACATCAATCACCGTAAACAAACTTTAATCTGCAATAGTGATTTACGCAAGTCTGTTTCCGGGGTCATCATAAGTGCATTCAATTAAGACAGACCAATACATCAATATTATTGCAATAAATAAAATAATATACCAATTGTGCCCTGCAGTTTCTTCCGCGTTAAATTTGATGGATTGGCAAAGTTCACGCACACACAGGATGAATTTAGAAAAATCCGCTTATTGTACAAATGTTGTTCAAAATTTCACGGTCTCAGGTAAAACCGTTTCGGCTATTTCTAACTTAGATGTGTTTTATTCATATCTAAGTTAATAAATCAACAGTGAATATATTATGTTTATAGATCGATAAATCCAACAAAAAGATACATGGCTTCATTGACACAAAAACACTTGAACCACAAAAACATGTGTTTCAATGGAGGGATCTCTCTCGTCTCCTACGCCACGTATCTCACAAATTGCGACTATAGCATATTTATTTGTTTATATACAGTTATACATTTACTTACATCTAGATTATCCTACGGACTCTGCACTAAGCATGGCTTGTACCGCAGAGTCAGTAAAATAGAGCAGATACATTACATACAGTTTCATTTCCGACACTAAATCACAAGCAGGTACATATGGGTATCACAAATAAAACTTATCTTTATCTCAATAATACAACAATACAAAATAAAATTAGATAAAATAAACCAGAACAAAGATAAAAACTAACATTATAAAAGATGAGGAACATAATATTTACTAATAAGAATGGCTAATTTATATTTAAAGAGTGAATTTCTGTGTGTAAGTGTGTGTGTGTGTGCATTTGTGTGTGTGCGTGTGTGTATGTTAGTGGAGAATTAAACAACAGAGTTAAGTTAAGTTTCTTTTTCTTTTCTTTTTAAAACTAGTTTAATTCTGTGAGAATTTCAAAAATATTTTTTAATTATATTGGGTGTATTAAGTTATAAACTTTTTGAATCCTTCTAAGAGACTAACATTTAATCCGAATAGATCGATTATTTCGCATCTCCATTGTTCACGTCGTTGCAGCTGAATAATATGATTTATCTCTTAACATGTGCCAAGGTTGACGTTTGTGATGACCTTGAACTTGTTTCTCTAATAGTTATTGGCTGAAGCGAAATGCTCGTCTGTCATGTACGTCGTTGCAGTTTCCCGGTAGAGAATATCATCAAAAAATAACGTGCCAAATCTTTTAGGGAAATACTAAATCTTATTGGCATAGATTGTGTGTATTAACAATGAAATTATCAGAGGCGGTACTTCCATAGAAGCCCAAAAGCGTTACACGTTAATTTGTATTGTCTAGTTTATAATTGTTATATTCTCATTTATATGTCAAATAGATTTTGTTAAATAAAGATTTAAAACTTAAAGATTATTTTTCGGAATTTTGTTTGGCAAATTGGGCTTTTGGGCTTCTATAGAAGTACCGCCGCTGGAAATTATCACAAACCTTAACGGTGAAGGAACACATCGTGAGGAAACCTCCACACCTAAAATGTTCTTAGAAATTTATTAGGTACTTAGTCTGCCAACCTGCACTAGGCCAGCGTGGCGGACTAAGGCCTAAACACTATCAGTTTTAGAGGAGGCCCATGACCAGCAATGGGACGTATATAGGCTGATGATGATAATGTGTTAATAACATCTATATCAGACCAAAAGCTTCTCACTGTTGGGCACTGACCTCTACAAATAAGGGTCTTATTGAATATTAAATTTATTTATATATTTAATATCCATTAGATGAGTAGGTATTTATATACTCACTTGGCAACAACAGTAAAGACTTGTCGAAGTCAGCCTCATGGCACCTCTGCTCGCAAAATTCTCTGTCATGGAGCTGGGGAAACTGCCTCACGAGGCGTTCAAACATGTTCTTCTTCGGCACCAGCACTGAAAAAAAAAATACCTACATACACTTGAGCTTGTTTACCCATAAGGGTATACAGTAGTGTAGTTAACCATTTTTCCCTGAAGTTTTAAAGTCCTGCTTACTAGTCGAGCGAATTTAAAGGAAAACAAATAAACTCAATCTTTATATCATCTTTAATGTACTCTATATGCGAAAGTAACTGGCGTATGTTTTTATATAAAGAACTGAATCTATTTACTTATTTTTAGTATGGAGATACTGTAGATATCAATAAAAACATACATACATAAACCTGACCATATATTTAGTCACTAGTCTTGTGTGTATCGGATCGGTTCGTAAGTATCGGATCCTTTTTTTTGTCGAGGGGAAAGCTGGTTATGGCTCTACTTCCCGCCAACCCAGGGGAAGGGGGCAGGAAGCGTATGTCGGGGTCACCGGCCTTCCAGCCCAGTGCGCGGCGACGTCACATCCGCGCAGATGTTATTACCGGGCTGGGTCCCTAACAAAATCCCGAAACCGGCATACCGACCGAAACACCCCGGTGGCCATCTCCGCCCCAAGTGGAACGACCACGGTACGTGGGCGAGAAGCGCCCACCGTAATTCCACAGCCGCCCAGTGCACCTCCGAGACGTAATCGTCTCGGCCGTCTCGAAGTTTTAGGGGGCGCAGTTGCACCCCCACTAGCGTGCTTTGGGCGCCCCGGTTGTAGATGGGCGAAGTATCGGATACTAGCAAATGTTATCGATTCCGCTTACATTTGCGCAAATATTTATTTGGAACCCACAACCCCATAATTCGTCAATCAATCATCCATTAAATAAATAAATATTTGTGAATCAGCCATCTTCAGATGACCTAATCACGCCAATAGCTTATCGAATTAAATCCGCAAAAACCCGGTCTAGTTTTTTCCCTAGTTTTGTTTAGCGCTAGCCATATTATCGTTCTGCGATAGTGTTTCCCAGTTGTGTCATAGTTTGCACTGTCGACCTTCATTATCGCGAAGCCATCAGCAAGTTCAATACCGTTACAGTCACGGCCATAAAAATCACAGTAATTTAAAAATCATATGTTCATATGCGATAAGACGATTAAATATTCGCGGTACAAACTTGTTACAATGATACTTGTAAACAATGATACTTGTAAATAAATAACGCGACGTTTCGACCCCTTATGGCCGCTGTAAACAAGGCATCAAATGTCTATAGTGTGATTCTTGTCATAGAAAATACATACATAAATAACCTCACGCCTGTATCCCCCGAAGGGGTAGGCAGAGATGCATTTCTGCACCCACATTTCGCCAGTTTGTATCAGTCCCACGTAATAGCGGGCGAGCCTATTGCCGCTTCTCGGGCTCATTTCCAGACTTCGGGCTGTTACTGAGAATTTCCTAATGGAAAAAGCTAATAACAGTTTGCCCGATCCGGGAATCGAACCAAGAACCTCTAGATCGCACCGCACACACTTGTGCCACGAGACCACGAGGCAGTCAGTCATAGAAAATAATAAAATTTGATTCGACTCAACACTCGTCGCGTCATGTCGGGTGGCGCTGCGTTTTAATAGTAACTTGTGGGGCAGGAGTCCTTTGATAGTTCATTTGTTTCTTATTTCAGCTGTTTCTTAGTTGCAGTAACAACTTTCCCAATAGTTTATGTTGAACCTAAGACAATTTTAAAAAGTGGACTACTATTTCTATTAAATAGCGCGTGCTATAGAGTTCTCAGCACATTGTGCAAATGCTATAACATTTTCCACTCGAAATTTTCCATAAAAATGAGTCTAGAAGTTGCTTGGAAGTAATTTGGCCTTTATTCATCATCGTCATCATCATCCCATATCCGAGTATATCCCACTGCCAGGAACGGGCCTCTTCTACAACTGAGAGCGTTTTAGGCCGTAGTCCACCCCGCTGGCTTAGTGCGGGTTGGCCTGCCTGGCCTACATTACATCAAGATTAAACATAGTTCACAAATCGAAGGTACAGAAAAGAAAAATTGCCCATGAAGTATACAAACGAAAAAGTAGGTTCCAATTTTCCTAATTTTCTATGTTCCTCACGACTTTTTTGTATAATTTGTATCAGCTGGTCCTAACTCGGTTCGTTCCAGTATTTATTGGCACAACGCATGGGGTCACGGTCTATTAACCCATACCGACTGATACTACTTAATATTTATATTTTTTACCGCGCAATAGTTATTACACGGTTTTATCATGAGGGCAATTAATGAAAAAAATTATAATTGAAACTAAACTATTATACTCTTATGATTTATATATTATTTTTCAGTTTATCTTTATTCAAACACTGTCCATCACAACTCAATTTGCGAAACTTTAGACTTCAAAACATGCTTATTCCTCTAATTTTACATTTTTCAATGATGCTTCCCTCTTATTGTTCGTAGCGTGATGTTATATAGATTACAGCCTATAGCCGTACTCTATAAGAAGACTATTCAACACAAAAATAATGTTTCAATTCGTAGGTCCAGAGATTAGACCGTTCATTGTTCAATCAAACGGAGAAATAAATTCCTCAGCCTTATCTTAGTATGGAAAAAAGGTTGGGTGGTGCTTTTGTATCGAGCGACTGAAAATTTCCCCATACTTTTTCCACGATAAATGGCCATAACAATTTAACGTGTTATTACTAATAATACATAATAATAATACATACATACATAAACTTACGCCTGTATTTCCCGAAGGGGTAGGCAGAGGTGCATTTCTGCACCCACATTTCGCCAGTTTGTTTCAGTCCCACGTAATGTGCCTATTGCCGTTTTTCGGGCACAATTCAGGACTCCGTGCTGTTACTGAGAATTTCCTAATGGAAAACCCAATAACACAGCCCGACCCGGGAATCGAACCCAGGACCTCTAGATCGCACGGCACATACTTGTACCGCGAGACCACGAGGCATAACTAATAATGATATACATTAATCTCATTGCGTATGCCTTTCTATTTCATAAAATACGGTGGATATCCATTCTGTTCGTACATAACCTCACACCTGTATTTCCCGAAAGGATAGGCAGAGGTGTGAGATGGTGCATGCGTGCGTGCGTGTGTGCGTGCGTGCGTGCGTGCGCGCGTGTATGTGTCTCTCCTTTTTTCGCAAGCACGTGTAATTGTTTTATGAATGATATCATTTCGTCATAATCTCTGCGTGTAGTTTATTTAAAATATGATAACATTTGTTTGAAAACACACCACGTGCTTATTTAAAAATACCACCACTTCACCGAGTGTGCTAACGAATATATTTAGACCACGTGTGCATCACAGAGCAGTGTTACTGGTGTATTGGTTAATGACTGACGGTTCTGGGTACAATTTTCATTTATTTTTTCATAGGCATTAAAATTTCTCGTGAGTAAGAAGAATACCATGGGTTAACAATTTTGCACATTCTGTTAATTTTTTTGTTTATTAATTGTCTATATTGAATCGAACTGCAAATAAATTTAAAGGAAATGAAATTCTATTTATTCATAATGCATAGAATATTTACAAAAATGAAGATTTTAACATTAGGTCACATTGATAAGATTACATAGTAAACATTATATTATCATTAAAAAAAAATATACTACAAAATCTAAACAACATATTTAAGTAAATGATACCTTACTTAACCATGAAGAACTAATTTAATAAAATCATGACCTGATTCAGAAAACTGTGAAGACTGAAAAGAGGAAGGTTGAAATCACTCTGATCGATATTACAACTACGAGACTTAAAACAGCTGTTTAAAGAAACGCCAAAATACTCGTAGTATTTTCAACTACTAAATTAATTTTACTTAAAATAATGTCCTTTATTACAGATGTTTCATACTTAAATAGACAAAACAACCTAGGAGTTGTTTCTTTATAAAATTTTCAATAACTAAATTCATTTTACATAAAATAATGATCCTTATAACAGTCTCATTTTTAAATATACAAATGAAATTGACTCACCACCCTCCTCATTGCAGACCATGCCAATGGTTCCACCAGTGTAAATCACCAAAATCCTCCGATCGTTCCTTCCTATGCATTTCGACTGCACGGGAATCGAAGGCGTGACACTATATTCCGAAACACTGTTTAACTCCCTTCCATTTATTTTCTCAGCCGACAGTATGTCAAAGCTGTTTGCCATAATGACAAGAGAACGCGACATATTAAAAAAAATGGTTTTCACAACGGCCAGTGCGCTTGACGCGGCTACTAAACTCCGAATGACATAGTATGGATACGACCACCCGCTACAAGCTTTATTTCCCGTAAAATACTTATAAAAGCGCGTTGTTTAATGGCACATACACGCACCGTCAATTCAACACAACTACTGCACGTGGAGTCAAACTGCGTTTTATTTATATCTACATCGCTGTCAATAGGGCACATGTTCATAAAAATAGAACGGATTTACGACCTTTTGTAATTGGTGTTTGCGGAAACAAATCGTGGTTTACCCGCCTAAATCATGTGGAGATGGGATATAGACTCCCGGAAAATTATTTCCATTTACATACTTCTAAATATAGTGAATTTATATCCATAATTTTGTAAGTGCATGATTTTCTATTGCTAGACATTAATTTAAATATACAATTTTGGTAAAATATTATATAACACTATAAATAGAAAAAAAAATCAAGTGAAACAGAAAAAATATATCGAAAGAGGCAAGAATCAAACGATTGACAACCTAAAGCATGAACAATTACCCCTAATTTAAGATTATTCCACCACACACCCGTCTTTGAAACTCCTGTACACAAGGAACCACATGAATGATTCATCCATCCATCCATCAGCCGAAAGAGGTCCACTCCTGGGCATAGGCCTCTCCCAATGACTTCCACAGGGACCTGTTGGAAGCAGCCTGCATCCAGCGACGTCCCGCGACCTTTACTAGGTCGTCCGAACATCTTGCCGGTGGACGTCCTACGCTGCGCTTTCCGGTACGTGGCCTCCACTCAAGAACTTTTTTGAATGATTGACAGAATGTAATTGAAAAAGCAAAATCATTCACAACCCTTGTGAGTGATTGACTGAATGAATATTATATGCAAAATCATTCACTAACGTCATTGTCAGTATAAATATAAATTAGAATGTGGGTACATAAAAAAGGATATAATAAAATCAGTCTTAGCGCAACTTGCTTGTTTGATTGACGCGCTTCTGTCACACCTTAACATGGCGCAGCCGGTAGTAGGTACGCATTTAACGTATAATATTATAAAAAACGAACGAACGTATAAGCTATTTTGTTGTATAAAAGTGAGTGTTGGACAGTTAAATAACTATTATTAAAGTGACACAGTGATTTACCTCGAAATGGAGTCAATATTACAACCGCCACGGCCATTTAATTTTGAAAATGATATAACGAACGTTACATCTGGCAATTTATGTAACGAGTGGGAGAAATGGAAGAGTGCTTTTATGATTTATTAAGAAGCTTGTGAATTATACAAAAAAGAGAAGAAAGTTCAGATGAGCATATTGCTGCACATCGTTGGAGAAAAATGCCGGGAAGTATAAGAACTATAAAGAAGGGCTGGCCTGCGCACAAAAGCGAAATTACATATATTTTGAAACCATATTGGAACAGTTAAGAGTACGCCCCCCTCCCCCCTGGGCTGGCGGGAAGTAGAGCAGTAAACAGCTTTCCCCTCGAGAAAAAAATAAAAAAAAAAAATAAAGGATAGTGAGACCCCCTGATCGCTGGGGATACCCAACAGTTGGCTCTAAGACCTCAAGGTAACAGGTTCAAAGCAAATCAGCAATCTTCATTAGGTATAATTTTATCCTGTATTAATATCATAATTATTATTTAGTCAATTAATAAATAATTAAATAAATTATAATTAATTTGCAACATGTTAATATTTATATTTATTGAATAGTTCTTCATAATCCAATTACATGAAAATTTTAAATTTGTAAAAGCATTTCACACAGGAGAAATATTAATGCCTACCCAAAAAAAAAATCTTTCTATAACACTTCATATAAAATCAAACTGATCGTTTCATCTAAACATCTCGATATATTAGTAAACTAAACCCTTTTTATCTGACGCAACAATGAGATATCGTATCGTAATCTCGGCAGAGCGATCATTAAAATTTAATAACACTTCGTGAGCATAAAATAAGTACTTGCGCGAGACTGATTTCGTAAGAATTGAATTATACTGAGCTCTGGTATGCCAATAAGATTTAAAAGCAGCTATGAACATAAAAAAAACTATGTAACTGGGTAGTTATGACAGCCTAAATAAATAACAGGTTCAGAGATCTGATTGAATTCCCGGTCCATATTATATTGTTTGTTAAAGTACTTAATTCACAGTTCTTTTTTCTGATCTCAATCTATGAGTGTTTCAAAATCTTAATGCTGAACAGGCTTATCATGGGTAGCCTCACGGCTGAAGATTTGTGTAAACATTAAAATATGGAATATGGGTGTACCTATTTAGATATTAATCTCATATCATTAATGTTAATTTGATTTTATCGTTAACGATTTTGCGTGAAAGAAATTTCATTATAAAACTGCGTTAAAGAGTTAATTAATAATTATCAACTAGTGTCGGCATTGGCCAAATTAGCATTGACTAATTAATGCCGATAAAATTTCTTTAAAATATATTCAAAATTAGTAATAGGGTAGTTAAATTAGACGGGAACCGTATACTCTTAGATTAGTTTTGTATGTTAGTGGTGTATCAAAGTGTACTTTTGGCTTGATTTTTGATTACTCTTTTTTTTATTTCACCATTGAAATAATATATCACAACATGATTTGAAATATTAATATTACGTAGGTACCTACTTTTCTCCCATTTGCCCAGCTACTCAATATTGTTATAGTAAGTAAATAAAGATATAAGTATAATTTAAAAAGGATTAGGTGTCTCATGTATTGGAGCCAATTAAACGTGATTATCAAAAAATCCATATTCGACCTTAAAGCAACTAATTCCATGCATTAATATCTAACCCTTTGTTACACACAATCTCACGCCTAAGTCTGTTTGTGGAATTTTTTGGTCTCATATGAAACAATCTTAATAATTTCTTGCGAAAATTTAATTAAAACAATATTATTTTTCAGAAATACTATTGGTTTCCAATGCGGTATATATTGAAAACTAATGGTAAGCCGTGCCTTAATAAAAATAATTGAATAGATTTCGAAGAGTACGCCTGTAAAAAAATATAGCAATATAACTTCTGATTAAATTATTGCTATAACATTAATCAGGCGTTAGAACAAGAGTTGTTCTGCGCCGAACATTTTATTTCAACCATTATTTTCATTTATTACCCACCCAATTCGATTTTCCTTAAAGCTTATCTGATAAAATAATCTGGAAATCTGTCCTCATTCTTTCGATAAATGTTTTCACACCTATAGTTGTAAGAACACTTAAGGTTTTAAGTAGTTCTGTTTAAAACCAATTAAATTATACAATTGAAGATCAGAGCAAATAATTTGTCTTTGCTATAAATAAGCTTCCAAGTATTCTACCGGTCTATATACAAATAAAATCAATTATGGTAACAAGACTAATACTGACTAATACAACTATGCTATGCCAAATAGGTACGTAAGAGTATTGAAATGAAAGTATATATATACGTACATAACCTCACATGAGTATTCTCCGAGGGTGTGGGCAGAGGTATCTGTGACCAAATATCCGCAGATATGTATCAGTTCCACGTAGTAGGGGGCGAGCCTAATGCCGTTTTTCGGGCACATTTCCAAATTCTGGGAGAAGGTCCAACTGGAAAAACCCAATAACTCTCTACCTGACCCGGGAATCGAACCCGGGACCTCTAAATCACACGGCGCACATTTGTGCCGCGAGATCACGGGGCAGTCAATTCTTATTTTACGTGGCAGATATTAAACCAAACTGCAATTGCATCATTGCTCTAGAAATAAGCCCGCCGCCTCTCGGTTCACAAGCTGATATCTAGCTAACTGCGTCACGGGGCTGTCAATAGTTAAAATTGTGCTATCAAATTAATTTCAAATAATTGTTACTTTCATCCGCCAACCCGCACTTGGCCAGCGTGGTGGACTATGGCCTAAACCCTCTCAGAGGTAGAGGAGGCCCGTGCCCAGCAGTGGGAAGTACCTATATGGGCTGATGAAGATCTCGTGGCACAAGTATGTGCCGTACGATCTAGCGGTCCCGGTATCAATTCTCAAGTTGGGCTAAGTGCTATTGGGTTTCTCCATTAGGGAAATCTCAATAGCAGCACGTAGTTTGGAAATGTAGTCGGAAAACGGCAATTGGCTCGCCTCCTATTACGTGGGCCTTTATTATGAGCTTAAAATCTTTATTTAACAGAAGCAATTTTTTTTTTTTTTTTTTTTTTTATTGCCTTAGTAGGCAGACGAGCAAGCGGTCCGCCTGATGGTAAACGGTTACCGCCACCCATGGACTAAAGTAATGCCAGAGGCACAACCCAGCCGCTGCCTACCGTGTGGTGAACACTCTTTTTAAGCCTCGTTTAAAGAAGGACAAGTCATAGCGCTCGGGGAACACCGAGGCAGGGAGTTCATTCCAGAGCTTTGACATATAAATGAGAATATACTGACCCCACAATAAGCAATTATAAAGCAGACATTATAAAATTAATGTTTAACGCATTTGGGCTTGTATGGAAGTACCGCCAATGTTATGTAGACATACTCGTATATGTATGTAAAATAATAAAAAAAATCCACTAATTACTTATTACGCTACATCTGCTATCAAGAGAACTATAAATGATCTGGTATTAAAATTTTTAACTTTTATGACTCCAGTTACTTAGTAGATAATAGAAATAACGTGTGTCGGTGAAGAAACCCATAAAAATAATAACTGAAATAAAGAGCATAAACGAGCATTGTCTGAACAGTTTGACTGAAGTCGAGCAGTAAACGACGCCATGGCTTCAGTAGTGCTGATATCAATTTTAGTGTTTTTTTACATGCCAAGCGTAATAATGGCTAACGTAAGTGTATTATAAGTATTTATTATTTTTAAACTAGTAAAGTGGCTTTCTTTATGATTTTTCAAAGTCGTGATCGCCTCGATGTTTAGGTGCGCAGTCGAGAATCTCAGTGGTCGCGGGTTCAATCCCTAGGCATACAGCTTTGACTTTTGCCTTCCACTCTAGGTTTTGTTAATAGTCAACACTTGGGTTTCTCCAAAGTAATGGAGGCCTCGAGGTTTAGGCGCGCCGTCGAGAATCTCGGCGGTCGCGGGTTCAAACCCCAGGCACCTCTGACTTTTCGAAATTATGTATGCATTTACAATGAGTTACCACGTATTCTAACGGCGAAGGAAAATATCGTGAGGAAACCTGCAAACATCTTGTTTGAAATTTTTATCATTAGTCGTGTGATCGTAGTAAAATGAACAAGTACTGTCTATTTATGTAATTTCTTATCTTATTCAGACCAACAATTGGCTATAGACATAAACAGTTCTAACATAAATATTAATTTCAACTAATAATTTGTTACCTAGTTACCTATATACTTACATGAAGAAAATTTGTTACTAAAAAAATAGACAACAAAAATGCAGTCTGAAATAAATAAAATAAAAAGAACAGCGTTATTTGTTTTTGTTTTCAGTTTAAAATGGAAGGCATGTACCCGCCAGTATTCACTCCGTTCAACGATAAGGGAGTGATAGACCCGTCAGTTCTGGATGACTACGCTAAATATATATCGGAAGGAGGAGCGAAGGGGATTTATGGTATGAGGTTCTTCAAATATTTTTTTATTCCAAACCTAACTGACTGCCTCGTAGTCTCGCGGCCTATGTACATATTATGTGCCGTGCGATCCCCGGTTGAAATGAAATGAAATAATATTTATTGAATCTATAAAATATTAAATACATCACTTAGATTCAGTGTCATTTCAATATTAAGTTTACCACTCTGTTCGGAAAGCAGTCATCACTAGAGAAGAACGGGCAAAAAACTCTAGTTTTTCTCTTTTTCAATCAAGAAATAGTCTACAATATCGATGCAAAGACTAAATTTCCCGATTAGATTCCCAGGTCGAGCAAAGTGTTATTGGGTTTTTTCAATAGATCCTCATACATAACTGGCGAAATATGGGTGCAGAAATTCCTCTGGTACAACCGTACACATACAATATGGTTACATAAATATTTACGTACTTAAAACCTATCGATCATACTCCACGGTATCAATGACGCGTAAATATTAGTCATGTACATATAAAAAAAATTATTAAAATTGTTGTATCTTCTTCAAGTATTGACATTTATTCTTTCCGTCAAGATTTAAAACTGCAGCACGAATTCTGACAATGATTATCTAAAAAACTATTACTTCTGACAGCCCTTACGTTACTACAAGCGTTATAATACTCAGTAAAAAATGATAATATGAAATAAGCCCATCCTTAGTTAATTAACTTTCAAATATGCACGAAGTACTCGATAAGTAAACAAATGAAAACACGTATAAATTACTGATAAAAGTTCAATGACACGGTGAGGAATGGAACAGGATCTCAATCTAGATAATTAAATTATAAAGTAAAATTTTCACACAATATTTTTAAAATATTCTAAGATCATCAAAGAACTAAATTATTGCCTAATACATACATACATAAATGACCTTACGCCTGTATTCCCCGAAGGGGTAGGCAGAGGTACACCCACATTTCGCCAGGTATGTATCAGTCTCACGTAATAAGCGAGCCTATTGTCGTTTTTCTGCACATTTCCAGACTCCGTGCTGCTACTGAGAATTTCCTGATGGAAAAACCCAATAACACTTTACCCAACCCTTGAATCGAACCCGGGATCTCTAGATCGCACTGCACACATTATTATAAAAACATACTTTCTTACGCCTATGTTCCTGAAAGGATAGGCAGATATGTATATTCAAATCAACATTTCGTCAGTTTGCATGTGCAAGGCAATAAAGGATCTATTCCTGTTTTACGGGAACATTTTTATTTTTCAGTCTCCCTGTTGTTACTAAGGAAAAACTTAAAAGCACTTGAAAAAAAACACACTATTACACTAGGGTTGCCAACCGTCCTGTTTTCCCAGGACATGTCCTGCTTTTTGGGGTGTCCTGGGCTGTCCTGGATAGTTTATAAGCATCGTCCTGGGTTTTAAAGAATCCTGTTAAGGATCTATGCTTTAAATTTCGCGCGCTACTAATCGTTTTGTCACCCACTAGGCACGCGCCGCGCGTGTGAGGGTCATGACTCTTTTTAAAACAAAGTAGTATCGTGCAGACTGATTGTTGTCTCTTTCGCGCTACTAGGTTTAGGTAGGCTAGTTGTTTTATTATAACAATTAGGTACTGCATCATATATAGTCCTGTCTTAAAACCAAAATGTCCTGGTATTTCTATATTCAAATCCTGGATTTCTAAGTTTGCAGATGGCAACCCTATATGACACTAATGTAATAGTATTAATGTAATATTTCTGTAGAAAAGCTGAGACAAGAAACTCCCTTCGCAAAAAATAATTCATTACTCATATAAAATGGTGTTGCAGGCCAAGTATGACGTGGAATCGAAAAATCCTGAGTTTGTTTGCCGTATCGTAGAATAATAATAAGTTTATTTATAACAAAGTTCTAAATAGCTCAAAAACTGCCTCGTGGTCTCGCGGTACAAGTATGTGCCGAGCGATCTAGATGTCCTGAGTTCGATTCCCGGGTCGGGCAAAATGTTTTTCCATTAGGAAATTCTCAGTAGCAGTACGGAGTCTGGAATTGTGCCCGAAAAACGGCAATAGGCTCGCCCCCTATTACGTGGGACTGATACATACCTGGCGAAATGTGGGTGCAGAAATGCACTTCTGTCTACCCCTTCGGGGAATACAGGCGTGAGTTTATGTATGTATGTATGTACTTAAAATGTACCAGAAAATTGGCAAATGATTCACATCCTATTGCATTTGACTTTAAAAAGAATATGCCAATCGTGAAAGCAGTTCACCCACCCCTTCGTGCAGTCTGCATTACTGTATGTCAAACAATTTCTAGTTGCCGATACAACGGGCGAAGGTCCAAACCTTTGCGAGCCTGAAAAGAAACTGTTGTTCAGATGTTGGGTACCGATAGCTAAAAAGTATAATCTTCGTGTGGTGGCACAGATTGGCGGTGGATCACAGAGCGAAATGATTAACCTGGTGAGTGTTCTCTATTGGGTTCAAGCCAGTGGCGGTACTTCTATAGAAGCCCAAAAGCGTTACATGTTAATTGTGTAATGTGTAGTTTATAATTGTTTATTGTGGAGTCAGGATATTCTCTATTTCAAATTATATTAATTATTTCTCTATTTCATGTGTCAAATTTCTTTTGTTAAATAAATACTTAAAGCTTAAAGCATAATAATTCGAAATTTTATAAGGAATGTTGGGCTTTTGGGCTTCTATAGAAGTACCACCACTGAGTTCAAGGTATGAAGTGGAAAGTAACTAAGCCGTTCGTAAATCGATCAATATTATCATGGAGCTTGCAAAATATCTTTGAGTTTTTAAAATATGCTGTGAATTATCAAAATTTTAATAGGCATTAAAATATCTATAGCAGATAGTTGATTTTTAAAACAGTAATTTTAATATAAGAATTACATTCTCGTGCATAAAATAGCGAGTTCGAAACGATGTTTCTGTGACGTAGTTGGTTACACGACAACTTGTTAAATGAGAAGCCGTGGATTTGATCCCTCCACCGAGACAAAAATTTATTTGGTCCAATAATATTTGCCTCGGGTCTTAGTATTTGTGAGACCGAAAAGGCTATTTAAGTTTTAAATATCCACACTCCAGACGTATGGTTCGTTCAATGTATTAAAAACTTTCATCATACCTTAAAACTTGATGTAACTAGCGACCTTGCTTACAAACGTTAGTTAATGTTACTACTGCTTAAACATGCTTTGTCTCGGTTCCTCTAACGTCACATGTCAATCAATAGAACAGGCAATCAATACAAAAGTCAATTAAACAGTACGAGTAGTTAAATTAAGTAAGGTTTAAAAAGTAAGGCCCTTAATTTCCAACAGGCTAAATACTGTTGCAATCTTGGAGTGGACGCCATTACCGTACAGCCTACGGTTTACTTCAAGCCTAAAAGTATAGAAGAGGTGACGCAGCTTTTGGAAGCCGTCTCCAAGGCTGCTCCCTCGACACCCATCCAGTACATTGACTACCCAAAGTTTACCAATGTTGAATGTAAGTTAACTAATTTCATAAAAACTTAAGACGACTTATTCAAGAAAACTAAATATATCTATACTTATATACCATATTTTAACCTTAACTGCTCAGTTACTAAGTATACCTACATTACGCCCTATTGCTAGACACTGGCCCTATCTTACTGGGTAAAATGTGGTTGCGGAAATGCACCATTATGCCATCATCATTTCCTTGCCCCTTTCCCAATTTC
Source organism: Hemaris fuciformis (assembly GCA_907164795.1). Classification (NCBI taxonomy): domain Eukaryota; kingdom Metazoa; phylum Arthropoda; class Insecta; order Lepidoptera; family Sphingidae; genus Hemaris; species Hemaris fuciformis. The sequence continues at coordinate 10,672,932 of OU015450.1, read as the reverse complement.
ATTTGAGGTCGGCGCGGTATGTTTTATCCTTCCAAACATCCCTATCAGCCGTCATGTCTTCATTCACCCCTTTTTCTTTCATATTTTCAGTCACGCACTCCATCCATCTTTCCTTTGGCCTTCCTCTGCTTGTCCATCCTTCCACTTTCATATTCATCACCTTTTTACCTGGAAATGCATTATTATGTATGTGTAAATTTTATTTTCAGTGAACATGCCCGCGCTATTTTCTTTGGCCACCAAAAAGATTCCTAACTTCGTAGGAATGACAGTGGACGTCGGAACAGCTGTGCGAATATCCGCTGTCAATACACTCAAACCTTATCAAACATTGTGCATCCGAGATCATGTGAGTATTGTCCCAGAAACTCGAAAAACAAACCCTATACTCGATTAATTCGATTAAATATATCTTAAATTACTACCATTTGGTCGCTCTTCGTTAAATGAATCCGCATCATTTCCCCGTTTATGCCACATTTCCCATTCCTGCTCCGCTCGTCTTGGTCGTACCGTGATGATATATAGCCTATAGCAGTAATTCCTAAAGTAGTGCAGGTGGACCCCTAGGGGTCTACGTTGGGCGTGACAAAAAATGGGGGTCCACAATTAATTAATTTGGTTTCGAACTAAAATGTTGGCTTGATTTCTCCTATTAGACAATTTTATGAAGCTCAGCGACAGTTACTTGTAAAAACGCGTCTGTATTTTTTTTTTGAGGTTTGGAAATTGGTAGTAATGTACCAGGGGGTCCATCGGATCCATCAAGATACAGATAATTTTTTTTAAAACCGAGCTAATAGTTCCTGAGATTAGCGCGTTCAAACAAATATACAAAGGTACTTCATATAACACCTCTTATTTTGTTCCAGGCTTTAACATCTTCCGCCGTATTCCTGGGATACGGTTGCTTCACCTCCATAGTTATCAACGTATACCCCCTTGCGGTATCTCAAGTCATTAAACACGCAGCCGATGGCAACATAACAATGGCGAAAGAGAGTCAACTTGCTCTTAATAGCATCGCAGTGCGTATCAGTAAAGAAGGTATGACTTTCATTATTCATTCATTAAGCATACTATAAAATTTCTCTTTTGTGTTGCTACAGTTTGTATCGTTATGACATTTATCATATAATATTGAAACAATGTCAATTAAAAACAATGCTATTTTCTATAAAATAAAATAAAAATGACATTTGGTGTTGCTGAGGAAATTTCCTTTCGGAAATTTACTTTGAGGAAATTTAAGAAGTGGCAATAGTTTAAAATTGACGATTCAAAAGAACTTGTAAAAGTCTATTTGAATAGAGATAATTTGACTTTTTGACTTTGACTTCATTATTTGACTAAGTATTCTGGACTAAGCCTTAAGTAGTATCAGTAGTGGAGCAGACAGGAGTTGGTCCCGCGGGGCAAGTACTTGTGAAATGCAATACTGATGCCCTGTATTGGATCTCCAGGTTGGGCTATCGGGTTTTCCATTAGAAATTATTATCCTGAGTAGGACAAGTTTGAAATTGTATTCGACAAACTGTAATTTTTAAGTGATACTTAAATACTAAAGAATTATGCAAATGGCATAACACAAAGAGTTTCCTTGAATCGAACCCGAGACCTCTCAAACCAATTCGGGCCAGGACCATAACTACTAGACAGATGAAATCATCAAGATATATACTACTGATGCTACTAACAATAATAATATTTTAATTATAAATACTGATAATTACAATAATTAATTCAAATAATGTTTCCAAAACAATGATTATAGGTTTTCTGCTAAGCGGTTACAAAGCTGCAATGGAAATATACGCTGGGATCAAAGTAGGAAATCCGAGGATACCTCTTCAGCCCCTATCGGCTCAAGGAAGAAAAAACGTGAAAGCTGTTACTGACTCTATAGCATCCATTGAAATCCTTAATAGATAATAGAAGACTTGGAAGAGAATAAAATAAAATAAATTGAATTCAATTAAATTCCATATTAAACAATATTCATTTCATTTCCCTGAGTTTTACGCCTGTATTCCCGAAAGACTATTCTTTCGGGAGAGCAGAGATGCATTTCTGCACCTTAATAATAGGTGCGAGATTTTTGCCTTTTTGAGCACAGTATCAGATTCTATGCTACTAACAATTTTCTAAAGCAAATATACAAAATCATTGAGTTTGATTAGGGATTCAAATCCCAGAACTCTAGATTGTGGCACCAACTTGTGCCGCGAAACCTAAAGGAACAGTATGGCTCTAATTATATTTTATTACTACCATAAAGCAAATGGTCCTTGTAACGCGACACAAATTGCCAGTTTACACATCATCAAACTTGAATGCACTTATCACTGATAACATAATAATTTTATTCAATTAATTATAAAATACGGCTGCAAAGAAGGGAGTAGATATAAAAGGCGCGTCCGAAATTTTAATTGCACATTCCTGACGATCCACCCTTTAGTTATTACGTGAAGATGTCGAAGGACACCATGCTGTTGCAATTTATATGCATTTTTGGTATCCTGGTGTTGCTTACTGTAAATGTCAACTGCCAAAGGAACAAAAAGAAAGTAAGTTATTTTTTATTAATGAAATTTACTCGGCGTAAGACAGTCAATCTTTTTAACCACCTATGCAAAGTCCGAAGATTATTAACGAGTAAATTGTTTGCGAATCATGCAAATCGCATGTAAACGCAACGCATCTCACAAGTAATACATAATATATTAAATTAGATTGTTTAGTGCGATTGCCACGACAATATATTTATTTAAAACATAAAAGATTAATAATATTGATAATGTCACCATAATGTTGTTAGGTTTGCTAAATACGTAATAACATAAGACTGAAGGTCCCGTAAGTTTAAATTAATTATCCGACTTGGTATCATATGCATCTTACAATTATTTACGGTAGAAGAACTGAGTTGCGAGACTTTTTTTACTAGTTATGTTTTAGATCGTAATTTTCTCTCGAAAAAGAACATTTTACTAAATTGAATATGCTAACAACGCTGGTTATTTTCACAGTATGATGGCAAATTTAACTTTGCTGGATTATATGCGACAGTGTTCACTCCCATGGACGATGTGGGTAACATAAACGTGTCAGTCATACCAGCATATGCCAAATACTTGCAGAAATGTGGTCTAGATGGAGTGGTTGGTAAGTAAAAGGACCTTTTAAATTAAGTTTCAACAGTTGAATAGGGCTTGGTTAATAAAAAAGCTTCAGCTAAATAATTATCTGTTATGTAAATGTCTGGCATAATTTCATTATTAAAAAAAGTAACAAAAGCTTCATGCATTAAAATTCTAAAGAATTTGTATTAGAGTGAAGCATAAACTAACCATTTATGAAAATTTTGACAGTATTTTTATAGCTAAAATTCTCTAGAAGAGCATGTGGCCTTCCTGAAATATATTGCATATAAAATAAATGGAAATTTTAATTAAATATTAAACTTTAACTAGTACAGAATAAAGAAAAAAAATCCTTATTCCATAATTGACTCCGGCGTTATAACTTAATATTAAAACATTATTCAGTGGCAGATATTCCTGGAGAAGGTCCAAGTTTGAGTATTCCTGAGAAAAAGAAGATATTTGGTGCTTGGGTTATCGCTGGCAAGCCTTTGGGCCTCAAAATCATCGGCGTAGTAGGCGGCGCACCGGGACCTGAAATCATAGAGCTGGTATATTATTACATTTTATTTGTTTAGATAGTGGTTGAAACACGCACCAAGCTTAAACTGCGGTTCGAATTTTATACGTTTTCGTTCGATAAGATTTGCTAAAGATAAAATTTTAAGTTTGTATTTTTTTTTACCGTCACTAGTTGTTTGTGGTTCTCGAGTCTAAATGGGTGCTGATTTCCAATTCTACATGGTCTAATGTTTATTCCTCCAATTCCGTATGCATATTTGTGTTTGTGATATTCTTTTCAAGGTATTATAGCTTGGATGAACCCTATACTAGACTTCCATTACACAATCCACAGGGATTATATGCTGAGTCAATCAACATCGACGCACTTTTCGTGTACCCCCAACCATACATCGCGCCTCACACACCGGAGCTACTTACTGAGTCTTTGGAAGTTTTGGTCTCACACGTCAGTACTTTGCCTATCTTCTATAACCATTGCCCAGAGTGGACTGGACTTAACAGTAAGTACTAATGCTTTTACACGTTGTTTAAGCCAAACGTCTGCCTCAGTATACTATTTACTAGAGGAACGTTATTGACTTCACCATTCTATTAACGATAATGACTAAAAGGAATATGTATGTTAGTATTTGTTTCCATCTCGGCTTGCACGTCAGAACTGGGACCCGTAATGAGAATTACAGTTCTAAGTACTAACTATACTATACTAGCATACTGACAAATCCCTCTCCTAATTTATTTATAACAGCCCCTAGACGTCACTATCCTGCGCTCGGACTTCCGCTGCAACAGAAAATGACTAAGGTCTTAGTCTGCTTAAGACTTAGGAACATTTAAGACGCATACTTAAGAATCTCCGCGTGGAAAAGTTTTTGCTGTTTAGGTTTCCTTAGTATGTTTTTCTTCGCTGTTAAAGTGTGTTGAAATGTCAGACAAGTTTATTTTGGGACCGCAACGATCAGCATCCTACTAGGCCATTACGCCTTCGGCTGCAATGACATGATTATGATATTCATTTTTATTTTCTAGTTGACATGCCGACATTATACAAAATTGCCTCCGAGAGGATTCCTCAGTTCAAAGGCGTGGCTGTAGAGGTGAAGATCGCTGTAACGATTATAGCCGTCAACAAATTGAGACCTGATCAGAACATTTTCATTTCTAACAGTGTGAGTATTCATGTAAGCTTTTGAGGTAAGAAAGAGGCTGCAAGGTGTGGGTAATATTAATACTTGACGGGCAAATAGATCTTTTGTAACGTAAGAAGTATACAAGAAGCGGCGGATTCGATCCCGCACTCAGACCTAAGATTTTGTAACCCATGTATAATTGTTTTGAACGTGATTTGTTTCTTTGTTCTTTTGATCTTCAAATCGGCCTGTATGTTCTATACTAAAGCATTTTAAACATTATTTCAATCGTTTCTTAGATTGCGGCTGGTGGTGGCACTTTGATGGGCTTTGACGCGTTCAATCTGATTGTTCTGAACTTGTTCCCTGAGCTCGTTCAAGATATCATAAAACTGACGAAAACTGGCGATATGAACAAAGCTAAAGAAGAACAACGGAGGCTCAACGTTCTCGTGCAAACTATCATTGCTCAAGGTATTTATGAATTTAAATGAAAATGTTGGTACTACAAATATAGAGAGATATTGAATTGAATTACCAGGTCGAATAGATTTATTGGATTTTTCGATAAGGATATTCGCAGCAGAAGCAGGGAAATGTGCCCTAAAAAGAACAAAATCCTCAGCCTACCCCTTCGCGATATATATGGATGAGTATGTTCCTGAATGTAGGACCAGGTCTCTACCAATAACGGCAATCAGCTGATTTAACTCTAAAACTCGAATATACTTAAACTTTACATTGAGATCCAAAACTTGTATGAGCGTTCTTGTGCGCCTAATCTTAATTTTACTTATTAGGTCTTCTTTATGAATTGACATGCACTTTAAGGTTGTCATCACGATTAGGGCATACCTCTTCTAAAAGTAGTGTCTCCTGAGCAAAACATAAACGTGTGTGACCTAATATAATGTTATTACTACGCATTCTTGTTTCTAGGCGATTACATATCGGCACAAAAGGCAGCTTTGGAGATCGTGAGTGGCCTTCCCTTGGGCAACCCACGCTACCCCCTGCAGCCCATTTCTAAAGAAGGACGTAAGAATATCAAGAATATTCTCCTTGACTGTGGCATTGATATTCGTGGGGATTAATTTCTAATTAATGACAATGAAATGTTTAGCAGTAAAATCGAAAATTTGTTAAAATGTATTGGAAATAAATAATTGTTGAAATATATTTATATTTAGTATTTCTTTTCTATATTCATACACGTACTTCAACCCCCAACACATGGAGAGGAAACCTGCACATTTAAAAAAAATTGGAATTTCCTAGGTGTGTAATCCGCCAAACCATTTTAGGTCAGCGAGATGGACTAAGGGCTAACCCCTATCAGTTGTAGAGGAGGCCTGTGCTAAGCAGTGTGACGTATATGGGCAGATGATGATAACTTCTTTTCCAATACATATTACTTTTCCATACTTCACTCCTAGTAACAGTTCAACTGGCTCTTTTATTATACGTAGTGGTACGACAAAATTACCACACTGCCACCTGATAGAAAGTGCTATTGAAATGTTTCGCCCTTCGAATTTCGCCCTTCTAATGTAATTTCATATATTTACTGTGCCACTGGCTATACCTTATAATATTTTTGTCTATGCTCTCTTTATTCCGTGTCACTACGAGTAAAGTGCATACATATTATTATAAACTGTAATTTAAGTAAAATATACTTTTATTCACGAACAAACCGTTTTCCTCTTAATTAATGTCAACAAGTGCATAGTGGTCTAAATAGAGTGTTAGAGTCTTGGTGGGAAACGACAGCGGTAATTTCTCAACAGTCTCTCTCTCTCTCTCTCTCTGGTCGGTCCCTCAAATCTGAGGATCGTGGTTAGCATTAGGGTGACATCTGGAGCGGATGACCTGCTTCCACCGATTTCTGTCCAGTGCGTCCCTTACGGCAGTATAGAATTTGGAGGATGACGACTCTTTTACTTGATCGGACCATCTCATTGGTGCACGACCAGTTTATACCAGAGGTTCCCAAACTCTTTTGTTTCATAGTCAGTCAGTCAGTCATCAGCCCAAATATATCCCACTGCTGAGAACGGGCCTCCTCTACAACTGAGAGGGTTTAGGCCTTAGTCCACCACGCTGGCCTAGTGTGGGTTGGCGGACTACACACCTAAGAAATTCCTAAGAACTTTTAGGTGTGCAGGTTTATCACGATGTTTTCCTTCACCGTTAAAGCAAGTGATAATTCATTGTGAATACACACATAACTTCGAAAAGTCAGAGGTGTGTGCCTGGGGTTTGAATCTGCGACCGTCGAAATTCTCGACCGCGCGCCTAAACCTCGAGGCCATCACTGCCACACTTGTTTCATAGAGCACTTTCAAAATTGTGATGGATCCGGTGGACCCCCTGCGGCTACATTACTACATATATCCAAATGTACTAAAAATAAAAATAAAATAAAAAGACGCCTTGAACTGATTATGGAATATGCAAGTTTTTACAAGTAGCAGTCGCTGGGCTTCTTAAAATATTATATATCTGCCTATATTGATAGAAGAAGTCAAGCCAAGTAGCAGTTCAGCAGCACGAAGTCTGGAAATGTGAAAAACGGAAATAGGATCGCCCCTTATTACGTGCAACCTTATACCAGGCGAAATTCGGGTGCAGAAATGCAGCTCTACCTACCGTGGAATACAAGCGTTTAGCAAATAGAATGGGTGATAATGATAATTATTTTTGCCTCGTTATCCACGCGGAATGAGGGCACTTTGTTTGACTCTCCGCCGTGTCTATTAAAATACATCTGTTCCTAACCTTTTCGAGATATAACCGTGAGTGTATGCATCAGTTGCACTTTTTAATTTCAACAGGGATTGTAGACCGAGTCAATCAATAACAACTAACATATTAACATATTAACAACTGTAAGTAAGTAAAGTAAATACACCCAACAGCCACATACATAGTTCTGACCCCACATTAAGATACAAGTCCTGTATCGTGGGTATCAGAAACTACGAGAGACTTTTCGGTCTCACAAACACCCAGACCCGAAACAAATACTTGTGGATCGCACAAACATTTGTCTCGGTGCGGGGATCGAACCCGCGGCCTCTCGTTTCGCAAGCTGGTATCTAGCCAACTGCGCCACGGGGCTGTCTAACTGTGAGTATTAACTTGTATCCCACTGCTGGGCAAAGGCCTCCCTCTATTCATTCCTTTATTCATTCCATTACTCTCTTCAAATATTTTACAGTTCCTGTATCTTGGGTACAGGGTAACGCCAGAATCCCAATAATATCCTTTTCAGATGTACGGCGAGTTACCGAAAATTTCAAAATGGGATACTCGTACAATTATAATGAGCTCTACGCCTGTTACATGAGACTTTGATAAAAACAATATAAACAGATTTAATAAAGATGTAAATATATCAATCTAGCTCTGCCTATTCCCTCGGTAATAAATGCATTATTTGCAATGTATATAACAACCAAAACTTGTACGTATGCTCTTCCGCTTGAACTAATCTAAATGCATAAGAACAATAAAACAGCATATTTATGAGAAAAAACTTTCGACATGTCTCTGATAGTGTCAATTAAATAAATAACTCCAAAATAACTGGTCTTTTAAAGATAAAAACACATATATAAGGACGGAACGTGACACAAGGGCACAAGTTCTTCAACATGAATTTCATGGTATTTGCGTTGGCTATTTGTTTTGTTTATATTAATAATGTCATACACTGCAGAGAAGATGAGGTAAGTTTTTCAATATATTCCGATAATGCCTATTTAAAATCATTGGATGTGTATCCAAACTCAATTCTTTTATTTCAAACTAGCTTTTGCTCGCGACTCCGTCCGCGTAGACTACAGGGTTGGGTTCAGAAAGAAAATAAGTTGTAGCCTTTGATTGAAGAAATTCGTACATTTTAAACTGAAAAGTTACTAATCTTATACAGCCTGCATCTCAAAATAATTTCTTAGGGGATGCCTACGTCATAGTAGCTTTAAGCATGCAAAGTCTCAGCCCGATCGGTTTAAAATTAACAAAGTTTCATACAAACTTTTATCCCCTATTTTATCCCCTTGGGGGTAGAATTAATCAAAACCCTTTCTTAGCGGATGCCTACGTCATAACATCTACCTGCATGCCAAATTTCAGCCCGATCCGTCCAGTGGTTTGGGCTGTGCGTTGATAGATCACTATGTCAGTCATTTTGAGTTATGTATATTTAGATCTATAATTTTTTTTTTTTGTACCACGATGATAGATGAAGCATTTTTGCTACTTTCCTACCACCTCTTACTAAGCCTGCTACGTTTTATATATATTCCAGGATATCTTAAAAGGCCTGTTCGTTTCGGTGGTCACTCCTATGGATGATTCTGGACGTATCAACCTCACCGTAGTTCCTGCATACGCTGAGTATTTGAAGAAACATGGTGTCGATGGTATTGTATGTACGTATCATCCTCTAGTATCCTCCTCCTCCAGTAGCAGTCCTTTAGTAACAAAACTATTTTACAGGCTTTTAAGGGAACTATAAGCAAAAAGATGATTCTTCAATTCTCATGGTCTCGCGGTACAAGTATGTGCCGTGCAATCTAGAGGTCCTGGGTTCGATTCCCGGGTCGGGCAAAATGTTCAAAACGGTCGGGAAAAATTCTCAATAGCACCGTGCTGCTTATGTCTGAATATGTGCCCGAAAAACGGCAATAGGCTCGCCTCCTATTACATGGGACTGATACATACCTGGCGAAGTGTGGGTGTAGAAATACACCTCTGCCTATCCCATCAGGGAATACAGGCGTGAGATTATGCATGTATGTATGTATGATTCTTAACGAAAATTCTCAAAGGAATTCGACCCACTGCTTGTTGTCAAAGATTGGAAAAACTCAAGCGTAACAGTGGCACTTTTTTATACTTAAAATATATGACCAATAATTTTCCTGTCTGGCATGAATTCGTCGATTAATAAGAGTTGGTCTTTTCAGGACGATAGACTAAAATCTTATCCCTTTTAATGTGCATGCGCCCATTCTTTCTAACAATACATTTTACATCAACTATGTCTTTGTGATGCACAAGTTTTTATATGTGTAAATTAATCTCCTGATAAATTAATTCTTGTTTCAGTAACTGCTATAGCAGGGGAAGGGCCAAATCTAAATGTTCGTGAAAAGAAAAGTATATACGATGCTTGGACAATGTTCGCAAAGAATGTGGGGCTTAAAGTGATTGCCCAAGTTGGCGGAGCGTCACTGCCCGATATTCTAGAATTGGTGAGTAGACTGCCTGGTTGGTCCCGTGTTCGACTCTCAGGTTGGGATCATCAATATCGGTTCATATTCAAAGTGTAGAAAATGTACAAACAAAATTCTGGATTAATTATAATATAAACTTATATCATCATTCCTTTGCTGCCCCTATAAGGTCTTAATCTAACGATCGAAAGGCTATCAGGGTCAAATCGGCCTTCATTACACGAAAAAATAAAGAATATTTAATATGGCCTCCTTGCTTGTCCAATAGACAATATTTAAGGCTTTGGTTTAATCATGAAAAATCAATTACATTATCATACGGCAAATCTAGCCACACAATAATGTGATTTGCGACATTTTTGGTTTTATCAATAACACAGCTTTAATATTGCAGGCTAAATACGCCAACGATCTGAACGTGGATGCGCTTCTAGTTCTTCCCACATCGTGCTACAGACCTAAATCGCCTGAGCAGCTGGTGGATTTCATGGATATCATTTGCAAAGCTGCACCATCATCGCCCCTAATATTTTACGATCATCCGGACATGTCACATGGTATTTTTTATGCTATATTAGAATGGCAGACAATGACAGACTGCCTTGTAGTCTCGCGGTACAAATATGTGCCGTGGAATCACGAGGGCCCGGATTCGATTACTGGGTCGGGCAAAGTGTTTTTGGGTATTTTCAATTAGGAAATTCTTGCAGCATGGGGTCAGGAAATGTGCCCGAAAAACAGCAATAGGGTCGCCCCCTATAACGTAGGACTGATACATAAATAGGGAAATGTGGGTGCAGAAACCTCTGCCTACCCTTTCAGGGGATACAGGTGACGGGTTATGTATGTACGTATGCAGTCATTATTATTTAAAGATTTTTTTAAGCTAGTCTAACAGTTTAATCGAGAAGAAGAATGTTCAACTAATATATACAATGGGAGTAGCAGTATTAATTGTATACCTAGGACTGCATTACGCAGTATCAGTCCATACACATGCTACTATTGCAAACCCGCTCCTTAGACAGTTGAAAGTTATTGGTAGCCTTTTGTGGGCTTAGTAGACTTCATCTTTAGTAATTTTGTCAAGAGTGTCAGCTATGCAGGTTTTCTTTTTATTTTCATCATTCGTCACCGTTGGACATAAGCCTCTCCTATGGCACGGCACTGGGCTCGATCTTCGGCCCTCTTCATCCAACCGCTCCCAGACACCTTGCGATATTGTCACCCCTCCTAGTCCTAGCCAGAGGGCGTCCTACACTACGTTTGCCGAGCCGTGGTCTCCACTCCAGAAAACACAATGAAACTTGTTTTCATCATTAATTATAGCGCAATTACTAATTTTTGCAACTTTGAAGATTCACAGGGATAGAATGCAGTCTCATAACTCCACTTCATCAATTCACATGACATTGAGCTGTTCCTTATTATATAATCGGTTTTCAGTGAGCATGCCAGAGTTCTTCAAGTTAGCTACGAAGGAAATCCCAAATTTCAAAGGCATATTAACGCAATTAAGGACAGCGTTGAGCGTCGATTTGGCAAATGAGTTGCGATACGATCAAACGATTTTCATATTTGACTTTGTAAGTACATTTTTCAACACTACATTGAATACTATAAAGGGCGTTGTTTTCTATTGACAGCCCTGTGGCGCAGTTAGCTAGAATACAACTTGTGAACCAGAGAGCGCGGGTTCGATACCCGGGTCGGGAAAAGTGTTATTTTTATGGAAATAGGAGGGAAACGAGCAAGTGAGCCACCTGATGTTAAGTGGTCAACACCGCCCATGAACACCCATAATACCAGAGGCGTCATCCGTGTGTTGCCGGCCTTTGAGGAAAATATAGGCTCTCTTCTAGAAGGTCTCTAAGTCGTATCTATTTGGAAATACCGCCGAGGCAAGCTGATTCCACAAAGATGTTGTGCGAGGAAGGTAAGACCGTTTGAACCGCACTGTTGAGGAACGCCATTCATCCAGATGGTAGGGATGGAACTTCAATTTCTTTTTGTTTATGGGGTTTTTCCATTAGGAAATTTCCTGTACCAGTGCGGAGTCTATCCTCTGCCTACCCATTGAGAGAGCGCAGCCGTGATTGCATATGTATGTAAATAAATATATTATTTGAAGGCAATGGTATCGGCAGCGGCTGTCAACGGGTTCGACTCGTTTATCCTAGCTGGAGCCAATGTTTGTCCGGAATTGTACTTGGATGTCATAAAATACATTGAGAAGGACAATTTTGAGAAAGCAAAACAAGCACAATGGGCCATAATGGAACTCGTATATGACTTCGTAGTGGAATGTGAGTATTCTAATTTCGATTTAAAATATTTTCTTATACGAGACATCACACGAAATAGCTCTCGTCCATAATAATTTTAGGTTAACTTCATTTACCCCCTGAGTATGCAAATTATAAATCGCAGTAATATTAAAGTAATGTAACTCAAAATATATTATGTCGAACGTGAATTCACTATTATTTTTCAAGTGTTTGAAAAAAAAAAAAAAAGTGTTTAAGTCGTGATGGCCTTGAGGTTTTGCACGCGGTCGAGAATCTCGACGGTCGCGGGTTCAAACCCCAGGCACACACCTCTGACTTTTCGAAGTTATGTGTGTATTCACAATGAATTATCACGTACTTTAACGGTGAAGGAAAACATCGTGATGAAACGTGCACACCTAAAAGTTCTTAGAAATTTATTAGGTGTGTAGTCCGCCAACCCGCACTAGGCCAGCGTGGTGGACTAAGACCTAAACCCTCTCAATGGTAGAAGAGGCCCGTGCCCAGCAGTGGGACGTATATGATGATGATGATGATGATTTCAAGTGTTTAATAGGTAGTAATAAATCCTTTAAATTTACTAATAAAGCACCTAAGTTAATCTTTATATATTAAACTATTGTATTTGGAATTTGATATCTATTCAATGAAGTGTCTTTTCAAAGAAAATACAGAGGCTTCTACGATCTTCATTTGTTGTCTAATTTTTTCATAATTTTGCACTTTTTAAGTAGTATATGATCAATCCGATATCATAAATTTTGTTGTGAAAAGCAAAACAGAGTTCATAAGACAACATTTTCAGTTTCTATTAAATAAAACTGTAACCAAAATAAATGTATATTAATTAATGTAATCATCATCAGCCCATATACGTCCCACTGCTGGACACGGGCCTCGTTTACAACTGAGAGGGTTTAGGCCTAAGTCCACCACGCTGGCCTAGTGCGGGTTGGCGGACTACACACCCAAGAAATTCCTAAGAACTTTTAGATGTGCAGGTTTTATCACGATGCTTTCATTCACCGTTAATGTACGTGATAATTCAATGTGAATACACACATAACTTCGAAAAGTCAGAGGTGTGTGCCTGGGGTTTGAACCCGCGACCGTCAAGATTCTCGACCGCGTGCCTAAACCTCGAGGCCATCACGACTTAATTAATGTAATATTAAAACCAATTTATTTAATTGTCTATGCCACAGATGAACCTATATCTGCATTAAAAGTGGCGACAGAGCTGACTTCGGGAATCAAACTTGGGAACACCAGAATGCCCCTGCCTGGTATACCAGAAGACGAGCGAAAGAACATAGCGAAGATATTAAAAGAACATGATATCTCTGTGGTCAAAAAGTACTAAACAGTTTTTGTAAACATTTTATTTACAAGTGTTGAAAATATATAATTATTGATTCATCAAATTCAAATCAGAGTGTTTTATTTATTTACACTTCATACAAACTTTGTATTGGTGGAGTTAATGCCTAAGGCATTCTCTAATAGGAGGCGGTGGGTTTTCGCGGTAAAAAAGTAATTTGAGCAAAAACTGTACTTTTATAACCCCTTAAAATTGATGAAAGAGTTAATGTTACTGTTTATCTATAATTTTAGGGAATATTGTCATCAATATTTATTATATCCAAATTTTATTATTTTTGTATATACCAAGGTAACTGAACGTAGCAGTGGCGGTACTTCTATAGAAGCCAAAAGCCCAGTTTGCATTACAAAATACCGAATAACTATCTTTAAGCTTTAGTTCTTTATATAAAAAGCAATTTGGCATATAAATGAGAATATCCTGACCCCACAATAAACAATTATAAACTAGACATTGACTTTGACACAATTAAAGTGTAAAGCTTTTGGGCTTCTATGGAAGTACCGCCACTTGAACAAAGGTGTTCTTAAATTCAGTTCCGGTGTATCAGAATCTTTCTTTCTCTGCAAAAATTTCTGCACCTCCATTACACCATTCATGTCCTAAGTCCCACGTAATAGGGGGTGATCACAAATATTCACTCAACCGACTCCTGCATACCATATTTTAAACAACTTAAGATACTCCCACTTCCGTGTATGTTTATCTATGAATGTGCTATTTTTGCAAGAACAAATATCCACCTTTTTAAATTTAGTAACCGACCCAGACGCAATGATAAGATGACATATATACCCCACAAAACTGCATTATTTCATAAGAGTGTGTTCTACCTGGTTCCTCAAATATTTAATAGGCTACCGAAGTCCATTAGAGAATTGAATTACATCAATACTTATAAAGGTGCATTGTTTAATTTTTTATTGAATAAATGTTATTATAATTTAAATGATTTTCTTAGTATTAGTTGAGATGTAGTAATGCTTTTGATTTGTTTTTATAGTGTAATATAGTTATAAAGTTAGATTTACATTAGATTTAAGTTGCATTATTGTATGCCAACACGGCGGGTCATAGTTGTAAGATTCCTATGCACCACAATAAATAAATAAATACACCCAACAGTCACATACATAGTTCTGACCCCACACTAGGTACAAGTCCTGTGTCGTGAGTATCAGAAACTACGAGAGACTTTTCGGTCTCACAAACACCCAGACCCGAAACAAATATTTGGGGATCACACAAACATTTGTCTCGGTGCGGGGATCGAACCCGCAGCCTCTCGTTTCGCAAGCTGGTGTCTAGCCAACTGCGCCACGGGGCTGTCAATAAAATATATTTGAATTTGAATTTGAATCCTATTGCCGTGATTCAAGCAGACCTGTATATATAATATATACTCAGCCAACCATCCCTGTCTTTTTTGTCTTGTCGTTTTCAGCCACCTTTCTCAAGTCGTCCAACCGTCGGAAGACATGGCCGGCCCAGTGCCACTCTATCGTGCTAATCCTGCGGGCAATGTCAATGACTCCGGTTCTCTGGCGAATGACTTCATTACGTATTCTATCCACCAGAGAAACTTAGATTTGTGCTACTACTCCTAATGAAAAACCTAATAACCCTTTGTTCAACCCGAATCGAACACAAGACCTCTGTGTCACATGGCACACAATGGTACCCCAAAAAGACAAGGCAGTCCAATGTTATTCAATAGAAAACATAAATTATTAGACTTGATTGGATGTCAAAGTAATTGAATGCTTCATACTAATAAGTGATAAATTAGTTTTTAATTGCATCCAATAATTATTATTTTTAACCATCTGTTACGTAATATTTCACAATTTATAACAAATGCATGCAATACTTTTTTATTTTGAAGTATGCATAATAACAAACTTCCTGCCTCATGGTCTCGCGGCACAAATATTTGCCGTGCGATCTAGAGGTCCCGGGTTCGATTCCCGGGCCAGGCAAGGTGTTATTAGGTTTTTCCATCAGGAAATTCTCAGTAGCAGCACGACGTCTGGAAATGTGCCCGAAAAACATCAATATGCTAATATATATAAGAATGAATATAAGAGATAAAAAAAAAACTTTAAAGTTTATACGATTAAAACATTGAATAATAATACAACTTAGAAATAAATATTATGATATTTATAATATTTCAGTTTTATCTCAATCACATTCGTTAGATTGCACTAATGACGGACACATCCCCCCTTCCGAGCCTCAGAATATGCCACAATAACCTATTAAAAATAAGCTATATATAGACATTGTCTTATTAAGTTTCAAGATATCGACTGTCGTGTTTCTCTCGGCTTTCTATTACAAATCTAGACTTCAGTCCGTGTGGTCTACACTTCCTTATTAATTAATATTAGTGTGGTGACAATGGTATGTACAATTATCATTTTATGTATAACTGTTTATAGATATATCATTCAATTAAAAGGTGAAGGAGATCATTGTAAAGAAGTCTGTGATTTACATTACCTTAGATTTCTGAAAATAAAAATTACTTTCAGCGAATATATATAAGCAAAATACACAGTAATTTCGGATGGTGGAGTGTTGTCCTTTTAGGGCTTGGTCCTCCAATAAAAAGAAAAAAATAGACAACTTAGGATAACTAATGTAATATTATATCTACTTGCGTTAAATTATGATGCTCTTTTTTATTTTAAAATTAAAAGTTTCAAATTTGAATTCGCCGGAAAAGTAAACGTTGAACATAAAATGTACCTAATAAAATACAAAAGTGTTAGGATTAATTCGTGTTCAAATCTAATTAAAATAATTTCATGTTTCATTATCATCAATTTTGATATCGCTAGGTTTTTGTAATGGAAGGCGCTGGAGCTCCAGTGTTCACGCCGTTTGACGAAGAAGGAAATGTGAATTATAATGTGATACCCAAATACATAAAGTATTTAAAAGAAAACGGAGTTCATGGGATACTCGGTACGTTTGCACTTTTATACAAGTTTTTTATTTGTATTTAATTGCGTACTTTCGTAAAATTAGTGACCACATCTGTCCCAAGACATAACTTGTAGATTTTTTAATAGACTTTTAAGACTGCCTCGTGGTCTCGCGGCATAAGCATGTGCCGTGCGATCTAGAGCTCCTGGGTTCGATTCCCGGGTCGGGCAAAGTGTTATTTAGTTTTTCCTGGTGAAATACATACCTGGTGAAATGTGGGTGCAAAAATGCACTTCTGCCTTTGATTGGAACCCCTTCGGGGAATACAGGCGTGAGGTTATGTACATATGTATATATTTTTTAATATTACATAGGATTATCTTGGAACCTGTAATGAAACACGTTAGGGCGCGTTCACATAGACCGTCCGTTTTACTGGTCCGTTCAAACGGATATGTTATTAGCGTATGTAGTTGTATGAGCGAGTTCACACAGAATACAGTATTGCGGATCCAGTAAATAATAAGTCGAGTAGCTTCGGATCTGTTAAAATACGTCCGTTAAAATGCTGTGTGAATATTACCTCCAGTAGCGACGGATCCGTTGAAATCGGTCCTGTAAATGCTGTGTGAATATTACTTCCTACTATTTTAAAACGGATCCAGTAAAACGGATGTCATATGTGAACGCGCCCTTAAATTACTTAACATCGTTTTTCGTGAGAAGAGATCAGTGTAAATTTTTTCTGTCGAGTTTTTACACCTGAGGTTTTGAATTTTGTCATTCAAACTGCGAAAGTGGTTTTATTAACAGTGCTTACAATTTTATAGCGATTAAATTTCGTAAATTCATTCCCCGGTCATTTTAAAATTGATAGTGAAGTTTCTAATTTTACTAATAACACTTTAAAGGTACTTACAGAACTTAAATATCTATATGAGTATTATGAAGCGTATAAATTTAGTACTTAATTCGATTTTTATTTGTAGTTGGAGGTACAACAGGAGAAGCTACTTCTTTAAGTCTTGGAGAAAGAAAACAAGTTCTTCTCGCGTGGTTGAAGGAAGCTAAACAGTTGCAAATGACAGTCATCGCCCAAGTTGGTGGGGTGCCTCTACCAGACGTCATTGATATGGTATTAAATATTAATGCATGGGCAACCTTTTATTATTGTAGTGAGACTGCTAAAAACCGACATGAAGCAAATCTGTAGATTACAATAGGTGTGATACCCAATTTTCTAGAGTTTCTTTCACCTTATTTTATCGAATAGCGACTTTTTGCTTTCGGAAATTACCGCTTACAATACGCAAGAACAATACTATATTTGGTATATTATTTTCATACGGTATGAAATATATTGTCTTACCGCAAAAATTGACGCTTGTAATCAAGAGGATCTGGGTGCCATTTGGTGCGTACACAAACCAACATAACATTTTTATATATACATATATGATCCTGTTCGGTACCTCGGGGGAGGCCGAAAAGGATATGTCGGGGTCACCAGCCTTCCAACTCAACGCGTGGAACTATTGTTCGCTTGGTTGAGTTGGGTCCCTAACCAAAATCCTACGCCGGCATACCGACTAAAACCTCTCGATAGCCGTCTTGCGCATTTTGAGTACCAACACGATTATTCTCGATAAAGACGTGATGTAGTATGTAATTTCGTGCACAGCGTTAATGTTAACTATCTTCCACAGGCAAAGTTCGCTGAAGAGGAAAAAGCAGATGCTATAATGACATTACCAGAGCTCTATCACAAACCAAAAACAGCGGAGCAGCTAGTGACCTACTTGAAGATTGTGTCCGAAGCAGCGCCCACGTTGCCTCTAATCTATTACCACTTCCCCATGATGACCGGGGTAAATGGTAATACTATTTCTGGTTTTAATAAGAATTTTTCCAACATTCTTATTCCAAATTCTTCAATTTTTATTCGTGTTGTTGTTGTGTCCTCAAATGTTCTACTCGATTTCAATTATGGTTCAACCCTTGAACGCCTGATCTTTATCTCGTTTAATAACATTGTCAATGTTTGTATTCTTTCTATAATGGCCCTTCTTTTAATTTTCTGTTGATATATTGACTCTAGTATGGTGACGAGTTATTGTAATTTAGTACCTATAGTATGATAGCAGAGACTTTGAAGACATTATGTGGTCAGTAATCATTTTTTAAACACTTTTTTTCAGTAAATATGAAACAGTTCTTTACCCTGGCTACCCAAAAAATACCTAATTTCAAAGCCATTAAAGCGGATTTAGATGTTGCTATGGAAGTGTCCGACTTACTTCTGCCTGGGCAAAGAATAATCATTGCAAACCATGTAAGTTAACAAACAGTTTCTAATCAAACCCGCGTTTAACACAGATACCTACAAGAATTTCCGATTTTTCGATCATTGCCAATCACCCATGGAACAAAATTTTCTACAAAACTGTTATTCTTCTTTTGCTTCTTTTCCTATTTAAAGAAATTATAAGTCAATTTAAAGTTAGTGAAACATTGAGTTCATTCAATGGTACTATTATAAATTTGCATTAATCTCCAAAACAAGCTATTTAATGAATAATTGCTTCTTTCACAGCACTTAGCACCAGCAGTTTACATGGGCCATGAATCGAGCGTAGCAACGGTCTTGAATATATTTCCAACACTAGTCCAAGATATAATAAAAGCAGCTAAAACTCGGGACCCTAACCAAGGCCCTGAGCTTCAATGTAAACTCAATCGATTTGTCGACCACATTGTGGCACATGGTAAGTTTAAAATTTGAACACAATTTTTCTATATTAGCTCTTATACATGGCTGTGTATTGACGTGCCTTTTCTTAAATTAAAAGAGTTGGCCATTAGTCCACCGCCATTATTGCGGATTGTTGGATGTCATAATACCTAAAAAATTCGTTGTGCCAACTCGTAAGTTATATCCCATAAAAAACAAAACTTGTAAAAAACCCCAAGTCTCGCAACTCAGTTCTTTTGCCGTAAAAAGTTGTGAGATCTATATGATACCAAGTCGATGAATTTATTCAGTCCCCGTTTAAGGGAACTTCTGTCTTAAGTTATTATGCACTTAGCTTACCAGACACCATCTTATAGTGACCATATCAATGTTAAAAATCTTTTATGTTTTAAATAAAATAGTTAGACTTGGCAATCGCATGAAAACACAATGTATCTCACTTTTAGTGCGATTGCCAAGTCAAAACTATTTTATTTTAAACATAAAAGATTTTTAACATTGATATGGTCACTATAAGATGGTGTCTGGTAAGCTAAGTGCATAATAACTTAAGACAGAAGTTCCCTTAAACGGGGACTGAATAAATTCATCGACTTGGTATCATATAGATCTCACAACTTTTTACGGCAAAAGAACTGAGTTGCGAGACTTGGGGTTTTTTACAAGTTTTGTTTTTTATGGGATCTCATTTCTTTTTGTAGATAGTCCTACTTTTTTCTTTTCGGTATCTTCTACTTCTTGAGTACTAACAACGGATTTTCTTAAAGCCCACTCTCTGTCTTATGAGCTTTGCTTACTTTTGTAGGTAGTCTTCCTCCTCTACATACGAGACCAGAGCGGCCGCGTCGTGATCTTTATTTTAAAATAATAATTATTTTTTGCGTTAGTTAGAAATATTTAGGGCCGCACGCGTCATACGTCAGTTGGAGTTAATCCTATTTTAAAGTTTTTATCTCTCTTTCACTATAAATTGGTACTGTCAATGTACCTAACAGAAATTTACAACATAAAGCTTATTAGAGGTATAACTTGAACTAATTTACGGCATTAACTGCCGCACTCAGTTTTTTTTTAAATGAATAAATTACTTGACCCTATTAATCAGATTTCCTCACGATATTTTCCTTCCCCGTTAAAGTACGCGATAATTCATTGCTACATACATACATAAACTCACGCCTATATTCCCTGATGGGGTAGGCAGAGGTGCATTTCTGCACCCACATTTCGCCAGGTATGTTGATACATACCTGTCAGTCCCACGTAATAGGGGGCGAGCCTATTGCCGTTTTTCGGGCACATTTCCAGACTCCCTGCTGCTATTGAGAATTTCCTAATGGAAAAACCCAATAACACGTTGCCCGACCCGGGAATCGAATCCAGGACCTCTAGATCGCACGGCACATACATGTAACGCGAGACCACGAGGCAGTCCTTAATTTAAAGACCTTACTTCATAAATAATAAATAAATAAATAAATACATCCAACAGTCACATACATATTTCTGATCCCACACTAAGATACAAGTCTTGTGTCGTGGGTATCAGAAACTACGAGAGACTTTTCGGTCTCACATACACCCAGACCCGAAACAAATATTTGTGTATCACACAAACATTTGTCTCGGTGTGGGGATCGAACCCACGGCCTCTCGTTTCGCAAGCCGGTGTCTAGCCAACTGCGCCACGGGTCATTTCTATAGTAAGCTCTTCCCGAATACTAATTCATTGCTAATACACACATAACTTCGAAAAGTCAGATAAGTGTGCCTAGGGTGTGTACCCGCGACCGCCGGGATTCTCGACCTCACGCCTAAACCTCAATACCATCCCTACTTATCTAGCTACACCTATTATTCCATTATTTTATACTATACAGGTACACTAATTTATTTACTGCAAATGTATCTTTGTAATCGTATATATTTATATGGGATTACAAAGTTATTTATGCAGTTTGTGTATCTAGAAAACTAGACCGAAATTGCAAGATATTATAATTTTTCCTTAAGTTATACACTAAAACCTAATTGTGTTCCAAATTTGAAGCTTCTATGTCGGCTAGAAGTGCCTAAGAGTTTTGATGATCGGTCAGTGAGTGACCAAAACTGCGAAGTTTGACTAGTTATAATTCTAAAACTACTGGTTCAAATTGAATGAAATTTGAAATATACAGAGTTTATACCATTCTTGCTTGGTAACTAAAAATTCAGGTTTCTAGGTTTATCCACAACGAAGTTATAGGGTGTCTAAAATGGCCTGAGTTGCTTCGAGAAAAGTATAGTACGGCCGTGCTGCTTTTTCGCTCGACTTGGCGGGGGCACTGCCGTGCCCCCAGATGGTTCGCGTCATAATTACCTACTTATGAACTTCTAAATCTCCGAAAATACCTTTATTTCTATTATCTCTAAATAACTGTACAGGTGCAGAAAATGGCATATGTTTTTTTATTAAACATTTAAAGTGTACATTTAAAGAACAAAACTTTGTATAGCACATATTTATAAATATGAATACTGGAAATCTCAAATTTCAATAAATAACAACGTTAAAAAAATTAACTCGATTCTTAACAGAGAGAAAAAGCTGATGAGAAGGAACTTTGTTCATTTATAGTGTAAACCTAAAATTCATTTTGCCATAATCGTATAAATGTATTTTCTGGTTAAATAAAATGAATTTAAAAAAATATATCCTCAACCGAATCCTATGCCATTTTTAATATTATACTTATGTTAAATGTTACCTTCTAGGTGATTTCTTGCCAGCAATGAAGGCAACTATGGAGATGATAACAGGTCTAAAAGTTGGCCCTGTAAGACCACCGCTAAGTCCTCTAGACGACCAACGAAAATCAGAACTACGAGCAGCGCTACAATCACTTCAAATAGAATTAATTCATAAATAAATAGCTGATACTAGTAAAACAAATTCATGATTAATAAAAAAGAAAAGAGTCTATGTTTTCTAATTTCTCTCAGTTTAATTTAGCACACTAGCAGCTTATGGATTAAATTTACAAAGGCATCGGTACATTCCTTGCGCGTCCAGTTCATCAATTCATTTAGAGCATTGTTGGGTCTGCCCCGGTATTGCAGTGCGTCCACAATGTTTGCGCAGGCGCATGTAGATAGTTTTGATGCGGTTATTAGGAAAAAAGCAGCATCTTTGTTAGACCGGGCATGGGGCAGTCCAAACAGTATTGTACCAGCAGTTGTTGAGAGTGCAAATTGTCCGCTTGTTTTGCATTTAGTTAAATTATTAAAATCTCCTGCCAATTATGTACTAACGTAGTTTTTAAGAACCGGTTACTAACAAATTGTGGATCTATGTTATCTTAACCCGCCATCACTCGCGCGGGTGCTGTCAGCACCCCACGCATTTTTGAACGTAAAAATGAATTATAATTTGAATTATAACTGAAAAGGCTGATTATTATAATGTTTTGTAGAACAATAATAAAGTTGATTATAAAATGTATGTTAATTATATACATACTTAATACAACACAAAATAATAAAATGCTGGTATAATTCTATTAACTGATATTATATAAATAAAAATGCACTTTGAGTATGTGGGGTGGCCACAACACCCCGCGAGTGCTCACGAGGCTAAAAACCGCGCGAGTGATCGAGGGTTAAATAAATGAATTATGATTATTATTAGCAATTTTAACGTCCATAACGGGAAATATCATCGCCCTACGGTCACAGTTGCATAATTTTCAACCCACTCAAGGGTATATATATATTCAATCTTTAGCATATTATATTGGGTATATAAAATTTGGATGGATTAGGACTCGGAAATTGAAGGAATATTCTTGCCCCGTTTTTACATCATTTACCATTGGCTACTCCACTCCTATTATTATAAATGGGTTATCTAACACTAAAATAATATTTCAAATCGGACCTGTGGTTAGTTTAGTGCGTTCAAGCAAACAAACAAGCCAACTCTTCAGCTTTATATATATCGGAGCAGGAGCGGCTTGGAAGTAGAGATGTAAAGAACTCGAGTCTTTGAGTCCTAATTCGATAGACTCGGCTCAATTTTACACGACTCAGTGAACTAACTAAACTCTTGAGTCGAACCGAGCTTCAGTCTTTTCACAAAGACTTGAGCGCTAAAATAGAACTCGAGCTCTTAAATAGAAGTCGAGCTCCTAAAAAGGGCTCGAGTCTTAAATAGAGCTCGAGTCTTATTAAAGCTTGAGTCTCAACAGAGCTCGAGTCTTATGTCTTGAGCGTGTTAAGGTTTACTAATGTCAATAGTTGCAAATTATTCTGGCCTTTATACATACTTATTACATACATATGTGCGTCATCAGACCAATTTTGATTGCTTGTGATTTTATTTATTAAATTTTTCAGCATGATTAAAATGATTTTTCCTATTAATTAACGATTTATTTTTTCGAAACAAGTTTCTGATTACGAATATATCCCACAAAACTAAAATTTAATTACCTGATTTAAAAAGGACTCAAACGGAAAACAACTCGAGCGCGACTCGCCTCGTTAAAACGACTCGAGCGCTAAAAAAGACTCGAGTTCCATGTTGCGCTCAAGAGCTCATATAGACTTAAGTTGTCTAGTCTTGGGAGTCTTATTGTAATGAGTCGAGTCGTTCAATTTGTCAGTCGAGCTCAAAATTTAGGACTCTAAAGACTCGAGTTCTTTACATCTCTACTTGGAAGTGTCTTTAAGATGTGTGACGTCACATTGCCGACGTCACAACTGTTGGTTCATGGTGATAACTCATACTTTGAGTTTTCTTTAGTAAACTTTCACAATTACTGACGAGGCAGATAGCCCTGTATCGTTATGAATAGCAGTGACATCGTTATTACTGGAGGATCCATTTTGAGAAGTAATTTTAACAACAAACTTCAATCAAAGTTCCTTTTATTTCCCAATAAATCGGATGTTTGCTGTCCGCGCGTAGACCGGTAAATGCTTGCTCCGCTGCAGCGGGCGGCCTTTTATAGACGAATAGTGGGGGCAATCGACACCGCGACCGCCCGTGAGTCATTCTTGTTTATGCAAGAGCGATGACGTAGCTCTCAGTATATATGGTTTTACACCGTTATATACATTAAAATAAAATAAAAAAAACAACGTAAGCGGTTCTGTATCACTTTTATTGAGTAGTGAACATAAGTAGTAAATGGTAGACTGTAGTAAACAGTTTCATTTGGACAATCCTAAACTCCTGAGTTTCGTCTGAATCCTCTGCTTCGCCTCAGCTGAGATGGCTCTTTGCGGGAGGGACGGAGGGCCTACTTTGATTCCAGAAACGATTTCCATACCGGCTTTCATTATAGGCACCCACGGTCCTATTAATTGAAAAAAAATAGCACATTTTCGCTATCAATAATATTTAACGGTGCAAGCGATACTTATCATTCCTTTGAAAGATTTTAACTCACTTGTTTATCTCGGATCATATATGCCATATACGAGTTGGATCCCTGGGCCAGGTCAGATGTGATTTGATTTTATGAAATTTAAACTTTACTCTTAAAGTTATCAAAATGTGCTAAACATCATCTTCAACACACATTATGGATAGTAGATCGAAAGAACACACCTATTTCCTTCCTCTTCATGCAAAATACAAAAGCTATTTCAAGCTGCTTAAATTTTCATCATTTCCGTCATCAGTGGAGCAAATCCACTTATAAAACCACTTATGAGGCTAAATTTAAAAGTTCAACAAACCTTCAACAGTATGCGCTTCGATAGCCAAGCTGAGTTTCTCCTGCAGAGCCCTTGCCTTAGCAATGTCATTCTTCTCCACAGCGTCCAGTATTTCTTGAGCCAGTCGGGGGAACAGGTTGAATGTGGTTCCGATGCTTGACTTTATACCTAGGAGAGCAGCAGGCGCTAGGAGCTAGAAATGTATGCAGAATTAAACAACTACAATTTTTTTAGCTCTTTGAAACTGACAGTAATATTCGTTTCGTTAACCAAATGCCTGTATTCCCCGAAGGGGTAGGCAGAGGTGCATTTCTGCACCCACATTTCGCCAGGTATGTATCAGTCCCACGTAATAGGGGGCGAGCCCATTGCCGTTTTTCGGGCACATTTCCAGACTCCGTGCTGTTACTGAGAATTTCCTAATGGAAAAACCCAATAACACTTTGCCCGACCCGGGAATCGAACCCAGGACCTCTAGATCCCACGGCACATACTTATACACATATTCTCTTGAATAGCGTCATAATCTAATGATGGTGGTAGAATATTCGCATCGCCTCGATAACGATATCATAAAACAATCCATGTCATGGTGGTTTAAATAACTGAGCAGCTTTCCCGGATCAGCTTGCTAGCTTGTGGTTTCGTACAGACCGCAATGATTGAAGGATAATTTTGTTTCTCTTCTTGGAGTAGGGATGGCGGTCTTTTTTTTTTTTTTTTTTTTTTTTTTTTTTTTTTTTTTTTTTTTATGTGTCTGCTTCATGGCAATCTGTTTTCCAACAATAAGCCACTTCTTTGTTTGATTTCTCAGTTTATGTTTTCTTCGAGAGCCATACTTGTATGAAAACTCTTTTCACACGACCCTCATTATGTCAAGTGGTAAATCTTTTATGTAGGCTAGGTACGTCACTTCTTTTTAGCCGGGTATGCTGAAGAGCGCCTTCTCTACTCAGTGCGTGTGCTAGTTTGTTTACATGAACGGTCAATTTCTCCTGGTATTTCAGGCTGTTTTGAGCTATTTCCTGCCGAACTGTTTTTAGACCAAGGTCGAGGTATATGTACTTATTACTTATACAAGGAGGGATGCCAAACATTGTTCTCAGAGCTTTGGTCTGGAATCTTTCCAGGATATCTATATTGCTGTTGCTGGCTGTTCCCCACAGTTGTATTCCGTAAGCCCAGATTGGCTTTATGGTAGTTTTGTACACTAAAAAAAAAGTCAAAAGTCAAAATATCTTTATTCAAATAGACTTTTACAAGTTCTTTTGAATCGTCAATTTTACACATCTTAATTTTTTTAAACTATTGCTAACTAGCATCTTGCTGTTAGGACTCAGTTGTGATTGGCGTCCCAATAACCAGTTCAGTGACCGCAGTTTTCCATCTAATTGTTTGCGCTTTTTCCAAATATGTTTCTGCCATGTAAGTCTCCTGTCTAAGTGCATGCCCAAGTATTTTGCGTTATTATCTTGAGGGATAACTTTGCCGTTGAGCGTTACCGGTGGACATGTTTCTCTCCTAAGTGTAAATGTTACATGTACCGATTTGCTCTCATTGGCTTTTATTCTCCAACGGTTCAGCCACATCTCAACTTCTGTCAGGTGGTTTTGCAACTGCGATGATGCCGTTTTTGGGTTACTATGAGCGGACAGTAGCGCCGTATCATCAGCGTATGTCGCAGTCGTGGTGTAGGCAGTTGTTGGAATATCTGCTGTGAAAATCAGATATAGTATAGGGCCCAAGATACTGCCCTGAGGGACACCTGATTTTATTTCGTGTACTTCTGAGAGATCATCGCTGTACTTCACTTGGTAGCATCTTTTATCTAAGTAGGATTTAAGTATTCGGAATAGACAATGCGGTAGATGCTTCTTTAGCTTGAACAGGAGACCGTCATGCCATACCTTATCAAACGCTTGGCTGATATCCAAAAAGACTGCAGAGCAATATAATTTGTTTTCAAGGCATCTGCTAATGGTGTCAACTATACGGTGTACCTGTTCAACTGTCCCGTGTTTTTCCCGGAAGCCAAATTGGTGGTTCGGTAATACTGTACTTAGATGTTCTTTCATCCTGTTAAGCAATATCCTCTCAAACAGTTTGCCAATAACTGGTAGCAGGCTGATAGGTCTGTATGAAGTCGCTTCGTGTGGGGGTTTACCAGGTTTCGGTACCATAACTACATGTGCAATTTTCCATTGCCCAGGGAAATGTTCAAGTCTTAAGCTGGCATTAAATATGTTAACTAATTTCATTACCCCTTTATGAGGTAGGTTTTTAAGCAATGTGGCATCAATAAGGTCATAACCTGGTGCTTTACCATCCTTGAGGTTCCTTATTTCTTTCACAATTTCTTTTGGACTCGTACTTTTTAGTGGAAGACACATTTGATTCGCTGATTCAAGGTATTCGTTGATTTCCATAGTATGTTCGGGATTGTTTTCAGGGAGTGGTTGGAAAACTGTTTTTAGGTGTTCCGCAAAGATTGTTGCCTTTTCTTTATCTGATCTAGCCCATCCTCCTTTTTCATCATTGATAGGTGATATGTGGATTTTCGGGCGCTGTAGATTCTTGGTAGCCTTCCACAGCGAGTAGTTTGTGTCTCTCGTTGGATCTAGATTTGAGAGATAGTGTTGAATATTGTCATTTTCTAGTGTGCTGATAAGGGCTTTGAGTTCATTTGAGAAACTATTGAATGCAGTTTTATCACTTGGATATCCTGTATTATGCTAGATTTTTCTCAAACGACGGCGCTCTTGTATTTTCTCTTTAATATCCTTTGGATATGTGTTATGTTTCAGAGGTTGTCCTTTACCTTTTCTTTTTGGAGTTGCAGAATGGGCAGCAATGTGGATAGTCATATTGAGTTGTTCCAGTTGTGTTTCAAGTTCTTCTATTGTATTGATTTTGGTCTTTAATTCTGTCTCTGCCGTGATTATATTTTTATAAGTCGTCCAGTTTGTAGTGTTCGAGTTGTATATTCTTAGGGGCGGTGCTACCAGATTAACTGTTGTAGTAATATTCATTATAACTGGAGTGTGGTCAGATGTGAGATCTATTCGTGGTTCTATGTTTAAGTAGTTATTATCTATGTTTTTAACAATAAAAAAGTCCAATAAGTCTGGGATTCTTTGTCTGTCGGTAGGCCAATAGGTAGGTTCTCTGCCGGAATGACATTCTAGCTTCATCTCTTTTGTGGCTTTATAGAGTTGTCTTCCTCTAGTATTGGTCAGCCTAGACCCCCAGTATAAGTGCTTAGAATTGGAGTAGGGATGGCGGTCTGAGAAAGATTTATTGAACAATCATCACTTCGTCATAAGATTCTAAACCTGTTTTCCATTGACAAACGATTAACTTAACTAAAAATAAAAATACACCCAACAGTCACATACATAGTTCTGACCTCACACTAGGATACAAGTCCTGTGTCGTGAGTATCAGAAACTACGAGAGACTTTTCGGTCTCACAAACACCAAGACCCGAAACAAATATTTGTGGATCACACAAACATTTGTCTAGGTGCGGGGATCGAACCCGCGGCCTCTCGTTTCGCAAGCTGGTGTTTAGCCAACTGCGCCACGGGGCTGTCAAACTACATCGTAAAATAACAGACTAGTAGGCCAACTGCTATTCGAACCGCCTTAATACATTGGGATAGCAATTTTTTGCAATAATAATGTCATATGACTGCCTTGTGATCTTGCGGTACAAGTATGTGCCGTGCGATCTAGAGTCCTGGGTTCGAGTCCCGGGTCGGGCAAAGTGTTATTGGGTTTTTCCATTAGGAAATTCTCAGTAGCAGCACGGAGTCTGGAATTGTGCCCGAAAAACGGCAATAGGCTCGCCCCCTATTACGTGGGACTGATACATACCTGGCGAAATGTGGGTGCAGAAATGCACCTCTGCCTACTCCTTCGGGGAATACAGGCGTAAGGTTATGTATGTATGTATGTAATAATGTCACAAATTCCATTATACTTACTGTGTCTGCACCTAGGAACATTTCTTGGTCCTCTTTCAGGGCTCTGTATACCTGAGCGCCTTCGCTAAGGTCATTTGATGTGAACTTCAAGCCTTTGAAGTTGGGGATACTCTTAGTAGCTTCAGTAACAAACGCTGGCATATTAACTGTAAAAAATTGCAGATACTTCAATACAGTTTGATGGTAAAGGGTATCGATATACTGCCTCGTTGTCACGCTGTAAAGGTATTTGCCGTGCGATCTAGAGGTCCTGGGTTCGATTCCGGGGTCGAGCAAAGCGTTATTGGGTTTTTTCCATTAGGAAATTTCTAGTAGCAGCACAGAATCTGAAAATGTGTCCGCAAAACGGTAATAGGCTCGCCCCCTATAACGTGGGACTGATACATACCTGCAAATTGTAGGTGCAGAAATGTACCTCTATCTACCCCATCAGGGAATACAGGCGTAATTTATGTATGTATGTACATATGTAATGTAAATTCAGGATTTTTTACTATAATGTATCAGCATAATAAACGTCCTACTACGATTACTACCCTCATATATGGTCGAGAGAAGTGAGCCCTTACAACACGACAGCCAGTAAATAGACTCCACAAACATTCGAAAACTATTATAAAATCATTTTGTTCCATGCGCCAAGTTGGAAGACTTGTGACCCCGACTTTCCCCTTTCGATCTCCCCCAGGCTCTAAATGGGGAGCATAAGGCTATCGTTTAACGCTTACGCTATCGTTTAACAAAAAAGGTCGAACAGGTGCCTCCATAATGTTTACCTACTTTAAAAAGTCAAAATTCCCCCACAACAATCTCGATGAACCGTAGGCTTTGTCAAGCGACTAACACCATTACGTACTTGGGTATCTTGATAGTACTTATACAGGATGTGTTCAGACCGTGATTCCTAACAACCATACGTATAAATTGTATGTATTATATATTGTATGGTTGTTAGGAAAACGTCAAAATTTTTATTTTTGTCGAGATTTTCTTTAACGCCAGGGGGTTTGTAATCACCTTAGCTATTACCTGCCTTAGTTTCCGATCACGGTCTGAATACACCCTGTATAATCGATTAATCGACTTACTTTCAACCTTGCTCATGCTAGGGATGTGGTAGTACAACACGGGCAGTTTGGGAGCGGCGTTGGCAACCAGCCCTACGTAGGAAACCAGCTCAGCCACATTAGCGGGTTTGAAGTACAGCTCAGGAAGGGTGAGAAGGGAATCCGCACCCGCTTTTTGGCAGTAGCTGGCCTGGAAATGACAAAAATCCAATGTTCAACTAGACTAAAAGTGATTTGACAGAATAATAATAATAAATAAATACACCCAACAGTCACATACATAGTTCTGACCCCACACTAAGATACGAGTCTTGTGTCGTGGGTATCAGAAACTACGTGAGACTTTTCGATCTCACAAACACCCAGACCCGAAACAAATATTTGTGGATCACACAAACATTTGTCTCGGTGCGGGGATCGAACCCGCGGCCTCTCGTTTCGCAAGCTGGTTACTAGCCAACTGCGCCACGGGGCTGTCAATATACAGGGTGTCCCAGCAGTCGACGATAACCCGGAAACGGGGAATAGCCCAAGTCGTAAGAGTTATCAGAAAAATATTTAAAAAAATATAAGTTATGTATTTAGAAAAATATAGGGATTTCAAAAAAATCTAGAAAATCTACACCCTGTGACGGTTTTTTCACTACTGTTGCTGCAAATCTCTACTTTTTTTAATTATTATTTTTGTTATGTAATCCTGAATAATGCCTCTGCAAACTGTTATCCAACATTTAGAGCCACCTTGCTATACTTCGGAAGAAAATGACATTGTTTACCAAACCGCATATTTAAAATTAGTCATACGCCCAAATTTAACTGACTGCCCTGAAAAAAAAATGTACTACGCGAGGTTGGCAAGTAGCTTTAAAAGTTGGCGCATTTAATAAGGAATCTAAAATGGTATAACACTTGCTACATTATTTTTTAAATGTGGCACAATATTTTTTTATTTTGCGAAGAAACCCATTTGATCAAATTTTCTTATTAACTAAAGATGTTTCTATTCGGCTCTTCGAGACAGCAATTTTAAGATACTATTTGAGTGAGATGGAGAGAATTGTTTTACGATGTGTGAGTGAGACAGATAGTGACGCTAGTTCAGTTAGAGAATATTTCGATTAGGAATACCGGAGTAGATGGATAGGACAATCCAATGGCCAGCCCGTTCACCTGACTTAAACTTAACCTGGCTATTTTTTACTGGGGAACGGTGAAAGAAAATTTTTGTTGAAAGCCAATTGAAAATTTACCTGAGCTACGGCAAAAAATAAATGGAAGTAGCTGAATTTGTTAGGAATAGAAGATTTTCGCCCCTGATAACCCGATCTATTTTAAGAAAATGACGAGCGTGTATTGCGGCTGAAGGAAGGCAGTTTGAACATGTATTGTAAATTTTACTAAAGAAATATTTGATGTTAAGCAATTACTTAATAAATCTAAGATCTCCAAATAAAAAAGCCTAAATTTAAAATAAAAAAGTGATCATTGCTCCGATGCGTGGTGCCCATGGACTACCTGACAATGGAGTATCTGTCTCACTCACACATCGTAAAACAATTCTCTCCATCTCACTTATAAGTTCATCATCATGTCATCTTTAGTTAATAAGAAAATTTGATCAAATAGGTTTATTCGCAAAATAAAAAATATTGTGCCACATTTAAAAAATAATGTAGCAAGTGTTATACCATTTTAGCTTCCTTATTAAATGCGCCAACTTTTAAAGCTACTTGCCAAACTCGCGTAGTACATTTTTTTTTCAGGGCAGTCAGTTAAATTTGGGCGTATGATTAATTTTAAATATGCGGTTTGGTAAACAATGTCATTTTCTTCCGAAGTATAGCAAGGTGGCTCTAAATGTTGGATAACAGTTTGCAGAGGCATTATTCAGGATTACATAACAAAAATAATAATTTAAAAAAGTAGAGATTTGCAGCAACAGTAGTGAAAAAACCGTCACAGGGTGTAGATTTTCTAGATTTTTTTGAAATCCCTATATTTTTCTAAATACATAACTTATATTTTTTTAAATATTTTTCTGATAACTCTTACGACTTGGGCTATTCCCCGTTTCCGGGTTATCGTCGACTGCTGGGACACCCTGTATGGAAGAATCGGTTATTTCGAGAAAGAAAACGATCTAATTTTTAAAATAATCAAATGTGCCTCGTGTTTTTCGCATAACAAGTATCTAAAGGAATCTCCGTGCGCGAAGAAACGCCATGCTTAATCCAAACCCGCAACGTTTTGACTAAAAGTTTCATATTCATTCTACGAACCAATGAGGTATTTATCTGAGTATGAACACTATTTTTAAGCATCGTTTAATTAAATGAGTCCTAAGAGTAATTTATTTATTTATTTATTTATAAACATTTTATTGTACACTAAGAAATAATGAACAAAACAATATACAAAAAGAATGAAGTACAATTGGCGGTCTTATCGCTCAAGGCGATCTTTTAGAGACAACCATAAGATGGACATAAACAAGTGATAGAAGGGAGGGTAGTTCATGTGTACAATATAATAACTAATAAGATAAATAAATAAATGTGTATATATATAATTAATTTACATAGTAATAATATTTACTTAATAAATGTGTGACTTTTTATGTTACTTAGGTACAAAATCGATGTTTTTACAACTTATCAATTACATAACAAAAACAAACGCTTATTCGTCAACAATGTCAACGCAATTGATAATGTCAAATGTATTAAAGCTATCACAACTCCAACATGTTGTAAACATTCTAAAATAAACCTTACACATGAGATATAAAGTTCAAAATCAGTAAAGAGGGAATGATAACGTGGTATCCGTGCATTTCCATTACAATTGAATGATAAATTAAAGAAGCATTTTTTTTCGTAAATAACACAATGAGAGTCAACGAGTTCCGATGCGAAAAAATATATTCTTTAAGAAGCCATTTCTACGCGAAAACCGTCATACTACTTATTCATACTTATCTATTCATTGCCAATGAACATAATATAATATAATATATTGTTAAAGCTATATGTATAATGATTAAATATATAAATACATAAACCCACATTTCGCCAGTACAGCCACATGGCTGTCTGATACATATCAGTTCTACGTAATAGAGGGCGAGCTTATTGCCGTACTTCGCGAGCAATTCCAGACCCCGTGCTGCTACTGAGAATTTTCTAATAGAAAAACCCAACAACACTTTACCCGACCCGGGAATCGAACCCAGGACTTCTAGATCGTACGGCACATACTTGTGCCGCGAGACCACGAGGCAGTCCTAGGCGATCTAGAGGTCCTGGGTGCGATTCCCGGGCATACCTCTAAGATCTGCCAAGGAAATCTCACAGTATGCAATACTTACTAAGTCAAGAACATCAGCAAGAGGAGCCCCACCAACTTGGACTTGTATGTGGAGGCCAGTAGTCTTCGCAACTTTCACCCATTCGTCCACCAGCTTCTTTCTATCAGACACGGCCAATGACATGTTTTCACCCGTGGTACCGCCCACTAAAATACAAAATTTACATACATACAATGCGACAGGCATACATGTAAAATGGGCTCTTTGTTTTCCAACTCCTCCTTTATATTGCCTTTCTGATTAACTTCGTTGCGAGATTATGACAAATTAGGTCCCCTTAGATTCGCTGAGCTTCATTGCTCGGCGTCGATACTATGCGCTGTTGATCCTGGAGCACAGAAGCTACAGTGGCAGGTGTGTGGTGGGACGGGGCCAAAAGAGGCATATATGTATTTTAAGCCCACGTCCCACCAGCTGTTTCAAGTCCCACGTGATATGAGCGTATAGTCGTTTTACGGGCCACATCACAGAACAATTGAATAAGACTAGAAAGGAAACATCAGTATGCCGAGCGTGCCGAACCTACGATTAGACTATCATATGTTTGACACGGCCGCTTCTTATTAATTCGGGTAGCGTGTAATATCAAGCCTTTTTTAAATGGGTGTCAATCAATAGCCTTCATTTATGTTATAAATTTTTACCATTGGTCGTGTAATCGTAGTAGAATGAATAGGTGACAGACAAGCGGCGACACTCGTCCCCACACAAAATACTGTCTATTTTCCTTCTAATCTTATTCAGCTGTTCTGTGTACCCCATTATGCTGTTGTTAAGATTTATCGATTAAATAATTCAAATAACAACGTGCGACCCGAGAATCAAATTGGGACCTCTTGAATGTAAGATGCAGTTATGCCGTAGTAATACGAACCTGAGTTCTGAAAAATCTTTCGAAACTATAATTTTTTGGTAATAACTAGATAACTATAGTCAATAAGCCCCATTTTATCATTTTCATTGAATAAATGTAAAATACCTATTAGATGCAAATTCACGCCCGTACTCTCCGAAGGGGCAAGCAGAGGTGCATTTCTGCACCCAAATTTCGCCTATTTTATTCGTCCCACGAAATAGGGAGTGAAACTATTGCCGTTTTTCAGACGTACGCTGAGAATTTCTGATGTAAAAATCCATAAACACTTCCCGATCCGAGAATTGAACCCGGAACCTTTATACTATATATATGCATATACCTCTTGATTAATCAGCAATTACCTTACCAAGAACAGATTTAATTCCATTCTCCGCTAAGTACTTCGCATAGGCTGGGATGACAGCATAGTTGATTGAATGGTCATCATTTAGGGGAGTGAATACTGGAGGCATCAAGCCACGAGCCGTTAAAACCACCTAATAAAAAAGAAATCCCATAAACAAAACTTCCTTGCTCTACAAAAAAAAGTATCGAATAGTAAGTAATTTAATTTGGCTAATACAATTTCATCCGAAATGTAGATAGGTATTAACAGACTACAAGAGATGTTCCGTTACTAACTTTAGAGTTGTTTAAAAACAATATTAAAATTCGATACTAAAATGCGATACCTACTTAAAATATGTATTGAACAACAGGTTTTTAACAAACTTCAGTCGGATTTTAATTTAAAAAAATATTATATACGTATTTATATTAGATTCCGTGCCTCTTAACAATAGGTCACAAATCTACTATTACAGAAACAAAAATTTGTCTTTAGGTATAGTATTAGTAACACTCAATCAATATTTTGAACTTATCGCTTAACAATATAACTAAAAGGTAAAGTAAAGGTACCTTCTCTGAACATCAAACATTGTAACTCACCATTTTTTTTATTTGGACCAACACGATCAACAGTCAACACGAACTACGAATGAACAATGTTACATAAAATTGATAAATTGCTTAAATAATATCGCCGTTCTTATCGTGCTTGCTAAGGTTATGTTTACAAATTATCTTTATTTATCTGTGCAGCTGTATAAAAATAAGACGAGAAGGCAATACCTACTCACATTGATACACACGTAGTCTACTGATTTAAAATTTTTAAATCGAATTTCTTCCCCATAATGCCTTTATATACTTTATAGTTTACTATTCTAAATATATTATTATGATTTTTTTATTATAACAAATCGCTGAACAATTTTTCAGATATAATTTTTCATTCCTTTTACATTGGTCTTAGCAAAAGCAGCCAATCGGTTAAATTGCTCTTTAAAATTTAAAAAGTCCAAGTTGTCGCGAGCCGACTCAACCATTCCGGCAATAGTTAATTCTTCTATGAGATAAAAATCAACCATAATCCCTTCCACATCCATTATCTTTTAATCGTCAGCGCTGATCATAGCGTATATTTAATATACAAGGTAGCTCTAATTTACGGGCCTTACGGTAAGATTTAATTAATTAGGATCGGATCTATCCAATTGGACCATAGTGTCCAGTATAAGACGAGACACTTACAAAAAATCTAATGAATATTATAAGTCCAATTATGGCCACATTAGATCAGTGTTGTGGAGTTTTACAAGTTACCATTCTGAATTGTAGAGAAAACCAATGGAATATGGGCTGGTATGTTTATTTTACATTACATTTGAAGTCTATCTCGCTCGTCTGCAATATATCGCAGCTTCGAACTCAGAGTTTTTGTTAGGAAATTCTACCCAGTAAACGGCAATAGATTATGATTCTAGTTGACGAAATTGGTTTTGTAAATAAGCCTCTCCCATTCTCTTTGGGGATAAATGGGTGAGATAGTAAATTTTTACTTTAAAAAAATATTTTTAATAATTTCTTCTGTTAAACATAAACATATTTATTATCCTATAACAAATTTTATGAGCCTAATTTCTTTTTTTTCATACTTTGTTCACATGCAAAGCAGACAATAGTATTTTCTTCTGCATCATTTTGTACAACTTCACCACAGTCCAAATGTAGTTTTGCCATACACTTGATGCAAGTGTATGATTTTTTTAATATTTCCTTATGACATATGCAGCACATATTAACATTGTCTGATACATTTAATTCATTTGTTCCATCTTTAATATATATTTTGTTCGGACTACCTATATTTTGTTCGGGTTGATCATTATCAACTAGCATATATTTGACACTCTCTTCTTTAGGTTCTTGTTTAATACTTGCAAGCAATGAATCTGTAACATTCTCTATAATTGTTGTAACATCATTTTGGTTCAAGGCCAAAACCTTTTTATTAACATATGCTTTCTTATTACTATCAGATTTTTTTAATTCAATTGAGTCTCTCTCCAGCATGTCACTAGACTCCACACTACCAGTTTTTCCAATCATTTCATCTTGTACAACAAATTCATCATCATAATAATTTCCATATTCCGTCATCTCCGGATTAGGGTTGGTCTGTTGTGGTACTGTTTCTGGTTCTTCAAACAAGTTTATTTGTGAATTTGAAGAACATGCAGATATTGTGTCAGATTCTTGAGATTCACAATTCTGAGAATCTCTGTCTATGTAGCATTGATTTGGTGAGTCTTCTGAACAAGCTGATCCAAATACTAAATGGTGTGGTTTATTTCCTGCTGTGGTTATGTTATTAAGTTCCCACTGTAAACCATAACATCCAATTTCCCAGTTTGTTGTCCCCTCAGTCGCCATCCATTCCAGAAGCAACTCCTTCACATATTCTAATTTACTTTCAAACATACAAAACTCCAACTCGATTGTGCAGGGGTAAAATATTGCATTTAATGTGTCAAAAATTTTATCAAAATCATATGGATGTTGGACTTTACAAATTTGGGGTGTCCCCAAATCACAAAATATTTGCATTAGTTTCAGTTTAATGTCACACTCTGATACTTCCATAAGAGCTCGTAACTGGTACAGACCAGTGCCTTCATCCCTGTATATTATCAAATATTTATATTTACCATCTGAGAAATCTGTTAAATCCAGTATTTCTAATGTAGCTACTTTATTAAATATGGGCTCTACAACTGAAATAACATTCTGATTCTTTTCTTTACATAAATCACAAAGTTCAATAACTTGGTTCACACAATTTAAATGAACATAAATTTCAGATCTAAGTAACTTCATAGTTTTATCAACACTCCCATGGTTGCATTCTAAATGTTTTTTCCATATTGCATGAAATGCATCCTCCCAAGGCACAGTGGTTAAGTCAAGATAAAAGCTTTTAATTAAAATGTTTCTCATAAGTTTATCTCCTGTGTCATCAATTTTAAAATATTTATGTTTCAAAAACTTTTCATAGACATCATTCTCATCAGCTATATCAGAGTTTTTTTTGTTTATAATATATGTTTTCAATTCTTTAAGCCACTCTCGGGTCCATGGACCACAGAAGGATTGTTTGGAAAAATATTCATTCATTTTCTCGTTGTATGCGAGACTCATTTCCTGAATTTTTATATCTACTGTGGACTGCATTATATTTACTATTCGGTAGGTACTTAGTAATTAACAAGTTTGGCAACAAAATCCAACTTCATTTGTTCAATAAAAATTAAATATGACTACTGTTATAATAATTTGTAACACATATTTCTTAGAGTTCACATATTTCTTGCATAAATAACAAAGTAATTAGTATATTAGTTCACTTTAGTTTGATTATAAATTTCTTGTTTTTGCAATATAAATAAAACTATGCCGCAGTAAACAAAAGTCAAAACAATCGGACTCTTGCTCTTGCCTAGGAAATAGGAACGGTAAAAATATCGATATATCAAAATATCGATATTTTTCGAGAAGATAATCGATATATATCGTCGATATTTTGTATTTTGAAAATATCGATATTCATTATTTATTTCTAAATATGAAATTAAATTTTTTAAAGAGCTTTTTTTTAATTTTACTCAACAAACAAGCTCAAATATAGAATAAAATTCGAAAAAAGAACACAATGAGCTATTCTCAAGTCTCGAGTTTTCGATCTGGGGGCACGGCAGTGCCCTCGCCAAGTCCAGCAAAAAAGCAGCACGGCCTATACTTTTCTCGAAGCAACTCAGGCCATTTTCGACACCCTATAACTTCGTTGTGGACAAACCTAGAAACCTAAATTTTTAGTCACCAAGCAAGCAAAAGATAAACTCTGTTTATTTCAAATTTCGTTCAATTTGAACCAGTAGTTTAAGAATTATAACTAATCAAACTTCGCAGTTTTGTCACTCACTGACTCACTAACCGATCATCAAAACTCTAAGGCACTTCTAGTCGACATAGAAGCTACAAATTTGGAACACAATTAGTGGTTAGTTTATAACTTAAGGAAAATTAAAATATCTTACAATTTCGGTCTAGTTTTCTAGATACACAAACTGCATAAATAACTTTGTAATTCCATATAGATATATAAGATTACAAAGTTACATTTGCAGTTAATAAATCTGTGTACTTGTATATGTATAAGATAATGGAATAATAGGTGTAGACAGATAAGGTGTGATGGTATTTAAGTTTAGGCGTGTGGTCAAGAATACCGGCGGTCGCGGGTACAACGCGCACTCATCTGAATTTTCGAAGTAATAAAAATAGTTTGACTTGGCAATCGCTTTAAAAGTGAGATATCATGTTTTCATATCGTTCAGTTAGTCGATTCACTACTTTTCTATAGGCATCCTTTTTCCCCATAGAACACAAGGTTCTATCACCAATATTTACTTCATACAAAATTCAACACTAAAGTCCCTAGGTTAGGGTCCAAAATTTTCTAGATGTTGTAAAAAACAAATGAACATATTAAGTAACTAAGTTAAGATGTCGTCGTCACATTGCCAGTCCGTAAGACCGTACTGGACTTTTGAATTTGGCGGTTTACAAATTCAACTAGTTTTTTCAGAACCCATCAACCGTTCGTTCGTTTCTTCATCGTCAACGGTTGATTCAACTAGTTCGTTAAAAAAACGCCCATCCCTACATGGCACTGCGACTGCACTATTATTTGACAATTGAAGTCGGATTCGGAATTGATTGATTATTTTATTACAAGCTGAAGCAAGTGATATGTGTAAATTGTAGAAATGGATTGAGGATTAAAAAAATTAGCTAGCATTGAAATACTTTAAATTTTATAAACAATTGTGTTACACAATCTAACACACATCAAAATGAATACTATATCAAGTGAATTTAGCATGCATGATTTGAACAATAAATTTTTTGAAGTAATGCAAAATGAAGACAATGCTGTGGAAGCCGCAAATTTTATTTACGACAGCGTTTGCGATGATGTTACTTTGGGTTTTATATTTGACTTTCATCATGGTATGAAAACGGGTTTGACGGAGCTTTTAGAGGGTGAAAAAGAGGATGAGGAGCCTTTCAATATAGTAAACAACCCCGAATGCGATGTATTTGGAACGTCTATAATTAAAAAAACACCGGATTCAAACTGTGCCTGCCCAAATTGCGATAGGCCGGTGTCGGCAACTAGGTTCGCTCCTCATTTAGAGAAATGTATGGGTAAGTAGAGTTGGTGCTATTGAAACTTCTCTTGAAATATATGGGCATCCATTTCTATCGGCATATTATTTACACAGCTCTGAATTGAAGAACTTGTACTTGTAAATTTTACTTGTAACATGAAGTACAAGAAAAAATTGCTTGAAATAAGTAATTGAAAATAAACTATTCAACCATGTCAAAGTTGTGCACTATTCTTTTAAAAAGTTTGTTTTAGAAAATACAATTTATTACTGAAAGCAGTATGGGCTTCTATGGAAGTGCCGCCACTTACTGAATCCTATTATACCTTGCCTTTAGTATGGTGTTTCATTCCAGACATTGTCTGTAATATGTTGAAGCTTAGACTATTTAATTAATTTTAAGATGGGAATAAATGGCAGTTTTGAGAGCCTATCTTTCTGCATGTGTATTTATGTTCCTCAGATATTTCTATACTAATGTGTACAATATCTAATTTTAGCAGTGAGGACCAGTTTTTTTTAATCTAATAAAATTAAAATGAAGCAACAATTTACTTTTTGTTTCTTTATGTTGATATAACTTAAAAACTACTCAACCAATATAAATCATTTTAAGTATGGACATAGAAGGGACTTTGAAAAGTAACATAAGCTACTTTTTATCCAGGCTAAAAGTAGTGTCCCCATTGAATGAACAAAAGAAATTACAAATTGAGACAGGATGAATTGGTGGACTAAGGCCTAACCCCTCTCAGTTGAAGAGGAGGTCTGTGCCCAGCAGTGGGACGAATATGGACTGATGATGACGATGATGAAGTTACACCTCACCATTACTTTGTAATAAACACAGTTTTTATGTCATATCAGGTATGGGTCGCAACAGCTCACGTATAGCTTCACGGCGCATAGCATCCAACAGCCGGGAGCCAACATCTTACGCCGGGCTCCTCAGTGATGATGAAGACGATGTCGACTGGGCCGGTGGTTCGCTGCAGAGTGAACGGAGGAAGCGACGCATGAAAAACAACAACAACAGAAAATCCAACAAAGTGCACAAGTAAGATTTCATTTTTAACACTATGATTTGACTAACCTACGCTTCAATTCTAACTTTTTTTTGTTAACACACCATTGCTTACTAACAGGGATGGGCAAAATATAATCATGATTATGAATTACATTTGGAATGATTAATTTTAGTAATCAGATTAATGAGGTTTTGAAAAAATAATATTTATTGAAGTTTTTTTAATTGTACTCACATTTTCATGCAGTTTGTAATTTGAACATTAATGATTAAACCTTCCAGTTATCTGTAATCTTGATTAAATTTTGCCCAACTCTGCTTACTAACTACCTAATAATCCGTGACGTAGTCACACATAAACCAAAGTCTAACCACGCGGGTTCCGCATTGACCCATAGGTGCGGAACCCTGAAAAAAAATATCTCTTATTCCAGCGGCAATAATCGGAATAACAATGGCCACCACAACTCAGACCCGAATGACGGTGGCGCCACCTATGAAACAATGACTGCTAATGAGAAAAAGAACTTACTGCTACAGATATGTGGAGTCGTGTCTGAACACACAAAGAAATTGTGCACAAGGTAGGTAATAATACTATTACATCATATTCAATATACCACAACTGGACAAGGGACTTTTAACTTGTTCGGGTTATGGAGGGACCTTAGTCCAACCTGCTAGCCTAGTCTGGGCTATTTAGACTTTTTATATATTGATAACTGATGATAAGTAAGGTGCTATTAACATATATTTTTTTACGAGAGGAAAGCGCCTTAAACTCCCCTGTTCGGTACCTCAGTGGAGGTCAAAAGGGATATGTCTTTGGCTTTCTAACTCGGCGCGCGGAACAATTGTCCGCTTAGCTGAGTAGGGTCCCTAACCAAAATCCTTCGCCAGCATACCGACTAAAACCTCTCGATGACCGTCACGCGCATTTAGGGCGGCGAGAAGCGCCCTAAATGGTCCGCTGCCGCCCAGCACATCGTCCAATTATGAACTCCTCAAATTGAGAGGGCTTGAGATGCCCTTGTGATAAAGTCATTTTACACTAGGGTATAACAGATGGGTATTGCTGTTTTACCATTTTTACATTTCTGGTCTCTGTCAATGCCCATCCTAGTAATACAACCCGTGAACTCTCATTAATTCGCCGCAAAATTATGCCGGCTAATTAAACCAATAAAAAATTTGTGATTCTCGTGTTAATTTTTGCATGAATTGGTTACTAAATAATTTCTGTCCCTCTTCATTATTCGTGTATGCTAAACTTAACATTAATAATAAACTACTACTAATAAACTATGATTTGCGTCAGAACCACTTTACTCCAAGACTTACGCAAAGATTAGGCAATTATGGTATTAAACTAGGAGTAGGGACGGAGTTTACTAATCAAAATTTACTCCCGGAGTAAAAGTTACTCCGCGGAGCCCCATGGTTTAACGCTTGAGTAAGCATAGATTTGTATTGTATTTCTAACTTCCATTGAGATATCAGTGTACTAAACATAACCTAAAAATATTTTCATATTTGTTTGGAGTTCGTTCGAGTACTTACTAGTGTCAGATTTTGTAATTATTGTGGATTAAAAATTAAAATGAATAGAGATTATTTCATTGACGATTTGAGAACGATAGAAGTAATTGAAGAAATATTATCATTAATAAGGCATGTGAAATTGTATAAACCTCGCAATAACCCTGTTGAAGAAGATGAGTTTAAATATAATATAGGTACATTTACACGGACGCACCATTGCATATTATGCATTATTATGTTCGTTTGTGATTGTCAAACAAGTGTCAAATTAAAAAACCACGACATTTTGTTCATTATTTTTACTTTTAATATTAGTGGGTGGTAACATACACCTTAATCTCAGTGTAACAATTGTATTGTTACTCCGAACCTACTTCGTATTTATTAATACCGTTATTAACACTTAGCTATTCCGTGACTAATCTAGAATTAACTACTCCCGGTGTAACTTTGGAGTAAGAGAAGAATAAGCAATTTTTAATAATAATACTGCTACTAGAGTCTAGGCCAATACCTTGATACATAAATAAAAAGCTTTATGTATAATTGATGTCAGGTTATAAAACAAAAAATATTGTTTTCAGGTCCACTCGCTGCCCTCAGCATTCCGAGGAGCAGCGCCGTGCACTCCGCAACAGCGTTCTGGAACCTTCCACTCCTGAGTCCCAGACCATGGGGCTGACGGCTGATGAGGCTGGCTCACCTCTTGACTCCAGCCCATCGTCATCCTGCTCATCATCCAGCCGCAAGAGGGAGAGGCACCGCGCTCCACCAAAGACCAAAAATAAGAGGGAAAGAAATATGTCTCCAAATGGCAGGGATTAAGCAAAGACTTGATAAAAAAATTGACATCCTCAGCACAGTTGGTCTGACACCACTAGAACAAGACCGTGGGTTCGATTCCTGAATAAATATTTATTGTGACATCAAAAAGTATTGTTTCTGATACGCATGACACAAAATTAGTGTCATAGTGGGTATCATGCACTATATTCATAAAAGTTATAAAATTAGGCGGAGGTACTGAAGTGTAAAGTGTGTGTGAAGGCTTTCACCTAGATAAATAACACTACGCAACAAAAATAAAAAAAATGAATGTTTCCTTCACTTCATGAGTCAATTCTTACTAATTTTGGGTTAAGAAAAACGAATATGACAAAGAAAAATTATTATTAGCTCTACATTTTTTGATATGTAAATGATGAAAATTATTGTTTCTAAGAAATTGGTTAATATGAATTACATATGCTAACAACCATTAAAAGCGTGATGAGCAAGCATTGCTTCATTCCAGCGGCCCTGATATTTTCGTTCCTTCACAGAAACATCCTGATGGAACCGTTCTCCATGCTTATCACTGACTTCTCCGCAATTAAGTGGGGAAAAATCAAGGTGGGAGTGGAGTAAATGGATTTTTAGGGACATATTATTGCAGCCGAGTTAGTGGTATTTTTGCAGAAGTTCGGTAACCAATTGACAGTGGCAGTTATCATCTCTTTTATTCCCTAAAAATCCATGTATATCTCCCTTGAGAGCTTCCCAAGCTTCCTTTTCTTTCCCTTCCAAAACTAAATCGAATGCAATGTCCCTTAATAGTTGACGTATGCGTGGCGCAACAAAGGTGCCTTTCTTGACCTTTGTATCACTTAATTTAGGAAATTTGTCTCTTAAGTATTTAAAAGCCTGATCTTCTCGGTTCATGGCTTTGATAAAATTCTTTATTAAGCTCAGCTCGATATGTAAGGGTGGAAGAATAATTTTTTTTTGGATCTACAAGTGGCTCGGCAAATACGTTTTTCTCACTAGGGTTAAGGATTTCTTGCAGGCCAATCTGCTTGTATATAATGTGATTTTCTATCCCTACTATCACACATACATAAAAAGCTCCCACATACATAATATCTCACAATTAACAATTTTGCCAATTTCGAAAACAAATTTTCCGCATATTGAAAAAGAAGAGTTTATAAAATGTATAAAGTAGCTTGTATCTTTAAAACTAGAGCTA
This sequence comes from Hemaris fuciformis, assembly GCA_907164795.1. NCBI lineage: Eukaryota > Metazoa > Arthropoda > Insecta > Lepidoptera > Sphingidae > Hemaris > Hemaris fuciformis. Next base: position 10,628,392 of record OU015450.1, on the reverse strand, counting down.
ATTGGTTCTTTTAATGGTCGTTTTTGCATTCAGTGAACGAAAAGACATACATAGGATTAGACTAATTTTGAGACCGAAACAATTTCATTGTTGCGTAGTGTAATTGCAATGAATAAGAACAAATGTTTGACTAAATATAATTTGTCTCATGAAGAATTATTATCAACTGCTTATAATCATTAGCGAATGTATAAGGGAAGAGAAGTAAAAAGGTTTAAAGTTTTTCCTTCAATCTCGAAACAGTGAAAAATATGAATAATTAAGAATTATTCACCCATATATACTTATTGATATTGACCTACAGTTCATATATTGTTACTAATTGCTTGGGTGTTCTCCTTGTAACACTCCCCCCTTCCCTCCAGAAAATAATCCTGTGGATCTTTCAACATTTGTTATATTATTTGTAATTATTCATAAGTTTAATATTTATGTACTTGTACATATTATATTAATGTCATGAATATGCTGTAGGTTTATAAATGTGTGTAGTCTAATATACATTCTACCTGTCTCTATTTACACCTTTGGGTAAGTTTGAGTGTCTGTATGCCATAGTTTATTACTAGATTAGGATATTATTGCATTTTAATGCCACATTTAAGCCATTTTGATAATAGTCTAGCTTGTAAATTGCTTTTGTGTATCTGTACAAATAATAAAAATGTATATGCTTGTAACAGGAGTTCTACTAAGCAAATTATGATGAATGTATTACAAATTTCTATTGAATCTGAAGGTTTCTGGTGAGTCTTTCTGTATTAAATGTTTAGGTTAGTGAGATTTGATTTAGAAGTACTATAAATAAGCACTGGTTGATAATCTTACATTAGTAATAAAAGTAATAAAGTTTAAATTTAAAGAAATTTACATCTTCAGTTATTTGGTAATTTCTATGATTTGATATAACAAATTGACAATCAAATGGGATAGCTCTGTTTCTCCGTAACATAACGAGTTGATGAAAGCAAATGACAGCCCCGTGGCGCAGTTGGCTAGACACCAGCTTGCGAAACGAGAGGCCGCGGGTTCGATCCCCGCACCGAGACAAATGTTTGTGTGATCCACAAATATTTGTTTCGGGTCTGGGTGTATGTGAGACCGAAAAGTCTCTCGTAGTTTCTGATACTCACGACACAAGACTTGTATCTTAGTGTGGGATCAGAACTATGTATGTGACTGTTGGGTGTATTTATTTATTATTTATAAAAAAAATAGTCCAGTTTTCATCAAGAATCAAAAACAAGAAATCATATTTACAGTCGAACAAATTTTATACTTATTTTTCAATTCAGTCCTATTACATAACCAGTAAAAATTAGTGAAGAAAGGAACATAATCTCTAGTTTTAAGTAACATCTTATAAAACATGCAGGACTTAAAAAGTAAATACTCAAAGTTAATTGATTGATTTGTATATCCCATATGAATCCATACAGAAAAGAAAGCTTTACATGAAAATTGTAAGTAGTACCTCTACCTGCATATTAGAACATGCTATGTAAATAATTATTTAAATGCAATTGACTGAATTATACTGGTGATACTTTAATTAAATGTGTTATAATTGATCTATGTTTTATTGTTCATTGTTATTTTTGATGTTATGATGTCACTCAACAACCAAAAATTAGGGATATTTATTATTTCTCTTTAATGCCATACACTTCAATACTGGTGACGTCTGAGAATTATCTGTGGCATAGTATGGAAACTGTTCTATCATACTAACTTTATAACATGTATATGTAAAATAAAAATCGTTATAGATTTAGTTGGCATAGTGTTTTGGTCATCATCAGCTCATATACGTCCTACTGCTGGACATGGGCATTCCCTTTAGCTTAGAGAGGTTTGGCCTTAGTCCACTATGCTGGGCTACTTCGGGTTGGCGGACTACACCTAAGATTTTCCTAAGAACTTTTATTATGTGTACAGGTTTCCTTACGATGTTTTCCTACACCCTTAGAGTAATTGTGAATACACACATAACTTCGAAAAGTCAGAGGTGTGTGCCTGGGGTTTGAACCCGCGACCGCCGAGATTTTTGACTCGGCAGTGCACCAATAGTTTAAGGCCTTCACTACTTAATTTAAAAATAGCGTTTTGATAAAATAAAGAAACTTGGGATTTGCATTTCTACAGCAATTAATTCATTGTACAATTAAACCACGGCAATAAAAGAATAAACCATTTTATTGGCATATATATTGTAATAACTGTATAGAGATATTTACATTACAAGATATATCACATAAAACACCTCACAGAATGTAAAAGCTAACAATGATTTACAAGTTATGAATCATATCATTTATTCTCAAATAAAACTTTGGAATGGAGACATTCCGCCAGCAGAAAATCATTTTATAAGTCACAATCCAAGAAAATATAATATACGTTAGAAAACAATGATGCGAAGTTAGTAAAAAATAAGTTGAATCGCTATAATTATCGACAATTTTATTTTCGCAATAATAGATTTAATCAATTAAAAAAAAAAAAAAAAATATTAAATGTTACTATGGTTAATTAAATTAGTTAATCTAGTGATTAAGTCACGAAATTAAATGTATCTAGCTCAAATTAACGATAAAATAAGTAATTAAACATTTCGATAATTACGCGATCCTAAATAAAACATGATTATCACAAAACTGATGATTTAAAAAAAATAAAAAAGGTATTTATTCAACATACTGTTATTTGTGCATTAAAACACTATCGATTTGACGAAAATTTTCAAATAAAAACAATATTAAATTTACATAATTTTTGTTCAAATGCAATTTTTTCACATGAATTTTCTACAAAGACGAATTTAGGAATCATATTAAGCCTTGGTGTCTTACTATAATACTTTTAAGAATGTCGACTAAACACCCATTTTGCTATATTACACTGGCTGAGTAAAAATTTAAGCGAGGAACGGAAACAACCGCACTTTAAACTAATTTTAGAACATTTTTCATTGCCATTAACAGAATTATCTCACTTTTACGTTTCGATGTTAAGTTAAAGCGAGTTTCTCGTTACAAAATATTGGACTATTAATTCGGTTTCACTCGATAAAGATGTTGATTTTAAAATAATTCTCACTTAAAATTCTGTTTTCACAGCCAGCCATAAATATAGCACAAACTTTCCATAGAACCACTAGTATTTGTATGTCAACTCTACAAAACGTATTGATTATTGTACAATGGCAATACACACAGATAAGCCATTACATCAACACATGGACGAGCCGAGATGAAAGTAATATTTATAAATATTTTATTTAGTATTTGAATTGAAATTATTCGAGGGTGCAGATTCGATAAAAAATCTTTTCACTATTAATCTGAGTTTAGTAAATCATGCAGACTTTATATAGCACCAGTTAATGTAACCTTTTCATCGACCATACGCTCTACAAGCACCACTAGTAATTTTATTTACCTTATATCCATAATCCGCGTAGAAACATAATAACACAATGTTTAATGAATGCTTTTGAATCTCGTATTATTAACAGCAAGACTTTGTTTTTTAAGCAAATTTTAACCATAGACTATGAAAAGAAGATCACGGCTAAGTTCCTACTATTTAAGTGTTTAGACTCAAGTGAAGGAGCGATCAAAATATTCTGGCATAATGTACAGTGTAATTTATTTGTGTAATCGTTTGGTGATGAAAAGATTAAAAATTATCTTTTTTATGCATATGTTTAGTTGAGTTAACTCTTTTAAGGCTCGATATAAAACATTCCAATCTACCACTTTCATCCCATTCTTCAGTAGACATCAACAAACATAAATACTGCTTATTGTAAATGACATATTGTATGGTAAGTAACGATCCACGAGCAATTATTACTCGATAAATTGGAGTATCGGTATATCGATAAGTACGCTATAATTAACGTATAACCCGCTTCAGTAGACCGAAACAGAATTTATCATTTGAATTTTGCTACGAACAAACTGTTTTAGTCAACCAATATGAGTATTAAAAACGCGTTTCGATTAAGTACCTTCCATATTTGTCGATATTTGGAATTTGATATTTTATTATCTAACAAAGCATATTAAATAAGTAGCTTACCGCAAGTCTATATTGGCCGACTAAAGACAGTTTACAAACTATATGAGCGAAACATTGGCGTTTCACTATAAAAATTTAATTACATTAAAAAACAGACACTAAGTAGCGATGCATGTGGCTGCACAACGATGTTAGGCCACGCTGATTATCGACTCCCGACCCTGCCCAACGCCGATGTGTTTCACTGGAAAGAAAAAAAAATTGAAATGAAATGAAATTGCTTTATTTGGTCACGTAGGCAATCAAATAGCACTTATGACAAGTAAACACAGAAAAGAAAAATCTTATATTATTACATTATAATTTAACTATGGTTCATTTTATATAATTTGTACAAAAATATTTACGGTTTTTTTTATAATTTATTTTTAGTTTTCATCAGGAAAAACATAATATCTTATTATTATTATTTAAAGTAAATAACGAGATGGACCTTGTGTATTTCCGAAACGTCGCGTATTATTTTAATGGTACCACCGGATCCAAACGCGACCCTGACAGAGAAGACCCGGCGAAACAAACTCAGCGGGCTCACTTTACTACTGGAATTTACGCGGCGCGACCCACACCTGAGTAGATCCAGCGAGTCCAACTCATTGGGCATGTATTTGGTCCAGTAAGGATAACATAATTATATTATATGACCTTGTTTGAATTGTATGAATTGTTGATGTATCAATCATGAATCAATGCGGGAATAGAATTCGCAATTTTCTTTTACCATAGTGAGAAAACTATTTAACTCACTAATATACGTATTGAAATATACATCATATCCGAACTGAACTCTTAGCAGCCGCTTTATTTCAAATCTTTATACATTGATTACCTTTCACAGATTAAGTTTCGATAAAAATTTACACTATTACAGTAAATACAATTAAAAATATAATTATAGTACAAAATATCTATGGCAACTCACCAGGTATTTGTAGGAAGTCCTCGATGGCCTTGACGTAACTTCTCGCCTTTTCTGGCAAATTGCTCAGTTCTCGTACGTCTTCGATGCTGCACGCCCAACCAGGCAACGTTATGTATTCCACCTGGGGAACAAATTCACCTGTTACTTATATTAGCTACAATATATTCATACCAAGTGATCATCATACAAAATTTAAGTATCATTATACAAAATTTTAATTGGTTATAACCTAAATTGCATTTTATAAATAAACTAGCTGATCTGGCGAACTTCGTTCCGCCTAACAGTCGATTCTTTAATTTTTGTTTTTTATCTATTATGATACCTCATTGACTGCCCTCCCGTCCCCCAGTGACGCCTACATCGCTTATTATTATTATGGTGCCGTCTAACCGAGCGGCGTGAGCGGCGACCATGCGACATTTTTCAAATAACTTACATTTTAAAACTTGTGATATCTTTCGAATGGAATGTCCAAATGGAATAATTCAAAAAGTTATATAATGGTTTTGAAGCAGACTTGAATATGAAGTCATTTATTTTGATAAGGATTAATTCCAAAGTATAAATAAAAGAACTTTTATAGCGGTGGCATTTATATATATATTTTGAAATGAAAAAACACTTATTGTGACATAACTATAATAGTTAGACATATGCTGTCGCGATATTTTTTGTAATTATATGTTCTGCAAAAACATAGTACATTATTTTGTTCCATAATCAATAGTTTTCGCAGCGCACGCGATGTAAGAAAGTTTTTTGGTAATTTTTTCACACCTTGGGTTATGTTATTGGAGTTTTAGTACGGGTTCCTAACTTTTTGAAAATTTAATATAGCCTATGTTCACCAGAGATAGTGTTGCTTCCCAACAGTGAAACAATTTTTTTAATCGGTCACGTATTTTCGGAGCCTATTCAATGCAAACAAACAAACAAAAAAACAATCAAATCTTTCCTCTTTATAATATTAGTGTAGAATACGGTTGGTTTTATCATAAAATAAAAAAATATTTTACTATAAAACAGGGTTTTTCAAACTTTCGGATTCACTTTTAAAGTTTCGAGGTGACAACAAAGTCAAAGTCAAATTATCTTTATTCAAATAGACTTTTACAAGTTCTTTTGAATCGTCAATTTTAAGCTATTTCATAATAAACTATTGCTAACAAACTTACTAACAAACCCCTTAAGCCTTAAGTAACTAATTTTATTTCTCTGCATGCTTCAGAATTCTCAATAAGACATAATGAGGATGTGTGCTGAAGTCTACCTGCCTAAGGATAGGATAGTATAGAGTGGTGCACTAAGGCCTAACCAGTCTCAAAGATAAAAGACAACAGCCTATAGTGGAAGTGAATGCATTGACTATATGTTTCTGTAATACATAACCCAATATAATATGTATCTTAGTGTGAAGTTAGGTACGTTATGTTACTGTCAAGTGGACTGTTAGAGTAGATATAAATTGATAATTGTAAATACCTCAACATTACTGAGCTCAGCCATAGACGAGGGGAAGTAGTCAATCTTCTTTCCGTTTAGTTTGTATGCAACACCCACTTTGATCTCTTTCAATGTGTCAAGGATGTCCAACTTTGTTAGGCATAATCTGTGGGCAGAAAAATATTAATAAGCATGTGTACATGTTACAAAAATAAGTTTCAATATACTTTTGTCTAAATTACAGCAATTTACTCTTTATTCCTTTCTTACAATTTTGATTATTATTGTAATACTGCAGTGGAAGCAGTGATGGCCTTGAGGTATAGGCGCGCGGTCGAGAATTTCGGCGGTCGCAGGTTCAAACCTCTGACTTGCTTTAACGGTGTAGGAAAACATCGTGATAAAACCTGCACACCTAAAAAAGTTTTTAGGAATTTCTTAGGTGTGTAGTCCGCCAACCCGCACTAGGCCAGCGTGTTGGACTAAGGCCTAAGCCCTCTCAGTTGTAGAGGAGGCCCGTGCCCAGCAGTGGGACGTATTTGGGCTGATGATGATGATTGTAATACTTTTAAACCTAATCATTTAGTGTAAGCTTACATTAGGTAGATTTGTTCTATCAAAATAATATATTGTTTTACCTTTACAGCTTACAATATGATGAAATTACCATCCAACTTCACTATTCTAAGTAGTAAAGTTGGTTAAAAGTAATGTGAGACCCAAGCAAGGCTATGCAGTTTTGTGTGTGTAAATCCACCTCTGCCTATCCTAATGACTGTCAGGGATTCATGAGTGCGTATATGTATAAAATGTCCACCAACCTGCACTAGGCCAGCGTGGTGGACTAAAGGCCTAAACCCTCTCAGTTGTAAAGGAGGCCCATGCTCAGCTGTGGGACGTAGTTTCTTAAATATTTTTAGGGTTTGCTTTTATTCGTTGTTCGTGTTTCCTTCTCTTAATGTTTTATATTGAAAATAACAAAAAAAAAAAAAAAACACCCCCGTCTCCCGCGCGTCTTATACACAAATGACAGGAGCGATTTATTCATTTATCGTATATGTACTATATGGGCTGATGATGATGAGTATGTATGAAATGTCCCTCACGAGGTGTATCCGTTGACCATGGCGGTGTACTTGACGACGACGAGGTCGAGCCAGCCGCAGCGCCGCACGCGCTTCGTCGTCACTCCCACCTCGTGCCCGCGCTCCTGCAGCAGACGACCTGTCTCCTGGAATGGGAAAACAGCAAATTAATACTAGATTCAGACGAAACTCCATAGGAAAAACCACTGTGAACAGTCTTTCTGTTGAGTTGTGCAATGGGGCAAATTGATGATTGATTAAAATCATCAGACTAAAATGCAGCTACAGTGATATGAGTGGTGATCACCGTTTAAATGAATAGTTCACGTTGTCATGGGTGAGCCCCTTTTTAATCAAGCAGTCAAAACGACACATGACGGCTGGTAGAGACGTTTGGAAGGATAAAACATACTACACCAACTCTTAACTGAATTGGGGACAAGGCAAGAGGATGATGATGATCTTTGCAGTGGCGGTACTTCCATAGAAGCCCAAAAGCGTTACACGTTAACTGTGTAATGTCTAGTTTATAATTATTTATTGTGGGGTCTTTATTCAACAAATTGTTTTTGTTATATAAATATTTAAAGCTTTATTTTTTGGAAATTTGAAAAGCAAACTGGGCTTTTGGGCTTCTATGGTAGTACCGCCACTGTAAGGAGGGTGTGTGAGTGTGTACTGACATCGTGCAGCTCGGTGGGGAAGGGTCCGTCGCCGACGCGCGTGGTGTAGGCCTTGACGACGCCCAGCACCGTGCATGTGTGGCTGTGTGTATGTGTGTTTGTGAGTGTGTGCGTACTGACATCGTGCAGCTCGGTGGGGAAGGGTCCGTCGCCGACGCGCGTGGTGTAGGCCTTGACGACGCCCAGCACCGTGCATGTGTGGCTGTGTGTATGTGTGTTTGTGAGTGTGTGCGTACTGACATCGTGCAGCTCGGTGGGGAAGGGTCCGTCGCCGACGCGCGTGGTGTAGGCCTTGACGACGCCCAGCACCGTGCCGATGACGGCGGGCGGCAGCCCCAGCCCCGTGCACACGCCGCCGATGCTGCAGTTCGATGACGTCACGTACGGGTACGTGCCTGCACACAAATTACATACATAAATACCCACAATACACCCATATTGTTGTTTCTAGCGTTATACAAATATAAAGCATTATGCCGTGCGATCTAAAGATCCTGGGTTCGATTCTCGGGTCGGGAAAAGTGTTATTGAGTTTATCCATTAGGAAATTCTCAGTAGCAGCACGGAGTCTGGAAATGTGCCCGACAAACGGCAATAGGCTCTAGGGGGCCTATTACGTGGGACTGATACATACCAGGAGAAAATGTTTAATGATCACTAAGGACTAAATGACAAAAAGGAAACTTACCAAAATCAATATCCAACATGGCTGCATTGGCGCCCTCTACCAGCACTTTCTTGCCCGCCTCAATCGCCCGGTTCAAGTAGGAGACGGTCTCGCGGACCATGGGCCTCACCTTCTCCGCATACTCTTTGTATTTGGCGAGCTCGCTCTCAATGTCCACTTCTAGGGCCGGGAACATCCGTTTGTACGACGCTACTAGCGTGCGGTATCTGTAATTTTAAATAAAAAAATATTAATTATTCTATGTTAACCTTTTGACAGCCCCGTGGCGCAGTTAGCTAGGCCAGCTTGCATAACGAGAGGTGGGGATTCGATCCTTGCATCGAGACAAATGTTTGTATGATCGATAAATATTTGTCTCGATGCAAGGATGTTTGGGGGACCGAAAAGTCTCTCGTAGTTTCTGATACCCACGGCACAAGACTTGTATATTAGTGTGAGATTAGGATTATGTATGTGACTGTTGGATGTGTTTATTTATTTCAAGTAATTTTGGAGTTTATCCGTAGCAATAATTTGTCCTTTTCACAACAGTACAAATGAGATGGGCTTCGCTTCACGCTTTTACAATTTTAAGACTTCTCATGATTCTTTGTATTTCCATGCAAAAACCATCCAAATCAGTCCAGTAGTTTTCAGTTTGATAATTTCAATAAACATTACCAAGAGTTGTTTTCATAATATGAGCATATTAAAATCTTACACTTGCGATTCAAGATTTCTTGTGAAATTCTGAGTCGAAATCAGATTTCCTCTGGGAGCGTAGGTTCGTATCCTACCGACTGCGCCATCTTATGATGTGACAGGAGCGCGTCAATCAAACAAGCGAGTTGCGCTGAGACTGATTTTATTATAATGATTTCTATCAACCCACATTATTATTTATATTACCGACATTAAATCAATTTCTTTTGAATCTTGGGAGTCGAACAATTAAGTTTATATAATTAATTTAACAACCAAAAACTATGTACGATATACTCACTTGTCTTCAAACAAGCTGAACTCTCCGAGGAGGTCGCCGATCCTTATGCCGTTGCGCGTCGCTTTCGCGGAATACGTCGGGCCGATGCCCTTCTTGGTGGTCCCGAGGGAGTTCTTGCCCTTCTCCGCCTCTTGGAGACCGTCCACCTGGAATACACGTTATTAACTTATTTATTTATTTATTTATCACATTGTATTGTACACAACATAAAATTTAACAAAAACATTATTAAAAAAACCTAAATACAGAACATCAAACTCAAACTTCATAGTAAGAACACTTGTTAATATGGTAGAATGTTTATGCAACCTTAATTGTCACATTATGATTATCACATAACATACCTACAATAACACTTTGTTATAAGAGGTTTTAATGCTTCAGAAACATACAAGAAATATCAACAGGAAATGTAGACAAGTGACAATAAGATAATAATCGTACATACATAACCTCACGCCTGTATTCCCCGAAGGGGTAGGCACATTCCGCCAAGTATGTATCAGTCCCTCGTAATAGGGAGCGAGCCTATTGCCGTTTTTCGGGCACAATTCCAGACTCCGTGCTGCTACTGAGAATTTCCTAATGGAAAAAACCAATAACACTTTGCCAGACCCGGGAATCGAACCCAGGACCTCTAGATCGCACGGCACATACTTGTGCCGCGAGACCACGAGGCAGTCGTCGGAGGCAATAATCGTAATTTTTATATTTTCAAGTGTGCCTAGTGCCCGGGTACCCGGCTGCATTCGGAGGCAATTTTTTAAAACTAAGTATGTCCTATGTCCTTGACCAAGGTCCTATCTACATTCATACGAAAAATCATTCAAATAGGTCCAGCTGTTTAGGCGTGAGAGCGTAACTCACAGACGGATAGAGTTACGTTCGCATTTATAATATTAAGAATGCAAGTATGCATTTAAAAACGTTTCAAATCCAATGATTTTCCACATTCGCTATGATTATAAGGATTAATATTTTAAGGACAAATATATCTCATAGTGTTACAATCATTTATATGTAAGATACCTGTCGCAAATATTATAATCATTTTACTTGGAATATTGTATCTAACGGCGTAAAACCATATACTGAGAGCTATGTTATTGCTGTTGCATAAACTAGACTCACGGGCGGTCGCCCCACTGCGGCGTGGATCCCCTCCACTACAGTGTCTATATAAAGCCGCCCACTGCAGCGGATTAAAGCTCCCCGCTTCCTTCTGTCCACTAACGAGGACAAATCCAATGATCGACACCGTTTTCACGGGTCGCTTAGATTATCACATAAGAAGGGCTTCGCTCCTGGTCATGTTTCTACCACAGACCCTCTTCTAGCAGAGGTCGTCTGTGAGTGATGTTTTCGGATGCGGATTAAAGCATTCGTCCGTCTACGCGCGGACAGCAAACATCCGATGTATTGGGGAATTAAAAGGATTTTTTATTGAAGTGGATTGTGAAAATCACTTCTCAAAATGAATGCTCCAATAATAACGATGTCGTTGCTATTCTTAAAAATACTGGGCTATCAGTTGTGAAGTTTTCATAAAGAATACTCAAAATATGAATAATAATCACAAAAGCCCCTCCTCCTCCGACATATCAAATTGAACACGCTCTCACTATCACCAGTAGCGTGTCTAATACACACAACAATAGCCATTGTTTTTACTCAATTACATTACTCCATCGTATTGGCATGGTGTAATTGTGATGGATCTGCTATCGTTCGATTTATATTAAGACACGTGCGAAACACTCATATGCAAATAAGTTCTCCACTTCTACTTACAGCAATATAAATCTATCTTAATCTGATCTCATCAGTAAAAAAATATTTAAAGTAGTACCTGTTGGTGTATGTCGAAAACGATGTGCGCTCTGTCGGATATGACGAGCCGACTCGCGCAGCTCTTCATGCCCTTCATCTCGTTCTTCTTCAACTCCTCGAAAAGACCTGGCAGGTGGATGACCACGCCGTTGCCTGTAGTGAAGACAAAATAAATAAGTTAATACACAGAAGAACAATGAAGAGTTTTTTTCTTATGGATTGGATGCGGAAAAAGGGAGGAAGACGTCTTTATGGGTAACGTTATTTCCAAAATACAATGCACTTGTCCTTTATTGTTTAAGAGTCATACCGTGAAAATTATAGAGTACAGAACAGAAAGAAAATGCAAATAATTATGTCCCACATTGATTAACTACCCTCATGCTTCTGGATATAAAGCTTAAGCTGCTAAGCAGCATCAAATTGTTTGCTAATAATTTTGTTGACGATAGAAAAATTATATTCCAACCGTTGAAAGTAATTTGCGATGAAATTGTAAACCAAAGCAGCGCATCGCATGTCCTGAATCGACGTCACGCTAACCAGACAAGAATATTAAACTTAGATTAACTGAAGCTAATGCAAAGGTCACGTTCAAATATTTATTAAAAACCGCGAACCAAAATGTTCAAGTTTTTTTTATATTTCAAGGAAAAACACCAATGAAAATGAGATTGGAGGGGCACACGGCCTTTTTTTTCATGAGGACAGATCAGGCCTAGATAAAAGTCGCATTTCGAGGACCGAGAGCGCCAGTGAAAAGTCTAATGTATGCAGATGATATACACCATTGACCATATTATGTCATTTACATACATTTGATCTTTTCTTAAAGCTTAAGCTCAAAGTAAAGTGGCATTTGTCTGGGAGACAAGGTACGTCCTTGGACGCTCATAAGACCTGAGAAATCCGAAGTGTTCTGTCGGACTTGAATTCAATTTAGAATCAACTTTCGATAAATAATGAAATGATGAATTTGAAAGAGACTTTTTTAACACTGTAAGTTTGTAAATAAGAAGAGAAATCTTAAGTAATAGAAATGAACATCGGAATTAAACGAACGCTGTATCAGGCCATAAATTTCCGTAACCTTGTAAGATTGCTGATTTGCAATACATTAATTCCGCGACTCTCGTAACAACGGTGCCTTGTGTTCCACGGTACAAATTATCGTAACGTGCTTTATAGCAATTCCAATTTTTATTTGTTGTCACCGCGTAATGACTATCAACATTATTTTTGTGTACATTGCAGAGTTTATGGATATTTTGTTTTGTTTTCCATTTTACTGTCTTTGCAGCACGCGATGAAATGCAAACTTTAACCTTGAAACGACCACGGAGAATTGTGTGTTTTTTTAAAAAGAGTAGAGTTTAATGGAAGAATAGCTCTCAGGAAATACTAACGTGGGCATGACCTAGAAATTTCAAAAGCTCATCACACCATAAATATCCGGATTGAAAACAAGGCGGAGATATTTGCGGTCCTCCAATCAAAAGAGGTGCGATTGTATAAGCCGGGAAATTATAGCCAGGAACCTCGAGCGCTCCTAGCCTTAAGAAATCCAGTGGCACAAAAGGGTTTAAGTATAATATTCAGTATGCCAACGTAACTTTGATAAGACACAATAAATCTAAATATCTCTATTGGGCTGATCAACCCAACCACTCTTCTTTTCAACTGAACAAGGCAACTGACCCATTGATTCAACATCGACATCATTTGAAATTGTTTAGACAGGCTGTTCGTGTGATCAACAATTAATTGTTGGGGTTACAGTTTCGGAGGCTGAAAATAATAAATAAATAAATGTAATCAACAGTCAAATATGTACATAGTTCTGACCTAACACTAAGATAAGAGTCTTATGTCGTGGGTATCAGAAACTACGCGAGACTTTTCGGTCTCACAAATAACCAGACCCGAAACAAATATTTGCGGAACACACAAACATTTGTCTTGGTGCGGGGATCGAAACGATGGCCTCAGCCAACCGCGCCACGGGATTGTTGATAACTACTCTTATAAATTCTGATACCCTGTCATAAAGACTCTTAACGCAATGGTCGGCACTATTAGTAAGGTGATTTTTAAAATAAACAAAATTAATTGATCCAACTATCAAAGCCACGTATGGAAACCGTTCATATATTTATCCTATAATGAACCGGCTTAAACCATTCGCAACGGGATTCAAGCACCTAATTAATTGGTATTATTGTGTCCTCCCAAACAATATAACGTCATTTTGTCCACCTATTAAAAAACTGTCACGGCCCATTAGCGCGGAAGTGTTTTCTATGAGTTTGTTTAATGAAGAGTTAATTAATTTGAGGTTTTTTACATCACCCTAATAACTGCTTACTCACTGATATCTAGGTTTCGCGGTCGGCAACCAGAATTCTCTACAGTATTTTGTTCACAATAAACTTTTCTGCAAAATATTTTAAATTCGAGCTTATCCGACCTATATCCAAATTAATCTCTATTTTTTTACTAAGCATTTTACCCGATCAGTTTTACAATGAGCGGCTAAAGTTTATCTACCAAGTATCTTCGGCATATCAGAATAAGTTGAAAAGATACGCATCTTGTATGATGAAGACGTCATTAACGACCTAAAAAACTACATTTCTTAGCTAATACGAGTAATTCACCATTTGTATAGACATGTCGGTTAGGTGTTGACCGATACAGTTATCCCGTTTTATTGTAATCATTTTATTGTGATCTAAGCCAGTGCCAAAATCAATAAATATTCAAAATTTATTAGTAGGTACCGATGAGTTATTGAAATTATGTAACATTGTACGATATTATAGAAGAATCCAGAAAGTACAATTGCACCGATCGCAATTGTGAACGTAATAAAATATCACATATTACACCATCTGTTATCGTCAATGACATGTCAGATGATTCATTTCCGTGAATTGTTATCAAAAAAACAAATTGTACGCCATTTTTTTTTCCAACAATCACGTGTTTTTTTGCATCGTATATTCAATCTCTAGTAAGGTTGTAAAGAGGAAAGTTTCGTATTTTAATGTGAACTCAAAAACTACTTTAACAGATTTTAATGATTTTGGTTAGATACCGTTGGGTCCTTGGGAGATAACATAGTAACATGGCGGTACTTCGGTAAAAGCCCAAAAGCCCAGCTTACCTTAAAAATTCCGAATAATAATGTTTAAGCTTTAAATATTCGTTTAACAAAAGCAATTTGACATATAAATGAGAATACACTGACCCTACCATAATCATTATAGACATTACACAATTAACGTGTAACGCTTTTGGGCTTCTATGGAAATACCGCTACTGGTAACATGGTAACTGTTTATTTTTTGTGAAATTGCGTTCAGACGGATTGGGCCATGATAATAAATAAATTAGTTCGTTAGTTATTATCTTAGATCTAGAGAGCGAGTGTTATTTAAATGTTTTTGTAATGTCATGGCAAAGTGACCGCGCTGTATCTGCATAGTTTCACTCGAATATTGTCAACGCAACGATGCGTAAATCTTTTAACAATGTTTTGTATTATCGACGCTGCATCCCTACTTTGTATTCCCTAATTTTATCAATTCACATTTTTATTTTTTTGCACCTATATTATTGTGATACAATGTGGTGTGTTTTATTGCTTAGACCATTTTAAGCATATTAAACTAACATCCCTTTAGGAATTGTCACTTACATTAAAGCGATAAGTTCACCCCTATTACGAAAGGCTTAAAATACAATTGCCGAAACGTGGGTGCAAAAATGCACCTCTGCCTACCCTTTCGAGAAAACAGGCATTGAGTTTTTCAAAGTTGCCATGAATGAGGCATTTTATTATAAAAAGTATGTACTGACAAACAAATTCTTAATCTACATGTTTCATTGCATTTTTCACCTTCACGCGAAATAATGACGTCACTACGGAAAATCAGTTACAAAACAGTGTGATGCAAGCGCTTGGCACACGTTCAAGGATGGCCGTCGCAACGTTATCGGTCAACAATCACATGCGCTGTATTTACATACATTATCAACTTCCTCTTGTTTGAGAAACCTTTTATGTGCAACCAGATCAGCCGTGGCAGAATGTCATATAATATACCACTAGCTGTATTATATGATGAACGGAGCAGAATAATTGCGTCGACTAATGAGAGATAAACATAATAATTTCTGGCCATCATCAGCTCAAATACATCCCACTGCTGGGCACGGGCCTCCTCTACAACTAAGAGGGTTTAACCTTAGTTCACCACGCTGGCCTAGTGCGGGTTGGCGGACTACATACCTAAGAAATTTCTTAAGACTTTTTAGGTGTGCAGGTTTTATCACAATGTTTTCCTTCACCGTTAAAGCAAGTGATAATTCATTGTGAATACACACATAACTTCGAAAAGTCAGAGGTGTGTGCCTGGGGTTTGAACCTGCGACCGCTGAAATTCTCGACCGCGCGCCTAAACCTCGAGGCCATCACTGCTTACCAATTTCTGGCCAATTAACGTTAATTTCTACAAAATGCCATATGATAGTGCGGTAGCTTTGACCAGTAGCGGTACTTTCATAGAAGCTTAAAAGCGTTACACGTTAATTGTGAAATGTCTAGTTTATAATTATTTATTGTGGAATCAGGATATTCTCATCTATATGTCAAATTACTTTTTTTTAATGCAGATTTAACCTCGTGACCGCCTGCGTACTACCAATAGAACATAAAATAAAAAAAAAACTGCACGTTTTATATGAGGTTTTGATTGAAAAAGTAGCACGTAACGACATCTATTGATTTGTTAGGAATGTAAACATAAGTATCTCACACGTTGACAGCTGGGTTTTTTTTTCAAAATGCCGTCAAGCAACAAACGTGTCGATGTGCGCTCGAGCAGAGGTAAGTTTAAGCCTGTTTAATTAATGTAAATTTTATCAATTTTATCAATTTTTTTGCACTAATTGCTAGAGAAACTAAGTAAAATACAAATAGCAGTTTTATTTTTTGAAATAGAGGAAAATCGTGCAAATCTTTTCACGTTTTTCTTCTATGTCCTCTGGGTAGCACATATACAGACTATTGAGATAAGGTTAGGCAATTCAACATCCTATATGTAGAACATTGTCAGTTACCAATGGTATAATATGTTTTACTTTTTTTAGAATTTAATGATGAAAATATATTGGACGCCCTGCAAAACTCTGACATTGACTATAATTCTGATGTATATGATAATACTCCAAAATTTCAGCCTCAGGTTATCTATCGCAACATAACACTTCATAGAGAAAGTGAAGTACACATCATCCGATGACGATCCTCTTTCGCCTGAAGTTGCTCCTTCGCCTGTTTTCATGAGAGGTACATCGCGTGCAAGAAGTGGTCGAGCTGGCAGGCGAATCTGGCGTGGATCACGAATACGAGCAAGGATTACAAGTTTACGCGATGGAATGCAAAATCAATGGACAGGCACTACTTTTGATCCAGAAATGAAAGAGCTTCAACAACCCACATATATACCAAAAAACTGCTATGGGTGGCAGAATTTGACGTATGTCGAACAGTATATTGATGGCTATGTTTAGACATTATTGTTGTATCTACAAATAGAACAGAAGTTTGACACATAGGAAAAACATTAGGTCTTACTAGGAAGGAGCTGAAGGTATATATGGGGATAATAATGATAATGTCGGCTTTACAATATCCAAAAATTGATATGTATTGGATGCAAAGATGGAGAGTCTTGGTTATGCAAATGCTATGAACCGATCACGCTTTTATGTATGTTATAAGAACTAGAATCAAATGTGTTTATGATGAAGATATAAGCGAAGAAGACAGAAAGAAAGATAAAATTTAGAAGATTCGTCTATTTTAGGAATGCATAAAATGTTTTATTTTTTTAATTCAAATTAAATAAGTCTTAATTGTATAATGTACCTACATAAAAAAATAATATTCTGTTATGTTTTATGTGTAGTACAACCCAATTATACTGAATTTGTCCTATGTATAGAACGTAGTGGAAATCCAAATTTTCTCGAGAATTTATTTTTTCTCAAAATTTTCTTTAATTCTTGGACCCTAAGTAGCACACAGTAAAAAAATTTGAAAGAAATTCTATAAATCCAACGTTCTGTAGTCAGGAGGTTATAGCTTTAAAGCATTTTGTAAGACAAGCTGAGCTTTTGGGCTTCTATGGAAATAACGCGACTGGTTTTGACGTACCATTATACAAAAGTGGTGGAGCAAGGGTAATGTGGGATTCAAAACAATGAACTCAATAACGGAAACATTATTGTGGGATTATCAAGATTTCCGCTCTAGAATCAGGGACATCCCCGCAAGACGCCCCTAATAAGCGTCACAACTACGGTTTTAGTCGGCATGTCGAAACTGATGACGAAGTTATTGAAACATCTATTAAATAGAGTAATTCTTCTCTATTCTTTCGTAGAAATTGGGAAGTAGCAAGCATGAGGTGTCATGTCTCTAATAGATAAAAGGTACATTGGAGAAAAATTATAACGTCTCCGAATTTCGTATTAGACTCAAGTGGGTATCTATGCGCCTTCGCCGTAATACTCGTATACTTTTGCTCCTTTTCCAAATTTTATTTAATCCCACAACTCCACGTTATCTAAAGGAAAGGTTCCGTTTCCTTAGCGCAACACATGCACGACACCTCAGATCTTCTGATAATCTTACGCTCGAAATACCAAAGCATAGCACCACATTCCTCAGCAATTCGTTTACTGTCCATGCCTCACGTTTATGGAATGATTTGCCACTAGCACTACGAAAAGCTAAATCGCTTTCCACTTTTAAAAGGCTTCTCAGAGCTCACTACTCTAAAATTTAAATGTCCTATTTTTTTTATTATTTTTTTATTATATTTATGTATGTGTATGTATATAGTATGTTTTTATATATGTATGTATGTATATGTATATGCAATTTATATATTATTTATATGTATTTTTCCACAACAACTGCCACAACTACAACTTTTCATTCCGGTACCATGGGTTGTCTGGAAGAAATCGCAGCTAGCGATAAGACCGCCTGTTGTAGCTATATATATTATTAGTTCTTCTCATAGTTGCTTTGTTATTTATGTTACTTTAAGTTAAGTTAGTTATTTATGATATATTAAGTTAAGTATATTATAGTGTACAAAAAAGTATAATAAATAAATAAAATAAATAAATAAATTATTTTATAGAATTATGGGAGAACGAGCAGACAAGATTTTGGAAGCAATCAAGTGTCAACTAATGTTAGCTTCAGGTTTTGACAAATCCAACATAGCTTCTGAAACTTCGATAACGAGACAATCCTACCGAAGTTACTATGACATCTCTGGTCGGCATTAGTGCTTATATAATTACATAGACATGTACTAATTTTACTCACCGATAACAGACATGCATTTTTGATTGATGATACCACTGGGCAGTAAGTGGAAGTCGAATTCTTTGCCGTCCACGACCACCGTGTGCCCGGCGTTGTTGCCACCCTGCAAACAACACAACCATTCAAGCCTAGAACAAATGTTTGCATACACATTTATATTTTTACTAATATTATAAAGCTAAAGATTTTGTTTCTTTGGTTAAATGCGCAAATTTTAGGAACCACTGGTCCGATTTGAAAAATTCTTTCAGTGTTAGATAGCCCATTTATAGAAAAAGCCAATAGGCTTTATCATCACGCTACGTAGGAGTGAAGCAGCAATAGAAAATATGACAAACATTCCTTTTGAAGTCTTATGTTTCATGTATGGAGCTGAGCAACATCTAGTCATACATATATTAGCTTATAGAAGTAGTACAATACTCAACACTTATTATCTCCGCGTTATTGGCCATCTTTGGTTGATTGATTTGACAGACCACCTGAGTCAGTTGGTTAGATGTGAAACAACGTATGAGCGTTCTTTATTTTTCTTATTTCATTTCTTATAAGCAACTTACTTGAGACACCGTTTAGGCTCTATTAATATTATATAGTATTTTGATAAATCTAGCTAATAACCATATTCGATATATCTATCTCCATTTCCAAATTGATTCAGTAATTTTGCATTAAATCGATTTTGTGATATCTTAAAGAATGCAGACGAATTCGATTGTCGCTAGTTTCGTAATTGTCATACAATCAGTTTCTACTGGAGGTCATTAGTGTCAACGTAATTTCGGAACCGTATCAAGTACCTACACGTTTATCTCAATTATTTACCTCTTGCGAAATGTTTAGACTATTTAATAACAACAAAAGTTGTTTGTTTTGATTATACTCGTATTAATACGTCAGTCATAACATCCGCACGGTGACAATATGTTTTTTATTCTTTCACAGTATATTCAGTCAATATTTGTACCTGAGAATTTTTAACAAGCTACCTTTGTCGGTAGATGACCTTTGCACATCAGCTTTTCTACCTAAATAACTTTTCATTGCTTTTTATGGACACAGTCCGAAGTATTCTCTTATAAAAAGCAAAGATGTAACCTTGCACTAGGGTAGTGGTCCTTTGCAGATGCCCCCTGGTCTGAGAAGAAAACAAAGCAAACGTCTTTTTTGTACAGTTTTTAGGATATTTTACGAGTATTTTTATAGGGGGCTTATCTTGTAGCTTCCTAGAAGAGAGGCAATGCATTGATTATCTACTACTAGGTTAACTAAAGGCCTACGTCTTAGAACTTCTCCGAGTGCAAGTCCCTACATACAGGCCTTTCGGATTTTCGATAGAGGTAGGTTCAAAAGCGGGGTCTGATAATGACAATATTTCATGAACAGCCGGACTTCTTGTTCGATTGACGATGATCAATTGTAATATCACACGCAGAGAAGATCGATTCTGTCAGATTCGATTCTATAACTAAATACAAGACTTTCCTTGTGTAACGTGATTCTGAAAAAGTATATCGAATTATGGAAGTCAATAGGGGCGGCCAAATTTGAATAGCCTACAGGCGATAAAAGTGTTAATGTACTTTTGGATGTGTTTATTTTCGTTGCACTCAAGTGTGGTATTTTCGATGCACGCGATCAAACAAAACAAAACGTCCCGACACACCTCTAATTATAATTTTAGCTTGCGACCTCGATGCGACAACAGTTGACATCTTTGAAGGATAATTTTACGTAAAACTTTTACGTTGCCTTGCCAAATCAAAATAGATTTCAAATCTGAGATTTCTCTTCTAGCATTATTTATTTAAAGACGCGGCACGCAGCTGGTTTTTTTTTACAAATGAATATCTACTATGTGTAGTACACACACTCGCGACACATTATTTTAGTTGATTAATGATTTATTTGTAGCTGCTGTCATTTGTGTGAGTCATTTCAGTCATTGTTATTCATGGGCTAGATATAGTTTTTAAATATGTAAGATGTAGATATATTTCATCATCAGCCCATATACGTCCCACTGCTGGGCACGGGCCTCCTCTACCATTGAGAGGGTTTAGGCCTTAGTCCACCACGCTGGCCTAGTGCGGGTTGGCAAACTACACACCTAATAAATTTCTAAGAACTTTTAGGTGTGCAGGTTTCATCACGATGTTTTCCTTCACCGTTAAAGTACGTGATAATTCATTGTGAATACACACATAACTTCGAAAAGTCAGAGGTGTGTGCCTGGGGTTTGAATCCGCGAGCGTCGAGATTCTCGACCGCGTGCCCAAACCTCGAGGCCATCACGACTTATAGATATATTTAGCGAGAAATAATTACTAAAACTTGTAAAAAACACCCAAGTCTCGCAACTCAGTTCTTCTACCGTAAAAAGTTGTGAGATCCGTGTGATACCAAGTCGATGAATTTATTCAGTCCCCGTTTAAGGGACCTTCTGTCTTAAGTTATTATGCACTTAGCTTACCAGACAACATCTTATATTGACCATATCAATGTTAAAAATCTTTTATGTTTTAAATAAAAGAGTTAGATTTGGCAATCGCATGAAAACACGATGTATCTCACTTTTACTACTACTACTGTTACCATTTTATAAAGATCTAAATTAGCTTTGTTAGTAGTGCACGTGTGAAATTTTATGGCTGACCTATCTCGAGAACCTATTGGCCTAGAATTACGTCACGATGGACCCTGCCAAGACGCAATGCAGTTCAAGACAAAAGAAAACAAGTTTTGCAGAAATTTAATAGCTATTATTCCAATATCTAGGATTTGATCTCACTTTTATTTTATTATGTGTTGAAGCAATATAATTTTCAGAATATCATAATTTTTTTATCATTTCCCGAATTTAAAGCTACTACGCCTAGGAGACTGACCCCAATATTATTAATTATAAGTATGTGATGGTTTCGAAGATTAGGCTCCCGGTCAAGACAGATACCTCAACGGTTGCAGGTTCAAATCTCAGTCTTATACCTATGACTTCCAAAATCATGTGCGTTTTTCAAAACAACATAATGGAGAAGACACCTGATCACATAATGATGGAGTTCTAACAAAAGAGTTTCTTATTCATGTCAAGACTAGTAACCCGCCATAGTACAGCCTGGTAAACTGACGACTAATCCCTCTCATTAACTGAATCAGCCCGTGCTAAGCAATGGGACCAGTGACTTCCATAGAAGCCCAATAGCCCAGCTTGCCTTAGAAAATTCCAAATTTAATCTTTTAGATTTAAATATTTATAAAAAGCAATTTGACATATATAAATGAGAATATCCTGACCCCACAATAAACAATTATAAACTAGACATTACACAATTAATGTGTAACGCTTTTGGGCTTCTATGAAATTACCGCCACTGAATGGGACGTATATTGACTGATATATGAAGAAATACAAGCAAATAATCTATGAGAATATAATTGAAATAATTGTCGACTTCCACTCAACAACACAAAATGCGTAATCTATGACAAACTGCTTATTAAACCAAATATTACTGTAGGTTAAGAATACTTATGTATGTATGCCTCACGAATTCGCACATGCCTATTGTAGGTACTAATTCAAAAATATAGCTTGAATACGCTCAAATTATAGCTCAATGGGTGATGACGTAAAGATTCCATGGAAAACGTTTTATTTTTCACACACGTGTTTTCATCACTTTATGTTTACAGCGGCCAGTATCGTAGCAAGGTCATTCTCAAGGTGACTGTTTTATTTTTTTCAAAAGCATGTCAGTATTTTGCATTGCAGATTTTCAGATCGGTATCGTTTCGGTTCAGACAATGGTTACATAATTGGAACAGATTTTAAATATATATAGATAAATTGAAGTTGAACAGTTTTTTATGCGATGGCGTAACCTTTATCAGATTGCATTGTCCTTTGTCTTGGAAGTTATTTTTTGAAATAACTATGATTAATTCATGTAAAATAATTGTGATATTTAAAAGAAAAACAATAGAATGCTTGTACAACTGTGCGATTTTTAGGTCCCGGGTCAGATAGTGTTATTGTGTTTTTGCGTTAGGAAATTGTTAGTAGCAACACCCATTGTTGAAAAACGAAAAACGCATCCAATTAAGAGGGACTTACCCTACACTTCTGGCTACCCCTTCGAGGTATATAGGCGGGAGCGAATTACTTTTGCCGTATTTATGTTTATTTTTTTTAATTATCGCTAGTTCACATCGGCTCGAAAAATAACAGAAAGATCTGTCAAACAATACTTCATCCTCGATGTTATCTGTTTAATATTGATCGATGAATAATAAAACAACTTTAATGCCAATTGATGTATCATGTTGCGGTTTATCTTTGCGGAAATCAAGATAATTCTACATTTCCATTACTGGTTTTATGATTAATTTTACGGCGTATTCAATGTCAAATCGATACCCACAGAACCTACTGCATAATCTTGCGTGCCAAAATTGGAATGTTAAATTTGTAGTATTATCTGAGCTTGATTTTAATTGGTTATTATTTTGCACTCGGTATGTCCCCGTTCGGAGGACATCACTCGTTTTATCGTTGCATTTAACGACAAACTCACTCGTCATCGTCATCAGCCCAAATACGTTCCACTGCTGGGCACGGGCCTCCTCTACAACTGAGAGGGTTTAGGCCTTAGTCCACCACAGCCTAGTGCGGGTTGACGGACTACATACCTAAGAAATTCCTTAGAACTTTTTAGGTGTGCAGGTTTTATCACGATGTTTTCCTTCACCGTTAAAGCAAGTGATAATTCATTGTGAATACACTCATCACTCCGAAAAGTCAGAGGTGTGTGCCTGGGGTTTGAACCTGCGACCGGCGAAATTCTCGATCGCGCGCCTAAACCTCGAGGCCATCACTGCTTCACTAAAGCGTCGAAATCACTTGGCTTTGATTGGTTTAGCTTGCCTTCCAATACAATGATTTTCTTTTCCCCATTTAACGACAACTCTCTATAACGCCATAAAATGCACAGTCCCTTCAGTGTCGTTTTATACAGTTTACACTGTACTTCAAACTTTATCTTTTATAGGAATGTTTGCAACTTTCTAAAGCATAATTACGAGTGCAAAGGGTTAATCATTTACTCGCGTATGCAAGCTATGAATAGTAACATAAAATCCAATTATAAAATTATAGCGTCTGAGATTTCAAACACATGCTTATACGAGTATTAAGTGAAACATAAAGATGTAATGCCTAATACCTTATAACCAAAATCACAATTTTATGTCTAATACGGGCTCCAGAAAAACTCACAGACTATAATTAGTGAATAATTTGAGGAATTAAATAAAAAAAATATTATCCATTGTAATTGAGAAGCAATAAAAATAATTAACACAAATAAATTCAAATGAAAAGTAACCAAACCAATCGCAGTTATAATGCAATGTCAGGGTTTCTAGTCAACGATATTGAGTCATCGGAATGTAGTTTTCTCTATAACTATAACAGTTACAAAACGCAATTTATTTGTAACCTTGTGGGTAAACAATTTTCACCTGTTTACGACTGCAATATGAAACAAAGTAGAACGGTGTTACGAAATGTGTACAAAACAAACATTGCGAAATTATTTCTGCAATCATAAACAACTTTGAAGTGTAAACATTAGTATGTTTACATATTATGTATAGTGTAGTGTAGTGGAATACTTTTTCGCCGTCGCGTTGGCACATTTTATTTTGATGCTCCGCGCCTATTGGTTCTAGCGATATATAGCCTATGCCCTATAGGCTACCTCGATAAATGGACTATTCAAGACAAAATATTTTTTGAATTCTAACCAGTAGTTCCTGGTATCAGCGCGTTAATCAACTAAACATATAAACTACAGCTTTTATTAAGATATTATAACTATTGAGTTGCGTAATTAGCATATATCTATCGCGGAATAAGATCCCTGTTTGTGGTCAATGAAATGTTTGCGGTGTGCAACGGTGACGTCAGAGGATAGATGAAAAAAATAACAACATTTACATAAACATTTATAAGTCAAAGTCAAAAGTCCGAAATCCCCCATTTTTACATCGGCAAAATCACAGAACAGTTTAATAAGATTAGAAAGGAAAAGTCAGCATGCCCAGCGTGCCGAACCTACGATTAGACTATCATATGTTTGATACGGCTGCTTTTTAGTATTTCGGGTAGCGTGCAATATCAAGAATTTTATAAATGTGTGACAACCAATAGCACGCCTTCATTTTTGTTTGAAATTTTTATCGTTGGTCGTGTAATTGTAGTAGAATGAATAGATGACAGACAAGCGGCTACACTCGTCCCCATACAAAATACCGTCTATTTCCCTTCTAATCTTATTCAGCTGTTCTGTGCTCTCATCTCTTGTCACTCGATACACTCATATTATCAGCCTACTGATATACTTCTTTACGCTACATAATTAGTAATTACTATGTCATCATCATCAGCCCATATACGTCCCACTGCTGGGCACGGGCCTCCTCTACCATTGAGAGGGTTTAGGCCTTAGTCCACCACGCTGGCCTAGTGCGGGTTGGCGGACTATACACCTAAGAAATTCCTAAGAACTTTTTAGGTGTGCAGGTTTCATCACGATGTTTTCCTTCACCGTTAAAGTAGGTACGTGATAATTCATTGTGAATACACACATAACTTCGAAAAGTCAGAGGTGTGTGCCTGGGGTTTGAACCCGCGACCGTCGAGATTCTCGACCGCGTGTCTAAACCTCCAGGCCATCACGACTTCCTATGTATTTTTTGAATTACTATGTACCTATAGGCAAACATTAGGAACCTCATACACCACTAATGAAACTAAATACGTGACAATGTTGCAATAACATTTCATACAACATATTATACTATTATAGTAAAGGATATAAAAATCCCACGAGTTTGTTCCGAGAAATTCGCCGGAGAGTAACGACCGTGCTTTATTTAACTCCCTTATCACAAGTTACAATGTAAACAAACAGTACACTACAATAAACAATTCTAAACAGGAATTGCTGGTACAAAGCTTCGTTATGTAGACACATTGTGCTTTGCAAAGCATCCGGATTGTTAGGTAGGAGCAGATTCATAGAATTGAAGGTATGTTAACTATTATAAACTAGCTGACCCGGCGAACCTCGTTCCGTCAACAGTCGTTTTTTTTTAAGCCTAAGTTACTCCTTATTACGTTAGCTAACTGCCAATAAAAGTCCCGTCAAAATCGGTCCACCCGTTTCAGAGATTACCCGGAACAAACAGACAGACAAAAATTGTAAAAAACGTTATTTTAGTATATGTACCGTGTACCTACACATACACATAAGCGCGCGGTCGTGAATCTCGGCGACCGCGGGTTCTAAACCCAGACACACACCTCTGACTTTTCCAAGTTATGTGTGTATTCATATAAATTATCACTTACTTAAACGGTGAAGAAAACATCGTAAGGGAAACCTGCACACCTAAAAGTTCTTTGGAATTTCGGAGGTGTGTCGTCCGCCAACCCGCGCTAAGCCAGCGTGGTGGACTAAGGCCTAAACCCTCTCAGTTGTAAAGCAGGCCCGTGTCCAGCAGTGGCACGTATATGAGCTGATGATGATGATGATGATAAAATTTGTTGATAAGCTTTCTAATTATTTATTATTGAGAAGGACAAAGTTGGCATTCCCTTATTCTTCTTGATAAAATTCTGATGATTTCTACGAATCCTCTAGATCTTGATTTAAAACGCGCTGTATAACCGATAAAATGTAATACGTATCGAATAAATAAAACAATAAATCTGATAAGTCGCACAGTTGTTCCGTATTTTGAAAGTTTAATCAGTTGTGATTTGATAGAAATTAAAGGTCAACTGTTTTATCTAGACGGTAATTAGTTGCTGTTGCTGAGTGCTGCGAGAGCAAAGTCCCGCGTTGTTTGATATCGACGACTAATAGGAACTATAGTTAGTGCATAGCATGAGGCATCTTTGCATTGTTTAATTAATTAATAAAAAAACGAGTGGCACTCCGGGAGTGCCGGCAGAAGTGAAAACTTCAACAATAACGTTATGCATTTTTTAATATGGTTAAGGAATTGTTTGCACGTTTGTCTATTTATCAGTATAAAAGTAGGTACTTACTATCATTGACGTGGTAAAATACAATATTTATTGCGCTATCGTACACAAACATGACAATTTATATTACATAATGCGTCTGTCGATCAGGGTCACGTGATTTGACGCGAGTTCAAAAATTTTTCATCATCATCATCATCAGCCCAAATACGTCCCACTGCTGGGCACGGGCCTCCTCTACAACTGAGAGGGTTTAGGTCTTAGTCCACCACGATGGCCTAGTGCGGGTTGGCGGACTACACACCTAAGAAATTCCTAAGAACTTTTAGGTGTGCAGGTTTTATCACGATGTTTTCCTTCACCGTTAAAGCAAGTGATAATTCATTGTGAATACACACATAACTTCGAAAAGTCATAGGTGTGTGCCTGGGGTTTGAACCCGCGACCGCCGAGATTCTCGACCGCGCGCCTAAACCTCGAGGCCATCACTGCCCATTCCAAAAAAGTGCACAGCGCCGCTAAAGACGATTTCACTTCAAAAATATCTAACGTGTAATTTAATTAAAGCACCTGTTCAACACATGTACACATGGTAACCGGATACACACTGTGATCCCGAAGCCTGGTAAGATTGTGACGGGCTCTATAAGCAATATCTTAAAACTTATTATTTGGTAGTCAAAAAGCTAAAGTTATGACCATTCGCATCCCAAAAAGTAGTGATGGCCTCGATGTGTAACGGTGAAGGGAAACGTCGTGAGAAAAGCTGCACACCTAAAAGTTCTTAGGAATCTTTTAGGTGTGTAGTCGGCCAACCCGCACAAGGCCATTAAGGCCTAAACCCTTTTAATTAGAGTACGTACGTAGACGTACGAAGCCGTATTTCGAGCCTAGATCGATTCTTTTGCCCTAATAGCCTTCGTAGTATATTTGCTTGTAAAACATTAGGCCGCAGGTTCTATCGTCGCACAAGACACGTTTACAAGTTCCCGATACGCGCGACACAAGACATGTTACTCACCGTGGGATCAGAAGAATGTACGTGGCTTTTGGGTGTGAATAAAAATAAATAAACAAAATCTTAAGCTCTCAAACATTGTTTAGCGCAGTACTAATAAAATGTATTCAAAAGCGACTATTATTCTTGTCATACAGCATTATTAACGATAATAGATATGGACTCGTAAACCTAGTAGGTAACTATGGACTTGATACATGCATGATACATACATTTATGTATATGTATCTCTATCCACTCATAGATACATTAATGTGTGATTGCTTGTTGTATTCTTCCGCAATCGTATAAAGTGCCTACAGATAACGCAATGGAGAGTTCTTTACATGCAATCATGTATTGTATTAATAACAAGATATGATTGGTTGCAGTCGGATAGAGCTGTGTCAGACTATTGAATATTACAAATAATGGATATTTTATTTCGGAAAATTTCCCGATTGATCTAACACAATAATAATTTGTACTGACTTCATCATTGCGCGAACTGAATTCAAACTTAATAATATTCAAAGATAACCCAATTTTTTGTCGTAATGTATTTTTCCTCAACGGTCATTGCAGCCAACTATAAACCGATGGTAATTAGGAGGACAATTCTTAGACAAAATGTCAACTTTACGTAAAGAGTAAAATATGCTTAAGTGAGTCGCGCTGATCTAAGCCATATAAACTTATATTGAATCCGCACTACACATGTCATGAGTATCTCTATGTCGTGCCATTTTTACGCTCATTGCAGTTTACATTATCATTTATTTTAATTAGAAAAATAAATAATAAATAAATAATTTTAAATACACCCAACAGTCACATACATACTTCTGACCCAACACTAGGATACAAGTCCTGTGTCGTGGATATCAGAAACTACGAGACTTTTCGGTCTCATAAACACCCAGACCCGAAACAAATATTTGTGGATCACACAAACATTTGTCTCGGTGCGGGGATCGAACCCGCGGCCCCTCGTTTCGCAAGCTGGTGTCTAGCCAACTGCGCCACGGGGCTGTCAAAAAGTAGGCAATGACAGTCTTCAGGAGTTTATATAGGAAAGATTTAATTGCCCTGAAGGAATAAAATATAATTTATTACTACTTTACCATCTAATGTAGTTTTCTACATTAGATGGTAAAGTCTATGTTAACGTGAGGGATACTATGCAAGTACAAAAAAAATACCTTGGACTTGAAAACTTTAATTATTTGCCTCAATGAGATTCTTAACATATTTTTTAACAGCTTTACTAAACTCTCACTTAGAGGTGGTAACACCTCTTTACCTATCTACTTCTACTACCTTTAGAATACCTAGGTGCGAATTTGCGAACGTGTACCTTCTCGAAATGTTCTCACACTAAATTATAATATTAAACATAAACATTCCAACATAGTGTGTATTAATCGGTACACGTGTCATAACAAATTGTTTACATCGGCAATAATTTATCTGGGAATCAAAGGCCCGGCCGATTATCGTAAATATTGGATTGAGGCGGTTACAGAGAGATAAGTGCATAGAAACTACTCATGCACTATCACAGGTTGTGCGTGTCTACTCATGATGCTAATAATTAAGTTAAATGCCTATTTGCTGATAATGGACTAAGTGTGTAATGATTACTCTGTCATCTTATGATTGCCTGGTAAACATCACGGATTAAAGCTATGATTGAGAGGATCTGTGATCCAAAGTTCGAAGAAAGTTGCGTTTATGTCTACACATTTTAAATTATATGCGAAACTTTAACAACTTCAAAATAATTATTTCTTTTCTCCATTTTGCCAAATTTTTCATTGGTTCTCCGCTCCTATTGGTATTAGCATGATAAATAGGCTATCTAACACTGAAAGAACTTTTCATATCAGACCAGTAATTCATGAGTTTAGCTTGTTCAAGCAAACAAACTCCTTCAGCTTTATAATACTACTGAATGAAAGTTTTGATTTGACACTAGACTGACACTATGAATTGTTAAGCACACAAACCCATTTCATTTTGAAACATTCAACATATTCTTATCAACAATATCTTCAGTTGTCTGACACACATCAATAAATAACTTATTATTAACTGTAATGGAAAATATGGTGAGGAATCATGTACTGAAGATATATCTTAACATAAACTCACGCCTGTATTCCCCGAAGGGGTAGGCAGAGGTGCATTTCTGCACCCACATTTCATCAAGTATGTATTAGTCCCACATATTAGGGGGCAAGCCTATTGCCGTTTTCGGGCACATTTCCAGACTCTATGCTCTTACCGAGAATCTTCTAATGAAAAAAAAACCATAAACCCTGCCCGACCCGGGAATCGAACCCAGGACCTCTAGATCGCATGGCACATACTTGTACCGCGAGACCATGCCATGATAGTCTAATATTACTTTTATTCTTGTTAGCTACAGTGACTGTATTTTTAAGTCTCTGCAATAACATAGACAATAAAATTAGCTAATAAAATCTATATTTATACACAGCATTTTTTCTTTTCATTAAACATTTGCGTTAAAATTAGCCAGAACCCTAGGGTGTGGTATTACGTTAAATAAACATTATACAATGAGGTTGCCATGACAATAAACATCCCAGACCTTGGCAGGATTCCACAATAAGAGAACATCCAACGGGATTTATTTATGTTTATTACAACACACAGAGTGGATCTGTATTTTTGTATGTTTTGAATATTTCTAATTTGGGATTATTATAAGAATATTAGAGAATGAAATAGTGCTGAATATTATTATTTATCTTTCTTGTAACAAGTATTGTTAATAACTTAAATACAATAGGATCATGTGTACATGTGTATTTAAAAATAATCAGAGTTAAAAACCAATGTTGAACATAGTTTTACAATTATATTGTTTATTATATTGACAAATAAAATAAAATTATGATAGACACAACAGTTGGCAGTCCCAATTTGTTAGACCTCTTGCTGATATTACAGAAAAACTTTACCACCTAACATAGTGTAATAAACAGATTCATAACAAATATTTATAAATTTATAGATGCCACAAACACATTTCGTTGCGTCAATCGAAGCCGTAGCCTCATGTTTCACATTAACCAACAAGTTAGACCGCAAAAATAATTCGAATAAGAATTAAATTAGAAAAAACATCACATGAAATAAAAATACCAAAGTCGGAGGAGTAGCATAGTACGAAGTCACATGACGCTTAAAACTGTTGAGATTTTATTCATACGCAAATAATTGTTACATAATTAGCCCCGGATAAGTCCAGTTCGCGCAACACTGGGCCGTCACAGAGCGGTTCCCGCGCACTCTGCCAATTCACGCGATCCCCACAAAAACATTGTATTCGAAGTTCACATGTTTTCAAACAAATTTTGGCGCGTCGCCAGTATCATGCGCTTTCTATTAAATTAGACGGCGCGCTCGAAACTAAACAATTATAAGGAAAATTGCTTAAAATTCAAGCATTAATAAAAACCATAACCTCAAACTAATGAAATACATGAATTTAATTGATGCAATTATTCACCGATATAAACCGTTATCAGAACACTACTTTTTTAAAGTGTTTTTCGCTGAATTTATTTAAAAAAAACCACGTACCTGGCAACGGCAAACGATGTCGGAGTCCACAGCCAGTAAATCCACCACTTTTCCTTTACCCTCGTCGCCCCACTGAGCACCCAAGACAACAGTGACTTTATTTTCCATTCTTGAATTTTTACACGGAAACGTGCACGGTAACTCCCCGTTTAATTCGGTTTGCTTCGAATTCGCCATCGAAGCCATTATTTATTACAATTTCGGTTTATAAAGAAGAGCGTGACATGCGCGCGCCGGAATTCGCAGTAGTATGAAGGCTTTTGTGATACCAGCCGTTATATCTTAAACTTCCTTATAATTAAAATCTGCTATTTTTTACACTGGCACACAAAAAATATTTCAATTGTCACTGCTCAAAATTATGTTACCTATATTGTTAAAACTATGCAATAATTAGAATACCAAAAAGGTTAAAAGCCAATGACAGTCTCACTTTCTTCCGTTAGAGTAGTATTGATCTGTTATCTCTCGTCATTTCATACCAGAGTCCAGAATGCAGGATATATATGATATGAAGAAGAAAAACCCGTACGTGATTTGGTAAACTACACTACTATTTGAACATACGCACCATGCAACGATTCACTAGTATCGACTAACGACTTAGGGCGCGTACATATAGACCGTCCGTTGTACAGGTCCGTTTAAATTATTATGATATGTTATTAGCGTATGTAGTTATATGAGCGAGTTCACACAGAATACAGTATTCCGGATCCAGTAAAAAAACCAGACACAACGGAGATACTGATCCGTTTTATCGGATCGAAACCGCACCAGGCTTGGCACGGGCGTGCATGGGGTTCCTAATCGTATAAGAAGGTCATCAAAAGTAGACGTCGGCATTCGGAAATAAGTAAAAAATTAGATACACTGAATAACTGAAGTACCAAAGTCGGATCTGTTAAAATCGGTTCTGTAAATGATGTGTGAATATTACCTCCAGTAGCGACAAATCCGTTAAAAAGATCCTGTAAATCGGACGTCCTATGAGTACGCGCCCTTACTAGTGAATTTGTCATACCGAGACGAGGTCGTGTTATTGCTATTTGCATCCGCTCAAATATATTTTTGACTTTTATTATAGAAATTTTAAATTTATAACATATTAAAATATGTCAAATTTTTTCCTTCATATTAGGGTAAATTTTAAATATGACAATACCACAGATACGAATGCGTTCATTTTATTGTAGTAAAATATTCATATTATTTATTTTTAATATTTTTTTTATGATATTCAACAGCACTACAAAGCGTTTTTTTGAATTGATGGCGTATTGATCTATATAATATAATTAATATATAACCACTTAATAATAGGATTTTACTAAACGATAGTTTTTGTTAAGGCGATAATAGCGCCATCTGATCACATACATCGAAACGACATAGGGTACTATTGTGTTACCAGAAATGCTGTTCAGTTTTTTAGTATTTTCAATAATGAATAGTGAGACTGAGTACTCTTATTCCACAGGATACAAAAAAGTTTTCATGGCAAAAGTAGATACTCATTCCCAAGTATCTGTTCACACGACGTTTTTATAACGCGACGCTTTTTTATCGCGCAGTTTTGCATTTTCGATTTTGGGCGTTGAAAATAGAACAATGCAACTTCATACTATTGTTCACACGA
The DNA here is from genome assembly GCA_907164795.1 of Hemaris fuciformis. Taxonomy (NCBI): domain Eukaryota; kingdom Metazoa; phylum Arthropoda; class Insecta; order Lepidoptera; family Sphingidae; genus Hemaris; species Hemaris fuciformis. The sequence continues at coordinate 10,594,952 of OU015450.1, read as the reverse complement.
GCGGTAAAAAAGCGCCGGCGCTGCAGTCAGAGCGCAGCGCGCTGTTCTCGTGAGCGGACGTGTCTTGTTTATCTGCGTTGGCAATGATGTCGTTATGATTAATTTCGTTTTAATAAATATAATTGTATTTTTTTAAATATTGTTTTACTTATCTCAGTGTAACAACCAGCTGTTGTATAGATGGTACCTTGAAATTTATTTGAGGGCCAACCATTTTCAACAATATGTCAAATGTTGCTGTTGGGAGAAACGCAGACATGCGCAGCGCCTAGTATAATTGAATAGCAATATACATGTACGCATAATTGCGCGTTAACTAATAAAGGTTCTTGGTGTTACGGTCGATAATATCATAGTGCTCTGTCATTGTTAATTAAGTTAAAATAAATAGTTCTTTACAGTTTAGAGTCTTAATCTTTTATTATTTCATCAGTTGCTATAGACCAGGGTTTCTCAAAGTGGGGTTCGCCATTCGACGGCAGGGGGTTCGTGACAAGATATAATATGTAATGGCGACTTGACGCTTAGCAGGAACGAGCGGCAAACATATTGGCTACAACATACATATGTGAGACTGGATTTACTCACCTGGTCATGATAAAAACTAAATCGACTTGATACCAAGTTAGAATTAAAGTATAAAATTGTCCAAAAATACTCCAAAAATTGACACCATTTGCGACAAGAAACAGGCAAGAAAAGATATTTCTTTTGGCACTTTATCTTTTATTGAAATAGGTAAATCTTTATTTTCTTCATCAGACAGTTTTATGACTTCCTTTTTGGGGGTGGGGGATCAGTTACTTAAGGCTTAAGGTGTTCGCTGTCACCTTGAAACAGTAACAGGGATTCGTGAACCACAAGTTTGAGAAACCCTGCTATAGACATTCGACAATAATTAAAAAAAAAGTGGCAAAAAACTGCCCTTTTACGTATCTTGGCTCATTAAGAGGATGTACCCAGAATGCCTTCTGTTTCCTTTTTCGCCTTCTAGCGACAGAAACCGCTATTACTAGTCAATTAGCGCTAACCATTCTCACGTCTTACTAAAGCGCGAGGCGAGACAAGAGTGATTAAAAAGCGCTCGTGTGAACACTCAAATTTAAAGCGTTAAAAAAGCGCCGACGCCGGGTTTTAACGCAAGGCTTTTTTAACGCCCGCCCGTGCGAACGGGGCGTAACTCTCCATAATATTGATGAGAAAAAGTCAGTTGTTTTTGACATTAAGTCATAGTGTTACCAAGACCTTTTTATTCTGAGAATATTGCAGAGAATGGTACAAATAATAAGTCAGATATATATTATTATATTTATAAATTAAATGAGCCTAAATCAAGCGCTAGCCATTTTGTTATAAGATGTGTTTTTCGAAAAATACCCACGTGATCTTTCCAGTATTCAAAAGTTTAAAGAATTTAACCCACTTGGAATTGGCAACACCATATGCTGTATTTTGGAATTTGGCAATTGGCCGCATTGGCGACCGCCGATCAGGACCAGTGTTAATGTGAGATGTATTGTGTACTGTATACTATACTGTATTGTAAATTGTATTATCGCCAGTACTTGTTGTCAATATATGCCGTCCGATACTATAAAAACAAATGTGATGAAATAAATTAGACAAATATTTGATCTGTTAAAAATATTATTTGGGATCGTTTAGTGCTTCCTAGCAGTCAGGTAGGCGAGTAGAGAAAAAAAAATGAGATTATTATATTTTTTATTATTGTATTTGTGTAATGTTGTGATAAATGGAGAGCAAGAGGCTGAGGAAGAAATCAACAGGAAGAGAATTATCGAGCAGCTGACGAGGACTAGGACCGTCCTATTGGACGACTACCATTTGGTTACCAGGCAGATTGCCACAGATGTATATATGTACAGAAATTACCGCACAGTGTCCGTTGTTTTTTATCCAGTAATGAGGGACGTCGTCGATGCACTCTTCACATTCCAGTCTGAGGAGCTTCATTTAAATAATATAGGTGGGTGGTAACAAATTCGATGTATAAAAAATGCCGAAACAGCTCGTCTGTTATTTATTCAGTCTCATAATGTATCGCCAAATTAAGATTACTCACATCATCCATTTTCTTATTTGACCATTAACAATTTTTATCAAGCACTTTTGTGTGATGATTCATTGTCTATGTAGGCAGAAAATACTTTGGTACTGCCAAAATAACAAGTCAAAATATGTGTACTAAATGATAAAGAACATACAAGCCTACATGTTTTAGTATATTTGGTCCAAGGGTATACAAAATTGATAGAAACTGGCTGATCCATTGTGATGCAGTTTTAAAAATGATGTGCATATTTTAATCAATGTGAATCATTGTGTTTTACAAAGGGCAATATAACATTATAAAAATTAGTAATGTTTATTTTTGACTTACAATAAGATGGCAGTTTTAAGTATGTGTATTAGATTAATATAGATTCATCCTCACCAATGCTCCTTTTAAAAAATATATATTTATGTATTAATATATACTTTATATAATCCTTTGCTTTCTGAACAATTAATTCAAACATTTTCAATACTACACTAAGAAAGAAAGAAAGAAATTAAACACTAAAGTAGGAAATCAAGCAAACCAAACATTATTAGTTTTATAAATATGATCTTTATGATTATGATACATTGAATCTATAAAATCTTTGAACTGTTTATGACTTTCTTATTAATTGCACAAATTGTTTAAGTAAATCACTTAAGATGAACATAGAACACACATAAAGATATTTAAGTTGAAAACAATATCAAATGTGGGAATCATTCAAGGATAAATAATTACTAATAATTAACACTTAAATAATGATAACCTTTTTTCCTTAAAATATTCTTTGTACACCATGTCACAATTCACTGTGCACTAATTAATTAGTTACAACAACCTATTGTTAATTAATTAATTTCCGGCAACATCATATTTGACCTATCATTGTTTTTAAATTTATTACTTGTATACCCTGATTATGCTTTTCAATACTGTTTATTTAACCATTTCAATATCTGAAAACTAAATAGGAAATATTACCTAACAACCTTCAACATATCTCAAATATTATCTTTTTTAAGAATAGTTAATTCTGTATAGTAAATAAATACTGAACTTTTCAATTTGATTTATATCAACTGCTGATATTGCCAATTCTTTGAATCCATATTTATATTGAATGTAAAGTGTTTAAAATAAATAACTTTAAATGTGTTAGATAGAATTGCTTTGCTAGTAGCCCGGAAGAGATAACAGCCAGTTACAACTCATTTTTGTAACACATTGGTTGTTGCTAGGAGCAAAGATAGCTATATAGGAAATGAAAATTAGAAAAAAAAAGATTTAAATGTGAATACTAGTTACTCTAGTGTTGTTATGCAACTAAAGTTGATAAACAGTTATAGCTAAAAAATATTTTTGCATATGCTTTTTTAAATGGTTATGCACTTTTTTTTTTTGCTCTAATTGTGTCTTTTCATATATTATTGATACTGTAACAAGTAGTTTTTTTTTCATAAATATTTAAACAATTAAGATAGCAAAGACTGGAGTAAATTTATTTGTTTCGAACTTTAAACTATAATATAATATTTAGTTACAGTGCAGTTGATAAGACATGTCAGATAACATTTTGCTTACGCGAAAACCCTGTGATTTTAATAGTCACATATGAGAATTGTCAAAGAGGAGAATTTGTGATTTCCTATGACATTCATTGCCGACAACCATGTCGCCGGCTTAGAACAGTGCACCAACCGACCCACGGAATCAGGACACCTCCAAAACTTCAAATATTTCGCTAACTGCTTCTTTTGTTCTTACAATGAAACATAACATATCGAGAAATCTTGGATTTGATTCCCGGGTCGGATGAGGTGTTATTGGGTTTTCTTATAAGATATTCTTAGTAACAGCACATATATTAAAAAAATTGTACATTTGGCACTTCAAACAGTGTAGAACAAGTGCAGAAATACAATTACAATACCAGGATAAAGGCTTGAGAGGATATGTATTAACTTGCAGCGAATGTATCAGGCAAACCATGTTTTATTGCTAGGTTATCGTTTTTCCGGAAAAAACATAATATGATATAAATGTAGAATACAATAATTAATGAGAATTATTATGTACATTATATGTAGGTATGTAGTCTGCGGTAATGAACTAAAAATCCCATGTAAATAATATATAATCTGTATGTAAAGGTTATCAATTCCATTTATACCATTCACACGTAATAATAAGTACTTTATCAGCAGTAATTAAATTTCCCTTATTTTTAATCTTATCACCAATACATTCACTAAAAGTCTGCCATTTTGATTTAATTATTTTATTATTGAATACGCAATTATTGTTTGTATCAGCTTTGGTTGCGAGTACAGCATGTAAGATGTCCGCCAACCCGCACTAGGTAAACGTGGTAGACTAAGGCCTAAACCCTCTCAGTTTTAGAGGAGGCCCGTACCCAGTAGTGGGACGTATACGGGCTGATGGTGATGATGATGACAGCATGTAAGATGTAAACCCCATCATAATTTCGGGCGTACTGTTTGAACATTGAAACGCACTCCGCATTATTGGAAGGTCCTGACACCTATTTGACCATATTATTGACGCTAAACCAGATGAGTATTTTTATGTAAATTCGGAATCGCTTCCAAAAATAACGCCCAAAAAATAGGGGTCATGAAACCAGGGTTAATGGGAGTGCGACCGTACCCCCTATGTCCAAAAAGGTCGAGTCAATTTTGTGTTAAGAGGTGGCTGGGCAGTTGCAAAATCATTATTGTTACTTTCCTTCCCATGAGTTGGGGGTTTTAGTTGTTAAGCTGGCGTTATTATTGTGAATAGAGACCTTGTACCTACAGCATATTACTCCATACTTATTAGGAGACTCATGTTGAGATAAGCTTTCTCTGTATAAACATGGTAAGAGAGAGAGAGGCACTAAAAGACGTATCAAAATCGGCCTAGTCGTTTTTGAATTTCGCCGCTTTAAGAAACTTTATCGGAGGCAAACATTTATCTTTCGTTTTTAATTAATTGCTAGTCAGTTATTTTTTCCTACCTATTAATATCTATTAAAATAAGTTTCCTTCCTAGCTTCCGCTTAATTTAATGCAGCTGTTATTAATTATTATGCCAATTAATTCATCGAATCAATTTATTGTTGTCTCTAGCGTTTCCCAAGCAGTATAATTGATGCTGTCCTATTTAATTTGTAGTTAACAAAACCAATAATCCATTAGGACTTAGGCAATTAAATAATCACTAACTTTGTCAGCTATGTGGAGCAGTTGATTAGTTAATTGGAACCTAAATACAAGGCCGCCCCTTGCATTGGGAGAAATACAAGTTCATCAAGTGGCAATAGCTTAAAATTGACGATTCAAAAGAACTTGTAAAAGTCTATTTGAATAAAGACAATTTTGACTTTGTCTATCGTCATTCTCATAAGCTCATAAGATTTATGAATGTAGACATAATTAAACTCGAGTCTGTGGGAACTTAGAGAAAATCACAGAGCACTTTTATCCCGGGAAAATGTAGTGGTCTCGTGGAATGAGCACGGAATTCATTATTGCGCCCAGGCAGATAGTATAAAATTATACGGAGTATAAAATGATCCTTTAAAAAAAAAAAAAAAAAAAATATATTCGACAACTATCACGGTATCTTACAGTAATTATGACTTTGTAGTTGAGAACATGGACTAAAATAGACTTAAATATATCCTACCATACAAAATAAGACGTCTCTGTAGGAGACCATTGCATCCTACTTATATCACCTATGTATGTCATACAGCAAGAATTCTAGTCGTTTTCCTTGTTGCCAGCGGTTCCATTAAAATTATTAGTATTAATGCAGTCGAGGAGGGAAACATGCAAGTTATACATAATAGTACTCTGGACTTTATCATAAAATATGATATTCCTGCACCCACCTTGGCAACTGTATTCAGTCTTACAAAATATGAAACGACCTTATTGCCGCAATTTTTATAGATTTCGCGCTGCTTTTGAGCATTTTCCAAGAAATCAAACCCTGTACCTACTTCTCGATGTGCGCATTAGACATTTAAAGCGTAAGCGAAATGTGAACTGTTTAGTTCTTTTCAACAGCTGAATACTATAAGTTTTGAGAATTGTTATTGGCAGAATCCACTTAGACAACTGCACAAAGTTTTTCATAATAATTGGATAACAGATTTTACCTGTATATTTGAGTCTGAAGCATTGTGATATGTTGCCCACGTATGTTTGAATGGCTACATAAAGTCAATGTAGAGCAATTATTTGGTATAAAACATTTTACTGGATAAACAATAAATAAATAAATACACCCAACAGTCACATACATAGTTCTGACCCCTGAACATAAAGTCTAGTGTCGTGGGTATCAGAAACAACGCGAGATCTTTTCGGTCTCACAAACACCCAGACCCAAAAACAAACATTTGTCGATCACACAAACATTTGTCTTGGTGCGGGAATCGAGCCTGTGGTTTCTACTTTTGGTAAGCTAGTGTCGTAACCAATGAAAAGAAGAATGTTTTTTTTTATTGGCACTGAAAGGTGTCATGAAAGCAGTGTAAAGATAAATGATCTTAAAGTCCCCCACACTATCAATTAAAACCTTATTACAATTACCAAATTACCAATCAATTACCATTGTGGACAAGCTAAACGTCGTTTTGTTTGCCCTAAGAACATTTGTGTCCATAAATAGGTCAAGCGTTTCATTTGATCCAATCAATCAATGATATAGAATGTGGGTGGGCCGTGGGCACTTTGGCACTAATTAAAAAGACTTGAATCATCCATTCAATTAGGTAACTCGAGTCGTCTCAGCAAGTGCCTTGATAAATTGTTTCCTCTTCTCGATATATCTGATCTTACTGGATTATGTGTCGCTTTTATTAGTTTCAACACGTAACCGAGACAGTACGAAACCTTACGTCTGCTGTTATAGCAGATTACATTCTTGAGACTTTCTGATTTCTTGGTACTTTAAGCAGGCCACTTTTCGTCACTCACTTTTTTGGATTATGTGGAGGTTTTATTAGGAACTATAGATTTGTCTTGTAATAGCAAATTACACTCTTTAGGCTTCCTGATTTCCTGGTATTTTAAGTAGGTCTAAACTCTTCAAACGCATGATTTTCGGGGCTATGTGTTGCTAGAAGATTACGCTACGCATCAATAGAAAAAAGATTAGATAAAGGATTGCTCCTATTAAGATAGATCGAAGTCCAAAATCGATATAACTCACCGACTGCGATTACAAAGCCATTTTTTTATTGCGGTTTTGGCATAATACTATTCCGGTCGAGCTGACCCACTTGCACTGTACTCTAAGTAGGCTTCAGCGTGGTTTCATAGTTAATACTATAGTTACTTCATTAAGCCAGCGGCTTGGATCTCATTACTACAGATTTTAAAACAGCCCTATTCCACTACACCCGCCACTGCAACTCCTGTGCTTCAGGATTTTCAGTATTGAAGGTCAGCGAGTCTAAGGGAACCTAATTTGTCTTGAATCCGCAAGGAAATTAATCAGAGAAACATAAACTACAGATTTTGCGAAGCAATTTTTGTAATAAATGTACCTAAAAGACTAACAACATTCTACGAAACAAAATACCTATAACGCTTTCCCTCTATGAATTATGTTTAAAAAAACATATATAGGCGTAAAAACGTAATTAAGAACTCACTATAGTATTAAATGTGATAGTTATATTACTATTAACTAGAGGAAACATTGAAAAGGCCAATATTGTAAAATGAAGTAATTATGCAATGATTAATGTGCTTTCCTTATCAATAAGGTCAGTTAATTATAGTAAAATGTGTGTGGATGTACCATGACCTCGCATACACAGGCCCAAAACCTCATTATGATAAAAGCCCATGAGAATCACGAGTGGTTAAAAATACATTTATGACACTAATATAATTGCGAAAGTTTGAGTTTTAGTATGTTTCTTGCTTTTTCATTCTTAAACGGCTAGGCCAATTTTGATGAAATTTAGTTTGGTCATTTTTTGAAATTTAGAGGTAGCTGAAAACGGGCGAAACCGGGAGGCACAGCGGGTTTAGAAATGACTTAGAAAACACGCATAACATATTATTCGTTTCTCACTAAATTCTACATTTACTATTGACATAAACTCTAATTTTAATATCATCAGTTACAGGATAGTTGTAAAAGAAGTATCATAGAATGCCCGTCACAGTTATAATTTGTTGCTGTACAGAATCAGCTTTTATATTCAAATATTATCACATTTACATATACATTTAGTAATTAACATTATGTCAAATGTAATTACTTCATCGCGCCGGTGTAAATCTACTAACCAATTTTATAACTCAACTTACATTTTTCGTTGGTTATGCAATGTGTTATCAAGGTTTTTCTTTTACAGATTCTACGGCATTATTTGCTGTCTCTAGTGTTTTTCGGGCACATTGCCAAACACCGTGCTGTTAAATTTCCTTTAGAATAAAATCGATAGACCATTACTCACACCCTTTCACCTGGAACTTATAACTGTTAATCTATATACGTATTAGTTTACGAGTATGTACGTTAGTTACGCTTTTCCTTTTAAAGTGCTGAACTAATTTGATGAATTTAAAAACAGTTCTAGATGGAATCCTAAACATGGCAATATCTATACTTCCTTCTACTCCGGTAACATTACTGGTTTTGGCTCAATGGTCAATTTCTCTTATCGTCCAGAAGCTATTTAGACTACTACATCTCTTTAATTTGAAAGTTATTACTCGTCTGACTTTTGTTGTCCTCTAGAACTAAATATCTGTCTGTGTTTATACCATAAATACGCATGTGTGTAAACATGTGATTTTTATTCATTAAATTCATTGTAAGTCAGTTGAAGTATAGGTACTTTTGTTTGTATGGATGAGTTGATGTTGAGTCAGTTTTTAAAAAAACAATGCTGAATAGTTAAGCTTCCATAAATAACAATTCCTTTTAAAATGGAAATATCATAATGTAAAAATAGATAATCATTGTTATTGAATTGATTATTCCTCTTTATTAATTTTGCAAAACAAAGAGTTTATAAATACATACACACACAAGCACAAAACGGTGTGTCTTTTCAAATGCTTGGTTTATTTTAAGGAATATTGTGGCACTCTTATTATATGCTTCTCTCGTATTACATATACAGAACAGCTGACTAAGATTAGAAGGGAAATACAGTGTTTTGTATCGGGACTTGTGTCTATTTATTCTACTACGATCACATCATCACATGTCCAATGATACAAAAATAAAAATTAAGGGCTGTTATTAGTTGTCAGACATTTATAAAAGTCTTTATATTACACGCAACCCGAATTACAATAACGTGTCAAATATATGATAGTCTAATCGTATTTTCGGCACACTCGGCATGCTGACATTTCCTTTATAGTATAAAGCTTATAGTCTTATTCAACTGTTCCGTGTACATAACAATCTCCCTTTCGTATGAAGAGCACATTTATCTGGTAGTAATATCATCATATTTTAACTATTAAACAGTTGTAGGTACCAATATTAAAGACGGCAGAGGGATTTTTTCCTCTTTATTCACAGTAAGTTTGTAATATTTTCACAATAACTGATGCCGAAATACTTGCGCAATAGCTTAAAAACATTGCATTATGTATGTACAAGTGTTAAAAAAGCCTGAAAAGGCTGTTAATGCATTTATAATATTTTTAGTGTTTTAAGTATATGTATATTGTTTATTGTTACTTAAATAAGCTGCTGGTTAGCCGGACCTAAGTAAAATAAATCAATACATGGAGTCGACCCAAAATATTAATCTCTGATACAAATTGTCTTATCTATTCTTATCATTTGTTATCACCATATACTCAGTGGACGGATGTAATGACTTCTACATGCTTTAATCAATTTGAATATCAAATGCACGCGAAGAATTTTATAATCTGCCATCAGTATCGTCGGCAATAAAATCCATAATGTGGCTAGATTTATGTTTACTCAATTGCGATTCACAACAGATGGATCAATCCGTTACAAATGCTGCAGTATTTTAAAACAATTCATCGGAAGTTTGCCAAATCAGAAATCATAATTACACAGGAAGTAAACACTAGATTTAAATCAAACTTTTAATATTTAGAAATGTTAATTATAAAAAATTAAAATTTAAATCGTTTTTTTAATAAATAAAACGTTTAAGGGTCCATATAAATAATCGTAGTTACATCAATACTTAGTCCATAATATGGTCTTTCCGTTATTGGATATAATGAAACCAATTTTGACGTTTTTAAAAATGTGATGATTGACTCGAGGTCTCGCACGGTACAAATATGTGCCGTGCGCTCTAGAGGTCCTGGGCTCGATTCTCTGGTCGGGCAAAGTGTTATTGAGTTTTCAACTAGTAAGTTTTCAGAAGCAGCACTGAGGCTGGAAATGAGCCCGGAAAACGGCAATAGGCCCGCTCCCTATCGCGTGGGACTGATACATACTTGGCGAAATGTGGCTGCAGAAATGTACCTCTGCCTACCCCTTCAGGGAATATAGGCGTGAGGTTATTTATATAAAATAACAAATTAGTATATTTTAAACAAAATCAATGAGTCATTATTAACGATTGGTATGTACTCAGCAAAAGAATGTATAAATTGAATTGACGTGCACGAAGTTCGAATCTACGACACACACTTTAGCCTCTTGTAAATTCGTGAAAACAATGAAAAATTTTGCGTGTTAAGTGATAAAAATTTTAGTAAGTAGCAGTTGCCTAAGACAAAATAAATCAAATCTTTCGGTTATTTGTACCTTTAGAAATAAATGCTACCTAATGTTATACTTAAAGTCATAATCAAGATTTGCTTGTGCCGCCAAAAATTTATGCAGAGATGAATTTCTGTGAGTTTTAAGCCCCACCTAATAGGAGGCAAGTCGTTTTTTGGGCACATATCTACTTAGTGCTGCTACTCAGAAATTTCTAATGGATAGTCCCAGTTATATCTTGCCCGACCCAGAACCTCTAGATTGCGCAACATACTTTGGCCGCTGGATAAAGAGGGAAGTTTTATGTGCGAAAAATTTTTTTTTTTTTGTTCTAATAATAATATTTTTTTGTTTCAGGGTCCTGCAGTCCACAAGATGTTATAATAAACATAAAACACGGCTCATATCCGGCCGTAAATCCAGACGGGTACGACTTCCCGAAACATTTCATAGAAACTTCCTTAAGGGAGGGAATTCACACGTTAGAAATATTGTCTGATGGAAAGAACAAGACTTATTCGATACGAAACCCTAAGCCAGGGAACTGGTACGCCCTTGTATACATAAAATGGGAGGATCCGAGGACGCAGAAAGTGGAGCAACAAGGTGGGTAGTTTTTACATTTGAGACCAATTCACAGTAATGAGATGGTAACATAAAAGGTAGAATGCATATGTTATTTGGTGTCTACGAGTACACTCCTATACAAAAGTATCCAAATTTTGGCCACGGGCAATGCATCGTTAAAGCAAAGATATTCAAAGGTTAACAAAAAAAAATAATGATAACGAATATTAGTTCGATGAATAATTAAAATTTATATTTTGGTTACTCATTAAGTGACATGTTTGCGGTTGTTATTACGGTTTTTCCAGTTTAGCTATTGAAAACAAAATTGTACGCTACCTCTGCAGCTTTAAAGTCCAAAATGCTATCACTTCATAATTCAATGTTGGTTTCAAAGGCCTCGTGATGAGTCTATCGGTGGGAGGCTATTTGGTTTAATCACCACGCTTTTTGTCAGTATAATAAAAAATACATTTTAATAAATAATTTTTACATGTATCTCTGGATCGAACTAAATAATGGACCCATCTGGTTGTGGTTTGTAAGTGATGCTTCTGAATTAATTATTTTTATTAATTGATTTTTAAATCTATTTGAAAATTTGGATAAGTATTGTTAATTGAAATTGGCTATATATCTGTAGATACTGTTGTTGGTATGCTAAAGACATTGTCTCCACCAAATAACGTTCCAATATTAAACAAAATCCCGGCGTGAACAGAAGTGTTCGGGTGACCTCGCGTGCTCGCGTCATTTTGATTGTCCGCCTCCCAACTTCCTGTCCTACTTACGTGCATCAATTGCACGGGCATTATCTATTATCACAATATTGCCTGCTCACGTCGCGTCATTGACGGATCTGGAATTCTGTTGGCACATACCGGCTCTGGATGACAACACTCGTGTCATATTTCTAAGAGATTGCATTTCGTACTGATGAAACAAGCCATTATACCAGAACTTATGTGGGAAGGAGAACACAAAATATGTAATATTACTATAAAATAAACCAAAATGCTCTCACAATTCACCGCATATGTTCTTGGGCTTTAGTGATTACTCTACAATCATAATCTTCACAGACTATTTGATCTAACTCAATACTATGCACTATGTTCCAAAATTCTTTAGTGATTGTAAGTTAAATGATATCCTAAAATGATCTGTATTTCATCCTATATTTCTTTGTTCGAAGTAGTACCATTGAAACTTAAATGCAATCCTTCTAGTACTTGATTACACATTTTTAATTACAGGCCTGGTTCCGGACTGCCAAACAATTTTATACACAGATTTACAAGTGAAGCGTGAAGAAAACATTGAACTTATCGATTGCTACACTGGTATAACCATAGACTACGCGAATATACCTGCGCATTTCAAATGCATGACTATAGACAGCATTGATGCAATAAGTATCAATGTAACAATATTAAACTTCTCCGCAGCAGAAACAATTAATTTCAAATTGCAATCATTATCTTTACCAACGGATGATGATAACATTATTAACTGTGCGTTCGATCCTAATCTAAACAACTTCCAAACCATTACATTTACACCGCATCCAAATGCCTGGCATTATATACAAATAGATCGCGTTAATGGAAACGTGTCTAGAATCGCTGACTGCGAATCTTACCTTCGCACAGATTTTGATTATGTAGACAATCACACGACTTTAGACTTTATGAGAGATGACAAAGGTCGATTTTTCACATTCGACTATGGGTTACCCACCACAGATTTACAGGATGCAACCAGTGTAATAAATATCACGTCTTCTGAAATAAAAACTTTGCGGTTCAAAGTGAATCAGTTTTTAGACATTGGCGGGACGCTGGCGATTGAGGCTAGCTTGGTTATGGACTTCAAATATTATATGGGATACAGAAGAGAAATTCAAAAAGGTGCTCTACTCGCCTTCACTGAAGACAATCAGTTTTTTAAAGCGGTCATTTGTATGGACATCGGACATGCAAGCGTACCATTAGAGTCCGGGAATTGCAAATACAATGATAAAGTGAAGCCTGCCTTATTCGTCCTGAACAGTACAGATTCGGAGACCATACATAGTAAAGTTATTATACCGTTCCCGGAAAGTGGTACGTGGTATCTGACTCTGAGGCTATTTTGCGATGAAGTAGTATGTCCTTGTCGCACTTCGGTGGACGGAACCAAATATTATGTCGATGCTAATGTGGGTGACAAGGATGACGATAAGGTTTTGAGTGATTTTTCGAATAATACTAGAGAGGGAACGTCAGATTGCAACGCGTCAGTGGTGCTGTCGGTATCGTCGACTTCTTGCGTGGGCGGCAGGTGCAGTAATCACGGCAACTGTTTGCTGAACACATTCGGTGGATTGGTTATGTCTTTCTGCTCGTGCTCTGCTGGCTACGGAGGTAAGAATACAATTAATAGCTAAATCCTGTATTATATACAACTCCGTATGCGAAAGATAAGACTTTAAAAATTATATTCTTTTCCCTTTTTTGACACATTTTCCATTGCTGCTCCGCACCTTTTGGTCGTCGCGTGATGATATAAAGCATATAGCCTTACTTGACAAAAATGCTATCTAGTACTGAAATATTTTTTCAAATCGAATCAGTAGGTCTTGAGATTAGTGCGTTCAAGCAAACAAACAAACTCGTAACTGCTCTACTAGGTGCTAGGTAATATTTTTTGCTTAAAATTCATTATTTGTAATTAAACATATTGACTATTATTTTTCAGGTTGGGACTGTTCCGACGATTCGCGAATGGACAGCAGAGTCTACATGCTGGTGTCAGTGTTACTCCTCACGCTAAGTAACCTACTTTTTATACTCTCCATATATATAGGCATAATTCGTCTCTATTATACAGAAGCAATGATGTACGCTTTCACCATGGTCTTCTCGACGTTCTACCACGCGTGTGACGCCCCCTCCCAGGTCGCTTACTGCATCATGCGAGGGAATATCCTCCAATTCGGAGACTTCTACTGCGGACTGATGTCTTTCTGGGTCACTCTGCTCGCCATGAGCATCATCAGCGATCGGTTGAGATCGTCTTTCCAGCTAATTGGCGCGATCGTCATAGCTTTGTTAACTACTTGGAACATGCACTCTATCTTAGCGTTCCTTCTCCCTGTTGCTATAGGTGTCGTGATACTTCTGGTATCCTGGTATCTAGATTATAGAAAGAATCATACAATGAGGTATCCGTCATCATACTACACGGTATACATGCCATTAGGTATAATTTTAGTTACAATAGGTCTGATATGTTACGCTTTTCTGCAAACTGAGCAGAATTACAAAATAGTACATTCATTGTGGCATATGATTATAGCGTTGAGTGTGATGTGTTTACTGCCAGATGTTAAAAGAGAGGTTGATTCTAATCCGTTCGTACCGAGTCCCAACTACTGCCGTCTGTCCTTCTGTAGGATATTTAAAAGATCTCGAACACCAATTGCCTCTGATTGAGGCTTTCGGGACCTCTTAGTAAGAGTAATTTAATCGTAAGTAGTAGATGTGATTAGAATGATTTATTCCTGCTAGTCAACAGTACAGATTTTTATACAAAGTTCGATGTTGAATTGTGAATCTTTTGTAAAGGTATATTGAAGACAATTTTAGGCGTGATTATGTGTAGTTTGGTACTACAGTACAAATAAATACTACGGTGTGCAGTAAATATAAGTTTAAGTGGAAAAAATAATACTCTTTTGTGTCTGAATTCCTAGCCTTTTTTGTAGAAGTGAATGTCAAACACGCAAAAAATAAATTTTGGAGGTTAGTGTGAATGGGCTAGATCGAAGTAATTTCCATAGGAAACAAAGATTATAGAAGCCCAAAAATCGAGCTGCCTTCTTCGTTCTTCATTTTCTACATATTTTTTCTAGACGTATTCTATTATAACTGTATGGGTTTTATTTAAATCTACTCATAAGTGCGTTTGGCCGTTGACTTGTGGAAAAGTTTGTTACAAGTATGTGATTGAAAAAAGTCGTACCTAAAACTGCCTGTCAATGAATGACAATAGGAAATGATAAAATTAAAATAAAATATAAACAAGAGAAGACTAAGAATTAATGTAAGAAACAGGTAGAAGAATTACAGGTGCCACAATCTATTGCAGTTTTCTAGTAATTATTTTGAGATTAATTATATTTTCTTTTCTATAATAAATAGCGGTTGGTTCAGCGAATTTAGTAAAATTATGACCAAAAATTTTTGCTCGAAAAGTATTGTTATTTGATATTTTAATAAAAGAAATACAGTTTTTTTTAATTATAATAGGCTTTATTTATTGGCAGCACAAAATGTATAGTTTCATTTATAATGCCGATATCTATTTATAGATATGTGCAGCAAAACATATTTATTCAACAATAGATATATTTATATAAAACAGGTGCTTTATGTGTGAAGTTATTTGTATTCGTTGTTTAGTTATGTTGGTATACCTTAACGATAAGCATAAAATTTGGCCATGTTGATTTTTATTTTATTATTAAAATATAAGTTTGTTTTGTTAAATAAATCCTACCGTTTTGCAATAGGATTGCCGCCTATTACGTGGGGCAAAACACAATCGGCAAAATGTGGGTGCAAGAAATGCACCTCTGCCTTTCATTTTGGAAAATACAAGCGTGAAGTTATGTTTGTATAATGCAATTCTACATAGATAGTATTAAACATGTTAATATTATAAAAACAATATTTTCTGAATCGTGGCCTTATTTTATTGATTGTAATTTTTCATGACTTGAATGTGTAAATGTATATTGTTACCGGTAAGAGCTTACACGTTCCTTCGACTGTTTCCTACATTCCTATTGTATAGTTTTATGCACGGTTTGAAGACTACGTTTGTATTTGTTATTGTCAAAAATTGTTGGTACGGTTCCTCGGGATAACCCAAGAAATCAGCCAAAATCATTAATGATTTATCGTCTTTAAGTTTCTCTCGTTTACAATTTTATAAACTTCTCGAGACTCTGAAAACCATTTTAAAGATTTTATTTCCTTCCAAGCGAAATAAAAGTAACAGAAAACTCTTTTTTTTTTGCTAATAGTGACCAAAATTTTTGGCATAAAATATTATCTTTTATTAGTTTTTTTGCAGTAACAATAGAAAATTCAAGAAACTGTCACCATATATTGTTCCAGATTTGATTAAATTAAATGCTGATATAGTAAATATTTTATCTCTTGGATGATAACGGGTAAATGACTAAATTAAGCGTTCATTATTCAAAGATTCCTAGAGATTCGTATAATTTTATAATTTAAGACATACAAATACTTCAATTTTACCAATACTCTGACGGTGCCTTATAAAGTCACTTCGAAAATATAATTGTAATAGTGCCATTTTACAGTAGTTTTTAATTAGTGATAAGTGAAAAATATATGTAGTCTATATTTTGTAATGTGTAAATGTGTATAATATTCATTCTAAAGCGAACCACAATTAGTAATAAACGTCACAAATAAAATTAGAAATTTATTTATTGAATTGTTTACTCGACACTTTGGATTTTGATTAGTCGTGTTTAATAAGAAACAACCTCACGACAGATTTTGTACAAAAGTTAACATAAGACAATAGAATACAGTCACATTAAATCTGCATTTTCTTACCAATTGAGTCCACATATTTATGTTTGTAGTTTGTACCAAAATACGTATAGCTTATCTCCGAGATTACCTATGATTTTTTGCTGATGATTAAAACTTCTTTCTGTACTATTTCTTTACGCATTGCTCGAAAATACCCTTATTTGATGTTTTTCTGTGCTCAATATTTATTTTAAATATTAAAAAACAAATAATACTTCGTAGTTTTATCTCAGTTGTTATAATTTTTTTATTAACTTATCATAAATTTGATTTTTAAGGTAATATTATTAAATTAAGTAATAAGTACAATAGCCTGCCATCTACACTCATTTCTCTTAAACAGTTATGTTTAAAATATTTAAAGTAATATTATTCCTTCTTCTGACAGTAAGACATCAATGTGTGATAGCTATGGGTTCAATTCCCAGATAATCTGAGATGATTTTTTGTTACTTCTCTAAATATTTATCTGCATAGGTTTTTGATACAATCACATGTGTATGTTAGTGTGGAATTAAAACTATGTTTGCTAGTATTGAGCTTGTTGATTGATCTTTGTTATATGAACAAATTATCAGTACCAGCAGTTTAATTAGTTAATTGTGCAAATTTTATACAATAATTTGTGAAAACTTTGAAATGTTCCATACAAAAATTGAAATATTAATGAATATAAATATGAAATATAAATGAATAGGCAAAAACAATATACTTTAATACCACTAAATTATATGTGTTCAAGATATATTTATAATTTAGGTCCAATACGCATAATAATTTAAATTTATTACTGTATTTAAGCTTAGTTTTTAAATTTATGTGATCAAAAACAAAATCATTTACTCAGAAAAATATTTTTATCAGACAATTTTTATATAAATAAGCATTGGTCGATTGTTTTAAAATGATCCTCTGTCAACTTAATATATTGCTTTTTTATGTTATCTGCTTAACTTTATTTTACATGTCTAAATATTACTGGTATGTTAAATTACGGTATGCTATAATTGCATTTATATTGTATATTTGTTGTCAATTTTTAAATGTGATTATTAAAATGTAAATTTATTATGAATAATTTGTTTTATTGTGTCTGGGAACTCCTTGTTCTTAGTTGTTAAGAAGCATTCAGTGGATATTTCATTTGATATGAATACATAGGACAATATGAGTCAGCAAATACAGGGCAGCTTTTTATATTCTATTGCACAGGGATGAATGAAGAACGAGTTTACTGATTCCCCAACTGCTGCTGATTATTTAAAAAAATTAAAAACATAACTGCCCTGGCAGTACTGGAACTCCAACAGAATTCGTTTATTTGGGTCACAGTTACCAATACAAGGTGTGGAGCTATATGGTAAAGAAACAAGGATACATAAATAAATATTTATTAGTCAAAAATACAAATACTTCACATTGATATGATTTAAAATTGTCTTTTTCTTAAATCTCATAAAGTTGTAAGTCACTTGTAGAATTGTTTAAATACATCACAGCCTACTGAATAATTAAGAACATTTAATGATTAAATATTTAATAAATTAGTACTATAATTAGCAATCAATATTTTCATCCAGCACATTGAAAGATTTGTTTTAATATGAAAAATATACATTACCTTGATGTTAGAAAAGTTCTAGTTCTCTTTACTTAGAAGCTATGGAACATGCAATATTACATAAATTATAATGTAATATTAAAGGCAAATTGATACAATGCAAGAATAAGTAAGGTATCAGAAAACTAACTATAGAAGTTGGTCTTAATAATAGCTAATAATCTTGACATGGGAGCCACAATTTCAAAGAATCTAAGTTTATGATTAAAGGACAATCAAAATAACATTCTATGAGCAAAATTATAATAGAAACTAAAATTTATGGACTTGATATATCACATCTCTTTGTAAATTTTACAATTTCTTATTATTTCTATAATTGTTGTTTAATTTCTGGTTGCAGTCCTCAAGTCAATAGTTGGGGCTTTATTGACATTACAATAATCCCTTTAAATATTTTACATAGATGCTGTATGTTATTCTAATTCATATTAAGAAAATATTTATGAAAATAATAAAGATTCTATTTCCCCAACTGGATTTAAATAATTGCAACTACCTCATCCTTTTTTAAGGCCATTTATCAAATAAGTCAAAATTTAGGTAACAGTTTGTCTATTCAACAAAAAAAATTTTTGAAGGTAGCATGCAAATGTTTCTTTTGTTGATAATTTTAAATTAATATTATATTTCTTGCCTAGGCTATCTATTTTAATGTATGAGCATTTGAATAGATTGTTAATTTTTGAAAGCATTACAAATCTGAGCGAGATTATTAAAAATTCCATCTCTAGCGTTCATGTTCTTTATATATTGCAATAATGTTACCAAAATTATTTGTTTTGGGAAATCAGTGAAATTTCATAAAATATATTTAGGAATTCTTAATTTTGGATCAGGAATATTTGCAACATATAATACAATAAATTAAATTCTAACACCTCCTATTCCATAAAACATTTCCCTCTGTAATTGCTCTGCTTTTAATGTGCCATCAATACTTACACAGTTTTCATTAAACACACTATAGGCAGACACCTCTCCCTTCTTTCTAGGTCTTGTCCTTGTATTCAAGTATATACCTACAAGTACTGATAGTACAAAGAACACAGCACCAAATTGCAGTTGTAAGAAGTACATGTACAAAGCCAGCCAAATAATCGCTATTAAAGACCATTTCATGGCACAATATCTCCAAGACTCTTTTGATTCTTCCTCAAAAGATTCTAATTCACTGGTTTCTGAAGCTACTTCGTCAATAATTTCTGGTTGTATGGGATTGTATTTTGGTACCTCTTTTTCTGGTTCCATCTAAAAATGAGGGTAGTTTGAAAAATACTTTATTAACATAATGTTGGATGGTATACATAGAACTTAAGAATTAAAAGTTTAATTGTTGATGAGGAATCTGTGAGCAAACCCAACACGAAAAATTGCTGATGTGGTGGCATATATTATTATTCTGCATTAACATATTAATATTTAGGTTATTTATAAACAATTTGTATGAAAACTTACCAATAAAACCTCTTCTTCCTCTTTATTTTTCATGCCCATGTCTCTAAATATATTGGGAACCAAGAAATTGACAAGTTTATCCTTAGATTTGACCAATTTTTCCTTAGTTTTATCAATTAGTTCTCTCCGTTGTCTTAACCTGCGATATTCTTGTAATTTCGCCTCCATTCGTGATTAGATTTTATCCTTCCGATTTTAATGATAAACACAATTAATTGGTACAAGAAAAAATGTGTCTTGCTATGAGAATTGCTCTCTAGAGATGGGTAAGTCTTTATGCTGAGTATTCTTCTCCAAAATTATATTTTTTCAACTACTTCCGACAATTTTGTGTAAAGGTTCTTCATCACAAACTGTTTTGTATAATCAATGTAAAGAATATAACAACTAATAGAAAACATCGACAAAAATCAAGTTCAAAACAAACACGTATGTAGTGTACACATTCAATAGAATAGATTAAAATATGTCAAATAGTCAAATATGAGTTCTCGAATCGAATCGGAATCGAAGGAGCTGACGATAAACAGCCAATTAAGTTTAATATGCCACTGCTACATACATTTTCTTTTTATGTTTCGTAATATAAATAAAAATGTTTATATTAATCCCGCATTAATTTTACTTAAATTAGTGTAAATTCAGCAAAATAAATTTTCTATAGGTGATATTTTTATAGACAACACTGCTTTAGGCGCAAACTCGGATCAATACTAGCACGCGAAGTGAGGCAATGGACTTTCCATTGAAATTATCACAAAATATTATTTGTTTACAGTGTTTTAGTAAGAACGTAAGTGAAATTGATGGATCATTCATCTGATATGGGTGCTTACGGTGAAAGCCCAAGTGTTCAGAACAATGGAAATTATATTACGATAATTCCTGTGGAATATTCAAGACGAGGATACCCTATGCAGGCCGAATACCAATATAAGTATGAAATATGGATATTTTTAACAGAAAGTTCTTTTAAAATCTCTTTTTTTTATGTATTGAAAGCATCACCAAAATGTTTAATGCTTTTCTTTAATAATATTACACATCCGAAAGTTAGTACGTTTGTTTGTTTGCTAAGTTTTTATAATTAGGGTGCTGAACCCATTTTGATGACCTTTGGTGCAAAATTCAATGGGTTCCTAGAGACGGGGGCTTTTACTTAGTTTGAAAAACGTTAGAATATTAAGGGATTTTAGAAGATATTGCTCAACTGCTGAACGCAGGCCTCCCCAAGTAAGCGCCAACCATCCCGGTCTTGAGCAGCCCTTATCCATGCGCTACCCACCACCTTTTTCAAGTCGTCGTACCATCGCGCTGCAGGACGATCTACATTACGTCTGTCTAAACGCGCTTCCAACGTATTCAAATAAATTGTACATACAGAAACACTTAGCCGTAAATTGATTTAAAAAAATTAAGCTCAAATTGAGTCTAAATATTGACAGCCCCGTGGCGCAGTTGGCTAGACACCAGCTTGCGAAACGAGAGGCTGCGGGTTCGATCCCCGCACCGAGACAAATGTTTGTGTGATCCACAAATATTTGTTTCGGGTCTGGGTGTTTGTGAGACCGAAAAGTCTCTCGTAGTTTCTGATACCCACGATACAGGACTTGTATCCTAGTGTGGGGTCAGAACTATGTATGTGACTGTTGGGTGTATTTATTTATTAATATTAGAAACAAGATGAGTCAACGGGCGATATTTAAATACATTTTTAAAGCTGGCTGTATAAATCTTTGTCTTTGTCATCCTACAATATTGTCCATTCCAGCGAGTTCAGATCCCGCGAGGAGTACTACAGCGTGCAAAGCCAGAAGTTGCAGGCTGAAGTGAACGCACACTTGTATTCTGTGTCACAACGCCTGCCTCACCTAACCTACAGTCCCCTAGGCCGACATAGTGACTGGGACAAACATGACCCCCACAAACCACTACAACCGGACTCTAAGGAAAGCAATAGCTCTGACTCACTGGAGAAAAGTGTTATGGGTAAGTATTGGTACAGAAGAAATCGACAGAACTTGGATTACTGTCTCTAGATCTTGAAGAATCTTGGATAATTTATTCCAGGATCAAACCTGAGCAGTTGCTCGAATCAGACTGGGTCCAGTAGTATAGCAGCTGGTTCGTTTAGCACCACAGAGCCGATCACCAGCGGCGGTAGTTCTTCCAGCGCCATTTCACCTCCATTACCAGGTATAATGCTTTAAGTCTCGATTAATGTTTTTCACGATTGGGCACGGCCTCTATAGGCCATAGGGTCCGCGTCATAGTCTATCATAGTGGCCTGGGGTGCGATTAGGAGATTTCACATGTTAGAAATACTATAGTACTTTTAGTTTTCCTGATTTCCTCACGATGTGATTTCGCCGTTAATTTGCGTGGGTTTTTAATATAACTCAGCATCAACCATTTTATTTAGAGTTAGGACAATGGTTCTTAAGTTTCTTTGTCCTAAAATAAAGTTTCTCCTGTCAGGATCATCAGGAAGTACAGCATCATCATCCACAGTGACTTCGAATCCAGTAACCTGCGTCTACCTCATGTCTCGTGTTGCTGTTATGGTGGAAATGAGCTCCGAGGAGGTTCCTTCGTGCGTAACTGCCTCCAGATTCCTGAACGCCGTACTAGCCACCGAGGAGTTAGGGCTACTACAGCCAACTGCCAGGAGTTTAGCTGCAAATGTCTTTGCGTTGTGGATGTGCAGTCCTTTGTTAGGTAAGACTTGGAAATATGTGTCTAGGCAGTGAACAAAATAGTCTTTATTTGCAGAAAATATTTGTCATGGAGAGAATAATTTTCTGAAGAGCCGTCGTCATTAAGTCAAAATTTCAATAGTTAGATAAAGCCCTCCTTCAAAGACTTCCAGAAAGGCTCGTTAAAAGAGACTTGCCAGATCCAGAGAATACCCGCAGATAAACGTCTAAGGACAACATATTGTGTAATCTTTTAAACTACCTCATTACGCTCTTTCACAACCAGGCCTCTTAAAGAACTACACCACAAAATGTGAATACTTGACCATCTATTATAGAAATCCAACTAAAACCTCATCACTGCCCATGGAAGATTTGGGCCAGTTGGCAGAAGCTGCTCCTGAGGTACGGCCACGCTTCAGAAACGCGTCGGGCGCGAGATCAGCCAGTGTTGAGACTGCAGAGGAACGTGTTCTTCCCCAAGCATCTGGAGGAGGGCATTAAGTGAGTGAGTTTTATTAAGGACTATATTTTATGACTGCAGAGTTGGTCACATGGCGTAAATTGGTGCTTGCTTGTTTCGGTTTGGATTCATTGGCAGACTAAGTGTTAGTGGGTTGTTCTCTGTGAAGCGAGGAGTCAGGAATTGGGCAATTGGTTTGGTGGGAATAGTTGGTAGGTACGTGAAGAATAAGACGTGTATCCATCCCCTTTAGATCAAAATAAAAAGTACCCAATAACACTTGTCGACTTTGGAATTGTACCTAGGACAATCAAGAGAAATCAAGAGATTTCAAGCACCAATTGAAATTGAAATCACCAATAACACGGTGATCCTCATATGTCTTCTAAAGATATGATTCTTGTTCCAGAGACTCCCGTATCCTGGAGCTTCTGTACGAGGAGGCGCGCCACAACGTGGTGACTGGACGGTACCCGCTGGAGAGTGCGCAGGCCGTGATGCTGGGGGGTCTGCAGGCGAGGATACAACTGGGGCCCTACGACCCACACCGGCACACCGCCAAATTCTTCAGGTATTGTAATTTCACCATGTTAAAATTATAGACTTGTAATTGTAGCGTAGTGTATATTTTCTTTCTTGATGTCGAGATCTGTAGTATTAGAAGGAAAACGAGTTTGATTCTTGGAGTTTATGTGAGGGAAGATAAATAAACGCAGAGCAAGAATTTGTGGTTCAAGAAACTCTAAAAAAAATCTCAGATTGAAATCGAATTTACCAACTATTTTTTTTAATATCTTCATACAGAGGAATAAAATACTAGTAAAAATAGTATCATAGGAATATCATAAAAAAATAATAATGTCTGTAAAAAAGACTCGACAACTTAAGAGGTTACTGTAAAAGGTCTTTAAATTAATTAAAGGGAGAATCAAGATAAATATCTGCCCAAGCACGCGCGCTCCGGCAGGTGGGCGCAGTTGCTACCAGCAGGTCGTAAAGGTAGTCCTGAGGCCAAACTATTGGACCAGACGCAGCGCCCCCCAGCGGCTCCGCCCAGAAAACTGCGCCATAAGTATTTGGCACACACGCGAACTCTTCCCACATACGGGTTAGTACATTTTAACCATTCTTTTTTAGCTGGATCCGTAGTGATCAGTGCATCATATTCTGAAAACTTCTTATCGCCATTTAGTCGACCACATGTTTATAAACATAGGAACGAACAATAAAATGAAAGAAACATTTAAAAAATACCGTTAAAAACTAGTATAACTCCTTCTGGGTAAGTGTAGTAAATAAACATTATTTGTTGACAACAAATATTTTTAATGTTTTAGTTATTTAGGTACGTAAATCAGACAAATGAAACCAAAACATAAAATCTTATATCAAAAAATCAACTCAAAAACATCGGATAAATTCATTGATACTCGCATATTATATCGTCGAACCCAGTTTGATATACCTATATCGGATATATATCATGATATATATCCTTGAACCCTGTTTGTTGTCAGGGCTGCGTTCTTCCAAGGTCAGATCGAGCAGCCAGTGAGGAGCCTGACCAGCCTGCTCACCCACGAAGACATCCCTGTACTAGTCGCCATCAACGCGAACGGGGTCTACGTCATAGACGACACAGAGAGTGTATGAGTATTTAAACTCCCCCCCCCCCCCCCCCCTATTTGGGGTTGGATATTATATATGGAGTGCCTATTGGTCTCGCGGCATATGTACCGTGCGATCTAGAGGTCCCGGTTACGATTCACGAGTTGGGCAGTTGTATTGCGTTTTTTTATTTGGAAATTTTTAGTAGCAGCACGGAGTCTGGACATGTGCCCGAAAAACGGCAATAGGCTCGCCCCCTATTGCCTGTAACTGATACATACTAAGTGAAATGTGGGTGTAGAAATGCATCTATCTACCCCTTCGGGGAATACAGGTTAGAGGTTATATATGTATGTGGATATTCGTATCCACCTGGATAAAACTTATGAGATGCTGGGGTCAGCACTGACCTATATAGCAGATATTATTAATTGATATTAATTGATTTCAAAATTCTTGATGCGACCATCTCATCTGATCACGAACATCTTGTCTTGAAGTTAGCCCGTGTATAAGGTATATTCAGCGAAAAAATTGTCTGGCGTGATCATTTTTTATGCTCAAAAAAATAGAACTGCCTGAATTATCCTAACATCATTAAGGTTGAGCAGCTAATGTCTAAAATTCCTGTCTGGCCCACAGACTGTACTCCTGGGTCTGCTGTACGAGGAGTTGTCCTGGGACATGGGTCTTCCATCAGACGACAACGAGGACTGTCTGCCGTGCCTCTTCCTCCAGTTCATGGTCGTGGAGAATGGACTGCGCGTGTCCAAAATACTGCAGGTTTAATCACTAAATGAAAATGTATTGCATTTTTTTCTCTTTTTTTATTCTTTTTATGAGTTTGTTATCGACAACCCATCTACGCCAACGAGGTTTCAAAGAGGTTTAATTCTACCCTGAACTCTACCTACCTGAACATCCCCTTTTTAACGTTAGTAACCGGCCACTATTAGTCCTTTTGCGGCACCTTATGTCGTCGTAGCCTTAGTAGTTGCCTAATATTTCGAGCACGTCTTAACTTATCAGAAGGCAGCAAAGACTCAAGTCTTCAATCAAATCTGGGTGTAGTGGCTTAAACACTCGTCAGGGATTTCTAATAGTACTTATATGCGAATTCGATATTGAGGCGCGGTTGGTGACCCGAGGCATTTAATATAAAAAAAATGATAGAAAGACCTGATTAGCAGCTGGGAAGTTGTACGAAGATGCAACGTCACAACAAAAATAAAATCTGGGTATTTTCCGAGAATCTTCATAATATTGCACGCTGATATGTTTTTTGCTACGATTTGCGAATCAAACTTTCCGTTGACGTGGACGGACGCGAGCCCAAGCTTAGCAGTCTTAACCGCATTACATGGGTAAAAAGGAACAAATATTCGAACACTATCCCTTATTTTTTTATGTTTGTCCAAATTGGTATAACATAGCTCAGTGGTGGTACTTCCATAGAAGCCCAAAACCGTTACACTTTAATGGTGTAATGTCTAGTTTGTAATTGTTTATTGTGGGGTCAGGATATTATCATTTATATGTCAAATTGCTTTTGTTTAATAAATATTTAAAGCTTATAGATTATTATTGGGAATTTTGTAAGGCAAACTGTGCTTTTGGGTTTCTATGGAAGTACCGCCACTGACATAGCTTCTTGCCACGGGTAAGATGCTGGTTTGTATCCAGACACCAGACTCGCGGAATCAGGACTGTTGGTGACTATTGGGTAAATTTTGTCATTGCCTTTTCCCAGGTATTCTCAAAGCAGACGATCATGATGGACACCCTGATAGAGCACTTCGCTGGGGAGTACAGAAAGAAACTGGGACAGGAGACGCCCAGTGACCACGCCAACTATGACTACCATTCAGGTATGTATTTCTATAATTATATTGTGAGACGTGAGATCGCGAGGTTTCTTGTTCGATTTCCAGGTTGGCCCGTGCTTTTCTATTTTTCCGTTGGGATCTTGACAGTATTTATGTAGTAAATTGTCAGCTTCTTATTGGTGTTTCCTTCACCGTTAGTACGTGATAACTCATTAAGAATAATTATTATACCCAAGATGGTGCCATCGCCCTCTTCCGACCTGAGAATCTAACCCTGGACCTCTGGATTCACACGCTTATTTACACGATCCTAACAAGACAATCAACCTGTAGTAACAATCAAGATCAATCAAAATTAGACAGACGAGACACTTAAGTATAACTATGGCAGTAATCAAGACCTATTCAGTTTTCCTCATAATCCGTGATGTACAGATTCCGGGAGCATATCCCTGCCGCCGCTCTCCCGTCCGGACTCCCCACAGCGGCGGCTCGCCAACAAGCTCTCTCGGCTGGCGCTGGCCACGCACGACGGACGCGGCAACCTGTTGGGCGGCGCCGGCGACTGGAACACGCACCTGCATCACCCGCAGCCATCCTGGATACTGCCCAAGCACTGAATAAATCTTTAACTATGGTACTTTTGTTTTAGTCTGGCATCCCAATCTTTTGAAGACCTGACCTGGAGGTTTCTAGTGGAATGCATTGACGATAATGATAGTAATGATGATGGTGATAATGATGATGATGATAATAATGATTATGATGACAATGATGATGATGATGGTAATGACACACCATTCTACATCATTAATAAGTTTGTTTGTTTCTGTCACTACTTACCTTGTCTAACACTTACCCTCCTCAACCCCGCTTGCCTACTCCTAGCTCGTATCATCCTTTTCTATTCCACCATGTTTCGGAGCACTACGTCACCTATTTTATTTCCCATCACCTAATGCCTCAAAATTTTACGCTTTTAAAATATTTCCACAGTATCGTTGTTATTTAGTACTAAATTATGACACATACATACATACATAAACTCACGCCTGTATTCCCCGAAGAGGTAAGCAGAGGTGCAATTCTGCACCCACATTTCACCAAGTATGTATCAGTCCCACGTAATAGGGGGCGAACCTATTGCCGTTTTTTCACACACATTTCCAGACTCCGTGCTGTTACCGAGAATTTCCTAATGGAAAAACCCAATAGCACTTCCCAACCCGGGAATCGAACCCAGGACCTCTAGATCACACGGCACATACTAAATTATGATTAGTTAGACTACCACAACTTAAATCTCCGTCTGCCGCAATTTCGTCTTAAAACCTACCGATTCGACAAAATAGATAAAACATAAGAAAACAACATTTATTGCAACTAAAATCTCCATCCAAAAATTTCTAAAAAAGAAACTCAATAAAAGTGCTACTTGGCTCCGTAGTGGTATCTGACTCTGTTGTACTCTCTGAGCAATGGATGCTTGTCGAGGTAGTCCATCACGGCCTTGAACCGCGGCCCCGACAGATCCCGGTGTCGCGTCAGACGCACTTCCAGGGTGTGCACTTGGAACGCCAGCTCAGCACTGAAAGTATGAAAATTAATCTTCATGAGGGTTTGATGCTTTATTTGGATATCATTGTGTGATGCATCAAGTACGCTGTTTTGTCGTGTCAGTATCAAAAAAAAAACCTTGTGTGATTATGGCTCCCCTGCCCACCGTAGTTAAGAGAGGGGAGCAGGATGTCTGTCTGGTGTATATGGAAAAGATCTACTTTCCAGTAACCCCAAGAGTGTTTTATAAAGCCGCTTGCTATTAGCAACATAATTATGAAAGTCAAACCTTTTTTTCCAAGTTGACCCCTATGTTGACAGAACACACTTATACGTCAAGAACTTACTAAATTCAGTTTCTAAACTTTGGTAATGCTTGGTGAATTAATAAAAAGGAAAAAAGGTAATAAAACAGAAATCACAAAGAAAAATTTTTGATTTTTCGAAACTGACCTCAGTGCGAAGTACGCGCTTTCTTTCTCAGGCGACAAGATGAACTGATTCGCCAGGTACCACAGCCGCTTGCTCTTGTATTCGCTGTTGAGCTGAAAACATGCAATACGACCGAATAAATTTCAGATTATTTTTATTACGTATCCACCCGCTCTATTTTCTTATACATTCCAGTCCATCCTACGGTTGTCTGGAAGAAATCGCATTCAGCGATAAGACCGCCTTTTGTTGCACTCTATTTTAAGTTTTATTGTTTCTTTAATCATGTTTTTATATTTTTTTGTTGTGTACAATTAAGTGTGATAAATAAAGAAAATGAATAAATTCTACTTTCTTACAATCAAAATAGAGAGTCGTGATGGCCTCGAGGTTTAGGCACGCGGTCGAGAATCTCGACGGTCGCGCGTTCAAACCCCAGGCACACACCTCTGACTTTTTGAAGTTATGTGTGTATTCGCAAAGAATTATCACGTACTTTAACGGTGAAGGAAAACATCGTGATAAAACCTGCACACGTAAAAGTTCTCAGGAATTTCTTAGGTGTGTAGTCCGCCAACCCGCACTAGGCCAGCGTGGTGGACTAAGGCCTAAACCCTCTCAGTTGCAGAGGAGGCCCGTGCCCAGCAGTGGGACGTATATGGGCTGATGATGATGACAATAAAAATATAGGTAGAATTAAATAACTCGTTCTCAATTCAGGTATCAACTCTTTTCCCTTCATACCTTTTCAAATCTTTCCTGCACGAGGTTCTGCCTAAGCAGCTGTTTGGTCTTGAAGTCGTTGATACATTGTTCTCGAACTAGACTAGCTTCTTTTGTAGTGAGCGGTGCGCCAGTGCCGTGTCCCGAGCCGAACATGCGAGACAAGTATGGCGCCAGGGGATCGATTTCTGCTTCTTTCTCTCGCTCCGTCACTTCAGCTTTTTGCATTTCCTGTATTTACAACAACTTACTTAGTATTTTTACATTTCTTTTGAATATGATTTAATTACTTTTATTCTTAGTTGATATATATGTACTATTTTATATCGCTATTTTAAACCTTAATTGGGCCGGGTTAACTACTTGTGCTTAAATTTGAGTACGATTTGTAATGTTATTCGATTACTCCGCAAAAAAATGGTACTTCGTACAAAAAAATTGTAATTTCACTGTTGCTTCGTCTGATCGTAATTTGTTAGTCCGATCTAAAAATAATTTAATTCGGTCCAAAGGTTTAGGCATGAAAGTGTAAACGACAGACGGAGTCCTTATGGCTTTTATAATATAAGTGTGGATTCATTTTTATAAATTATTAAATTTTACCTGTTCTTTCCACCCTTTCTTGGCTTTCTCGTTCCTCTCGGTGTCGAATAGTGAAACATAGAGTGTTGGGTCTGTGAGTTCCATGTGCCTCTGTCGAAGGTAGCCGTTGATGTCGGTCTCACGATCTCTGATGTGCTTATTAGTCTTGTACTCCCACTCCATATTCTCGCACAGAGTGTAGTATGCATCTAGGGGGCGAGGTGGTTTCGCGCAAGGATCGGCCTACGACATAGGCGAATTGTAATGTTCGGATAGTATTTATCATGGTAAAATTATAGTATTGCTAGTAGGAAGCGTAGTGCTGCGTAGTCCCACAACTGACGGGCTCGTCGTTCCAGAACGATTAATAAAGAGAGAAAGGCGAGTAGGTAAACGGTTTCTCATTTGGACTGTGGTTGCGAGTATCTTGAGACTTCGAATGCCGAAGGACGGTGATGATCACGTAGTCAGCGGTTCATTTATTGCTCTGAGAGCATGATCGGTAAATGATGATCGTAAATGTGCTGAAGACCTTTGAAACGAATTAAGGAAATAAAAATGGAAGGCTATTGAAAAGCCATGTTTTGTTGGATATGTAATGCAATGGTATAATTATTCTGTGTCTCCAGGAATGCAGCCAGCATTTACTGTTTCATCTTTAAAAGGACATACTACTACTACTACTCAGCCTATCGCCGTCCACTGCTGAACGTAGGCCTCCCCAAGAAAGCGCCAACCATCCCGGTCTTGAGCAGACCTCATCAATCCGTTTCCCGCCACCTTCCTCAAGTCGTCGGACCATCGTGCTGCAGGTCGTCCTACACTACGTTTGCCTAAGCGCGGTCTCCACTCCAACACTTAAAAGGACATAAGACGTAAAAATAAGAAACAGTTATACTCACGATATAACCAGATGTTTTGTCCGGATAGAAAAGAATTTTGCCACCAGTCTCCGCTAGGTTTGGCTTTATATAGCTCCTAGTATCATTGCTTACGAAGTTGTGCGCATAATGATACAGCAGCTCTATAGTATTGTCTTGAATGTGAAATATTTTCTTCCAAACGTCAAGTTTCGCTGGTAAGTTAGGATTGCGACTGTATGCTTCAATAACGTCTTTTATTTGACGTTTCGGTTCTGCTTTAGTGCCTTCTGTGTAGATCACCATTCTTGATTCTAGTCTAAAATACAGTTAATCGTTGCCATAACTCGCATCTCGTGACGAAGCATAATTACTCAATTTTTTCTGAAAACTCAATAACACTCAGAAATAGAACCTGGGACCTAGACGTTGTCTAAAGATCGCACAGCGTATATTTGTGCCGCGGGAACTACAAGGCAGTTTCGTGAATAGTTAAAGTAACGTCGGCCTGATGGAAATCGAATTACACTGCTTGAGCCCAGAATGACAAACCTGCGGAAGACTTTTCAAATATAAATATAGATAGAAAAAAATACTATCGACGCCCGCTTTTATATCCTCTGTTGTTACACGTTAGGCTATTTTTAATTATGTGAAGTCTCTAACCTGTCCTCTCTTTTGGTGTAGTATTCGTCGAAAGTGAGTGGAGTGCAGACCAGCTTGGTGAGATGGTCTATTCGTGCGTAGTAGTTGAATTCAAGAGTTCTGTCTCCTTCAACAGTTGTGATTGGAGCATCTAAGGAGTACGTGTGTTCTGCAAGAAATATTCTCTCCTTAGAACGCCTTTTTCGCTCATGCCTTTATCCTCGAAAGGGTATGCTGAAGTGCATTTCGGCAACAACTTTTCTACTATTGTGCTAACTCTTGATCAGATTCCCAGAATCCGTGCCGACACTGAGAATTCCCCGAGGGCAAACTCAATAACATCGTCAAAACTTGAAATCAAGCCCCCTCGGCAAACGATTGTACCTTTGTCCACGAGGCAAGCTATAGAAATGTAATTATATAACAATTTTGTGATGAGATATTGGGTTGACTTTGACTATATTTTTTTAACCTACTTATTAGATGGTCTTTGCGGCCCACACCGAAAGTTTCCCGAACCTCGCGTGCCACGTGATCGATTCGAACTGTCTGCATAAGATCCTCTCTGTTGCGGTACCATTCGTAACTGTAAGAAATATTGCATTCTGGATTTGTTAAGCTTAAATCAATCATAATTGATATGATATTACCTGTAATATCTTACAATAATTGCAATCAAAATGTGCACATATTACATAAGTCTTAATAGTATCTTGTGTCCCAAGATTGTTTAGAATGCATTTCACCAACCATGAATACGAATGAAATAAAAACAAAAAAAAAATGTACTAAGTCTCCTAACATGGAAAATTACGTGCGACGTTTCTAATTATAGTCTGGTCTTACATGAAATCTAAGTGTTACCATTTCAAAGATTCTTGTTTTTGTATAATCGCAATCTATTATTTTTATACTTTATCATCATCATCAGACTAAATACTGCTGGGCACCGGCCTCCTCTTCAACTTACAGAGTTTATATACTTATCAATACATTTTAATACTATTACGAGCCAAACAAGATGTTATGCGGTCCAGAAAAAGTGTTGAAATTCTGCGTCGCTATGGGAGTTTTAACCACTAAAGTTTTTTTTGAAACACAATTTTAATATATTACGTAAGATTCATAATAATAATAATATACAAAATGGGATTACGTTTTTAAAGGAATAGTGAGCGCGTAGTCTTCAAATATTTTGATTCGTTTCACTATTCCATCCCTTTCAGAATATGGAGAGAACTTTTCAAGCAACACTTTCTTGTAGTGAATCACTTTGTGACTGCCAGGGTATCTTCGTTCATATTCTGTAAGCATAAAAAAATATTATTATACTGGGCTGATTATGATGAAGATGATACGTAAAAGTGAGTGAATACGTGAAGGAAAACATCGTGAGGAAACCCCCACTATGTCAGCGTAGCGTAGACTAAGGCCTAACCCCAGTTGTAGAGGAGGCCCGTTCAATAGTGGAACGTATACGAACTGATATAGATGGGAACCATGTAGTAGATAGTACTGTGCCAGCACATAAAATATCCTATGAACAGCACTTTATCATCAGATTCAGTTCTGATACTGTCCCGACCATTCTGACTTACCGTCAGCAGTGATGTCGAGCTTTTCCACCCAGCTGGCTGGTACATCGAGATGCTTCTCAGTCTCCACAGCTGTTCTCTTATCGGTGATGTCGATGCCGACCAACTGCCGTTTGTGGTAGGGCTCGCCGGCTAGCAAGTGCTCCCAGCAAGTCAGATCCGAGAGGTCGTAACTTATGTTCTCGAGGCTTTTGTCGCAGTTTTGAAGGTTCGCCTTGAAGAACATAAAGTAATATTTACGGCTGTATGAAAAGGAATGGATAGTGGTGTAATTTCGCCACCTTTTCGCCGAGCACAAAAACTGCTTCCTGATATATAGATTACTAAAAATAACGGAAAATTAATTAAGTATACAGGGTTATTGGTTCAGTCGACCTATATCCGTTAAGGGCGTGTTGTTTACATCGTTTCTGACTGATTTCACTATGAAGCTTATGAAACGTAGATATTTTTAGGCACATCTGCAAAGCAGGTGCCATAATAATATTTTTTGATATCCTTTCGAGAAAAATAAACTTTCAAAATGTTTGGTAATGTTTTAAAGTTTTAATCGTCTACAGCGACTTATTCATTCATTTTATGTAAAATTTTGGTTATTGAGGTCGTAAAGCATCTTAGTTTACATGTAAAAATCTAATAATAGTAATAATAAGACTTCCACATTTCAAAATATCTAAGCTGATAGCCGAAAACCGGGAGATTTTGAGATTCGGGATTTGAGATTCGGGAGAAACTGACATGATATTGAATATTCTTAGGTACTCACGTAATAATTCTCATGGTTGTAAATGCTGTCGATGCTTTGGTATTGTTTTGCGTCGAGAGGATGGCCTTTTCCTTCACTAGGTTCCACGAAGAACGGCTCCTCGACGCCCATCAGTCCTGGTAGAATGAGAATCCACGCGTGTGTGCGCCATCCGTCTATTGGATCTGGTGGGGGCTGTTCTAGCTCCTGTAATCCAAAGTATTATATGGTTGTATTTTTTGAGTCTCAGTGTCGCTGTAAGTCAGACTGTGTGAAACTAAAACAAATGTTTGTGTGATCTACAAAATCATTTTTGTAAAATCGAAAAGTCTAATTTAATTACAATCAACCGCGACGCAACATTTGTATGTTAATTTTCTATTAAGTTGGCAGGCATGACAATTGACGACTCTGCGTCTGATAGTTGGTGCAGTGCGGTACAAATTCGGTGAGAACATTTACGATCAAAAAAATTAAAAAGTCGTGATGGCCTTGAGGTTTAGGTTTGCGGTCGAGAATTTCGACGGTCGCGGGTTCAAACCCCAGGCACACACCTCTGACTTTTCGAAGTTATGTGTGTATTCACAATGAATTATCACGTACTTTAACGGTGAAGGAAAACATCTTGATGAAATCTGCACACTTAAAAGTTCTTAGGTGTGTAGTCCGCCAACCCACACTAGGCCAGCGTGGTGGACTAAGGCCTAAACCCTCTCAATGGTATAAGAGGAAGCCCGTGCCCAGCAGTGGGACGTATATGGGCTGATGATGATGATGATGATTTACGATCAACCCTCTGCAGTCAGCGCAATGACAGCGATCTGACCACGTGGCTGGAAACGGGTCTGCTTGAATTCTTCTACTGCTTTGCCATCTTTGGTTCTACTTCTCCTAATTACTACTTGCTAGTTAGGCGTAGTTGTTAGGAAGTAACTAACAGCAATTTTCTTCAGTCTTTGATTTTCTATCTTATCCAGCGCTGCTTGAATCATTTCAGCTTCCTTTTCCTCTCTCTCCTTGCAATACTTGGAGGTGAGATCAGGTAATGGAACCAGTCTGTACCTGGGCTCTTCTTCAGAAACAGGCACCTCTGGTGGCTTCTGAAAATAAAAAAATAGGAAACCTTTTAAAAGGCACACGTATGCAGAAATGTTATACAAGAATCTTGAGGAGCGTAGATACAAAACGTAGTGAGCTCGTTTTGGGTAGATTAAAAATTCAACAATTTTAATACAACCCATAAAATGAAGATAATATAATAGTAATATTAACTGTATAAATTACAGTTTAATTTCGGGATGTTAAGAACAAAAGCACGATAAATATTATTTTTTAATGTCATTCGCCTAATAGTATCCATTGCAAAGATCAAAGGTCGAATTAAGTTAAAAAAAATTAATTAAATACTTATTAAAAAAGAATTAAATAGATCAACTATAAAAATCCTCTCCAAGAAATAATAAAGTTTTTAGAATTTTTATCAAAATGAAGATTCAATTACGTAGTTCCTCACCTCTGTCTCATCAGGTATCTCTGGGCACACGGTTCTGTACCGTATAGCCATGCAGGTGTCACGTTTGGCGCACCCTACTACCACATAGGCATCGTATCCGCCGCCGATCAGCCACGAGACCAGCACATGCGCCAGCTCGAACGGGTTGCCGCTGCGACGGACGAGCGCCGTGTAGGGAGACATGATGCGTTCCGGCTGAAAGAAAAGACCAATTACCTGATAGTTTTTATTGTTATATTTTCTGTGTATTGTAAGTAATAAATTGTGTTTTTTATCATTATTAATTATTCAAGTGAAAACTTTTTTAGCGGCACTGTGCACTTTTTTTGAGATGGGTAAAAAATGTTGAACTCCCGTCAGATCACGTGATCACGCGTAAGACGCATTATGTAATATCAATTGTCATGTTTGTGTACGATTGCGCAATAAATATTGTATTTTACCACGTAAATGATAGTAGTTTTATACTGATAAATAAAGCAATTCGTGCGAAGGCATTTATTAAAACTTTTATTGAAGAATAACAGAAATAGCATCATCTATCGGTACTTTAAGGCAACACTTGATGAGTTCGCAACCAATTGACTCTACTACTACGCACGTTGGTAAAATCATACTTGCAATGCCTCCAATAGAACTGAGATGGCGCTACTATTGTAGTTTTTATTACTATTGTTTTTCTTTTATAAATAAATAAATAAAGTATGAATAAGACGTGATGGCCTCGGGGTTTAGGTACGCGGTCGAGAATCTTGACGGTCGCGGGTTCAAACACCAGACACAAACCTCTGTCTTTTCGAAGTTAAGTGTGTATTCACAAAAAATTATCACGCACTTTAATGGTGAAGGAAAACATCGTGATGAAACCTACACACCTAAAAGTTCTTAGGAAATTTGTTAGGTGTGTAGTCCGCCAACCCGCACTAGGCCAGCGTGGTGGACTAAGGCCTAAACCCTCTCAGTTGTAGAGGAGGCCCGTGCCCAGCAGTGGGACATATATGGGCTGATGATGATGATAATGTAAGTATTATTTAATTAAAATATCTATTAAAAAAATATATATCATGAATTATTCATTATTTGGACAAAAATATTTTCATCCATTCTATCATATTTTTTACTCAATTTTTTATTGAATTCTTCCATTAGTTTTTAAATCACCAAAAATAAACATTATAAAAAAAACAAACAAGAACGCGAAACTTTGAAAGTTTGTTGCGTTTTGTTTTCGTACAAAATAATAAACAGTTCATTGTATCGGGTGGAAGGGCCGCGGCGGGCGGTGTGGGGGATGGAGGGGCGGTACCCACCCTACAAATTGAATCCAAAGTTGAACGAAAACAAAGTCGGCGTGCAAAACTTTTGCGACTCCACAACTTTCACTTTTCAGTGTAAACTTTTCAACACTCTCGCTATCAATACGGTTTTATTTTATTCTTTTTTACTTTTGTTGTTGATAAAGTATTTCTTGCGTTTTGAACTTTTAAAAGTTATGTTTAGTGTCTGGAAGTTGTTCTGGAAAATTCGAGATTGTTAACTTTCGTTTTCAATTTGAAGATGGGTCGAGAAATAGTGAATTATTACGTATTTTTGTTACATTTTAGAAGTTGTCCGTATTCATGGTTTTGACATAAGTACTTTTTGGCGGGAAAATTTTAGGCATTCAAAATTAATTCTTAAGCAGTTTCATTAAACTGAAAATTTTAATTTTTTTGTTGATAACCATAAGTGAAATTTAACAATTTAGATTTTATCTACGACTGCAAATATTTGATTCATCTCCAAACCTTGGGAGTCATTTTAGGCCAGTTTCCGATATGAGAATGGATGAAATTCTGCGTGTGCGTGTTTGTTGTTCTGATAACAATGCATTATGGTACCATTGAGCTTGCCCAATAAGAGCCGGGAGGCGGCCATAGGAACTCCTGAATTGTTAACGCTAAGCCCACAGTTTGGGTGCGTTTGATTCAGCGCTGTTCTGTTCTTATGTACCTACATAAGATGGGTCAAACAGTATAATAATTTGAAAGTAATTTATAATAAATGCAAACTTTTGTATGGACGTTTGTTACTTAATCACTATAACACCCGTAAAGATGTGATTTGAAAAAAAATTGTCACTTAGATTATTAAACTCAATACCTAATAAATAATAAAAGATTAAAAAGTGTTAATGGCGTTTTCCATTAAGAAATGCTCAGTAGGATTTAGGAGTCGCTCCTTTCCAGATGGAAAGGAGCGCGAAAAACGGAATTAGGATCGCTCCTATTACGCGGGAAAAATATAAAAATATGTGTGTGCAGAAATGCAGGAGTGCAACTGTAACCTACCCATTCGGGAAATAGAGATGTGAGTGTGTATATACATATGTAGGTATGTATAACATAGATTATAGTCTAGAATAAGGAATCGGAGTTCTTTTCGCGGAAAGTTAAATTTTTTCTGGTAATAGAGCTAGCTATAAATGAGCAAATCTTTGTTGTTCTACTACATTGATTTCGTAATTATTCTTCTCGATACTGTCATGGCTAAGTGACCTCATTAGCTCCTAACGGTAACCGCAGTGCAGCCTCAATAATGTCTATGACTGTTAAATGACTATCTCGCCGCTATCGGATATACATAAACGAATCCTAGATCGCGATATACTTGCATAAGTCACAATGAAGGGCTTACATAGAGAGAATTCAAGGCGGTTATTCATTGTCTGGTTGGTCATTCTACCACCAGAAACTTGGTTTACCACAGTTATTTCACATCGAGTTTCCGTAGAACAGAAGAACTAACCCGGACGATTTGATTCTTGTGGTAGTCCCACATGTGACTGCTTTGTAATTTAATTCATCGCGAAATAAAACGAGCTACCATTTTTTAGAGTGGCCAAACTTTGGTCTTCTGTGTTCCTTCTTCATTCCTATGCGTAAAGTAAACCATATACAGGTTGTATTCAGACCATAGGTATAAAATGTGGTTGTTAGGAAAACGTCAAAATATTTTACCTTATTACCTGCCTTAGTTTCCTATCACGGTCTGAATACATACATATACAAACATCTAGGGGGTCATTTAATTATTACTTAAGCTTTACAATTTTAACTGCTGGGCACGAGCCTCCTCTACAACTGAGAGGGTTTAAGGTCCTAGTCCACCACGCTGACCTAGTGCCGGTTTTCTTTCACCGTTAATGTACATGATTCATTGTGAATACACAAATAACTTTGAAAAGTCAGAGGTGTGTGCCTGGGGTTTGAACCCGCGACCGCCGAGATTCTCTACCGCGCGCCTAAACCTACACAAGATTTTTTTTTTGGCCTAACCTTTGTAAATTTATTAAAACAAATGACATCTAGTTAGGTGCAGCAAAATCCATGAAATATAGCGAAGTATTGGAGCTTATTCGGGTGTGCGCAGCTAACGCGGTCGGCGAGGCTAAACTGCGTTAGACGCGGTCAATGCTTAGCTACGTGCCCACGAATTCCGTCGCAGTGTGACTAGGAAGGCTTTGTATATGTATGTATTTATATGTATGTAAAGTATGTACACGGAAGTATACGAACTAACTACACACCTAAGAAATTCCTAAGAACTTTTAGGTGTGCAGGTTTCATCACGATGTTTACCTTCACCGTTAAAGTACGTGATCATCATCAGCCCATATACGTCCCACTGCTGGGCACGGGCCTCCTCTACAACTGAGAGGGTTTAGGCCTTAGTCCACCACGCTGGCCTAGTGCGGGTTAGCGGACTACACACCTAAGAAATTCCTAAGAACTTTTAGGTGTGCAGGTTTTATCACGATGTTGTCCTTCACCGTTAAAGTACGTGATTAATTCATCACACACATAACTTCGAAAAGTCAGAGGTGCATGGGGTTTGAACGCGCGATCGCCGAGTTTCTCAACCGCGCCTTAACTTCGAGGCCATCACTACTTTACTATAATGGTGGTTAAGAAATATTTTTTTTTCCTTTTTTTTTAGCTTCAATGTGTTTTTAATCACCGTAACTATTACCTGTCTTAGTTCTCGATCACGTTGTTTTCACTCTGTATTTATTTATTTATTTTACTTCAACATATAGGTACGGTTAATACCATTTACACATATCGAAGAACTCTAAAACATCTATATACATAATACAATACTCAAATTACAATATACAAATTAAAAATAAAATAAAATACTCGTATATCACATAAAAACAAACAAAACATAACTACGTATAGGTAACAAGACAAAAAACAAACATAAAATCGTAAATAAAACTAAGTAACACTTTCACAATATTTGAGACAATTATACTTTACTTGCGGCCATGCATCCGCAAAAAGATCACAGTTCGGGTTAGTTTCCATCAGGGCATTGAGAGAGCTTAGAACTCGCGGTATGGGAGAAAAGGAGCGAGCCGCGGTTCGACATTCAGGTACGGCCAATAACCTGTGTCTTCTGTTACAAAGATAATTGTTTGGAGTGTAAAGTCGATAGTATAGGCTGTATAGGCCGGCACAGTAATTTCGACTTGTGACAGATACTAGTAATTGTTTATCGCACTATTGGCCGAATACTGAAACGCTACTTAATCTGAGGGCGACTTATATTTAAGTGGCTGTTATAATTGAAGCGATATATACTTAAAAAATGTCATTTAAAAGAACTTTTTGTGGTAATGTTGCCATTTATGGAAATTTAAGTGGGCATTAGTTAATCACAGTCTTAAAACCGTGACGTGGCTTCACCATTTATGAGGCCCAATTTATGGATGCTATTCCACAGTTTTCATATGTTTAATGATAAGCATACTCCAGTAAGAGTTGGAGCGACTCGGGATTTGAACCTTAAGCCTATTGGACGCACGCACTAGTCTATGCTACAAAACCAGGACCAACAAAGCGTGATCAATAACATAAAACTATATTGTATTCATTAAAACTTTCTACTCCACCAAATAAATCATTAATTTCGGATACCTCAAAGCTCATCAACTCTGAAATGACTGGAAAAGCGTAACAGAAATCCAAGCGAAATTTCTTAAAGCCAACACAGCGGTATATAGGTGCATAATATCGGATGCAAAGCGTGCCGTTGAGAACACAAGCCCGCAGTCCGCACAGCTAGCTGGCGCAAATTAGAGCAAGCCACGTACCCGGCTTTGAGTTGCGCTTGACCAAGCGTTATTCGGATTTCGAACAAGACGCCCCCCGGACTAGGGCTGCGCTTGCATATCGATAGCAAGACACTCGAGTATCGATTCGCGCGGGGGGCCAGCGGGTGGCAGGGTGGCTGTGCCTCGCAACGTCGCCGACGCGTGCAGACGCCACTCATGCGAGACCGTGCTGTGCCTCTAATTGAATACGCTGCGACACCACGATGCCCGTTGTCGATGGTATTTCGTTTTTGGTCAAGGTATCGAACCTTTTGGTATGGTATTTTAAAAAGTTTTTACGTGGATTTACCTTCTTTTTTTGGGTGAATATGCATATTTGTAAATAAATAAAAAAAACTAGTTTATTTTGGAATTATGTCATTCCAAAAAATGAGAGCACAATGATTATATGATATGTAATTGTATTTGTAAAACACAAAATATTTAAAAACACAAAATATGTTTTTTGCACCGTGGGTGTTTAAATTCCTGTAGCGAATAAATACTTATTAATTCGTCATTATTATTGCCCAATCAAATCAGTATCAAATTAAAATTAAACGTAACTCAACCGCAAGTTTTTCAGCCTTATTTTATCTTCTATCAGTATATTCATATTCATATAATAATGCATACAGACATGGCATGTATAATCGCATATTATTTTATCGATAAGTATAAAAAATAAGGTATGCACGGTCACATCGCGCAGCGTTCCAAGAACGGCAGTCCGCGCGAGTGATTTGCGCCACCCGCCGCCGCCGCGCGGTCGCCACGCGCTAGGGACGCCGCAAACACTACACTTTTTATCGACTAGCTAAACTTTATTTATTTGTCGACCACTCGAAACACAGCTGAAATTACGCGGACTCGAGCTCTATGCTCAAAAGAAACTATTGGAACTACGCTTGTTTTAGGTAGTGGAACCAGTAATGGACAGTTTTTGGCGCTAATAAGCGTGAGTTGAGGGTGTAGACCAGAGGTTCCCAAAGTCTTTTGTTTCATACACCACTTTCAAAATTTTGATGGATCCGGTGGACCTACGACAGCTACATTACTACCAATTTCCAAGTCCCAAAAAAAAAACAAGACGCATTGTACTGAATATGCAAGTTTTTTCACGTACAGGTCGCTGAGCTTCTTAAAATATTATCTGCCTATATTGATCGGAGAAGTCAAACCAACATTTTAGTTCAAAACCAAATTAATTACCATGGACCCCCGCTTACGATTGTGGACCCCCATGTTTCGTCACGCCCAATGTAGACCCCCGTCGAGTCTCCCGTGGACCTCTGGGGGTCCACCTGGACCACTTTGGGAATTACTGGTGTAGACGTCGGACAAACAAAGGCAGGTCGCGTTTGTCGGCGCCGCGAGCGTCGTCCGTGGCGACGGCCGAGCCGCGGATCGATATCTCCAGATCTCGGCCTACGCGCCCGCTTGCCGGCCATTTGCCTACCTCGACGCCTCGGCCGTGTGTACATAACCCGCCAACCCACCACCCTCGATACACCCCGCAGATTACCGCCTACAAAGCAAACTTCATTGGTACGTGTATGCAATATGGGCAAGGAGCAGGCCAGAATTGGCCGTGCGCTCAGATTGCTTTGATACCCAAGCCTTGTATGTAGGCCAGTGCATCTTGGAGCCGTGTGTATTTCAAACGGGCACGACTCGGCCGCAGCGCTATGGCGTTAATTACGCTAACTGCGGAACAGGAGGTGTCTTCGAGGCGCTCGCTCGCCTTTGAGCTTCATTTCATTATTTATACGACGGCACCAACGTACCTGTGGTTACTTGGAAATTCTGATGGCATAGACTCCTCATATACAGTTGTTGTGCACCTCTAGCTTTCATTTCAGTTAGAGGCCAAGAAAGAAGAAGCGTCGATATACAAGTTTTTGTTCGTTTTACGATTAAATATATCTTGAAAAGCTCAAGCTATATGTTGTATTAAATATCAAAGTACGACCAATTGCAATACATTTAAAATTCAGTAATACATGCCCAACCCGGGAAGCGGACCTGAGACCTCTGTTTTGCATACAAAATAACGCAGACAAAAAAATTTTTTGTCATTTATCAAATTCACTTCAAAAGCAAAAAAAGACATTAAAAATATAGAGGTACATATGTACCGGAAAGCGCAGCGTAGGACGTCCACCCACAAGATGGTCCGACGACCTGGTGAAGGTCGCGGGTCGTCGCTGGATGCAGGCTGCCTCCAACAGGTCACTATGGAAGTCATTGGGGGAGGCCTATGTTCAGCAGTGGACTTCTTTAGGCTGATAATGATGATGATGATGATATGTCTCCGCATAATAAACAAGTCGTCAACAATCACAATTTATTCTCGCACAACAGTCTCCGCATTGGCAAGGGTCCCTACCCCATAACACACCCGCCACTGTAACTCCTGTGCTCCAGGATCAACAGCGGCACGCACAGTATCGGCGCCAAGCAATGAAGCTCAGCGAATCTAAGGGGACCTAATTTGTCATAATCCCGCAACGAAGTTAATCAGAAAGACAAATAAAGGAGGAGTTGGAAAACAAAGAGTTGTCCGCACTGGCAAATGCAGTGCGGTCAAAAAGTAGTACCGATTGGCGAAATACAGTTTATTTCTCACGGACCACCTTTTCTTGCATCCGGATTTTCACCCTATATATCACGGAGACTTCGTTTTGATGTTGGTCTTGTGGTACGAGAGTGTGCCTTTTGATTGAAGAGCCCTGGGTTCAATTCCCGGGTTGGACAAAATATTAAGTAGGTATCGACAGACAGTACACGACAGCCCTGTGGCGCAATTGTCTAGATACCCGTTTGCGAAACGAGAGGCCGCGGGTTCGATCCCCGCACCGAGACAAATGGAAAGTCTCTCGTAGTTTCTGATACCCACGACACAAGACTTGTATCTTAATGTGGGGTCAGAACTCTGAACTATGTATGTACCTATGTGAATGTTGGGTGTATTTATTTATTTATTTATTTTTAATAGAACTCGATATAGACGCGAACTCTAGAAATGTTCAAAATGACGATAGACTCGCCCCCAATTACATAGGATCTAAAACACAACGAAACAGATATGCAAAAATGCACCTCTGCAATTCGGGGATGTAGTCGTGAGTATGTATATGTATGTATTTTATACAAATATATATCATCCCTGTTGAAGGATATTTCACGATCAAGTCTAAAATCCTCTGTTACAAAACGTTTAAGTATGTGTGGGGTTTCTCGTAATGTTTTCCTTTACCGCTAAAGAGCGCCATAATTCATTCATAACGAATACACGTGTAACACAAAAAACAAACGCCTTTTGATTTGAACTGGAGTATTGTTCCATGATTTGGATTTTTTTGCTTTAATATAAACTAACTTATACAACGTTTAAATTAAGTAGCATCTAAAACACCATAACATACAACACATAACACATACGTATGTATATATTATTGCGTATTGCGCTCGTATTTCCCGAAGGGGTAGGCAGAGGTGCATTTCTGCACCCACATGTCGCCAGGTATGTATCAGTCTCTCGTAATATTTCCAGACTCGGTGCTACTACTGAGAACTTCCTAATAGAAGAACCCAATAAAACTTTTCCCGACTCGGGAATCGAACCCAGGATTTCTAAACCGCACGGTACATACTAGAGCCGCGAGACCACGGGGCAGTCCTAACTAATTCTATAATTAAACTATCATAACCAAGCCATTCCAGTTTAGGTTAATGATTAGGCGCGATGTCTTTTAAAACACGATCTCGGCAATCGCAGGTTC
Organism: Hemaris fuciformis; assembly: GCA_907164795.1. NCBI lineage: Eukaryota > Metazoa > Arthropoda > Insecta > Lepidoptera > Sphingidae > Hemaris > Hemaris fuciformis. The sequence continues at coordinate 10,550,711 of OU015450.1, read as the reverse complement.
AAATCCCACGCACACTTATGACTTTCACAAGACGTGTCTGTATTCCTAATTATCACGCACTTTAACGCCAAAGGGAAACATAATGAGAACATCTGCGTATGGAAGGCTTCTTACAAGGAATTTTTAATGTATGTAAAGTAAAAACAGCACTAGGCCAGTGTAGTGGACTAAGTCCCTTCCCAGCCCCCGCCCTCCCCCCTAGAGAAGGTCCATGTCCAGCAGTGAGATAGTTTCATATCAATTCGAGTTACAAAAATATTTATTTCAGTTATAAAAATGTCTTTAGTTGTGCACATGCTTATTGTTATTAGTTACTAGCTGACCCGGCAAACGTTGTTTTGCCATATATATAAAATTCTCGTGTCGCGGTGTTTTTTGGCAAACTCCTCCGAAACGGCTCGACTGATTTTTATGAAATATTGTGTGTACCTATATTGTAGGTAGGTCTGAGAATCGGTCAACATTTAAGGGTTTAACATTTAGGGGTATGATTTTTTTTCTATTGACCTAATTTTCTTTATTTTTTATGATTCAGCATTGATAAATTATTATAATCATAAAATTTCACCCTTCTACGATCAACCTCTATCTTATACTGACCATTTTAATTTTAATTTTTTTTATAAAATATTAGTAAATGATAATAGCACTGAAAAATTAAAATGATATACGTATCATTGTTTATCACGTGTCTGTTATATGTAACAGACACTGCTTTGATCGATATAGGTACTAATTAAACAAAAAAATATGGTCAAAATTGTATAGAGAGTGAGATATACATATACATCTGAGAATAGGTTGTTATCTATTTTTTATACCCCTAGGGTGGTCCAACCCGAAAAGTAATTTTTATATTTTGTGGAATTATAATAGCTGACCCGGCAAACTTCGTACCGCCTAACAGTATTGAATGTCATGTTACATATTACCTGAATTTTATTTTTGATTGTATGGAAATAAATATTAAGTTCAGCACTTTATTGAGATAAAATACAGAAATAAAAAAGTACAAAAATTAAATGCATCAATCGTGTGTCCGCAAGTCATGATTAAATTAAACATGTACATATTGTGCAGCATGGGATGCAGTCGGTTTCAATTCTCTTCATTGAAGCACCAGCGTGGTGGACTGAAGCCTAAACCCTCTCAGTTGCAGAGAACGTATATGCCAAGCAGTGGGACGTACATATATGGGCTGATGATGATGATGAAGCACCTTGTGATATACATTTTTAATATATTTTTTTATTGTCTAAATTTAGATCACAAACAGTCTTTTGTTAATCGTCATGGCGAAGGAAAGACGAATCGGGAACTGAATTCGTTTGAACTCAATGGTCATACCCGTTGGGATCAATGAAATTGATGAATTCTCAAGCACCAATTCACCTCTAAGTTGTCTTTTCAGTATCGTCACGTGAATAACATTACTCAAAAAATTTCTTAACACCAAGCGCATTCCATTGCATAGTTGTGGGTGTTTTAGATTTCAAAGCGTGATGACTTGACCGAGCCCGCCTTCGTTTGCAAATTGTTAACCAAGGAGTTTAAAAATAAATTTCTGAACGCACGCATTAATATTTGACAACCAATAAATATGTCAATCCTTTTTTATTACTGACATTATTCTACATTTTTAAAATCTAAAATACGCAATTATTTGAATATTCTGGATATATGTTGTCGATTCAAAACCTTTATTTAAATACGTTCTTTAATTTGAGGGGACCATTAACCATATTGACGGGATAAACATAAAATGTTTGACAGAATATTAGGTAGAACAGTTTATATGAGAAAATTAAATTGTTGTTTTTACGATATTCCTCGCAATTTTCTTAACTTTTTCTTTCATAAGAACCTTCTCCTAACAATAGCAAACACAACAAAAAAAGAATTAGCGAAATCGGTCCAGGCGTTGTTGAGTTATGCGCTTACCAACACATTTTGCGATTCATTTTTATATATAAGATTATAACTTAATATTCAGTTAGGTTGGCGATATATGGCTGCTGGACATAAGGTCCAGCAGGGGACTTGTTTCGGCTGATGATCATGGTGATATAGAAAGGTCTGAAAGGGTTTCATGTATGAGGCAATTGGTTCGCTCCGTATTATTAAGCCCTTTATGGCTAGTCAAACAACGTCATCCTTTAAGTGTTTCGTTTCCTCTTTTTAGGTTCGGAACCCTAAAAAGCAGCCTATACCCATAACAAAAATCAAATCAAATCGGTCTGGTAGTTCAATAACTTTAAAAAAATAAATACTTTACTCTTTGCGATATTAGTATAAATAAGCGTAACCAAACAAAACTGAACTAATCCGAATGAAATTTGCGCTTGCAAGTTCCTCGTGTCCCACTATAAACACGGTCTGGATGAAAGTTTCAATTGAAAGCCGGGATGAGACGTAAATCGGCCAAGTGCAGTAACTCAGCGGTGCGACATCGCGTGCGGCGCGGCACTCCGCCACTCCGGCCCTCCGTTCGAAAGAGGGAAAGTCCACATTTACATATTGGCCTTCGCGTGGCAAACTTTGTGCGAAACTTTGTTTGAGTTGTGTTGCTAGTGTGCAAGTTCCACCTCGCGTACTTTTTACTTGTCTAATGTGTCATTATCATGTTTGGATCTAGTTACGAGTATATTAATGTAATGAAGTGGAAAGATTTGTATTTTTGAACGTTCGTAACGAATAAATCAAAAACTAGTTAAGCGGTGTCATTGAATTTTGATATGGGCATAGATGAAAGACATAAAATAGATTTTTTTTATAAAATAGCGCCCGAGCGGAACAGGGCCCAAACGGTAATTGACTCTTACTTCAACAATGGAGTAAAACATCTACTATGTTTCAAACCGTCAAACTTTTCATTTCTTTATAGTCTTTTGGGGGCTTTTTGTGAAGCCTACAAACGTATGGACATTGTGATGGGCTAAGATCTAACTCTCTCAGTCGTAGAGAAAACTCACTTCTAAGCCCTAAGGGATGGATATATCATCTGTAAATAAACAATAGATTTAAGTCAATATATGTATTTGAAGGAACAATAACTCGTTATTTACACGCGTTGGTGTCTCACAAAAGTACACAAACAATAAATACACAATGAAGTAGTTAACAGGTCGCCGGCGACGTAATAAAACGAAAGTAATATAAATATAAACAATAAAGAAATGAATGAAATGAGTACGAGAGTTGAATGTGAATGGAGGGGCGCGCCGCGGGGCGAGGGGGGCGGCGATCGGCGCCGCTTTACGAATATTTCAACGTATTTCAATAAAGGCGCGACATCTTTAATCTAGGGATCGGGTAGGGGCATAAATCTTGCAGGTCCGGGCGAGTTTTGAATCATTTAACGCGAGGCAGCGAGGCAGAGAGGCTACGCGGCGCGACTTCCGTCCGACACGTGGTGCCGCCCGCCCGCACGCCCCCCGGCCACCCGCGCCCCCACTGCGAGTCTGTCTTGTCGAGACAAAGGGGCGCTAGGGCCGACACACTGCGCGCTCTATCGACGACCGTTTAATAAATATATTTCTAAATTAATATGTGAAACTGAAGTGTTTTTTTTATTTCGAAATAACAGCTTGCTTGAAGTAAACGAAGGTTTTGTCGAAAAAGTTACATTATTGTCTTGTTTATTTCAACTAATTTCCGAAACCGTTCAACTGAATACGACGAATTTAATTGGTAGATAGCTGATGTCATAAGAAGTAACTTATATATTATATACATTTATTTTGCAATGATGTAAATAGTATTTGGAATAAGGTCTAAACCCTCTCAGTTGTAGAGGAGGCCCGTACACAGCAGTGTGACGTATAAGGCTATCAGGGCTGATGATGATGTAGTAATTATAGGATGTGTTGAGGTCAAAGTAAATTCAACGCAAAAGACAATCAGATAAAAATAATTATAGATGTAATGTTTAGTTGTATCTAAGAGTTATCCTCTAGATCTTTAAGGAACAAGTAATAAGCACTATAATTCGGATAAAGTCTGGTCTATAAATCATCGACAAACAAACTCAACAGCCACACTAAGTGCTAACAAGTAACAACGCATTCTAATATATGAAAATCTGAGCCCGTTGTACTATAAATTACTAGAGTCTCAGCAGGGAATATTTACAAATCATCTAAGCAACAGTGCCAGCGGTATTCGAACTCATGATTTATAATTTTTCAATCCGCTTCTGGTTGTTCACATCTTCAACTCTAATAATGATTATAATCTTTACAAACACATGAAAAATCTGTCGATACGAAAATTAATACAATCGACAAGTCCATCACAGCAGCAGCCCTGCGGCACGACGTCCGAGCTGGCTCTAATTTGAATTCACGGAGACTCCGCGACGCGTCGGCCGCGCCCGACTTAATGAATCGCGAGGGGTGTGGGTGGCCTAGCCCGGGGGTGGTTGGGGGGGGGGAAGGGAGGGGGGCCGATCGGACCGCCGCATCCTCCGCGCGGATAAGTGACGCCCGTGTTGCTCGGTACATAAGCCGTACCTATGTACTGTACATAGTGGCCAGCCTGTACCTACGTAACGCTCGCCAAATTTATGTCCCGCACATGTCTAGAGACCGCGGCGTACCTTTAGAGGGATTTTGCGTGTTTACGTACGAAACGGGGCGCGCCGAAGATATTTGCGCCGGTATTCCGCTCGGACCCTTATTGATGGCCGCGCTAATCCTCTTAGCGTCATAATTTCACGTGTCCTCGGTTGTGTAAAAAAAATTAATTATCATCGTTCGCTGAAATGATGAGAATTAAATCACGGGACCATTGGAGCCTAATTTTTCAACAACAATGTGAACTTCACCTAAGATCCAATAAAACTTTACCTGACTCGGGAGTTAAACATCGGACCTTTTCACAACACACGTCATCATTCATCACCTTTCACAACCTGGGCAGTGCTGCATTATCCAAGACCAAAATAGGCCATTCCCCACTCCAATTCATAAACCACAGTAAATGTACAATCGATTAGTGTCTAACAGGACACAAATTAAGAACCATACATTTTCATTAGCATCCTAGTAAATACATGCAGATAAAAGACGTCCCAAAGTCACCACTGGAGGTTAATCGAGGCGAACAGTTTTGCATAAAACATTTGAAACGTCCCAGCCCGGGGCGACACGCGACTGCTCGTCCGAACTCAAGTTGACGGCAAACAAAAACTTGCTAATGGCCGATTATGCAAATGGATCGCGCGAATGACCAATCAAAACGCAGTAAATTGTTCCTCGGGATACGAAACCCGATGGCCACTTTCGTTGGGATATGGATGCATTACACCGGATGGTTTTTTTTCACATGTTGATTCAATTGCATTTGTATTGACTCATTTTTTAGGGTTGCGAACGTAAAAAGGAAAATTTGTGCTAACCCTTATAGGATCATTTGTGTGTCTGTCTGTCTGTCTGCCATAGCTAATATCATCCGAATCTATTTGTTTGTTTGTATTGTGTGTTGTTTCGAAAATCTCGCCCGTCGCGGGTTTAAGCCCCAGGCACTCACCTCTGACTTTTCGATGTTATGTGTGTAGATATTTATAAGGAATTATCACTTACTTTAACGATGAAGGAAAACATCGTGATGAAACTTGCACATCTAAAAGTTCTGAGGAATTTCTTAGGTCTTTAGTCCATGCGGGTTGCATTATCCCAATGTGGAGGACTAAGGTCCAACCCCTCTCAGTTGTAGAGGAGGCCCGTGCCCAGCAGTGGGACGTATATGGGCTGATGATGATGATGATGATGTTGTGTTGCTTCATAAAAAAACCTAGTATAGATTTACGTCTTACATCCCTTTAAGCGTCTGTGGGACAGTTGGTGCATATGAAACGAGAGACTAAGGGTTGGATTTTATAGAGACACTTTGCAGTGACAGTATTAAAGTACAACTTAATCCTGTCCCATAGCAACATGGATACATGTGCACAATGTAAAGGAATATCCCTAGATATCTTTAGCGGGGGGATATCTCCAACAAAAGATTTGCTACTAACCCCGGTACCGATCGCAATTAACTTAATATCACACATTAAAATGGCATTATAAATTTATTCGTTTGTTCTTAACGAAAGAAACTTATGGATATTGAAAATTTCTTAAAATTGAGGCTTCTCGTACCGATTTATTACTGTCTAAATATGAGACAGTCAATATGTGTTATCGTTATTAATTTAGCTTTCTGAGAAACGATATCGAAGTTGTCGGAATTGTGACAGCAGTGTTTGGATATTGGCATAAAACTGAATTATTAGTGCTGAAGTTAAACAAAAGTAATTTAAGCATTCGGATTAAAACTATGACTAAGCGCAAGTTTATAAATTTATTGCCATATACCCACATTTTGTGGAATTACAGTTACGTGTCGTTACGTCGTGATGGCCTCGAGGTTTAAGCACGCGGTCGAGAATCTCGACGGTCGCGGGTTCAAACCCCAGGCACACACCTCTGACTTTTCGAAGTTATGTGTGTATTCACAATGAATAATCACGTACTTTAACGGTGAAGGAAAACATCGTGATGAAACCTGCGCACCTAAAACTTCTTAGGAATTTCTTAGGTGTGTAGTCCGCCAACCCGCACTAGGCCAGCGTGGTGGACTAAGGCCTAAACCCTCTCAAAGGTAGAGGAGGCCCGTGCCCAGCAGTGGGACGTATATGGGCTGATGATGACAGTTACGTGTGTTTTACAACTAACTTTTGTTTCCTTGTGAAGTAGTAGAAGACACTGGCTTCCAAAGTAAAAAAAATCACTCCAGTACATAATGTTTACACATATCATTATTTGTCTCCAGAACAACATGGTGGGTACCATGTTATCATTCTATAATGTTTTCGAGTCTGGAAGTTGTAAGACTCTATTGTCTTCACAAAATATACTTTTGTTTCAAGCATTACTTATACATGAGTCGACATAGCGACAGCGCAAATACCAATAATCCACCGAAATTCTTCGATCAAACATTGCCTTCCCTTAATACATAATGTCCAAATTATCTAGCCGGGGGCTGGGATCCGGGAAAGAGTCCCGTGGGTTCGGCGCGGCCGACTCTCGTATCGCGGTTACCAAGCGTTGCGAAGTTTTGAGATTATTTTTTTTATTTCTATATACTTCATCATCAGCCTTACAAACATGTATATTGAAACAATATTAACAAAGCAACGAGCATACGAGTATACGAGATGACTGGTAGCGAACGGTATTTTGATTATCATCATCAGTCCTTATACACGTCCCACTGCTGGGCGCGGGTCTCCTCTACAACTGAGAGGATTTAGGCCTTAGTCCACCACGCTGGCCTAGTACGGATTGGCGGACTACAGAGCTAAGAAATTCCTAAGAATTTTAGGTGTGCAGGTTTCCTCACGATGTTTTCCTTCACTGTTAAAGTACGTGATAATTCATTATGAATACACACATAACTTCGAAAAGTTAGAGGCGTGTGCCTGGGGTTTGAACCTGCGATTGCCGGAGTCTAGACCGAAAGACGACCTATTCACATCATTTGACATGCTCGATTTGATGATATCATTTTTCAATTTACGTTCGAAGGATCCTCGATCAAAGAAACAAGAGAATACGTAGGCTAGTAAGCTATTCCACAGCCTGGTAGTATGGTAAATAAACCAACTTGCCAACTTAACCTGAAACCTACTTGGAATTGTTGTCACCAAACTGATGGGCCTTTATGGGACCTAAGCAATAAAAAAGGCGTATATTAAGGATTGCACAGCATGATTCGGCGACCTTTGTTGCGTGCAATGTTAAATATAATTGATCATTAAATATATCCGAAATGTTACGTCACAAATCATGCTCGTTCTACAGACGCGCGGCGTTTTCCGCCCACTGTCCGGGCCCTGGCCATTATTATCGATAATCACGCGATATCGGGTGACGACGTGCGTGCAACACTAATTCGCGGACGATCGGGGGCGGAAATTAGTTCCCAAGGATAAAAATTGCATACACGATTCATAACTCAAACCGAGGCGCATTCGTAGAGGATACCCATCAAATTAAATATATTTTCCGAAACGAGAATTTCAGTAATTGAAAAGTGAGGCAAGCAGATTGACGAGTAACACACCGTGCCTGATGATATACATGATAGTATAGAGTGAAATTCTGATCCATATTATACTTAAAGGATCCAAGAAAATAGGAAGGAGGGAACGTAATGATCGTAGTATAATGATCATAATTATCTGTAATTATAGGTTGCGAGCCAATACTCTTTCGTATAACTTAATTAATTACACTGCCTTAATTATTACAGCTCATCATCATCAGCCCATATACGTCCCACTGCTGGGCACGGGCCTCCTCTACAACTGAGAGGGTTTAGGGCTTAATCCACCACGCTGGCCTAGTGCGGGTTGGCGGACTACACACCTAAGAAATTCCTAAGAAATTTTAGGTGTGCAGGTTTCCTCACGATGTTTTCCTTCGCCGTTAAAGTACGTGATAATTCTTTGTGAATACACACATAACTTCGAAAAGTTAGAGGTGTGTGCCTGGGGTTTGAACCCGCGACCGCCGTGATTCTCGACCGCGTGCCTAAACCTCGAGGCCATCACGACTCATACTTCTTAAAGTTAATTACCGTTTATAACATCTTGATCCTTTTTTTGTTAAGAAAGACTTTATTACATTTATGACGAAATAACACCCCTTTCTGTACTTAAAAGTCATAAATTCAGTTTAATTTTAATTACAAAATTTGTAACCCGTAAATTATTTCGTTTTCAATATCCCTCCCTGCATATAACCAATCAATCCCGTTATAATATCAGTGTGGATGTGTTCGAATCCAGGTCCTCCTTCGGGAATAGAACGCCAAGAATCCAGTCTCTGTTTATACAGGACAATATCTCATGTAATATTCAACAAGTTGTATATTAATCAACCGTTTTGTATGTATACAATATGACAAAAGTTTGATTTTGATATCGGACACTGTTTGTAGTAGAACTTTATCCATTTGTTGTTGAATCGGCCTCGCCTTCTACAGGGAATTAATTTAGGGTGAAATATAGGCTGTATCTAGATTTGCTGATTATAGCTAAAGCTTTTTCTTTTTAATATAAGTGGAAATTGCTTCGGATTGTGTTTATATTTTTGTTTTGTATTTTTGATTGTGATTGTTCTGTATATTTCCCAAAAAAAAAAAAAAAAAAATTAATTTTACGAGTGAAATATAGTTTTCTGGGTTAAAAATATATTTTTATGATTGCCACATTGGTCTCGCGGCGAAAAATGTAGCGTATGATCTAAAATTCCCGGCTTCAGCTCTCAGGACGGGAAAAATATTGTAGGCGTTTTCTTTTAGATTTATAGAAGCTACACCGATTCTGGATATGTGCCTGGAAAATGGCAATTACTTAAAAAAAGGTGAAACTTTTAAAAACACACCTCTGCTTATTTCTGTCTCCCTATTTCCAGAAGGGTATAATACGGGGACTTGAAAACCTCTTTGGACATCCCAATCAGCCCAAATCCATCCCTCTGCTGGGGACAGCTAATCAGCTACGCTGGTCTAGTGCGTGTTGACAGACTACACACCTAACAAATTCCGAAGTACTTTCATAAGCAGAGGATTTCCCTCTCTTCTTTACTGTTTAAGTACATGAGTTTTTTTCTGGGGTTTAAACTCGCAACCGCCACGATTTTCCCAAGCGGTTAGACCTTTTGGCCACGTCGCGTTACCGCTAAACAAAAGATACCCATGAGCCTGTGTTTTCTCCGGTGAAATCGGTCCGCGCAGTCCGCGTTGCCGCGTGTCAGGTGGCCGGCGTGGTGCATGGCAATGAGAGGCGCGCGGAGGGCCCGAGGGACCTACTGGGAGGGCTCACGGGGGGCGCGACGTGCGAACAAAGCTTGGCGCGCCTGCACATCGCATCCGCTATCCAACACGCGAGATGAGATCACGCTGTTATATTTTACGATATCGATAATAAAAAAATTGTTGATGATATACAATGTAGTAGCAGCAATAAACTTATTTCTTAATTCTAAGTTTTATTGTTTCATTATTACCGCTGAAGTCCTACTTTGGGTATAGAATTTTCAACCTTTAATTCGACAGACTTTTTTAAAATTTTATTTGTACAATCATAACAAATCACAATAACATTTTGCTGCTTAGATTGTAAGGAGTTGTAGAAAAAATACCCGATAAAATCTACCTATTTCAGTCTTTTGAAAAATGCACGTCCATTATAATGGATATTGCCAAGTTAGATTTTTGTTAAAGAGAAATAAACTGTACGATGTCAAATTAAGGGTTGAACAGAAGTAATTGTGATCCGTGAGTTAATGACACATATTAGATAGGGATTTAAAAACATTTTACATTATAACAAATGAGTCATACAACGAAGTTTCTTGGCGTCTTCTGATATAAATAGGCATTGCAAAGAACTATTGGTATATATAAATACCCAATGTGTTAGTCCGTCATAAAAAGAAAAAAATAGGAATATAAAGGTTGTTATTATGGTACCGTTTGCATAGCTTGGAATACAAAATATATACTGCCTCGTGGTCTCACGGTACGTGCGCTGCGATCTAGAGGTCCTGGGTCGATTGCCTGGTCTGGAAATGTGCCCGAAAAACAGCAATAGGCTCGCCCCCTATTACGTGGGACTGATACATACCTGGTGAAATGTGGGCGTAGAAATGCTATATGCCATCAGGGAATACAGGCGTGAGTTTATGTATGTATGTACAAAATATTTATATATATTTAAATATAAATAAGCTAGCTACTGTTTAACTAATAATTTAGTAGTGTATCGGTTACAATTGCTTGACTCGTTAGTCGATATTATTATGCCGATCTGTTGATCTGTTTGAAATTGAATGTCCGCGGAATGATCAATGAACACGATACACTTGTGTACATAGGTAAATTATGTTATACATTCATACCAAAACCTCACGCCTGTATACCCCTATGGGGAAGGCAAAGGTGCATTTCGACACTAACATTTTACCAGATATTTGTCGGTCCCACGTAAATGGGCAAGCCCATTTCCGTTTTTCAGGCACATTTCCAGACTCCAAACTGCTACTTAGAAATTGTTAATGTAAAAAAAACAATAACACTTTGCCTGACGCGCCTGCCGCGAGACCACGAGGCAGTCACAGTGAGGTCACTACGGGTTTGACTTTTTTTTAAACGGGTATGAGTGTCCTACGAAACTGGTACAGCTTAAACAAGGTAAGCCAATTAAAATGTTTTTTACTATACTCCGTGTTTTATTTTTCCGACATGTTGATTGTTGCCACTCATCTACTACGCCGCATCGCGCGGCAAGACGCATTTGGCACGCAAGGACGGTACCACGGTAATACTATCATACAGTAGTTTAACTTCATACAAACGGGCGCAACGTGAGTTATACCTACGCGCCTCGATCGCGGCATGCGCAAGGCATGCAGGCAGTCGCGAATGTGCCGCAGTGACAAACGGGCGGTGTTGTTTTTTAAGCAGTAATCGCGCGATTTTTATACAAAATAAGTGCAAGTGCCTATTTAATATGACAAGTATATATTGTGTTTACATATTGTGCTGTTTTTGGTTGCATGAAATCTTCCAATCAAAAAATAACATGCATTTTTATTAAACACTTCCTATTCCATTCACAAAATATATTATTTGTTTAAATAATAATAAAAAATATTTACAATCACAAAAATAGGTAGAAAGTCAAAGTAGGCAGATATAATTAAAATTCTACAGGTTCGCAGCCCTATCGCATGTTTACGTACCGCGCGGCTGTAGGTATTTATTTCAAAAATGCGGCCGAGTTAATCTACTGTATGATAGTATTACCGTGACGGTACATTACACTACTACATAGGTATATAAATTTAAGTGAGGTGTGTTTATAAGGTATAATATCACCTATTCTACAGGGTGTAAAAAGACCTTGATCGAAAACTAAGACAAGCAATAGTTTTGGTGGTTACAAATACATTGGTGCTAAAAACATCCCGAAAAAAATATATAAAAAAGACGTTTTCCTAACAACCATAAGTATTATATGTATGTGGTGATTAGGAAAACATCAATTTTATTACTTTTATTGGGATTTTTTTTAATGCCAATATGTTTGTATTAACCGCAACTATCACCTGTCTTAGTTTTCGATCACAGTCTTTTTACGTCCTGTGTATAAGTTGCAGGAATGCACCTTTGCCTACTCTTCCAAGGAATAATGGCGTGAGGTTATGTATGTGTGTAAAAATGTAAGTAAAATTCATTCGAAAATACTTGGCTTTTCAACAGTTATTTCATAGCTCATGCATTTTATATCTGTTACGCGAGACCAAACTTCAAAGCCTACGATGGCGTTTGGGGATGTCGAATTTTTGTTAGATATGGAAAACCGTTAGATTAATTTAAATCATAGGTAAAATTTAGGCAATGTACAATATTTTATACAAGTTTGTCTATGGTCGGTGTACTGAGTGGACGTGCTTTCGGTTAAAATTTTAAATTCAATTAGTTAAACTGTGTTTATATACTTTCCAAACTCGTGAATTTTGCAAAATTACGTTGTGAATGTACTCACTTTTGTATTGCTGAATGTAATCCAGCTCTGCACCACTACCAGCCAGCGTTTAACTTCACCAGAACTACATTTCACTTAATACGGTCAATATGACTTCACTTGCGGACATCCAAACCACCCTACGCTTGAAGACAGCTTTTCGCAGCGAATGGCCCAACTCGAAGCTCAACTTCAGACTGGGGGAGCTGCCAAGGACACCGTCGCTCGGGTTGCCGAAGAGTTCCGGACCTTTCGGGAGCTCATGCTCAACATGCTGCGATTGCTAAGACAGCAAATAACTGAATGCGCAAACATGGTTGATGCGATGGAGACCAGACACCGTCGTAAAGCACTACTCTTTCACGGTGTCCCGGAGACTGACGACGACAACTGTACTACCGCCGTGTTGTCCGTAGTAAATAGTACGATGTCGCTGAAGGACGTCACAGGTTTACTTATCACTGCCTGTCATCGTATAGGGACTCCAAATAAAGAACACCATCGGCCCATCCTAGTCAGGTTCTCCAGTATACTTCATAGGACAGCTGTTTGGTGAGCCAAATCCAAGCTGAAAGGCTCATCTGTCTCTGTTAAGGAGTTCTTGACAAGATCGCGACAAACTGTTTTCAGCAAAAGTCGGCAGCATTTCGGCATGCGGTCTTGCTGGACTCAAGACGGCATTATTGTGGTAAAAGTCCCGGATGGAAGCCGAATCAAAATCACCACATTAGACGAATTGAATTCTTTCATGGGAAAGTATCCCAAGACAGCAAGCTTATCGTCATCGGCAGTGATAAGCCTCGCGTCAACGGAAACATCGCGCTCGAATTTAAAATCGCGTAAGCCTTGATGTTCGCTAAGCACTAACTGTTTATTTTTTTCCCTTATTGAATTTATTATTGTTCGTCTATATTTTTAATAATACCCTCATGTTATTTGTTTTTTGTAATGTCAATTTCAATTTGACATTTGGGTAACGACAAAGTCGCGTTCCATACCACAAATGTTAATGTTTTGTTTTTTAACTTTTAATTATTGTATCATTCATGTTTCTTTTTATTTAATTTTAAATGTTTTTTTTTTCTTTCTTTTCGATTATTAGCTGGCGGGTGGTGCAGAGTATGTTTGCTATAATAAGTACTATATTTAAGTTTTTTTTGGGCCCTTATTTACTTTTATTTTTTATTTTTTTATTATTTGTTATTTTATTATATTTGTGTAATATTATTATGAATTCTGATGATGACTCATATATGTATTTCTGCCATTGATTCTGCATCCCTACATAGTGACGACAGTTTTTGTTCGACCTTTGCCACTACTGAAGTTTTGCTGCGTGAGAAATTTCAAAACCCAAATCGGTTTACTCTTAATGTTTGTCACATTGTTGAGTACTTACTTTCAGTTCTTAGGGTCCTCCCACAGCAAAAATCTTCGTTCGTCGCACAATCTTCTTCTTCGATGTCCTCCCCATAGTTCCGATTTTGTACACTCTTCTTTCTCTGTTCAATCCATCCTCATCTGAAATGCGCTCCCGCTCCAAAAAAGGACGTCCACTACACGGTATGCGTTCAAAATGAGAGTCAGAGATCCATTTCTCAGTAAACTGGCAGAGTCATCTAGCTGAACTTAGGTCTATTTATGTATATATGTATGTGTATATATATTTGTTTATTTATTTATATATATTATTTTTATATATACATATTACATAGCTATGTATTTATATTTTATATGAGTTTATATGTATGTATGCATGTATGCGAGTATTTAGATGTTTGGTCTACAGTACAAGTTTCTTTTTACACCAACCATGCTTCATCTCTCCACCACCCTAAGGTAGACCGGTAGAGAATGCCGCAGGCATTAAGTCCGCCTATATACAGTTGTGTATATGAAGCTTTATAAATAAATAAATATTGCAATTTAACAGTAAAGTAATTAGTAAGCTCTTAAAAGGACTGATCGATATACCATATATATTCAACAGCACACTCCTACAAATAGATTGCTTGCGCAACAACTATTTATCGATTGCGGCCCCGTCCCTAGCGCGTGGAAAGGCGCGGCGTGTGTCCGCGAGTGTCGCGAGGTTGCGCTCCCGGCGGGGGCGATACGATCTCGCGGAGTGCCGCGCCTGCGCCTGCGCCGCGCGCCCGTGCGTGACCGCATCCTGCGCTCCTCGCTTGGGAATGGCAACAGAATAGATGGAAACAGAACGGACAGATTATTTATCTATGATTTTTTATACCGTACAGTAACACTTGATATATATTACTCTCCCGCTTCTACTTGATCAATTGCTCTAGGCATCCAAGGAGGAAACCAAAAAGTACGGGAAATATTTGTTGGTTACGAATTAGGTAATGCGAGGTCTTTGGCTTTATTTAAGAAATTATACATTGATTAATTGCTTAAATAAAGCCAAAGAAATGTTCTAGTTGTCTTTTTTAGAAATTTGACCCATTTACGACTTCAAGACGATGTGTACATTTCTCATTACCAACAGCCGGATTGAGCTTTTTGAATGTTGAGATTGGAGGTTTTAGTTTACTATGATATGCTGAACCTTTATAACCTTTATAAGGTTTGGTTCATTTTTTTACATTGTAATCTTGTGATCATGTCTAGGAAATATTTATTTTCATAAAAAAATATTAATTAACCCCGACTTGTGTTCCCTAGTCTCCTCTCCAGCAGTCCGGTTCAAAATAATCTACTCTAAATGATATTAAGTTACAACAAAAGTAATAATACGCATTGTTTAGATGTACTTTTATTGAAATTTTGTTGTAATTCAGCAAAAAATAATTTCGAAATGAAAATGCTTCGAAATGTACCTTCTCTTTGTTTATTCTTTACTCTATGCGGTGAATGTCGCCTGGCCGCAATTGAGCGCGCACGCAACGCGTTCGCTTCCGGCCGCGGTGAGACTCACGCCACAAGGTCGTGCCGAATGGACGTTCACTGATTTTACCCAAGGACCAGTTGGAAAGGGATTGCGGCTCTTACACCATCAACTGGTCTCGTTTTAATGTCCCTTTGTGGTTTTGGGAACTAGTCCTAGGGTTTTAATGATAATTATTTTTTGAGAAATCCATCTGTTATCTTAAGAGTTCCTGACGATCGCTTGGTTCTAGTTATTATATTTAGCGAATCATATAATTTATTTATTTATAACACTGTGTTGTTGTACACTTACAAACTGTAGTAAATCATAAAAAATATATAAAACACTACAAAAGAGTACAAATGGCGACCTTATCGCACATGGCAATCTTTTCAAGGCAACCTTAGGATGGATATTCAAAAAGGACTTAATTGGGAGGGCAGTGTATACAAAAAGAGCGAATATATAATATAGATGCAAATTAAAACAAACATAATATAACAAGAAACATCATATTATTAGAAATTTTGCACTTAAGTAAACTATATATAACACTTATACCATAGAAGCAAGAAATTTCTCTGACGGTGATTCCTAATTATCCACTGTATAAGAAGAATACAGCAAAAATTTTGCATGTTTTAAACAAAGGATTGTGCGTGTACAAAATTGTGCGTGTACAAGCAGTGTAGAAAATTAAAAAAATAATCAAATAATAATATAATCAAACACTTTACATCCTCTGATAGAGACACACAAGATTCGTCATCCTACGACTATAATCTATATGAATACAATACAAGGAAACTTTATAATACGCACATAACAAAACAAAAGAAAAAAATAATGAAAATAAATATATAAATATGTACATATGCAAATGGCGGTCTTATCGTTTTAAGCGATCTCTTCCAGACAATCATGAGGCGAAGACAAATAATATTTTTTATGCACATCAAACACACTACATAAAGAATACAATAAAAATAATAATATACATAAATGAAAATAATAAAATACATACAAGTATTTGATATCTTAAGAACTCTTTTGCCGGAGGGTATAGACCATTCGAGAACCTTATCCCATAGAGTCTACGATTCGCAAACTCTCTCACTTTAGCTTGCTAGGCTTGATAGGGGATGACCCTATCTATCATTTGAAATGGAGCTTGTATCTAAAGAATATCTGCAATTTTTAAGATATTTTTACTTGCACTGCGCTTTCGGTACGTGGCCTCGAGGATTATTTTTCATTAAGTGCTATGAAGTCGTGATGGCCTCGAGGTTAAGGCACGCGGTCGAGAATCACGACGGTCGCGGGTTCGAGCCCCATGCACACACCTCTGACTTTTCGAAGTTATTTCTACCAAGAATTATCACGTACTTTAACTGTAAAGGAAAACATCGTGATGAAACCTGCACACCTAAAAGTTATTTCTTAGGTGTGTAGTCCGCCAACCCGCACTAGGCCAGCGTGGTGGACTAAGGCCTAAACCCTCTCAGTTGTAGAGGAGGCCCGTGCCCACGATGATGAAGTGTTATGCCAGGCCCTAATCTTGTTTTAGGATGTCTTCCTACTTTCCTTCTAGTCCTTTCAAGATGCAGGCATGAGAGTCAAGCTCAACAATAAAAATCCTTTTTTTGTTATAGATAAAGTGTGCCAGTATTTTTTGCAGATTACGAGCGTCGAAAAGCGTTGGAGGATTAAAACTAATCTGTCAGCGTACGCACCTGTGACGCTCCGAGTGCCGAGCGCCGGGCGCCGACAAAACACCACATAATCGTAAACTCGCTCGTAAATCGAACGACTGACGAAAGGGTGCCCGCGTGTGTCATGGACCGGATCTGGGACTAGGCATAACTAAAGCCCAGAAGAAAAAAATATTCTTAAAGTCCGGATCTAGATCAACATGTGAAACATTTTCATAGATGTCATTGCCAACGGGTTGATACAAAGAATTGTTGACCAACATCTTGAGATGCTATTAATTAGTTGATGGATCAAAACTATGTGGTGCTGAGTTAGTTTCGAGGGTCGGTAAAATGCTATGAGGTTTCAAAATTAGGGAATTTTACCAACACAGAGTCTAGAGTTCGGGCTTTTCTTATAATGGCTTTATTCTAATTGTAGCGGCTTGATTGGGCTTTGTGCGGGTGCAAGTGATGTTGGTCTTGATATCCCTTAGCCCTAGATATGCACAAAATTAAGTGTTTTTTACGTTTTGAAATATATCACGTACACTCACTAATAGTAAAATAAAATAAAAAAATTAATAAATACACCCAACAGTCACATACATAGTTCTGACCCCACATTAAGATACGAGTCTTGTGTCGTGGGTATCAGAAACTACGAGAGACTTTTCGGTCTCACAAACACCCAGACCCGAAACAAATATTTATGGATCACACAAACATTTGTCTCGGTGCGGGGATCGAACCCGCGGCCTCTCGTTTCGCAAGCTGGTGTCTAGCCAACTGCGCCACGGGGCTGTCCAAAATGAAAACACCAATCGTTTTTTTAACGTCATTTAAAACTTTTATTGAAATCAATTTGTTGAAATCTTTAAGAGACAAGTTTTCACACAGATATCAGTAAACGGTCTCAAAAGCATATACCACAAACATATATAACAAATCAAATATTGACAGTACGGAAAGTAATGTTATGAAAGCAATCCAAATGAAGTTTAACCTCTATCAGAAGAGGAAGTCAATCCGCATTAATAAATAATGTCGTAAAAGACCAGTTAGGTCCCCATTATTCAAATCCGAGCCCGCTCCTGAGCGTCACACTTTAAGCTTTTATTTTTCATTAAGTTATTAGGGTCCGCTGAATTATCCGCGTCTGGGTCCCGAAAAAATATGTAGATTTTGTGAATGTGTAATGAAAACGTAACAAATACAACTTTAGGAGTATCATCCTAGCTGTTTTCGGCTACGGTGACCGCTATAGCTCCGAATTTTCGTTGTTGATATATTGTTTTATTTAAAATTTATGAAACCTTCGTATGATTTACTTGAGAAGATAATAACATCCTATTTGTCTTCCTACATCTCCATCCTTGGTTGTGTAAAAAATACCGTATTTTGTACTAATTTAGTCCACTATAATATAATATAATCATCATCATCCATCAGCCCAAATACGTCCCACTGCTGGGCACGGGCCTCCTCTACAACTGAGAAGGTTTAGGCCTTAGTCCACCACGCCGGCCTAGTGCGGGTTGGCGGACTACACACCTAAGAAATTTCTAAGAACGTTAAGGTGTGCAGGTTTTTTCACGATGTTTTCCTTCACCGTTAAAACAAGTGATAATTCATTGTGAATATATAATATAATATATAATCTTTATTTATCACAAAAACACATAATATCACATTTTCTTACATATTTACTTTTATACATTTACATTTATATTTTGCGCATAAATATTTGCTATTTTCAACTATAGTTGCTATACTATTTGTCTTATGTGTACAATGAAGTTATACCACTTTATCTGAGTATTACTAATGAATTTGGTTAGCAATTAACTTTAAAGGCCTCTCAATCTAGGTTAGGAGCAAGTTGTGTTACTAAAGGCGGCGATACTATGAATGTTAGTTTCGGGTCCGTGTGTTTATTCTGAGGCTAAAAATTTCTGATGATTCTCACCAACTAACTCACCACGAGTTACTTTTGTACTAGAATGACACTAGATTTATATTTTTAAAATTAAAAATAAGTAAAGTGTTATTGGGTTTTTCCATTAGGAAACTCTCAATAGCAGCACGGAGTCTGGAAATGTGCCCGAAAAACGGCAATATGCTCGCCCCATATACGTGGTACTGATACATACCTGGCGAAATGTGGGTGTAGAAATGCACCTCTGCCTACCCCATAAGGGATCACAGGCGTGAGTTTATGTATGTATGTTGGATGATACTAGGATGCTTTTACACCATTTACAGGGTGGTTACATAGATATACAGTAACACAGGCTGACGGTATTGAAAATGAACTATCACGTATTATACTGATGAAGGAAAACATTGTGAGGACATCTGCACGCCTAAAGTTCTTAGGATTTCCTTAGGCGTGTAGTCCGCCACACGGGCCCAGCGTGTTGGACTGATGCCTAAATCCAGCAGTGTGACGTAGATGGACTGATGTTGATGTATTAAGCCTTTAGGTGAATACAAATATACATACATACATACATACATAAACTAGCGCCTGTATTCCCCGAAGGGGTAGGCAGAGGTGCATTTCTGCACCCGCATTTCGCCAAGTATGTATCAGTCCCACGTAATAGGTGGCGAGCCTATTGCCGTTTTTCGGGCACATTTCCAGACTCCGTGCTGTTACCGAGAATTTCCTAATGGAAAAACCCAATAACACTTTGCCCGACCCGGGAATCGAACCAAGGACCTCTAGATCGCACGGCACATACTTGTACCGCGAAACCACGAGGCAGTCGAATACAAATATCCTACCACAATTAACAGTTATTTATTTCATTTTAAAAGTATGCGTCATTTAGACGGACACTGCGGGGTAGGAGGGGAAGAGTTCATTTATATTTTTTGTTTTATGAGGAGTGGTAAGACGCGAAAGATCTTTGAACCTCTTTTCATAAACCCCTATTTTATGCCGTTAATTATTCCTCATTATGTTCCGCCATGGCATAAAATGTGATACAAGTTATCATTCAATTCCACACAAATAGTGCATCTTTTAAATGGCGTTAAATTATGAATGTAGCGGAGTGGCTTTTTAATAAACAGGACATTGTCTATGGTCTCTGTGGCGTGTTCCTGTTCTATTCCGAGTTTAAATGAATAGCTCTATGATTGTAATAGCGAATACCATTAAAAGGGTAGATGTCGTTTTTTATATTGCTATAAAATCATGCAGAGCTGACGGTAGTACCTATATTCTCAGCCGCTCGAATAGTGGTTGT
Source organism: Hemaris fuciformis (assembly GCA_907164795.1). Lineage (NCBI taxonomy): Eukaryota > Metazoa > Arthropoda > Insecta > Lepidoptera > Sphingidae > Hemaris > Hemaris fuciformis. The sequence continues at coordinate 10,530,290 of OU015450.1, read as the reverse complement.
AAATGATATGCGAAATTTCTTCGTATGACTACAAGTTTCGAGTGTATACGATTTTATACATAATCCTGTTGACTAGTTACAGTTTGGTATCGTTCCTCACCAATAAATAGTTAATTTAGATTGCGCGACAGTTACTTAAAGGGCCCAGTGCTTTTCTGTGCCTGCCAAATAGACAGGGTCAAAATACAAATACCAAAAAAATATGACGACAGATTAAAAGAACAGCACTGAGTTTAGAGAGGCCGATTAATAAGCAGTGCCATTAACCCGTCGCCGCTCCACGGGCGATAAATCGGCCCACATAACCGTCCGGTGCCGCACATAAAACCCCCATATTCGGTGCATTAAAAAGGAGATTAATTAGAAAAGCGTCGGCGAAACAGTGCGAGCAAAAAACTAGCACAAACGCGCCTGCACAGCCAAAGGAGAATTCTTAAAGCGGTCGGTTCGCGTCTCGCGGGTGCCGCATATTTTTTAGCCGTCGAGTCGGGGTCACCCCATCGGGGGTCGAAACCACCCCCGCGCGCCACCCGGGAGGGGTTAATTAGTCGCGAACGCGGTCCGGCTCCACTCCATCTAACTTGTTTCCTTCTTTATTTGCCCACTTGGTACAAATGTGGGGATACGCCGACGCTGCGTAATTTATGTGCGAGCGTGGATACACTTCGGCCGGTTTATTGAGCACATTGTAATATATTAACGCGGGTACTGAGCGCACCAGCGCCGCCAGCGGGAAAATAAAGAATTATTATTTGCGGATCGCTTATTCCACGCTTATTATTGTTGCTGATTGTGGTGTTCAAGGGCGCGCTTCTCCTAATCAACAGATTGCCGATGTGAATGAGCTTAGCATATTTTTGGGCTTTGTGTGTATCTTGATTTATTTTTTAATAAATACACTATTTGTGTACATAAACGTGATGGTCTTAGCTTCTTCTACGGATGACAGGGGTTAGGCCTTAGTCCACTATAATAGTCTAGTGCTGGTTTTTAAGCTTCACATAACCAAGTGTGACTGTTTAATAACCGGCCCTAGTAATCTAGTGCCGGTACTGAAAAAAAAATGCTCAACGGGAAGCCCCGCTGTACATGACTTGAATCAAAGTTGAACTACCGACTTCTCGATCGTTCTTGGTACTGAGAATTAACTACAAATGTTAAACAAGTCTCCAACCCAACCATGAAGACCTTATTCCACCTAGCATATAGGTATAGTATTTTGCTTGAACCTTGAACGGTGAAGGAAAACATCGTGATGAAACCTGCACACCTAAAAGTTCTTAGGAATTTTTGTGGTGTGTAGTCCGCCAACTCGCACTAGGGTAGCGTGTTGGACTAAGGCCTAAATCCTCTCAGATGTATAAGAGGCCCGTGCCCAGCAGTGGGACGTATATGGGTTATATATGATGATGATTTTGCTTCCAATCTAATCCATTATTTTACATTAACACCAACATATGTTTTTCGTGTAGGTAATTCCGAGCGGCGGACAGTGCGGGGCGGAACGAGTCACTACAACTCGGCAAGGACCGTGGGTCGCGCCGCGGGTCAGCCGGACCCCACGCTAATGAAGGCGAATATCTTCAAAGCGGTCGGAGAGCCCGCGCCGTCGCCCGCGGCGCCGTTGAATCTTTAAACGGGTCGCAGCGGGAGGGTTACGCAAATGGAACTCAAATGTATCCGATAGAATATATACCTTTTGTTGGAGTAATTTTAGAATGGACGCGCGCGGATCGATACATCGGCCGGCTAATGTGTTAAGTGCGCGAGTTGGCGTTAATTGACAACCGATGCGGGTTAGATGGAGAACTGCTCAACTCTAAGAGGAGGCTAACTCGGTTTGCTGCGAAAGGATTGCTAAGGATGAAATACGTACACTAACGCTTATATTCCTGAAGGGTAGGCAATGGCGTATCTGTGGTAGGTAGGTAGTGGGCGAGTATATCCTCGTTTCGTGCTCATTTTCAGACTCAGTACTGGTACTGAAACTTTCCTAATAGGAAAACCCAACTGCACTTTGCAATTATTCGTAAAACGGCGATCAAAATCCCGAATCCTTTCTATCTCATACCACGTGACCAACGAGACTGAAATACAATCAGAAAACAATATTAAATATAAACATCGGCATCTTCAACTCGTGCGAAGCATTACCAACTTCCCAAAATGTCGGACGTGGGTGAACAATAAACTATAAAACGGATTAGTTGATATAAGAAGGGTTCTCTTGGCATTAAGGTGTCTGTTTAACTCATAAAAAAGGCATTTGACACAGTAATATTCACGCCCGCAGGTGTCTTTGAAGGGGAAGGTGGTGGTGTGTTTCTAAGCCCACGTATCACCTAGTGAGTCCCACGTGGCCTCCTCTATAACTGAGAGGGTTTAGCCTTAGTCCACCACACTGGCCTAGTGCGGGTTGGCGGACTACACACCTAAAAAATTCCCAAGAACTTTTAGGTGTGCAGGTTTCCTTACGATATTTTCCTTCATCGTTAAAGGACGTGTTAATTCAATGTGAATACACACATAACTTAAAAAAGTCAGAGGTGTGTGTCTGGGGTTTGAACCCGCGACCGCCGTGATTCTCGACCGCGCGCCTAAGCCTTGAGGCCATCACGACTTATAAAGAGACGATCTCACTAATATTTTTAAACCCATGTCTAAGCTTCGTACTGCTACTGAACTCCTACATAATGAAAAACCTAATACCACTTTGCATGACTCGAGTTTTCAACTAGAGACTTCTCTTTCACAAAGGGGTTATGAAAATGGTGAAATCATAACACAAATGACTCACAATTCACGTTATTTATTTATTTACTATTGAAATTATAAGGGAGGTTAGAGACATTTTGTATCGTATTGTATTATATTCGACCGCAGAAAAATTTCCTAATTAAATAAAATACCTGCAAAAAGTAACTTTAAACATAAAATTACGAAACACGACCCTATGAACGGAGAGGAAAAGATAACATGAAGTATTCTACGAAATGCGGAGCACAGCGTTCGGTGACAATCTACAGGTGCTTTTTGTTGCTATGTAACGAGCTTATACTGAAGGATATCTGCCTCTAGTGCTCTGCAAAATAACTGTTTTCGTCTAAATCTAAACTGAAAGGCGAGGTATACTTAGGGATACCTATACATATTTTTATTTTATATTAATAGATATTTTTTGTACTAATTAAACTAATTATTTAATTAAATTGTCAGATAGCTCGGCGGATGCGACTGGTTACGCGAAGACGCTAGTTGTTATGTTCGAAACCATATCACCTTAAACATATTGAAACATTAAGTGTACAAACGGTTTGGCTCGTATTCATTAGAGCGCAATGTAACGTAAAACAAGAGAATCTAGTTTCGGTCTCTGGTCGAGAATAGGCAATGCTAGGTGTTTTCCTTGGAAAATTCTCAGAACTGGCACCTAGGTGAGAAAACGACCATAGTATCGCCTCTTTTATCATGAACTTTTATATACCCATAACTAGATATTTTCATTCAGACAAAGTACTATTCCATATGGAACTCCATTTTCAAAATTTTCACCAAACAAAGCCGCGAGCAAAACCTATTGATTTATAAAGTTATGCCTTGGACGTTTAACAGCTTTCCGTTCCCGGCACGCAATTACGTCACAGGCTCAGGCCGTTCCAGGAAACGGTGCAAATAATCCCGCTTATTGAAGGCAGCCTTAATGGAAATCACGCGGCCGAGCACACAATAGGCTTCTGGACACTGTATGCAAAATTTCCGAGAAATCTGAAGATTGACCTGCGGCCTGAATTGAACTTTAAATAGGTCACGCAGGTGGAACTATTGCACCGTTGACGAAATTCTGGCAACTTCGAAACTGCATTAAATGTCACCTGCCTTCATAACTTTATGACATTACCTTTCGCATATTGAGATTTCATTTGTGTCTATGTCCTTCATCACATATATACTCCTGGGTTCGGGACTACCTCTTCTAATAGAAGGTGTTAGGCGTTTGTCAAACACCCTAGTTTAATGAGAGCTGACGGACTTCACAGTCATGTGATTTCTTTGTGGAGAGCAGTTTAACAACTCTTTAGGTGACAATGTTTTATAGCACTTTAAAACCACGCGATATTTCATTGTGCCATTTGAACCCCTGAAGCGCTGTCATCATATCAGTGAATTTATTTCATAACTTATTCATCATTTACAAAACATTTAAACGCCGTCAATGTAGACTCAATTAAGTTAACCGACATTTGAACTAACAAAACAACCAAATTACCTTAATTATACAACCATTACTAGTAAATTTAAACTTGACAATATCGCCGGCGACCTTTGGCTAAAGACATCGTCAACGTCGAGAATATGCCCCCAGCACCGCTCCTTTAGTAACGCTCCGAGGGGTCTGAGGAATGGACGGGATAGGGGGCGGCGGGGTGTTCGCCCCCCTCGTGGGCGCCCGGCGCTGCATCGGGTTCGCACAGCTGACGTGGAGTGAACCCATCCGTACTGTACATAGGTACATAGGCTCGGCAAGATAACGTAATATACGGAGTGCGGACATAAGCGTCTGAGAACCATTGGTTCCGTAGTGTAAGGAGATTTTCGGTATCGAATGGAACACAAAGGGCTATAAGGTTGCAGGTTTGCGTGTATGCCCCTGATACATGATAATTAAGCCGAAGCAGCATTTGGTTTTGTTCTAGATATAACTAACGATGAGGTGGAAATTAGTCAAGGGTGAGTCCTTGTTTAACGCCTTATCCATGCTATGATTATGATTGTGAAAGTGAGTGTCCTGGTTACGCTTTCATGATTATTTCATGATATTTTAAAAACGCGGTCCGAAAATATTCAAAAGTCATACAGATATTAGTTTCGTTGACGAAGTCTAACTCGAACTCGTACTGTGAGAACAGTACACATGTAAAAATTATTAAAATCGGCACAACTGCTTACGCGTAAAATATGTAAATATAAAAAATGACTATCGTACAAAATAACAACACACAAAAATTTTAACAAAACAAAAACCGCCTTCAAAAAAATCTATTCCAAAACAAATTAAAATGCACTAAAAAGTAAAAAAATAATTGCGTATGCTTCTATAACTTAATAATCAACTTACTATTTCTCTTCATCGATTGTAGATACGATCTATGTGTTTACGACGCAAGAAGCTGGGTAGAAGTGGGGAACCTATCCACTTCAAATCTAACTCAACACATACCTATGAATAACAAACAATGATTAAAATATTTTTTAATGTTCTCCTATGTAAAATTAAATGAAAAATATTAGACTACTTAAAAGTCAATCAAATTATTACGATATTATAATGTAGTTTTAATTATTGTTATTCTTGGAGGCGGACGTACAGGCACACACCTCTGACTTTTCGAAGTTATGTGTATATTCACAGAGAATTATCACGTACTTTAACGATGAAGGAAAACATCGTGATGAAACCTACACACACACCTATAAGTTCTTAGGAATTTCTTAGGTGTGTCTAAACCCTCTCAGTTGTAGAGGAGGCTCGTGCCCAGCAGTGGAATGTATATGGGCTGATGATGATGATGATATTTATAAATCACATCATTAATCTAGAAATTTCCTCCTTAATTTGTCTTGCTACTCTAGACGAAGGTTAAATTGCCAAAAAACCAGACCTCACAGCAAAATCAATAGGCAGGGCAGCTGTTTTGCCGCCCAAAGGAGATTACTAGTATACGTCCAGTATTTCAGCTGTGGGACCTAAGAGGCTTTGTAGCTAAGGCGTTGAACACAATGAGGGGCGGACAAAGGGGACACAGGCCGGTGTGAACACGCCCGAACGGTCTGGAAATATTTTGCGAGGATTGCGTCACGGTGAAAATCATTTGGAATCGTTAAATATAATTATTTTAATTGTTGGAGATAATTACAGTAATTAATAATAATAAATACACCCAACAGTCACATACATATTTCTGACTCCACATTAAGATACAATTCTTGTGTTGTGAGTATCAGAAGACAGAAACTATGAGAGACTTTTCGGTCTCACAAACACCCAGAGCCGAAACAAATACTTGTCATATGTCTCGGTGCGGGGATCGAACCCGCGGCCTCTCGTTTCGCAAGCTGGTATCTAGCCAACTGCCCCACGGGGCTGTCAATAAGTCAGTATTTAAGTAATTTATGTTATGAATGCAAAATGGCTGCTTTATTGATCTTGCGGTGTAAGTACGTGGAGTGCGATCGGTAGGTCACAGATTCGATTCCCAAGCTGGGTAAATGATTCCGTTTTTATTGGGAAATTTTGTGTGGCACTACTGTGGGTGAATCGTGACTGCAAATTAACTTTACTGTGGCTTTACCCAGTGGCGGTACTTCCTCAGAAGCCCAAAAGCGTTACACGTTAATTTTGTAATGTCTAGTTTATAATTGTTTATTGTAGGGTAGGATATTATCATTTATATGTCAAATTCTATTGTTAAATAAAGATTTAAAGATTCGGAATTTTGTAAGATAAACTGGGCTTTTGGACTTCTATGGAAGTACCGCCACTAGCTTTACCAATATTTTATTATCCTAGAAACAATATACTTTACCCGACCCGGAAATCGAACTCAACCTGAATTTTAACATTATATTTTACATATCTAGTTTTTGTTATTGTTAAATTTTAGCAGACACTTTTTTTAATTTGTTCTGAGTTTTATCAACATAAGTGCATGTTCGGGATATGTTATAGATAATTACTTACGATATTATAAAGACAAACAAAAATATACATAAATATTGTACAGATTTTTTTTTACATCTCCGCGCGTATTATTATAGATTTTCACAAAGAAATCCATTGAAAATGTAACGCCTATATCAGTATCAAAATTCATTAAAATAATTATTTATTTAATATCTAATATACTACTGAAACCGGGCAACAAATTAACAAATAACAACCAAAGCATGTTATTAAAAGAAAATACTATGCGAACATTGACACGGCGTTAAATAAACAAATAAACTTCACAATCCCAGTTCATACAACACTTTAATAAACCCATCTTTAAAAAGTAAAAAAGCATTCCCATCTCGGCTGTGAAGAGCGGGGAGGTGTTTTTTGTCTTTGGCAAGTAACAAATGGCGATCGCTTTTGTAGCGAGCGGCGTGCGGGTAGGAGTACCTCCGTAGATACCCGTGTACCTTCATGCATGTGGGTACCTTCCAGGCTGAGGACGTCCAGAGGCGCGCCCCGATGGCCGAGGGCCGCGGCGTCCGCGTTCTAATTAAAACACCCCCTCGCGACCCAGCCACCCGCCGCCCGACCGATGTTTGCCCATAGATTATTTACACGCAGATAGGATGGCTTATTGTACCTACGCCTACGTACCTTGTATTTAATGTCCCAGGTAGTTAAAAACTCAGCAGGATTGACCCGTGCTCTATTATCAGATATGAGTCACTTTATAATGTGTCGAAAGTGGTTCTGAAACTGTCTCATTTCATTTCAATTCATTTCAATTATTATTATAAATAAGAAGGGTTCCCCTTTAGTCCACCACAGTCAAGAATCTATTGTTCTGTAATTAATTGTAAATTATTTGAATGAAATTTAAACGAAGTAACATATTTTGTGATTAAAAGAGCACTTATATCATTAACATAGTTTATGAATATTGGGAGTCCTTTCTTTACAGCAGTTTACAATTAAAATCTTTGAGGAAACCCCGAACTAACTAAAAAACTCTTTTCAACTAAATTTAATACATCTCGTCTGTTTTTTAATCTTTGGCGGCCGCGTCCACCCGCCAGCGGCGATCAAAAAAAAACACAGCCACGCAAAGCGCGAGTAAGATTGCCTCGTAAAAACTCCGAGTACATACAGACAAGTACAAAACAAGTAGGTAAATATAAACGGGGGACTCGCGACCTAATGACCCTCCCCCCTCCCTGCCCGCCTTCCGATTAATGATTAATTACGTCCTCATCGTGGTCAAACGGTAAGATTGCATATTTAAACGTAGATACGGTGGGTGAAAATAGTTTATGTTGACAGCTGCGACTGTTTTGATGTTTTGTGCCAATTATTTAGATTAGCGAGTGTTCAAAACCGAGGATTAAAATGTATCTGAATGAATATCGAGCTGTTTTTTAACTTTTATTGAATATTATGTGCATACTGCATTAATATGTTGAAAATATCCGACAACGTAATTTCGGATATCCTATCGGTTTAAATAAATTTGCACTTTAGATTCGTATGTTGTTTAGAGAATTAAAATTTAACTCATTTTATTGAAATAGGCCGCCATTTGTTAAGGTTTTCTATTTTGTTCATTTACCATAAACTATAAATAAATGAATTGATCGTTTGCTTCATTGTTAGATTTGTAAAAAATGATAGAGAATTAATTAGCGAGGGACTCCTATTATTAATTTAGTGAGCTATCAGTTACTTCCTCAACTATTAAAGAGTAAATTGATCTCAACTATTTTGCACAGAATAAATGTATAACCGTGTGTTGAGGAAGACCTATTGCATATTTATATGCTTTCTTCGTAACTAATTTACACTTATTAATGAGCTAAATATACGTTTGTCTGCGCGGCTGGTCTCTAACTGGCGCCCAAACATGGTGTCCGAGCTCAGCTCGACATTTTTGTGGCGCATGTATTCTGAACGCGGCGTGATCGAAAATGGATGAGGGTTGTTTACGTGTACTCCAAAGGTCGTCCCCCGAGGTGATTCTTCAAGAAAAACCTTGATCGATAGTGAGCGGCAACACGCCGCTCCCGGGGGCGCGTCAATTTGGCCTCCGCCTCGTCAGCGCTAAATTATCCAGACGTCTTTAAATGGAATTTCGCGGGTCGCGTTGTCGCAAAGTCCCTGCACGTTTCGTCGACGGCTCTTTGTGTGAAAATGTGGATGGAGTTTTGGGCCGCGCCCGGCTCGCGTCCCTCGCCGGTCGCACACGCGATGCGCGCCCTCATGCTGGGTATTTCTATAAAGGAACCCGGCTAAAAATATTTTTATATTTGTGTAGCATTTTAAAAGCAGCGTACTATCCGCTGGATTAAAATTTTGATTAAATTTTGGTTCATAGTTGACTGACGTCTGCTATTATTTGGAGCATGCGAGTAATTTTGCGGTTTTATTTCACTGAATAATTATAACGTTAAATTTAATATAGCCATCGCGGTAGATTTCTGCAAATATTTTCATAAATTAAAACTTTTACGAATTCGTTGGGCGTGTGTAATTTTGCGAAATATTCAGTAGTACCTATTCAGATTTTCTATAATATTTTTTTGCTAGAGAGAAGAGCCTTTGGATGCCAATTACGAAACCGCACAGTTTTAACCATGCCGAAAAAATCTAATAAAGATATATAAGGAAATATACAATATAAGACGGTAGGAGTATTGACTTAGAGGAAAGTGCATTGACCAAAAGGGAAGAAGCAAAAGTGAATTATTAAGGTTTACTCGTGTCAAAATGACGGGACCTTGATTATGAAGTTAAAAATCTTCGTAAAAAAAAAAACCACGCAATGGTCAGTATGATAAGCCAAAAAATAAGGTCTGAAAAGTATATACGGACTATAAATTAGTCATAGCCTGTGAAAATTAGCCGCTATCATCATCCGGCCATTTCGCCACGCAAAGAGCCTTTTTTTTTATACTGGCACGGCAAAGTGACTCCACTGTACCTGATGGTAAGCACAGTGGAGTCCAAAAAAATTATACCGACCAGTGAGAAACGATATGGTCACCCGCTGGTCGACACAATTATGCCGGCCTGCACAAATGCTTCTTCACGCTTCGCTTAAAGGATCCATACATCCTTACGCCATACAGCCAACATATAACGTTGTCAAATTAAAAATAGCCAAACAGTTCTTGTCTCCGCAAATATCTTGGGAGCTGCGCATCGGCTGGATTAAGTTCGACCAACACGCCAACAAGCGAGCGTAATCACCGACGGTGACCGCTCGCGCGTAAATTACGTAGCAACACCATTTAACGTTGAGCCAACTTGAGCGTTGTTTCAAGCCGGTGTGCAGGTCTGTTTGTGTTGGCCGCTATGTGGAACCCACGCGTCCTTCTGTAATGCCCGCTTAGGTAGCCCCGGAGCGCGCGCTCGCAAACAATCGTGTGCCTTTTATAGTCCCCCTTGTAAGGACAGGGCTGGCGTGGAGTTCTCGTTAAGCTGATTGATTGGATGTGTTTTGATAGTGAGAGTGGAAATAACCTTTGCGATATTAATGTCTAAGTGTATGGAAAATTATGTATGGGAAATATTTTCGTGTAATTAGAAATTGAAGATAAATCTTTCCGCGTTTTTTTTGTTCATGTAGTCATGTCAAAGTCAAAATCATCTTTATTCAAATTGACTTATATCTTTATACAGAACATGACACAAGTGCTTTTAAGTCACTATTAAGTATTTTTTTAACTATTGCCGCTTCGAAACGTGTTATCGCAGTGGAGAAGAAACGGCAAGAAACTCCCTCAGCAACACGAAATGTACCTAAATGATATATGATTGGTTTTTAATTTGAGGAAAAAACGTAGGTCATGTATGTACCATGATAGGATATATTGTAAGCTGTGCCTGAAACCTGGTAGTAAAATGCATAATCAATTTAAAATATAATTTAATTTTGTATTGTTTTAGATAATTGCGGTACTAAGGGAACGTAAAATTATTTCAATATATTTGTAGTACCTAGTCTACTATTCAATTGTAGACGAGGCTCGTTTCCAGCATGTACATACATTCACTAGTATAATTATTTAATTTTATGTAAATTTTCCTATAATGCATAGTCCCAATCAAATGACAAAGTATCGAAAAATTTGGCAGTATTTGTAAAAAAAACTACTTTCTATCTGAAACTGGACACAGTAATTTGTATTTAGATCACGATTACGATAGCATCTAAGAACAAAGTTTAGAATTATCTATTATTGTATAGATTGTAACAAAAAGGTCGGCATGCTAGACCGTAGTTACCGTTGTCTCGGCTTAATAAAGGCACATAAACATGTACAAAAAGCGTAGCGTTACCCAACGGTGCGAGCCAAACAAAGTGAAACGCGAAGTTACCTAACCTTATTAAAGAGCGGCCGGGCCCGTCCCCGGGCATTATCTTGCGACAGCAGCGCCACCGGCGTGCTGCGTTCCCGCCAAATCCAATATCCGTACGCGTAATAACAATCGCGAACGTCTATCGGGCGCGCGTAAATTATGCACGACGCGACTTAACTACCCATGCACCTCAAAAACATCATTTTAGTTTCTATTCCCAAATGCATAAAGGTGAAAACGAATGCAAAGTTAAGCTTGCAAGCGAACGGTCGCCGTCGACGACGCCGCCGTGCTAATGGCTACGCGACCCTCCCCCCGCACGCCCCTGCGCTCCACTCGTGTGCCCCCTCGAGCAAAGCACACGTCCAGAAATAAAGGAAAGGCTTTGTGCCTAATTCTGTTCGGATAGTTGCTCGAGTGGTAAATAATTGGCGAATTATTGCAAGAGGTTCCATCAAATTAGCAAATACTTCGAAGAGGCAACATGGATGGGTTACGATCGAATGTCTTTTTGCAAAAGCGTTCCGCGAATATTTTCCAACGGGTCTCGTTTAATTAAATAGCGTAGACTTGCACTTTCATAGCAGCCGACGGCTCTCGGAATATTTGTTAATAGTGCCTACATTGAAACTTTAAGAGAATTCTGATGACTTTTACGAATTTTACCTATTGGTAGAGTTGTTTTTTTTTATACAGACAAGGCGAAATGACCGTGCCTGACCCCGTCGGATACTATAATCAGTACTAGTGTTATGTTGCATCTTTTCAGTTTATTGAAGACAACAGCCTGATAAATCCGTAACAGAGTGTCAGAATCTACTAATAGATGTTTCTGACCTCACACTAAGATCAGAAACTACGAGAGAATTTTTGGTCTCACAAACATCTAGACGCGAAAAAAATATTTGTGGATTACACAAACATTTGTCCCAGCCCGGGGAGCTAACCCGCGGACTCTCGTTTCGCAGACTGGTGCCACTGGCATCACGGGGCTGTCAAATTCAAAACAGTTATCATTTGCCTATCATCTATCTAGTAACAAAAAAAAAATACACAACAATTTTATTTCAGATATCCTACCTCACATATAAAGAGTTTACCTGCTATCAACAGTTTTTCTATTACTCATGTCTCCGAGCGAAATTGTCATATTTTTTGGGGTTGGATGTCCGCTTCCCGCCCGCTCTTGTTCGTGCTTTGCTCCCGCGGTGCCCTCGGGAACTCCGCAGAACATGACACATTCCGTCAGCGTAACTGGTGCGCTAATAGCCGGGACGCCGCGGGTGAAGTAGCGTGGTTCAGTACTTTTGTATATATAGTACATTTTTTTTTTACTTCAACCAGCATAATTATGTCGACGAGTAAGAAAAAATTGTTTATTGTTACTGCTCGCAAGTGTCATTGTAGTTACTTTGTCATAACAGTACTAATCAAGAATGTTGTTGCATGAGGGAGGTTTAAGGGATCGCGTAAGAAGTCTTTAGAAAATGTCCAGCATTTGACTTAGTTTGGCCGCCCAGCAGACGCAGCACAAACAGTTCTGACACTAAAATACCAGTTGTGGGTATAGAAACCAACATAGAATTTGCAGTTTCACCAACAACTAGAACAAAAACACTTATTTAGTACTCAAGACTGCCCCGTTGGTTGGGGCTTAAATTGAGGCAAACGGTCGAGAGGGCCCAAATTTTATTCCCGAGTCACAGCGCGGAATTGTCTCGCTCGCGGTAAAGACTCGAAACAAAAATTAATGAATGACGCCCGCATTTGTCTCGGCGACCAAACCCGCGGCCACTATTCTCCTCGCCAATCATTGCGCCGTGGCTTCCAATATCCTAAATATCGGTCAGTGAGCAGGGTAGGTGGCGCGTGGCCGGCCACGTCGCCCACGTCGCCGTGTCGCCCACACGCCACACGCTCGCCCGCGCCTGAGGCATAATTCACATGGCTAGTGTACACACGCGCTATTTAAGTAGGGCTGCACCGTACTGAATGTTATTAATTTGTGATATTAAATTGTGTGATGGAGGATTAAGCGCACTCAACTACAGATAAAAAAGTTTATTGTACACCATTTAATCAGTAAAACATCATCATCATTTTCTTGCCCTGTTCCCAATTTTCATTTGGGATCGGCGCAGTATGTTTTATCCTTCCAAACATCCCTATCAGCCATCATGTCTTCATTCCCCCTTTTTACGTCATATCTTCTCTCACGCACTACATCCATCTTTTCTTTGGCCTTCCTCTGCTTGTCGATCCTTCGCCTTTCATACTCATTACTTATTTAAACAGTAAAACAATCCAACTTAAAATACAGTGGACAATTGGTGGTCTTACCGCTTAAAGCGATCTCTTCCAAAAAACCAGACATGATGAATTCAACGAGTGATTAGCGAGATGTGTGTGGAGCAACTATGATTTAAGTTATGGAATATTATTATATTCCATAACTTAAATGTTAGAATGTATGTTAAGTATTTATGATATTGGATGTTTTAGCTTTAGTCAAAAGAAACAATATGTCGGTAAACATCGCCATGTTTACCCATGTTAAATCTATGATTGTGTCGAATTACATACTTGTATAATAACTTTGCCATGAAATATATAAATATATCAGCGATTTATTGAGAGAATATCATGACATTATGACAACCTCGTTGTACTGTATAAGTGTATGCCGATCAAGAGGTCCCGGGTTCCTTTTCCGGGTCAAACAAAATGTCGGGTTTTACATTATGAAAATTTAATAGCAGCAATACCTATATTGCATTTTATTAGATTGAACTAAATCACTTTCGAAATGTAGAAATACACCTATAATATCTCACTTAGCTTCAGTACATGTTTTTACCATTATGACGTAATAATTACATCGAATTTGCACACACATAGTCCATGCAAACAATAATTGCATGATTCATTGTCACATGTGGCACCCCTAAGTGTCGTGTGGGGAGGACGCGAGGGGGGCGTGAGGGGGCGCTCGCGGCGAACGGGCGGGGGGCCTAGTGCCTTGACAGCGCACCGCCGTTAATTCCTGAGCGCTCCTCGCGAGCGATTGACAACGCGTTCAGAATTTATCGACGCGCACACTCGCCGCCGCCGATGCCGTCGCCGCATAGTCGCGTCACTGGGGATTTATCGATAATCGATATTTGGATGGAACTATCGATAGTCGATAGTTGTGTACAGCTATTGAAAGGGACGATGCGTTGGTGAATTATGATGTGTATGCGAGTTGTCTGCGTGTCACGATTTTGGGACTCATCAATGATGAGTCATCAACACTCCAATAACACGCTAACTTGCTTGATACTCAGATTTCCTATTTATCTATTACTTTTTGGGACTACCATAGTGTTATTTAATAAACGGCGCAAAGGTTGGTTCTGGGCTTTTAATATAATAATATTACACCTGGGAGAAATCGTTAATTGATAACTAAATGAATACACCTAACGATAAAAAAATTTACCCATAATGCTTCTAGATTTTAGATCTCACAAACGCTCAGATCCGTAATAAACTAACAATACATTGTGGGACACAAAAATGTTTGACCTGGCACGGGCGTAGAAGGACCTGTTTGCCATTCATGTCGACACTATTTATATTTCTGTTTCATCAGTTTTAATTAATTTACTTTTGAGGGTTTCATCTTTTATTTTCACTTTTGTTCGGAATCAAAAGTGAAGTATGTCTATTTTCGTATAAATGGCGTCTAATTACAGCGTAATGAAAATCTTTTTTAGACAGTTAAGTATTTGACTGCGGACACATTTAATTATGTGGACAACAACGTTTGCCTCGCGCCAAAAGTGTGGGGGTTGCGATCAAAAATTACTCATCTTTTACTCTATCTCTGAGGTTCCTCCTGGGCCAGGCTAATTGTTATTGGGTTTTTTCATTGGAAAATTCTCATAAGGAGTTCGGACTCTAAATCTGTACGAAATATGTCAATATGCTTGACCTGACATAACAGCTCGCACCTTAGGTCCAATTTATTCAATAAATCTTATATAGTTATTTACCCGTGGTGCGTTAATTCTGCTAATTTCACTAATTGTAATTGTCTTTCATTTTATATGAGGGTGAAGCCTCATAGCTCAATGTTTTGTCACCCGCTTTCCTGTGGAGGGAAGTGGACAACTCTTTGTTTTCCAACTCCTCCTTTATTTGTCTTTGTGATTAACTTCGTTGCGGGATTGTGACAAATTTAGGTCCCCTTAGATTCGCTGAGCTTCATTGCTCGGCGTCAATACTGTGCGTGCCGCTGTTAATCCTGGAGCACAGGAGTTACGGTGGCGGAAGTGTGGTAGTATAGGGCCAAAAAAAATGCTTGACCTGTTAAAGTGGGATTAAAACACAAAAAACAGCAATACGGAGGTGAAGATATTTATATCGTATATTTGTCACTTATACAATCATTTTACCCGGATACAGAAAACCATCTCTTGCTCTTATTACATGCGTTTTAGGCAGTTCATTGAAAACAGTATCAAGATTCCCCAATGGTAAATAAAACGAATATTAAATTTCGCAATTTCGTCCGCCAATTCAGTTTTGTATTTTTCTACCTTTATAAAAGCATGAACCGTATAAAAATGCTTAAAAAAGCCCCGCATAAGATAACATATTTAAAAATACGCGCGTATTTCGTGAATTTTGATGCTTGTATTATTTGTTTTTGTATATTTTCATCGATGTCGATATTTTTGTAATGGTTGTGACGTCACTAGGGCGCGTCTCTGCGTTCAGCTGGCAGTTATATACAGTATGTAGTCAGTAAATAGGGGCTTGTCTTTTAGGTCCAACCGCATCTAACGCGGCCGGTGTATTTAGTTGCGTCTGCAGTACGCGTAAATTATCGCTACGTATTACCTGCCCGTATCCCACAATAATGTGGGGTTGATGCTGTCATAATGTATATAAGTATACACTTAGTTTGAGATAGGCGTTAGTTTACAAATGAATACACCCAACATTCACAAACATAAACCCCACACTAAGATAAAAATCTTATGGTGGGTAAAATAAACTACGAGAGACTTTTAGGCCTCACTTACACCCAGACCAAAAACTATTACTTGTGGTTCACACAAACGTTTGGTGCGGAAACTGGACCTTCGAATTGAACCAACTGGGCCACGAGGTTGTCAAAGTATTCCTTACTTAAGCAATATAAATACTACGAAAGTAACTACGACTTATTCTGACTGGACTGATTTTGAATGGGGTCCTGAAAAGACGAAGAATGTGTAAAATCTCTAAATTAAAAACGTTAAAGTACCAATTACAACAGCTTCCTGCATGCATGTATCTTAGATTGGAAACGCAAAGGACTACATAATGTCTTCAACCACGGGCCTTAATAACTTAGCAATCATAAACTTATCTTTAGTTACAATTAAAATGTAATTAAATTAAATAAATCTGTATTCACAGTGAATTATCACGTACTTTAACGGTGAAGGAAAACATCGTGAGGAAACCTGCACACCTAAAAGTTCTTTGGAATTTCTTAGGTGTGTAGTCCGCCAACCCGCACTAGGCCCGCGTGGTGGACTAAGGCCTAAACTCTCAGTTGTAGAGGAGGCTCTGCCCAGCATATGGGCTGATGATGATGGTGATGGAATAGAAATTGAATTTTTATCCAACATTCTTCTACCCTATAAAATCAGTTGTAGATGAGGCCTGTGTCCAACAGTAGGACGTATGTATATGAGCTGATGATGATGATGATGAAATAAAACTTTAATTTTTATCTAACATACTACTACCCTAGAAAAATCAATGTCGCAAGCCACCCAGACAAAAATCCCCGCAGCAGCGTTTGGAACTTCCTCATACAAATGCTCGATGCAAAAACACGTGGGAGATAATAGTTGATTGATATAATCATCTGCTTTGTCTGTACGTTGGAAAATTACGTGCGCCAAGGAACGAGGGTAATGACGCCCTGCCCAATGGTCAGCCCCTTCGCTTTGTATCTACACGACTACATCCCCTAATCGTGGCGATACGGACGCTGGAAGCGCTTGTCTTCAATCGTATTGTTAGTTGTTGTTGTCGCGTTGACTAGTTTATAGAAATATTCATCAGCCCGTATACGTTCCACTGCTGGACACGGGCCTCCTCTACAGCTGAGAGGGGTTAGGCCTCAGTCCACCACGCTGGCCTAGTGTGGGTTGGCGGACAGTATGGGTTGGCGGTTGGTTGGTCTTGGTTGCGGATTTATTTTTATAGAAATATGAAAATAAATAAATTGTAAAAGGGCAGATATCACATAGGTCACTATTATAATGTTATGGTGGGCTATCTCTATACATATAAGCACGTTCAGTGCAGTCTTTAAACTAGATAATTTCGATCGCTGTTATACCACCAGACCAACGTAACAGTTCTCGTTATACATAAAACCTTACTTCACTTTACTTTGCACGTGCCTTCACGTGTGAATAACTCTATCAACAATAGAGCAGTTACAGGTCATCGCAGTTTCTCGGTGGGTGGGTGCGCTCCACTGTCCCCATCGCCCACGCTCACGTTGACCTATCCAGAGTGACCGGGTAGGTCTATGCGGCGGACTAACGAGCGGTGACCGCGCCGCGCCGCGCTTAATGTCTTCATTTGTATTCAGATTTACCTACGCAAGATATGTACGTGCTAGTGCTGGGGTTTCGCTTTCGGCTCTTCTCTGCGCGAATAATGCCGTTTGGGGTCGGTGTTAATTTTTGGATGTTTAGGTGAATCATTTTTGACGGTCTCGTCGGCGAAATGCGTGTATGAATTATAGTTTGCTAACTCACACTAGGCCAGCGTGATGGACTAGACTAAGACCTAACCCCACTCAGTTGTAGAGGAGACCCGTGCTCAGCAGTGGGGCGTATATACGCTGATGATGAGGTGAAATGACTAAAGTAAAGAAGTCACCATCAATTCTTGAATTATAGGTATTTTTATGAGGTTGATCCCCGTGCCAAACAGTAACCACTAAATGACAAAATTAAGCTATCCTGTTAAGTGACGGGTCTGAACTGGCTACTCCATTCTAAATAACACTTGCGCAGGTCACTTTTTCTGATGTTATACCCTGAGGCGGGCATTGGGCATACTCGTAAGTCATGATGGCCTCGATGTTTAGGCACGCGGTCGAGAATCTCGATGGTCGCGGGTTCAAACCCCAGGCACACACCTCTGACTTTTCCAAGTTTTGTGTGTATTCAAAATGAATTTTCACGTATTTAAACGGCAAAGAAAAACATCACGATGAAACGTTCACACCTAAAAGTTCTTAAGAATTTCTTAGGTGTGTAGTCCGCCAATCCGCACTAGGCCAGCGTGGTGGACTAAGGCCTAAACCCTCTCAGTTGTAGGGGAGGTCATTGCCCAGCAGTGGGACGTATATGGGCTGATGATGATGATGATGGGCATTGGGGCCGACCATCATCATCATGGGGCCGATACGAATATCCAAACACAAGCTGTAATTAAATTTTCATTATTTGTTAGTATAAAAGCGTGTGCCGTAATTATATTAGTAATTGATTATAATTATTTTTTTTAGATGTTTTATTGTTATTGTTAATGATACTATAATTTTATGTAATGTTAATTTTTCTCTTATTTTACTGTTTTGTTCTTTTATTTTATATTTATTTTTCTGTTTTTGTTTATGTTCTTTATTTTTATGATTATTTTTTATTTTTTTTGGATTTTATGGTTTGTTATCGATTAGTGTAAATGGTGTAACCGTACTAATTTGAATAAATAAATAAATAAATAAATGAAGTGCGAATGCACAAAACATCACTTAACATTGTCCAAACAGGAAACTTGTACACGTACCAAATTAAGACCTTTAAGAAATTACCTTTTATTTTTAGACTTTGGATGATTTATTGCTTCGACATGGCCGTTTGTGTAAACATGTTGTCCTCGCATAAGGAAACAAATGAAACTTATTAAAATTAAATGATGGAAATAAAGTATCAGAAACTTCGTGAGACTTTTCGGTAACTCACACTGTATATTATTCAATAAACAAATTCGACAGCCTCCGCGATGCAATTGGAAATATAGCAGCCTGTGAAACGAGAGACCGTGGGTTCGAAGTCTGCACCAACAAAAATATTTGTGTGTTCTAAAACACAAACTATTACGAAATTTTACGGTGGTATTTTATCGTCAAGAAAAAGTCACAAATTACTGGTCAGTGTAGAAGAGTCGGGCAAATGTGACGACAAGCCGCTTTTCCAATTTCTACATACATCAATTCATATTAGTCTCACAACTGTGTTATGTCATCAGTCTTGTGATATTTATTGAGAGTGAAGCGTCGGTTATGACTCATGTTTACAGACTGTTGAAAATTTCTAACATAGAAATCCAGACGATTGAAATTTTCCAAAGAGAAAACGTTGTCCCACCTGGGAACCGATTCTGTAACCTCTCGATCGCAAACCGCTCACTAAACCCACGAGAGTAACAGTGAACTCAATAGAATACTACGCTTAGACGAAGCTGGGTCGGTCCCCTATAAAGATATCATTCGGATCGTATCGTTAATCGCTTCGATGTAAATTCATCCCCATTAAAATACAATAAAAACGTTCAAAGTCAAAACATTCATTGGACATAATGAATTCAGAGCGCCACAGAGCGGGCCGCGAGCCGCGAGCCACCCAGACAACACAAACGGTGCCCGCGATTGTGGGGTTGCTATGTCTAAATGACATTTTACAAGTTTTTACATTTTCATGTTTTTTAAAGCCTCAATCCTCCCAGTTATAGAGGAGGCCCGTGCCCAGCAGTGGTAGGTGTATGGGCTGATGATATGACGATTAAGTTTTAGCGATAGCGATTGGGTTTTGGATCTGAATATCAAATTAGTACTTTTGTCTTTTCTAGGTAACATGTGATATGTCATACTCATCATCAACATCCCATATATCTTCTACCGAAAAACCTTTTTGTAAAGAGTGTAACTCGAAATATTTAATCGATAGAATCAGCAACGAAATTCTTAGTAGCAACACGAAGTCTGAAAATGAGGTATGTTTCCGAAGAATGGCAATTGGCTCGCCCGTATTTCGTAGGACTTAATCAACAGAAATGGCGAAACACTGGCGTAGATATACACATTAAATATTAATCTACCTATATCGTCACTGTATCCTTGTATTTATAATATCAGCAAAAAAAAAAGTCATTCACACCGCATTATAAATTAAGTTCTCCAATCCAATCCAATCCACTGCTGGACATAGGCCTCTCCCAATGACTTCCACAGGGACCTGTTGGAAGCAGCCTGCATCCAGCGACGTCCCGCGACCTTCACCAGGTCGTCGCCAATTAAGTTCTATTTTCCCTGATTACCCGTTACTAAGGGAGAAATTCCGTGTAAATCTCCGTGTTTTTAGGCGCACGTTGCGGTTGGCAACCCCGTGGGACGGGCACACTCGGCGGCCAGACAGACCTACTTACATACATATTTCCCGCCCGGACTGCCGGCAACTTTGACCCACTTCGTTCGAACGATGAACTTTTATTGTGAACGATTCTCGCCTCGTTGCGTACCGGACAGCCGTTTGAAATACGCACGGTCTCACATTTTCGTATTGAGAACTTTGTTTTTATTTTATTTGTCATATACAAACAATACATGACCGTCCTCTTTTTGAATACTGCGAGGTAACACGAAATGAAAAACTGTTGCTATGCGGGTAGACACGAGACCTACCACAATATTTTTTTAGTTTAACCAACTACTAAACACTTCTTCATCGCTCTTACTGTGTGAATTATCTGTTATCGGTATGTCCTCGATAAGATACCCGGGTCGGGTAAAATGTTATTGGGCTTTTTAATATGCTATTTTAAGAAGAAATAAGGTTTCAGGAAATGTGCTCGGTTAAGCGCAATAGCTCGTCACCAATACATTGAAGTTAGTAGCTGGCGAATCGTGAGTGTTGTGATACATCCCTGCCTTCCTCTTTGAAGATATAAGCGTTGTGTACATACTTATAAGCCAGCTTGACGGAATAACAACTGTGCTGACCCGTTTTGAGTAAGATAGTTAGAAAAGCTGTAACCAGGAATATGAATCATTAAAGCGAGGTTTATACCCAGAATACCGTTATCAATATTGCGGATACGCCTACAAGCAAATTATTTCACAAATTTCAAAAACCTTTAAAAACCTCCAGTAGTTTGTTTGATGAACCGTTCGCACGCTCGCATGGCCGGGAGAATGCAAATCGCCCGGCTAGAAACACGGTTGAGTGAGCCATCGTTGTGAACAAACAAGCCTTGAGCCCGTGCCGGCCGCACAGTAACCCCTCCCCCCCCCGCCCAGGCTAATCGTCGTTTATCTAACAACTGGCTACCTGCGGTGTGGACACCTCAGACTGCGCCAGGCAAGAGAGATTAGACCTGGTTAAACTAACTAATACATCCGGATTCTGTTAAAATGTGACGGAAAATTTAATGTGGATATACCCTCATAGTTGTTCAAGTTTTTCTTTACGGCGTTAATATTGATATTGGGAAGGCAGATGTTTTTCCATTTGTGGTGTGATTCTAAGCCCGTTTTTCCTGGTATTAAGTCTTATATAATGGGGAAGGGTGGGGGGGGCACAGCTATAACCGTGTATCGAATACTATTCCAGTCTCCGTGATGCTACTAAGAATTAGGTATATTAGACGCCGTAATCTGTGTCGCGAAACCAACGAGACAGTCGCGGTTATATCATTAAGTTAGATATTTAAAAAAACACGAACTTTTCACCCTTTAACACCCTTGTGTGTTTTTTGAAACTGGAACTTAAAATACTTCTGCAACCTTACCCTTTGACAGCCCCGTGGCGCAGTTGGCTAGACACCAGCTTGCGAAACGAGAGGCCGCGGGTTCGATCCCCGCACCGAGACAAATGTTTGTGTGATCCACAAATATTTGTTACGGGTCTGGGTGTATGTGAGACCAAAAAGTCTCTCGTAGTTTCTAATACCCACGACACAAGACTTGTATCTTAGTGTGGGACCAGAACTATGTATGTGACTGTTGGTTGTGTATTTATTTATTATTTATTTATTTAATATCATAAATAATGCTATTATTAAAATGCGTATTTTTTTTACTTAAAACATTCCTCTATTAAAAATATACAAATACGATTTAATTTTGTTATGACCTCGAGAATGAAACGCGTGATGCCCCTGAGACCGAAAAATCAAGTATTATTTTTGACATGAATAAACTTTTGTTTTGGTCTGAAGAGATAATTACATATATAATATAGGTACATATATTCCTATAGGTATATTCTAGAATAACCTGCAGAGAGAAATAAACAAATTATGGTACCGGAATACAAATATTCACAATGAATTATCACGTACTTTAACGGTGAAGGAAAACATCGTGATGAAACCTGCACACCTAAAAAAGTTCTTAGGATTTTTTTAGGTGTGTAGTCCGCCAACCCGCATTAGGCCAGCGTGGTGGACTAAGGCCTAAACCTCTCTCAATGGTAGAGGAGGCCCGTGCCCAGCAGTGGGACGTATATGGGCTGATGATGATGAATACAAATATTTATTGGAATGAAAATTCTAACACTATGTTATTATACTCGTAAATTAACAATCTACGCGCAAAATTTCTTCCGAAACCATCCAGCCGATTTTCTGTGAAAAAGTAACATAGATTCTTTAAAACTTTCTCATTGCAATGTAAACGATATACCTACATTTATCTAGGTACAAAATCGCCGACATCTCGACAGTAATTTTTTTGCTCCTTGCGCTACAGAGGCTGAACAATAACCGAGACTCCTCCATTCCATCTTAACTAGAAGAGTTTAGCAGATTGTTTTCACCACTCAAGCCAAAGCACGCAACACTGCCCATCGCTCATTAACATAAAAAAAACACAGCACCACAACAATGAGAGAACGCGAAACCCCCTCCGCCAATTTACATTAACGATTCACGGAATACACATAAAAAGACAGGGGAAGGACATAAAACGCGGTGGTACGCGTGGCTCCTTTCATCTCGCGTCTCATGACGGTGTGGCCAGGAGAAAATCTCTTTGAATAATAATTAGGGTTGAAGATTAGGCCGGTTCGAGTCGGCTGGCTATTAATTGGCGCGCCCGAGGCGTTGCGGCCCATGTTGTCGAACATGTATGTATGTATGTCGGTACAGCGAGTAGATACGTGGGCAGCGCGGCGTCTCGTGCGCCTGCCAGGCCCCCGTGGGGTTGCCAGGGCAAAGCACCTAAAGTTTCTTAGTAATTTTGCCAACATATACACTACTATATTTGTACGGTTAGTGTGATATACACTGGAATTGTACCTCAACAACGAGAAAATAAACAAGGCTTATCTGTATACCTATATATTAAAAATATATGTTGTCCTCCGACAAGGTGGTCAGACGACCTAGTAAAGGTCGCGGGACGTCGCTGGTTGCAGGCTGCTTCCAACAGGTCTCTGTGGAAGTCATTGGGAGAGGTCTATGTCCAGCAGTGGACTTCCATTGGCTGATGGATTGGATTGGATTGGATTGAATATGTTATCGAGAGGATCAAGGCGACTATGTACTTAAGAAGTATGTGTGTATCAAATATCGGGTAGGCGCACTGAGATTCGCGCTCGCTTATGATATACCTAAATAACTAATTTAAATACATCTTTGACTCGTAGACAGTATTTACACCTTCGGAATCGATCGGATTTGTTTTATTTAAAATGGAAAATAGAACTACATCAAGCAATCTAGTTTTGCTAAAGCCGGTACAATCGCCTAATATTTATCACCAGTCCATTCGCAATAAAATTCAGATTAAGCTCGTTGATTTTAGCACTAAGCACACCTCCCATTATTCTACGTCACAACGCCAACACACTCCCCACATCTGATAACAAAAAATCCAGTTCTGTGTACATTATGGGGGGTCAGCGAGTAGTCTTGCAACACAACCCCCCCACGCCCCCGCCCCCTGCCGTGCCGCCACCCACCCCCCGCGTCTAATTGACGCCGCACCGGACGGCGGCGACGCCCGCGGGGACTGAGCCGCCTTCCGGAGTCCGTACTCAGTGGCGCGCTCCGATTTACAACATCCACCGATAATCTTTTCTTGATGACGCCAGCCCAGCGAGGGCAGATAACCTATTTTCTCACTTTTATTGTCGTGTGCTTTTTCGACGGCCCATTTTGCGCCTCAATTAGCGGGGTATTAGCGACCATGTAGAGATAGTTTCAAATGTTTGCATTGGGCATTGGCAATGTATTGGTCCCTGATGGCCCTCTTTGTCTAATATTATAGGCGATTTAAGGTAATTTTGCCTCAAGATGGCTTAATCAGACAGGTTAAGTGTTTTACTAAAACGATGATCGTATCCAAAACTGGTCTTACGGCCTTGCCCTCTAAAAGTGATCGGTGAATGACGAAAGAAAAGAAAAGAGCTGTCCTCTTTTTCTTAGTAAGGATATTTGCCTCATTACACGCTATTGTTTAATAAAATTCTGTGACAATATAGAATCAGTAGTCATGGTCTCGAGGATTACGCGCGCGGTTGAGAATCGCGATGGTCGCAGGTTCAAACCCCAGGCGCACAGTTCTGATTTTTAGAAATTACGTGTGCATTCACAATGAATCATCACTTACTTTACGGTGAAGGAATACATCGTGAGGAAACCTACACACCTAAAAGTTCTTAGGAATTTCTTAGGTGTGTATTCCGCCAACCCGCATTATACACACATAGATACACAGTCACATCAGTGGCCGTACTTCCATAGAACCCCAAAAAGGTGGGCACCTTGCCTAACAAAATTCCGAATAATCTTGAAGCTTTTACAAATAAAGAAGAATAAAATGACCCCACAATAAACAATTATAAACTAGACATTACACAATTACCGTGTAACGCTTTTGGGCTTCTATGGAAGTACCGACACTAAGTCACATCTGTATACCCGAAGAGGTAAGCCGAGCACATATGGACGTCGTCATCAGCCCATATACGTCCCACTGCTGGGCACGGGCCTCCTCTACAACTGAGATGGTTTAGGCCTTAGTCCACCACGCTGGCCTAGTGCGGGTTGGCGGACTACACACCTAAGAAATTCCTAAGAACTGGTTAAAGCAAGTGATAATTCTATAACACATAACTCCGAAAAGTCAGAGGTATGTGCCTGGGGTTTGAACCTGCGACCGCCGAAATTCTCGACCGCACGCCTAAACCTCGAGGCCATCACTGCTTCGTCACATATGGACGGCTGTGTTTCAAATCCAATGTACGAAGGTGCACGATTCCTAACCCATCTACTGAAGATTTATGGAAAAATCAATTTGGCTCGAAACTGAATGCGATCCCGGGACCTCTGGATTGTATGGCGTGCATTTTTTCCGCCGGACATACGAGGCATAACAGTTTGAAACCCTTTATGCCTAATCGTTGTTATCAAAGAACTCATAAAATAGGACACCGCTTGGTAAAATTGTTTAATTCGGTGAAATGGCCCTTAATCCTACGAAACTTGGCACTTATATTTTAGAAATTAACCTATACCTCTAGTCTAGAGATACATGAGTTACAGGCTGTTGCTTTGACCTGCTCTGACCTGTTGAGTTAGAAAAAACGAGATAAGTAGTTGTTAAATTAAGTAACGTTTAATAATCTAAACATTTATAAAATATGAAATTCAGGAACCTAATCAATGCCGTTCAATGCATTTTCTACCAACTTCCCAAATGAACTGAACTCTTCGAATTCCACACTCGCGGAGTACGCTGAAACCTCCCCGGCGACACAGTATTAAGCAAGACACAAAGGATGCCCGCTGTTCAGAACTTCATTAAGTCTGCGCGCCTCCGCGAGGTGTCAACACGTTCGTCTCTGCTACCGTTCCCGTTGGGATAATTAAAAACTCTCATCGTGGAAGACCGACGGGGGGCGAAGGAGCGCGCGGGGTGGGTGCGCGGGGCGGAGGGGTGGCGTAGGGGCCGCGGGGGTCCGCGTAACGAACGCACTAATTAATAAGGGTCCGTCGATATTGATTTACGAGGTACCGCGTGTGCGGAGCCCCGGGCCGCGGGTAATGACGCCGGCCTTAGATAAAGCAGCTTTCACACGGGGGGATGTGGGGGCGCGACCAGTTTTTCCATGCGAACCCTAAAATTACATATGTAGATGTTTGTCGGAAGATAATAGTGATTTGTGGCATTTTGCGAATTATATAGATGAATCAAACTGGTGGTACAATCTGACTATCTATCCCGTCTTCGCCTTTATCATCATCATCATCAGCCCATATACGACCCACTGTTGGGTACTGGCCTCCTCTACAACTGAGAGGGTTCAGCCTTATAAAATATTAAATACTACCAACATTCACACACACACAGTTCTGACCTCACACTAAGATACAAGTCTTGTGTCGTGGATCAGAAACTACGAGAAACTTTTCAGTCTCACAAAAACCCAGTCACAAAAATATTCGTCTCGGTGCGGGAAACAAACTCGCACCCTCTCATTGCACAAGTTGGTTTCTAGTGAATTGCGCCACGGGGCTGTCAATGTTAAAGATGATTGAAAAATAGGCGTAGTAAGTACACTATCAGGCGCGCTAGATTTTTGTAACGTGCCAGTACAAAAATGACGTAAAAAAATATACGCAACAAGTAAAAATACCGAATTATTGCTTAAAACGATCGACAAAAACGTAATGCGGACGAGGTGGAAGTATAAAGTCGACAAATGAATGAAAACCAAGGACTAATTTCACGATTTAATTCAATTCAATCACAATCAGCTCTTAATAAACTACGAACACTCTGCCCATTAAAGAGTTGGCGTGGCGCGAACTTTTCACTACGTGAAGGGTTCCATATAAAATACTCGACTAAACAAAATATTAACTTAACAATATATTTGCGTAACAATGTAGTTAATATGTGTATATTTTTTTATTTAGTTTCTATTTTAGTTTTGAACTCGGGGCTTGGTGACTGTATTTGTAAGATCACTATAGTGCTTGTCTATGATTAACAATGAAAAGTATTAGTTAAATATTTTTTGTATTTTTTTCGGTCTTACCTCACACTGCAATATTTTATGTAAAAGTTGAGATGACAAAAATTATAACAAGTGCTCCTAATAAAGTATTGACTTTCAAGTCATCTCACCACTAATGGGCACATTTATGTCAAGCTTTTAATAACCCGGTGTGGTGTACGTATAGAAGCTATTATCGAAAAGGTCATGATGACAAATTGATAATAATTAAACCCGCTCACTGACCCACCGAATTTCGTGTATTAACAAAGGAACCCAGAAATTACACAGCCCCCACGAAAAAAGGGCACATCGATGCAGGAGCACTGCGAGCTGGATGGAGGCAATTCAGCGCAACGCCCCCAAGATACATTAGCAAAAATTCTCAATTTCCATTTGGGCGATGCACCGGGTTCGCTGCCTCTCCCCCGCACCCGCTCGTATCGCGTCCCCCTCCCATGTCGGCGTTGACGCGGATTTGCATCGCATCGGAAAGAAACGCAAAAAGAGCAAGGAACAGGGAACCGGGAACCGCTCGGACGCCACCCCGCCCGCGCCCCCATTTTCCAGCGCCGAGTGGATATTCCGGGTTGGGGTGTTGATGATCCTTATATTTCGTGCCCATTAGGGGTCGCGTTGCTTATTAATGATTCATAATAATGTTAAACATGATTTGTATGTAGGGCGTTCGGTCTTTTGAGACACCACACACTACTTCCAATCCCAGGCAAGCCAAGCTGCATAAGTATACAAAATTGAACCATACGGTGAGAAGAGAATAGAAAGGCTGTCTAAATTTGTCTCAACTTGTAAATTATGGTCGTAATCGTTTTTCACAATTCGAGACTCATATTTCGGTCGCATGGCATTGGGCATTGCGTGCGTCCTTTGCTTTTCAAACAGTGCCTAGTGGTAAGACGATTGACAATCAATAATGCGAATATAATTAAATATTAGCGTACTTCGATGAAGAACACATCGCACATAAACCATTATTACGCGAATCCGTTTCAAGATTAACCTGTTAGGATCAAGGTTAGAATAACTGTTTTTACTGTTGAGGGATGATTGCAGTTCTATCACCAGTCGGTCATCCCGTCAGTATCGCACTGCACTGACCTGACTGTCAGATCACTTTGCCATGCCACTATTAAAAATAACATCATCATCATTATCAGCTATACGCCGTTTACCGCTGGACACAGGCCTCCCTCAAATTGACAGTCTCGTGGGGCAGTTAGCTAGACACCAGCTTTTCAAACGAGAGACAAATGTTTTTGGGATCCAGAAATATTCGTGTCGAGTCTGGGAGTTTGTGAGAACGAAAAGTCTCTTGTAGTTTCTGATACCTACGACACAAGACTCGTGTGGAATCAGAACTATGTATGTGACTGTTGGGTGTATTTATTTATTTAAATAGGTACTTCACGGAGCGCTCAGTTAGAAAATCGCATACGATCATTAAAACACACAGTAAATTTTCAAGTAAAGCTTTAAGAAAATTGCTTACGTTTGTTCCATATTTAGCTGGACATTTCAGTCCGTTACCTGCGGATAATCTGTTTTGATCTCGTCAACTATGAAATACTCCCACGTGTCAGATATGTTCAAATCCCGGGGCGCGTAGCTGAGATGTATACCCGCCTTGAATACCACAAACAGTGTAGATTCGGCTCATGTTCTTGAATTTTGAGTGACATGTTATGAAGTAAAAATATTATTGAACAAAAATATAGGGATATGGAGATAAATGGTATTTTTTTTTACATTAGTTTGTTATATGTCGGGAATTTCGGATATTTGTCAAGTTAAAATGTTGGTGAATTGGATGTCGGACATAGAAAATATACATATAAATAGGAACTTAGAAAATGGACTTTTTTTTACGTAATAATATTTTATGCATCTAAAATTCGCCAGGAGTAGTTCGAAATGGAAATTGCGTATTTGGGTCAATAAATTGGATTAAACAAAAAACCGAATTCATTTATACAATTCCAGAGGGAATCTGATGACTTCATCAACACTTTACAAACTGTGCGTTTATCCCAAACATCACATTATGACGTGCAATTGCGACCGGATATAGCAATCGACCACTAAATCCTCACGAAGATAAAAAAGTAATAATAAAACTATGAATGAACATTATTTCAAACATTTTATCAATATTAAAAAAATAACTAGACGCAGTGACAAATCTCGCTTTGAAAAGGTAAAGCTCTTTCTTCGGGAAGATAAAACGTCTTCACTATTTTCACTTCCTTTTTAACTTGACGAATAGGCGAACAAAAGTCGCCAGCGCCATCGGAAGCCAGAGAAACAGAATCGCAGAATGAATTCGAGTGAATTGTTTTTGTTTTATTTGCAATTGGAAACTCATGGACGGTAAAATAGTGGGTACTCGCAGAAATACACGGCTTCTAAGATATAAAAGCAAGAATAAAAATGAATTTCTAATACGCTTTAAAACGAACCTGGCTATAGATGTCACTGATACCTTCCTAAAGTAACATACTAAAAATATTCCCTGCTAGTTTGTTATCGTTACTGTTATCCAAGTGCAATTTTAGTAGTTTTTTCCCACATCTGAAGTAAATTAAATTAAACCTATAATATGCCACGAGCCCTTAATTTCCATTTTATTTTAAACTGTGTTTGCGAACAAACAAAGAGATCCGTTTTAAATTCAATATTATAAAAATTTGGGTGCAAAAATGCACCTTTGGGGAAATAAAAACGTGAGTAGGTATATGTAGTACATTGCCAAATCATAATAACCTATATATTTAAAAATCGCCAAAGTACAATTTATTTCAAATAAAAGTATAAAATAGCTATGACTAATTCAAATAATCCCAAAGTTTTTCCGATTACATCAAAGCACCCCCCCTTTTTTAGCCGAAGCTATTTTTCGTGAGTGCCCTCCGTCGATCGTCACGTAGTAAATGACTTTATTTACTGCCGGTTTATTATTATGAGTGTGCTCGTTAGCGCACCGCTCGTAAACGGACCGGCGCTGCCTCTCACCTGCTCGCCGCCGCTCTACAGAACTCATTACATGTTTTATTCCTTATAGCCATCGATGTGAGAAACGATTTTGATCATAAAATTGAACGTTCGGCTGCTGCTACGTATCTTAAGTGATGCCTTGCTACCTAAATCTGATGAATGTAATATTTTAATTTAAACCATAATATAAGTAAAGAAAAGCGTATTCTCGTGACCATTGAAGGGTAAAAATAAATTATTTACACTCTGGTTTACATTATTGGCGCCCAGTGTGGTGTATCTGCTATTAGCACCCAACCATGGTTTTGTCGAAAATCATTAAAAATCTAAAGGAAAATAAACTGAAATTTATGTTTACACAAAATCTAGTTCTTGTAAAGCTTTAAACATAAATCGTTTCTTATCTCATCCTAAAAGAGTTCAGTGCACAGCGTATGTATATTTGAGTAGATTTCCGTGTCTGGATTATAGTGCACGTTGAATATTTGGGTCAAAACCGACATAGGAACTAATATCCATCGGTTTACGTAACAGTTCCGGAGGCGGGTCGGCACACGGGGCACAATAAAGCTAGCGCATCGGGCGGACTCGTAAACGCGAGCGCGATCTCCAACGAGCATTGGTCTGGAGCCGGGCGCTGGTGCCGATACCGCCGCAGCTGAATAACGTCATTACCAGCTTTAGACATAACGACACCGAACGGCGCAATACTGAATAATGCCGTGGAATATTCTGGAAAACCTGGCACACAACTAAATGGATTAGTTAGCCAAGTGGATTCTATTTTATCCGCGTCTGTTGGCTAATGCACAGGACATTTTCACACTTTTTATGCGATGTGTGAAGGCAATTTTGCGGATTTTTTATTTAAAGATGCTTTAAAACTGCGAAGCTTGCTTGAAGAGTCTCCAGAGGTATATTTTCTAGTTTAAGTCATATAGAGATACTTTTACAAGAAGAAACCTATTGCAATGATATAATAATACATCTTGAAAAGTAAAACAAGACAAAATGTTATACTGGATGTGGTTTATAGTTTACTTGCCTGTGGCTTAAGAAGGAATGACATCTACTATTCCCTTATAAATAGAGAACCACTCTCTCATTTGCGTAAACTAGGTACTACAAAACACGAGCATTTATAATTATTTGCAAGTCTACATTAACGAAATTTCAATTCGTTGCTTAGTAGGTATTATTCTAAAGTTGAGTCGAATGAAAAAAACTTTCATCGAAACAGTCGAAAAGTCTGAGTAAGTATGGATCCTTTATAACTAACTGTACCTACGTAGCTAAGCTAGCACTGTACGCGAGATAATCAAGCCGTGACCGCATCGATACCAGATGGTAAGTGCGGTTCAATCGAATTCCAAGAAACGTTTCCCCTTCCTTACCTTCATAATTTCATCTGCCAGTTTCCAGGGAAGCATATACAAATGAAAACTATTTGACGATACAAATACAAGATAATTTATGCATCCTTTTACTCACTAATTTATAAAGATGAAAGATATGATTACGAACAAACTCAAGAACTAATCAACCGTTTTGAAGGGTTTTTGGTATGCATAAGTTGGGACTTTAGAAAAGAACAAAGGTTAAGTTTAGTTATACTCGTACATATTACATATTACATCATCATCATCATCAGCCCATATACGTCCCACTGCTGGGCACGGGCCTCCTCTACAACTGAGAGGGTTTAGGCCTTAGTCCACCACTCTGGCCTAGTGCGGGTTGGCGGACTACACACCTAAGAAATTCCTAAGAACTTTTGGGTGTGCAGGTTTTATCACGATGTTTTCCTTCACCGTTAAAGCAAGTGACAATTCATTGTGAAATACACACATAACTTCGAAAAGTCAGAGTCGTACATATAATTGCGCCCAAACAAAGCGCCCAACCAATGATGGTGTGAAATGAAACGAAAATTTCACAAAAAACTTACAAAAATAAAATAGCCTATGTTTATCGACAAATATGTTACAACTTTTTACTGGCCATCAGTATTTAACAATTCTATGTTTTATGATAAAATATTATAATATTTTCGAATACATGTTGGATTGTTCGATTTTTTTTAATAGTCAGAAGTAATTACTCTCACGGGACCATAATACACTTTGTGATCAATTCAACAATAACTTGGCCTAGGTCCTTGAACGTTGTCAACACAAGTCTTAAAGACTAAGAAGTGAGCATTGAAAAATAAATAATAATAATAATATTTATCCATAAATCTGTCCAGATCACAGAACAGTTGAATAAGACTAGAAAGGAAATGTTAGCATGCCGAGCGTGCCAAAACTACGATTAGACTATCTTCTTAGTAATTCGGGTTGCGTGTAATATCAAGACTTTTATAAATGTATGACAACCAATAGCAGCCCTTCATTTTTGTTTGAAATTTTTACCATTGGTCGTGTAATTGTAGTAGAATGAATAGGTGATAACAGATAAACGGCGACACTCGTCCCCATACAAAATACTGTCTATTTCTCTTCTAATCTTATTCAGCTGTTCTGTGGTCCAGTATACATATAATTAGAATTTTTCATTAGAGTTAGGATATTATAGAGGTATCTCCGAGGTCCGTGTGACGTGGTCCAATGGCGATTGTGGATATGGTGAAACGTGGGAGAAGTTTATCAACGCCACTATCGTAAACGGGAAGTCGTGTCGCGTGATATTAGGGCTGCCAAGCTATAATATGTTTTTTTTTAAATACAATTTACTTCAAAATAA
Organism: Hemaris fuciformis; assembly: GCA_907164795.1. Classification (NCBI taxonomy): domain Eukaryota; kingdom Metazoa; phylum Arthropoda; class Insecta; order Lepidoptera; family Sphingidae; genus Hemaris; species Hemaris fuciformis. The sequence continues at coordinate 10,497,392 of OU015450.1, read as the reverse complement.
ATTCAAATTAATAATTATTTATGAATATATAAAATTATGTATACATGCATTGATCGAATATGAATATCAGTAAACCCACTTTCCTGCTATATTTTATGATTTTTCTTATCATAAGAACGTATACATAAATATATATGTTCCTTATAATAACATAGGAAACTATATTTTACAACAATGCCATTTTAATAGCCACGAGTCAGACCTTTAACTTTCTGCTAATGCTTCTTGGAGGAAGAATTAATTTACTAAATCCAACTAATGACATCTACGTCTTTTTTCTTTTATTTTCTTTTTTATAGGTAAAAATAAAGTTTAAAGAGCTGTATGTGTAATTGCCTTATATTTATTTAATACATCCAATGATTTCCAGAAAAAAATATCACTGTTTAAAACAACTTGTTTTCTTTTATTTATTATTATTAACTACTAGGTACTATTATTAAGCTTTCATACTTAAACTGTTACCTCTTGCTTTCATTTTATAATCTAGATGTACGGGCTTTTAACTGTGTGCCCAAGATACAAGCCTTGCCCAGATAATAAATAGTAATAGATAAAATGTTAACACAGGTATGTCGGTAGTTTGAGATTGTTATTGTCACAATTAGGATGTTATGGTGGGGCGGTCTCTTTATAAGCGCGTTCAGTGCGAGCAGGAGCGGACGTGTCACGTTTCGTGTTGAACAGACCTATATTATGCACCATAGTATTGTGTGTCATATAATCATATGAATATAAGGTGGTTGAGATAACCGTTTGTTTTGTGTATCGAGCTCTGTGTTTTAATGGGATTTATTTATTATTAAATTAAACTCCACATGACAACCCTGTACAAAGTGCACCGTGGACCATCGCGGTGGACTGCTCGCCGTCGCCCATAAAACCGAGCGCTCGAGTGGAACGCTTCAAGCGAAGACGATGGTGCTCACCTACCCTCCCCTCTCCTCCATCGCACTCCTCCTCCCCTCCCCTCCAGCCCCCCGTCAGCAGCGTCAGCGTCGACCTGCGGCTAGGTACTGCGAAAACGTAACTACCCACGTAAACGACGGATAATAACCTCGTGCATTATGCAAACGCGATGGAGAGAAAAGTTTCGGTTCGCGGTGCGATTGTGCAATTAATTTGTTAGCACTTGTGTGGTGGGGTTTGAGGTTTGTTACGTTTTCGAAAGAGGCGTAGGGTTGACTGACTCTATTTTGTATCGATTATAGAAAAAAATTAAAATGGAATGGGTCCTCTAAGTTTTATTTATTAAAAGCTTTATAGTACCCATAATATAAAAACTATAGAGTACAGTAGACTAAATTTGTACAAAACTCGGTCTTATCGCACAAGGCGATCTTTTACAGACAACCAAGGATGGAGAGACAGCCCCGTGACGCAGTTGGCTAGACACCAGGTTGCGAAACGAGAGGCCGCGGTTTCGATCCCCGCACCGAGACAATGTGATCCACAAATATTTATCTGGGTATTTTGTAAGACCGAAAAGTCTCTCATAGTTTCTGATACCCATGACACAAGACATGTATCTTATTAGTGTGGGGTCAGAACCATATATGTGAATGTTGGTTGTTTTTATTTATGTACATACATATGTTTACACAAAAGACATCACCCTAAGTCCTCATCATCATCATAAGCCGAATGACGTCCATTGCTGGACATAGGCCTCCCCTAATCATATAATAATAATCACCCTGAGTAGTAAAACCAAAACACCGATATTACTAGGCACAGCGCATCCCACGAAGTTACTCTGTGGTCTGTATAACACAGCAAATAATTTACTACACCCACACACAGAGCGGCTGTATCGGAAATCTGTTAAAGCTATCCGACACTAATTATTTGGTCGACGTCGCGTGGACTGTGCGCCAATAAAGATCCCGGCCATGATTGCGGAATGACTGGGACACCGCAGGCCTTATCTTCACCTAAGATAGTACATCTTATGTAATGAGTTAGACGCTGAGTAAACGCGAGGCTGTGGGTTCAATCCCCAACACAATTTTTTCGAATAGCATTTATGCATGGACATTAAAACTAATTACACTTTCCGATCTCGGAATCAAACCTGACCTATAGCTACAACATCATTAAGTCCGTCATATTTGATATTTATAAGAAAAATGGGGGTAGTTTTTAATCTCCATAACTTGTATCTTAGTATAAAGTAAGCACTGCTTGAAATCCATATTTCATAATTCAGTCTGTGTAAAACCCCCACAAAATTCCAGTCAAAAATAATATAATTGCATAATTGAGTATTAAATGCGCGATCTTAGTGTGGCCCATTGTTAAAGACAGCCTGTTACCCACACCCAGCTCAGAAAATACGCGGCCATCCTTCAAACGGAATTAGCATGTAAACAGTGACATAAAACCGGCCCCAATATCAAACGATGGTAAAAAATCGTCCGGGAAACACTTTCCAACAATAAACGGAGGCCGATCGACAGGGCGCGGATTCAGAAGGCCGTTAGGTGGGCAAACCACCTTTAATATAGTTTTGAGAAAAACAAATGAAATGTGACAAAGTATTAAGGCAAAGTAAAAATAATCTTTATTAAAGTTGATTTTTTACAAGTACTTTTGAATAGTCAGTTTAAATAAGCTACCGCCATTCATATTATAATGCATTATTTGAATGTCAATACCGTGAGTAACTCAGCTATAATGTGTAAAATTAATTAATCAGTCAATGATTTTACAGAAAAAATTAAACCGGATATATTATTTATTTATTTATTTTATTTATAAACACTTTATTGTACACCATGGACATATTACACAAAACAATATTAAAAAAAGGAATACTTAGGACTAAGTGACAATAGGCGGTCTTATCACTGACTGTGATTTTTTCCAGACAACCTAATTTGCAAAAAGGACATGTAAAAAGATGATAGGGTAATCCAAAAACACTTATAACGAAAAAAAAACAACTACAATGATGTACATTAACTACAAAAAAAGAAAAAACAATGAAAATTCATCAACGGAGAAAAACAGATAAAAAAAATATTATGATGTCACAAATTGGTTATTTTCTCTCCTTAGACCACTATTCATTCTGGTCCGAGTTATGGCTAAATTAGGCGTGTACTTTATATATTATTAGCTGTCGTACCTTGGCTTAACAAATTAAAAAAGCAATGCTCCAAAGTTTCAGTTTATCCGCCTCACAAGGTATCAACACCGTATCAGTAAGAAAATCGAAATGTGTAGTTTATGGTGTTAAACGGTTCATATAGAAAGTGAAATAAACGAAAGCAAGGTTAAACGCCATACGCTAAGTCGATGTAATAAGAATTCTTTGTCCAGGTAGTTCATATTTTCTTTGTCACTCAGATATATTAAAATATATTTGTATTAATTTTCTGACGTATAAATATTAACAGTGGGTACTTTGAGCCCCAATTATAGCCCTAACTGCGACTAAGCTGCGAGACCCATGTTACCTACTGGCGGGCAACCACGGCGACGCGACGTCGCGCCCCGTTTTACGAACTAGCCTGAGTATTTTTTTAGGACGAAAGCAATAACATAGCGTAGGCAACTGTCGCTCGCTTACGGATAAATTTACACGGTTAAATTACATTTACTACTTTATAAAGTGTTTTTACAATACATGGCCACGTAAACATTATTTTTTGGCCGGAATCAGTTTTTGTAGCGTGAAATATGGTCATAAAAAATATAATAAAATGACTCAAAAAGCAATAGAACTAGAAATACGTGACGACTCTTGGGCATCCAATAATATTACTAACCATAAGAAACAAGACAAACAACAACGATTCTTCAAAGTATCGATACTTTTACGAGTACGTTTTTTTTCGATATTACTCATGAGTATATATGTACAGTATCGATTTTTACTATTCGATACCGTGTCCATATGTAAGAATAGGCCTTTGAAATGTACCTCTGCTTATACCTTCGGGAAATACAGGCGTGAGGTTATGTATATAAGTATAATTGTTTTGTTTTCTATTACCACTATTTGTTCACACATACCTTTTAACATTCTGCCGTTTATAAGATAGCTATTATATAATATTATTATAGTTTTAATATCTCAAGACATCGATCTCGCTAATTACAACAACCCATCTGAGAGGGCGCGCGTGTTGCTACAGAGTGGTTCCTGTGAGTTGCTCATCCTCAGGAGTACTGAGCGCTGTCAACATCTCGTAAATACCGTCAGGTTTACAGCCTGGGGCGCAATCGCGCGCCGATGGCAAGGCGGGCGACCGCAGCGGGCAGGCTTTGTGCTCGCTCCTACACAAATTACACTGCTTGGCTAGTGGTGAGATGAGCGGGCAGCGGACTGGATACCTTAAGATGCTTGAAGCTAACGTGAAGCTTGCTCGGAAGCTTTAAAGGCTCGTGTAAGATGTTTCATAGTTTCTCCGAAATTATTTAATCTATGGCCACGAGAAGAAAGAATAGCAATGTGCTGTGACACATCTGTAGCACTAAAGAACTGCTGCTTCTATTCTAGATTACTCAAAAATGTTGGTTAATATTAATGGTACAAGCGGCCATGTTACGCGTCAGAGATATCGTATATAGGCATAATTACATAATTTGTTACATATACTTCATCTCGTTTAAAGTGGCTGAATAGAAGCGTTGGCAATGTCTTATAGAAAAGTGGTATTAAGTATTCGTTAATGCTTACTCTCATTCATACTTTTGTATCATGTAATGCAGTATACAAAAAATACCATTTTTTTTAAATAAAACTACGCTCAAAACAAGCTAATTCAATTATCTTTGCCAATCTCGAAACAAACTTACTCATTTTCAATCTAATTGCATTACTAACCAGAATTATATATAAGTAAAATAAGCCGTAAAAAATTAATGAAACGTCAATACCCGCTGCTCTCTCCGCTCGTCAGCCAGTGTCAGCTGCGAGCGGGTTGCGAGCGTCAGGTGCCCGTATTTTGGTCGGTCGGATCCGACTAGCTGTCGCCGGCTCAGCTTATATAAAGCGAACACAGCGGTGTACATAAGGACGGCCAACACCTACCTAAGGTATATAAACAAAGTACATGCACCACCTCTTCACACATCGCAAATTTTTATCGTGCCGATATATGATACCTGCTGGAGTTCTTGATGTTAATTATTTTAAACATACTTGAGTTATGTACATAAGTGTATAATCATCTGTGGTTTTAAAAATTAGATAAAGGAACGATGAAGGTATTTACATACATACATACATATATGTTTATGTATGTACATAAACTCATGCCTGTATTCCCCGAAGGGGTAGGCAGAGGTGCATTTCTGCACCCACATTTCGCCAGGTATGTATCAGTCCCACGTAATAGGGGGCGAGCCTATTGCCGTTTTCCGGGCACATTTCCAGACTCCGTGCTGTTACTTTACTGGGAATTTCCTAATGGAAAAACCCAATAACACTTTGCCCGACCCGGAAATCGAACCCAGGACCTCTAGATCGCACGGCACATATTTGTACCGCGAGACCACGAGGCAGTCAAGAAGGTATTTCTTTTCCGTTTTACAGAGTCTAAGTTAGTAGTGAAAGAGACTCAGGCTTTTAAGGCGTATAATAAGGACTTGCCTTGTTTTTGACGGCTCACGGCTGGGTACAATCGATTTGGAAACACTGCATCAGGAGCTTTCGTACAACAATGAAAAATGACTAAATACCAAACGAACTTCATTGCATTGTATACATTAATGTGGTGTCCGCACATAGATAGGTGCGGCGGTTACGTGACGCGGTCTCCCGATATGCTAGACTGCGGTACATACGTACATGTAGCGTGTAGGTACGTAGCTATCTAGTAATAGATATAGCTTATTACAGTGGGCTCTATTTCGCCGCAATCTCAAGGCGAGAGCTCGCGTGTCGACGCAGCTAAAATACCGCGCCGGTAGTTTGCCTCCGCGACACACTGCTAGGTGGAACAAGGAGCGTTTTATTTTTCATAGTAATTTTATATAGGAGGTTATAGAAACAGACCATACAGGTATTGTAATTTAAATTGTAAACTAGGCTCTCTTAAATTTCAAAATAAGTAAAATACGACATGATCTGAATAAATGAGCTGCACGAGAAGTTTCCATTTGGGGGATTTGCCTTAGTCACCACGCTTGGCAAGCGGGTTGGTGACCGCAGTGGTTGGAATGTTTTAACCGACGGTGCTGCTGCCCACCGAAGGTTTGGGTATTTGAGGCATTCCAACTAATAAGAGTGGTTATGCCGCCACTCATCGGCCGCCAGAGCCACATCCGTTAGCTAGCAGGGTGTACCGCGTGCAGGTAGGGTTGGCAGTTGGGGACGTGAGATGATATTTGCCCCCCTTACACCCTTAGTTTTGGGCTGGGCGGCATTCGGGAAGCTACGTCATATTTTCAAGTCGTCGATCCCTCAGTGCCTGAAGACGAAAGTCTTCAATCAGTGCGTCCTACCCGTAATGACATACGGAGCCGAAACGTGGACACTCACCAAAGGTCTGGTCCACAAATTCAAAGTCACTCAGCGTGCTATGGAGCGGGCAATGCTTGGAGTTTCTCTGGCGGATAGAATTCGTAATGAAGTCATCCGCCAGAGAACCGGAGTCATTGACATTGCCCATAAGATTAGCACGCTAAAGTGGAAGTGGGCCGGCCATGTTTGCCGACGGTCGGACGGCCGGTGGAGCAGACAAGTGTTGGAGTGGAGACCGCGCTTAGGCAGACGTAGTGTGGGACGTCCTGCAGCACGATGGTCCGACGACTTGAAAAAGGTGGCGGGTAGCGGATGGATGAGGGCTGCTCAAGACCGGGATGGTTGGCGCCTACTTGGGGAGGCCTTCGTTCAGCAGTGGACGGCGATAGGCTGATTATATATATATATTATATACGAGAAGTTTTCAGGTTAGACCCCGGAATTTGTGAGAGTTTAAACAAAAACGGTATGTACTGTGGTTCTCAAAATCAAGTCCAAAATCAGTCCATCTATATCGGGTAAAAGCTTGCCAATAGAGTCAGGTCTTCAACAGTATCAGCTATACATATATATGTAATGCCAGGATAAGAGACTAACAGTAATATATTTGACCAAGCATTACTGGATCTGATCCATACTGCATTTAGCATAAGACACCAGTGCATCATTTTGCAGTTCAAGTACCAAAATACAAATATCTGGATAACCAAGCTCCCACCAACTGGCTTAAATACAGCACACCTAACAAGTAAGCTGAACGCTGTGCCCGTATTAAGCACAACAACGTGGCGTGGCAGAGTGCTTAGTACGCGCACAGGGGCTCGCGGCGCGCAGTACGGCCGCGCGACTCAGCTCATTTTCTGAGTGGCCACCCGACAAAGAATTATTCACGCCGCGCTCACGAGACAGAAGGGAAATTAGATCGCCGTATATTATACATTATCGCTGTGAGAACATTATTTATGGCCTCGTCATGTTTTTAGTGAAGTGCTTTTTGAAAATTTAAAAATGGAGCTTCTTTAAAGATTTAATATTTTTTTGGTGGTTTTATTTATTGTCTTGTTTGCTATTGACCTGATTGAAAGAAACATGTGTCAAAAATATAACACGCCTGTATCCTAAGAAAATGTCCAGAGATATAAGAGAATATAAGTAAAATGCTACCACCGAGATTTTCATAACACATGATACAATAAAACTTTTACCGACCCGGGAATACAACTCTGAACTATTCTATCGCAACGATAGTAACGATTAGTATCATGCCAGTACAAAAGGCCACTTAATATGAAGTCATCATCCCATTTAAGCTTAGTTAAGAATATCCAAGACAAAAATTCTTGAGAAGACGGTAATATCTCAGATCGCAAGCTATTAAAAAAAAATTGTGATCATCGCTACTTAACGGAACCGCATAGAAGTATAATCAGCTAATCTACTTAATTGATCTGATATAAGAGCTAATAAGAGTTTTGAACGTCTTTTAAATGGCTCATTCGGGAACAATATTAGAATGTCATTAATTATAATCGCATCAAAAATGTTGCGTCATTCATAAGAAGTTAAACGATCAATACCTCTTAGATTTGAAGATTTGAATGCAAGTTATTAAGTATTTCGAGTAATAAATTATCAGTAGCAGGACGATGTATTAAAAATACCCCTGCAAACAGCAAAAGACTCGGCTCTCATAACATAGTATAACAAAACAGCTGAATAAGATTGGAAGGGAAATAGACAGTATTTTGTACGGGGGCGAGTGTCGCCGCTTGTCTGTCACCTATTCATTCTACTCCGATCACACGACCAAAGATAAAAATTTCAAATAAAAATGAAGGGCTGCTATTGGTTGTCACACATTTATAATTCGTCGTCGTGCGTCTTGATATTACACGCTACCCGAATTACTAAGAAGCGGCCGTGTCAAACATATGATAGACTAATCGTAGGTTCGGCACGCTCGGCATGCTGACATTTCCTTTATGTCCTGTGGTATAAACTGGCAAAACGTGTGTGTAAGTTAATTAACAGAGCTTAACAAATATTTGTACGTACATATGTACATACAAAACATACATACAAGTATGACAGCCCCCGTGGCGTAGTTAGTTAACTGGCGAAACGAAAGGCGGCGGGTTCGATCCCCGCACCGAGACAAATGTTTGTGTGATCCACAAATATTCGTTTAAGTCTGGGTATTTGTGAGATCGAAAAGTCTCTAGTAGTTTTTGATACACACCAAAAAACGACTGGTATCATAGTGCGTGGTCAGAACTATGTTATGTTTTTATTTTATATTTATATATAGGCATAGGCCTTAGGTCACCACGTTGGCCTAGTGTGGGTTGGCGGAATACACACCTAAGAAATTCCCAATAACTTTTAGGTTTCATCACGATGTTTGCCTTCACCGTTAAAGTAAGTGATTATACATAATGAATACACACATAACTTCAAAAAGTCAGAAGTGTGTGCCTGGGGTCTAGACCCGCGACCGCCGAGATTCTCGACCGCGTGCCTAAATCTCGAGACCATCACGACTTGTCTTTGTGCAGGAGTGGAAACCGCGATCCCTCGTTTCGCAGCCTGGTCTAACCTACTTCGCCATACATACAGTATTGAGTTCACATAGTATGTCGGTATATGTGTGTATGTGCGTTAGCTATACGCGAGCTCGCTTGCATGGCCGAGCTTAGAATACGACCTCCTCTGATGACGATATTAGGGCGAGCACGCATTGCGTTACTTAGCGGGTCTCAACTTTTATTCTTTGTTATTATTTTGACTGCTCCAGCTGTGTAAACTAGCTAGACTTGAGTACCTGGCAGAAATTTTTGGTTGCTCTTAACGGATTCAGAAAAGTAAGTTAAGGGATATTATTATTACTTCAGTCTGTACATGGTAAGCTTCTGCAAATATACCCCACGGGCTAGGACTAATGCTTTATAGGCCTATTGCGGTATGATAGAATTCATATATATTTAATTAAATAAGAAAAAAATTCAGATAAGCAGATATCAGATGTTCGTATTATCGAACGGCTCAGTAGTTGTAACATACAACTGTTTCAGTAACAAATGTGATCATCTTTATTAAATGACAGTACTCTGGAAGCCAGTGGTGTTACTTCTAAAAGAACAACAAAAAAGTCTTTAAACCGCACATTTGACTACTGCCTATCTACGTCTGGCCTAACAACGAATATTTGGATTTTGACTCAGCTAAGCCTGCTAAATTAGAAATTCCTCTCCGCTCGTGTCTGCGCGCGGCGTCTCCTAACCCTGTGGCTGGCAGTTGCATCGCATGGAAATGGACGCGGCTGGCGCGCTCCGTGAGACATAAACGCTGTACAAACCAGGCTATACGTAGTAATGCTTCTGTACGTCACTCGGTAATTCTATCAGGCGGACCTGCCGTCTCACAAACTTGCACGTCTTAGGGGATTAGTTCTCTTTAGAAAGAAGAAAGGAAATAAACACTACATTTAAGAATGTGACTGTCTCGTGGTCTCGCGGTACATGTATGTGCCGTGCGATCTAGAGGTCCTGGGTTCGATTCCGGGGTCGGGCAAAGATTTTTTGGGTTGTTCCATTAGGAAATTCTCAATAGCAGCACGGAGTCTGGAAATGTGTCCCTAAAACGGCAATTAGCTCGCCCCCTATTACGCGGGACTGATACATACCTGGCGAAATGTGGTGTAGAAATGCACCTGTGCCTACCCCATCAGGGAATACAGGCGTGAGTTTATGTATGTATGTATGTATTTAAGAATGTAGTCCTTATCCTTCGATACATACAAAGTATGTGTATGGTACAATTATTTATTTAAAACTTTGTACGCATACGATAAAAACTGTGGGGTACAGTAGACTAAATTAGTATAAAAAGCGGTCCTGTCGCACAAAGCGATCCCTTATAGAAAACCAAGATGGAGATGAAAAGAGAAATGAAAGATAGAAAATTTATATTAGACTGTTGATGACGGGTCTCCTCTACTAATGTGCTATACTACTAGTTTAACTAACTAGTACTAGTCTTACGTTTCCACCTAACAGTCTCAGGAATATTTAAATTACACACAACTTTGAAAAGTCACCACGTGACATCAACGCAACACAGATAAATATGAAAGCGGCACGATTGTTTATTGGGCTTGAATGAGTGTGACAAATATAATTATTATAAATAAAAAGTATGTATCTGCCTCGTGGTCTCGCGGCACAAATATATGTCGTGCGATCTAGAGGTCCCGGGTTCGATTCCCGGGCGAGGCACAGTGTTATTTGGTTTTTCCATTAAGACATTTTCAATAGCAGCTTTTTTTCCGAAAAACGGCAATAGGCTCGCCCCCGATTACGTGGCACTGATACCTGGCGAAATATGGGTGCAAAAATGCACCTCTGCATATCTTTGGGGAATACAGACGTTATGTACGTATAAATCTAGGAATAAAAAAAACATTTAGAACATTTTTGTCTAAACTCTAAACTCAACTAAACTTTCTTTACGCCCTCAGAGATGTATGTATGTTATTATCCAACTACAGTTACATCTGTAAACTATGCTCATGTGGCGCTGTGATTAATCAGGGGTAGTCGTTAAATTGGCGGGTGGGAGTTGAAGTCTCGCGGACTGTAGGCACTAGACAGGCTGATCTCGGTCCCTCGGCAAACGTTAAGGCAACTGATTAAATCTAGTACTACAAGTTATGTAGACGGCTCTGGCACATGTTGTGCTGTGTGAACGCAGCGGGGGTGGATTTAGGTTAGGATTTGGGTGGCAAATTATGTACTTTGAGACCGTATGCATAAGCATCTAGCAGTGGTTAGTAGACACCATGAACTTAAAAAATTCTTAGTAAATCTATGACCGTGCGAACGGGATTGTATAATTGAGCTACAATTACGCACATTTAATTTATTTTCGCTTATTTTCTTTAAGACGGAGTGTAGTGCACCTCCCAGCTAGGTGTGGCGATATGCACAAGGTGGTTGGCAGCGGTCGGATACGGAGGGCTGAAAACCGAGCCCAGTGGCGTGCCATATGTCCAGTATGTCTATGAGAGGCCTAGTTTCCAGTAGTAGACCAATAAAGACCGATGATGAAGACTGGGTATCAGTTATGTGCTCTGTATGCCAAAACACTCCAACACTACCTTAGTGGATGAACTGACTTTGGATCTCTAAATCATTGCTCTAACCATGCAAACTGCTATAAATACTAAAAAAACAATCACCAACCATGCAATCTACATCCAACAACCTTGTACTTTTCACCTCGATACCAGTAAATTCCACGCGGCTAACTTTTCCCACGGCAAACACAACAGGCCCCGCACCAAATCCCGAATACGTGCCCCTGTGATTATGTACACACGCGGGCTTAGTTGGCTAACCGTTGGCCCGTTTGCCACGAGCGCGTTTCGCCGCACGTGTCCGAACCCCTAAACGTTGCTACCTCGCTAGCTATATACATGTGTATATATATACTCATGGAATAAGTAGTGATGACCTCGAGGTTTAGGCGCGCGGTTGAAAATCTCGGCATCATCGAAAATATAGTGAGGAAACTTGTACACCAACAAGCTTATAGGAAGTTCTTGGGCGTGTAATCCGCATACCCGCACCTGGCCAGGGCGGTGGACTAATGCCTAAACCCTATCGGTTGTAGAGGAGGCCCGTGCCTTGCAGAGGGACGTGTATTTTTTTTAATTAAATACACCCAACAGTCAGATACATAGTTTTGACCCCACATTAAGATACAAGTCTTGAGTCGTGGGTATCCGAAACTACGAGAGACTTTTTGGTTTGACAAACACCCAGACCAGAAACAAATATTTGTGGATCACACAGACATTTGTCTCGGTGCGGGGATCGAACCCGCGGCCTCCCGTTTCGCAAGCTGGTATCTAGACAACTGCGCCACGGGGCTGTATGGGCTGATGATGATATTCATGGATGTAGATTTGAAGAAGTAGGCAGTGAAGTATCTCTGCATGCTCGTTTTAAGAATTACGTCTCATGTAATGTTGGGCCTCCTCTACAACTGATGAACTTCGTTTGATGGTAACTGGGCTTAAAATATGATGAAATAATTCTGTATGGTGCGCCGGATGTGTAGTCTGTTCGAATGGATAATTGGAAACGGAAACTTTGCTCCCGGTATCCGTCTCCCAAAAGACGAGTACAACTCTTTAAAATTGTGTAAAGGCATTTTATGTTTTTTTAAGTGGTCTGTATGGCCTAACCCCTCTCAGTTATAGAGGAGGTCCGTGCCCAGCAGTGGGACGTATATGGGTTGATGATGATGATAAGTGTTTTTTGGATGCTGCAAAGATTAAAATCGCTATGTAATAAGATTACATCTAATAAGATGCAAAAGCCTGAAATCTCACTCGTAAAATCAATTTTTTCATTTTTAATTAAAGATGAAGACGCGCCTTAGACAGCCTTCAGTTATACATACACTCATCCATGTATACCCGAAGCGGTAGGGAGGTCAAGATTCATGGTTAGGTCATGGACAAAAAGCATATTTAAAGCTTAAATGGGACCGAGTAAAATTTTGTTCATAAAACACGTTTATCGGCGAAAAATTTATAATCCTTTTTTTGTCTCGGAAATACCACATCTAGGACTTTTAGGGCGCATACACTTATTGGTGAGATCATCAATGCACTGAAAGTTAACTAAATAAATAAATAATAAATAAATAGGTACACCCAACAGTCACATACATAGTTCTGACCCCACATTAAGATACGAGTCTTGTGTCGTGGGTATCAGAAACTACGAGAGACTTTTCGGTCTCACAAACAAAAAGCCGAAACAAATATTTGTGGATCACACATACATTTGTCTCGGTGCGGGGATCAAACCCGCGGCCTCTCGTTTCGCAAGCCGGTGTATAGCCAACTGCGCCACGGCGCTGTCAAACTACAAATTAAATAAAATTAATTTGCCGGAATTTCAGTTCTTTTTCAAATATTACTCTTACAGTCAGTTGTAATCATAAAAGCATTAACGTATTTATAATTAGCAGTGTAAATAATTTCAACTTTGACATTAACTAATGCTTTTGAATTATTTACTCAACGAAATCCAAGCAAATGTGAACATATCTATCTCCAATATACATTTTCTCAGATTTTTATTTAAATTATTCGTAATATAACTCATATTAGTACAAACATAATTAATTGGTTCGACATTGAAACTATCGCATGCAGTTCCACTAATTTCCAAGTCCTCTTCACTAACAGGAGAGTCAAACCCCACTATCATATAGCCCTACATTATTATCATAAACTTTATCTATAAAAAAACCGTTACATATTATTATTCGCAAAACAATCACATCATAAAAATTACACAAACAATAAAATATAATCGATAACAGAACGTAAACTATAAAAAGGCGCATTCAAATACTCGTAAAAACAAAACGCTCCTGATCGAGATCGTTAAAACAGAACGTCACGGGAATCGGTACAACAAAACTCAAACCACTATAAAGCAAGTCAAAACAAAATAAAACTAATGCGTGAAACAAATCGTCGGCGGGCAGGGCGTGCGGGGCGCGGGGGATGTGCACTGGGGTGCGAGGGGGGCAGCGGGGCTGCGGGCCGGAGGGGGCGAGTCTACAACTCTACTACGGGTTCACTCTCGGTTTCATTCATAACTTTTTACAAGTTTATCTGCAGCGATACCTCCTACATATTTATGTGTTTGCGACTGTGACGCTCCATAGAATAACTTTCGTACTTATGAGCAGAAGCGTTACATTTAATTTATTTTTACCTATTTATTCAACTTATTTCAGTAAGATAATTAATGCCTTTATAAATTTTAAGAAGAGGTTATCTCAAGAGTAAGTTATGATCTCTTATTAAAGGAAGATATATGAGTTATATATAGGTTTGGCAGTAAATGAAGTATCTGTTATTCGTAAAACATATATTTCAAGCTATTTTAAAAATACAAATTATTTCCACAGCATCACTTTTGCTATTTTATTACCTGCTGAGTAAAAAGTAAATAAAAGTTCCAACCACTGGAGAACAACTGATTTATACTCAGGATTCTTGGGGGAGATCTTTGTCTAGCAGCAAGACGGGAGCAGACAGAGCTGACGTAGACGTATGTATATATAGATAGAATTACTATGCAAACAAAGAGGGCAATCCATAGATTGCCCTATCCAGGGCAATTCATAAATCAATGTAATATTTAAAGCAGGCCTTCGTCCTCTTTGCCAGCATAAAAAAACATACGTATGTAAATACATACACGACATATACTTTTCACACACAGCGCGTTTTTCAAAGTCATTACAGAGGCTGTCATACCATAGGCAAAATTAGGTGCGACATCGCAAACGCATCTATCGTCGAATCTTTGACCCTACCGCACACATGCGCAATCGACTCTGTCGGCGTAATAAATACACACATTTATACAAAATGAAATAAAGTTTTAGTTGGGCAACGGCATGAATGAAAGGGAAAGGGCGGCGGCGTGATAAACGCAGATTCTTATCAACGACAACAAACTGTAGAGTTGTGCTTTTTAATTCGCTTTTATATCGATGATTTTTTTTATTGTTTTGAAGTGAATGTTTGTGTTGTTTTAGTTGATTTGTGTTGTTTTTATGATGAATAGTCTATTTTTGATACATCATTAGACATAATATTGACACTGAGCTTTATTGATAAAGTTCTAGATTTATGTTTGGGAAGTTTTATCGATCGGATTCAAGGTCAAGGAAACCCTTGAAAAAAAACCATTATGAGTTTTCTCTAGAAATTTATTAAATATATTATATGACCAGCCTCCACTACGCCAACGTGGACGTGGCCTTATCCCTCTTAATAGTAGAGATAGGACGTACCCAGCAATGGGACATACAACTGATGAAGATAACTATAGATGTGCAAATTACCCAGATCATAATCTCTTCTTGAAATGAAATTCACCTATAATCATCAATAACCCAATAAACTGTAGAATGTGGGTGTTCTTATAAAATGAGGGGTATCTCCTATTAGGAGTGTAACTCTCTCGTTTCAATGACTAAACCTATTTATACCAGACAACGGCAAACATTTTAACAACGCGTGAGAACGGCTTTTCAAACTTGAATATGTGTATCTCTGTACACGGATAATTGTGTACTATACTATCATATCGTATGACATTATTGTCAAATTACAACGGAGGCATCTTGTTAGAGTCTATGTGTCGATTATCTTGCTTCTTCCGTAACGTTGTTCAATCCTATGTCCTGAAAGTCTTGTGTCATTTCTTTTTAAATCTTCATATTAGGTGACGAAACGTGGACGTAGTGCGTAGGCTTTTGGGCCCTTAATTTTAGGGGGTAAAAGTAGTAGCTTGTGAAAAATGTAATAACTGAATTCCCCGCGGTGTAGTTGGTTAGCGACTAGCTTGCAAAACGGGAGGCCGCGGGTTTGATGACAAATATTTGTGGATCCATAAATATTTGTTTCGGGTCGGGTGCTTGTGAGAGCAAAAAGTCTCTCGTAGTTTCTGATACCCACGACACAGGCCTTGTATGTTAGTGTGGGGTCAAAACCATATATGTGACTGTTGGTGTATTTATTTATTTATTATTATAGCTTTTCTCTATAATCATACATGTAATCCTAAATCCGCGTTCCGTTAGTTGACACGACAGCCGCCGTGTCAAAGTTATACACCATTATTGTGAAACAAGAGGACGCACGTTTGATCCCCCCACCGAGGTCCAAGACCTAATATTTATGGAATCCAAACATATGTTTCGGGTCTGGCCCAGACCTGGGTTTTAGTAAGATCGAAAAGTCTCTTGTGATTTTTAATATCCGCACCACAGGGCTCTAACGTTAGCGTCAGACTATGTACCTATGTGACTGTTGGGCGTATTTTTTTTATTATTTATAGTTTTATCGGTTTTGAGATAAAGAACAAAACCCAAAAAAATAAAATAATTAATTTCCTTTATTTCGGATATGTGAGTGTACCAGCGAAGATGAAATAAGAAAAAAAATATTTTCGAGATTGATTTTAAAAATGACTTTATCAAACGCCAATAGATGTCGCTACTTACTACGCAGAGTTATGCAAGAATTTGTTATTTTTGTTGATGTTGGCAATAGACACTGTATTTGTACCGCACCGCACTTACTATAAAGTGCAGTTATCTCACTTTTTAGGTGGAAGTGGACCGGCCATGTCTGCCGACGGATGGACGGCCGGTAGAAGAGACATGTGTTGGAATTGCGCTTAGGCAGACGTAGTGTGGGACGTCCTACAGCACGATGGTCCGACGACTTGAGAAAGGTGGCGGTTAGTGGACGGATAATGGCTGCTCAAGACCGGGATGGTTGGCGCCTACTTGGGGAGGCCTACGTTCAGCGGTGGACGTCGATATGTCTAGAATAGTCGCACTTTACCGTGCCAGTATAAAAAGCTCCATATCATGTTTTGGTATGTAATGTACAGGTTCTTATTAAATTTCAAATGTCTAATTGTTCTTATAAGATATACTTTAGACGAATGTTTATTTATAAAAAAAACATTTGTGACCTTTACGTGGAATGAAAGCACAGCTGGCGAAATGTGGGTGCAGAAATGCGAGGTGCATCATATCTGCTCCTTCGGGGAATATAGGGAAATCCCTATAATATAAATATAAAATGAAATAAATATTTCATTTTATATAGGTACATATGTATTTATTTATGTAATTAGTACGGTTACACAAATCGATAACAGTTTAATTAACAATCTATGAAATCTAAAACACAAACAAATAGAAAAAAACATAGCGGAAAAGAAAATTAACATTACAAATTACAAAATGAGTGTATGTATATATGAACAAACATTTAACATTTCGGTAACCGAATTTACGTCCTTTCACGTCCCATTCGTTCAATCTACTATTATGTCACATTACATTTAAATTATAAATGATTTACGCAGATTATTAATTCTACTAGTTTTTACCTATAAATCAGTTCTAGAAATAATGCATTCTGAAAACTACGGTCACATTATGAATTAGAAGAAAATGTAGAGAAAAGTTTTTAATTATCGTTAATTTTATTGAACAGTCGCTTCATTATGTGCTCTTGCATATTTTATTAGGAATAAAAAATGGAAATCGGTTTAACTCATTAAAGAGTTGGTCGTGGGAAGTACTTTAGAAGAGTTAGGAAAAATTATGACTATCTTAATACTTATGAATTTGACAACAGTCTTCGTAGTAAACTTTAATGATGTAACGAAATACATAATCCCATATCCTATAATTAAAAAAAAATTGCTATAAGGTAAATCGTATCACATATAGTAAGCCCATATTTTCATTTGAAGTGTATTGTATAATGTTTCATAGTCATCACAGTGCTAATGGAGTAAAATGGACATTTATTGATAAACACGTCAAAGGCATACGAACTTTTAAGATGAATAGTAACGGGTTTACGATTTCAGTAATTGTTAAACATAATGAAATGCATATTGTCCAACTTCTAATTAACTCGTGATTTCTCCAAGATGTTGATCCCCGACACCCACGTACACCAACTGAACAATACTTTGTACAGTGTGGAGCCGAGTGTTTGTGAGTGTTTGGGTGCGAAACAAAACACGCGCGCCACCAAACCGCGGGTTGGTGACCGTCAGCCCGTCATAGGTAACGTGACGCACGCGAGGGTCGCGCGGTCATCGCGGGAACGGCGAGGTGGAAGCGGAGGGGGAGGTGAGGTGAGGTGGCCGTGGGGGCGAGGAGGGGAGGGGAAGCGACTGTGCAGGCGTCGCGAGGCCGCCCTTGCGCGAAGGTGACGCGACAATTAACGTCGCGCGGTCATTCCACCGCGAGCTGGCGCGGTGTCAACGATTCCGATCATCCTGGAGCGATAGCGGGCGACCGGACGCGACGTCCGCGCCGCAGCGCACACCTACACAGCAGGCGGAATTGGAAACGACACGCCGCGACCGCCGAGCGCACCGCCGCGTGCGCCGCTATTAAATTTAATTAACTCGTCGTAAAAGTCGTACATTATTTAACACTATTCAATATTAAAACAACTCTTAATCGGTTTAAGAGATAAGACGACCGATTGTAACTTTGCGTTTTATTACCTCGTGAATCCCGCGGCGTAAATTTGCGCTCGGGTTAGCAGCTTCGATACTCGAGTTGGTAGATTCTTATTAGTCTGAAGGTATACTCTTTAAACAGGCACACCTCTGCCGACCACTTCGCAGCTATTAACATGACGTATGTACTTACGTTTTTCGCCATTTTTTGCACATTAACCTTAAAAGCAAATATTCGTTTTCACTCATCGCGACACAATCATCTTTATATAGATTGTCCGTCGCCTCAATTTATGTACTCGTATTAGAATTTATTTAAATGCACTTCACGATGCCCCCCCACACCAATGGTTTTAGTAAATTAATACTTCCAAATGACACGTGCTACCGGCACGTGCACGTCGACAAAGAATTGCCGTTTCCGCTTTTCGGCAGTACAATTAAGTATTCTGTTTCTATTATTTACCATATATATTATTATTAATTTTTCAGCATTTATTATGATGTTGAAATATGTAAAAACTAATTGTATTTTTATTTAACGAAAAGATAGTTACTGAATATTTCATCTGAATTAGTTTTAATCTTTTATATTTCAAAGAATTCTGTTCCTTTAAAAGCAATATTTTACCTCCTATATAAAAAATCCCGTTCTTAACCCGCGAGCACAAAGTAGCATTTTTTGCTATCGATAACATTGTGAACATCTATGAATCAATAATAAATAATATTTTTAATACCATAATATTAAACCGGAATTCGTTTTTGTTTATGTATAGCGCCAGAATATTTATAAACTGCCGCATCAAACTTCTGCTACACGTTTAAGCAAGCCTATTGGCGTTGTACACGCCCATTTCACAACTACACTCTGGTGTTGTACATTTACTAGCAGACAATCCCCCGTGACAGTTTGTCCAGCCCGGGAATCGAACCCAAAACCCCTCAATCGTTGAACATCAATGTCTTTAATGAATAGGTATATAAAAATACATAGTCGATGAAGCGCGCATCCTCGTGTGACCCATTTATAGCGGCGAGTGGGCGTGAGTCTTCTGCAATTGCGCTGATGTTATGAGACGGCCGCGGACGGCGAGCGCGCCGCGAGTGTAGGGCTGCCACCAGGCACTACTTTAAATATAGTTTTTTTTAGTACTGGCATAATAAAGTGTAGTAAAACCTGACAATAGACTAACTCGTAAAAAACACCTTATTTTGGGCATTATATCGAATACGAATATCTTGCAACCGTCGAATTCATTACCAAACAAAATATTTTATTACCTATACATAACAGTGCATTCTACTTTCTATTTATAATCGTTATTTTACGTATGTTAGGTTAGAAACGTCGTGAAGAAACAATAAAATTAACATCATTTATATTTAGCAGTAGTAAGTTCTCCTGTCCTTTTCCAAAATCTAATAACTTTCTCTACCATAATTCATCATTAAATTTTAGCAAATTAGCCCATAAAAAAAACAGATAGAAGTATTTTTATATTAATTTACGAAGTGATGACAGCTGAGATGATGATGTAACAAGAGGCCGCGGGTTCGATCCCCGCACGACCCAAATCTTTGTGTAATCTACAAATATTTGTTTCGGGTCTGGGTGTTTGTGAGACCGAAAAGTCTCTCGTAGTTTCTGATATTCATCTGACTTGTATCTTAGTGTGGGGTCAGAACTACGTATGTGACTTGTGGATGTATTTATTTATTTAAATTAACGGTCACTTTTAAAGTACAATTAGCAAGTATTTTAGTTCCTAGAAGCGATCACCCTAGCAGTTGTACGGTTTCCAATACAATGTACCGACTTGGTTGATGACTTGCGCGGTGACGTCATATGATTTGTACTGATGTATGTGTATGTAGTCAAAACATTGTTTATGTCAAACCCACGCGGGGATTCGAATCGCCGACAATGTAATGTCAAACAATTAAAACTCTTCATATCATGTCACAGTTGGCATAAACTTTATACAAACAAATTTTCAAACACAAACAGACAGAATTTAAAATCTTGAGAGACATGATGGAACTAAATGAAACGAATGTTTCTTTCTGAAATAAACATACGGACCTAGAGGTCCGCCGGTCGGGCAAAGTGTTATTGGGTTTTTCCATTCTCAGTAGCAGCAGCACGGAGTCTGGAAATGTGCCCGAAAAACGGCAACAGGCTCGCCCCCCTATTACTGATACATACTTGCTAAAACGTGGGTAGAGAAATGCACCTCTGCCTAAGCCAACGAAGATACAGGCGTGAGGTTATGTATGTATTTTTAAATACAATTTTAAAATTTGTATTTTGCCAAAATATAGTTCACTGACTTGCAATATCATTTCATTTAAGCGAAAGGACCAAAAAACGTAGTCGAAAAACAAAAAAGAAATTTTACGATCCGAACGCGAAGCAAACAAACTCCACTTACAAACAGAACAGTAAGTCTCCACAAATTATTTCTCTTCTTATCGCGTTCTCACACAACTAATACCAAATAAACTTCTCCAACTTATTTTCTTTGTGTAGAAAAAATCATTGTATAAAATGTTATCGCTGAGTCAGTACTTACACACTCAATAACCACTAATATTATAACCATTATATATTAACTTATTAACAGTTTTAACAGCGTTAGCATATATCAGAAGTCGCGGATTATAATTCCAGACAGGCCTTAAACATTTCGAAGGAATCATCATCATCATCATCAGCCCGTACACGTCCCACTGCTAGCCACGAGCCTCCTCCACAATTGAGAGGCCCGAGGGGTTAGGCCTTAATCCACCACGCTGGCCTAGTGCAGGTTGACGGACTACATTCCTAGAATAAGCAATACGTAAGAATTTTAGGTGTGCAGGTTTCAAAGGAATATTGTTTATAAATTATCAAGCATTTTAACAGCAAAGGAAAACATCAAGAGGAAGCCTAGAATGACACTATAATATGTATGCATAGTCCACAAACCAGCACATCACTTCCTTATATACTAAGATCTGATACTGCCAATAATAGAGAAGAGGAAACTATTGCTGTTACGGAATACTCAAATACAAGATACTCGTAAATAGTATGAGTTATGTACACAAATATTTCTAGTGAAGCGTGGATCGAACCTATGACCCCTCATTTCGCTATCAAACCAACTAAACACGCAACTGTTACAATAAAATGTAAAACTGACAACATTGCAACGAAAGTGAAAAGTATCAAATAAACATTCCAACTTCAGAACAAACTCGGCAGACGTAACTTTAAAAATATCTGTTAAGTTCAAGGTCATCATTTATGTCTGACCACGCCACCCCGGCGGCTCCCCCAGGGCCCAGGGTGGTAGGGAGGCGTCGGGATGGGCTTCATATTGTGCTTTTATTGCTATAAAAATAAGGGTGAGTTTTGCCTAAATATTTCTGTTACAAGTTTGCATTTTACGTATTTTATTTTACGCTTAAGTCGCCAGTTTGTTAAGTTTGAGGTATTGTTACATTGATTGCATCGCAAATTGCATGATTAAGTTTGTTTGTGTGGACATAATGCGATTTTAAATTGAATGCAGAAAATAGAAAATATTTTTTTAACAAAACCTAGCACATTTTAGTTGTGTAAAGCAGAGCCTAATTCCTGTTGACTCTAAAGTCTAGAGGATAACCAGCCCGAAAATGGGACGAATGTACAACCTTTTCCATTTTAGGTAAATATTTAGGTTCTAAATATATCATAAAACAAAGTAGATTCTCTTTTTAAACTGCACATTTATTATAATGTTACTACTAAAAAGAAATAGCTCTAGATGTATACTATGTAGGTATACGGTCTGCAATCTTAAGGTCCCGTTTTAACTTACTGCGTTTGCTGGTGGTAGGATATTCGTATCCGCCCGGATGGCGACCACCGTACACAGGGCGTAAAACCCGCCATAGTGGCACATGCAAGTGTGCCGCGTTCCGGGATCAGCCAGTGTATATCCGGTTTTCGGGGGGGCTTCAATCATGGTGAAAGGATGACCGTGCCGGCAATTTTTTTGGCCGGTTTGTCGCGGTCGGTCCTTTGATCGCCATGATTGATAGTCCCCCAAACTTCTTCACAATAAGGTGAAGAGGTATTCGGCCGGCATGATTGTGTCGACCAACGGGAGACCATCATCTCTCGCTGGTCGGCACTTTTTCTGGACTCCATTGCGCTTACCATCAGGTGCAATGGGGTCACTTTGCCGTGCCAGAATAAAAAAAATAAAAAAAAATACCAGAAGGCACCAAAAATATTAAAAAATATTTTTGATTACAATTAATGCGGCAGCCCTGAGATTACGTCGGCGATGCCCTCCTGGTAAATTGTGAGGTGCACGCGCTGCGGCCGACACCGCGCTCTTATCTTTTAACTGTCAAGATTATATACCTACTGAAAATACGTATACACACGTACTGTTTTATATAAATAAAGTGTTATATATAATAAATATAACTATAAGAGCTTCGCCATGTTTTTTTAGATCCAATAGGGAGCTAGTCTAATTCCGTTTTTTGGGCATACTTGAAGAACACATGCCGCGACTGAGTTCCCCCTAATGTCCCATGTGTATGTCCCACTGCTGGGCATTGGTGGTACTTCCATAGAAGCCCAAAAGCCCAGTTTGCCTTGCAAAATTCCAAATAATAAACTTTAAGCTTTAATATTTATTTAACAAAGCAATTTGACATATAAACGAAAATATCCTGACCCCACAATAAACAATAATAAACTAGACAATACACAAGTAATGTGTAACGCTTTTGGGCTTCTATGGAAGTACCGCCACTGCTGCTGGGCACGGGCCTCCTCTACAACTGATGTATGGCTTTAGTCCACCACGCTGGCCTAGTGCGGGTTAGCGGACTTTACACTTAAGAAATATCTAACAACTTTTAGGTGTGCATCCTCACGATTTTACTCCACCGTCAAAGTACGTGATAATTCATTATGAATACAAACATTATTTCGATAACACATACATAATCTTTCCGACCCAACCAAACCCGAGACTTCCCGCCCGCTGCGCACATACATCCAACAAGACATTCACTCTTAATGTTATGCATATAAAGCAGTGGCGGTACTTCCATAGAAGCCCAAAAGCCCAGCTTGCCTTACACAATTCCGAATAATAATCTTTAAGCTTTAAATCTCTATTTAACCAAAGCAATTTGACATCATCATCAGCCCATATACGTCCCACTGCTGGGCACGGACCTCCTCTACAGCTCAGAGGGTTTAGGCCTTAGTCCACCACGCTGGCCTAGTGCGGGTTGGCGGACTACACACCTAAGAAATTCCTAAGAACTTTTAGGTGTGCAGGTTTTATCACGATGTTTTCCTTCACCGTTAAAGCAAGTGATAATTCATTGTGAATACACACATAACTTCGAAAAGTCAGAGGTGTGTGCCTTTTTTTTTTTTTTCACGCGGGGAAAATCCATTTACGGACCATCCCGCCCCGGAGGGGCGAGGGTGTGTCGGACTCACCGGCGCCTTCCGACCCAGCATGGATGTTACCGCCCGTGATGTGCCCGGGCGGCCGCTGGGCCGGGTCCCTACCAAAATCAATGCGCCGTCATACCGACTAAAAACCCCGCGACGGCCACCATCAGCGCATTCAACGAGGCGGCCCCGGAATACCCTGAAGCCAGAGCTATGGATTGCACCGGGACCGCCTCTGCGCAGTGCCAAGAGGCACACCAAGAAGATATTATTTACACCTGGGGGGCCGCCAAGGTAGGGACGGCGGCCCCGTGTGGCCTCTGGGCGCCGGGCTACGTGTTGACCCGGCGCAAAGGTGTGTGCCTGGGGTTTAACATGCGACCGCCGAAATTTTCGACCGCGCGCCTAAACCTCGAGGCCATCACTGCTTAATTTGACATATATAGAAAATATCCAGACCCCACAATACACAATTATAAACTAGACATTACAAAATTACCGTATAACGCTTTTGGGCTTCTATGGAAGTACCGCTACTGATATGAAGACCTTAGGATTCTGAATAGCATCTACGTATTACACCGACCTGCCACGACCTTGTCGCGTCGTCCGCAGCCGTCAAACCGCGTAGTTTTTGCACGGCGTGTTATCAACACACGCACACACAGCATGCTATCGAACTTGCACTCCGATCACCTTGGTCCAGTGGCGGGTCTGTGAACCGCTGAGGACATATAAAATCGCGAATCTGTCACTGATGCCGTATCATAAGGTGATTTTGTATGAGGTTGCATCATAAACTAGCGTTTCTCAGTTTATTTGCTTCGTTAGTCTCGAGGTATACGTGAATGACTTGCGTGAGATTTAGGTTTCTGTTCTCGGGTCGGGCAGTAACAGAATTTTGCCTTAGGAAATTCTTTGCATGAGTTGAGTCTTGAACTTTCCCCTTCAAAGTTTATGTATGAATAAA
Source organism: Hemaris fuciformis (assembly GCA_907164795.1). NCBI lineage: Eukaryota > Metazoa > Arthropoda > Insecta > Lepidoptera > Sphingidae > Hemaris > Hemaris fuciformis. Next base: position 10,472,388 of record OU015450.1, on the reverse strand, counting down.
CCAGAATAATTTAATTGAATGGGGATAATGGTCATAGTTTCTCGTTTAATAGTAACTTCACAAACAGTAGTGACGGCCTCGAGGTTTAGGTTAAACCTGCACACCTAAATGTTCTTAGAAATTTCTTAAGTGTGCAATCCGCAAATCCGAACTAGGCCAGCGTGGTGGACTAAGGCCTAAACCCTCGCAGTTGTAGAGACGGCCCGTGTCCAGCAGTAGAACGTACAAGGGCTGATGATGATGATGATGAGTAACTTCATTTACCATCCGACGTCAGTCACTTCGCAAAGCCGATATAAAAAATAACAACATATAAATTAATTATATAAAACAAACCACGAGGGAACCCGGGTGTACAACTAGCGTTTTGCACGTGTCCATAACTTTTATATGCACGCATAGATAAGAGATAATTTTGACAAGTTTTTTTTTGTTTTTTTGCCGGCATAACTGAGAACCGCTTCCGACCGACTCGAAATGTATTTTATCGGTTTTTGAATCGGCTGCCGTGTTCTGCCACCACGCTGATAGCATCGGCGATAAAGACGTCGGTCAAGTGCATTGAGTGCTCAGAACGCTCGTAGAGAAAGAAATGAAAATATATTGTGATTTATTGAGACGTTTATGAGTTCAGTAATTGGTTCTATCGTAGTCCACTCAGGCGTTTATCAGAGCAGGCTTGGTTGGATTTACGATTGACGGAGTCCATTACATAAATGCAGCATGGTTATCGTGCCCTTTCGTTACGCGAAAGTGACCGCAATAAGCCAGTAATTTTAAATTATGCCCTTTTGTGCCAAGATTCACCCTAAAGTTTAGTTTACCCTCGAAGCTTATATCCACCCAGCTCTATAATAGATGGCATAAACCTATATCTATTGATATTCCTAGTTCATTTAAAATAAAACACATAAAAAAGTAAACTTAATAAAGTACGATTTTTTTTATTTTTTTTCTGCATTAAGATTAAACTAAACACTCAACAGTTACTTGACAGCCCCGTGGTGCAGTTGGCTAGATACCAGCTTGCGAAACGAGAGCCCGCGGGTTCGATCCCCGCACCGAGACAAATGTTTGTGTGATCCACAAGTATTTCTTTCGGGTCTGGGTGTTTTTGAGACCGAAAAGTCTCTCGTAGTTTCTGATACCCACCACACAAGACTTGTATATAGTCACATACCCAGACTATCTGTTGGTGTTGCGGAACTTTACGTTTTTGCCCCTTTCTTCATTACTGCTCAGGCCCTATTGGTCTTAGCGTGATGGTATATACTATATAGCATATAGCCTTCCTCGATAAATGGGCTATCGAACACTGGAAGATTTTTTCAAATCGGTCCAGTAGTTTCTAATATCTATAAGACATATCGCGTTCATGATAACTGACTATTATTTATAACAATTAAATTGGTACGAATCAAACCGATCAAACAAATAAACGGAATTCCTATAAAATCAACCGGACGCGTCGTGAAATAAAGTCACAATTTAACACTTCAATGAGTCGGTATAAATAGATTCAATAAAAACAACGCGAACATAATTCATAGATTAAACGAAGCGCGCTTTTCGAGTTGAAAAAACGTAGGAGAATCGAGGCAATCCATTAAGTAGCCGATGCAAGTTAGCGAAGTAGGCGGGGAGCAGGTGGCGGCGCCCATCGATCTACGTAAAAAATACGATAACACCGTGTATCGCCTACAGGCGCACTTATCGCGAGGGGCGCACGTTGCTAGGAGGTAGCGGGAGGAAATATTCCTCACCTTATTTAAAAGAAATCTGGAAAAAAAACTTAATAGTGTCTACTATTAAGATGGACAACAATACCAGACTTCGTGCTGCTGCTAAAATTTTCCTAATGAAAATACTCAGTAACACATTGCCCGCCCCGACAATCGTACACCGGACCTCTAGATCGCACGGCACATACTTGTGCCGCGAGGCCACGAGGCAATAGCGCTTACTTCAGAAATCGGACTAATTTCCCATCTCTTTCATCATAATCTTTATTCAACAAATAGGTACAATATGAGATTATGGTTGAAAGGAAGAAGAAAGAAAGAAAGAAAAAAGTTTATTTGTTTACAAACATACAGAACAAAAGTAAAATTAAAAATAAAATAAAATAGACGTAACCACTTAAAACTATGTTTGTAACAAAAAGGCACCAACTCAGCAATATGCTGGCAATACAGCCAACGCTGGTCTTCCGTTGGGCCGTTGTTTTGAAAAGGAATGATGTCACATTGTATTATTCTTTTTAGAAATAAATAAAACATTTTATACAATTAAAAATTTAGAATCTAGGTAAAAAGAATAAAATATTAATAAATAAATCTGCTTATAAAATTATGGAAATATTGCCAGTAACTTTGAGACACTACAGAGGCTAATTACAACTGGCAAAACTTGACTTGAACTTGGTTGAGACCTTCTAATAAGTATGAAATACTTGTGCCAGAATCTAATCAACGAGTTATTCGTGAAAGCGTAAAAAACACTATCGCATTTATATTATTACACAAATTGTTTGTACTATAATATGTTGCTATACCGATCTACATAAAACCGCTATTGGAATATTATAGATTCGCGCGTATTATTCGCCGCGTAGTGGCTACGCAATTCGTTTGGCACTAAGCGTACCAAACAACTCCACGTGTCAATTTCTTCGCCTCGAGGGCAAACGGGTGATGACGTCTTCAGCAATGATTTGCACGTATAAATACTACACAGAACCAGTAACAAATGCATTACAACGAACATGTTATCAATAAACGTACTAAAAACAGATCTAGCAACGGTAAAATACATACATAAATAGCCTTAAGCCTGTGTTCCCTGAAGGCGTAGACAGAGGTGCATTTCTGCATCCACATTTCGCCAGGTATGTATCAGTCCCACGGCGAGCCTATTGGCGTTTTTCGGTGACTTTCCAGACTTCATGCTACGAGATCCCGAGGCAATCAATCGGATCGGTGAAACCATAATAATTGTTAATTATTACCCTATTTACTCCCACGTAAAAGAACACTACGCTTATCTACTATTGCCTTTTAACCTATTACATTTTGTTGCTACTAATATCGCTTTGTATCAGCAGATAATGGAATTCGGGAATTTTTTATTTAGTTTATGTCTCGTCGAGATAATAAACTGCTGGTGGTAGGATATTCGTATCCGCCCGGATGGCGACCACCGTACACAGGGCGTAAAACCCGCCATAGTGGCACATGCAAGTGTGCCGCGTTCCGGGATCAGCCAGTGTATATCCGGTTTTCGGGGGGGCTTCAATCATGGTGAAAGGATGACCGTGCCGGCATTTTTTGGCCGGTTTGTCGCGGTCGATCCTTTGATCGCCATGATTGATAGTCCCCCAAACTTCTTCACAATAAGGTGAAGAGGTATTCGGCCGGCATGATTGTGTCGACCAACGGGAGACCATCATCTCTCGCTGGTCGGCACTTTTTCTGGACTCCATTGCGCTTACCATCAGGTGCAATGGGGTCACTTTGCCGTGCCAGAATAAAAAAAAAAAAAAAAAAAAAAAAAAAAAAAAAATAAACAGTAAAGGACGTAATAAACGGTTTTAGTCTAGAAAGTCGTGATGGCCTCGAGGTTTAGGCGCGCGGTCGAGAATCTCGACGGTCGTGGGTTCGAACCCAGGCACACACCTTTGACTTTTCGAAGTTATGTGTGTATTCACAAAGAATAAATAAATAGGAATTTCCTAGGTGTGTAGTCCGCCAACCCGCACTAGGCCAGCGTGGTGGACTAAGGCCTAAACCCTCTCAGTAGTAGAGGAGGCTCGTGCCCAGCAGTGGGACTTATATGGGCTGATGATGATGATGATGATGAGTTTTCCTTATTTTACTATTTTTTATATCAGAGACGATCTTCGTACCCATCACCAGAAAACTATGTGACCGTCTACTATAAAGCTTGATATTTTATTACATTAAAAGAACATGATATACCTACCTATGTATACGATATTGACTAAACGAAATTTACCAATCAAATGATGTAATTTAGTGTATTATCCAATCCAATCATCAGAAGAGGCCTATTTATCCTCTTACGAGCGTGATATTGGGAATTGGAATATAATGCCTACTTGACGTGAGGTCACTCCGCGCTGACCGTCAGCAATAATACCCGCTGAGTAAACACGAACCGACTCACAGGATCCCTCGGGGGGAAAACGTGTACTAATTATAAAACTCAAAACGAGTGCCGATGGCCTTCTTCAGGCTTGTCAAAGAGAAGCACCCTACGCGACAGGTAATCCGCCGTCCGCCGCAGCCACGCGCTGAGCATAAAACTTTACAAGCCTCAATATCAGATGGCGGGTTAAATTTATCCCGCGCGGTGAGTGCAAAAGACGGACTCATAAAAAGCGCGGCACGGTTGATTACAAAGCGGCGTCGGGTTTATGGGCGCGCATCTCGCGTGCCTCGGCGCTCGCTCGCTCGGTGCCGCCGCGCCGGCCGCGCCAGCCGCCGCACCGACGACGCGAGGGTAGTTTTTCAGTCGCCGAGCGAGCCCCCGCCACATAAATAAGTGATCACGAGAGCCGCCCCCGCCCCCGGCCCCGCGCCCGCCGCACCCGCCGCGCAGCCCCTCGGCCCCGCTCGTAAACTAAGCGCAGATAGCGAGAGGACTTAATGGCTGATCGGATTTTGATTAGCGCGGGCCGGCGACGCAACCCGGCACCCGGAGCCGAATTTGAATAGATAAGTGGGCAACCGAGGACCGCCGCTCGCGACCGTAATTTACATACTGGCTTTCGGCGAACGTAGACGGTGCCGGCCACGGACGGCGCAAAAACGATAAAGTTGAAATAAAGCTTCGGTCATCGATTCGATCGCGTCGAGTGGTTTTTTACTGAACTGTGTACGTTATCGCCGTGACCGCCGCCCGCCCCTCGGGCCGCGCACTTATTGTTAGATTACATCGCGCCATAACGTCCCCGAGTTCCGAGCGGCAGGCGCAGCCCTAGATCCCCCGCGGCACGCGATGTGCGAGCCCTCTAGCGTGCGCCGTGCGTCGCCCGCGCAAAAACTAAACACGAAAGTCTCGCCTCGTGCCCCGACCCTTGACTCGGCGGACAGTCGTTTCTACCAATGCGTATCGGAAGCTTTGCAAATGTTCCTAAGATGGAGTCGTATAGAGGCGACCATGGGGCACCGGTCCTTTACGAGGCAGGCCCGGCTGCGGTCGCGTGGCCGCGGTTCGATAACTGTCGCGGGGGCCCGGCGCGCCGGCGGGAGGTCCACCCTCTTCTCCTTGGGGCCCCCTCGGCGTCGGTGGCTCGAGTCGCGTTTGTTTAGTTTGGCAGGTAAAGCACAACAGCGCAGGGGCCGAAACGTGTCGCGTGGGAGTGATCGCCCGCCTGACGTATCGGTTGGCGGAACGAATAATTGAGGTTCGGAGGAAAACACGCGAGCTTTGCCAACTTGAATTATATACACGGAGCCCCCGGCCACGCACCGAGTGGATGTTGCCCAGACACACACTAAACTGACAATTTAATGTAATAGCGCGGACAATCGACGACAGATACCCGCATACATAGTACATAAATTACATAATGCACTCTCAGTAATAACATTTGGAGGTGTCTCGGAAAAATAAAGTAAATGTTCTATGATTCTTTAAACTTTTCTACGGTTGTCAAATATTACAAAAGGCGAAGCATTCTAATCCTTGTTTACCTATTGGTGGAAACAAACAAACTATGACGTCATCAATGCGATTCCCCAATCGTATCACACATCACCTTGATCCCCAGATCGTAACAACAAACATAATTTTCCCAGACAGAATAATTTATCTTAAGCTTTCATATGAGGCAGTAGGTACTACTCGTATATAATCGCAGTCGTACATTTGTCGTTAGATAAAAAATTCATACTAAAAAATGCAATGTTTTAAGTACCTACGGGAATCGAAAGCGCGCCGTCATGTCACACCCATTTTTCATTATTGATACATACCTACATAGTTTGAAACAGATACATTTACCGCAATTTTCCCAGTAATGTGAACGTACTCGCGGCCGCATACGTCACTCAGCAAACAAAAACACATGACGCAAGACGAAAAGCAGCTAAATGAACCTCTATATTTATACAAACGTTTAAAAAACTATTTTGTTTGTATATAAACGTTAGTTTTGCCATCTATATTTTCGATCTACGTACAAGGGCCCTAGCCTATTGCCTTTCATTGGGCACACTACCAGACTCACAGAACAGCTGAATAAGATTAGAAGGGAAATAGACAGTATTTTGTATGTGGACGAGTGTCGCCGCTTCTCATTCATTCATTCTACTACGATCATACTAACAATGATAAAAATTTCAAACAAAAATGAATGGCTGCTATTGGTTGTCACACATTTATAAAAGTCTTGATATTACACGCAGCGCGAATTACTAAGAAGCGGCCGTGTCAAACGTATGACAGTCTAACCGTAGGTTCAGCACGCTCTGCATGCTCACATTTCCTTTCTAGAGTTATTCAACTGTTCTGTGACTAGGCTCCACGTTTCTACTGTGTCTTTCCTTTAGGAAAGCCCAATTGTGTGGTTCGGGAATTGAATGCGCGTATTGTCGACTTCTCGAAATGGTTATACCGGTAACCTAAATCTGTAATTTTTGTACTGCCACACAAAGTGATCTTAGTCTTAGTCCACCACGCTCGCCTAGTGCGGGTTGGCGGACTACACACTTAAGAAATTCCTAAGAACTTTTAGGTGTGCAGATTTCATCACGATGTTTCCATCACCGTTACGTGATAATTCATTGTGAATACACACATATTATGTAACTTCAGAACATAATAGTCAGAGGTGTGCCTGGAATTCGAACCCGTGACCGACGAGATTCACGACTATGTGTAAGCCTCGAGGCCATGACTACTACTATTCGTTTAAATTATTCGCTTAAAAGAGTCAAGATTATTAAAGAGAATGATTCTTTCATGTTACGGCAATCACAATCTGCTTTGCAGTCACCATGCCATGCCAACATTAAACCATACCGGACAAATACCTTCAGACAATACAAATAGTCCACATATATCGAATTCACAACCTTGCATTACCGATTCAACGTCTGCCCATCACTCGCGATAACCGTACCCTCCGTAACAAAAGATTTCCAGGTCAAACGTCACAATACATTCGAAGCGTGCCGCGTTTATTAGTGAATCTCATAAAGTTCAATGTTTAATGAATCCTTTCCAAGTCATGTGGCTGCGTGAATAATATACGACCAAATAAAAAAGGTGCCCGAACGCCGAGTCGATGCGACACCACGCACGCCCATATAACTGGACAGCGGAATATAAAGCTTAGCGCACACCGTACGCCGAGCGCCGCAGCGCTGTTTAAAAGGCCATCAAAGAAGCGCCGTACATAAAACGGGTCCCATTTTACATTCGGCTCGCTAGGAGCCGGGTTTATAGCGGGCCGGCAAGGAATTCTGCCCGTAATGAGGAAACAGGACCCGTACTATGAAAACTTACTTCGTACTCGCATCGAACTTTATAAGAAGTCCACAAAGATCTAGAACACCAATAAGGTGTGATATAGTTCTGTGGTCAAAGATCTTATATAGTAGGCCCGGTCAAAAATATAATTTTGTTTATTAAACAATGTTTTCCATCCAAAAGAAAACGCAGAAATGAAAAAAAAAACACAAAGAAATTAATAGATGACGAGAAAATTAAATTAACTCCGAATATATTGGCAGTATGCTTTATCAACGAAAAAAATATGATAGGTAAAGTACCATTAAATATCAATTTAAAAAAGTGTAACAATTATAAGTAGAGTAGAGAACACATTCCGATGCAAGAGTCACAGTGACGGCAAAGATCGCCTTATGAAACCGTCCAAGCAACCAACTTGCACTAACTGACCCAGCAGAGGAACAGCAAAACTCTGAGAAAAGACGGCTGACTAAGACACAAATTTTTAGACTTTACAGGTTCTGAATTCTACAGCCCATCTCGTCGGTGTATTTCTAACGTTGGACATGTTAAATTTAAATCACGTGTGAATCATTCGAGAATTCATGATAGTCCCACTGTCGCGCTCGTCTATTTTGACTCTTGGCACCTTATCTGTGGAAGGTGCGGCGCTCGCGACACTCCAGCACTCGCCAGATACCGTCTCCTGCAGCTAATTTTTACTAATTTACATACAAATACGTATATAGATTATTTTTAATCAGAACCCGTGGAGTTCGGACGGGAGTTTTAATCGCGACCCGATACGCGGAAATTAGCAAAATTGCCTCGAAAGAGATTCGGAGATTGGAAAGCTTTTGCTGTTTTTTTTTTATATTTTTGCTCTAATTTTAGTCTTAACAACAATTGTAAATTTAAAAGATATTCAAGTTCAGACTCACTAGAAATCGAGTCAAGTAATTGCAGATGAAATTGTAATTTTGACAGCCCCGTGGCGCAGTTGACTAGACACCAGCTTGCGAAACGAGAGGCCGCGGGTTCGATCCCCGCACCGAGACAAATGTTTGTGTGATCCACAAATATTTGTTTCGGGTTTGGGTGTATGTGAGACCGGAAAGTCTCTCGTAGTTTCTGATACCCACGACACAAGACTTGTATCTTAGTGTGGGATCAGAACTATGTATGTGACTGTTGGGTGTATTTATTTATTTTAATTATAATTCTTTCCCTTGTATCATATTCTTTTAAGCTTATAATATATGTACATTATAAAAGATTATAAATTTTGTACGTACATACAAGTGACTTGTTATTAAAAAACAAACTAGGTAACATCAGGTAATTTTTTAATCAATAAAATGTAAACATGACAATTATCTTCTTCCAACTGTTGTGTATTAAAGAATGTGTCCTTTGAATTTTACGATAAATAGTACGCTTGAAGTAAATATATTTAAAAAATGGGATTTTCCGTTGGAAAAATCTCAGTAGCAGCACGAAATTACATATACTGTAGGACTGCTAGCTGTTTATACCTATACGTGTTTAGCTTTAGAAATACATCACTGCCTACCACTTAGCCTTACAATCGCGAGAATATATACGTAAATATATGACGAAAAGGCGAACGAGACGTGCGCGCCGCCGCGGTGCCGCGACCTTAATTATGTTGCGTGCGTGCGTGCATCCGGAGCGTCGCGACGTCCCACGACGCCGAGACAATGCGCGCCCGCTGACGAAACTATACCGTATCAACTAACCTTATTATTCCAGTGCACAATAACCCTCTAATTGTTGGCACGGAACAATTACTTTTTTCATTGTGTCACACCTCGCGTGATTTTTTATTAAAACCCTATTGATATTGTAAATCCTAGAATGCCTCGTTGGTTTCGCGCCTTTACAAATGCTTTTCGAGTTCGCATTCCCGTGTCGGGTAGTGTTATCGAGTTTTCCATTCATCATCACCATCATCATCAGCCGAAAGACGTCCACTGCTGGACATAGGCCTCCACCAAAGACTTCCATAGCGCTCTGTAAGGTTTTTTGTTGTTGTTATTGTTGGGTTTTCCATTACTCAATAGCTACCCAAAGTTGTGAAAATCGTCAACAGATTTTATTCATCATCATCATCATCATCAGCCCATATACGTCCCAATGCTGGGCACGGGCCTCGTCTACAACTGAGAGGGTTTAGGCCTTAGACCACCATGCTGGCCTAGTGCGGGTTGGCTGACTACACACCTAAGAAATTCCTAAGAACTTTTAGGTGTGCAGGTTTCATCACGATGGTTTCCTTCACCGTTAATGTACGTGATAATTCTTTGTGAATACACACATAACTTCGAAAATTCAAAAGTGTGTGCCTGGGATTTGAACCCGCGACCGTCGAGATTCTCGACCATGTGCCCAAACCTCAAGGCCATCGCGACTTAAAACCGTTTCAATGGATTTGTAAGATATTCAGCACTAAGATAGTTTATTAGTTGACTAAACTTCACAGTTTAATCTCCGTAGACCTCACAACTTCCCATTTAGCGTAACTAATTTATGTAATAGTTTTAACAATTAACGTTTTGGAACGAACATAAAAATCTCATTAGCGGATTGTTTAACCTCCGACCTCCGACCTCCGACCTCCGGAAAGTAGATAGCATATTACCCGATGGCTGGTAATTTCCGACTTTGGTCATACGTGGAATGAAGATTTTCGCCGGGACGAAAGCACTACTTTCGAAGTTTCTAGATGGTTCCAAAGAAACACTTTTGTGATAACAATGTGGTTATTTGTTTTGTTACTTTTTGATTTGACTAGCAGTGATTCGTGGCTGCATCCGTCCTAGCGAGTTTGAATAACAAAAAATCACCTAAATTTTCGCACTTATAACTCAAATAAATAAAAAAAATATACATATAATCATCATCATCATCAGCCCATAAACGTCCCACTGCTGAGCACGGGCCTCTTCTACAACTGAGAGGATTTAGACCTTAGTCCACCACGCTGGCCTAATGCGGGTTGGCGGACTACACACCTAAGAAATTCCTAAGAACTTCTTTTTAGGTGTGCAGGTTTTATCACGATGTTTTCCTTCACCGTTAAAGCAAGTGATAATTCATTGTGAATACACACATAACTTCGAAAAGTCAGAGGTGTGTGCCTGGGGTTTGAACCCGCGACCGTCGAGATTTTCGACCGCGTGCCTAAACCTCGAGGCCATCACGACTTACATACATATAATATATACACACATTTTGCCAGGTAGTAGGTATCAGTCCCAAGTAATAGGACGAGCCTATTGCCGTTTTTCGGTCACAATTCCAGACTCCGTGCTGCTACTACAGAATTCTTGTAGGGATCTTATTATGTGCGGGATAATTTACTACAAATACGAAGCAAGACGGTTATATAAGTGCAGCCAGACAAATGTGTTTACTAGGACGTTTTCAGTCGAGTGTTGTGAGGTCAAGGTTTTACTCTCAAAGCTTTTGACAGCAACGTCACCAGACTTCTACCTTATTTTTTTTTATAAATACACCCAACAGTCACATACATAGTTCTTACCCCACACTAAGATACAAGCCTTGTGTCGTGGTAATCAGAAACTAGGAGAGACTTTTCGTTCTCACAAACACCCAGACCCGAAATAAATACTTGTGGATCACAAAAACATTTGTCTCGGTGCGGGAATCGAACCCGCGGCCTCTCGCTTCGCAAGCTGGGGTTTAGCTAACTGCGCCACGGACGCTGTCATTGTCACGTCTGTCATTTATGGCTTAGGACAACAGGCGTAATAGATTACAAGCCCACATGTACATAGCAAGAGATTTCATCATCAGCGTCCCACTGCTGGGCACTGGCCTCTTCTACAACTGAGCAGGCTTAGGCTTTACTCCACCACGCTGGCCTAAGAGACCTAATGACAGTTTTTCCAACAAATCATACGGACATTCACGCCTACATTCCCGAAAGAGTAGGCAAGTCTACTTCTACACCATTCACTAACTGTACTTCAAATCACACGTAACAGCATGCGAGCCTATTGCTGATTATCGGGCACATTTCCATACTCCAAACTCATAATTCACATACATACATAACCTTACGCCGATATTCCCCGAAGGGGTAGGTAGAAGCGCATTTCTGCACCCACATTTCGCCAGATATGTATCAGTCCCACGTAATAGGAGGCGCGCCTATTGCCGTTTTTCGGGCACAATTCCAGACTCCGTGCTGTTACTCAGAATTTCCTAATGGAAAAACCCAATAACACTTTCCCCGTCCCGAGAATCGGACCCAGGACCTCTAGATCGCACGGCACATACATGTGCCGCGAGACCGCGAGGCAGTCAGGCTCATATTTCATATGTCATATTATACTGCAAAGTACTTTATAATACGCTAACTCCACATAGATGTGTCAGCGACTAGAAGAGCAGTCACGTTCAATGCAGCATATATGTATGAACGTCGGCTGTCGTGTGTCCGTGCACTGTCGTAAACACTCGTACTGTCGTGTGCTCTCTAAACGTTCCTTTATGTAAATGTGTAGCGACTGGCGACAAACGCGCGGCCCGCAATTATTGTCGAGTTCGGACCACCTAAATAACGCTTCGGCGAGATTCGGCCTGCTCCTTACTCGGCGCGGAGCGAGCGCCGCACGTATAGGGTGCTGCTCTTTTGAAGGAAATATTTTAGAAATAAGCAAACAAAATATTATATTGTGAATTGACGTAGTTGAAACCGCTTTGAAAAAAAACATACAGGCATATTCCGTATATAAGTGAAGTATACATAGTTGTAGGTACAACTAGGTATTGCCAGTTATTTCCATGCATAATAATTTCCGAATAGGTAGAAAAACAAAATATGTTTTTTTGCGATCCGTCCACCTAACCTCGGACTTCACGATAGTTCACACACACGTAGGACATAAATGAATGTAAAGTGTAACTCGCGGAATGTTTTAATTTCTAGAATCAGTTTTAATTCCAAGTAAGCACAGACAACTGTGACGAAATCGCTAGCATATACTCTATATTAAGCGTGGCACACACAATGAAATGCGGTGCAAAAGTACACCGTATTGTAGCTGTATTACTCGTACTGCGGTACTCGCTTCCAAACAACAAAACGCTCTAATATTTGAACACAGTACACAGATTTACCCAAACATGTTCTATAAACACAGTTCTCAACAACACGGCATGGAATTAAATACTATACCTAGCTTCGAAGCTGGCGATTTTCTGTTTTTAAGAGTTCGTTACGCAATTTGTCAGTTTCTGTCTGCCTGCCGACTGACTCGTGGTATCGTGGCACAAATATGTGCCGTGCGATTTAAAGGCCAGGGTTCAATTTCTGTGTTGAGCAATTGTTTTTTGGTTTTTCCGTGAGGAAATTCTCAGTAGCAGCCTGGATTCTAAATGTACCCGAACGAAGGTTTGCCTCTTATTTCGTGGGACTGTGTATCAATCGTCACATATATATCTGACGAAATGTGGGTAATGGGAAATACAGGCTTGAGGACTGAGGTTGTGTATTTGTCTATTTCTACGCCCGATATTAGAGCACTCTTTTAAATATTAATAGTTAGAATATTTTTTTAAATTTATTTCATTCGCGTCACTGACTTTGTACTTTTTAACTCAGCACATACCGTTCACATTCTATCTAGCTCCTGCCTGTCAATTGTGCAGGCTCCTTTTTAGCAAAATCAGATACTTACATTGAAATGTATCGGCTGATTTAAAATTAAAGGTACAATTTGTATACATAATTTCCTAATGGAAAAACCCAATAACACTTTGCCCGACCCGGGAATCGAACCCAGGACCTCTGGATCGCACGGCACATACTTGTACCGCGAGACCACGAAGCAGTCAATTTTTAGTAATTTTGTTTTTGATATTCCTTTACTTATGAGCGTCAAACCAGCAGATATTATAAATACTAAGTAAGTCTTAAACTAGAGTCCTCCTCGCACTTGACCAATTTTTGCTACGACACCAGATAACTTTTGTATGCCTTGTTAACTTCCAAGTTTTTCTTACAAAAAATACTTCAATTATCGAACTAGTTTGGAAAAGTTTAACAATTATAATGTCTAAAGTTACACAAAAAGTAATTTTATTTTTCCTTACGCAGTGTCATGTTCAGCGTTATAAAATGTCAAATTATTTTAGTTGTTATTAAACTACGGTTAAAGGAATGACATTCACCTCATTGCGAAAGTATTTTAGAAGAATATGAATTGGTCATAGTGTATGTACATTTAGCTAATGTATCGCCTAATAGTGTCGACTGATAGAGGATAATCTTAGTTGACTGTCTGTAGTCAACGCTCTATTTGAAACACAATCATCGGTATACGAAACCGAACTAGAGCTACCAGGTTTAATTCTTAAGTCGGACAACGTGTTATTTTCCCAATAAGATCCTAAGATCTGTGTGCTACCGATAGTGTTTTTTTATTATCATTTATACAAGCACGACAAAGTGATATCTATATAAAGTCCTCACGCCGGTCTGCCGAGATCCTTCTTCACGCTTTTAAAAGAACCCAGAAGAAAAAATCCTGGTCGGCAAAATTTTAACCGGTGCTCAGTATTACATCTCAGCCTGCATATACATATATTATGTATTACGTATGCCTGTCCGCACGTCAGCAATTCTGACTGGTGCAATAAAGACTCGGCCTGTATACGAAGTGAACGTGCCAAAACATTCCGCCGTTAGAGAGAATGCAGCGCGGGCCGGGGCGGCTGGGGCGGGCTCGCGGTATGCGCCGCCAAGCGATATCTGCCGGCTCCCCGCGTCACCACACCACAACTATAACTAGCGAGTGCCAACACGCACATTGCACACACAACTCACCAAGCGCATCCTCTCCAAACACATTATATTTAGAATACACGAATGCTCAGTGTCAAAAAAAAGAAGTTTGATAAGATGTCAATGGAGGTGCCGCGACGAAGGCGACTGCCTGGTTGGTCACGAGGTATAATGTGGTACGTGATACCAAAATCCTCTGTTCGATTTCTAAATCGGGCAAACGAGAACTAGGTATATCACTAAGGAAATTCTCAGTACCAACGAGAAATACGAAATACAGAAATGTGACCTGTAAAGGACTAAAAGCCACTCTAGCTAAAGGCAACCCCAGAAGTCTTCTAAAGCGTCCTTTTACATGTGACTTACAACCAGCAACGTCCGACTACCAAACAAACCCAGCCTATGCGTGCCCCTCGTGAGCCGTCGGCCTTACGCGCTTTAGCCTAAGCCATAAAATAAAAAGACTGCCTCGTCCAGTTTTCAATTTTCGGTGCGAACGAAGCGTTACTAGATTTTCTATTAAGAAAGTCTGGATATGTGCCCGAAAAACAACAATAAAATTGCTCTCTATGACATGAAACTTCAAAACGATTGGCTATACGTAGATGCAGAAATGTTCCTCTACCTACCCTTTTAGAGGTACAGGCGTGATGAAGTTCGACCCCACGTCTTTCTTAGACGTCGAGGTTTTGGGCATCTGTTACCGACGCGTGTCCAGAACGTGACCGAACATTCAACTACATTGTACAGACAACTATCTTTATAATAATTATACTACTGATAATATAGCTTGTTTGAATATTTATTACTTTTTAAATGATAATTACCATCTATTTATTCTACAAACGACAGCTTCAATTCGTATATATGAAGTAGGTAAGAAATTAGCTGTGAATTGACACAAATTTGATGCCCGCAACAAGACATTTTTTTGTGTGATCTACAATTATTTTTTATAATATAGTGACTTCATCAGTCATCATCATCGCCCATATACGTCCCACTGCTGGGCACGGGCCTCCTTTACAACTGAGAGGGTTTAGGCCTTAGTCCACCACGCTGGCCTAGTGCGGGTTGGCGGACTACACACCCAAGAAATTCCTAAGAACTTTTAGGTGTGCAGGTTTTATCACGATGTTTTCCTTCACCGTTAAAGTACGTGATAATTCAATGTGAATACACACAACTTCGAAAAGTATATAAATACTATATTATAAGTATATAATATAGTGACTTAAAAAAAATTCAAAATTCCGTGATCTAGCTATATGGAATGTACCTATGCATATATGAAAACTAAAATGAAGACGACAATTCATATAAACATCGACGGAAAAACGAAGGAAATGGAGATGTACCGTAAAAATTTACTTCGCGCAACTCCGAGACTAGTTTTGACTGTTCTCAGCAAACTTAAACGAAGTAATAATCAGATACTTTACATCGCATTTTGTAGATGATACTTCGAGCGGAGTATGGACGGAGATATCCGGTTAAAAGGATCATTTTTGATTACAAATTTTGAATGTTCCATCGCCGTGAAAAAAATTACCACCTATCGTATAGTCGTGTAGTCTATATCAGCCCATATAAGTCCCACTGCTGGGCTCGGGTTTCTTCTACAACTGAGAGGGGTTAGACCTTTGCATCTACCACGCTAGCCTTGTGTAGTTTTACGGGCTTATCACCTAATAAATTTCTAAGAATCTTTAGATGTGAATGCTTCTTCACAATTAGAACCATTAGAAGGTAGATATTCATTATATATACACATAAGTTCGAAAAATTAGAAGCGTATGACAGGGACTTCAACCTGCGACTGCCAATATTTTGTCACTTCCGCGCGCCTAATCCTCGAAGCCGTCTTACTTACAATCTTGTGGCAATAAATAACAGTATGATTTCAGGTACTGTTTGTAGTCCACATCCAAAAAAGTTTCTTATATGTTTCAGTGTGGAGAAATATCGTATCTGCAACAACTGGAGGTTGCTAATTGTCTCAGTATTATTTAACAGTACTGCAATACCGTCACATTGAAATCCCGTCAAACTTATCTCTACAACCAGACTTTCCCGCCTTACGCAACAGTATTCACGCTTAAACAAGCCGACGTCCAAGCACCAGCGTTGCCCACTCACACCCATGCAATTTGTATGACCCAACGTCCATCCTGAGCTGGCACACCCTGCCCCCCGCGCGGCCAGATAAACCAGGCGACAGCGGGGGCCGGTCTACCAGCGGTCAGAACTCTTCATGTGACAAACTACGGTATAGTTCGGTATCGGTAGTTGACCATCGCAATTTGATCTCCCTCGCCCCGTTGATTGAGTGTTTTTGCACCGCGTGGAGGGGTTTGCAGGGTAGCGGTTAGAGGCCAGGCTTGTGTGGACGGTCGTGGAGTATATTACGGTTGGTGTGTAGAGCGAATGGCGAGCGGGCGCTCACAGCGTGTGGGTGAGACGTTTACGGCCAGATCGCTGGTCGACGACGATACGGTGGCTATGAGCGCTGGCGGATAATTGTGGACATCATTAAATTAATTAGAAATCTTTTAACCATAGAGCGTATCATTCTTTGCTGAATATGAATGTTGCCAAGTCTATTATAGCGACATTTCTCACAAGCAATATCATTAAGAGAAATCATAACATTATAATACAAGTCCATCGTAATGTTTGCCTCCGTAATTTATACATCTTCAATAGGGATTTTAGTCACCTTGGTATTTGTCGCTTAAAATTTCTTTTGTATTGGCACGTCTGACATCCATTTGATTTATAGCAAAAAGGTGTTATGAAAACACTATAATTTGCTTTCAAGTGCTACTCTTCCAGGTAAATTAAAAGTTTAATTTTCTTTTTGTCTTTTTATCAGAAAAGCAAACCTATATCGAAACCTAAATTTTAAACAAAATTCAGTCCCACAAACGTAAAACACATGCCCACAGTACACGCGGGCGCAATACCGCGTTGCGAACGAGACGCGCCGCGGTCGGGGCCTCGCGTCGCGCCAATTAATTACGGTGGCCATCTTAGCCCCCGCCACCCTGCCACCCCCGCCGCCCTCCACCCTACGGCTGACGGACAATAATTGCCGAATCCACGAGCCTCCAGCCCGACCACCTACTGGGACCAAGCTCTCTTAGAACTTTACACTCGGTCTCGACGAACATCCCAGGAGAAAGTGCCTAATTTTGCGAACTGTCCGTGCTCTCCGACGACACTTGAACACGTAGAAATAATTGTTTGGTGGAGAATGGAAATTTTCAGTGTACATTTTTGAAAAAAAAACTTAAAAATTAAGCACATAAATCAATGTAATGGTTGTCTTTAAGAGATTGGTCTAGATCATTACCACAAACCGTGACTATTTGTTGACTAGTGCATCACATACTGTCGTATTCATTATGATTAATCAACTTCTAATTTACGGAGATGTGTACAACCACATCAATTACTAACTAAGGTGTTTTTTTTTTTGTCAAATTTTATTTATTAGTGAAATCGAGACAATAAATAATAATAATAAATACACCCAACAGTCACATACATAGTTCTGACACCACACTAGGATACAAGTCCTGTGTCGTGGGTAACAGAAACTACGAGAGACTTTTTGGTCTCACAAACACCCAGACCCGAAACAAATATTTGTGGATCACACAAACATTTGTCTCGGTGCGGGGATCGAACCCGCGGCCTTTCGTTTCGCAAGCTGGTATCTAGCCACCGGGCTGTCAATATACCATATATGTAGTTATGACACATACACTCAAGAAAACAAACAGCCTCCTACGCGCAGTTGGATACACACCAACGTGTGAAAAAACTGGCCGCGGAGGCGATCCCCGCAATAAGAGAAAAATACGCGTCTTGGTGTACGGGAGGCTGAAAAGTCTCTCATAGTTTCATTCACGACAAGACATTTATCGTAAAAAAATCATACTTTCGATCTATAATGCAAACTGACTAGGTGAAATTTAGCTCCTCGTTTTCAAATAATTGCATTCGTGTCTATTAACAAGTTTGTATCCGTAGAAAAGTACACAACGGTCGTCTTCGGTGAAAGGCGCCGCGGACGAGCAAAATACATTGTCTCCTTTGACCCGATATTGTGAAATACTAATAACTTCGAAACTATATAATACGTAAAGCGAAAACTATGGTTCCCTATTTAGGAACACTGCGATCACGAAGTGTGACATTTGGTGTAGGTAAAGTTGAAGTTTGTGTAGAGAAGAATTATACAGTATTTAACAGATTTTCTATTACAAATACATCTACACGTACATACATATATCCTTATCGGGGTAAATAGACTTCCATTTTGAACTTGTTTTTAGTAGCTACATATGTTTAAAATCACACGTTGTTGAAGGCGAGATAATTACTATTAAAAAAACACACACACGCCCACACATGATGACTCTTTTCCTAGCCCAGGAACCGAGCCCGGGAATTTTGCACCAACAAGGTTGACAGTTCAGTGTATACAACACTAATCTTTTATTTAACTTTGACATGTGAATGGTCATCTGCTCATTACCCGTATATCTCTCTCTGATAACACCTTCATAGAACCGAGAAACAATTTTTAAGTCTATAGTAAATTTTGTGCGTATGTGTTGGCAGCGTTGGTTGTGTGGAGACAATAACAGTCATTACCGCAGCATGGCGCAGGCACACTGACGCAAAGCGGTCGCTTCTCAGGCGCGGGCAGCCTCGGGTCAACGCGATATTACTTATACTATCAATATCATACGTTAAAGGCTATGTTAGGAGTTTCTGAGAAGGATAGGATTAGGATTGATGTCATCCGACAGAACACCAAAGTTATCGACATAGCTCAAAGGATTAGCGAGCTGAGGTGGCAGTGGGCACAATGGCACATCTGTCGCAGAACTGATGACCGTTGGGGGAAACATATTAGGCTCGGCAAACGTAGTGTTGAACGCCCTCTGGCTAAGTGGGGTGACGGTATACGTAAGGTGGCTGTCTGGTTGGATGAGGAAGGTGAAAGATTGAGCCCAGTGGCATGCTACAAGAAAGGTCTAAGTCCCGCAGACTCTGCTTTAATCGAACGCGGTACCTCTTGGTCGTACGGCACGAATTTATACCGCGAGACCAACGAAACATTCGGCAGAGTTAGTTTAAGTTCATGCCTTTTGGTGACACAAAGAACAAAGCTTAATTTTTAAATGAGTTCTTTTAAATAATTTAACTAGCTAGGCCGTCTTTTATACTAATTAACAGAAAAGAAAAATCATTAAAACACAAAAAATTGTTACAAAATCGTTGCATTCACGATGACACATTAATGACTTCATTGCATTCCTTATCTCCTCCGACACGCATTTTGTTCCCTCAGATAGTACAAAGATAAAACACGGAACAGAAAACAAAAGGTCTCGCTTCGCTTTTTTAACTAAAACGTCCCTTTTTTACCGTCCAAAAGGGACACATCACAGCGAAAAAAAATCAGAAGTGCATGATTTTTCATTGCTACCAAAAATTGCGAAGCTCGACTTCAGCATTTTTGTGCATCTGCAGTATGTTATAAAAAATCTTTCGAGTACCTTCCGTGATGGTAGACACTTAAAGCGCTTGGTACGTACATAAATGTATGCGGGCGACGACCATATGACGTTGAATTTAGGGTCATTTTCGTACGGTCAAACAATTGACTGCCACTTTCGGCCCACGGTATATGTGTGTTTTGCGATTATGAGTTCCTACTTCCTAGCTTCGATTCCCGAGTTACAAGTTTTATTGGATTTTCCATAAGGTAATTCTCTGTAGCATGACTGTAGGCTGGACTTATGACCGAAAAACGGGATTAAGGTCGCCCTTTATTACGTTAAACTTAAAGGACAGTTGGCGAAACGTGCAAGTAGACATTCATATGCCCTCAGGCAATGGCGGTATTTCCATAGAAGCCCTAAGGCGTTACACGTTACTTACCTATGTAATGTCTAGTTTATAATTATTTATTGTGGGGTTAGGATATTCTCATTTATATGTCAAATTGCTTTTGATAAATAAAGATTTAAAGTTAAAAGATTATTATTCGGAATTTCGTAAAGCAAGCTGGGCTTTTGGGCTTTCATGAAAGTATCGCCACTGCCCTGAGGAATATAGGCATAAGTATGTATGAATGAGTGAATGAGTAGGCCAGCTAGACGACTGACTCATTATTACTGACAAGAAGTTTGGCGTTGCAAATTGCCTCATTAATACCGCCGCAAAACATTTTGATTCTTTAAGTGTTATTGTTCTTTCGATAAATCTCAACACCTTTGAGGTATTTTGAAAGGCACCCTTTTAACAGCAATAAGCTCAATCTCTTATACAAATAGCTTTAATACACAGCTTGCGTAGAAATAAACCAAAACACAGTATAAAATACAACATTATACTCATGTATTTTATTTTAAAGAAAGAAAAAGAAAGAAAGAAAAAGATTTTATTATTGGCTAGTGCACGAAAATACATATTTTTTTTAAAGAAAACA
The DNA here is from genome assembly GCA_907164795.1 of Hemaris fuciformis. Lineage (NCBI taxonomy): Eukaryota > Metazoa > Arthropoda > Insecta > Lepidoptera > Sphingidae > Hemaris > Hemaris fuciformis. Next base: position 10,451,563 of record OU015450.1, on the reverse strand, counting down.
ATTAATAACTACTCGTATAAATTATCGATAGTTTAGTCAATATTATCGATAGTTTAGTCAGACAACTACCACTTTTCTGGTCGAACTGAGCTGTCTATTAGGGTTAATCAAACCTTTATGGTATATGTAGTGCAGGGTATAATGGGGCGCAGTTTACGCCGGCGCGGCGCGGCGGTGCTGACAGCGCGAGCTTGCACGTGGCAAACAGCCGCGTGCGCATTCCGGGCCAGATGCGGCACGTATTGTGACCGCAACATGCCACAGAGAACAAGGAAATCTAGAGTTTTATTTTCTATAGCTGACCCGGTGAACTTCGTTCCGCCTAACAGTCGATTCTTTAATATATTTTTTTATTACAATATTTTTTTTGTAGCCTAAGTTACTCCTTATTACATCAGCTATCTGCCAGTGAAAGTCCCGTTAAAATTGGTCCACCCGTTTCAGAGATTAGCCGGAACAAACAGACAGACAAAAATTTTAAAAAAACGTTATATTTAGTTATATATATAACTTCGTATTTTAATATCAACCAAAAATCAAATGTTATTAATAAAATTCCGCTGCACCATTGTTACATAACCAATTCCACGTGTAGTGTATCGGGCGGTCGGTGCGTGTGCACACTGTACCTTGTACCGCGCGGCACAGAGCGGGGGGTACTCACTGCGCCTCGGGGGCACCGCGCCACCGATCGGAAAGTTGAATGTGCGCCCAATTAAACAATATTGTTGGTCGCCACTTGCGTGATCGTTTACCTCTATTGCAACATGGACAGTTTCGAGTCTATTATTATTTATTAACGTATTCTTACTAATATAATAAATAAAAAGTGAGTTTGCTTGTATCGCTTTCACAAACAATAGTTGAAACAGTGTTGATGGAATTTTGTATTATTTATCGCGGATAAATGTTCCTTTTTTATCTTGAATAATTTAATTGATCTTAACACGACCTTAACAGGCAAATAATGCATTTAAATATACACGCATCGATGCGACGGGGGTAGTCAGAGGCTGTTGAATATCAAGCTACGATCCTGGTTTAGTTTTTCGATTCTTTTATTTTAAAACTCATTTTAGAATAAAATTTTTGGCTGAGAGAGAATTTATAGATTTCCCACACTACAGAAATATCAATTTGATATATCATAAATAAACTCAACAAAATCAAACTCAATAAATGGCATAACACGTAATAAACTCGTATACATTTGTCGCAATAAATCATAAATTATGATATAACAAAGTAGGCGAGGTGCGGATGTAAAAAACTTCATCATTCGACCAAGTTTCTTTCACAAAAGACATCAACGGCGGCACATCCTTTTAAATTTTATATTTTTTTTGTAAATTTTTTTTTTTTTAAATACGGAACAACGTAGTAGTGACCATTACAGATAGCTAATAGGTAATGAGTTCGATGCCAAAGTTCGTACTAACTGGTGCCCGCGACTTCTTCTGCGTGCTTTTATTTTATGGAAATTTAATTCATTTACAAACAAAAAGTTTTCTTTAAATAGTATATATTTATGAGGGCCGTTTTCCCTTTCTCGCTTTTTTCCTGCTTACTTCTATATAATTATATGAACAAGAATAAAATTTCTAACACTACTAGCTCAGAACACTCGGAGGTAACAATAAAACTTAACCCCATAAAATAAAAACCGATAATGGGGGAACGGTTATTAATTAGACATATATTTTAGATATATTTGTTTTTATACTATGCGATATAAGTAGTGATGGTCTCGAGGTCTAGGCGGTTCAAACCTTGGGCACTCACCTCTGACTTTTCGAAGTTATGTGTGTATTCACAAAGAATTATCACGTACTTTACCGGTGAAAGAAAACATCGTGAGGAAACCTGCACAAAAATTCTTATGAATTTCTTAGCTTATAGTCCGCCAACCTCCACTAGGCCAGCGTGGTAGACTAAGGCCTAAACCTTCTTAAGTAGAGGAGGCCCGTGCCCAGCAGTGGGACGTATATGGGACAATGGGATAAACAATTGAAAACACCCTTTGGAAAAGACTTATAGGAACTGATGAGCGTGTGTGTAGCGCGTGAGATGAATTCCGATACTCATGAGCCCTAGGCACAACGTGTCTAGACTGTGTAAGCGCCGTTGAATGCCACATCGATGCGTATTGAAGGTTACTCCTAGTTTCTATACACCATAGCAACGTTTGTTATGTAGGAAAACTTTTGCACGGACTTAGTACTTCGTCCACTAATGTTAAGATTAAAAATCCTCGACTACATCATCAGCGCAAATAGGTCTAACTGCTGGGCCAGAGCCTTTACAAGAAAGAGGAGCTAGGTTTTAATCTACCACGCTGGCGTAGTGCCGGTTGGTAGATATACAATTCACGAAAAATGGTTATACCCATAAAAATGGTTATCTCAAGATCAATATCTGTGCCAAAATGCGTTGTAGGTGTCATGGCGATGAAAAACGAATAATAGAGCTCACGTTTCTATTTATAATATTAGTAGAGATGTCCAGTGCCGCAAATAGGGCGGTGCCACCGATGCCCAGGCACAGGGCTTAGACTCTGGAGGGAGGCGCAAAAATGGCCAGACCAGGACTGTTATAATTTTTTCGGTTTCAAAGTTCCCGCTGCGCCCCTAGTATTTTATTGTATTGATTTGTTTAAAACCAAACCGAGGAGAAATAAAAGTAAAATAAAAATGGGAAGAAGGTTAACATGTTTAGTTGAATTAAACAGCTATTAACAAGTTCGAATAGTTAACTAAGTGGTATCAATTTAATCGAACTTATTCCTACTTCAGCCCTCTTCCTCACACTAAAATGCAAGTCTTGTGTCGCTGCTATTAGAAACTACGAGAGACTTTTTGCCCTCGAATGCACTCTGTTTCCAACCTACGGCATATCGTTTCACGAGCTAGTCCAACCAACTAGGCCATGCCAGTTGTCAACTGATGTAGATTTGTACCAGATTTATCCCCGGCACATAAACAACATGTCCAACTTAGTATGTGAAAGCGAAAGTATACCGCTTGGCGCAACATCATCTGTTTAAAAAACTCATCAGGCCAAACAAGGCATAAGGGTCGCGCCACACCGCAGCACGTACACAATTTTGCGTTAATAAAATTTTCATTTACCGATATCTGCGCTGAAGTTTGTTACTCGAAGTTATCTTGTGGAAGACGATGTCCGGTCGGGTACATATTAATGAGAGCAGGTAGCCGCCGGCGGGTGGGACCGCGAGGGGGTATGCCAGCGCGCAGGGGGCGGCGGGGGGTTTTGCGGGCGTTGGTGGGTGGCTACGTTGCCATAGCAACGCGACGCGACCTCGGGCGCGGTATTACAATGAAGGCTACGATGGTTGCGGATCAGGGATTCGGCCAGTGATGTGCCTTCAGTGTTTTGAAGTGCTCCAAAATTGTATGGAAATGTTTGAAAGTCAGAAACAGGTTATAAATAATATAAATGCAACTTAGAAAATGGTATACCGTCAAATAACGCAATGATATTTTTTTCAAATAGAATCCAAAAAATCAAATACACGTCAAAATTATGATGAATTAATTAATTAGTCCGCCAACCCGCACTAGGCCAGCATGGTGGAATAACCGCCTGGAGGCCTCTCAGTTGTAGAGGGGCCCGTGCCCAGCAGTGGGACGTTTATGGGCTGATGATGATGATGAATTATTTATTTATTTAAACCGAATAAATATAACTTAATCACAGCTAACACCCAGTCAATACTAAACTGACAGTAATTATTACTCAACTCTTCTTCACTCCATTACTTACATAACATAATCCATTTCTACATTTCAACCTCACATACATACATACAAACTGCCCAAAAACGTCAACAATTCGCATCCCTACAACGCACGGCGAGAGCGCCGCAGCCACCCCTATCTCAAGTCGCGCGTGATGCTCGCGGGGGCGCGGGATAGCCTCCCCACCTACCCTGCGCCCCCCGCCCGCCCGCAGTACGTGCCACGACAAAAAACCCCGCTGACCCGAGTCCGGCGCCCATAAAGCGGCGGCGAGCGTAATAAGCCCCCCTTTGCTTGCCTTGCTTTCTGTCGCAAATGGCGCTCAAAGGAACGCACGTACACGCGTTCTAATTTCGCCGGCGAGCCATTCGCCCGTTTGATTCCGAGCGGCACGGGCCGACACTATCGATTCCACGATGTTTGTGTCAAATTACTCGCCCAATGTGCCGGAGAGGCTTTGCTATCCTACTTGGTAACACGTAACGACCTTACACACGGACACAAAGCATAATATAGTCTGCAAAAGCCTAGATTGCAATCTTATTTAGGCAGAGCCAAACTATAGGCTTCATCATAAGCCAGCTGGACCACCCATTAGACTGATGTCTGGGCATTACTGTTCCGTGGGAGATTGTGAGTGACTATGCCTTGACCTTGGTAGTAAGTAACGGTCAAACTTATTGACAGTTTTTTGTTTTTGTCCCTATAATCTGTAAAGGTATAACTTCAAATCCACAAGGACTAAATATGTAAAAACACGACAAGACGTCCCGCTAGGCATGGAACTCCGCTGATAATCCGCTAAACCACTAGGCCAGCGTAGTGGATCAAGGCCTAACTCATCTCAGTAGTAGAGGAGGCCTGCGCCCAGCAATGAGACGTATAGGGGCTGATGATGATAGGAGGTAAATTGCACATTATCGAAGTTAATCATTTCATGACGTAATTTAAATGCGTCATGAAAATGCAAAAGGGGAAACAATACACATACATATAAATCAAACACAACACGTTACTAGGAAAAATGTGCACTTCTCTCCATTAGTAAATGACTTGTGTTCTTTTAAAATGGTCATATTTTCCGAAATGCACTATTTGTAGCCAATGCCTCTTTAACATAACTGCCTCGTGGTCTCCCAGCTCCAGTATGTTCCGTGCGATCTAGAAATCCCTGGTTCGATACCCGGATCGGACAGTGTTATTGGGTTTTTAATAGGAAATTCTCAGTAGCAGCACGGAGTCTGGAAATATGCCCGAAAAGCGGCAATAGGCTCGCCTCCTTTTACTATGCATATCTGACGATAAGTGGGTGCAAAATTGCACTTTTGCCTACCCCTTCGGGGAATACAGGCGTCAAGTTATGTACCTTTTTAACATAACTGTTGTAGGCGTCGCGGGCTTAAATCCCAAACATGTCAGAATCCATGAAATGGTATATCAAAACACCGCCAAGTGAGCTAGACCAACTGCATTCCATCAACCCACAGGGCCACAATAGGCCTGCAATTGCATGGTAGTCTAAAGCTTAGACCTATTAAACTAGACATTTGAAATCTAAGCCCAGCAGTGGAGCTCGTTTAGACAAAAACAAATAACTATAACTATAATATTATAGGACGTCCGCAGTATGTACCGCACTGTTAAAAGTACATATTTGACGTAGGTATATCAGGTTTCAGACGCAATATAAAAGATGATGTGCCTACTCACTTTTAATTAACTATTGTCCCGGTACTAATAATAACTTCACACGCTATTGAACCACAACGACGTCACAATGGCTTAAAGTGAAGTATGGCGTAAACTGTAACAGGTTTGAGTCACGGGAAAGACCTGAAAGAGCATGTGTGACTTGTGGCAGAGCTTCGTTCGTAATAATTCATCACTGGTGCCACGAACTACATTTTTTCAGTCTGTTTGTTTCTGTTTTATTCATTCAATCTGTCGCATGCGACTATAATAACTTTAACTCCGTGGCGCAGTTGGCTAGACACCAGCTTGCGAAACGAGAGGCCGCGGGTTCGATCCCCGCACCGAGACAAATGTTTGTGTGATCCACAAATATTTGTTTCGGGTCTGGGTGTTTGTGAGACCGAAAAGTCTCTCGTAGTTTCTGATACCCACGACACAAGACTTGTATCTTAGTGTGGGATCAGAACTATGTATGTGACTGTTGGGTGTATTTGTTGTTTGTTATTTGTTAATGTTTTGATGGAACGCACTGTATTCAAAGGAAACGGAAAGTTGCTAAACGTCACATACATAGTACAACATATAAAAGATACAAGTCTTGAGTTGTGAGTATCAGAAACTACGAGACACTTCACGGTGTAACAAAAACCCTTATCAGACAAATATGTTTTGATCAAAGAAACATTTTTCTCAGTGCGGGGATCGAACACGCGGCCTTTGGTTTAACAGTTTGATGTCTAACTAGCTGTAGAAAGGCGGCTGTCCAAGATTGGACTGTAGATATTGAATATATTTTTAAAAAATGGCTCTCAAGTGTCTATTCAGTGGAGTGTGTACAAGTTTGTATATTTATCTTTGGAATAGTTAGTTCCTCATTCCCTTTTATCCTGGGTATTCAGTGACGTCGACGTCTATCACTGCTTGACACTATAACATCAGGTACCATACTGTCTTGTTGCTGTGTCAGTTTAGAAAAGAAGATTCCAATATTTGACTCGGGCGAGCTGACAAGTCTATTTAATTTAGTACCTACGACTTTATTCACCCCTTTTATGTGGGACCAAAACACAAGTGACGAAATGTGGGTGTAGAAATGCACCTCTGCCTACTCCTTCCGAAAATACAAACATGAGTCCGTATGCATGCTTATTTTAGTTTTGTCAACATAAAACATATAATTATAGTTTTATACATAAACAACATACAAATCTTAAAAATTAATTGCTATTAAGCAGTGATGGCTTCGAGGTTTAGGCGCGCGGTCGAGAATTTCGGCGGTCGCAGGTTCAAACCCCAGGCACACACCTCTGACTTTTCGAAGTTATGTGTGTATTGACAATGAATTATCACTTGCTTTAACGGTGAAGGAAAACATCGTGATAAAACCTGCACACCTAAAAGTTCTTAGGAATTTCTTAGGTGTGTAGTCCGCCAACCCGCACTAGGCCAGCGTGGTGGACTAAGGCCTAAACCCTCTCAGTTGTAGAGGAGGCCCGTGCCCAGCAGTGGGACGTATTTGGGCTGATGATGATGATGATGATGAATTGCTATTATATTAATAGGCGGCCACGACTTGCTCATTTATGTGATACTATATGTTGGGTTAATGTAAGGTGTGTTTGTGTAGGGTGTATAAGAGTGCGTTCACACACGCCGACTATGGCATCGTGATCGAAACTGGATTATTTACATAGGTTTTATAAAAGTTTTTGCTAACTGCACACATTCATCAAACAGGAATAATATAAATGTCAGAGCTACAGTACAGTCGCTTGGACGTCGCATAAAACGACAGGGAAAAAAATATGTTACCACGTTTTACCTATTCGGTGCGCAAACTTGTCGGAAGCAATTATTTTTCTTTATTTTTCTTCACAATTTGTTTGAATTAGCTAATAGTAAACTCAATGTATAAGAGAGAAGATAGCTATACATGAAAGAACACAAAAATATTTTTTAGGTACCTCGCATTTGGTCAGCATTGTAGCCAGAGGCCTAACTAACGACAATACAAAATGCCTGTTGTTATTATCCTTGTTATTGTTTCAACGGAAAAAACTGTCCACCATTCTATTAAATCCTATCATAAACATCATTTATAGACACACAAACAAACCAAAAACAGAACAAAAATATAAAAAGAAAAAGAAAGCTTACAACCGAACAACTCAATTACAGTTGTTAAGATTATCCGCAGACACATAAAATCTTCAGCGGCAATAATTTTATTGTCTAACGCCGTCTTCATTGGGTCAATATAAAGGGCCATTAACAAAGTTTCAAACCGGATCAACAGGTGGCGCCATTCGTTTCAATATCTACAAAAGTTTGCGACGCAACTCAATAAAACGGCCAGCATAACTCGAACTCGATACTCCAAACCACTTCCCTTAATAACACTGAACGCCGAACAATAAGAAGGACGGGGAAGTTCACTTTAAACCGGACGTTTCTTTGCTCTGTTGTTATTATCATTGCCGTTTTGTGTTTTTATTGTATTGTACACTTTAATGTGTACGCGATAAGTGTTGTTTCGCGTTGGCATCGGAAACAATTGCCGCAGTCAACAGTTTAGTGAGATGTTTCGTGTCTGAAAAGATTTTATGGACGTGTTAGTGAAGTTGTGGAGTTGAGACTTGAGATCAGCTGCTCGCAACAACAGTTCAATTGTTTTGTTACAAAAGGGTTATTTTATTTTTATCCGTTCTTCTAAGTACAAATAATTTAATTTACTTCGATTGCTATTTAAATAAATAATATACATATGGACAATCAAATTTATACACTCAAAGATAAGAATAGCCAAAACAGTATGCCTTGGATCTGAACCCGCGACTGCGAAGAAAGCTATTCATCACGCATTTTATGTAATACAATTAAAATGTTATCCTTTTAATAGTCTTTTTTATTGTCTTACAATCTCAACTCTACTTGCGCACAATAGTACGTCTAGAATCCAGTACTATGCGTAATACTAAAGAGTGCATCAAATATCAGATAAAGGTTATTGAACTGTGTGCGGTTGAACTTCGTGACTGGGTAATTTTGACGGCAAGGTCGAGAATGATTTACTGTCGTGTTATACATACATATTATGACGCCTGTATCCCTAAAAGAAAGGAAGAAAGGCAGAGGTCACGTTGCAATAGCTGGCACTGAACAACGTTTATTAGAAACAGAAACACTTTACCCTACCTGCAGTAGCGTAACTATACCATCTGAGGCCCGTGGCAAAATCCTTGGATGGGGCCCCTCCCAGTAAAAATCGTCACTTTGTAATTTAATTAAATTAATAAATTATAATTTTAAAGTACTTCGGTACAAAATTTTGGTAAATATGTTAGGTTATTTCTGAGCCTGTGGTCTCTTGGGCCGGGGGCCCCTCGGTTCGGGGGCCCGTGGCATTTTGCCAGCCCTGCCACCCTATAGTTACGTCACTGCCTACCTGGGAATCCAACACGGGGTTCATAACACCAATCGATGTGTAGATCATATCGACTGATATTCGTCCCACTGCTGGGCACGAGACTCCTACTATTGAGATAGGTTAGACAGATTAGTATGGATAGGTGGAAAAAGAAGAGAAAATGTTACACGTAGTCAAACATCATTGTACCTATTGCTACCCTAGAATATTATGAGATTGATATTCTTCGCCAAACCATTTTTTTTAAATACCAGCATAATAATAGTATAGTATAAGTAATATAAGTACATATAGTATGTGCCGTGCGATCTTATTGGGTTTTTTTCATTAGGAAAATTTCTCAGTAGCAGCACGGAGTCTGGTATTGTGCCAGAAAAACAGCAATAGGCTCGCCCCATATCACGTGGGACTGATACATACCTGGCGAAATGTGGGTGTAGAAATGCACCTCTGCCTACCCCTTCGAGGATTACCAGCGTGAGGCTATGTATGTATCAGTGGCGGTACTTCCACAGAAGCCCAAAAGCCCAATTTGGCTTACAAAATTCCGAAAAATATAATCTTTAATGTTTAAATGTTTATTTAACAAAAGCAATTTGAAATATCTTGACCCCGCAATAAACAATTACAAACTAGACATTACAAAATTAAAGTGTAACGCTTTTAGACTTCTGTGGAAGTACCGCCACTAAATAAATAAATAAATACACCCAACAGTCACATACATAGTTCTGATCCCACATAAGGAGTCTTGTGTCGTGGGTATCAGAAACTACGACAGACTTTTCGGTCTCACAAACACCCAGACCCGAAACAAATATTTGTTGATCACACAAACATTTGTCTCGGTGCGGGGATCGAACCCGCGGCCTCTCGTTTCGCAAGCTGGTGTCTAGCCAACCGCGCCACGGGGCTGTCACTGGTATGTATAGGAATGTCTTTCTGACACGTTTTTGTGTGAAATATGGGCACGTATACTACCGAAGAGTATTAAAAAAGTCGTGATGGCCTCGAGGTTGAAGATGACGATGATAGGTACATACATGCATTTATTCGCAATGGGAAGGATAGAGATTATTTATTCTTCTTAGTTATTGGAATGTAACTAAGGAATAAAGATATCAGGAAGAAAGAAAATAGACATTGATATCTTGATCTCGTGACGCTTGAGAAGACTAGCTGGAGATTTTTTTAATTTTTTAGTACTGGAGTGGTGATTATTATCAGAGATGCTGATAGGTACTTATCCTAGTGGGTTTAAAAAAAATTGTAATCATTAAAAAAAGATCAAAGTATGCCAACTATGCAGTTGGACGGCTAAACTCGCACTATCCCGAGACCACGAGGCAGACGTCCTGTCGGAAAGCTGTCAATATAAAAAATACAATACTATAGACATTCTCAAACCGAGTGACTAATATTTGGGGGCATAATTTAACAAACGGACGACCGGCGCGGCGTCACCTCGCTGCGGTTTCAAATTGCCTGGCGTGAGTCGAGATCATTACATTGTGTGCGTGCCTCCGTAATTCCACTATTTCACGAGTTTTACATATTATTAGTATTCTTTAGGGTTATCCTGTACGTCAAGCATAAATACAATCCAAATTACTTTTTACCTAACATCATTATCCGCGCCATCATGCTGTAAATATATGCCAGCCTTAAGAGTCCCTTCAGTCTTATTAACTAAAGGCGCATCATGAACAAGTCAAACATCTATGTGGCGGTATTATTATGTCAAATGATGTGTAATTTTTATACTTGATCGATCTACAGGACTATCCGGCTAGATAATCTACCTGAATGGTTTCATGATTATAATATAGCGAACGATCCAAATATTAAATATGTTTTTAATCACTTTAATAATAGTGAAACTCAATATTTTCTCATACAGTAGGCTGGTTAGTTGTTTAGCATAACGTTGGACATCAATCCACAAGATTCACGGGCGATCATAGGTCACTCAATAATTATTTGACAGAGGCCTATGTATAGATGTCAGAATGCTGATGATTATATAATAAAGTGCAGAAATTATAATAAAAAGCAACAAAATCATCGAGTAACATGGCCTTTACCTTCAAACCTTTAACGACATGTATCGATATTTTAGTACCACAAAGAAATAGACTATAGAGAAAAGACGTCATACATTCTACGGGGCAAATCTCCAACAATGGCTAAAGCAATCGGTAAAGATCATCTTTGAAATCCGAATGCATCGGCGTACATCTGGCTGCGTGACGGGGCACCAAGTAGGTTAGTGACAAGTGTACGTGATAAACAAACGGAGTGTTTCACATTGGAGGCGCGTAGCGGGCGGGGGCGGCGCGCGGTGAGTCAGCCGCGATAACGCTCGGTCACCGCGCGCCGGCCACGAGCACGCCGCCCGACGCCGCGCGCTCATGAGCGTAGAGGAAAACGACTACACAGGTAAAAGCAAAATAATAAACAAATACCCCGAACAGTCATATATGTATATAGTTCTGACCCCACACTAAGATAAAAGTGAGTCGTGGGTAACAGAAACTACGAGAGACTTTTTGGTCTTACAAATATTTTTCGTTCAAACATACAATTGTCTCGGTGCGGGGATCGAACCCGCGGCCTCTCGTTGCGCAAGCTGGTGGCAAACCAACTGCACGGGGCTTTTAATAATATTTTAATATAAATCAGTGATAATTTATCATTCAATTTAGTTACTTAAGAGAAGAGTCATCCAAAAGCTGGTTCTCTAGAGCTACAGAGGTTATATGAAGAGACATGTGAGTGTCTAAGGCATTTAAGCTTAGCACGCATACGCATATTGTAGTCGGACTGGGCCCATACGAAAAAGCCTTCGGCAGCATATCGAAGGCCTTAAATTCTTGATAAAAGCATTTATTCGCTTTACAAATACAGACGGAAACAAAGAATGAAAATCAGCCATGAAGGTGGACAAAAACTAAAGCAGAATCGATGAAAATGGGTTGTAAATATGAGAAACATAACAGTTACTTCAATAGTGGTGTTTTATAATTTTCAACTACTCAAAAACTATCCTGGTGTGATTAAAAAAAGATACTCTATTGAAAATTTTATACATATTTTGTAACGCTTAAATAATATTTGTAATGTTTAAATAGCTATACATTTCAACAGATTTTTATTAAACTTCACCGAAATTAACAGAAAGGAACTTTCTACACATGTCGCCTACGCGAGCAACAAATGTCTCTTTGTCGTACAAACAACGAATAAATGGCGTGGCAGACAAAAACAGCCGTGTTACGGACGCTCTAAAAACTGAATATAGTACGGCTGTAAGCGGTTATGTAACAATCTGTACGATCTAGAAACTTCTACATTCACGCTTCATATTATATGGCTATTATATTATATACTATTATATATTATATTGCCTATTATAGACTGCCTCGTGGTCTCGAGGTACAAGTATGTGCCGTGCGATCCAGGTCCTGGGTTCGATTCCCGGGTCGGGCGAAGTGTTATTGGGTTTTTCCATTAGAAAATTTACAGTAACAGCACGGAGTCTGGAAATGTGCCCGAAAAACGGCAATAGGCTCGCCCCCTATTACAGAGATGCAGAAATGCACCTCTGCCTACCCCTTTGGGAAATACAGGCGTGAGTTTATGTATTTATGCTATTATAGATGGATTGATGTGGAACAAATTTTATGCAATGGGAGTTTTTGCTTGAAGTACATACATATTATATGTCTGTATACCTTCAACATAACCTAAGTTATGAGTGCTTACTAAATCATGTTGTGATCGTTTAATTAAAACATTATATTGCTTAATACTCAAAATACTTATTTATTAAACTAATAAGTTTTAAATATTTAATAATAATTACATAAACATAGAGGGGTCTCTATATAAACAGCTCCTCATATAACACTACTGGGCTCATTTTACCGCGCGTAGTATAACTTATATAAATATTTACACAGTTTAAAAATACAGATGAATTAACTTTGACTATTGTTTATTTTCAGATACTTTTATCATACATATTATATCATATCATTGGTGGCCGTAGAAACCGCGTCCGCTCGTCACTACGTTCGCAGCCGAGTCCATCTGCACAACGTTCAAAGTAAAAAACTGTTGCGCAGCTGCAGACGTGCGCATTGCGGCCGGCGACCAGCGACCAGCGACCAGCGATGAGGAAAGAGGATATCGGCTAATGAGCGCTTTCATAACATCACACTGCCACCGACTTAACCACTTCGCGATTTGCAATTTATTTATCTTCTAATGGGTTTTACCGGGTTAATGACATCACTTGTGTTTGACTGGCTGAGTTAAGATTCGAAACTAACACCACACATAGGGATGCCCGTTACGATACGATATATCGGAATATCGATACAGCACTATACGATATAGCGATATTTGATGCGATATTTTGACCATACGATACGCTTCGATATATCGCATTGTTATAAAAATATCGCATTACCGTATCGTATCAAACTATGTCGGTGATTAATATGTATAATTTTAAAGTTCCTATTACATCATCACTAAACGATAATAGACAGTGCCATTGAATATATTGTTATTGGTAATAAGAGAATGATAACGTCGACAAATTTGTTTATGGAAAAAAACAGCCGGCTTTTGTTTAGACTTGGAGGTAGATTTAAATAAATCTTTGGACTTTGTATTACAGTAAAATATGATTAATAAATGTTTAGTTTATGTTCTCCTTTTTCATTCCGTTCGAGTTCGAGCAACAAAACTTTTATTTCAAAATCATTGCAATGGCACCGCCAGTAAAGTCAACTGTGTGGATTTTTTTTTATCAAATCAGATAACGGTGGAGAGTGTAAATTATGTCATATGTTTGTAAAGACAAAAAATAATACTACGAATTTACAAACTCATTTAAAGAGACATCATCAAAGTGCATTGGATGGCGGTCATACTTCTCGATCAGTATCGTCGTCACAACAAGATATTCGGGTGAGTAGTTCTTTGCCGTTTTTTCACAAATTTAAATCAATGTCATTTGATAAAAATTGGTTTACACTTTTAATATTATTGTTAACTGTTGATTTCACCATGTTCTTTTTTTGCATTATTAGATCGACGAAGTAGTAGTAGTAAACTATTTTAAATACATATAATTATTTGTTTCTTTTAAAAAAATAAAAGAATATAGTAAAACTACTAAAAAGATAACCCTTTGCACGATATATACTCATTATATCGCATATTAATTGAAAGGCATGCGATACGGTTACGATACGATATATCGATACAAAGGAAATCGATAATATCGCGTATCGATACAACCAAGTTCGATACAGCTACGATGCGATATATCGATACAATACAATTTTTTGGGCATCCCTAACCACACAACGGTGACTGTGGCTTCTATACCAGGATGCTCAGCGAGAAGTGAGAGCGAGTCTCTATGGAAACCAAACTTGTCTTTGATCCGCAACGAATTTAATCAGTACGAAAACTGATAGGAAGAGTCGACTTAAAATTTTCTTTTAATCATCATCATCAGCCGTATCAGCAAATATTACGGAAATGTGAGAAGAATGGTAACAGCCTCGCTCCCAATTAATACTAGGGACATAAAACAAGACGGGTGAAACGTGGACGCATAATGCGTATCATCATCATCATCAATAGTTTAGTAGAAAATAGCTTAAAATTGACGATTCAAAAGAACTTGTAAAAGTATATTTGAATAAAGATAATTTGACTTTGACTTTGACATCACCATCCCAAATACGTCCCACTGCTGGGCACGGGCATCCTCTACAACTGAGAGGGTTTAGGCCTTAGTCCACCACGCTGCCCTAGTGCGGGTTGGCGGACTACACAACTATGAAATTCCTAAGAACTTTTAGGTGTGCAGGTTTCTTCACGATGTTTTCCTTCACCGTTAAAATAGGTTGTGAATCTTTCTGAATACACACATAACTTCGAAAACTCAAAGGTGTGTCCTTGGGTTTGAACCCGCGACCGACAAGATTCTCGACCGCGTGCCTAAACCTCGAGGCCATCACGACTTTTAATTCTCGACACAATTGTTAATGTTAGTTAGACGCTTATGCTTGGGACACTATTTTAAGTTTTCGTCCAATATACATAACTGTTACCAGCCGGAAATGAAATTAAAACCACCAGAAAATGTATAGGCCAAGCGCCGGGGATTTTTTTTTGCAACGTACGGGACCTGGAATTTTTTTTTGGAATATGTTCAAGGGTGTCCCCTGAATGTAAATCCAAGTTGGCGCGGCGGGGGGAGGGGGGGTTCACTTCAGCCGCCATCTTGGAAAACACAATAAATGCTACGGGAAAAAGATTCTGATAAAATTTATAGGTAATTTCATGCTCTACAATTCAGTTACCATTATTTTTTATTTTTAACAATTTTTTTTAATCATTAACTAAATATTTAGTAAAAACCATATTGTAAAAAGTTTGATAATTAAAAACCTATGCGTACCAGGTCCCGAACGTTGCATTACTAACCCACTTTTTTTGCTGCGGCGCTTGGACTAGTATCACAATCCCATTCTCGGAACGAAACACAATAAAGATTTATTTCATAGGTTCTCTATGAGACAGTGGTCTCCTCGGCGAGCCGGCCATTCGTACCCAACTCTCATCTGACTACGGCATGGTTCTACGACCTACATAAACACCTATCGATTGACAAAATAACATCGACATACTTATTATACATACGTAATGTATACTATACTGTTACATATAAATAATCTCCTCCTCTTTGTGGTACTTTAAACAGTCTGAATATACGAATATGTTTCTAAAAGAAAGTGGAGTGCGTTGTGACGATTCAAACGACTGTTACAGATCCAAGTCACAACTGAGATCTGTAGCAAATTTGTATGTAGTTAATTCATTTTCATTCATATTTTTTATGCACATTCAATATCTTTCCGATCAATACTTTTAAATATAAATGTAATTTTTTAATTGTTTACAACAAACTCAAACTCAAAATCGCCTTTATTCAAATAGACTTTTACAAGTGCTTTTGAATCGTCAATTTAGTTTGTTTTTAAACTATTGCGTATTATTAAATAAGTGTGAAATCGAATATGCGATATGCATACTTCTTAAAACAAAACAAATATCAGCGGAATTACAATAATTATCGCGTTAATTGTGATCGCAATCTTTAGCGAGAGGGAAACTTTTAATTTTGTACTATTATACCAGCGCCCGAATACCTACCTCTATATATTAATACGAATTTTAAAAGGGTAAAAAGTTATAGTTATAAATCATATTAACAATGAAAAAAATTACCCACTTAGTATTATTTGTATCAACAAACTATACAGCCATTTACTAAAACTACTAACAAATCGTACTTCAAACAAAACAATAACAACTGGAACATCAAAAGTTGTTACAAAAATAATTTTCACAAGCCAGAAGCGGCGACTGCCAATACCGCTGCGGGCTGACCAGCCAACAACAATATTTTGCCTGGCTTTATGCGAATTAGTTGATAATTTCCGCCAAAACCTCTAAAGCAAGTAATCCTGGGAGCGTCGGGGTCGAAGTTCCGAGAACCGCCACACTGCCCGGGGGCGCCCGAGCCAAATTACTAGGCGAGCTATCCTCTACCACGAAACTACTGGAAACTAAATTACAGGAGCCGGGCAGCGGAAACATACGGCCCGTACAATTCCTAGTTATGGTATAAATGAGACAACGTTTAGTTTCGATTCAATTTTGTGAACTTCAGTTGTTGGATACGAAAAACACAGGCACACAATATTATTGAATTGATTTCTTTTTCTTTTCTTTATTACATAAATATGTCACCCTCATAGGGCCTCTTTTGAATTGATTTCAAAATCATCATCATCATCAAACATCATTATCAAACATCTTTCATAGGCTTCTTTGCCTCTAAAGGAAAAATTCTTTGGTAACTAAATAATTGTCTTGTTCTATTGTATGACCCTAGTTCGAGGAAACGCGACACTTTGACGCAATTCACCCTACATTTTATGGCTTGATAGAAAAAAAAGAACACAATATACATATAACAGCTATATTCGCGAACGTACATACATATTTCACAATAACAATATGACACAACTTGCAAATTGCAATGCATCGCACGCATATGATATAACTTCATAAGATACAAAAAGAGCGTTCTAAAACTGATCCGCATAAAGGATTGCGCACACAATGTGTTGAGAGTAAGCCGCGGGCTACAGGCGCACGTGGACGCACTAACATAATACAAAACTTTGAAACTTATGGCCAGCGAAGTGCCAGCTGCACTTTCACCAACATTTACGACCATAATTCTAAACACACTAACCATCGAACGCTTTCTACGGCGTTTCTTGAAAGCACCAGTACTAAACTGGAAATGTATTACTCGTGAAAGTTTAAGTTGTTTCGTGCGTCACCGACAGGACAGTGCGCGGTGCACCCACGCGGAACAGCGGCCAAATGCGGCGGAATAATTCTTTGGGAGATTTGTCCTGCGTAGACAGTAGGGCTATTATCGGGCTCGCCGCGTTTCAGCTCAGCTTTATTTGCGCGGGGACGAATTAGCCAAGTGGTGACGTCATGTTTTGCGCAAATTCCACGATGCATTTAATAATATTTTGATTGGAAAAAGCACATCACTTTACAGTTTACACAATTTACAGTTTAAAAGAACGCGAGTATATACATCACCTTTCATATCATTACAAAAGTAAAAGAACCGACCACTGCTGGGCAGTGACAGCGACTCAGCGAGTGTCTATGGAGACCAAGCTTGTCTTTGATCCGCAACGAATTTAATAAGAAGGAAAAATGATAGGAAGAGTCGACTTAAGATTATCTTTTAATCATCATAATCATCATCAGCCCATATACGTCCCACAGCTGGGCACGGCCCTCCTCTACAAATGAGAGGGTTAAGGCCTTAGTCCACCACGCTGGCCTAGTGCCTGTTGGCGGACTAACAAATTCTTACGAACTTTTAGGTGTTGTCTCAGGTTTCCTCACGACGTTTTCTTTCACCGTTAACATGGTAATTCTTTGTAAATACATGATGTGATCCCGCGACCGCCGAGACTCTCGCCCGTTCGCCTAAACCTCGAGGATGGCCTATTCTTGGAGTGAATTATCAGTAATCATTTTCCTCAAACACAGACGCGTCGATCATTAACGGAATTGCGTAAGGTGTGAAAACAACCCGCGTAATACCGGCGTCGCGGCGCTCGCCAGTCGCATTTCTTTGTAGGCCATTGTGAAACAAATAGAAAGGTACGGCCGCTCGCGGATGCTGGCTCAACTTAGATAATTGTTGTGTGACCTAAATCTACTAGGTGTTGCATATACTACATTGATTGTTCTAGATATATGACACGTTAGGGCTAGTTCAGACACGGCGATAACCGCGCGATTATCAAATCGTGCAGGTTGAACCGCAAAAAATGTCGACTGTTCAGACATCGGGGGTTAGTTAGCGATTTACGATCAGTTCATTGCTACTGAACGCCGAGGAATAGGGCCATAGTAACAGAATCGCGCGGTCGCCGCACGTTTCTATTTTCTGGCGGTTGAGTGGCGGTAACCGCGCGGTTGGCCTAACCACGCGATTACGTCTGAATGATTTCATAAATACCTACGTAAATAAGACCCGCGCAATTTTCAAACCGCGTGGTTCCCGCCGTGTCTGAACTAGCCCTTACCCTGCTGAAAGAAACCGCAAGAGACAAATGATTTTAAGATACACAAATATTTGTTTCGGGCATGGGTGTTTCTGAGGCCGAAATGTTTCTGACACTCACGACAATAGATTTGTATCTTAGTATAGGTAGTCTCAGAACTATGTATATGTATGTGACTGTTGGAGGTATTTATTTAAATTTTTTAAAATAAAAAGCTGGTTTAATTCGTACCAGAGAAGTAGATTTACAACTATTTGTCTTGCAACTGAAGCTTTATGAAGTACAGCATAATTATTTCAACGAAAGAACAGTAATTATTTCTTTTAAATCGACAGTTTGCCCGTACTGCACTCACAAGTAGCTATTATATTCATGGTGCTTAATACATTTGTATGCTAATATATTTGTGTGTATGGGTGTTTGTGAGACCAAAAAATCTCTCCTAGTCTCTGATACCCACGACACAAAACTTGTATCTTAATGTGGGTTCAGAACTATGTATGTGACTGTTGGGTGTATTTATTTATTATCATAAGTCCCATAATAAAATTTAATTCTACATTAGCAGATACATCTCCCACCGCTCGACTTATTCTACAGATTACTGCAAATTAGGCCCTTTTAATGGAACATATTAGAACAAAAGAGGTCTTTTCTAGTCATTGAGCGGGCATGACTGTAAAAAACGAGAGATTTTACCAACAACATTATAATTTTCGTGCCGCAATAAAAAAGGTGCCTTACACGATTCTACATCTTTCAGAATGTCAGAACATACACCAAAAAACGAGTGTTACACGAGTTCATCTACATCTCGTAATTACAATGTGTTACCTAAACAAATGTCAAATCACAAAAAAAAATCGCTTTCGACTCATTTACTCGCGGAGGTTGACGTAACTCAGATGGCTGCTTCGACCAACAGCACAAATGGAGAAAAAACGCGGAGACGCGACTACAGCAAAAAATCCTTACGCTGCGATGTAATTTGGCGTACAACTCGCCATTGTCATGTCTGTGTGCTTAAACAACCCACTGCTGGGCTTATGCATTTTTCGTTTTCCTCATAAAAAAATAAAAACAAAAAAGCTATAAATGTGTCTCAAATGTTGTCTATTTTCGTTGCCATTGGCACTCAAACAGTAGTTTGTTTCTATTTCGCTTTTCGCTAAGTTGCTTTTTGAAAATAACGATATTTGCGCAAAGTTCACGAGTTCACGACTACTGACCGTACATGCAAAAACCCCCCTCAGCGCGGTGCGGTCGCACTACAATTTTTTATTTTCTTAACCAAACTCCTGGCGTAGCTTGGGAAAATGGTAGATTTTTTTCCAAAAAATAAAGTGCGCTGCTAACCTACGTAGTGGCAGCACCCGGGACGTAATGCAGGGCGATTATTATGAGGGGCCAAATGAGTGATTAAAATTAACAAGAATTTTAAGTAGGCACGTGTATGTTTCTTGGGATTGCCTCGTTACACCCGCGACATAATGGCGCGTGCGGTGATAGATCTCGGATTAAATTCCTAAGCTAATCATTGTAATTGGATTTTTTGTATGGAAATGTCTGTAGTAACTTGGGAGTCTTCAACAGTGACCGGCAAGCATCAATAATCTCACGCCCTATTATAAGGCACTTACAACGCACTTAACAAAACTTGCGTGCAGAAATACCCATATGCTCTCTCTGCCGAACCCTTCGAAGTCTCTGATGGTACCCCTTCGAGGATACGGTAGTAAGATTTTGTATGTATATGTTATATGTATATGTTTCTTCACATTTTAGTTAAAATGTGATTCTGGCCTGCCTTCATAATTACTGTGTCGACTTCTTAGAGACAATTGAATAAAAATTTGAAACCTAACTATAATTCACCGAAGGGGGGTTGGTCCCCTTGGATTGTTAGACAGACCCTGTCTCCAGATCTGTACGGCGGTGGTGCGATCGTAAAAATAAAGGTAGACGTCGATCGATTGCTTCTATATCCGTTTGGAGCGATGCGGTGACGCAACGGTGCACGGCGCGAGCTCGCGGACGCCGTCTCGCGACCCCTCACGCATTTACTACTGTCACCGATGCTTTCTTCCTGTGTGCACATTCTTATTTTGTACTGGGACGGAAAAGTGAACCGCATCTAAGGGTAAGTATGGTTCTGTACATACAGACAAGTGATGAGAGGCTTCAACCTCTCATCTTTTAAGACACTTTCGACGACCAACGTAACCTGGCTAAATATTCGACTGCTTATTTATCTCCTTTACGTTATTTTCTTTATATATATTGCTGCAAGCTTAAGAACTACAAACATCAAGCAGTCCACCTTTTGACAAATAGAACAAGGAAAGACTTCTAACAAGAGTAAAAAGAAGGTAACAGTAATACTTTATAGGAACACTTCCGAAGCGACTAGGATGTTGAAAAGAAGCCTAAAGAGCCAGTTAGCCGACTAGCGTGGAACAAAATAGGTAAACACACACCCGAGACTCGTGCCATTAGCAGAATATAAATGCCGCGTCAAAGAGAAACAAAAGCGCGGTGACGCAACGCTGCACTCGTGCCGCGGCCGCGCGGGCGCTCCTCGCGAGCCAGCCGTGACGCATTTAGTACCGCGATAAGGACGCATTGTTTCAGCCGGCTACAGACGATAAGCCAGAGCCGTCATTACCGCTGGGATGTTATCGAGCCGCGACACACCAAGGTCGACGGGTTCCTTGACTGCTGTAATCACAAATCGAAGGATCCATGCGAATGTAAACAATTTCGTGGCGTCGTATTTTTTATATGTGACTGATCCCAAGATTTTGGATCACACAAAAATTCGTCTTCGTCAAAAGATCGACTCACGACCTCCCGCTTCACAGCCTATTGTCTAACTAACTGGCTGTCCTATTTGAGTTAGCTAGTATAATATACTTTTATACTAGCTGCCCTATTGACGATAGAATATTTCCAAAAAGTTTCCGCTGCGGATCTTATTATATATCGGAAGCTAAAACGTATTATTATATCTATTTCAAATCTTAAAATAAATAGCAGACATGATTTACTAATATGGAAATCGATTTAGCAAATTGTTTTCACCTCCAAATTATCCGTTATATAAAATACAAATATTCTTAAGCAATGAAAGCCTTTTTACAGCCATCGTACCGTCTACCGCTTGTTTACGGACTTGGACAAAGTTTTTATTATACCTAGACTAAAAACAATGAACGGAAATCGAGACGCGACGTTTTAAATCAGTGTTCCACCGTGTGACGCAATATGACCCCTCAAGGCTATTGCTACCATGACATTTCTACCACGGTAGTCTATTTGAAGGACAAGTATATACCACATCATCATCAGCCCATATTCGTCCCACTGCTGAGCACGGGCCTCCTCTACAAGTGAGAGGGTTTAGGCCTTAGTCGACAACGCTGGCCTAGTGCGGGTTGTCGGACTACACACCTAAGAAATTTCTAAGAACTTTTAGGTGATCAGGTATCCTCGCGATGTATTCCTTTACCGTTAAAGTACGTGACAATTCATTGTGAATGTAAACGTAACTTAGAAAAGTCAGAAGTGTGCCTGGGGTTTGCACTCGCGATCACCAAAATTTTCGACGGGAGCTAAACCTCGAGGCCATCACTACTTTTTCATATCCAGATACAAAACTACATATTATATTAAATATGGTAAGACATTGCAATAACTTTTTTGACATTCGATACTCTGTCTAGCCAAGATTTCACTTACCATCAATTGTTAGTGCGCTCACTTGTCCATTTCATATTGTCCAAATAGAGACCTGAACTAATATAGTATAACATGAATATAGGAAACTTTTTTGATAGTTGGCCGTGGCGCCATTGGCTAACCAATTGCGCCTAGGCACAAGCTTGCTAAACGAGAGACCGCGGGTTCGATCTTCGCACCTAGGCAAATGTTTGTGGGATACGCAAGTTACTGTTTCGTCTTTGTTTGTGAGACCGAAAAGCCTCGGATTTTCTGATATCAACGACACAAAACTTGTGGCTTAGTGTGGGTTCAGATCTACGTATGTGACTGTTGGATAAATTTAATTATTTAGTATTTAGAAAGGCCACTTTAATTCCTCACAGAATATGTTTCTTGATTTCATTACAATCACATCCCATGTAGAATAATATGTAGTCTCTACCATCACATCCGTCCGACGACGTAGCGATCAGCATGCTAAGGTTTCAGACCCCTACAGTAAACCACGTCAATGTGTCGCATTTTGGTAATATAGATATTGCAGTGCTCCTTCAAAACTACATACATACATAAACTCACGCCTGTATCCCCCGAAGGGGTAGGCAGAGGTGCATTTCTGCACCCACATTTCGCTAGGTATGTATCAGTCCCACGTAATAGGGGGCAAGCCTATTGCCGTTTTTCGGGCACATTTCCAGACTCCGTGCTGTTACTGAGAATTTCCTAATGGAAAAACCCAATAACACTTTGCCCGACCGGGGAATCGAACCCAGGACCTCTAGATTGCACGGCACATACTTGTACCGCGAGACCACGAGGCAGTGTTTTTTTTTCCTTCAAAAATATGATTTAAAATGATATTTCCCATCTGAAAGAAGGTACCACTGTCTTCACGAGCTAGGTAACAAGAAGCAACGACTAAGTGAGGTACTGTAGTATCAAAATTATGTTGCGGAAGAAAATATGTCGCCCAGTGAGAAGCATAAGCTCTCTACTGTCGCCATAATTATTATAATAATAAATAGTTTATAAGTGTATCAAATTAGCTGTTGAATAATGCTACCGCGATTCAGCCATTGATGACGCGTTTGACGTCACAGTAACCTGATGCTTGAGTTTTGCTTGCAAGTGCATAATATTGCATTACCGGTGTCGTTAGTTCATCATTTGTACAATAATACAATTCTAGGCTTATTTTGTGTGCTAATCACTATCTTGAAACTAAGGTTTTGAATGAATAGCAATAGGACAGCTTTGAGAACCTCGAAATGATTCTAGAGCACTCCTACGACTACCGTATCATGTTTCCCTTCTCAGCAAACTCCTATGAAATTAATTAAAGGTCATTTAAAAAGAAAAGGTCATTAGCCATGGACTAGAATCTACAATTGTCTCTATGTCACTGGTATGTTCCTTTCAAGTAAATCATCATATGCATATTTGCATGCATATTTCACACTTTTTATGTTGCATATAGTCCGGTCTCTCCTAATTATTTCATCAGCCCTTATACGTCTCACTGTTGGGCAAGAGTTTCCTCTACAACTGAGGGGGTTTAGGCCTTAGTCTACCTAGCTGGCCTATTGCGGGCTGGCGGACTACACACCTAAGAAATTCCTAAGAGCTATTAGGTATGCGAGTTTCTTCAAGATGTCTTCCTTTACCGTTAAATTAAGTGATAATTCATTGTGAATACACACATAACTTTGAAAAGTCAGAAGTGTGTGCCTGGGGTTTGAACCTGCAACCGCTGAGATTCTCACCGTGTGTCTAAAACTCGAGGCCATCACTACTTCAATAAATAGCAGAACATTCCTCAGCAATTCGTTTACTGTCCATGCCTCACGTTTATGGAATGATTTGCCACTAGCACTACGAAAAACTAAATCGGTTTCCACTTTTAAAAGGCTTCTCAGAGCTCACTACTCTAAAATTTAAATGTCCTATTTTTTTTATTATTATATTTATGTATGTGTATGTATATAGTATGTTTTTATATATGTATGTATGTATATGTATATGCAATTTATATATTATTTATATGTATTTTTCCACAACAACTGCCACAAATACAACTTTTCATTCCGGTACCATGGGTTGTCTGGAAGAAATCGCAGCTAGCGATAAGACCGCCTGTTGTAGCTATATATATTATTAGTTCTTCTCATAGTTGCTTGTTATTTATGTTACATTAAGTTAAGTTAGTTATTTATGATATATTAAGTTAAGTATATTATAGTGTACAAAAAAGTATAATAAATAAAAAATAAATAAAACATAATCATCATTAGGTACTTCTACAGCAAAACACAACGCTTTTGCTCAGGCTATTCTTTTGTGTCTAGAATCTTATCAATTTTCCTTAGAATTGATTTCTATGATAACTTTCCAAACTGTTTTCACAACAAATGATTCATTCAGTGTACAAATCACATCATTACATGTTGTAAAAATTAGCCTGTGAGTTTGTAGGGGGTAATCACTGGATCTACTGAACCTATTATATAGGTGAAGGAAAACATCGTGATGAAACCTGCACACCTAAAAGTTCTTAGGAATTTCTTAGGTGTGTAGTCCGCCAACCCGCATTAGGCCAGCGTGGTGGACTAAGGCCTAAACCCTCTCATTTGTAGAGGAGGCTCGTGCCCAGCAGTGGGACCTATATGGGTTGATGATGATGATAGTTCATTTAACTAGGAAGGCTATAGGCTATTTATCATCACACTACGACCAAAAGAAGCGGAGCAGCAATGAAAAATGTGTCAACAGCGGAGGAAAAAAACAAAGTTTGAAGTTACGAATACGAAATTTCGGGCAACAGCTTGTTTTCAATAACTTATAGATGGTCATTGAGGTTAATATTATCTCGGTTAATATTCACTCTACACAACTTTTTTTATACTGGTATGGCGAAATGGCCGCAGTGGCACCTGATGCCAAATTCATAGTGGCCAAAATAGTTTTGACTAGCGAGAAACGATTACGATTAACATCATCTCACACATACTACGGTATTGTATCATATACTATGTAGGTAATGAGCAATCGATGGCACTTTTTAAAACAATTTTCGTAATATGTATCCCTTGCCAATAGTCTGTTGAGGAAATTTATTGGGACTAATGCTTTGGATCTGTCGCGAGAGCAATGCGCAGGCGCAGCGTCTCGTCAGCCGGTGTAACCTAAATAACTAGTTTCGAAATGTTTGTCTGTTTGTCGTTTTGCTTGTATGCTAATGTGAGTGACGTTATTGGATCTATCGTGATGGTAGTGCGCAGGCGCATTGATTTATCACTCGGCGTCTAAATATCATTTTTCCTGTAATTGCTTGTTTGTTGAGAATGTACCTATGTATCGCTGTTTCAATGCGCATGCGCAGTGCGTATAGTGTGTAGTATATGTAGTGTGTTGTGTGAGCGCGGCGCGCGCGGTGTGGTGGCGCGAGGTCACCGCGCCCGCGCCGGCGCGACGGCCCGCGGTGCCGCCCGCGCATGCGTCACGCGCGTGACAATCACCGGCGCAGACACCACTCATGCAAGATATTGGGGGTCAAAATTCTTAGAAACACTATGTATGATCTCCTAAATAGACTTGCAGAATTGTTGCGAATGATATTCTGTTAAAATGTGAGTTCCCTTGAAAACTAATCATTATATAACAAAACATTATAAAACAAAGGTTTAATCGATATATTTGTCCTTATTCTGACTAAAAACAAATACAACTTACTGGTCTAGTCAAATATTATCTCAATAAGGATTTTAATTTCTTTAATTTAATTTTATCTCTACCACAAATTCTCATACAGCCTAACAGTTAACATGAAATAAATAAACTACTTCAATTAATTCGAGGGAAATATAAAGAGTCCGACCGACGAACGAGACCGTAGCATTTGGCGCTCTATAGCCTCTGCCTACCCCAACAGGAGACAGGCGTGAGTATTTCATGACCATCGCAGGGTCGTGCCTCCCGCGACCCCCTACCGGATCCCTACCGCGCCAAGGCTCTCGCAGGTCAGTGTCTGGCTATGTGGACGATTAACGCGTTACGCGCTCACGACCAACTTTCTAGAAGTTACCACTCACAGACACTCGCGATCACCATTACGCATGCGAAACCGGTTGGAGCGACAACAGCTTGTCGCCCTGTCGGATGTAACGTCGAAGACGGTTGTAAACAACTGCCGGCATAACTGTGCCGACTGGTAACACTAACGTTGTTGGTTCCGCCTCGTTAATCTCGCGGCATTGAGAGATCCCGACTTCGATTCGATTTAAGGTTCACGTAGATGTTACACGTCACGTCCATCACGTTGACTGCCTCGTGGTCTCTCACAAGCATGTGTGGTGCAATCTAGAGATCCCGGGTTTGATTCCCGGGTCGGGCAAAGTGTTATTGTTTTTTTTCCATTAGCAAGTTTTCAGTAGCTGCACGGTGTCTGGATATGTGCCCGAAAAACGGCAATAGGCTCGCTCCCTATTACGTGGGACGGATACATACCTGGCGAAAAGTGGGTGCACAAATGTACCTCTGCCTACCTCTTCGGGGAATACAGGCGTGACGTTATTTAGATGATACATTTAGTTAACCCATATAATGTAGTAACATTATTACAAAGTATTGTCTAGGCCCCTGTTTTGACAATACGCTGCACCTAAATTCATATTTAAGAAATGGTCCGATAATACAGTACCACTCGCCCTATTAAAATACCGCCCTGAGTCGTGGGTGGCATAGACCACGCAATTCATATAAAAAAAACTACGCAAAACATGCTCTTATACAAGTTCAATGGATCGGATCGGACCTAGATCCTAGCTGTTGATTCTACTAGTCCTTTTCTCACAGTTGAAGATATGCGCTTTAAAATAAAATAAATAAATAAATAAATACACCCAACAGTCACATACATAGTTCTGATCCCACACTAAGATACAAGTCTTGTGTCGTGGGTATCAGAAACTACGAGAGACTTTTTTTGGTCTCACATACACCCAGACCCGAAACAAATATTTGTGGATCACACAAACATTTGTCTCGGTGCGGGGATCGAACCCGCGGCCTCTCGTTTCGCAAGCTGGTGTCTAGCCAACTGCGCCACGGGGCTTTAAGGGAATTATTATGTGTTTACGTAATCAGAATTAATACAAAGTGAATTACCTCGTATAGAGATTAAACTTAAAGCTTCGTGATTCGCAGCATATACAGACAAGATGGAAGTACATTTATCCTTACGAAAAATGAAAAATATATCTTAAGGCGACAATTACGCTGACATTAAGTATATGTTACTTCACACAGTCGCTCATTACATCTCGAAACAAAATGAATCATGGTTGCATATGGATATTCGTTAATGCCCCTTAACGACTTCATCTGAATGCGTCACCGACAGCACGGCAAGGATCTGCACGTTTAATGGCCGAACACAATCAACGGGAGCATAATGGCCATTTTCGTTAACAAGTTCGATCGGGCAAATCGCGTATTAATGTGCGCGCACACCTAATGGATTTTAAAACACTCTTAGATTATTACCTGTTGTGTGTACACAACGTAATTATAGAGGACGAGTGCCGCGCCGTGCCTCCGGGCAATTAGCGGAATGGACGGAGAGCGGCGGCCGGCGGCTCCGGCACAGGCGGCGCACTCCCACCGGCTCCTCCGGACGTCAACCGTCCTATTAATAGTCCGACCAGCGGGTAATCAATATTCGCCGTGCAAGCCAACCCTCGCCCGCATCGCGCTTCCTGGAAGCCGCGAGCCGTTTCGGGGACACATCGGCCCCCGGCGGCGCCGCGCCTCCATAAATCTCAGAGGCCGCTCTCCGTTCGCCGCCGCGCCGCTTCCTTTGTTTTTTTTTTGCTCGCCGGCACGCGGTAATAAGATCGCGATCGTCAACGTCAGGTATAGACAGCGAGCGGGAACGAATGCGCCTCGTCTATTGACCGCGCAGATGTTTGTGGAGCGATGCTCGCGGCGGAAATAATTACTCGGCGAGATAATGCAGGCGGCGCACGGCGGGTCGGCGGCGCGGCGCCCACGCTCCCGCGACTTCACTCCTTAACAAAATTAAAACTTGATAGGTGAGTCGGCGGCTCGCGAGCCGTCACCGCCGCCGCGCTCGCTCCGTATGGAAAGTGTCTGGCTTGATTGATCGGATGGATTAACGCAACTCTAATAGATGCTTGCCATGTTATTCTTAAAATATTTTTAAGTCTTTTATTTTCAATAGTTGAGAAGATTGTTATGACTACGTACTGTGATATAGCATTAAATATAACTTCGTATTTTTATTACTTTAAAAATGTATTAAATGATCGATACGGAACCAAGACTATAGCCAATAACACAGGAACCAAATTTCCCAAATACATAAAACTGAATTGATCCTTCTAAGACCGACACATGGAAGCATCTCGCCATAGTTCCCCAACCGTCCGTTCAATCAGCAAATTACATGCATGAACGCGGCTAAATCACAAGTAAACACTAATAAATATGAGAGCGTGCAATTACCGCACATATCGGCGTCGCGTACGGCGGCATTTCGCGTGGTTATAAACGGCGGTCATTAAATATAATCGCGTACACACTATACTCGCGGCAAGCCTGTCCGCCGATAAGAGATCGCGTCGCGTCGAGCGCACCTACGCGGACGCAGATAACGGGCCTGAAGAGCGAGGCGCGAGACGTTACGCAACCGTGAGAACTTGTGATGGCTCCCCGCAGTTTGGGCTAGTTGCGAACGAGGCATTGCGCTGGGTAATAGTATGTCGAGAGGTACCTGATTTGATGATTGGGTTAAAAAAAAATGCAGCCTTCACCATCATCACCATCAGCATGGGCTGATGGACATAATATATGGATATGTCCCACTACTGGGCACGGGCATCCTCTACAACTGAGAGGGTTTAGGTCTCAGTCCACCATGCTGGCCTAATGCGGTTGGCGGACGACTACTTACCTAAGAAATTTTAGGTGTGCAGGTTTTCTCACGATTTTTCCTTCACCGTTAAATTACGTGATAATTTGTTGTGAATACATACATAAAGAAAAGTCAGAGGTTTGAACCTGGGGCTGGGGTTTGAACCTGCGACCGTGGAGAATCTCGACCACGCGCCTATACGCGAGGCCATTACTACTGCTACTACCATGACTGACTAAACTTATAGTATGGGATGTGTGTAGTATTTTTTTAATTTCTCCCCGCGGTTTCGTCTACGTAGAGTTCAGATACAGAAAGAAATGTAAAATAATTTATATCAGTGAATAATAAACTTGAACATAAATTGATGACAGGCGTCAAACCGTGTCATTTACCGTGATACAAAATATATTGTTTTAATCCAGGTTATAAAATATCCGTGTTTCAAATTTCGTCTACATCTGTTATCATTTTTGTCTGATTAAGTAACGAAGTTCCAAAATTTAATACCATACTCATATTATAAATACGAAAGTAGTTCTATTTGCATGTTCAAGCTCATTCGCAAAACGCTGGAGCAATTTTGAAGATTTTTGATGTGGATATAGTTTAGACCTCGGGGAAGGATATACATTCTTTTTAAAGTTATATGGCGTCCGGCCTATGCCGATACCCGATTAAAATCCTTGTACGTCATTTTTTTTTGACATGTAGAAAAAGAAATGCTGACAAATAAAAAATGCTAAAGAATTTGACTGCTAGTTCGGAATAATTTTAATGCGTTAACTAAACCTGCAACTCATAGACCACGACTTCAAAGTCCAGACACAACGTATGTTTGAAATTCGAACTCTTAATGTCTTAGATATACTAGTACATAAATATCAACACAAAATACGAGCCGCAGTGCCGATAACAGCTCAGGGACACTCGCGCACAATACACCTACATACATACGTGGACGATGGTAATTGCAAACGTAACTTGTTACGTAACGTTTAAGATCTACTCGCATTGATCTATGGTAGCCTGGTACCTACATGTGGTATAGACCGATCGTGATTCACTAACGTACCGAGGGAAATTTCTAACAGCCCCGTGGCGCAGTTGGCTAGATACCAGCTTGCGAAACGAGAGGACGCAGGTTCGATCCCCGCACCGAGACAAATGTTTGTGTGATCCACAAATATCGGTTTCGGCTTTTGATGTTTGTGAGATCGAAAAGAGTCTCATAGTTACCCACGACACAGGACTTATATCCTAGTGTGGAGTCAGCACTATGTATGTGACTGTTCATTTGTGTTGTTCCATTTTTATATACGAAATATTAGTTATAGTAAAAACTATGAATGCTCGTAGCTGTATCTTAATATGTATAGCCAAACAGCTCAAAAGTTCTCTAAGGACTTTGATTTGCCAAAAAAATTAGGCCTAGTCTAATTTGCTGGACACACCCGTTTTAAGTAGTGGAAGCTATTTTTTTAATAGCTGCGATAACAACCACGGCACTTTATGTCGGGTATGTATTACTATCGCTATTCATAAAACTTTTTCTAATTCATCATCATCAGCCCATATACGCCCCACTAATGGGCACGGGCCTCCTCTACAACTTTAAGGTGTGCAGGTTTCCTCGAGATTTCCTTAACCGTTTAAGTACGTGATAATTCATTGTGAATACAACATAGCTTCGAAAAGGTTTGAACCCGCGACCGCTAAAATTGTAGACCGCGTGCCTAAGCCTCGAGGCCATCACTACTACAATCCGCTTTAAGTTTTTAGAATAGATACTTTACACCAATCTCAAAAAAAACTCACTTACGCATAACATTTAACTAATAGACTTCCAGTTCAACGGAAACCATTTGCGAATCAAACAGATATACATCAAAGTCCAAACGACACAAACTAATGGCCAAATTATCAATACACATCAATGTGGAACAACTTCATGAGATCATGGGATCGATTCGGTCAGTGTTTTATTTTAATGAGATTACTACAACATCCCGGTGGAATGCAGTGCCGGTACTTCCATAGAAGACCAAAAGCGTTACACGTTAATTTGTAATGTCTTGTTTATAATTGTGTATTGTGGGGTCAGTATATTCTCATTTATAAGGCAACTTGCTTCTGTTAAATAAAGCTGTAAAGTACATACATACATACATTCATAAACTCACGCCTGTATTCCCCGAAGAGGCAGAGAGGCAGAGGTGCATTTCTGCACCCACATTTCGCCAAAAAAAAAAAAAAGGTATGTATCAGTCCCAGTGCTGGTGGTAGGATATTCGTATCCGCCCGGATGGCGACCACCGTACACAGGGCGTAAAACCCGCCATAGTGGCACATGCAAGTGTGCCGCGTTCCGGGATCAGCCAGTGTATATCCGGTTTTCGGGGGGGCTTCAATCATGGTGAAAGGATGACCGTGCCGGCAATTTTTTTGGCCGGTTTGTCGCGGTCGGTCCTTTGATCGCCATGATTGATAGTCCCCCACACTTCTTCACAATAAGGTGAAGAGGTATTCGGCCGGCATGATTGTGTCGACCAACGGGAGACCATCATCTCTCGCTGGTCGGCACTTTTTCTGGACTCCATTGCGCTTACCATCAGGTGCAATGGGGTCACTTTGCCGTGCCAGAATAAAAAAAAAAAAAAAAAAAAAAAAAACGTAATAGGGGGCGAGCCTATTACCGTTTTTCGGGCACATTTCCAGACTCCGTGCTGTTACTGATAATTTCCTAATGGAAAAACCCAATAACACTTTGCCCGACCCGGGAATCGAACCCAGGACCTCTAGATCGCACGGCACATACTTGTACCGCGAGACCACGAGGCAGTAAAGTATAAAAAATATTATGCGGAATTTTGATAGGCAAACTGGGCTTCAGGGCTTCTATGGAAGAACCGCCACTGGTGGAATGCCTTGTAAATCGGTGGACATAACACAGAAATTTAATAGAATTATAAGATAAAAATCACGTACTTTAACGGTGAAGTAAGAGAATCGTAAGGAAACTTGCGCACCTAAAAGTTCTTAGGGAATGCTTAGGTGTGTAGCCTGCCTTCTCGCATTAGACCAGAGTGGTGAACTAAGACCTAAACCCTCTCAGTTGTAGAAAAGGCCCTTGCCCAGCAGTTGGGCGTATATGGGCTGATGATGATTATGATAAGATGTTTTCCGTTTTCGGTAACCGTCTATGTGAATGATCATTATTTTCAATAATATAGAGCGCCAAAGTTAGACATGGGAGCCTTGAGTTCCAGTCTAAGATTGCCAATGCACCGTGCCCTTTACTAACAAAAATATTACGAACAACGAATATTCAACGCCACTATTAGGTTCTATTGAAAATTTTAAGTAATAACTCTTTCATCCCTGGTCTCGGATTCGATTCCCGGGCCGGATTTCTGACTTTCCTGCTAGAACATTCCTTACAGAGCTACATTCCTGCTTACCGCTTGTAACTTTATGCTATATATGTACTAATAACCAAGAAAAATTAAACACCACGCACCAAAACAAACAGTTAATCCTGCGCGGCAAAAAGTGCGCGTTCCACAACAATCGAGTTTATAAGGGGGCCAATTAACGATATTGAACGAGACACTCTCACGCGAACCCGCTCGATATGCGTAAAAAATGTGCGAGTTTTTAGCGAGGCGGTGGCGCGGTCTCTCCGGCCATGTCAACCCTTCGCGCGGCGGATTCCCACGTACACTCAGCCATTCAATTGTACCGTCTTCGCTCTATAACATGGCAATAAGTAGCGCGCGGTATTGTGACGTAGTGAAAGATATTCGATTTTTTTTAAATACTTGAATGCTGTTTTCTTTTCTTCAATTTTTTAATTGCAGATTATCTGCCTTTGAAAGTATTCAAAAATGGACGTGAAAGAAGAGAAAGGAGTAAATAAGATTAGCATTAATTAATGGCCATCCAACGAGTAACATGTCTGCGTGCACTTTATGATTAGTCATGACAAAAAGACATAAAGAACGTCGACTGCTATACACAGGCCGTCTCCAAAGATTTGAAAACAGTCCTGTTTAGAAACAGATAGAATATCTTGATATCTCGAAGTCTTTATGAAAATATTAAAAAAAAAATAGTCATGCTATTTAGTTATCAATTTTCCCTTCCATCAATTATTTATAATAGTCTTACTAAAATGTTTATTTTTCGAAATGAATACATACAAAATATCTATATAATAAATACACACTACTTATAACCATAATGACACTGTTAATGCTGCTCGGTTATGGAATGAACTACCGGAGTCAGTGAGAGAAGCAAAATCACTTCCTATTTTTAAAAAGCTTGTAAAGGAACATTACTTGTCACAGTCATTGTAAATGGTTATTTGTTTTGTGATATATGTATTTATGTATGTACATAGTAGTATATTTCATATGTATTTGTATTGTTGTTTTCTTTTTATATTATTCGTATGTAGTTCGTGTTTAGTTTATTCGTATTAAAATTGTACGTCACATATATTATTTTATATATAAGTAGATATTATTATTACCCGCTCTGTTTTTCTTATACTTTCCAGTCCATCCTACGGTTGTCTGGAAGAAATCGCATTCGGCGATAAGACCGCCATTTGTGCCATTCTTTTTCTTACCTATTTTATTCCTAATTCATGTTTCTGTATGTGCTGTGGTGTACAATAAAGTGTGATAAATAAATAAAATAAATAAATAAACCATAGTCCGGACAAAACAAGTGCAACCGCATACAATATCTACGTTTCAAGTAAACCACCAGTCCGGACATTTATGAGGATGGATAAAAAACCGTCAGGTTCCCAGAATCGACGGCCATCTGGCGACGATCGCGCACCACGCGGCTGTGGGTCGGCAAAAAAACGTCGCGGATGAACCACTACCACGCCTTACGCCACCCGTAGATAGGAAGCAAGAAAGATCAGTAAATGGGTCGCGAAAGAACTACCTTCAAATCTGCGGCATATTTGTACGGTATCCGGGATTCCGGGATTAAATTTCCGGGTCCGGGAAATTTTAATTAATTTTCCGTTAGGACATGGACCATCTCACTATCGAACTACTTAAGGCCAAAGTGATAAAGCCACAGCGAAGCTAAGCCGTGTCTGTTTTGTTTCCTTCGGTGTGTTAATTTGCCGAATGTCCTATTAGGTGTTGGTTGTATCCATCTAAATAGCAACAACTTTCTATGAAGTACAAAACTGTCCATAATAACACCCGATAATGTTGCGTTCCGATACCAAGCAGTATCTATTTCGAATCAGTCTGGCACAAATGTGTCGAGGCTGTTTGTTCCGTAATGCACTTAAATTCAGGTGCACACGTGGTCATTTTCTTCAACAGTATAAAATAAACGGGGATAAAAGTTATACCGCCGAATAAAAGTTACATAAAGAGAGGGCAGATGCTGTGCAAGCGGTCAGATGAGCTCAGAACAGCTTGCCACATCCATCAGCGTTGAGACGCGCTGCTTTTTACGTAACACCCGCGACGACCGTAGGGCTACCAGGACAACAGAAACGGTAGGAAATAACCCCCACTTTATACAAACCTCAGAAATAATTTAGGGATTCAAGTTAGAGACAAAAAGTAATCATGTCAGGATATATATTTTTAGTAGTGTAGTGTAGTGAATGTAAACTCCTCATGGTGACCGTGACAGTCGTATCGTGTAGTTACCTGTATCTGGGCGTGTTCAGTTACAAGCTGTTCGGCACAAATAAGAGAGTATCCTTTCACTGCTCTATACTTCCAAGTAGAGAATATAATGCGGTCCACCCCAATGTATTTACCATCAGTCTATTATGTCCCCACGTATATAACTATTTGTATATAGGGGCCATCTATTTTAAATATGACTGCCTCGTGGTCTCGCGGTACAAGTATGTGCCCTGCGATCTAGAGGTCCTGGGTTCGATTCCCGGGTCGGGCAAAGTGTTATTGGGTTTTTCCATTAGGAAATTCTCAGTAACAGCACGGAGTCTGGAAATGTGCCCGAAAAACGGCAATAGGCTCGCCCCCTATTACGTGGGACTGATACATACCTGGCGAAATGTGGATGCAGAAATGCACTTCTGCCTACCCCTTCGGGGAATACAGTCGTGAGTTTATGTATGTATGTAGTTTAAATATTATAATTAATTATTGTCAAAATGTACAACAACAAAGTGAAGCAAACCCTACTCATAAAGATTCGATTACATCACTAAAATTCATCAAAGGGCTGCTATGCCGCAACTATTTCTTTGGCCACTATAATATCTAACAGCGCGCTGGTTTATTTAAGGCCACGGAGAATTATTCAGCCAAGGTGGTCGAAAGCGAAGGGTATTGCAGCCCTAGCGGTCGGCTGGCGGCGCGGCGGCGGGGCGGCTAAATTATCGCCGCGACCGCCGTCACCGGATGGCGCACGTACTGCGTCGCGACAATCTAACACGCCTTAGGATTCCTTCACAACGCCCAAACCAATAATACTTTCTTATTTACTGCATCGGAAAAAGAGCAACTCTAGAGTTTCTTGCCCGTTCTTCGATCGAAGCGGGTGTTGAAAATTGATTTAAATCAAAAAATGTTAATTTTAAAGATTCAATAAAAAAAAAACTTTTTATTCCAACATTATACCATTTAAGGATAATAGATGTTGTACGGCCACGTATTGTGATAGTGCAGCTGAAATCAATATAGAAACTGTTTACTTAGAAAAGTGAAAACATAAAAAAAATAGGTCGGCGAATGAGTTATAGTTGGGTACCAGAAAAGGTTTTTAAGTTACACTGTACTGTGATATATTTGTGGATAACATAAGTTTTAGTCTCGGTGCAGGAAGCGTAACCGCTGTATGTTTGCTTGTTATACCTACGAGTATATCGCTGAACCAATTTCGATACACATTGTCAATAATACAGCCAAATCAAAATGTTTACTAAAAGCTGGTCAAACGGATTGAATTATTTACGAAAATATACTGGCATCAGTGTATTGCAATTTGATACGAAGAAATTATCGAAAAACATTAAATGTTCAATATAATTACAGTTGTACGTTGGAAAATATAAACGTATATTTCCGTTTGCAAAAGTATGATTCTACGAATGTTTGATTTCTGTTTGTTTCATCGGATATCGAAGAGCGGCATCGCTTCTACATTTATTTGCATAAAAAGTAACTCAAGTATATTTTTCTTTTAATATTCTATGTATAATAACGCCAATTCGAAAGCTCCTTTGAGAAAAGTAAATAATTTGTAATCATGAGAGTAGGTACCATAGTACCTACTTGTAAACATATCCTATATAGAATGAGAAAAACTAGTCATGTTATACAACAATGCGCATTACCCAACGTTTTGGACTCAAACTCAAAACTCCTTACAACTTAGACAAAAACTTGTTGTTAATGAATATATTTTAGCAAAATATTAATTCTAGACTATTTCAGGATATCCATAATAAGAATGAATTCCCGCAGCGCTTCTTGCGCTCACATTTACATTTACGCATTTTACGCGGCCGTCAAGCTATCACCGCTCCGCCTCCGCGCCCGCGCCCGCTTCCGCCTCTGCGCTCGCGTCCGCGCAGCCATTAGCGCGACTGGCGACCGGCGACACAGATACCACCATCCACCGCTCCAAGGGGCACCGTGGCGAAAATTGCTCACATCAATCGTCGGCTCGAGACACGCGCCGGCACACATGCGTAGGGCGCGATACGTGATGCGACAAACGTCCAATGATCTCAACATAGCATTGCCATCCGTATTGCACGCGGATCTGTTTAATTTGGCCTCGTATAGGTCATTATTTTCTGTATTGGTCTCGTGTGAAATATGACGCTGGCGAGCTGAGTGCGCAGTTCGTACGTCCGATTTGTCAGTTATACAATCGACTCCACGAAATAGACTGTTTATGAGTAATAATACGAGGAAATCACCACGCGTGTCAAACATCTGCCGGGGACGCAACTCTTTCGGCCCCGCGAGCCGATATTCCGAGTACGATTGTGAGTGTGGGGTGTATTGCAGCGTTGTGTTTCCGCGATGCGCGGCGCACGTACCTGGCTCATTACCTGCGCCCGTCGCGCCCGCCTCGTGGATGTCCCGCGACGATTACTCGTGTTTCTTAGGGCCGCCACGTCATACTTTATACTACCCATGGATTTAAGCGTCGTGTTTATATTTTAGAGCAAGTAAAATACGTTTATTGAGAGAAATTTTACGTCTTCACTTATTTACCTACTATTTCTATTAGGGTCTTCACAGTCAGCAAATAACAGTCGAATGTAACTAAGCATTTAAGAATACAATACATTTCAAGGGCGCTCCCTTCTAAAGCGATCATTTCCGCGAATCGCGTAATTACGTGCGAGCTGGTCTGTTGGACAGTCCGCGATCATTACTCGCGATTCATAGGGCTGGCAGTTGGCACGCCCCGCTCACTGAACATGTGGTTATATTCCGAATCTATTTTAACCTAATATTAGGACCCGCTCTGAATTTTATAAACATCAGATGTTTTTCCAAAATGGTATTTTGATGACACTATCGTTCCTATATGTTGAAGGTCGCGGTTCGTCGCGGGATGCAGGCTGCCTCCAACAGGTCACTATGGAAGTCATGATGGGAGGCCTATGTTCAGCAGTGGACTTCCTTAGGCTGATAATGATGATGATGATGATCGTTCCTATATAGCCTAAAAAATAAATGGTTATCAACAACATACTTATTTGCCATTATATTTTTATGCATATGAAAAGTTAATTAAATTATTCAATAGAACTTTGTTATTATTTCAAACTAAACAACTGCGTTCTACCCATATCGTTAATGAAATTTCAAACTAAAATTTCACACAGAAATACGAAGAGCCCCAAAGCTATGAAAATATATCGAACGCGGAACTATTTTAGTGAATGCAATCTTATCCACTGCGTCAAAGAGCCAATTTATACCAACATAAACTACGAACATAACCTCAATAGTTTTCCAAATAAAAACCCACAAATCCATGAGCAATAATATTATCTATACCCTTAACTTTTTACTGATGACGTCACTTCGTCTATTTCACGGTACAACATCCGGCGTTGCACGCTAGGACCCGCGCGGGGCCGCGAGACGTGATAAAAATGTACATTCTCGGACCCTAACTGATCTATTGTCATTACTTCGGCACAATAGACAAAGCATCGACCCTAGCAGGGGTCGCTCCCAAATATTGTTCGAGATGTTTTTTCGTTTATGCGGTACTTAGTAAAGCATGTTCAGGTTATTACCAGCGAGTATGGCTTGGTCTGAAAATTAATTATTATTTGTTAAAAAATGGCCCAATCGGCTATCATCAGCCTATTTACGTCCCACTACTCTGCACGGATCTGCCTTTGCCTTGCCTTTAGGCCTCAGTCCACCACGCTAGCCTAGTGCAGGTTGGCGTACTACACCCTTAAGAAATTCCTAAGAACTTTTAGGTATGCAAGTTTCCTCACGATGTTTTCCTTCACCTTTAAAGTACGTGATAATTCATTGTGAATACTCAAATAACTTGGAAAAGTCAGAAGTATGCTTGGGGTTTGAGCCTGCGATCGTCAACATTCTCCATTGCGCGCCTAAATCTCGAGGCCATCGGCTACTAGGCTATGCCGGCTATGCCTAGAAAATAATTCCGTAGTCTATGACTGTTTCAAAGTTCTTAATGAATTTCCAATATCTAGTCTGTCTAGCCTTTAAAACAAAAATCATCATTGGTTGAACAATTTTTGCGTGAAAGCGTAACAATCAAATCAACATTATTAGGATCCTTTGTCGTCAATCTGATTGCATATTCGACGATTCGACTTATTCCATTTCGATCTATTCAACACACCAAGACTAGACCTTTCGTATAATTTAAGCATTTATGTCTACAATACAAGACTTGTTTCCATGTCATCAATCCTCTATCGTCTATACTAACTAAAAGGTATTACTTCTATTACACACGGCATTAAGTTGAGCGCAGTATCGACTTTCGCCCGCACAGCGCTACGAGAGAGCATCGCACATACGCATCAGTGCAAACATCTCGGCCAATTGGACACGCACGCAGCCTCCCACCGCGACGTGATGCGAGCGAACCCGCGGGAGAGACATATTTATGGGCCCCACAATACGCATCCTCGGAACATGACGGGTATTCTTGCAATTAGTCACAATTTACGGCTTAGAAAAACATATACGTGGTACTTAAAAAATGTGAATTTACTTTTAATTTGAGTTGTTTTTTTATTACTTGTACTAGCATAATATACATAATAAGATAGAATCAAATATTTTATTTACTAAGAAATAACATCAAAACCAATGACGCATAAAATTCTTACAAAGAACAAATCTTAACATCAACAAATGACTTTAGAAATAGCAATTAATAACTTAAAGAAACACCTACAGCCTAAAAGCACAATACATCAAACACGCAGTAGTGCAACATGGTCTAGGTTGACGCATCTATATAAAATTTGTCTGTCCAACACGCAATAATTGGCGAATATCAATGAGATAATTTTATATACATAAGGCGAGCTCATAATGTGCATGTGTATCGGATGTAGTGCGTGGGACGCGACGAGCGGCGGGCGCGGCACACGCAAAAGCTTTCACACAACGAGCGCTAAACAGGGCCCATAGGAAAGGGGAGCGAAATACGGCGTGCATTCATTGTCTCTCTTTCCGGGAAAAGATGGCCGCCCGCGATTACGCTGCGTTGACCGCATCCACGCTACATAATTGTTGTATAGTAACACATTTGTTTAAGATTTATTACTAAAAGCGTAATTATGTATACCTAGAAACCTATATGCCCCTTGCTTTTTTATGTACTATGAATAAAAAAATATGAATAAAATGAATACTTTCAAAGATATAATGTGAAAAGAGGAATCGTTTATAATGTTGTAAAGTCTTAGTAATGTTGCGCAATGTCCACGGACATCCAACATTATATAACAGTTCAACAACCTATAGAGCAGCGCACGCGCCGCCATTATCTGCAAATTTTAATATTAAATGGACACTAACGAGTAATCATATTCATTATCAACTGATATGAAGTTATTAGCTAATACTACTACTATGATTATGTAATCAGTGCCTGTTAAACTGTGATTCATTTTATTACTCTATCATATTACAGTCAATAGATCAACTCGACTCTCGAAAATACAAACAACGATGCTTATAAAAAATTAAATTTATTTCAGTTACTTAATATAAACATTTACTATATTCCATTGGGCGGAAACCTTTGCCAAAACTCTACATCATAATAATTATACCCCACATTACCTACTCAATCAAGCACCCAATAACTGAAATATATGTATTTTCCGTACCTACCTACATCTATTTAGAAAAAGTCGCACAAGTTTACTATA
Source organism: Hemaris fuciformis (assembly GCA_907164795.1). Lineage (NCBI taxonomy): Eukaryota > Metazoa > Arthropoda > Insecta > Lepidoptera > Sphingidae > Hemaris > Hemaris fuciformis. The sequence continues at coordinate 10,410,912 of OU015450.1, read as the reverse complement.
CCGTTCTCTCTATCGTCGGACAAAGTCGTGGATGGATCGTAGCCCGCGGTGGCTTGTAAATCATTATCTGGTCCGCGTAAAAACTAATTGAAAGGGACTCTTCGACATTGTTATTAGTTATTACGGTAAGATAAAGGAGCTACGGGGAACGTAGCTGCCAGTTTATGGGAACAAAATAAACAATGCCAACGGACCATTTGTGCGTTTTTCTTTGAATTTCGTGCGATACGTGACCAATGTTAGTTACATTGATTGTTTTGTTGTGTCATGTATTTGGAGATAAAGACGGCAGTCGTTAATGTACGTCAAATTCTATTAAGTTTATTTATAAGTATTCCTAAAATATCTGCCCTTATACGTCTTACTCCTGCCTTAGTTCGTCACTCCGGCCTAGTATGGGTTGGTGTACTTCATATGCTAAGATATTTCTTATGAAGAAGACCTTAGATAAACGGGTTTTGTAACGGTCGTTATCTTTACTGTAAAATTGCTTGAAACTCATTGCGAACACGCACATAACTTCAAAAAGTCTGTGAAGTGTTTCTTTTCCGCGACCGACAAAATTATATCCAGGTAGATAAAACAATAGTCTCTAGGGCTAAGACAATCACGCGTACATCTATGCATTATAAAAACTAAATATACTTACGTAAGGGCTGTAAAATGAAATCATTCATCATCAGCCCATATACGTCCCACTGCTGGGCACGGGCCTCCTGACTGAACTGAGAGGGTTAGGCTTTAGTCCACCATGCTGGCCTAGTGCGGGTTCGCGGACTACACACTTAAAGAAATTCCTGAGAACTTTTAGGTGTGCAGGTTTCATCACGATGTTTTCCTTCACCATTAAAGTACATGATAATTCTTTGCGAATACACATAACTTTGAAAAGTCAGGGGTGTGTGCCTGGGGTTTGAACCCGCGACCGTCGAGATTCTCGACCGCGTGCCTAAACCTCGAGGACATCACGACTTAAAATTAAATAAAACATCTTTAAAAAAAAACAATAATGTAATTAAAACCGTAACCGAAGGCGTAGGAAGGAACACCGCAAAAACACAGAAATTCTTCAATAAAAGACTAGTTAAAAATCTTTTATCCCGCTCACACATTAAATCAAGCATAGTTAAAAATCTGCTATCTCTGTCGTTATAAACAAGAGTTATGAAAACTTCAACAGTAGTACGAGTAGTAATCAGTAGTAAATCACTAGTTGAAGGCCGACAATACTCACTATTTACTTAACTGACGTGCGGTGTAAATTCTTCAATAGACAAACGTGCGGAGAAAACTGTCGCATTAACTCTAACATTCATTACTAAAAGTTAAAGACTTGCTGACTATAAACTTGTAATATAATAGGAAAAGGCGGGATGGGCATGGATATTTCGTATATTTTACCGACCTCCGACTCAATCAATTGTTAGTCTTCACGGCAAATTTCCTATTATATTTATCCTGTTTTCAGAAACACTTTCAGTACTTATCCTGAGTCAATATTGTCTTCAACTGAGCGGTCCTCTGCAAACCTTTGTAATTTTACAAAACTTTTATTTGCTAATTGTAGACTTTTGTCTATCTTACGTCCCTCAGGTGGGCACAAGCATCCTCTACAAAGCTTCCCATAAATATTATAAATATCCGACCTTAGATTGAAAAATATTGATCTTACAATAGCCAAGAGTTCATTCTGTGCCCACATCGTGTATCATTAACGATCAATAACAGTTTACGACTTACTGCAAATTATTGACAGATCAAGTGTGACCCAGACGTACGATCCATAATGAACTTTGGAAAAATTAGTACCTTTTTTCATTTTCCTACCTTTCCAATGGACATTATTGGAGGACGCGGGGTTCTCTGCGGTTTCTAGTGGGATAGATCTAACTTATATATTTCTAGTCAATACAAAAAGGTTTCCTGATTTTTTTTACCACAACGCAAAGCGATTCAACTACCGTCCGATGGTAAAAATTAAATACATCTCACCGTCACATACATAGTTCTGACCCCACACTAAGATTCAAATCTTGTGTCGTGGTATCAAAAGACAAAAACTACGAGAGACTTTTCGGTCTAACAAATAACTAGACCCGGAAAAAATATTAGTGAATCACACAAACATTTATCTCGGTGCGAGGATTGAGTCCGCGGCCTCTCGTTTCGCAAGCTGATGTCTAGCCAACTGCGCCATGGGCCTGTCAAATCATGTCCATTAATGTTATGAAATATGGACAATACCTGACTCCAAGTTTTCTCTCTATCTTTCTATATCTATGCGAAAAATTTTCAAAAACAAAGTCACTTTCATATTTATAATATTAATTTAAATTTTAACTTTTCTTACCATAATTTTAACCGATTAAATTGCCTCAAATTGAAAAACTCACAAAACATTAACATCACAAAGGTAGGAAACACACACAATGGCAATGGTATCCCGGAGTCGGCGCGAACAATACAAAAAGATCATAAAATGGCATAATTAGACGAGCCGTGTGTCATAAAACAATACGCGAGGGACTGCGCCGGCATTCCGCGCGCAACAAGTCGCCGGCCGTACACACAATATCGATACGGTTATTATATTACCTTTTTTCATCCAGAAACAAAATAGCCAAAACGAAATGTAGACAAGCTCTTCCTAACTAATTTACGGTATAACTGTGTGACTGCATCGTGCTCTCATCATCAGCCCATATACATACATACGTCCCACTGCTGGGTAAGGGCCTCATCTACAACTGAGAGGGTTCAGGACTTAGTCCACCACGCTAGCCTAGTGCGGGTTGGCGGACTGTACACCTAAGAACTTTTAGGTGTGCAGGTTTCCTCACAATGTTTTCCTTCACCGTTACAGTACGTGACAATTCATTGTGAATACTCACATAAAAGTCAGAGGTGTGCCTGGGGTTTGAACCCGCGACCGCCGAGATTCTCTACAGCGCAGCGTGCCTAAAACTTGAGGCCATCACGACTTAAACCGGGTTTTACAACTTTATGCACGGTTGTGTCTTTACAAAATGATATCTGCATTTGTAACCCCCTAATATTATGCGAAAGAATCCGAGCCATAGACCGCAGGTATAATCCTTTTAATCTCCTCGTTAATTAGACATAAGTCATAAAGAAATTTCCAATAATCGGATCGAGACTTCAAGCAAATCCTCGATGCGTTTTGTTTGATTCTTAGAAAACTGATTTAAATGGGTTTGAACCATTACTTTTATTAAATTAACGACTGAGTTAGCCACGAATTTATGCTTTCGATCTACTTTCCGAGGTCGGGGTTTGATCCCTGCACGGACTAATATTTCTGTGATAAATTAATGTATCTCTTGGTGTTAATTGTTCGTAAAAATTTTCGATTGTCAACAAATTTTTAATGAAATTTACAAATTAATTCCTGTTTGTCACATTTAAATTGGGTGAAAATATAGATAATGAATATGATCTCAGCCCAGAAATATAAAGATAAAAAACATTTGAATATTAAAACTACATCAATGACCACAGCAACTACACTACGTGAGCAACAAATACCCCGCTTGTCTATGAAAAGAAGTCAAAATTATATTTTTTTACGATCGCTCTTCCTTCACTTGAATGACAAAGGAAACAAAATCATAATGCCTTATTATTACCTATGCACATTGTAACCTAATACGCGCCCAACCGTCGCGCGTTTTTTTGCCGCGTAAAATCTTTTCTTTTAGAACAAAAGTAGCATTAGAACAATATTATCTCGCGGCTCACGTTGACCCTTTCTGGAGGTGTATTGTTATTTATAAGGAAACATCGGGAAGAGTTCTGACATCTGCAGTCCGGGTACGATCATAAACGTACCTCGCCGTGGTATAATGGGGTGCGACGCGGTTTAACGAGCTGGGGTGTAATTGCCGACAACAATGTTATAATAGCATAATTTATCTCACGTTCTGGTCGAATTTAAATAGTTTCCAGAACATCCTTTCACTTTCCAATTATATTTTTTTTAAATATAGATATCTAAGTGCAGTTCAACAGCGTGATTCTAGTTTGGCAGTTGACGAGAAAACGAAGTAAAATCCAAACTTCATTATCTCATAAAAAAAAGTCCTAACGAATGTTATAAAGAGGATTAATAAATTATATTTTTTAATTTTTAATATAAAGTTTTGTAACGAATACAGCAAATACCACACAGGCGATTTATATGATTTTTTGTGTGGACATAGATGAGACCTTGGGAAAGAACATAGGCTACTTTTTATCTCGAAAACAAATTGTGTTCCCCTAAGATGAGCATGGAATTCATAATCGCGCTCGGGTGGAGTTAGGCCCTATAGCTAATAAACGCTTCACCTAATTATATCTATGTTCTTTCTGATTACTTGTCCACAATGTGGTCTGCATTGGACGCCCAAGATGGACGGATCACCTGGCAGGTGGTGCCACCATGTTGGGTACAGGCTTGTTTTTAAAAGATCGCACTGGAATTTTTTGAGAGAAACCTATGATGTATCTAACAGTACTCTCCTCTAGCTTATTAAAGTAAGAGCTAACAGTTCAATGACTTAAATACACAGCAAAACGAACTAATAAAATTAGTCATTTTTCTATTTAACAAATATTTTGCATTCAAAATATATTTAAACTAGTTATACCACCAAAATGAACATGAAGACTTAACTGCAATATCCACAGAAATAATAGAATAAAGTATGATTGGTGCCAATATGATGAAGACTGTTTACCAAACACAACAAACGCCCAACAAACCAACCATCACAAGAGCCGTTAAATGATTTCAAAGAATGCGTTTTTAAGCGAGTACCGAGAAAAAAATAAAGCGGTCTCAATTTCGCGTTAAAGAAAATCCCCGAGTGGGGTTGGTCCCAAACACAAAATGACGGTAGTTGGCTGAAACTACCTGGGTTCCGGACGCGCGTAACACGTCATCTTTTTGCTATGCCGACCGTACGCTACACGTTTCGCGGAACAACGATCAAAACCTCATTTTCGCTGTAATTAGGGTTGGACAAACACTGGCCAACGTTTGTTAGAATATATTGGCCGTACAGTGACGAAAGTTACGTGTACTTCTTATTAGTTTATCTTTTATAAGACGTGATGGTTAGAAGTTTTCGACAAAGATGAAAATCTAACTTGTCTATGGCTTATTCTTAAGAGATAATAATAATTGTGTGCCACCTTGGCTTAGAGGATAGAGTCGCAGTCTACAGAGAGACGTTCTCGGAAGTCGCGAGTTCGAATCCCGAACACAATCACTATCAGAGATGTCAGATGTCAGAGACTATTTTATGTTGTGGATGTATTGATAATGAATAAACATTTATTAACAACGTGAAGAAACCTGAACACTTAAAAATTCTCCATTAAGTTTATTTTAGTGATGTAGAGTCCAAGAAATTATTAGTCTTAACAATTATCGGGTCGTATTCGTCAATAAATCTATTAGAAACTGCTTTCTAAGATTTTTCGTAGTGCTTTCTAAGTTTTTTCGCTTTTTTCGTACTACCCCAGTGTAACTGACCCATTCGTTTTGAACTTCAGCCTATTGCTACTCACAAAAGTCTAGTCTTTGACTGGGTTACCTAATTGAAACGTACCGTAATAACGCGACAAAAACTAAATTGAGACGATTCGATTCTGTTTACGGTCAATTGAAGTTACAATGGTAATAAATTATCACAAAAATTCATTAAACAGTTCTCTTTCGCTATTCAACGAATGGTCAGACAACCAATTGACCACAAAACGGTTTTATTTAAGTTATGTAAATTTGTACCACTCCAGTCGAAACCGCGATTGGTACCGCAATTCTATATAACTACAGAATAGCTCTATCACTTTAAAAACAACTTCCCTAGACACTTTTCCTCTTATCACATATCTAACTTGAAAAATGAAAGATTATGAGATATCAAGCTACAGACCACAATCCCTGAAAGAGAACATCAAAACATGTCAATTTGCTCGTGGTTATTCACCATATAAACAGAGAGTTTACGTCTTAGTGCTATCACAAATTGCTTCGGGATATTTGAATTTAATGTGTATTCACAATGAATTATCAGTTGCTTTAACGGTGAAGGAAAACATCGTGAGGAAACCTGCACACCTAAAAGTTTTTAGGAATTTCTTAAGTCTATAGTCCAGCACTAGGTCAGCGTGGTGGACTAAGGCCTAAACCCTCTCAGTTGTAGAGGAGGCTCGTGCCCAGCAGTGAGCGTATAATATGGGCTCATGATGATGATGATGATGAATAGTCGTTCAATATACATAAGTATATACGAGTATATCAAATATAGTTTACTGCTGGGCACGAGCCTCCTTCTTAGTTGGGAGGCTATACGGCTTTGGCAACAACAAAAACCTAGGACTAGATTCCATAGACTTTAATTTCACTCGAGACCACTCACATACGCAGATTTCCTAACGTTATCATATCCATACGCCGTTGAAGCTGATAAAAATTAAATATGAATTTATATAAACCTCTCTTGGTTTATAGGTTTGCCTTTAGTCTTTATATTGAATGAACCTTTAGGCAATACAGGTTATAGCGATATCTAAATTTCACAATAGACAAAACAAGTTTTCTAAACACTTCCCAAAGTAAGTGTATGTATTCACTTGATATGACAAAATCGCGACTTATTTTGATTTTATGCGCTGTTACTCTAATGAAAGTGATTATGTCACATTTTGTTTATAGTGCGCTACGTTGGACACTCTGATGCACGGTCCCTCTAGCCAACAATAGAGCCAGCACGTGGAATCAGTGACGTAACAAAAAGTACAAACAAACTATACCGCTAACCTCGACCACATTGCAGGGGACTAAAACGGCGGAAAAATTACACGCGATATAAAAAGGGCTCCAGTTGAGTTAATGCTTAAAATTATCGGCATCTGTCACGTTAGGTAGATAGGGTTTAGTGAGGCCATGACGTTAGAACTAGGATTACTACTTTGTTAGGGAACAATCTAATGATTGACCTTTAAAACGTCCTCGTCGTCATCTCAAATGCTAAAGATTTCTGGCACTAAACGCGAGCGTACGAATTGCGTGTTACCAAAGCAGATCGACAAAAAGCAGAAAAAACGCCGAGTGTTGATTGTGTGTGCACGTGATAAGTTCCAATTTGGCGAAGCTGTCGGTCGGCGGTCGGCGGTCGGCGCGAAGGTTGGACGCGCATTATCTATGCGTCAGCCGCGTGACCTCGCGCCGCGGCTCGCTGCGCCCGCGGCCGCCGCACCACACGCCGCCACACACCGCCTCGTGTCGCGATAACAATTACCAAGAACAACTTATTGTGCTGCGCCTCGCTCCCACTACGCCCAAACATGCTCCAATGTGCTTGCTTTCCCTCCGTCGATCGGCGAGCGCGCCGCGTTTTCAACTCATTTAGGGCTGGTCCACGTGCATTACTTTTCGCATGTGTGATGTGAATAGAATATGCCAATGCGTCTATTCGTGACATTCGTGATACGTGACGCGATATACGTTATTTAGTTTGTCACGTCCAGTCCAATTCAATTATACTGCTTAATAGCAAAACTTTGTTTTTGTTATCTATTGAGAGTAAATTTCGCACGCCATTGGCACTTATCTGGCGCGTATTTGAGCGAGCATGGCGTGTTCCGTCTGAGTCGTCTGGCGGACAAATGTCAAAGGTGCGATATAGACACAATATGCAAATGAAATGGGGAGCGATCGCGCGTCCGTGTGGGTTTCTCAGAATTGAAGCTTAGTGTTTTTAGACGCGATGTCCGCTGCAGTAAACGCATTGAACGGCTCCAGCCGCGGACATTACAGTTAATAGTTTATTTCCTGTGATTCTCGAGTGAAGATGAATAGGAGATAAGACGCGCTCGCGGTCGCGTTCGCTTTCTGATGGCAATTAGTGTGACAGCTTTTATTAGTGCATCAATCTATTTGACATATATATGGAGCATTACAAAATGACATGATTGATATTTCAAAATATATAATCACCGCTGGACACGAGTTTGTTGATGTTACTGTCAATGAAACATTGCCAAGGTACTTTGAACTTCACATTGAGTTCGCAATGGTCTGTTGCGGTGAGTTTTCCTCATCGGTCACGCTGCAGACAGCGGTGGACGTTATCAGGTGGCCGCAGCGCCGCAGCCCCGCAGCACCGCAGCAGTGCGGCGAGTGAGTGGGCACGGACGCATGTACCGTACGCGGCGCTATACCTACCTACTTACGGCATCTAAAAATTCAAGTCGTGGCGCGAGCTCGAGTGCAGCCGGTCTCGCGCCATCGGGCTAATGAGTGTGAGCGAACGCGGGGGTGGCGCGGCTGGTCGCGCGGGTGGCGGGCGCGGCGCGGCGGGCGAGCGGGCGCCGCGGGTGGCGGGTTGGTCGCCTCGCCCGGGGGGGAGGGGGCGAGAAGCGGCGAGCGGTAATGGCGCGCGGCGTCGGATGTCGCCGGGGGGTGCCGCGCGCCGCGCCGCCGATAACAAAATCACTAGAGAACGTACGACAAGACGTACGAATCACATGATGCGGCAACATAAATTCACCACATACTTAGGATGTAGGTATACGTACTTAGTAATGCATGAGCAAGGAAAAATATTCCACTGGAGTACGTAACAGTACATACAATTTGAAAATAATTATCGCGTCAATGTGTCAAAGCGTCAATTGAGGTTAGTAATGAAATGTGTGACGATAACAAGTTCTGCGCACAGAGAGTAAACTTTGCTCTACACCTCTCTCTACTACTCTACAACTTGTTTATCAACAGCATTTGTGTACTGATAAACAAGTTACTATTCCATCGTATGCTGTCATCCTTACGATACACATATTCATCAAATTGCTCCTAATTAAATAACTGACAATACAGTTTTATAAACGCATGTAAATTAAAGCAATCCGAACCCACGAAAAGTTCCTTACAACGTGAAATATGGAGGAGGATAACTACAGATTAGGTTTTTCTTTTTAACTTTCACTCAGAAATATTATGGTGCAGGTTGACCAAAGCCGCATCCATACATTCATTCATCGCATACACCGCCAATGCCCAAAATACAGTGCCGGCGACGCGTCGTAAATCGCGGCGCGCGGCTGCGAGGGCCTTTGTGCGGCCTCGGCCTGGCAAAAACATACCTACCGAGCAACTCGCGACCATAGCCCCGACACTCACGCCTAGTTACAACCGATACAATCAGCTTAGTAATCAACAAATTTCTTAGTTTGTTGCAATCTTCCAAACGCTCTTGGAGACCACTTTGTTTACAAAATCTAAGACAATTAAGTACGAATAGTCATCAGTATGTACCTACTGATGACAAACAAACATTATGTATGTTTGAGAACGACTGGCATGGCCCTCTGTTAGCATCTCACATACCACATAACTAAGCGAGATTTGAGATACCGTGCGCCGGACTGCGAGTCGCGTTTTCGAGTCCAGAGCACACTTTTAATTCTCGGAAATAACTTTCATTAGTAAAGAAAAAAACGAAACTTAACTGAGGATACTCCACGAGGAATTTCTTATGGTACCGATGAACTTATCGCATATAATGCAGTAGTTGGATCAAGGGAATTCCTCAAAAAAATGTCGAAAACAAAAATTCTCTCACATGACGCCTCAACATTATTGAAATAAAAAGTAAATTATTTGGCGTACAGAAATCTGCCTCTGGACACCGACGTAACGAACAATCCGACGTAATCGCGCTGAACGAGTAATGAAATTTGTAATCGTCATTTGACAATGGAGGATTTATTTGCATTGCACTGCACAAAAAATCAGATGCCAATACGGTAACTGCCTTGCCAGTATAGAAAAAGCGTATGAGAAATTAAAATTAACCAACGACACGTAACGAAGACAAGACAAGACAAGACAAGACAAGACAAGACACAAGACCGGGATGGTTGGCGCTTTCTTGGGGAGGCCTACGTTCAGCAGTGGACGGCGATAGGCTGAGTATATATATATATATATATATATATATATATATATATATATATATATACGTAACGAACGACTACTATTTTGTGTTTCGATATTAGATGCTTTGGGGGAGGCCTATGTCTAGCAATGGACGTCCTTCGGCTGATGACGATGATGATAAGATGCTTTAAGTTTTTGTGAACTAACCTAACTGAACGTAGTTGCGTGGAGTAATAATTTTCAATGACCTAACTTGTATGTCGACTTTCGCCATTAGAAAAGCCAGCGGCGGATCTTCAACGAGCTTTGATCTCTGCCTGCCGTCCTAATGATGTGGGATGGCGGTATACGCTCGAGGCAAGTGCGTCACGGCGCGTCAGCTCGTGTAGGTACCGTTCTGACGGATTTAGGGTTCCGTAATAATAATATCAGGGACTCGGTCTGTCGCGACATCAACTGGGCAGTCGCGAGAGCAAATCCTCTCATAAAAATACCTCTGATTTTTATTTTACAGTTATGTACGTAAACTAAATGAATTTTGAATGATTGAATGAGATTTTGTCTCAACTGTGTGCCTTATAGCTTAAAACTGACGATTCAAAAGTAGTTGCAAAAGTTTAATTGAATAAAGATAATTTTGACTTTGACTGCAGTATCAAATAACAATAAATCAAAATTCAACATACTGCAATCAATAACAAAACTGAGTCGAAAACTCTGCCCAAGCAGGTTATTGTCTCAAAATATCGGCCAAATTCAAAAGTTGCCGACCGCTTAGCGCCGCAGAAGTTTGTTCGCCAAGTGATTTTTTACATCGCTGTGTAAGTTGCTAGTTACAGGATATTAAGGTCGAATTTTCAATACCACACTTCCAGAGTGTGTTATTATATTATATAACGTGTTAGGGTGTTCGCAACACCAAAAACTCTTTTGTCTTTTCTGCTAACTACAGTAAAGAACTTGCATATTATGGACTCCGAATTTGTTGTGTACTTTTTGTGTACATTTCTTTTTTCTTATTATCACGACGCGATGACACAGAATTTTAAAAAAGCTAAAAATAATTTAAACAATCGTTATTTTAAAGATTTTCTTCATCTAGAAGACTTAAATGAAACATCGCGTTCGACTTTTTCTCGTTCTCTTTGTAACGGAATAGAATGTAGTTTGAATTTTTAAAATGTTTTCTTTCCGACGCCATCTTTGTGTTTCGTCTTTGTGTCCGTTTTTCTTCGTGCAAAAATTAAACGGTTGCTGAGATGTTTTTTCTGACCTTTATCATAAGTCTAGGAGAGCCGGAATATTGAAGTGAACAAAATCGAAATATATTCCCTAGATCTAATCGTTTTACGAGGACTTACGCTTACTTTGATACGTTTATACCGTATTGTGTACATATAATTCCATTTTTTTATTAGATACACTGCCTCGTGGTCTCGCGGTACAAGTATGTGCCGTGCGATCTAGAGGTCCTCGGTTCGATTCCCGGGTCTGGCAAAGTGTTATTGGGTTTTTCCATTAGGAAATTCTCGGTAACAGCACGGAGTCTGGAAATGTGCCCGAAAAACGGCAATAGGCTCGCCCCTTATTACGTGGGACTGATACATACTTGGCGAAATGGGGGTGCAGAAATGCACCTCTGCCTACCCCTTCGGGGAATACAGGCGTGAGTTTATGTATGTATGTATTAGATACAATACGACTCTTGACCTGCATAATCGGACAGTTGAAAACCTATTTTTGACAACCATTCTTCGTAGCAAAGCAGGAGACTAAGAATAAGCAATATTAATGCATAGAACTTACATTTAACTGCTATATCTCTGAAGATGAAACAGAAGTTTTTTCTCATACCCACGCTACATCAATGTTTATGTCCGACGCAATATTGGGCGAGCTTATAGCTCTTTTTCGATCCTATATGCCCATTTATGTCTAATAAAGCTTTTCCCGACCCAAGAATCGAACCCTGGTGCCTCTCGATCACTCTCCGCACTCATAACCGCAGAACTGACGAAGCAGTCATATATTTTTAGAACAATATTAGTATAACAAAATATATCTTATTCTAACTAATACAAAGGTTTAGCCTTTTGACGTACGTTCCGGTTTCACGTCCGCCGGCAACACATGCAGATTCATGCGACACAATTGAAATGTTTTGAGGCGCAAGGTCACGGCCCGTTCGCTTCCATCCCAACTTTCAATTCTAATATCCTGTAAAACAATTTGCGCGCGACTTCTGTAAGCTTTTGTTTTCCTTTTTTGTTTTGTCTCGTCATTGGTCTATTATAGAATATGTCTTATATATTCCAAACATGGAAATACAGTGTAAACCCTATAAATAATCTACAACTGAGAGGGTTTAGGCCTTAGTCCACCACGCTGGCCTAGTGCGGGTTGGCGGACTACACACCTAAGAAATTCCTAAGAACTTTTAGGTGTGCAGGTTTTATCACGATGTTTTCCTTCACCGTTAAAGCAAGTGATAATTCATTGTGAATACACACATAACTTCGAAAAGTCAGAGGTGTGTGCCTGGGGTTTGAACCTGCGACCGCCGAAATTCTCGACCGCGCACCTAAACCTCGAGGCCTCGAGGTTCTTAAATGGAGAGAAGAAAATCATTGTATGGAAGGCAAGTTAAACTTATCAAAGCCAAGTGATTTCGACGCTTTAGTGAGTTTGTCGTTAAATCGAGTGACGTTACAAGGAGTTTACACTGTATGGATTAAAGCCTAAACTCTTTTAGTTGCAGAGGAGGCCCGTGCCCAGCAGTGGGTCCTATATGGGCTGATGATGACTTCCAAACATAAGTTTTACTTGCACAACAGAGCCTATAATATTTGCCCTGTCTGGAATCGAACCTTTACGCATTTAACATGAATTTCATTACATTATACTAGCGGCCAGCCACTGTTTTGCCGTTGTACAGTGTTGTAAAATATTTTTTTTTACTTTTTAAAGTCCCATCTTTATCCATAGCAAAGCTTCTCAAAATTGCTTTAGCGATTTGTGGTTTAAATAAAACAGGTATTTTTGCATTTAAAATATTAGTATGGAAATTGATATCAATGCTTCTCGATTAATATCCCACATCACATTTCTTCATAAAGACCTTTTTACATAAATGGTCTATGAATTTACCTCATCATAGTCATTCATAATCTACGTAAATGCATGTCGATTTTAATAAATTGTCAACTGAATGAAACATTGAATGAACTGCCGCTTGGTCTCGCGGTACAAGTATGTACCGTGCGATCTAGAGGTCCAGGGTTCGATTCCCGGGTCGGGCAAAGTGTTATTGGGTGTTGCCATTAGGAAATTCTCAGTAACAGCACGGAGTCTGGAAATGTGCCCGAAAAATGGCAATAGGCTCGCCCCCTGTTACGTGGGACTGTTACATACCTGGCGAAATGTGGATGCAGAAATGCACCTCTGCCTACCCCTTCAGGGAATACAGGCGTGAGTTTATGTATGTATGTAAATTGTCAACTGAATGAAACATTTACAATTACCACTCTTCACAATAAATAGAATTGTTTGAAGATGGTTGATCCCAAAATTTATGGTTACAACTGTATACTGTACACGTCATATTAGCAGCTATTCAGGTAAGTACAAATATTTATCTACCGCTGGGTCAGAAGTATTTTTATAAGGTATTAAGCACACGTCAATTAACCTTCAACTTGGCTTGACCTTTTCAGACATTAAAATAATGAACCGTCCACTGGTCAGAGCAATTTAATTTTTAATTAAATTCTTAAAATGTAGGAACGGACCGGGTGTCACAATCCATACATATGTACATACTAGAGATTGCAAACCGGGCCCGGCCGGGCCGGACCCGCCCGGGCCCGGTGCTCTTTTACGCACCCACCGGGCCCGGGCATTCTTACCGGGCCCGGTCACCGGGCCCGGTCAGCGGACCCGGTAAGTAAATTGAGGCGCGGGATCGCCTACTCATAGTAGTTACTGTTGTATAATACTCGTATCGATTTATTCTTTCAGACTGAAAAATAATTGTTTCTTTTTGTTTTGTTATATTATACTTATGAAGCCTACGTAACGTAACCAATTTGACGTTACATGTTAAGACTTTACAAGTTTGGTTGTTTACAGTTACGGTACAGCCTAGCCAATAAGATTTTGCTATTTGCTCAATTAGTAAGACTCACTAGTCTTAATAGCTTAAAGTTTAAGAAAAAAATAACTTTACTTTTAGCAAATAAGAATTTGTTTTGTTTATACCAAAGCTACCAAACTTTATTTATCTATCTAATAAATTGTTATGACACGTTTAGTACTTTAAGCTGCGTTATTAGTTTCTTATTACAATTATTATGAGAGAAAGACCTTTTTTTTTTTTTTTTTTTTTTTTTTTTTCCTACGGGGAAAATCCTATTTACGGACGGTGTGTCGGACTCACCGGCGCCTTCCGACCCAGCATGGATGTTACCGCCCGTTGTCGGGCGGCCGCTGGGCCGGGTCCCTACCAAATATCAATGCGCCGTAATACCGACTAAAAACCCCGCGACGGCCACCATCAGCGCATTCAACGAGACGGCCCCGGAATACCCTGAAGCCAGAGCTATGGATTGACCCGGGACCGCCTCTGCGCGGTGCCAAAAGGCACACCGAAGCAATTGTTACCCCTCGGGGGCCGCCAAGGTAGGGACGGCGGCCCCACGTGGCCTCTGGGCGCCGGGCTAGATGTTCGCCCGGCGCCTCCTACGTCGCCTGTTGCGACGAATGACGATGAGAGAAAGACCTGCTTGTTTAAATTTATAAAAATGAATAATTACTAATACTAATGTTACTTTTCCGTCCATAAGTCAAAGTAATCATTTTTTTGAGACTTGAGTGAGACTGATTATTGTGATAATTGTTCATAAGCCAGTTTGAAATGAAAACCTTGAATCATTGTCTTTTTTCATTCGTATATAGAACATTTTCATAAAATACTTTAAAGATTTCATCGCTAACACAACCCGGCCGGGCCCGGCGGACCCGGCCGGGTTGGCGACGGATGCAACCGGGCCCGGCCGGGTTGGGAAACATACCGGGTTGCAATCTCTAGTACATACACATACGTACATAACCTCACGCCTGTATTCCCCGTAGGTTTAGGCAGAGGTGCATTTCTGCACCAACTTTCAATTCTAATATCCTGTAAGACAATTTGCTCTCGACTTCAGTAAGCTTTTGTTTTCCGTTTTTGTTTTGTATCGTCATTGGTCTATTCACAAATTCACATTGTGTATTCACAAAGAATTATCGCGTACTTTAACGGTGAAGGAAAACAACGTGAGGAAAACTGCACACCTAAAAGTTCTTGGGAATTTCTTAGGTGTGTATCAACCTGAACTAGGCCAGCGTGATGGACTAAGGCCTGGACCCACTCAGTTGTAGAGGAGGCCCGACCATATTATGTTATGATATAATGATACACCTAATGTTAATCACGATGCTGTCTGAACAGAGCATTAAGTGACGCGAAATTTCCATTTCTCATCGTTTGTTATACCTATTGGCTAAGTATAGGTCTCCAAAAACTTCTTACTAAACGAAACGAAATTACGTCTTCCTCTCAATAACTATCACGAATGACATCGAATTACCCAATATCAATTGCATTTCAACAAAAATATGAAATGAAAATTATTAATTTCGCAACGGCAAAAAATCCGCGACAAATTGCGAAATACTTCCGAATCGATTGTCGCCTGCGAAAATAGTTTACAGAAATGTGTCCGTTACAAACGATTATTATTTTAACAATCAATTAGAGAGCCGCTGCAAGTTCATACTTTCACTGGTGCACTGTTCTAGTAGTTCGCGTCAAATAATAACTTTTCCTTTTGTCTTCCTATGGGTAATACAGTAATACCCCGACTTACGCTACCCCGTTTTACGCAAATTCGGAGATACGCGGTTTTTCATCTGCCCACTCCAGTCTGTCAGTGCTCGGTTTACAACAAATTGTAACGTGTTCCTCGTGGAATTATTTTACGTATGCAGAGCACATTATAGATTCGTCTTTAATTATGTTATCCAAGAGACAAAAAAAAGAGTCTTGTGAACCTAACAAGAAAATACGAAAAACACTCTCTTTGGAGTGTAAACTAAATATTATCAAAGACTTTGAATCGAAAGTGAAAATTTGTTAACTGGTAAAGAAATTTGATCTACCGGACTCAACAATCCGAACGGTTATAAAAAGTAAAGAAAAAAAAATACGCGAGAAGAAAAAAACTTAAATATGTACTTAAAAACTTATCAAGGTATTTTCGGTTTATGTAGTATTTATTTTATAACATTTATTGATCATGTTTCTTCTAAATTATTGTTTTCTTTAGACTCTGGTCCCGATTACACAAACATTGTATCATTGTATTTATTATGCAAAATTGTACCCCGACTTACGCGTATTCGACTTACGTGGCTATCACGTGGTCCCACCTATCGCATAAGTCCGGGGTATTACTGTATATATGTTACTCGTATTACCACATCATCATCATCATCAGCCCAAGGAAGTCCACTGCTGAACATAGGCCTCCCTCAATGACTTCCATAGTGACCTGTTGGAGGCAGCCTGCATCCAGCGACGACCCGCGACTTTCATCAGGTTGTCGGACCACCTTGTTGGTGGACGTCCTAGTCCTACAATTACCACATACAAATCCTTAATGCTCAAGCAGGTCAAAAAACTCAGTCTTATCGTGTGATACAGTGTTTATTATTACTGAATGGGAAAATACTACAGTCCGGCGACCAACGGTCTTTAAAGTCGCAAAATTCATAGTTTCTACTATTGGTGGTGAATATTGGGAAGGAATGCCAACCAACACTAGGCCAGCATGGTGGACTAAGGCCTAAAACCTAAACCCTTATAATTAACTATTTATTACTCGTGTGCATTCTATTGCACTGCATTCCATTCCAGTGCATTGTGTATTCCAAAAACATTTTTACCAAATTATAACAGGTGTTAAAATGTGGAATGTTTACAAAATATGTGCACTTTGACAGACTATTGTGCCGTAAGTCATTTACGTGATCTTTTGTAATACTTTCAGGCGGAGACTAGACCGCAGCGTCCGATGTCGCATTTAATAATCTTACACAATAATTAGACGTGGTGTCCAATAAATGATCCATCCGTGTTTGTACGTCGAGAACCGCGGTCCTCTAATTACGTAGCGCGCACGAAATGTCAGTGCTCTTTACATTGCAACACCAAATGGACTAACAGTTTACAACAGCTTATGTGAGCAAATTAATTCTTTCATTGGCATGCTAGAATGTGTACCTATATTCATTAGTATGGCCTTAGTTATCCACAGCTGTAAAACGAACTCCTAATGGTCTCGCATTACCCGGCAGGAATATGAACCCTGCAATATCCATTGGCAGATTAATAATACGGCACGAACGTCGCTAATGTAATGACGCGTTACCAAGTTACGCACACTGTCGGCGGCGAGCGGCGAGCGGCGACAGGTACCGGCGAGCGGCGACCGCGGCCCGATGCGCCCGCCGCACCACACCGCCGCACGCGCAAAAACTACGCGCGCTCCACGAGCCGCCGCACCGCCGCCGCACCGCCACCGACAGATAAAGTATAAAAAGTACGAATAAAACGCTACGAAATAACTAATAATGTATTGTAGCGTGCGCTACGAATCGACGCCGCCGCGACGTAGCATATCAACGAGCTTGTTATCATGCTTATCATTTATGTTTTTCTCCGCGCGGCAGAGACGCGGCACGTGAAAGAGCGCGGCGATTCGGCGCACTAATTACTCGACAACTATTACGTACTTTGTAGACGGGCTCGAGACGTTATTACGAGGCAAAGTTGAGCACTTAGAAAAGTTGTGGCGACCGCCGCGGTGCCGGCGGACTCGCGCCACGGCGGACTTTCGCACCGCGGACAATATCGTGACGAGAAAAAGTTTGACGTTTTCCATTCCGCATGCGATGACAAATAATTAATTTGAGCGAAAATCGTGTCGGGGATAGGTGGGCTGTTTACAGCTCGAAGGAGGCGGCAAGATCGCGAGGCTGGTGAGCGGCGGCGACGCGGCGGAGTGTGTGCAGGGCGGTAGCGGGGTGGCGCGGCGGCGGCGGGGGGGCGTGACGGACGGACACAAAGGAGAGGAGCGGCCGGCCGCGGACGCGGGCCGCGGGCCGGGCGCCGGGCGCCGGGCGGCCTTATCACCGCGGGGCACACAGTCGGCTCGCGCGGCCCGCGACGCACGCCTTGACTTGCGCTCCGCAGTACCCGACGCGCCACTCCGCCGCGCCGCCGCTCAGTGACTTGTGAACAACTGATCAGTGAAACTGGAACCAGTGACTCGTGCCGCGCATTGCGCACCCGAGCTATATTTTTATTGGTTGGAGTGTTCCATTCACGGACCTTAATAATACAGCAATAACGGCTGGCCTGTCAAAAATTGTAAACACAGCACACGTGCCCACTCGCAAGTAAGTTTTCAAAACTTTCCTCTCACCCCCTTGCTAGGCCCCGCCGTCGCGCGCACTTATCCGGTTGTTTTTTTAATTATTAGATACACAACTAGTGTGATATATGTGTATAGACTTAGGATTTTCGTTATACATAACGAAAAGTCCGAAACAGCCTCAATTTTTGAAATAAAACTTTGAAGAGATTAATTTCCCTTTCGGAATAAACAGTGACGGATAATTTTTGGTTTTATCAATTAGAATAGAAACTAAATAAACTGTGTTGAAATAAGTCAGTAAGCACAATATTAAAATAATAACATGAAAGAACTGCCCTCTTATCAATTTCAAATGGGTAGGTGGGTAGAATGGATAAAATCATCTGTTAATATTCTTTAGAAAAATATGGTACAGATACCTCCTCTCTCACTTAGTTCGGTTTGCAGTTTCGTACTTTTGAAGCGCGGTAAAGTTTATAATATGTTCCTTTTACAAACCGTAAGCATATTTTTTTTGATCAGGTGGTTCCGTCAAAATGTTTTTCCTTTAATCATAGGTATTTTCTAACTGTCCCTATTTACTGTTAACAATATAAATATAATTCCTGCTTTAATTAAATAAGTTCTCACCTCAATTCTTGGCATACACCACCACATTACCTCGCTCATTTCATTTAAAAAAAAACTTTTTAAATCCATTCTAATTATTGTGACTAAAAATATATTTTTTGTAAGCGGATCATCCCAAAATATGCCATTGTCACTTCAAAACATAGTTACAACTGGACAATCCGAAGTCAATCTACTTAAAATTCAAAAACCTATAATTCTTCGTAAAAAACTTAGACAAAATATTTTTTTCGCGAACAACTACTAACAAATAATATTACAATATAGCGAGACAGAAAAATAAAGTCAGCTTTTTTACATTTCAATATAACGTAAATATATACTTAAACGTTAGTAAATAATACAAAATAATATATATTTTTAATAATATAAGTATAAAAGTTGTTCAAACGTCCGTACAGCGCCATCTATTGGTGACCGAGTGAACATTCGGTAACCGCTCGCAAGGTCACCGTGTCAACGACCCGACAACTTTTGCCGGCTACTGTTGTCGTAGGTCATAATTTTATGTCTTCTTTTTGTTTATCTTTTTCGTAACTTTATAGCTTGTCGCGGTAATGTTTTTATAAGGCTGTAGGACATTACCTCGAATTATTATACGTGATATTGTATTTATACTTGTTGAAATAGTTTTCCCACATAATATGTAAGCAATTTGTCAACTAGTTACAACGGAATTGATAAATTCTCACGTCCTCGGCAATAATTATCAATGTTTCTTATTAAAAATTATGCAATTTTGTAAATAACGTATGTGTAGGCAACATTCCGTGACATATTATTATATTTAAAATATATTCAGGGCTTGTTATTTTTTATATTCACGTCTTGTTGTCTTTTTATTAATAATGTAGACATTTTTTGATTTAATACCGGGTTTTATCTTATATTTTTGTTTTTACACACTTAAAGGAGTAAACTAAAACTGTTTCAACAACCTAATATGTAGTATGCGGTAAAACGATATCACACCTAGTTGATGACCATCAATAAAAAATATTATTATGCAAGAAGATGATTTAATTAATTCCTTTTATGGTTTCGTAATATAACAATGGATTATTGTTGCAGGAAGCGAGAGGTCAAAATGGCGACAAAGGGCAAGCGCCCGATGCGCGCTCTTACGCCCGGAGACAAGATCGAAGCGATCCAGCGCGTTAACGACGGCGAGTCCAAGGCGTCGGTAGCTCGCGACATCGGCGTGCCCGAGTCCACACTGCGCGGGTGGTGTAAGAACGAAGACAAGCTGCGATACATGACGTCACGGCTCTCTTCACCAGACACCGACAAAAGCAACGACGGCGAGCCTCCGGACAAGCGGGCGCGCACCGTGTCCCCCGCCGCGGCCTCGCCCCCCGCACCCTCCGGGCTGGATCTCACCGCACCTATAACTGCCGCTACTGTACAACTACCCCCGCAGCCAGTAGACGCTCCTGTGGAGCTGACTACCAAACGCACCGAACCTACGCCAGCCCCGCATCCTCCACGCGAGCGCCGCCCAGATCCCGGTGCCAGTGTATCAATGAGTGCCATAAGCCCCCTATCTGGACTCGGCCATATACCCGGACTCGCTCATTCTCACCTCGGTCTGAGCTTCAATGAGATCGCGACCAATCTTACATTACTAGCTCAACTAAATCCGGGTTTGTCTGCGCTTTCCGCGCAACCATCTAGTCTCTTGCGCTCTGTGCGCTCACCGAAACCTGCCCACAACGGCGTGCTCAACTTGAATGAAAGCAAACATAGAAGTAAGACGCATCACTCGGATCCGTACCGGCACCTCGGATCCAAATCGGGCCATCACGGAACCGCCACATCCACTGCTAGCCAACCTGTGGACGACACTCTGTGGTATTGGTTGAAAACACAACAAGCAATGCTAGATCTCACTGCACAGACGACTGCCGCTCATCCTCTACAACTTGGAAAAGCGACTGACCCGACTATGCAACCAAAGCCAGTAGCTCCAGCCGCGCCCGTCAATCCACATCTCGATTACAACAGGAACTCTTGGCTATGGCAATATTACAAGCAATTCGGCGGAGCGATGCCGCTCCCTGAAGACAAACACAAATCTGCCGCTCAGGTGCCGAAAGACAAAACTGCAGAGAACATTCTCTACTCACAGCTCACAAAGGGGAAAGGTGAAGAGGAACGAGGGACGGCAATGACGACACACACGGAAAGATCTCAACTGAGGGAGGAAGACGCCCGCAACACGCCACGGGAGGAGCCGCGAATCGCCGATCCTCCCGTAAGCCCTGAGGTGGAAACAGAAAACAAAGAACCGCCCACAGAGAAAGCTAGCGATCCGGCCAGAACTCAAACGAAAGCGCGGACCGTCCTCGACAACTTACTGTTCAATAACACCAGCCCGACCGCAGCGAGCAAGGAGATCCGGAACGAAAATCTGCCCAACGGCGAATGGGAAGCGGGCGCGGCCGAGGCGCTGGAGCATGGCGACAAGTTCCTGGCGTGGCTGGAGGCGAGCGGCGACCCGAGCGTGACGCGCATGCACGTGCACCAGCTGCGCGCCCTGCTGCACAACCTGCGCGCGCGCCGGGCGCCGCCGCCCGACGCCGACGCCGAGCCCAACGACCACGCCACGCGCCGCAAGTAGACGCCGCGCCGCGCCACGCTCGCTACAGGGAATTAATCAATTATGTACATAGTTACGTCGTCGCCAGTAAGCGTTCACTTGTGATATGTGTAGCCAAATTTGCGTAATTTCTTTGTTCTAAAAGAAAAGCTATGCATTATTTTCTTTAGTGTGTAAGTGTAAACTCCGCCACGGTCCAGTGTGAGGAGCGCCGTCGCACCGCGCGCGCTCCGTTCCCCAAGTCTAACACTTTATAGACAATTGATGTATAAATAAATGTTGTACCCGCCGTGCGTCACTTCCGACGCACGCCTCACTCGTCTGTTACATATTTAGGTTAAGTAGAAAAGCTGTATGTTGCCATTCGACGATTACATTCCTAGTTGTACCCTTACTGTATGTAGTTCATAGTTCGATCCCCTAAGTTCTACCTCAAGTCAAAACTATTCTAAGTCACGCACGACGTCCTTTCAACCGTTCACTGAGTAGTAGAGTGTGTGCATTGTGTATGTTTGTGTGTGTGTCTGTACGCTGTACGTGTGAGGGTGTCTGCAGAACAGGGCGGGTGGCGAGCGAAGTCGGGCGCGTGACGCTAGTGTCGCTGACGATACCAAATATTAAAGGATGCGATCGTATTGTTGTGCCAATCGTACGAACAAGGTAATATTGTTAAGATATAGATGACTCTATTGCGTTAGCTAAGCGCTCGTTGTGTAATTGTTTTCTATTGCTCAGTATTTTATATAAATTGTAGATATATAACCCTAACGTCTCGACTCGGAATTGTATTATACGTTAAAGTTAACAGTTAAGGACACTGTGATCAAAATTATAAATTATTGAGAGATTATTAATATTGTAAGTACATTCCTAATTAATAGAGTGTGTTATTGTAATGTTATGGAAGTATTGTCGACGGTGGTACGTGTGAGCGTCGTGTCGTGTCCGTCACGTCTCCCTCACACAGAACGTATGATTTGCATTTCGTGTTAATTATATTAACTCCACTTGAAAAACTATTCGAGAGATAATATTTTGTACAAAATTAAAAGAAAAAAGTGGATTATAAAATGATTCTCTTCATCACAGTTTGTGATCTCGAAAAATGTTGAACGATTAAACTCGATTGAATCTTCACGATGTGTTTATATTTATTCAAAAATCCTTACCCCATCTTTACCCTAACAATTAACCTTAAGCCTGTTTAATATTTTATTTATTAAAACCATAACATATATCTAGAAGAAGGCGCAGTAGAAAACGTAATGGTCATTTGGCATAATTTGCATTCAATTGTAATAAAAAAAATCAAATGCCGCAAAGGCCAGGAAACTTCAAAGTCCACGAAAATGATGATTTAATAAAAAGCCCATGAAATGAGCGAAACAACGGTTGCATCATATCAATGGAAAGTTAAACATTGTTTACAAATAAAATGGGCAACTTGTTGCGCGGCAGAATGTGTTTTTAAAAGGAATCATAATAAATAACATTCAAGGTTAATGACCGCATAAAATATCGGTATGAAGTAAATATTACACTTTTATGAGAATTTCCTAAACATCTAAATTATAGCTGAATTATAACATAAACAAAAATTACGAAAACCAAGCAGGTTTCACTCAGCAAAAGGCCATCTCGCATAAACTGTCATTTAGGAATATTTAAAAGCTTCCCTTTGCCGATTTATTGTGATCCGGACCTGTTGCATCTTGAAAAAACATAATTCATAATGAGCGGACTAGCGCCATCTCTGGGTAAAGCTTATAACTTCTAATACGGCAACTTAAAAATAAACTCTTAATACCCTAATACCTATCAATTATAATTATTATACATAGGTACTTACATGCAGCATAGGCTTGGTTAGTGGCTCATAGTCGAAAAAATCACACACTAAACCAGCCAATCCTTCCCACGTTCTGGTGTCGGAATAGCAGAGTTTAGTCGGTCGTATAGTAGTACACACCATTTTCTATAAAAATACATTAAACACAGTTATTCAAATAGTAATATATTAAAATACTCGTGATAAGACATGTGCTGCCATCTAGGAAATTACACAAGAGTAAGCTCACCTGCAAACCACATTCATTTGGAGCTTGGAGCAACAAAGGTTTCCTTCCATTGTAATGAAAATGAAATTGGCGTCTAAAATTTTCAGCATACGCTAGTAGGAGACGTTCTTTTGAGCTGTTGGTGTAATAACTTTTAGGAAAACAGGTTCTTGTTTCAAACACTGGCTCTGATATTTCAGGCCAACATAAATTCACAACTCCTAACTCATAGATGGCATTTTTTAAAGATTTTAATGTCAAAGGTTCTGTGATATTCTTTAAGGTAAATATTCTTGGAGGTATTTCTTCAATTTCATTCTCTTCGTGTGGCCGATCTAACACCTCAGATGTGATGTTCTCATTAACTTCTAAAACTGGGTCAAGTACTTCAACATCCAATTTCTTTTCAGTTGAAAATGCTTCAGACTCTGGTTTAACACTCATGATGGCGTGGGTATAAAACTTCAATTCAATATAAGTTCCTCAGTGATTTTCGCATAGTCAATGACTGAAGGAATAAAAGACAAACAACAAGTTTATTTCAGTAGGTTACCTATCTTTCAGTTTCAGCTCGTAGTTTTCAGTAACCAAGCAACGTTTGCGTTTTAAAAGTAGGCGATAACATAAGAAGGATAAAATTAAAAACTGATTCCTTGCTATTCCGTAATTGACTCTAACAATAAAAATTTTTTTGGTCTATTATAACAAACAAGTAGAATAAGTAAATTATTTGGAAAGAGGAACCACTAAACTATTTTTTTTTCTTTTTTTTTTTGTTAATGGCAGACGGCAGTGCGGTATGCGGTATCCGCTAGCAATAAATTTTTATATGGCAATATTGAAATTTCACCGTTTTCGTGCTTAAAAGACCTGTATTCGGATATTATCCTATTTTAGAGCTGTCACCACAAATATCGATTTAACTTAGTTTATTAAATCAAATGAAATTATCGATTAGAAATTGACCATGATTTACAGATAACCGCATAGGGTCAGACTCAGAATTGTTAACGGGTTGATAAAATTTAATTTTATCATCGTTAATTGTTAAATTGTTTTTGCTTATTTTAGTTATCATAGAAAATAATAATAAAGATTTTCCATTCTTTACATTGTTGTGTATAACATTTTAAATAGTAATAAAGTAGTGATTTAGGCCACGAGGTTAAGGCAAATAGGTTTGAACCCCAGGCACGCTTCTTTGATTTTTTTAAGTTATGTGTGAATTCATAATGAATTATCATATCTTTTTAATGATAAAGTAAAAAAATCGTGATGTAACCTGTACACCTAAAAAAATCTTCAGTGTGGTGGACTAATGCCAAATTCCTCTGAGTTATAGTTGTAGAAGAGGCCTGTGCCCAGCAGTAGAATGTATATGGGCTCATGATGATGATGATAAGATGATAATATTCTTATATGTGAATGCGTCATCAACGACAACATATTGATAGAAATAAAAATTACATTTGATGGATATTATGCTACCTGTAGAAAATCATAAATCGATTCTAGCTGAGCAGATATTCGCGAAATGTTGCACCACATTAGTAAATGTCACGTAGACGTACTCACGTCAAGTCAACGTAACGAATTGACGATTGAGTCTGATCGGGTTCGTAAAACAAAGGTCAGAGGGGCAATTATAAAATAATTAGAAGAATTATATTCCGCTTTTGTTTTTGTGTGTCACTGAGAAGCTAAGTACCTTTGTCTCCTAATTTAAGTCGAAGTTTGTTTTTACTAAACGTCACTGGGAAAAAATACAAAGATTATTCCAATTATTTGCATCAAATAATAAAATCTGCGATTACATTATAAGGGCGAGTCAGGACTTTGAACAATATGGGAAATAAATCATCTCTGCTCCTCAGAGAAGAAGAAATAGCGCAAATTCAAGAAGAAACTGGCTGTAAGTAATGTCTGGCTTTTTAAATGTTTTTTATAATTTTTTATATTTTTAATGCTCTGCAGATTCTTTTGTTTTGATCCGTATAAAATAGCACGAACAAATATATGGGATAAAAACTGCATGAAACAATACATTCTTATTGTTGATGTTTGAATTAACATTTTGTTTCCATTTAATGTAGGCTGATTTTACCTTTAAGCTGTTGTTATAAAAGTATTAATTAATCTGAAATCTGCAATCTGATCTGGTAAAATCATCTTGTTTATTGTTTGTGTGTTGCCCTTAATTTGTCCTTTATAGCACTGAACTTAGTGCACTCAAAATTGAAGTTATAAAATAAACATGATAATACATGGATCACCATTAGACCTACATACAAGTAGTAAAACATGGCTTGCTGATTATAAAGATGAAGTAGAATTAAAGCTTCTTGGTATTAATAATTTAATTTTAATCATAATTATTATTGTTTTCTTCTTTTTAGTTACACCCAATCAAATTGAAAGGCTGTACTCTAGATTCACTTCTTTGGACAAGAATGACTGTGGCACTCTCTCACGGGAAGACTTCCTGCGCATTCCAGAACTGGCTATCAATCCCCTGAGTGAGCGTATTGTCCACTCATTCTTTGCCGAGAGTCATGATGACAGAGTCAACTTTTTGCAGTTTATGAGGGTGCTAGCTCACTTCAGGCCAATTAGGAAGAACTGTGAAAACAAATTAAATAGTAGAGAAGAAAAATTGAGATGTAAGTTTTAAAAGGAAACTATTAGTAAAGAATATTGTTGAGTGTTGAAATTAAACAATAAAAAATATTATTTGTCAAGAGAACACATTAAAAAAATATATAATGATGTACATAATCCAAAAAGTACATTTTGCAAAAAAAAACAATAATCCATTTTTTTTTTCAGTTACATTCTCAATGTATGATTTAGACAGTGATGGAAAAATCTCCAGGGATGAGCTCTTGGCTATATTGCATATGATGGTTGGTGCAAATATAAGGTATGTAACAATTTTTTATATTATTATTGTGATTGTAAACAACCTCCCAATATATTTAAATAAAAAAAAAATATTTACGAACAAAAATTGTATTTATGAATTCTTAAAATAAGTGATGTTATGTTTTCAGATAAGGCAAAATGATAAACACTTATCAGTTATTTCTGTAAATCTGTATTAATAGGTAATCCATATGGCAACTGGCATGTATAAACATGGTAATTTTTTAATCAAATATTTTTTTATTCTATTCATTGCATACCACAGTGCTTGGTCGCCTTCTACGACATGCAGGGGATACCATGGTGGGATTCTAAAGTCCCTCAAGACAGGGCAGACAATTGAGCAGTCCTGGGTTTGAATCCTGAAATATTGTTATTTGATTTTCAACAGAAATCTCATCACAAGCCCAAAACAAATACTGAGTATCAACAAAAACATTTTCCTTGATGCGAAACGTCCTTTTGTTTTTCAAGCTGGTGTCCTAAACATGACACCACACATACTATCAAATATAGATATATTTTTTTAACTTAAACTACTATTATTACTTTTACAGTGAAGAGCAGTTGTCAAGCATTGCAGAACGCACAATACTGGAAGCAGACACCAACAACGACCAGATGATCTCCTTCGAGGAGTTCTGCGGCGCGCTGGAGCGGACGGATGTCGAGCAGAAGATGTCCATACGGTTCCTTAATTGACCACCACACTCATGAATGACTTACATGAAGTACATACTGACAATTCTGCTTGTGTTCCTTATATACGGACTGATGAACAAGAACACAATACCTAAATAAGTTCTCTAAAACAATAAATAGGCATTATAATAAATACTTAGAAGACATAGAAACAATTGCATTTCAAATAGGCATTATGCATCTTGATGCTGTAAGTTATTATGTATGTAACAGATGAATTATTTGAAATTTACCATAAATAATAGCATCACATAAAAATGTTTAATGATATTATCACACATGAATTGTTTAGATGGAATTAAGAAAGAAACAATGAACTGTTATGTATCATATTAAATAAATATGGGTGTTAATATGATTAATTGAAAATAATCAAAAATAATTAAAAATAAAATAATAAATAGGCTGTTATATATATATCACAGACCTTCCCTAAAATTAAGAGGGATTATACATGACATCACCTCGCTGGCCAAGTCTGGGCTGGTATTTGGAAAATATGAAAAAATTATTGCGGCTTTTATTTATTTGTTAATATGTATCGGCGAAAATCAGTCGCAATTACAAAGTCAATATGTGAGACCGTTGGTTGAAATAAACATTCCTCAAAGCTCGATTATTTTAGTTACTATTGTGGTCAAGACAAGAGTACTTGGCTGCATTGTTCCAAAAGGCGTGATCCCAGACAGCTCCATTTAACTCTCAAAACGGTTACTTCACCATATTATGTCGCCTTACTTTTTGACTGTTATTTTTGTTTTACAAATTTCGTCTTGAAATACCAAATGTTAGTTAAAGTTAAGTTAAAGTTTGAAAATTTAGTTGTTTGTCATTTTTACATATACAGTGAATTGATACATTTTACAACTACCTATTTTTTTTATTATTTAATTAATTTATTGGGGTTTTGTTTGATGTAATGTATTTGGTGTGTTATATTTAGCCGGCATTAAGTGATAGAAGTTGATGTAATATTACAACGAGGGCTGTTTGTGATATTAATTTCTGTACCTAGAGTATAAGTTATACATGAATGCTTTAGTAACATTAAAAGAACTTTTATCAAAAATACCTCCCATTGGTTAAAAAGTATTTATTTCGCGCTAAATTTCACTGTTTTTGACGCTATATTTTTTTGTTTAGTAATTTGTTTGTGAGTTTAGGTGAATTTGTTTGTAAAATAAATGTCCTGAACATATGAAAAACTACGGACCCGCAAATGACGATTTTATTTATAATTACTTAAATGCCACAGCCAACAACTTTAATGCTTGGAAAACGTTTGAATCAATCACTCCATATATTTTATGTACTTGAAGTTATATAAAAAATATTTTACCAAACTGCCTCGTGGTCTCGTGGCACAAGTATGTGCCGTGCGATCTAGAGGTCCTGGGTTCGATTCCCGGGTCGGGCAGTGTTAATGGGTTTTCCATTAGGATATTCTCGATAGCAGCACGGTGTCTGGAATTGTACCCGAAAAACGGCAATAGGCTCGCACTACGCGGGCCTGATACATACCTGGCGAAATGTGGGTGCAGAAATGCACCTCTGCCTACCCTTTCGGGGAATACAGGCGTGAGGTTATGTATGTATGTATGTATATTACCACAATAGTTTTCTAGTTAGAATTTTTCTCAGTAAAATAAAGCAAGCAATAATTTATATTACTAGTAACTGTAGAGGGTGCTTAGTCAAATATTACAAATAGTAGTTTAATAGCAAATTAACAAATTAATGCAGAAATAACTAACTTTACATGTATAATAATATTGTAATGAAAATAATTTTAATATTATACGGAAAAAAGTTATAAGAATGTTTATGCTCAACCAAATTTACCATTCAGTCAATATGTTTGTGTAACTAAAGTATAAGTAAATTATTCTATAAATAAATAAAACATCTCATACAGAATGTTCACTTTATGTTATTGCAAAAACCTAATATGGGCTGGTACTCACTCGTCTAAGATTTGTTTTAGACTCTCAATCAGCATTCATAATTTTTTTTGTTCACTGTAAATTTGTATGTTGCCTTACACTACATTTTTAATTGAAACAAAAATATCGAAATCGAATAATTAAGTTTTTTTCTAATTAATGCTTGTTGTAACCTGTAAATTGCCATGGTAAATCAAAGTACTTTGCTGGTGGTAGGATATTTGTATCCGCCCGGATGGCGACCACCGTACACAGGGCGTAAAACCCGCCATAGTGGCACATGCAAGTGTGCCGCGTTCCGGGATCAGCCAGTGTATATCCGGTTTTCGGGGGGGCTTCAATCATGGTGAAAGGATGACCGTGCCGGCAATTTTTTTGGCCGGTTTGTCGCGGTCGGTCCTTTGATCGCCATGATTGATAGTCCCCTAAGCTTCTTCACAATAAGGTGAAGAGGTATTCGGCCGGCATGATTGTGTCGACCAACGGGAGACCATCATCTCTCGCTGGTCGGCACTTTTTCTGGACTCCATTGCGCTTACCATCAGGTGCAATGGGGTAACTTTGCCGTGCCAGAATAAAAAAAAAAAAAAAAAAAAAAAAAAAAAAAAGTACACAATATAAAAAATATATATACATTGTTAAAATGCGCATGCGTATTTCAATTCAAAAGAATTTATGTAATAATTATATTTGTCACGATATCAAATGTTTATTATATATGTAATGTTCTTGTAGATAAATAGATTAATATATTATTTTTTGGGGAAAAAATGTTTTCATTACACCATCTACCTACTAAATTTGTTTAACCAAATTTACCTTTAGGTTTACCAACGATGACACTAAAGTTTAATGACCAACTTACCTGACAGCATTTAAATTAGAAGGCGTGATGGCCTCAAGGTTTAGGCACGCGGTTGAGTCCTCGACGGTCGCGGATTCAAACCCCAGGCACACACCTCTGACTTTTCGAAGTTATGTGTGTATTCAAAACGAATTATCACGTACTTTAACGGTGAAGAAAAACACCGTGATGAAACCTGCACACCAAAAAGTTCTTAGAAATTTCTTAGGTGTGTAGTCCGCCAATCCGCACTAGGCCAGCGTGGTGGACTAAGGCCTAAACTCCCTCAGTTGTAGAGGAGGCCCGTGCCCAGCAGTGGGACGTATATGAGCTGATGATGATGATGAATTAACCTACCCTCCAAAAAATATTGACCACCGTCTTCCTATGTAAGTTACATTGAAATAAATCCCAAAAATAATTCCATAAACACTTTTATTGCATATCATAAATGTACAATATAATGTAGAAAATATAACTTAAATTACAGATTATTTTGGAAAATTATACACAATTTGCGGAACTGTCTCCATCGTTTTAAATGAACAAACAGACTTTAATTTCTTCAGACCATTTATGGTATGACGTCACAGCTTTCCATATCCTTTCACCCTATTTATATATAGGTATCGATACACATCTGAATATTATTGAGAATTTTATTAATCTATCTCAAAAATAACTAATAACTAATATCGAAAGATTCTCATTTCCTAACTTCTACATGGATTTATTCACAGATTATAGGTATAACCAAATCATTTTATTATATTATTCTGCTATTCAACCTCTATGGTAATCAGATACGCCAACTCTAAAACAACTGTGACCGTTGGAGAAAGGAAACGTAATTTGCAAGGGGACTGGACTATAGTTAACGTTATTGTAGGTTTTGTTTCTGTTAACAGGGATCGTGGTATCAGTTCCGCAATTGCGGACCACCGTCAACTAGGCCGTCGACGACACGGCCAACTTCTTCAGGTGCTCCATAAACACTTGCAGCGACACGTCATCCGTCAGCACGGGGGCGCCACCGTCCTAGAGATAACAAAACAACTTAGAAACTATAATATTGCATGGAATACCTCCACCAAAGCGATTTGTTAATATGAAGTTTATTGGTAAATGAATTTGAAGCTGGCATGATATGAACGATCACAACTTTTTGATTAAGAAATTTTTAACTTGTAACCAACACCCACACTGTAATAGTATACTAAATCATATCGTATTTATTTTATGTGATGTGATATATGAAAAGTTATGCATTCAAGAAATATTATTTCAAAACAAAAATTCAATCAATTGTTTGAACAATAATAAACATAAATCATCTAGATATAATCGTTATAGTTTCGATTATTGGATATTCCTCGCCGATATATAGAATAAGTTTAATGGTAAAATGTGCAGGTTGTATTTAGAATTTTCCGCCAATACTATAGATAAATTATGATGAACATTATTTAGATCCAATTATTTTTTCAATATTGTAATGTATAAAAGTTTTTCAATTGACACACAAGTAGCGCGCATTACACAACTAATATATAAAAAAGAAAACCTAATTTTATTTATGTCAGGAGGTCATAACTTTACCAAATCGTTTTCAGAAACATTCTACTTCCAACCTGTTGATCCTTAAGTCACTTCTCAATCAATGCAAATGAACAAAAGTAACCCAAAACCAAAAGATAATTTTAATAATGCTGAAAATTACTCATGTATTAAAAAAAAATCAATGACAGAAAAAATAAAAATCTTTCTTGCAATATAAGTACACATTTACGAACTTTACATACTCTTACGCTTGTAGCTCCAAAGGTACAGTAGATTTGTATTTGAACAACCACGCCATTATTAAAGTACCAACAATTTTAGGGATCGAACCCGAGAACTCTGAATCGCGCAGTTCTATCGATGAAATTTAGTACAAGATTGATAATTTCTACCCTGTTTCATTCCCTATATGCAACAGAAATCAGTTCTGACAACATAAAATTAAAATGTTTTTAAATATTTATGTCAAAAACACGAAATGCATTATAATGATAGACTAATGAAATAATATTCTAAAAAACATACACACAATGTAAAAAATTAAACATAGAAAACATTATTTCTGTTAGTAGTGAAAGCCATGAATGGAATGGAGAGTTAATCATTAAGCAGGTTAACCAACACCGAAATTTGGAATTTAAAAAATGCAAAAAAAAAACAAAATCTCTACCGCAGATGGTATCGGCATCGCCTGGATCGCGCCAAAACAACGATGGAACAAAAAAAGAAATCAAATTCACACCATGCTTTAACTGCATCGCTAATAAGTTTCACACCATGCAGAATCATTCAATTTTAAAATAATTAATAAAAAAATCTCATCAAAGCATTATACATGGTACAATGCAATTATTAAAAGCAAAAAAAACAATAGACAATTTAATACTCAATTACAAAATAATAGAATCAATAAAAAACGTTTAAATCGCATCAAAAGTAGCACAATAATATTTTAATTATGTATATTATTTAACAATATGAGAATTCTAGCTAACTGTGGAAGAACAAATTGTGATTATAATAGCAATTAAATTGTATCGACTCACCCCTCCATAGGCGTACATGTTGTTGTGTGTCTGCGACGGGTTGACTTTTGATAGGAGGAACCGAGCCTGAAACAATATTTCTCCTATTGTATTCAGATGCATAAGATGAATGGGACTATTAATTGTTTTTTTTTTATTGCTTTCGAAGTTGGCAAGACCTTTCCAGAAATAAACTAATTTTATAGAAATTAATATTTAAGAAAAAAATAATAATGACCAGTATGTACTTTGAAACATTAAACAATTTACTCATACATGAGCGCTATCGTAAAACTGAAAACTATTAAATCTATTTCATATTGGATTTATTTTTATTGAATCGGTCAGTTTACTTATGTAACCAAAAATATAGTGCTGTGAATATTAACAGTTTTTTTTTATTAACCACATCCGGACTAACATATGCTGCCATCTATTCATATAACCGACAATACAATTGTTGGTAACATTGTAAAACAACCATGGTAACAACCGCGCCGCTTCGGATCTCGATAAGGCCGCACAATGTTGTGCCGAGCTCTGTTAACGATTGTCGCCGTTTCATGTACGTTCTCAAGTGAAATAACCGTTCACGTACACGCTCAGGGCACTCAACGTATAGTGCAGATAAAAGGTTCCAAAAAATATTGTAAAATTATAAAATTGTATGCATGGCTTTGTGACCGACCAATAAAAGTATCCATATAATGTTAGGATATATTTGGAGTTGTAAAAATGGTTGTTAATATTTCCGCGTTGTTCAAAGCAGTGATTGTTTCAGATTTGATATGTGTACTGATATTGAGTGGTTTACAAAAAGAGGACCTGGATGTGAACACGTTGAAGAAACTCCAACGTCACGGCTTGGGCATCGACGATATTAACAATGCGTGAGTTTTTTCCATTATGTGCTCCGAGTTTTTTTTTATCGGGTCACACGTGCGATATCAACAAATACAATACGTCTTTTAACATATTCAGAAAAACCCTGAGTTTGGTTCTTCTCAAGAACAGTTGCTTTGTTTTAAGGCGAGAAAATACATAGCCTAAGTTTCAAAGAGAATTGTATAAGCCTTGCGTTTCGATAGACGTTAGCACATTTCTTGTCGCAAAGTCAACGGTTCATCTTTAGAATATTTTTTAGAAATAAAGCATGTGGCACCTTTCCTATTAGTGGTCTGTTATATGATAAGTCGGGCTTACTAGTAGGGGGTTTACACATGACAAGTGCTCCAAATTTACTTTGAAATCTTATAAGGCTGGAAAGACAAGAGATAGGGAAGATATTGAAAAAAGTTCTATGACCGAACGCAAGACCCAGTGGTTCATTAATTATTGATTTCATCTAGCCGATCCGTATTATGATTTATTTCTACAGGATGACATTTCAACGAATTATAATTAGCAAATGATACAGAAGAAAGATAAAATTATGTATTTTTCCAGAAGTCGACGCGCAGATTGTCTAAATTCTACAAATAAAGACGAAATAATAAACAATGAACCTGAAATGACTATTGCAACTACAGACGATACTCCAAAAATAGAAAGTAAGTTATTTATAAGTTTAAAAAATGTATTAAAAGACGCACGCATGCACGCACGTACGCACGCACGCACACACACGTGCATCTCAAAATGGGTAATCAGTGGTGTATATATACACCCACGTTTCGCAATTTATTTTCAGTGTTACGTCAAAAAGAGGCAAGCTTTTTGGTGTTTGGTCGAGCACGTTTCCAGGTTACTTACAGATTCCTACTAGTGTACTATTAGAAACATTCAATTCAAACTCTTCACCAGGCCCTAGAATTGAAACTCTCGATCGCACACCACGTACTTATGCAGCCGTACTAATGAGGCAGTCGGTGCCCACTAATAAGATACAATATATTTTTGCATTACAGCAAAATCAATTGTAGCAGATTCAAACAAGACTAATATTAAATCAATTATAAAATATTTCTTCGATTCACAAAAAACTAATAACCAAGAAAAAGAAAATTTCAGCGATAAAACCAAGAATATTATATACGAAAGTTACCACATACCCCAAACCAGTAATATGAAGTATATATTTTCCGATACAATCGGATATAATTCGCCTCAATTGAAAAAGGAGCATTTTCTAGCTCCTACAACAGAAGAAACGTTTCATCTCTTTTCACAAAATATATTAAGGCTTTGGAATACTTACAATAAACAAGACGTCAAAGAATTTACAATAACTACTGAACCAACAACTTTGCCAACAACTAAATCAAATGCGATTGAAATTACAAACACTACCGATGAAGCTAAAGTACAATATATCAACAAACTTATTTCCGAATTCGTTTCCAAACATCAAATGACTTCTACAACCACAACTCTACCAACAACAACAAAACTCGATATTGCTGTGGTTTCTGATATAATACGGAGATTTTTGACCAATGCTGAAAATGCGTCCCCTAATGTTCTGGCACAGAATAGTACTAACAACAAAGGCAAGTTAGATGAAAATGACACAACAAACAAGACAAATGATAAAAGAAGCTATTTTTTTAACCAATTTGGAATACACATAAAAAATATGACTCAAGACCAACTTAATTATAATAAATCTAGCATCACATCCAAAGAACCATCTACAGACGTCTATAAGTTACTAAAAGAAGACAGAACTGTAGATATGGTAAATAATTTCTATTCAAGCATACAGAAAGGCAACAACCACAAAAGTGAAAGTAAAAAGCAACTCCCAAATGATTTAGTCAAAGAACTTGCTGAAACAGTTAAAGCAATAGTACTCAGAGACTTGAAAAAAGAAATATCTACTACAATAAGCGAAACTACGTCACCGACTACTACAGGTAAAGTATAAAATAGATACAAACTTGACATATTTACTATTTTAAATTAAAATATATACGCATAATTCATGTTGATATTAAATTAACAGAAAAAACTACGACAGTTCCTGAGGATACAC
Source organism: Hemaris fuciformis (assembly GCA_907164795.1). Classification (NCBI taxonomy): domain Eukaryota; kingdom Metazoa; phylum Arthropoda; class Insecta; order Lepidoptera; family Sphingidae; genus Hemaris; species Hemaris fuciformis. The sequence goes on along the minus strand of OU015450.1, from coordinate 10,375,227 downwards.
CAAGAGAAACTACCGACGTGATGGAGAAAATTATGGAACTGTTTCAACAAATCAAATCGATAAGAAAAAAAACTGTCATAGCCGGAAACTCAACAGTCAAAGTGACTGAAAAGAAAGATATACAACACGAATACAAAGGACCTGTCAAAGTATTGTATACGTACAAACCAGTGATAAGTCCATATGGTGTGAGATCGCCAGCTGAACAAATATCACCAGTTTACTTAAAACAATATCACGAACCTATTATACCGAATTACATCGCACCACGCAACCTACAGAATCCGGTGTATCAAGTGCATCAAATTGATCATATTAATGCCAAAGACGACCTCAGGCACTCGCCAATAACTATACAAACCAATTCGTTTGAAGTTCCACCCTTGAATATACCTATATTAAAACCACTGGGTATGGTCAATCAAAATATTTTAGTTACAACAAAAAGTCCCAATCTAAGACCACGACTTGATACGCATCACACGAACTATAATAATGACATTGACCGGTATAAAGTAGATGATGACTTCAACAGTCGAAATTACTGGCATAAGCCTTCGCCAAGGCCAGAAAAACACAAACCCTACGCTAGACATAACTATTATAAGAAGAAGAGTAATGATAATAACAGAGACTACGAAAGAGATTATTATAAACCACATTTCACCAAATCGGATTACGACCACATAAGGCTTAGAAATCAGGAGATTAAACGATTTCACGAGAGATTGGAGAAAATTGATGATACTAGGAGTACAGAAGATCAAGGTGATTGTTGTAAATTAAAAGTGGCTTCGAGGCAACAGCTTCCTTTGAGCCAAGCGAAGCAACGATCTCGATACGACGATATACACTTCAGAAACTTCCTGCAGACCCAGCAGAAAGTGAACGATATGCTGGAGAAAATATTGGCTACGAGAACCAGGTCTGAAGGACCGCGCAGCGTTGAAACTACATAACTGTATGAATTTAATAAAGCTTTATGAGATTCAACTAATAACAATTTTATTTTTCTGCGTATATAGTAATAAAAAAATATTTCTTTAGGGTAATTTTTCCTGGCATGGGTAGACTGTGCATGGCTCGCATGGTAGAATAAGAGTCATTTGAGTATCCAAATTAACGACCAAAAACTTTTTGACTTTGCTTGCTCTGGGTGTCTTTAATAGTTGAGAATGAATAACTAAGTTCTTTGATATTAGGGGCGATTCGACCTGGAACCTTTCAAACCACACTGGGAGCCCCGTGGTGCAGTTGGCTAGGTACCAGTTTGCAACAAGAGGCTGTTGTGTAATCCACAAATATTTTTTTCGGCTCTGTGTGTTTGTGAGACCGAAAAGTCTCTCGTAGTTTCTGATACGCACGTCACAGAACTACTATCCTAGTCAGTCAGAACTATGTTAGTGACTGTTGGCTGTATTTATTAAAAAAACTGCAATGCTGTTTACTGTCGTGAGTAGTAGTCGTATTTGGTAATACTACTAAATTCTCAACTTAATCCCCAGGGCCTGAGGGGTGAGGGAGCCGGTATAAAAAGTTATATGATCTGACCTGTGATCCGCCATGCTCCGTGTCGATGTATCTGGGCACGGGGAAGCGGCTCTGCAGGATCTCCTGCGCGTCGTCGACGGGCGCCCGCAGCAGCTGCGCGAAGCTCTCGTACTCCGGCATGTCCTGGTAGCGGAGCGCGCGCCACTGCGCTATTGTCTGATAAACAAAAAAATATTATAAGTGATGGCCTCGAGGTTTAGGCACGCGATCGAGAATCTCGACGGTCGCGGGTTCAAACCCCAGGCACACACCTCTGACTTTTCGAATTATGTGTGTATTCTCAACGAGAGGCCGCGGGTTCGATCCCCGCACCGAGACAAATGTTTGTGTGATCCACAAATATTTGTTTCGGGTCTGGGTGTTTGTGAGACCGAAAAGTCTCTCGTAGTTCCTGATACCCACGACACAGGACTTGTATCCTAGTGTGGGGTCAGAACTATGTATGTGACTGTTGGGTGTATTTATTTACTTTAACGGTGAAGGAAACATCGTGATGAAACCTGCAAACCTAAAAGTTCTTAAGAATTTCTTAGGTGTGTAGTCCGCCAACCCGCACTAGGCCAGCGTGGTGGATTAAGGCCTAAACCCTCTCAGTTGTAGAGGAAGCCCGTGCCCAGTAGTGGGACGTATATGGGCTGATGATGATGACATAAACAAACAACATTACAAACCTCTCCATGATATATAAGTATTTGGAAGAATGTGTCCATGAGTAGTATCCGGTCGGGTTGTATGGAGGAGGTGTCGAGCAGCACTGGCTCTGGCGGGCCGCCGAAGCTGTACGAGTACAGGATCGGCTGGATCATGATCAGCGACTGCGTCAGGTCTTCGCGCATCAGCATGTGCCTGGGGACAAGCACCAGTTTAATATTTAGGTATCAGGTAGGTGAAAATAATTGCCATGACACTAAAGTGTAAAGACAAAAAAAAAAAAAATCGTCATAGTATGGTATTCTGAATCAAAAATATGTTAATAATAAAATTTAACTATTTTTTCCATTAGCATACTAAGTACTTTTAATTTATAGCAATTCATTAAATAATCTTCTCTTTTTTTCTTTTCTTCTTTATTGGTGATGAGCATTCTTTTATAATCTTATTATACTTTTGGTGGCAGTTTCTCTGCATTTACTTTAACAAGGCATGAAAAAACTTCTAGACCACCATGATGAACTATTCCTTTCAGTCATAGACCAAGAGCTCATGGTTAGCAGAGTAGGTAAATGTGTTTATTTAGATATGCATATATTAAAAAACCCACTCACCTATAGAAAGTAGTCTCGTCTGGCGAATTGTTGAACACCTGTAAGAACTGCGAACGACGTAGGTGGTACATGAACTGCGGATACAGGCTGAAGTTCTCCGAGAGACGGAAACTGTTCGGGTCGTCCTTGCCGTACTCGCCGAACTTTTGACACTGTGGACAATTATATGTGGACTTTATGGCGTGTTCGTTAGGGGGATATATGGTTGTCGCGGGTTGAATGCTCGCAAAATATAAATATTCGTAATATTAAAAGTAACAGTATTTTTTTAAATCAAAGCTACACTAAGGTCTTTTGCTTAAAGTTTTGTAATATCTTGTGTTATAATTACATACGGACACACACGCCCGTATCACACATATGGCAATTAGTTTTAATTCCAGGCCGACCCTGGAATCGAACCCAGGACCCCGAGCTCGCACGATACACACTTGTGCTGCGAGATCTCCAGGCAATGACTATGCGTTATACACCATATTACAATAGTGTTGCGTATAAACTATGTTACTATATAATAGTGTATGTGTATGTACTATGTGGCAGTGTCGGTACTTCCATCATCATCATCTTCATCATGATGATGAAGCCCAAAATCGTTACGTTATTTGTGCAATGTCTAATTTGTAATTATTTATTATGGGGTCAGTATATTCTCATTTATACTTCAAAATGCTTTTATTAAATAAAGATTTCATCATCAGCCCATATACGTCCCACTGCTGGGCACGGGCTTCCTCTACCATTGAGAGGGTTTAGGCCTTAGTCCACCACGCTGGCCTAGTGCGGGTTGGCGGACTACACACCTAAGAAATTCCTAAGAACTTTTTAGGTGTTCAGGTTTCATCACGATGTATTCCTTTACCGTTAAAGCAAGTGATAATTCATTGTGAATACACACATAACTTCGAAAAGTCAGAGGTGTGTGCCTGGGGTTTGAACCCGCGACCGTCGAAATTCTCGACCGCGAGCCTAAACCTCAAGATTTAAAAATTATTATTGGGAATTTTGTAAGGCAAGCTGGGCTTTTGGGCTTCTATGGAAGTAAATCCAGTGGTGGGTGGGTATGTGTGTGCGTACGAGTCGGATGAGCATCCTGTCGAGCCAGCGCAGCACGTCGGGCCCGTCCTCCAGCTCGGCGCGGTACACCACGAGGCGCGCCATCACCACGGCCGCCGCCTCCTGGTCGAACCCGGCGGAGATGTGGTGCAGGCTCACCGCCGCGTCGCCCCAGCTGCAACACACCACACCTCAATGTTATTGCCAATTATTTAATTATTCAATAAATATTACTTTACAGTCGTCGCCAAAACACTAACATTCTAAAAAATAACTAACACTAACTTAAGGTTAATAATATTACATACATACATACATACATAAACTCACGCCTGTATTCACCGAAGGGGTAGGCAGAGGTGCATTTCTGCACCCACATTTCGCCAAGTATGTATCAGTCCCACGTAATAGGGGGCGAGCCTATTGCCGTTTTTCGGGCACATTTCCAGACTCCGTGCTGTTACCGAGAATTTCCTAATGGAAAAACCCAATAACACTTTGCCCGACCCGGGAATCGAACCCAGGACCTCTAGATCGCACGGCACATACTTGTACCGTGAGACCACAAGGCAATAATAATATTACATACAAACATATGCACATTTAACAATTTAACAAACTAATTAACTTACACTACTATATACTATACTATTCAAAAATAAATGAAATTTAGTATGTATATCTGCATGGGACTATCAAAGAAGATATCTGGATTTGTGTGGTGTGAGTAAGCATTGAGTTAAGCAGTGCAATATAAAATAATGAATTATAACTTAATTCCAAAATATGTACATATTTAAAACATATCTATTTTATTAAAGCATAATTATAATAGTAATTGTCAAATGTAAGTAGGATTCTTGCACAAAGTAGTGGTGAAGATACCATTTTCATTTTTTCATTTTAATCTAGATTAACTCCAATTAATCTACAAGAGTAACTCTTACTTTATAACTTGTATTAATTATACCACATAAAATAATTACTGACTAAAAATATCATATGCAGATTCTAATTTTGAAAAATAAATTTTTCAAGTATATTAAAAGTAGGTCACACAGGTATGTTTTGCAGTGTCCCATAAGTCAACCTACGGAAGAAACTATGAACTTCAACCAAACTTAAGCCCACTTACTTGCGAGCTACAGTAGTGACTCTGACGCGGCGCTGTCCACTCGAGTGCTGGTACTGTGTAATGAACTGCACGCACCCGCGACCGCCTTGTGGCACAGCTGCGTGCTGATTCACCACCTAGATGTCAAAACAAGAATTTCAATTAAAGGGAGGCCTACTTTCAGCAGTGGACGGGGATAGGCTGAGTATATATAAATATAATCTCAGCAGTCACATACATAGGTTTGATCACACCCTAAGACATTAATCTTTTGTATGAGATATTTGAAGATCACATATATATATATTGTTAGAATACATAAGGATAGTGGAGGAGTAAATCTATATAGGCCGGTGCCGAGTGTTGGCGGACCTCCTTTGGTTGCGCTCCTTCCGTCGCGTCAGTCTGACACAATTGTCGTTGGTTAGGAGAATGGTCGTTCTGTCGGTTTTTGCTCTTTTATTGTAAATTATAATCTGGATTATTTAGCGTTAGTTTTGTGTCGGAATCGATGAATGTTAATGTTACTTTGATATTGAGTAAATGTAATTAATGAAATTGTAAATACGTGTATAATATTTTCCTTTAAAAAACTCACTTCTGATCGAATTTCCTTAGAATATATATTGTCAGAAATAAGTTGGTGTGGGTGGCAGCACTGCATTGGCGACTATAAAGCAAGCGCGGGAAAACGACACAGATCGTCTATTTTTCTTGATCGGCCTAAAAGTTTTTTTTTACGCGAGTCTTATTATTTGGATACTATAGTTACGGCATGAGAACGAATAAGAGTCATTTTAAAAGATTTGTATATTTCAGTTTTAGTTTTCTAACATCAGAAGTGGGATTCGAACTTACGTCATACTGATGAGGATATAAGTTCCAGGTCACGCGCAACGAGTGTCGTTGGCGGACGACCGCTGACGGATAGTGGCGTTGTGGTGCCCTGTGTGGCCCCCACACCTACAAGGAGCTCGACTACCCCTTTAACTCCTGCCACAAGTCTTCAGTGTCACAAACTCCGTACGACTGCATTAGTACAATTCGTAAGACATATAAGTGCTTCGAACCCGGTAAGATGTAACATTTATATTTCAACTTTTGATCCGTCTTTAAATGATTTTTATGTTTGGTGCGATGAGGTCGACCACGTGATCGACAATATACGCACGTGCGTATTGCTAATCAGTGTAATGATGAGAAGGGCTATGAGCAATGGTCAGAATAGGCCAAGCGCGTATAAAATTAAAACATTAATAAAGGCCTCTAACCCTGGCAATGTAAAACAAGCGAGACAATTTTTGGGGTTAGTACCCATTTGACTAGTAAACCTGTTCTCGATATTTTAATACTACTTTACTAACTGATACCGTCTCAATGGTGATTATTATTATTACTTACTGAAGTGCATACTGATGCTTCATTCATGATGTTGTGGAAGGGCAAATAGACGCCCGTTTGAGCTGCATTTTTTAAGATGTAATACCGATGTTTTAATTATCTGCGTACACACGCAGATAATTCAGGTTTTTTTTTATTTTTTTATTAGCTTGTGTGTGTGTATATTGGCTTTGACGTCATGGGAAATGTGTTTAGTGGAAGAGACCCACGTAAAACCTGTGTGCGCATGGTATTGGGTTGACCCTGACACATGGGAAGGTATCGGGTTGCGTTGGTTGCTCCGCCGACAAAAGACCTGTGTAAAGCCTAACCCACCTAGGTATCTGGGGTGACCTACAAAAGACTGGCGTAAGACCTGTACAAACGAAACATAGGCGTCTGGTTGCGTGGGAAAAGATCTGTGTAAATCCTAACGCCTACCTAGGTATCTGGGGTGACCTACAAAAGACTGGCGTAAGACCTGTACAAACGAAACATGGGCGTCTGGTTGCGTGGGAAAAGACCTGTGTAAATCCTAACGCCTACCTAGGTTTCTGGGGTGACTTACAAAAGACTGGCGTAAGACCTGTGCAAGCGAACATGGGCGTCTGGTTGCGTGGGAAGAGACCTGTGAGAATCCTATTCCTAGTCCTAATCATATGATGAATCTAACATTTTATCTACTATCCGAGTCTATACGAGTGTTGTTAAATAATGTAGCAAGGTACTTTGTCTCTGGTTTAGTGTGTGTTCACAGATGGGACGGAGGACCAAGACAACGAATCAGTAGCCCAGGGAGGTAATATTAACGGGCCATTGACGATGTCCGGCTAAGGGCTCCACGGGCCTGAAAAGGGCTTCGAGGACGTAGCCCCGTCAGGAGAGGCCGTGTCAGAAATAAGTTGGTGTGGGTGGCAGCACTGCATTGGCGACTATAGAGCAAGCGCGGAAAAACGACACAGATCGTCTATTTTTCTTGATCGGCCTAAAAGTTTTTTTTTACGCGAGTCTTATTATTTGGATACTATAGTTACGGCATGAGAACGAATAAGAGTCATTTTAAAAGATTTGTATATTTCAGTTTTAGTTTTCTAACAATATATAGACAGCCCGCCAGCTAACCAACTGCACTATAAGAGTTTTCACACTACTAGCAAATTAGTTGATATAGAAATAAGTTATATGTATTATTTTCATTTGATGCAATTCAAAATTTAGAAAAGTGATGATATTATGTGTGTGTTATCATATAAAAACACAATATATGTCATATATAGTAACTACACAATAGAATGTTGTAAATTTAATACTAAAACTACATAAATTTATCTCCGAATCAATTATCAATTGATGATAAGAAAATTTGTGTGTTTAAGTTTAACATGATTTACTACTTAACATTAAACAATGAACATCATCATAATTAAGTAAATTACTTACATAGTAAATAAAATAACAAAATAAATTAAAGTTAATTGATAAAAACAGCTTGGTGACCTATATTCAGATAATGGTACGATAACTATCTCCTGTTAAGACAGTTATGGCTCATCACAAACATATCCTAGAATATGAATTGTGTAACCATTAAAATGCCTTTATGATATACTATGATATCTATTGCACACCAAAAAAAAAACAAAATATATTACCTCAAAGAAAATTCCCATAGTAGTGCTGGGTGTGAATGTGCACATCTTCCATTGGCACGTGTTGCCCATGCCTACTTCCTGGTCTGACACGCAAGGACCCTTCACATTCAGCGATACACATGAACCAATTGCACCAGATACTGTGGACAAGAGTCACATCATCATCATCATCATCATCAGCCTATTTACGTCCCACTGCTGGGCACGGGCCTCCTCTACAACTGAGAGGGTTTAGGCCTTAGTCCACCACGCTGGCCTAGTGCAGGTTGGAGGACTTAGAAGAAATTCTTAAGAACTTTTAGGTGTGCAGATTTTATCACGATGTTTTCCTTCACTGTTAAAGTACGTGATAATTCTTTGTGAATACACATATAACTTCGAAAAGTCAGAGGTGTGTGCCTGGGGTTTGAACCCGCGGCTGTCGAGATTCTCGACCGCGTGCTTAAACCTCGAGGCCATCACGACTTACAAGAGTTACACAATTACTTAATTTATTGTATTATAAAAGTGAAGTAGAAATGGCTTCGAGGTTAAGGCGCGCGGTCGCGATTATCAGCCGTCGATGGTTCAAGCCGTTACACACTTCTGACTTTTCGAAGTTATGTGTGTTTTCACAATGAAATATCACTTACTTAAACGCTCAAGGAAAACATTGCTTTAGCTAATGGCATCCATGCCATATGTTTACCAGAGAAGAGAAGAGTTATGAATATAACATGTTACTCACTTTTCAGTTCCCGGCTGCATTTCACTTCTAATGTACCATTGAAGGCCATCTTGTAATCTCCCTTCTGATCCTTAGCAAATACCCTTTGGAATGTCTGCTTGAAAAGGGATGAATTGAATGAATCACCCATTACCATGTGACCACTGGAAAAAAGCAATTTGTTGACATTAATTTGATTAATTTATAAATCAGAATCATATAATTATTAAGTTTTTCATATAATTAGTAACTTACAAACTTATTAGATATTATCTTAATAGCATAAATATGGTTAGAAGCAAATCAAGTCAAGTATACAAGAAATAACTTGTTTTTTATTTTTATTTTCTTTCTTTGGGAAACAGACAGAATTACAGTCAAAAATATATAGTAAAAAAATAGTACACAATCCAAAACAGTTTCCATTAATATTTATAACATAAATTGAATCAGTGAATAAAAAAAAATTAAAAATTGGATTATACAATCCAACATTAACATAAAAAAATGGAATTGTATGTTATTCTTGGCTATTATCTACAGCTACAGTTTATTTGTATAATAAATCAAAAAGATATCTTTAAATGGGTTAAAGCATTGTTTAGTAAACCTTACCCTGTAGAATTACAGCATTGCTTCATCTCCATCAAACCAGTCTGATCCAATGCACATGAATATATGTCAATAGAATGACCATTGGTTGCTGATCTGAATGACAATGCTTCATAGTGCTTTATGGCTTTCTTCATATACTTTGCATTATCTTTATGAATGTCATGGTGAGACCGAATAGGCTGCTTCAACTCATCATTTACAACCTGACCTGGGCCCTGAGAGCATGGTCCACCAAGGAACAGCATGATTCTTGCTCCAGTGTTGGGGTATGTCACTTCCAACAAGCCCACAGCTAGAGAAAGGGCAACACCACTGCTACGAAGAGGTCTTTTGCCAACCCCTAAAGGCCATGGATCCCGTCCAAGTTCTCCAAGTAAATCAGTAAGTGCCATATCACACTGTTTCACCGGTTGTAAGAATCTGTGTGCTGGTGGCTGTGGAGTAGGTTGTCCTGTACGTTGTTGTGGGTTTGGAGCATTTACACGGCCAATTGCCAGTTGCTCTTGTATTTGTTTGGCTGTCAAGTCTTTTGTACCCTTGAAGACATAGCACTTAGAAATCCCTTCTGTGCCTGCAATTAAGACATCAATGATATTTTAAAAACTTTGTTAAGTGTTTTATTACTTATAATAGTTATATTACATCATACATGTCCATCTCTTATTGTTAAAATCAATTATGATGTATTTGCATATTATAAAGATAATGATATATAGAAATGAATATTGAAATACATACTTAACTCATGGATTTGAACCATACGGCCAAATGTGATCAAGCCAACCAGGGCATTCTGTGGCATAAGACTCAATGAAGTCTGCAGTGAGTCTTTAAGAGCACCAAGTTCCTCTTCATCCATACATGTGTCAACTACAAGCAAGAATATTGGTGGCATTGTCTGTGCCCGAGTTATAGTGTACTCTATTGTGGAGAAGTTTGGAATCAATTCTGCTGGTTGATGCTGCTCTGATATTGCAGCATATTGTGGAGGGAACTGAAAAAAATATGATAAAAAATATTTTCAATAATGAAATATCACATAATATTTATAAAGATTTCCCACAACCTAAAAATATAACAGTTTTAATTTTAGATGGATATTTCACAAACTAAAATACAGTCGAAACTGGATATAACAACATTGAAGGGACCATATATTTCGGACGTTATATCCAATAGTTGTTATAAGCAATAGTTATTACTTTATATAGATTCCTCTGGGATCTTGCTATTTAGTTGTTATAACCGATCTGTCATTATAAACGAGGTCTTTATAATCGGTTTTGACTGTAATTCTAATTATTTTTGTCACTAAGTTGCAACAATATGGTATTATTTTAAAATATCATGTTTCAGATGTTATTTATATTACTATTTATATTGACTTTAGACCACTGTCGCTGGAGTTTCATAATGTTTACTGCTTACTTATAAATATAAATGAACAACTTACGGGATTTCTTTGGAAGCAGAAGTTACAGACCCATAATTTAGCTCTGTAGTCTACTTGGCACATAGGATTCAGTATTGCCCTGCATGTGTTACGAGTGCAAAGCACTGGTTCGTATTGTATGGGAGGCAAGTCTGGACGCTCCTTCAGGGGTTGGTACAAACACGCAAGAGGCACCACCAGCCGTGTAGTCTCGATCCTACTCGATGGCCAGACGTTCCACGTAAATCGTATGCCGTCCCGGTCCTCGTTTTGCTGGATAAACTCCTCGTACGTGGCCATATTGCTGATCTACAAACGAGTCATAATGAAAAACACCGATCACAGAACACTCAAAAATCTACACGTAATTCACAATTTTATGTCGTCGTACATACCAAGTTGTCATGCGGTATTGCAAAACAAGCCACATAAGCACAATACAAAACTCCTATAAGTTATTCATTCAGAAATATAATGTATATTGGATTTTAACACGAATTTCTACAGACGGGAGAGGCTGGCTGATTTGGCAGTTGTCAAAACCATCGACAAATCAGCTGTCACGTAAGCCACGTCATTTTGGAAAACGCAATACATATTTTTAAGTGAACTTTTATTTTTATTTGACGTAATTAATTATAAGTTTAATATTTAGTATATTTGTTTTTGTGTTCAATGATTAAATAATATTCTAAGTTCTCTATGGTTGGTCGTCAATTGTAGAAGATTGTCCATAGACAAATATGCGTCTCTTGTCTATGCCAATAATTAACGTTCCGTTACCTGTAATCCCAAGAATTTTTATTTTTACACCATGGTAGTAACAAAAATAATACATAGGCATTTTATTTCATTAATCATATTTTTTTCAACATTAAATTACGTGCAAAAAATTAACGATGAATGTTGCAAAATGTTTTTATAAAATATAACACCAACTCTATGAAAAAAGAAAAAAGTTTGCGCAACTCACAGATAGAACATATTCTGAATAGGAACGGAATGTTCTTGAATGAATTATTTTTTTTATTTTTAGGACATAGTAAATTATATTTCAATTATGGACAATATTTGTAAAATAACTGGGATTTTATATTAATACAACAGTCATTTGAATATAATTTGTGGATACATAATTAATAACATGCAATTGCTTTGTTTCAAGAGCAAGAAGTTTACGCCAAAAAGTGCGACTGCGCACTGGCCAAATTAGTAGTGTGAAAGAAAATGGCGATCAGCGAAAGGCGTCCGGAGTTAACGTGATGAAAAACATTGTTAAAAGCTCAATTACATAGTGTTATAGTTATTAATTGTGTCAGATGTAGATTAATTAAGTGTTAATGAATAGTGATTGTGTATAAAAATGGCTGCGAATATGTACAGAGTCGGCGGTAAGTTGGAATAATTGGTTATTTTTGTTGTAGCTTCGCCGGTTCACCGCCAGACTAGCGGTGCTTTGCTTTGATTGTCGTACCTTCATTAATTGCTCACATTAATTAGTCCAATAATGCTATATCTCCCAATATCGTCTGATTTGTCGAGATGAAGAGGTTACCGCGTTTTCTGCGGCTTTTGACTTGTGTTACCGGAAAACTTATTTATTTTACCAAATTTCGTCAAATAGGACATTAGCATTTGCATCTAGGTATCATTGTATCGGCTTGCGTATCTGAGTACGAGTGGTTGGGCACGAAGCGGCTTGGGTTGTTTATCGCGAATGGATATTTTTGGGAATGTTTGAGAAGGAATTGTTGATTTCAACATGATATTTTAGGTTATATTCAATGTTGTCAAAACATTTTTAGTCCGAGAGCGGAATGTTTCTTTAGTGTAAGCAGTGGTTTGGGTTACGAGGAGACGCGAGGAAGTCGGAAGTGTTGATTTAGTGGCGGTTAGTGCATTATCGCGCGATGTTTAGGCGGCGGGTTCCGGCGCCTCAGCGGGTTGTTAGAGCGGTGTTGTCGCGGCGCGCTGCCGCTGTACCCGCCGACCGTCGTGCCCGGCCGCCTCATGTGCCGCGCTCGGCGCTCCGCGGTCCTCGCGTCGAATGTTAATTAACTCTTCCTTTTGTATTACTTCCTATAATCATATAATGTAGCACTGCTCTAAACAGCATACCAACTTTGTTTGTATTGTATTTGCCAAGCTTGCAACTATTATCAACATATTTTAATTATGCACATACAATTACCTTTTATCCTTTGTCTCATATTAATGTCTTAAGAAAATTTTAACTGTATATTTTTTGCACATATTGAGTATTATCATTTATGTGATGACCTCAAAATGCCTGCACATGCAATACTCTTGTGTATCTGACAAAGAATTACTTGACCTACATTCACCGCATTGCTTTTTAAAACATCATAAGCCACCAAAGCTATAGTATTAAATGGTCTACTGTGAAAACATGGGGCCTTCCTAAATAAAATAGTATAGGCTTTTACTGAAATAATACCAGGATATTAAAGGCATAAAAAGCTTCATATTTACCTTTTTTTTTTAATGGTCCCTTCATTACACATACACATGTATTTAAAACTTTTTGATTGAAACTTTATTTCTATTGCAAAGAGAGACAATATTTCATAAAGCTTTTAAACTTAAGTTTTAATTTTAATGTACTAGGTAAACAAAAACACTCAACAAACACAACATTTAAAATAAAACTTTCTTTTTAATTATTAAATGGATTCATGTTATATTTCCAATACATGTATATACCATTAATATTATAAGATCCACTGTTGGAAATAGGCAACATATTAATTCAAACAACTGCTAAGATAAATATGATATTAATAAAAAAAATAACATACCGAAGGATGCATAGAATATCAAATGCAAAGTTCTCTTATCAGTATTATATCTTGCATATGTTTTTTCAATCAAAATAAAATGTTTTTAAGTTTGCAAGTTTGTATAAATGTTGCCTGCTATATCTTAATAATAGAGAAAAAAAATATAAAAAATTACATATTTATAAATTGTTAGTCTGGTCTTGATAGAAAAAGGTCACTGGTACATTCCTCAAATTGCTCAAAACAATTTACATGATAATTTATTTATTAAAGTAACCTTCAGTTATGTGAAAGTATGAGTTCAATGACCCATTACTTAAGTAGACCTATCTGTTGCTGCCTCGAGTGCTATGTACTAAAATGCAAATAAAATGTTTAAGTGTTCACACAGTTGTATTGACATCTCTTTTATTTCTTAGGACATAAAACTTTTTTCTTCCTATTTTCATATTAATTTATGGGGCATTGTTACATGACTTGAGGATTAAATTCGTGAAACATTTAATTTTGTTGATATTTATCTTATACTTTGCATGATCTAATTACTGTTATAACAAAAATATATTATTAAACAAATATTAATTTGTATACCTTGCTTAAACACTGTTTCATAAATAAAATGCCAAGATAGTCACAAAATGTATGTTCTATAATTAATGCCAATTGAGAAAGTACACAGTTACAAAACATGAATATGACAATGTCAATCCACCATAAATAAAAGGGCAAGCAAATGATTATTGCAACACCTCCATTGGTGAAAGCTGCAAATCTATACAAACATCCATAATAGCGCATAGTTACGAATCAACAAACCTTGAAACTACACGAAAAACAACGAAAACTTCTGTTTCTAAGTTATTTTAACATCATCAGGACTTTGGATTAATTGGTAGCTAATACACACAGTTAATGTAGAGTTTACGCACGCGGTCGGGAATCTCGATGGACGCGGGTTCAAACCCCAGACACACACCTCTGACTTTTCGAAGTTATTATTCACAAAGAATTATCACGTACATTAACGGTGAAGGAAAACATCGTAATAAAACCTGCACACCTAAAAGTTCTTAGGAATTTCCTAGGTGTGTAGTCCGCCAACCCGCACTAGGCCAGTGTGATGGACTGAGGCCTAAACCCTCTCAGTTGTAGAGGAAGTCCGTGCCCAGCAGTGGGACATATATGGGCTGATGATGATGAATGTAAAGTGAAGTACTCATGGTTCGAAGCGAAATGACGGGTTTTTTTTTCTTTTTTACATTATAATTTAATTATGATTCTCAACATATGTATTTGAGATGTATATTAATAAATATCTTACCACATATGAAATAAATTGCATTGTTATTCAAGCCATTGGTTGACTTACGTTAATCTTTACGAATACATGCCAATACTTTAGTCCTGATCAAACTTTTTTCATAGTAGCATAACAGTAATAATACCTAATATATTGTTCGTTAATACATTTTTACTACCACAAAGCGTGTAAAAACAACTCTGAGTCTGTTACGTATATTAATAAACCGCTAAGCGATTTTTCTTATTTTTGGTGTAGTCAAAGGTGAGTCCTTATCGTAGGACGTAGACACCGCCAAGCAACCAGCCCGTCATAAAATTGACCCCTAATGAACTGTTTGGTAAATAAAACTAAAATGCAATAAATGTGTAATGTCTGTATTCGTAGTCGAAAATTATTATAATAATCGCCGTCTTGAATATCAACCTCGCATGACCTAATAATAATATGAACTTGAAGGGACTACGTCACTCGACCTCGTGCGTGCTAAAGGGTTTTTTGTCGCTATGATTTTCAATATAGCTACAATTAGTATATGTACATGTTTTGCTCTGTTTCGATTGTTTTACGTCCTGGAAATATTTCTGATTGGAAGTAGATTTCTTAACGTCAGAAATATATCTTTAGTGCGAGCAATAATAGCTCAGGATTGAAGTTGTATTCACTCCTATTATAGTGGAACTAAAGATCTTTACTGCTGAAGGTACGGCTCCAAATTACGTTTTGGCATGTTTCCAAATAAAAAGAGCCGTAAATGTTTCTTATACTCACTGCAGAACCGTAACACTACAATACGCACTATCATTTTGGACACTAAACTCATAAAGATCGAAGAAATATATGGATTGTTATCCATTTAAGATAAAACTCCAAAAATGCAGCAATCATAGTCTGTTACTTTAAAGATGCCCAACTCGGACTGGTCTCTTAAGCAGGTAAAACTTATCTGCAACGGCTAATATTCTAACGCACGCGAGTATCATACCCTATACCACAGAAGCTGGCCTCCGATAATCTCAATCACCGACGTAAACGCAACAACATTGCTTCACGTGGGTTTTTGTGCCACAGTGGTCACCGTCCCTTCTATCTTCGTCTATCTTATTAATTTGCGTGATTGATAAATATTTTGAAGCTGTGTTTTATATGTGTCACGTATTGGTTTGTTCTGTAAATTGCACTACCTTTTCCGAGTTTATTTAAAAGTAGATAAACCTAGACCCTTCATACACAAAAACCAATACACATATTTAGATGTCCGCACAATTTTTCGAAAAATTAGTATATTAACCTGTTAATTTTTTTTTGTTACTTTTATACGAAGCACAGTGGTTTGACATTTACCTATTTTGTTATTGCAGACCTTATTAAATAATACCAAAGAATCAGATTAACTGCCTTAAGATAATATTTACTGATAGTGCTAAAGCAATCTATTCCAAACGAAACAAAGATGCAGCATGCGTACACATTTACACATACACCAAACAATATTATGTTTACACACGCGGTGGCGACTTGTGTACTGGACATGACATTGATATTGACAACACACCGAATCAGTGACATCATGACACCAGAAAACCGCTGCCGGTCGACGCTCCGGCGTTCTTCAAAGTGTTTTTTTCTATTATTTATTTAACTAGCACTAAAACAAGTGTGTACGAACTCGTAAACTGGACGGAATGAACGGATGCACCGCGTATAAATTAAAATAGTAAAAATCCTTACGATTAGTCCTAAAATGAGGTTTGTTATGGGCACACATAGTTAACTGCCAATGAAATACACAATAAAATCTCGGATAATGACGGGCGTGTCACGAGATAAAAAGAATCGACCACAAAGTCGTACAGCTTAAAGATAAGCATACGTATAATTTTATACATTTGACGTTTTCAGACGTTTTACGTAGTATTCGAGCCGCAGCCGCGTAAAATAGACCCCAATGTGTTCAGAGTTTATGATTATGTATCACAATTATGATTAATAATTATATTTTTAAACTCAAATTTTAGATTAAATTGCGACATACTGACGTTAACTTTGTATTAAGTTCACAGATCAATTAATTAATTTAAATAAATATGTAGTTGAATTTTAACGTATAATTGATTTGCAACTATTATATGAGTAAAGTAGTTATACATTTGTTCTAGAAATTTTGCATAACCAAGAGAAACCGCTTTTTACAAAATATAACATCTTATTTATGTCTGCACATCGACAATGATATGTCAAATCGTGTGTATTATTTTTGCAAAAGTGTGTTCCCAAGCGTCAAGTACCTACCTATCATTGGTAACAAGTGACCATGACGCCAGTTATGGTAATTAACAACAAAAGAAACACGTTAACGGAAGCCACGCGAAATCTCGATGAGTGAATGCAATCACTGCGCTGCACCGATGACGTTGTCCAGGCTAAATTTACTATACACTTAGTTATTGACACGTTCCAAAAATACGCTTCTTGGCAAAACTGAACGGGCATTAACATCGCTATCAGCCGCATAATGCCCCAACTTGCGAGCATAGCTATCGTTTATAGGTATCCGCAGCGTTGGCTTCTCAAAGGTTGTTACTACTGCTGGGTAGTCAAACCGCGGTGACGCTACCCCGTACTACGATCGTACTATTAGCTACAAAGAACCGGGTAATATTGTCCTTATGAACGCCATATTGTTATGAACACGCGGTACGTGCGCAATACACATTTTAGCTGGTGGCAAAAGTTTGTTGTATTAGCTCTTTAATTTGCAAAAAAACTCTAATCATTTAAATGACAAGTATAGTATATATTTTTTCGTACATACTTATGATTCAATGTACTTTTTGAAAATAGATAACGCGTGTACACAGTTCATTGACACTGACTAATGAATATTATGTAATGAAACAGTTCTTTTCTATTACACGTGAATCCACGTCCACACTAAAGTTAAATTTAGTACACATCGTGATCGCACAAGAATGGAAAAGTTGGTATGAAATAAGAGCTATCTAATTTTGTTATATTTTAAGATGTCATTTTTTCGCACGATAAGACTTATCACTCTAATAATGTTACTCGATTAATTTCTTTTACCAAAAATACTAATGATAGGCTTCTTTGTGTTGTTTTGTTTCGCTCTCGATATACCATCAAACCCTCACCAAGAAGAAAATATTCCATGCCTTGTACTTTTGACGTATGATACCAATCAGAACGTGGTTTAGCTAATTTATATCGTCAAATTAGTTTATTCTACGTTAAATAGTACTGAATTTTATTTTATTTGTTTAATTTAGACATAACTATTATTTAAATTACCATTATTGCTTATAGGTATAGACACAAAATAGTCAATCGCTTTTGCCAAATATTTTTATCACAGCTATCTCCCATTTATAATATTTTGCACACGCATGCATTAAACCGGTTCATTAAAACAGAAAATTTGCATTATCTTATACAATATCAATACAATTAACATTCATTTGCAAAATTTGAAGTTTATGGCGTGTGACACAAGAATATTTATTTATTTTGGATATATTTCTGGTTATTTCCAACGACGTATTTTAAACAGTTAAAAGATGTTTTCCTTCGATACATTAACGACTGAATAAGCCGTATAGAGGCTTGTATTGTTTGCAATTGTCACGTGATTAATATAATAGTCGAAAAGCAAGGCGTTCGCCTCGCAGTGATTGTGTACAGAAGGTTGGCGGCATGTCATTATGCGCGCGAGTTATTTAGTTGTGTTGCGCGGTGTAACGGTAAAAACGCCATTTTACATTAGGTGTCCATGTGGTACAGTAAGCAACATAAGTATCGCTGGTAACTAACCGACCGTTCGTTCCGCATCAACTACAATACACAAACAATTGGCACTCGACGCACAACCCGAATTTTCATTTTGGTTCCCTACTTTTTTCCGTTGTATACAAAATATAGATTAATCTATCAGGGATGAGCCGTACACTACGTTTGTCCACAAAATGCAATAAAGAGTGATATTGTCCGCACTGTTGATCATAAAGTATGAATGTCGAAAACATTTTACTAAATGTGTGAATTTAGAAAGTGGTGACAGCTTTTTTCGTAAACTTTACCAACTTATCAAATTTTCAAAAAAAATATGTTCCTAATTGAACACAGATATTAGCCACTAATATAAGTTCTAAAAATATGAACTATACATATTCTACACAATTTATAGTCCAGTCATTTTAGTCATTTTAAACTCCAATCTGCGGAATAATCCTAGTGAGCTGAATTTTTTATACACCTTAATTACAGTGTTACAATGAAGATGTGAAAAATCGACATTGATATCGTGCCGGCTAAAAAAGTTATAACGGTCAAAGGGTTCCGAAAATCAGTTTTTCGCAAATATCTCGCGACCTATTGCTCGGTGGTCAAAGAAGTCATCATAAGAATTGTTTTTACTTAAATTATCTACAAAAAATGTCTCATGCATTTTTCTGTAAAATTAGCCGTTTTCGAAGTAGAGCGCTGAGAAAGCGACTAAATTGCATTCAGTACTCAAATTTCCGATTTTGGGCTATGAGCTTGGATATTTCGAAATGAAAAGTCTTATTATTACAATTATTTGATTTTTACGTGTAAAATAAGATGCTTTATATCCTCAATAACCAATACTATACATAAAATGGAGTAATAGGTCGTTGTAGACGATTGAAACTAAAAATAATTAATAAAAATTTAGAAATTTTATTTTCTTGAAAGGATATCTAAAAACAATATTATGGCGCCTGTTTTGCAGATGGGCTTAAAAATATCTACGTTTTATCAGCTATCCAATGAGGAATAACAATCTAGGGTTTCATCAAAAATATGTATAAATGTAAATATGTATTTCATCAAAAATATGTATACAAAAATTCAGCTCACTAGGAATTATTCCGCAGATAAAACCTAAAATGACTGGACTATTATTGTAAACGGCCGTACTTTTGAGTTGGTGACAGAATTTTTTATCCGCTTGGATAACTACGACTGTACCTAATGTGTAAAACTTGCGATACTGACACGCAAATAGTTATGTTCTGGATAAGGCTATACGGATGCTTAAACGAATAGATAGAACTGAAGATCGTAAACTTCCCTTGCTAATCGACGATTTTTTAACCGCTCTGTACTCGGGTGACATGTTTCTGTTCTCCGGTTATGCTTTTCCTTAGATGCATAATATTTACTATTCATTGTTGGTGTTAGAGTTTGTGCATATAAAAAAATGTACATAGCAAGACTGGCCCTAACAGCACAAAATATATTAATGAAATTTGAAATCTTAGCACGGCTCAACTCTACCTGATGACCACGACGCAGAGTTGAGTGTGTGAACCGAGTTAGTCACCGCATTTGCACCCAGCTACGTGTTTTACATGAAATGTAACCAATACATTGTTTGTTGGCAGACTGCGTCTATTTCGAGACGTCGTCGACGTCTCCGTACCAGATCCGGCGGATAGAGGAACTGAACAAGACGCCTTCGGGCAACGTGGAGGCAAAAGTCATGTGTTTCTACAGACGACGGGACCTTCCAAATCCCCTCATACAGTTAGCTGATAAGCATCAATGTGAGTATCTAATTTTAAGAACATCAGCCTATGACTAATGAGATCATGCTTGGCACAAGTCAAACTCTGCTCGTTGAATTATTAACTGTAAATGATATCTAATCTACTACAGGAGATTTTGAAATAGATGCTTGAATTACTTTTTTACTCATTTTCTGGTAACTTCTACTGCAATAGTGGCCGCACCCATTATTGGTATACAGTCAGTTTACAGTACAATTAAAATTCTTGTATATTCCAAGCTTTAGATTTTAGGATTGTAACAAATGCGAGTTTGTTTACCGGCAACCGTGATGAATTCCCCTGAATTTGATTTTTATCAACACGTCGTTAACGTTGTCGCGTCGTAACGTCTCAGTTAATGGTTGTCTTCTGTGCTCCACGAGAAATTAGTTACCGAGTTAATTACCTCATAGTTGTGCCTCTTTTATCTGCTCTATAACAAATCAGGCGAACGGACTACACTTGACACATTCTAGCGTCGCTTTAGACTAGTTTGCCCCATTACTACAGCCGTGATTTAACATAAGATTAATTGGTAATATGTCGTGCCATATTCAAGCTGGAACAAAACATAGTCCCCTAGGCGACTGAGTTAATTAGACCAATCTGTTAATATGCATTTACTGTTTGCTAAGTGAATGGAAGATAAAATTTCTTAATAGGCTCACACTATTTTAGACAATTTAAATAACAGTTGCTATGTATTAGATTTAATTGCTATTAGCTTCCGAATGCTTGTAAAGCAGTTAATGATATAATATTTAAAATATTATTCAATAATTAAATTGTGCTAGAAACAATTTCCCGCCTCTCGGCACTTTATATAACACTCGAGCTATTAGTTTGTCGACAGTCCACGTTACAAACGTTTGATATCCTTGGAGCCGAACTTTATAGTATAACATTGTTTTGCTATCGATTTTCGTAACCGACCAGTCACGCACATGGACCGTTGGTTGAAGACGGCGGCGTTGCCCACTTGTATGTTAATAATATTCAGCACTCCGACCGCGTCACGTGTGCCCATGTGGATTAACGCGTGGTTTGATTCTTTATCTATAAATAGACGATTATCACGAGAGTCTAAACTAGATTACTCAGCGGGTGTCTGGACGAGTGCAGAGTCGATGCCTTGTTGCCTGCCACTGTAGCTAATCACGCCAATAATAATCACCGTCAATACACTATAGATTAAAGAAGACCATTACGATTTTTATATACCGGTTGCCGCTCCTTTACTTGTATAATGGTGCAATTTTATAAATGGCATTCGGACAACAAACGACCGATTACAAATCAACATATCGACGGGTTATGGGTTCGGTGTTGGTTGCGATAAAACAATGAAATAACGATGAACCATTATCATAGAGTTTCGTTTCGTTTTTTCCAAAGCTCTCATACATATTGACAAATACGTCAGATTATTTTTTGATATTACCGTTGGTTCTTACGCGTGTCCAGTGTAGCTATTTCTGACTTCCGAATACATTTGGTTAAACTTCTATATTTACATAAAACAGCAGCGTACGTGCCACAGTACGTAGTATTTCGTAAATAATTTAGTTTTCAAAGCTACCCTTTCACGCGTGTGATATATTCTAGAAAAGAGATGTATCAGCAAGACCTATCGCATAAGGTCGGTGTCTCATTCTGTAGTAGGTATTTAAATATTAGACGAAGTCAAAACTTGTACATGTGATAGTAAAGTTTGACTCTTCCTCGCACTCTTGGGCTGTACGACAAAATGGTTGGAGGCGTCTCGTATTCATTCTATTTAAACCAATGCTTTTGGTAATTGTGTAGGAGAAGATATAAGTTGCAAACGTTGATAATTACAATCGCCGATTATTTATTTATTAATAACAATATTTAAGTAATTAAAGCAACACCAGAACTAAATACGAACGTTTTGGTCTACTATGCGGAATAGTCAACGTCATAGAATTGCGAATTTATTGTGAAATTACGCAAAGAAGTCAGTTTCCGTTAAATATATTTGCTCCGTGCATTAGCATGCGTGCGCCTTATTTACTGAATTTATAGATAACTTCTATAGTCGATACTTATGTTTGTGATCAAATCCTAGACGACCTCCCAACACACGGTTCCATACTAACATTCATGTAAATGATAACAAGTAAAGTTTCAATATTTTATATGATATTAAGTGAAAATGAATCAATAGCATCCACAAGTTTAAGTACTAGTAGATCGTCTAAACTTAGCCTCCTATGGCTCTATGCGGTTACAAAACAGTTCTCAGATAGACATCGAACTCGTAAACTCACATTGAAATCGATACAGGGTCTCGGCATCGCAATAAAGCTGAATGACGAGGATCCACGCGATCAGCTCGGAGCCTCCAACGCGCCGTTGTTGGCGTGTGCCGCCTCTCGGATTCATTACACTGACTTATATCTCTCTAACGTATTTTATTTAACTGCCATGAAACATGGTCTTTCGATCCTTACACTACTATAGTTATGCAGGCATTCCTCACGAATTTCTAGACGCCCGTAAACTAGAACTTGGTAAACAGTTGTATTCTTAATAAAAAAAATTCATCCGAATAGTTTAACTAAGTTCATCAACATTTTATAAACATGTATTGACGAGTCATAAGTGCAATATCAACACGCATTAGGCCAGCGGACCAAAGTTTAGCTCTTCTGAACTAAAATACGAAATTATTATTGGCTTGGATTTTTTGACAACTACTACTTGAATACTCGTAAACCATATGAATTAGGCAACTATGTACATCAACAAGAGCAAAGTGTGGTAGATAATACATGTGATCGAATACGCGCGGACTCTTTCTGCTTTTAACTGGGCGCTTACTTGACGTCAAAACATTGGAGTTTGAATTCAATTTGTGTTTAATTAATCGACTCGGTGGTCTACTGTGACGTGGTAGGTTTCTTAAATATTCTCGCGATGTTGTAATTGCAAAAAGCACCATTTCTGCTGATCATCGGCTAAACAGTTTGGTTCGCTACCCATCTCTTCACTTTATTAGATATCACCGTGGTTTCCAGATTCTTAATTTGGAGGCTCAGTGTATCGGTTGATGCTAGACGGGAGCTTTAAAAATCTAAATTACATATACATACTATAGCCGCGTGTATTACCAAATAGCAAATTTGGTTAACCAGCAGTAATACCATGCCTTAATGCAGGATTTCTCACAGTGGGGTAAGCGAACCCCTAAGGGTTCGCCATTCGATGGCAGGGCGTTCGCGACAAGATTTACGTAATGATAACTTGATGCCTAGCAGGCACGTGCGGCACACATAATGGCTATGTGAGAGTGGGTTTTCACACCTGGTCATGATAAAAACTAAATACAGAAATCGACTTGACACCGAGTCATAATTAAAGTTAAAATTGTCCAAAATTACTCCTAAAATCCTCCTATTTGCGACGAAAATCAAGCACACCCATCACATTAATATTGAAAAGATATTTCTTTTGGCACTTTGTTGTCTTTTATTGAAATAAAACCCTTAATTTCTTCAACAGACCATTTTTACTTGGGGGGGGGGGGGGGGTTTCATTAATTGCTTAACGCTTAAGGGGTTCCCCGTCACCTAGAAACTGTAACAGGGGTTCGTGAAACCAAAAGTTTGAGAAACAACCTTAATGCAAGAGAGACCCAAGTCGTGCCGTTGCAAAGGAATTTCATGTTTTGCAAACGCTGGAACTCGAAATTTCAAGCCTGACGTTGCCACCACATAATATTAGTTAGTCATTAATTCCGATTATTTAAATATTTTGAATGGAAACATTGTTGATACAAAATGGGAAACTCTATTCTATCATTAACAAGTATTGGAGAGACAATGGGACGGAGGATTATTCCATTCTATTGTGGTACATCAGCATGTTGAACATTTAATGATCATGTCCAATAAATATAAAATTAGACCACAATAAAATAAAGTTGTTAGATTCGATTCCTAGATCCCGCGTATCGCCATAGATGTTTTTGTTACCCGATTCTATAAATATTTATGTCAAGTAAACGGTCAGAAAATCCTTACTCATATTACCGACATAGATATTTTGCTTTCATACCATATAAGCGTGGGATAAATACAGGTGGTTGTTGTTCTAACATTTCCCATACGCGCAGGTTTATTGATTGATGACACGATAATTAAACAATACAAATTAAATTGTAGAATTGTGTAGTCAATTTATACATAGGTAGAAAGTGACAGCATAATCAGTGTCGCGATGTCACATAAATGGTACGTTGAGTGAAACTGTCAGAAGCCTTAAAGAATCTTACCTTTTCTCGACGTTTTACATCTGACACTCCTTATTCGACTGCGATGGTCTACATGTCTCGAAGGTTTTTTTAGATACCTGCAAACTTAGCAGTAGCAACAAGAGAAACGCTTGTTGATTTATTGGTCCCTTATAAGAAATTGGATTTGGCCTCGAGGCATAGGCGGTCAAGAATCTCGACGATCGCGGGTTCAAGTTCCAGGCACACATCTGACTTTTCGAAGTTATGTGTGTATTCACAAAGAAATATTAAATACTTTAACGGTGAAAAAAAAAACATCGTGATGAAACCTGCACACCTAAATTTTTTAGGTGTGTAGTCCACCAGGCCAGGGTAAGGCCTAAACCCTCTCAGTTGTAGAGGAGGCCCGTGCCAAGCAGTGAGACGTAGGTATATGGACGTGTATGATGATATATAAGAAATTTAAATAAGTCAGATACAACGCACAAGATAATGGTAGTAAAATATTTTTATTACTTCACGTTGTTGACCCACGACATGGTGGTTTTGCCACAGCTGTACTTGTCCAATGAAGCTGTTACAAACCAGCGCAACTCCGCTACACAAAAATGCATCAGTACAATACAATGAAAATATGTAAGAGTAAAAAAGATTCCCAGATATGATACAGAAAGGGATAGTATTAAATGATTACTGTTGCCAGTTTTGCATTGTAACTATCGTCGTCTACGTACATTGGTTTCCATTTCCATTCCATTTCGTGTATGGAAAGATAGAGACGTAACTAATTTTTGATGATGATGATGATGATTCACATTCCATATGTATAGATAGTTTTATCAGACTAATAATGTTAGCGCGTGTAAAATACCCGATCATTACTTGTTAATATATTATATGATTTTAGTTTTAAGTGGTAGAGTCACGTCGTGCTCAGAGCAGGTTGCGGTACGAATAGGGCGGCTCGACCGGAGTTTTACAACTGTCTCAATAACCTAAAGAATTTATCTATAGTCCCATCCCATGCTAATTATACTACAATAGTGAAAGTACCGGACGCCTGTGGCACAGTTTACCGTAAAGTAATCGACATATTTCCAAATCTCATGTCTAAAAAATGCTGTCCTAGGTATTTGTGCCCTGGAAATGAAACCAGATACTATCTCAAGGATGGCTTCAAAACTATCCCTTAATAGGCATTCACGAATTAAAGTGTACACAATTCTAGTATGATTGAAAAATAGCCTAATAATCTAAATATGACTGGAAGAAAGAGGTTTTGTGTCGCAGATCCTAAATTAAAATTCGGGATACCTGTAAAATAATAATTATTTATTCTACAAATATTTGTGACTATACGGGGATGAAACCTACTACCACCTGTCGTTTTAAGCTCAACCACCGGTATGTCGAATATTATAATCGACATTCTTTGTATGCGAATGTAATAAAACCTTTATTGTTACGCTACGCTTCGACAAACGTACATACCGAATATACAAATTGACAAAGCTGCACACTAAAATATGTTCAGGTATAAACACACGGCTAGCCGGGGACTTTAATCAATTCTAATTAAAGCCGAAACATTCATCTCATCGACTTTCATTAGGCGACCCTCCACCTGAATAGCGTTATGTGCCTACAACTTTGCAGACGCGGTCCGTATCTGTACGTGTGTGCGTCCCTGGCTGTGTTTGTATACACCGGCTTTTGTATTCGTCAGCATTTGCTTACGTCTCCTATGTGTGTGTATTTTTTATATCATGCGGCCGCCTACAATGGGATAGCGTGTTTTACTCCGCATCAATATCGAACTCATTTCTAAATGGATGCGCTTTAGGGATTTTTATAAGCGAATTCTCAGTTGGAAATGGATGAATCGATCGTGGATATGACCTCCACACAATCTGATTTCATCAAATCTGGACGTTACATTATACGCAGGCTGCCTGTATCCCTGAAAGGGTAGGCAGAGGTGTCTATAGCCACATTTCTCCAAGTTTATCAGCGATATTGGAGTACATTCTCGAAATACGTGCTGCTACCGAGAATTTTTAATGAAAAATCCTGTAACACTATGATCTAACCGGTAATCGAACCCGGGGACTCTCGATCGCACGCCAAATACTTTTGCCACGAGGTGCAGATATCAAGCGTGATTTAGACTTATCGCGATACGGAGACCTTACCAGTGACTATAGCTTGAAATGCTTTTTCTTTTTCTACTTGAAAATTATTAATTTTTGTGTTTGATTTTTTATATTATTGGGTAAACTACAGAATCCTTTATCGTAGATGCGGTATATTTTGTTATTTTTAATGAAAGCATAGTATTGTTTGTTAATCAAAATGCTACCGGAAAAAAAATCTACAGCGCAATGCCCAAGAACGTCTCTTTTCCGTTATCGTCATAGTGATTTATATGAAACGATTAATATTCAAAGTGTGCATCTGACGTCATCGTTCATAAACTTTCTATGACAACGTTTACCGAGTTTTACCTTCTACCTGATTCCTGCAAGAACTCCGCTGAGAAATAACAGTAAATATTAAAATCCCTGCACTGGTGACTGGAGACAAATTTTCGTAGCTTTTCATACACATTTATATTTCCATCTGAATATCTAAACGGGTAGATTGAGTTGTATGTTTGCATACATGTTCGGACAGCTATGTTTAACTCTCAATTATCAGTGATTAATAAGTAATTGCCGTTTTTATTCATATTTGAAAATTTCATCATCAGCCCATATAGGTACGGGGGCACGAGCCTCCTCTATAACTGAGACGGTTTAGACCTTAATATACCACGCTGGCCTAGTGCGGGTTGGCGGACTACACACCTAAGAACTTTTAGGTGTGCAGGTTTCATCACGATGTTTTCCTTCACCGTTAAAGTACCTACGTGATAATTCTTTGTGAATACACACATAACTTAAAAAAGTCAGAGGTGTGTGCCTGGGGTTTGAACCTGCGGCCGTCGAGATTCTCGACCGCGTGCCTAAACCTCGAGGCCATCACGACTTACTGAAAATTTACCAATATAAAAACCAATAACATTAGATCGCGCGCAGCACTTACGCCACGGGACAAACGAGGCAGTTTTTCATATCTATATATAATATATACCTTATACTCAGTATCTTGCATATTATTTATTTGCCGGTTAATATAGAAGCTATTGTTTCCACAATAGATTACCAGAGGATTATAGTATGTTTGCTATGAGCCGTGTGTTCGCTCACATCAGGCTTCCCGCACACGAATCATTCACCACACCTATTAGCTACAAGTGGCTGTGTGAAGCTACAGAACTGATATTTTCATATCGTATTCAAATTAACAAATATGTGGCGTGCGATCTAGGATAATTAATGTGTAATTCGGTTTTCCATTAGGAAATTCTCAGTAATAACACGTAGTCTGGAATTGTGCTCGAAAAACGGCAATGTAATACAATTGACGAAATACGGGTGCAGAAATGCACCTCTGCCTCTCTTACATCCGGGGAATACAGTTGTGAATGTGTATGTATGTATATTATAATGAAATCACACAATACTCCGACGGGTAAGAAACGAGTGCGGTTATTCCCGACCAGTCGACACAATTATGCCAACCTGTTTATAACCAGTCTGTTCCCGAAACGCTTAAAATTATGTATATCTTTTCGTGAAATGAAATATTTTATTGAATGTATAAAATCTCAAATACATCACTTAGATTCAGTCGTTTCAAAATTGCGTGTACCATCCTGTTCGGAAGTCAGTCATTATTAGTACTAATTATATCCATCATTTACAGACGACGGACGGACACGGATTTTCTATCACCAAAAGCGTAATTTACTTCTTTGTTTATTCACAACTACTGATTTCACCGTATAATTAAAAATTAATGGGGCTCAAGACATGCAAATGACAAAAAAATCCTGCAGCCTGAAACCAGAGAAAAATAGCTGCCGTGATGAATTGCGCGGCAACTCTGTTATATTATAAATAAGTTTTTTTTGTTGTAAAAATACATACATACATACATACATAAACTCACGCCTGTATTCCCCGAAGAGGTAGGCAGAGGTGCATTGCTGCACCCACATTTCGCCAAGTATGTATCAGTCCCACGTAATAGGGGGCGAGCCTATTGCCGTTTTTCGGGCACATTTCCAGACTCCGTGCTGTTACCGAGAATTTCCTAATGGAAAAACCCAATAAGACTTTGCCCGACCCGGGAATCGAACCCAGGACCTCTAGATCGCACGGCACAAACTTCTACCGCGAGACCACGAGGCAGTCAAAAATAAAACAACTTAATGTTGAACGAAAATTTTTCCATGTGCTAGAACATGAGCGGAGTTGTGGAAATTAATCAAAAGTGTCATAAAGACAACGTTACGTAAACGCGGCCGGGAACGGTCGGCGTTAGCAGGATCGCGCCCCCAGCCGTGTGGTAATGACCTTGGGCGCTCTGTGGTATGACACAGCCACGTAAACATACTATTTTATAAAAGTGTACTCCAGTCGAGTATAGATGTTTTTTTTCTCTGTATTTAATGTAGGGACTTTTTCCATAGATTAATTAATCTACATAAGTAAATTCAAAATTGTCCTATTACGTAATCTGCAAAATCTTTAAATTGATTCTCGTAATATAATTGTTATACCGATGTTTGCGTATAGAAATAATTTAGACTGACATTTCTTACACAACAAAATTACATTTACAAATTACAATAATGTGTCCGTACACACAGGATATAGACATTACTACTCAGACTACAACATCCCGGCGCGGATATGATGTCCTAATTTCTTGTCTCATGTTGCTTCATGCGTTAATACGTCGCACGAGCCATCAAATACACGTCATAATAGTAAAAAATTATAACAATACGATTGCTTTTCGTACTTTGTTGTCGATCTGGCAGCTACTTACCTCAGCGCGGCTGATGGTCAGGGGCTAGTGGGGACGCGGTCGAGTTTTTAGACGATTACCAACGCCCGTGGCACAGTGTAAAGAGGATCAGTGGGTCAACTACAACACAATTGCTTATTATTATTAGCTCATCGCACCCGTGGGGTGTCTGGGACTACTATTTATGTATTTAAACCCTGTTTACGGCGTATTTTAGGACTCGTGTTACACTAGCTGTCACTCGTTGAGACTCTTTTAAACCGGGCATGTTAATTATTTATTTTTTCATCGCATTTTACAATAATAACAATGAACAACATCGCCCCATTTCAAACGTTTGTCATTAAAGTAACGTGGTTATGTACGCAAAGGATTGACGCTCAGCTTCCTGCCAGTGACAGTCTCTCAAGTAGATACTTAAAAGAAGCAGCCTAAGGATGTATAGCATGTAAAAAAATAGATTTGCATTTACTAGGGATGGAGTATTCCGTATTGTCATTTCAATCATTCGGCAATCTACACGATAGTCTTCTTATTATTCCACTGAATGTGTTCAGTACAATATATTTTTTCTAAATTAGATTCATAAATACAATAAGGTGCACATTTACAAAATTTCGTCGAAATATATTCTAGAATTATTCAGTTGAGTGCTCAACATATTGAACATTCACCTTGATAATAATATTAGAAATACGTTTGCCGTGTTTGAAAGCATCAATGGACCCTCAGTATATCAAACAAATACAATAATAAATGTGGATCTAATATTAGGCACATCCGTGGTTATTCAAACTAGGAGACTTGAAAGAAAAAATCTTTTCATGTATGTATTTAAAAGGAGGTGGGGTACTGGGACCACGTCAAAAAACCATTGAAAGTCCCCCTACGTGTCGCGAGCGGCAACCGTTCAAAAACCGGTTTCCGATTTTAAAAGCTTACCCACAGTAACAGTTACTACATTGTTTTTAGACGATCTGTCGACGTTGATGTTTGCTGATGTGTAAAAAAGTTCGGTACAGATAAGTTCAAAATAAATGTAAATTTAACGTTTATTATAAAAAAGTAAGTGTTCGATTAGGCTGTTTTGTTAGGTTAGGTCTTTTAAAATTTTAGTCGTTCCGCGAATTAGGTAGAAATGTAGGTACATTCTGCGTAGTTTACTATTTCATTTTACTGAAATAAGGTTTGCACATCAGTGAAAATAATTTTTTATTTTTATTTTTTTGGAGTATGTTATACATCGTTACTCCAGTTCTTGAATATTGTGAATGGACTCGTTATAAGGCCCCATTTAACCTCTTTTCGGCTTTACGGGTAGTTTTGTAACACCCTGTATACATAGTTTAAACTGAAATTATTTACAAGCTTCTAGAATAAAAAAAAGAGAATTAATAATTCAATTGTATGTTTTGTCACCCACTTTGCTATGGTGGGAAGTGGACAACTCTTTGTTTTCCAACTCCTGCTTTATATTGTCTTTCTGATAAACTTCGTTGCGGAATTATGACAAATTTAGGTCCCATTAAATTCGCTGAGCTTCATTGCTCGGCGTCAATACTGTGCCGCTGTTGATCCTGGAGCACTGGAGTTGCAGTGGCGGGTGTGTGAAGGGATAGGTCCAAAAATTCAATTGTATAAAATAAAATTCTTGTTATAATTCTTCATTCACCAACTTTATCCTTATCGTTGTTGCAGCTAAAGAACCAAATGAATACATTCTTCAAATGCTTATAAATAACAATTTGAGAAAATATCACTTCCATCGAGGATTTAGAGGAGGTTCAACACTCAAATCACGCTTCCTTCAGGAACATTTTCAAATCTGAAAATTACGGCAAAAATCATAATTTTATGAATGACTGACATTCTTATATATTTTTTCCTTTATTTGCCTGTCATTCTTATATGTTTGGTATTATTGCTTGTGAATAGCCGATTCATATTCCAAAGCTAGTTGAAATTTTTTCTCCTGTTGATGCCACTGAGTCAGCTTGTTATAATCTGGACTAAACCCACTTCTATAATGCCAAGAGATGGGAAGACGGCTATAACTACTTAGATAGAGGGTTTCAAAATAAATAGGTTCAGTAAATATTTATTTGGGCACGATGGCCTCAAAAAATTTGACGCGTGGGCAACGGAGACATTATCGTTGTTTGACTTCTAGGCGCATACTTATTCAAACTAGTTGTGTATTTAAAATTAACGATACTCGTTAATAATCATCATCAGCCCATATACGTCCCACTGCTGGGCACGGGCCTCCTCTACTACCGAGAGGGTTTAGGCCTTAGTCCACCACGCTGGCCTAGTGCGGGTTGGCGGACTACACACCTAAGAAATTCCTAAGAACTATTAGGTGTGCAGGTTTCCTCACGATGTTTTCCTTCACCGTAAAGTACGTGATGATTCATTGTGAATACACACATAACTTCGAAAAGTCAGAGGGGTGTGCCTGGGGTTTGAACCTGCGACCGCCGAG
Organism: Hemaris fuciformis; assembly: GCA_907164795.1. Taxonomy (NCBI): domain Eukaryota; kingdom Metazoa; phylum Arthropoda; class Insecta; order Lepidoptera; family Sphingidae; genus Hemaris; species Hemaris fuciformis. The sequence continues at coordinate 10,343,104 of OU015450.1, read as the reverse complement.
ATTCTCGACCGCGCGCCTAAACCCCGAGGCCATCACTACTAATAATAATGAAAGAACATATCGTGAGGAAACCTGCGTACCTAAGACTTCTCTTCTAGTAATTTTCTTGATATGTGAAGTTCGTAGACCTTCCTCATCATAGGGGTGGCTTATACCCGTAGTAGTAAGATGTTTGGGCGGAATGCGGATATTGTAAAAATGAAATAAATTATAATGTATAAAATTAAATCTGGTCTTGTCGTGCTCTCTTGAGTTATCTATATTGTTAGGAAAAGCGCGATTAAAAATTACTATAGCCGATATTGAAGAAGGAAAAAAATAGAGTGCTTTGTCAATCAGACACGTAATGTTCTGATTGAAAATTAAACATAACCAATGGTATTGAATCTTTATTATTACATACATATATACATAAACTCACGCCTGTATTCCCCGAAGGGGTAGGCAGAGGTGCATTTCTGCACCCACATTTCGCCAAGTATGTATCAGTCCCACGTAATAGGGGGCGAGCCTATTGCCGTTTTTCGGGCACATATCCAGACTCCGTGCTGTTACCGAGAATTTCCTAATGGACAAACCCAATAACACTGCCCGACCCGGGAATCGAACCCAGGACCTCTAGATCGCACGGCACATATTTGTACCGCGAGACCACGAGGCAGTCTTTATTATTACTGGCTAGATATTTTACATACATACGAAGGGATAAGCAAAGGTGTATTTCTACAGCCGCCTTTTGCAAGATGTAGTTTATATCTTACAAAGTAGGAGCCGAGCCTATTGCCATTTTTAAGAACTGCAATTGATATACTGCTCACTAACCACTAAGCATTACACATAACATATTGAAAAAATAACAGAGTCCGATCCAGGAATCTCGTTTGCACTGCATTCACTTATACCATAGATAGATAGACCAACGTGTTAGAGAATTTCGATATTATATTATTAAAGATAAAATAATTTGGTATACCTATTCATTATTTTATTCCTATTTAACATTTAGATATGATTGAAACACGTACGGTGAGCCGGCGGTGCGTCGTTCCAGGACAACAAAGATCGTGTGTTAATTCGGACCGCGTACACCGGGGTGTGGGGACAGTCGGGGTTAGTAAACATAATCATGGCCTCCACAGTCCACCCGCTATACAATTCAGTAGCTAAATGGGAATGAAGAGTTGCCTCGGCCGCACCCCGTCTCACACTCCACGCCCGGTGTCTGCCGCCTCAACGCCCACACGTCTTGCGAGTTGTGACGCAGATGTTAAAATTGATCAAGCAGTGATTTGCGCCACGTGCGTTTTCCACAATTGTTTTTGAACCGCGAAGGGATTGGAATATGGAATTAAAAAAAAAGGTGATCCACGTCGCGCCGGGCTGTGCCTGTGTACCTGTGGAGACAATGCATCGTTAGGGGAGCGAGACGTCCGTAATTATCTTTTACGCGTTAAAAATAGCCACAGAGACATCAATACTCCGTGACTTGTATTCTAAACACCTTAACTGGATGTGCGACCCGCCACCCCCGCCTGCCCACATCACGCCCCCCCCCCTCTCTTATCGACCGTGGCGCCCTCATCTCGCAGGTACACGCAACACTTATCCCGGTTTTAATTGTCGCCACGCGCCGATGACCCCCGCTTCGATAGTAGATACCGTTACGCCGCGTGTTTGCTGCCTATTCATAACTTATTTAAATCATACGAGTATACTGCCATATTGGATATTATACATGTTAACAGTCAATAAACAATTTATAGAAAATATGTGACGCCTTGTTACCTATCATACCTACTTTTTTCTCATGAAACCCTAATCCTTAAGTTATTTGAATTCATTCCCATAACAGTACCTAATAGTATTGACCTGGCCTGGTTATCAAAATTTACGACCATCTTTTTTGTCACCTAACACTCCAAAAAAAAAAACTAGTGCGTAGGAAAGCCAATGAGTAAAAACATTAATGTTTCATTTTGACATTTTTACTGCTGATGTGCGGAAACGAATGTCCCAAGCCATCTGATAAGCAATCACGACTTTCTATTGCGTAATGGATTGTGCAACGTTTGCCCGTATGAGCTGGTCGATTACTGCAACGTCGTCAAAGTGTGGCCCTCGCCGTGTTGCGGAATGGCGACACAATTAATTTACAAAGCGACATTATGAGCTAAGGGGTAAAGCCGTGCTGAAGCCTGCTGCACGACAGTATCTGTTAGCCGCGCCAACTGGGGTAGCACAAAAACGTTACAAAAAAAAAACAATACGAAACAACAGCTTTTCAATTTTTTTCAAGTTGTTTAATTGGTGTACTAATTCGCATTTAATTTTTTTCTTTTCCCAATTCTCTTTGCTTTAAATTAGTTGTTGTTCACTACCGCTTGTTCCTTGCAATTAAAAAAATGATTTCAATATGCCTCTAATGTTTTTACACTTTAAAGTTTAAATAAATTATTTTCATTTAATTTCAATGTTAGATAAAACGGTAAATATCGAAAATACCTACTTAGGTTCTTTTCGCATTGTGTCGCATACATTCTACTCAAGGTATTAAAATCTAATCCGAGTGACATGGCGCTTTAACAACATTCCGATTTAAAAAATAAATATAACGCGAATATTTTTATCGGTGCGGCTGTCGAAACTCGCGGTCTCTTATGTCCCAGTCAACTTAACTACCTGCAGTCCCAGATATTATGAAAACACCATCGTTAAATTATTTTTGAAATATCGTTAAGACAAAATTGTTACCCTAAAATATACCGAATAATGTGGCATCGTCATCATTTCCATAAACAATGTCGTCCATAAGAGTAAAAATCATTGTCAGTTTTTACTGTGCATAAAATTATATACCATTCATAGAAACTGTGTGTGATATATTCAAAAATGTTGAGCTTGCATATGTGTTCATACATCACTGTGGACGTCAACACAGCCAGACGCGATATGTGCACGCAGGTTCGTTTAACTCACATTTGCACCATTGCGCGACATTTCGCACTTTCTTCAACTCGTCACCACTTGTCTTGTGCTTATTGTCTGGATTCTAAATAATACACATTTTTTATTTCTTGCATGAGTTGAACCAAGAATCAAATAACTGAAATATAAAATTTTGATTCCAAAGGATTATTGTAATAAAACCTCCGAATATTTTTAATGACTGCGGCAGTTCGATTTACGTACATGTAAAATTATGTCAGTAAGGGAAAGGGTTTGAGCGGCGTCGTTACTCGTTAGCACAGTTCCCATGGGCGTCCTAATGAAAAGCACAAACAGCTTCACGCTCTGGCGACTCGCAGCGGTGCTAGTCGCTCGCCGCCCGTGGTCCTGATGCCGGTGAGCGCTGACGTCACCGGCGGCGGCCGCGTCGATGGCGGCGCGCGGGCACGTGGACTCACGGAGGCCTCGAGCGCATCGAAAGTGAGACTGCGGGAGGGGCAATGGGGGGGAGCACGCGGAGGTCAACGAACCTCGCGCATCCGACCGATCCGCACTTGTACAAGATGGTCGCATTGTTTCAACATCCCGTAGCTTACGCTCTGCCGTCTCACTCATTGAAACCGGCCTCACGATACTCAGCACGGTGGAATACCATGTTTGGAGTGACCACTTGACATTGTGTTGTTAACTCAGCAGTTTCTGTGTTCTAGTTTGTCTGACATAACGCCGACGTGACGTCGGCTCGTTGATGCTATGGCTGGAGACAGACATGACATTCGAAGTATTAACCGCAACATTTTTACATTTCTTGTAATTATACAACGGAAGCGAGCAGGTGAAGCGAGTATCCGTTGTGTTGCTCTGCTCGGCGGCGCCCGACGCGCCGGCGACCGCCGAACGTGCTCGCACTGTGACATACTTACATGGCACTTGCGTCCTCAACCATTGAGTAACGTGGATTTAGATCAATATGCACCGTGGAATTCCGGATACTTCTTTTGTTGTAAGCGTGCTCATCGTATTTCAGCTTCTTACTGATAAGAACCAGACATAATCAGTTCAAAAAATAATATATATCGCTATACGCATACCTGTTTGTCGTAAGCAAATATATTCGACTCGCATCTGTCACTCAAATCGATCGTCTATATAATATTTTTCTACGTCATACTCAGTTTAATTATTCCATATGGAATTATAGCGAACGGTGACCGTTCAGGTAGTGTTGCGTATCAGCTCCAAGGTCGTAAGACTTGAGGCTCTGCAGGTGCTAACTGCCGTTATTCGCTTCGAGTATTAAGTGGATATCCAATTCATAGTTACCAAGTTTTGAATGAATTTGTACTAGCTCGTGGAATTATTTGGTCAAGTAGACAGTAAACAGTGTACGTCTAGTCGTGTGTTTAGTTATTATCACACTTCGGACTAATGTAACATACCTTAAATGGTTCATGTTGTACAATTAAAAGATGTCGGACGATAGTCTGGGTCGGTATAAATGGGCCTTTGCATGGAACGCCAAGGCAATTAGGGAAAGTCATCTTCATAAACTATTGCAAATAATAGGGATTTGACAAATTTTTGAAACTATTTTCATTTTATAAATAAGAACGTAAATATTACAAAAATTAAACTTAATTTTTTTATTCATAAATTTTAAATGAAAAAACAACTTTAATTAGTTTAGTGTTTAAATTTCGCGCCTAAACGCTCCAAGCTGTCACCTGGTCTTGATGACGAAACAGTGTATTAAATACAACAAACTGCTGTCAAACTAGGGATGTAACGATACCATTAAGGTATCGATACTTACTCGGTATCTGTCGGCAAGTATCGATACATACTCTTATCGAATCGTTTTTGGAAAATTTAGAATAAAAATCCAGCCCGGTGAAAGCCCCGTTAAAATTGGTCCACCAGTTTCAGAGATTTGCCGGAACAAACAGACAGACAGACAAAAATTGTAAAAAACGTTAATTTGGTGTATGCACCGTGTATACATTCATATGCATTTATTAAAAAGCGGTTATTTCAATATTACAAACAGACACTCCAATTTTATTTATTTGTATAGATTACATAAATTAATAATTCTATCGATTTTCTTTGATATCGATTTTGTTTTAATTATATATTCAGCACCGTTATTACTAGCTTTAAGATACTCCTGTAAAAAAACTCTCCACGAGACAGGCAGTGCCTAGTGTGGAGAGTTTTTGCAAACTGTTATGTGTAAATTTTTTCAAGGTTAATAAATAAATGTATTATATTATATATAAGCCCCAAAACAGCCCAAAAAGATTGCCAACAAACATGACAGTTTGACAATAACATTGCAAGTTAAATAAAAGCTTGTAAAAAGTACTCTATGTTTTTATCCGATACATCAAAAGACATCGATGTAAAGTTCCGATTTATCGAATCGAAAAAAACATCGATGTTTTTTCAAAGTGGAGAGAGGACACCCCTAGGATAGACAACTTGTCTGTGATTCTTCATACATTGTGACGTAACGCGCTCCGATTGGAGTTTGCAGTCACGTGATATTTGGAATTAATTTAAACATTTTAAATTGTTTTTAATTAATTTATTACTCATATTTACATTTACGAAATATGATTTTCAGCATTCTAATATTCCCTGCTATGGCAAAAAATTACTTTTCATACATTCGCTATTTATGTCAACATCCCTATTGCGTTGATCAAATAAAAATCTTAGATTTTAAGCGATAAAAGCGACTGGTCGTTTTTAACAATTTACATTGACCACTTTTATAAAGCTCGCAATGGAATATTTTATGGTGGTTAGCGCTCAGTTGAGGATATGATTAATCATTAGAGTTTATCAGCAATGTGACGCTATGTAGAGGAAAACTTAATTCTAGAAACTGTGTTTTTATTTGTATCCCTAAGGAAAATTATACATTAAAATGTTTTATTTCGTAATCTGAGGAATTCATTACTAGTATACGATTCATGAAATACTTATAAATATGTAGATTTATAAAATCGAAATGCTAAAATGTTTATTACATCAATGGAGTGCGCCTCTTGACCACATGGTTACAAGCCTACTTAAAACGAGAAGCCGATTTATGTACCAAGATATTTTTTGCGTAATACCTACTAGAATATTGTGAAACCGAAAGGATTTCTCAAGTTTTTGATACTGAGAATACGAGATTTGTTTTCTTGTGTGTCATTTGGTTGTTTTTATTCCTAGAACTCATAATTTAAATGCTATAAACGTAAATAATTTTATGATTATGGCTAATTTTATACCAAGATTCTTTGTGTCGTAGTAAACATATTTTTTAAAATTCACGAAGACCGTATCGCGCACAGAAACCAGTGAACTTGTATTTAACAAAAACTTAAAAATCAATTAAAGTCTGCACTCATATGGGGATAAAACAAAACGTGGAGAAGTATCTGGGAGGAGCGGCGCTATCGATGCAACGTGCAATCGGTAACCGCTTCGGGCGTTTAACGCCACGTCTTGTGTAGTACCGCCTGACGTACGCATGATTAACGCGGCTGTATGATAAATGTTACACTATACCATGACCTATCGGAATCCCGAGTAAAAATAAGTGGAATATTGATTCTTAACACTACTACGTGTAGTCAATTGAAGGGAATTGATCTTTTATCACATTAAAAATAACTAGCTTTTGCTAGCGCCTTCGCCCGCGTTAATCTAACTTATGCGGTAACAATGATAATACAGTCGACTCTCGTTAATTCGAAACTCGAGGGACTCTTAAAATATTATGAATTATCGAGTGTTCGAAATATCAAATGGTTCAAAATTCTGCCAGACAGCAGTTTGAGCAGCATAATTTTCTCCTTGTGCTTTATTATGATTGAGAGTATACTTAGAGGAATCTTAAATTCTTTTGAAATATCACTTTTCACCTTCCTCTACTTTTTCGATTAACTACTTCTTTTTAGCAATCGTCAAGTATTTATACGTTTTAGGACTCATAAATAACACAAACTTTTATTTAATCTGTATACAACCAACGAAAGAGGAACAGTAACTGAAACTTAACTAAACAAACCAATTCCACAATAATTACAAAAACCTAGATGTACGATGATACAAATTTGAACTTGTCCCAAAATGTTACTCAAATTAACTTACAGTACCTAGATGACCGAGCTTTGCACGGTTTTTTTTTAATTGTGTTTTTTGTGGAAATTATATTTAAGTACGAATTACTAATAAAATGATGAAATATGAATTATGTTACTTAACAACGCCATCTGCTGTTGTGTCGTTAAAGCAATTAGTTGCTCACAAAAAATAGTATTATTATTCGCCAATAGATGACAGGAAGAGTCATATTTTTCAGTTGAGACTACTCAAACACCTCCTTTTTTTCTTCCAAATGTCATTTTCTAATAATGATTCCTAGCTAGATCGATTTATCGCCCCCGAAACCCCCTATATACTAAATTTTATGAAAATCGTTGGAGCCGATTCCGAGATTCCAATTATATATGTATATATATACAAGAATTGCTCATTTAAAGATATAAGATACCTCTACAAGTTCTGAAATCTTTCTGTCTGCAGCTTTGAATTGTCGAGTATTTGACACCGCCGCGCCGGTGTGTTCGAATTAATGCATCGTTTCGTTACATAGCGATATTTTTGTCGTTCGAATTACCAAGTGCGTAAAAATGTATTGATTTAGTTCAATATAAAGAGATTTTCTAGGGAACTTGTGAAGGGAAGGGAAAGGGGAAGGGGAAAGGAAGGTTAGAACTAACGTGAGTCGACTGTATTTCTCATTTGTAAATAGATAGGTAAAAAGGATTTAATCTTTCAGGAATGTCTCTAGTCACCATATTAAGAAAAGTCCTGAAGCATTGAGCCAGAAACTCACAGCCATGCTCGTCGTTGCTAAGTTAATGGTTGTATTAACAGACACATTGGTATATCTCAACTGATTAGAATAGGACTCATGTTTACTAGTCACAAGCTTCATATCGTGTAAACGGTCTTAACCATGACGAGCAATATGTGCAGTCGGGTGCACCTCATGATAAGCGATCAAGCAATTTGTAATCATTACCGAGCAGATCATATTACGGTGTCGCTTTTGCATGATGCTTCAGCATACCTCAGTATTAATTGAATGTTACACGTTACACGTACAGTCCATCACTGTAACATCCCAGAGCTGTGCAGGAAGTGGATCCCGGTCGTGTCGTGTGAAAATAGCTTAGTGTTGTAGCCTAAACATGATGGTGTGCTTTAATCATGTGCTTGGGTGGACGAATTGGGAGTCGCACAACACAACCTAAGAGATAGGCTGATTATTGAATAGTATGATTATTATCATCATCAGCCCATACACGTCCCACTGCTGGACACGAGCCTCCTCTACAACTGAAAGTGTTTAGGCCTTATTCCACCACACCGGCCTAGTGCGGATTGGCGGACTACACACCTAAGAAATATCTAAGAACTTTTAGGTGTGCGGGTTTTCTCGATGTTTTCCTTCACCGTTAAAGTACGTGATAATTCATTGCGAATACACACATAACTTCGAAAAGTCAGAGGTGTGTGCCTGGGGGCTTGAACCCGCGACCGCCGAGATTCTCGACCGCGCGCCTATACCTCGAGGTCATCACTACTGCATTGACAGTATTTAAAACATTAAAAAACCTTTACGATCACTTTACGGCACACGATTTAGTGATCCTAGGTTCGATGCTCGGGTCGAGCAAAGCACTATTATAATTTTTTAAAAGGAAATTCTCGGTAGCAGTGCGGAGTATAAAATGTACATGGCTGCTGATAAATAAAAGTAGAAGCATAAAAACAACTACTGCTACACTTTGGAGAAATGAATGTGAGCTTATTTAGTTATATTAATAAATCTTAATATCTAAAACAACAGTTCACTATGACGCGGATGCACTGGTATAGTCGTAATACCAAGAAACATTCTTGACAGCATCGTATCGTGCATGTCCCACTAACGTCACGAATGTCACTCATAATGCAGCCGGAACACTTGGGCACATACAAAACTGTTTATTAATTGTGTGTATCGTTGTGAATTCATCTGGAATAAGGTTGGCACAAGTTGCTTAATATTTTTTTACTAGCAAGGAAAAATGACCGACTTGCACCGGAGTCTACTTGCAGTGCTATCGATAGTCGATTGTAGAAATACAATTGAAAGTAAATCTTAACAGTCCATAACTATGCTCTTATTATCGTTACAGGATATAAACGGGCTAATCCCAAAACACTTGCACGAGTCACTATGGCGGGTTTTAGACTTTTTTTATCCGAGTGGATAAAATTATCCTACCACCGGCATTTTTTTTGGCAATCACACAGATGTGAAAACTGTTAAGGGTTGCTTCAAGTTTGTTTTATGCAAGATTTGCAGTTGGCTCATTCTTACAGAAGAATAGACTTTAACGCATTGGTCTGCGGAGAGGCTGTAGAAATTGTGATTAATTTTTTCAAGTTGTCCAGGACTAATCTTTTTAGGACATCAATCAGCCTTGTGAGTGGACTTTCGATATTGCACATTAAAAATAATCTTGCAATTAAATTCTGCGCAGCGGCGCATGTAACTAGTGAACTCTCATTTCACAGCAGCTTCTCGCCGATGATGACAAGCGGGCTGTTGAAATTATGATACTTATGTGAAATGAGTCCTATTCACGCAGATTCTTCAAGCCATATAACAAGGCTTTCTTTAAAAGAGCGTTAAAGAACTTATCCCTTAGTAATTAGCCGATTGGCTCTGCCATTAGCGTTGCCAACATCCATTGTCGATAGTTATTGCTTACGTGGATCGAGTTCATTTGCCATTACGTGTAGCAAAATATATTTTTGGCGTGAAAATATATTTGTGAAGTCGAACCAGAACCGTATCAAAATACTACAGAACAGTTTGGCGGTTCGTTTCGGTCTGTTCATTTTGCTCTACAATATTGGGTCCTTTAAGCGAAGCGTGAAGAAGCAATTAAGCCGGTCGACATAATCATGGCGCTTCTCGTTGATCGACATTATATTTGATTAAGCTAAATTTTTACATAGTTATAGGTTGTTTTCTACTCGGTGTAAGTAGATGCAAGAAAACCCTAAGGCATAGTTTCAACGAATAAACAAAAATAAGCCTAATTAAATTTAGATACATTTAGAGAGGTCGCTTATCCTACCATACTTGTGTGTCTCCTAATATTAAGATACAATAGTGTGTTTTTAAACGTGTACTCGTATGTGATTATTGCTGTCTCAGCGGATCTAATGTTTAAACAAACCTTCAGTTTACTTCTCTCACAGAAAGAATAAATCGTCATAAGTCCACCAGTCACCTCCTCTGTTGGACTAAACCACCCGTAACTAAGAACGACCTGTTTGTAGCAACATTCAGATGATGTTCTGCAAGTTTTACCTAGTTGTCTGTATAAATAAATAAAACAAACGTAGTTATTAGATATAAGCAGTGATGGCCTCGAGGTTTAGGCGCGCGGTCGAAAATTTCGGCGGTCGCAGGTTCAAACCCCAGGCACACACCTCTGACTTTTCGAAGTTATGTGTGTATTCACAATGAATTATCACTTGCTTTAACGGTGAAGGAAAACATCGTGATAAAACCTGCACACCTAAAAGTTCTTAGGAATTTCTTAGGTGTGTAGTCCGCCAACCCGCACTAGGCCAGCGTGGTGGACTAAGGCCTAAACCCTCTCAGTTGTAGAGGAGGCCCGTGCCCAGCAGTGGGACGTATTTGGGCTGATGATGATATTAGATATCAAGTACCTATAAAAAACTGACATATATTGTACAAATTTATGACCCCTAAGATTATTTTACAAATCGCACGTCTGCTTTGTTAAATTTCTAGATACAAAAACTTGTATTAATTATAGTATCTTCGATATAGTAGGCGGAAAACTGATTGTAAAATTGATACCATCTCAGCACCAATCAAATGTTGTGTTCTATACAAACGTACTTGGGGTTTAGGTGTTTATAGGACAGTAATACAGAAAACATTTAGGATATAAGTAATTCTTATAGCTAACCGTCCTAAACCCACGAGTGACGACCAAATAAACCGTTACCTCCGAGAACTCAACCCGGCTACGAATATATTTGTAGTAAAAAACATTGTTAACCACTCGCTGTGCATATATTTAGTGTGTTGTCATTATAATTTAGATTATAATATACCTATCACAAAACTTGTTTGATGGACAGATTGGCTATGCTAGTTTTTGTGTTTTTATACGTCTTGTTACCTTACTCGACTTTGCTCGTTATGACTCATATTATTTAAGTTTAGCAAAAAATGTCTTAAATATCATTTACCTACCATATGAATTGTATGGACTTATGCACATAAGTTCAAGTACCACATGTTCCGTTTGTATAAATAATAGATACTGAAACTCCTATCAAGCTAACGTTATGTTGTCATGTAAGTTTGTTTTTTATAGTAGTAAATTAAGACCGTTTGGGCCGATGATATAGACTATGGGCTAAGTGCTCTCCATTTAATGTGGGGCCTGCGCTTGGCATATGGATATAAATAGATTAACAGTGTAATGCAATGAATTAACGCGTTCCAAGACAGAATCGTGAGACGGCCTACAATAGTCATGACGCACACGTGTCCACCAAAAGTATTGTAATGTACGAGTAAAAGTGAAATTCTTTCGAAACTGGATCGCACACAAGCAAACTATTATCTTAACAGGATTCCTTGTTCCGTTGTCGGTGCTCGTCGCAGGGTTCCAACTAGCTCGCTCGGCTCTAGCCACGTAGAACCTTGTTAAAGTGAACCGGCACCGTGTCATTAGAGGGCGTGAATATTTAAGTGGAGATGGTGTGAGCGGCCCGCGGTTTCACTCCCGGCCGCTCCCGGTGCCCGCTTGGGTTATAGGACGGTTGGGATTACCTTCTCATTGAATTAATTCTGTTTGCTGATGAAAAAAGCGCCACCGAATACCATTTTAAAAGAATGAAACAATTGTACTGAGCTTAAATTTTAAAGAATGAAAGTGGCGCCGAACTCTATCGGTGCACGTTTACTATTGATATCGAATTTGTCTGAATTAAATCTTGTTTTATAGTTCGATATTTTATTATTTTGGTTTATGTAAATATATCCATACACCATATGGAGTTTTTACTACTATTACGTCAAATGCATGTCCTCTATGAGGCGAAACAAACACATCTTGAGGCCGCTGAAAAGTTTGCGTTGCGGGCGCCAAAAGCAACACCAGCTTTGCCTACGACAAATAAGTGTCTTACGTTGACAAATGTTTGCGTTTAGGTATGGCCCAAACATGGACCCCCGGTAATTTTGTTTAAACATGTGAACGTTATTTTGAACAAGTTTTGAACTTTCCGACCGTCGTGCGATAAATTTTTAATTATTACCATTGATTAGACGGGGGATCTTATTGAAGCGAAATTATATTATTCGGTTGCCATTGTTCGTTCGGCTTTGCGTTACGCAATCAAGAGGGTCATTCTGTCCGCGCCCAAAAGTCGCACCCGCGAAGTGGAGAACAGTCATATCCTATCGATTTGTTAAGATGGCGTGCGCGCGGGTGGGTCACGGAGGGGGCGGTGGCGGGGGCCGTGGTGTTGGCATGGGGTGACGCGCGGGGCGGCGAGGGTGGTCGCGGAGGCTGCGGCGCGGCGCAACGTGCAGCGTCGCTTGCACCTGCCCGCGGGCCGCGCCGTAACCACCGCGACACACTAGCGACATCATACCAGATGAGTGTGTGACGTGTACACCGTATATTGTACACAGGGTACTACCATGCGTCGCACGGGAACGTGCAAGTTGACTTTTTATTCCACGGTAAAAATCAACCTCGAACATGGGTAGCAAATATGTGGATACACATGTTGTGACTTATTCGAATGTATGTGTTTATATTCTAAAAGTATACGTCTTTATATGTAATAGGTTGGGTTAAGACGGCTGCATCTAAATCATTGCATCTTATATTTTTATAGTGCAAATAGTCAATGATATATGGCTTGCTTGTTAACGATAACGTTTTAATACTCGACGTATATGCTGTATTGGATACATTTATGTGAGAAGAACAAACATGAGAGATGGTTATTTTCAAAGCAGTAAGACATGGTACACAAGAGCATTGAATGTAATCGCGCTGACCGGCGCCGTGAGGAATGTGCAGCCGATGTAGCGAGATTGAGCAACGTAACAAGCTGTCAAGTAAACACAGTTGATGGTGGTATTATATTGCATAAGGCTCATAAAGCGGCGCATTCCCGCTCCCATTCATGCCGGCATGGTTGCCGTAGGTCGGGGCTCATAGTAGTGGGCAGTGTTCGTGTACCTTGTACCTACTGCGATGGAAGCTCAGCGTCTGTTGGCCGCCAACTCTGTCTTCACTTGCGATATCGAGGTCGCAGACAGACCCTGGTTCACAGTTATTCGTAATGTCTAGATACTTAGATAGATTTATCGCCGTTGAAAAGCATATCGTATCGTATTGGAGTATTTTTTAAAACTACTGGGTTCGCATCCATAAGGGGATCGCTATGGCGGGTTTAATAGTGATGTATATGCGAATATGTATATCTTATCAGCAGTGGCGGTACTTCCATAGAAGCCCAAAAGCCCATGTTGCCTTACAAAATTCCGAATAATGATCTTTAAGCTTTAAATCTTTATTTAACAAAAGCCGAAGTCTATTTTAAATCACAATGTAATCAATCATTCCATGTGCCTATATTTGTAAAAGCTTTGTATTCATCTCAGCATACTCCGGTATATATGTTGTGTTTTCCTATTTTGCCCCAGTTACCTCAAAGCTTCTAGCTCTTTCCGAAAGTTTTTATGACAGTCGCAGTATACGATACGACAATCTTTTAGCGTCAAACTAACCCGCGTTGTGACCGCGTAGTTTCCTCCTGTACGGAGTATGTTTTTGTGAATTATAGGACATTTTATGATTCAAATATTATAATTTTTAGCTTCTTCAATCTATCTGTTTTCATGACAATCAAAATCACGCGGTGAGATTGAAATTAGTCATTTTTTCTGTAGCAAGTCGTTTTGCTGTGTTTCTTTGTTCTACCATTAACGTAATAAATACATCCAACAGTCACATACATAGTTCTGACTCCACACTAAAACCCAAGTCTTGTGTCGTGGGTGTCAGAAACTACGAGAGACTATTCGATCCCAAAAACACCCAGACCCGAAAAAAATATTTGTGGATCAAACATTTGTCTCGGTGCGGGGATTGAACCTGGGGCCTCTCGTTTCACAAGCTGGTAGCAAAACATAAACAAGCAACAGCGAGAAAACTTAAATCATTAGTGACTTATTTTATTTGATTCAATATATTCAATCCAAAATGCATACCTACTATATATCTTTCTTACCGATTATCACGAACTACGAAAAACTTAGCAGTACCTACTTAGAACACTTAGGCTCAAAACTTTTGTTAGTTAACTATACAATCATATTTCGCGGTACCGGGACCGAATCCGCGGTCTGCTTTTCGTAGGCCGTTTTCCACATAATGCGGCGCAGACGCCGGTATTGATATTCTAAGAATCTAATAATAATGGAATGGTATGTGTTAATAAATTACTCTATAGTACACATTGATAAAAACTGTGCACTAGAAACGACAGTGGCACACACAGCATTGACACCGAGCAATGAATCTCAGTGAGACTTCATGGGATTTGTCTTTAAACCCCACCAAAATTTCGAGCTACCAAATACAACCATAGTCTTTACGAAATGGTGATCTTTTCACACAATTGTCAGCTGTTGTCAGATCCAACCGGACTAGTTGGTTCTCTCACAATGTTCGTCATTTTTTATCACAATAAAACCTCAAATACAACCTTTATAATTTATTTGCTGATGATTTTCTAAATTTTTTTACCATGTAATTTACAGCAATAGACTTTTAACTAATTTATTTTTCCTTTTTCTTCCCGTTGTACACGTCAGGGAAAATATATGTTGCGCAACATTCATCCAAAATATGTTGATCAATTGTACGTATAATGTAGATTATTGCCTTTGTATATTCTAAACAAGGAAAAATGATTAGTGAAGGAAGTTCGTTATGTGATAAACAATATGTTGGAATTTAATTATATTTGAAGTATGTAATAAATTGGAAATCTTTACTGACGTGTTGGTTCTGGAAATATTTTATCTTTGACTTGAAACATTATTATAGAATTTTTGAATCTATATAATTTCGGATTATGCGTGTTTTGGCGTGTTTTTATTTGTTTCGTTGAAAACCACTTTAAGGCTTGACACAAACGACATCCTTAAAAATGCATCCATTGAGGGATAGATATGATTAGCAGTAGCCATTTAAATATTGGTATAAAATTTAAGAAGCTGATTAAAATTTACTTCTGATTAGATAATTATGAAGATTTACATTTTTGAAATGATGTTCAGTGTTATATCGTAATCCTAGTCAAACAACGACAGTTGGCGGCTTATATTCTAGCGAAAACTGCGAATAAATTAAGTGATTGTTAGGCCTTAGCAAATAGTATAAGGGAGTAGTTGACATTAATTATCTTTTCTCAGACGCCCAGTCAGACGACTCACCGATCGCGATGAAATTCAAGAAAATATGCCTTAAAACGCCGGTCAGCGAGGAGCAGGCGGCGCAAGCAGTCCTCGACCCGGCGCTAGGTGAGTTCTAACACACAGCATACCCTGAATCTGTGCAAATATCGACAACAATGTTTACGAAATTCATACGGCCGACCGTGAAGATATTTCCGAGATAGTCTTAATAGCGTCCGCGAAGTAGTTAGCTGATGCTCTAGTGTTGCGCACGTCGGAAGCTTTCAATCGAAATTTAATTGGACTTCATACCGTACAATTGATCGATGCGGTAAATAGTTTCATGAAAAATATATTATTTATATTCTATTTAAGAACTAGGGTGTATCCATACGTAAGCGGTATAGGTCAGGGACGTGTGGCTATATCGGGTACCTGTGACCTGAACGAGACTGAAGGTCTGGCTCGGGCGAGCGTGAAGATATCCATGCAAAATATATGTTGTGTTACGGTTTTGTCTACAAATAGTCAATCATTATAACTTTGAATATAACGCTATTATTTTTAATTGGAGCAACAGCAGCAATGCGTTATCCAGTTACATAGGACGAACCTGGGACACACAATAATGTTACAGATGATCCTATGTGGAGCGTATGATATCATTTGATATATCCTCTCTTTTTATTACGCGCTTCTACACACAGTAATCTCTACGTGTCCCCCATTCTTGCACAGAAGCGTTATTGGTGTTATGAGCGGTTGGTTTGAATCCACCACAAAAATGTGATTTACCTAGTCAGGTCATAAATTCTGTCACATGTTTAATATAAAATAATTGAAACAAGTTTATTCATTATGTAACCATTTATATACCAAAATGAACTTAACAAAACAAAGATTCTTATGACACTAAAGTTTATTCAAAATGACCTCCGTGATTTTGAATACAGGCCTTCAATCTGCGCGGCCAGTTGTCTATCGCAGCACGAACGAGGTCCATGTCAATATCGGCGGCTGCCTTAATCAAGGATGTCTTGAGTGACTCCAAATTGGGATGAAGCTTTGAGCACGCCTTTTCCTCCTATCTTGTAATCTAACGGATTCAAATCTGGACTGGAGGAGGGCCAGTCTTCGTGCCGGATGAAGTCGATTTCACGCGCCGCCAGCCAGTCTTGTGTGCTCTTCGCTCTATGAGCTGGCGCCGAATCTTGTTGGAATACCCAGTGCCTGTTATTGAACATGGTATGAGAAACCGGTTCCACAAGGTTCGTCAGGACTGTATTTTGATACACAACTGCATTCGTTTTTACACCTTTCTCACAAAAATGTACCTTTGTTAAGCCCCAATAAGAAACTCCCAACCATACCATGATCGAGGATGGAAAATGACCTCGTGGGACACGCGGAATACGGTTGCTCGCTTCTTCACTACTGTGTGCGTACACCTTATCATTTTGTTTGTTGAAGCTGTCTTCTACGGAAATTTTTTTTTCATCCGAAAAAAGAATTTCCCGGTATTTTTTTCCCGCGTACCGCTTCAAAAAACCCCGGCATCTCTTCAGTCTCAGGTCCATTAGACGAGCATTCAAACGATGTCCTGTTTTTCTTCGATATGCCCGAAGCCCTAAGTCTTCATTTAACACCCTTTTCACCGTGGTTCTGCTTAACCTCATCTGAGGGCCAACAGTTTCTGCTTACGTTTGGGATTTCTTTGAATTCGCGCCTTCACAGCTTTTATCACTGCTGGAGTCCTAACAGACCGAGGGCGACCACTTCTTGACCTGTCATCTTCACTAGAGTCTTCATTGTATCGTTTGATGGTACGATAAACGAATCTTTTGGTTATATTCAAATTTTTCAGTATGTCAAAAATTTTAATTGGCGCGTAACCGCAACGATGCAACGCAATAACTGCAACACGGTTTTCTTTAAGCGTCCACTCCATATTTAAAAATGAGTAAAATTCTAAAAAGTATACATTTTTATTTTCATGAACAATTCGAAATTCGAATTCAATAAACTTTTTGTGGCCAGCATTCTAAAAGAAAAGTTTTAACTGTGTGACAATACTTATGACCTGACTGTGATAACTATTTAATATTTATAATAAGCATCCTCATAGTGTTTCCTTATAGCGTAAAAGTTACTGTATGGACTTAATTTGAAATTCAAAAGTGTAAATTTTGTCATTCTTTTCTGTCTCACTACAAGGCTATCACAAACTGCTAAATTTCCTGCTTCTAGCTGTAGCTTTCGCGAAATATCATTTTGTATATCCTTAACTAGTCCGCCAACCCGCACTAGGCCAACTTGGTGGACTAAGGCCTAAACCCTTTCAGTTGTAGAGGAGGCCCGTGCCCAGCAGTGGGACGTATTTGGGCTGATGATGATGATATCCTTAACACCGAACATGACCTGACAAATACATAGATGGATAGATTTGTTTGGGCGGATCGGTATTCTGTTAATTGCACCAAAATGTTCATTCTTTTTAAGGCCATTAGCACTTTTAATTATGTTACTAAATGTTAAGGTCGATTTTCTGGATTGAGATTTACGCCATGTTGTACGATTTATCGCCGTAAACACAGTAGACATTTCAACACTAAAAAGTTAACTTAATATAATTTTAAAGGTCAGGTTATCATTCGCCCTTATTCTTTTTTATACGTCACGTGGCACGGACCCCCGATATGGTTGATTAGGACCTTAACCACGCCCAGTATGTATTGGTCGCCTTTAAACACCTGAGGAATACCTTGTGGATAACTCTTAGGTAAGCCCGTTGATTCACATTTGTTTACCTTCACTGTTAAAGTACGTGAGGAGCGTACCCACTCACCTTAAGAAAACCAAAAGTTTGTGTCTGGGATTTAGTAACCCGAGCCCCGAGATCTCCACCAGAAATCTTCATAATAAAAGGGTTCTTGTAAACCAAATAGGTGTTATAACAGCTTCGTCAAAACTTGATATACATAGCTAGTGTTAAATTATGTTAGTGTATAGACATTAGGCAGACGGCAGTAGCACACCTTCTAGGTGGCGTTACACGGACCATGAGATATATGACCTAATTACATTTAACTCCTATGCTGTGATGTTGACATGAAGGCCAATAGTCTTCCAACGAGAAGCTATTTTGAATAAAAGTTTGCAACGAACATTACTTGGTTTCTAATGGTTTTTTTTTAATACTAATATAATGAAGGCAGAGTTTCGTTTTATTTGTATGTTTATAACTTTATAACGAATAAACAAAAAAAAACTACTTATGCAATTTAAATTATTTTTTGAATGGGTATCTAATATCATAGTACATATATTTCTTTATAAAAATATATTATTATAAAAATAATATGTCCTATGAACGCGATATATAAAAAGGCACAGTGTTTTCGCTCTGCTAAAAAGTTGTCATTTTTGACTTCCGCGGTGTTAGAACTTAAGCGACGATATGATATATGTTCCTTTTTATCCCAGGAATATGTAGTGTTTTCTTTGAATAAGCAAGGAATTCAAAATTGAGCCCGCGTGGAGCAGGGCGCCACTGCTAGTAATATACATATACTGTGTTTGAGTTTCTGTGTAGATTAAGAATCATCATTGTAAAATAATATGTTAATGCGACAATTTAATACATTATGTTTTTGCATTTTCGGTTTAAACTTATTAACTAGAATTATGGCAAGTTTGTCAAAAATATAAAGAATATTTAATTCGCTATTTCGTTGATACAAAATTCGAAACAGAATAGCTTTTTAAAAGTTATTACCACGTAACGTTGAACAACCCTGTGCTTATGGAACTTTTAGTTTTGCGTTCTATAGCAATGTCGCAATATTATTGAACTCTTGCTGTTACTTGATATCAAATTATGTACGTAATTAAATTAGGTAACTTTATATATGACCTTCATCGAGCGAGGCTCGTCTTATCACTGCGTTCAAGGTAAACTAAACTAATGGTTGTTCACACGATATTACGTGCTACCTACCATGAGTGACAAAGCAATTATTTTCGATAATGCGATGCGGTTTTATATTGCAAACTTTTTTATCTGTACTCGTTTGTTTTTTTTTTTCTTCATACTCTCCCGACATTGCCGTCGAGTTAAAAATAAATAACTCTGTAAATGTCGATCGGTTGTTACTGTTACTAAATGTCAAGTGATTATGTGGCAAAATATAGCTAATATAGCATTGAGTTTTTGACATTGCATTCTTCGTAAATAGTTAATTGCCACAACGGCTACAATGAGGGGTCGGCGTGGCATCGACAAAACATGTTTGCAAAAACTGGAGTATTGCGAGTGTTTATTAGCATAGAGTGCGAGTGGCGAGTGTCGAGCCGCGACCGCGGTGTGTCGTCGTCCCGTTGATTGAATTGTGCTTTTATTTCCCATCACGCCACGCATTGAGGGTATGATGTCATCGATTTAATTGCGGCGGCCACTTCATTACCTACCTATAAAGGCGACATTTATTTCAGTATTCCATCGAAATGATCTGCGATGCGGCAGGCACGTGGCCATTCGAATTCTGGCAAGTTTATGGTATCGTTATGATTTGTAATGTTTCAGTCCAAATTCCCTTTTCAATGTCAAGAGCACGATTTAGTGTGGTCGTGGTGGCGGTCGTCAACGAAGAAGGTTCGCACGTTGGCGAGCTCGTGTCCTGAGCGCGGCCAGAGCTCAGTATGCGTGACGGGTTACATCACATTTCTGTGCATGTAGCTCGTTGTGCGTTGTTCGTTGCGCGCATGCAACGCTCCCAGTCACCTATACGTACGGGGTACACATTCGTGCACAGGTCGTTAATGGTACAACGTGAATCTGTTGTGTGGTACGCGGGTGGAATAACCTATAATTAGATGCGCGTACACCAATCCTCAGTCGTATAACTCGTAGATGTCTCGTTTACACCACATCCGCTAACATATTTGATGCAGAACAGTTGCCGAATTTACTTTATTGAGTGGGCGGCGAGGAAAAATGAATTGCAAAAGATATACACTCTACTCGCAGTGTAACTAAAAACTGTTGCACTTTGCCATTATTGAATACGGTAGTCACAGCATACGTGGTAATAAAAGTTTTTGAAGAACGCGACCTACTGAAGTTGCTCCTTGACCTGAAATTCGACGTGAACACAACCGTATCGCGGATGAATTTAAACTTGAAATATTTCTTATTAATTCATTAATTATTGATTTATATATAACCTATTTATTATTATTTAATATATTTATAAAAAAATCGATTATTTTCTGACATGAGTTTTATATGCCTAACGCATTAATTATGAGATAAATATCTTAATCACATTTATAAGTTACGATTTTTTGCACATGTTAAAACTATTCATTATCATAAAATGCTATCTAGTCAAGTAAAAGCTTTACTTTTTAATTAACTGTTTAATAGTTTACGACAGGCAATGTGCAGGCGCAGGTGTGTTACTATAACATTTTGTCGGACGAAACGTGCTGACTGCCGACGTACGTCCCTATGTTCGTATGAAATCTTCATACGTGTACGTTTGTAACGTTATATACAAATGGCACCCGTTCAAAGAGGGGGTTATAGGGAGTGGCTCTCACGTATCGGGCGCCGTGATAAGTGACGACTATCCGTCAATGTATTGCATAGGCGTCTGTATGTGAATTGTGAGGCTGTGGTATATCGGACAATAGAAGCTCGCCGATGCAGTTTCGGCGGCTAAACGCGGGGTCGGCGCGGGCGGTGGCGGCGGCGGCGACAGCGTTGTGTTTCTCGGGCGTGCGTGGCACTGCAGCTCTCCTCCGCGGCCGGTAATTTGATTGGGCCCGAGCTGTCACCTATGCGCCGCAGTCGCCCGGCCGTCGCTCGCCGGCTATCGATTAGAGCCCCCGTCCCCTGCCCCCGCGACACCCGCGAACCGGATCTCGTCACGCCGCCATTGTATACCCGCGACGCTTAAACGCATTCGTTTCTCCCGATGCGAAAACGACGCATTCCTTCCGCGCGCCCTCCCGCAACCCGCCCCGCGGCGGTCGCCGCTCGGCCGCACGCCACGCCGCGCGGCGCCGCCCGGGACGCGCCGACCCTCTCATTACCCTCTCTTACCACATTACCACTTCGTGCCCGACACAAAACCACCGATATCATCCGCGCTCGCCGCCACTCACCGACAATGCTAACAAAACTAGCCACCTTCATTGTCCACTCATAACAAAATTTATGTCAACAGGCATCATTAAAATATTGTTACGGTTGAGCTTTTGGAATTCATAATTTATTATTTACGATTGAGATGTTTATTACGAAAATCATCGTAGCAAACTTAATGAGCTAGCTAAATAATATGCTCTATGTGACTGCCGTGTTTAATGCGATTGCAAATTGTGCGTCTTTAAATGTTTCCATGGGCACTCTTATTTCAATCTTGACTTCTTTTTACATATTGAGCATTCTTCGCCCAAAACTCGTCGTTTTATTTGAACACCGTAGAAGAAAAGTTTTTCTAGGGATGTAAAAGGCTTAAATTTCGCTTTAAGTGTTAAGAAACACCAATGTGTTTCTTAAAACAATATTTAAGCCTTTAAAACGATAAGTTGCTATTGAGCAATGTAAAAGATTTATAGCTCTTTGTATAATTATTTTAGTTTAAAGCGGTTAATATTTAAATAATAATCATTTTTCAACGGCATCATATTAACTGGACCAAAGTACCTAACAAACGTCTCTCGATCAATTGAACGGTCGAGCTCGGTTGCGTGCAATGTGCCTGCTAAATAATTAAATGTCGCCTTAACAGAAATTCATGAAATAGTACGGGTCAATCATGTAAGGCAACTGCAATAAAATTGGTGTCGATGTACTTTCATTCTATTCGTATGATGATTTCAATAAAGGAGCATTCTTATAAACATAATAAACACTACTTTTTTTTTGTTCTCGAGGGGAAAGCTGTTTAGGGCTCTACTTCCCGCCAGCCCTGGGGAAGGGGGGCGGGAAGCGTAGGTCGGGGGTCACCGGTCTTCCAGCCCGACGCGCGGCGAAGTTAAGTCCGCGCAGATGTTAGTGCCGGGCTGGGTCCCTAAAAAAATCACTAAACCGGCATACCGACCAAAAACCCCCCGGTGGCCATCTCCGCGCCAAGTGGGACGACCACGGTACGTGAGCGAGAAGCGCCCACCGTTATGCCGCAGCCGCCCGGTGCGCCTCCGAGACGTAAATGCCTCGGCCGTCTCGGAGTTATAGGGGGCGCAGTTGCACCCCCACAAGCTTGGTTCGGGCGCCCTTGTTGTGGATGGGCGCCCGCGACGTACGTCCCGCCCCTCTCGGGGTCACTTTCAGTGGGGACGCGCTGCCCTCGCAGTGCGCCCAGCGACCCCTAGGGCCCCTTTGAGTCGCCTTTTACGATAGGCAGGGGATACCGTGGTAGGATTCTAACGCCCCTTTGCCACAGGGCAGATAATGAATACTTACTTATACCAACTCATACATAACCCAAAGCTAAGGACATGACGATCAGTAATTAGGGCTTATCCATTACGCTATCCTAAACCGCGATTGTAAACTTTACAAGCTTGTGGCGTGCTACCTGGGTGGTAGTATATAGGCGTCAGTGAGTTATGTACGAATGCAAATTTATCAGTAGCAGTACTGAATCTAGAAATGTGATCGAAAAACGGCAGTAGGCTAGCCGCTAGATGGATGGATACAGTATATATGGATGTATGGAGTATATATGGACACAGTATATACAATGGATACAGTAGGTATATACTGTAAAGATTCGATATGATGTACCTAAATAAATGAATTATTGTAACGATTTCTTGGCCAAAAAGATTTACAAAACATTAAATGCCATAAAATTCTATGAAGCCTTCAATTACGTACTTCAATTCGATGGTCGAATTGGTCTCAAGGCCTAAGAAATTAAAATCTTGGTGCCAAAGGTTGCTCTTAATATAACTCAGTACATAAATGAATGAACATAAAGAAATTTTAGGCACATCACAATTTCACTAGTATGATTCTGTGATATTAACACGTTCACAAGTTATATCATTCTTGATATTTTTAATACTGAATACACCTTGTCATTTTTTTCTCGATTTCTCATCAACTAGAAGTTTGAGAAATCGCATTCGGTCAAAGTTATTACGGTGTTATTAAAACACTATTTTTGTTTTTTATTAAACAGCTCCGGAATGACCTCATGTAGATTGGAATATTGGCAACGGTTGTATTTTTTGCGATAAAACGAATGCAATTATATAATTTTTCAAAATATTTACCCTTATTATGACATAATTATTATTTTTTACAAAGTACATTTAACAAACAGTAACACGTTTTGTCTGTACAACTAATTTAAATGTAGTTTTGTGGTAAATAGCGCTTAGAAACAGATTCTAGAAGTGGATCAGGTGTTAATTTTAGCTAGTTGAATGTAAAGAGTCAGAGAGAATCACTAGTGGACGTAGTGAAAAGAAAATGTAAGTTCGAATACAAAAATCCATTTAATATGGAAATCAATGTCGTGATTATTATCTTTTAAAAATTGCCAAAGGAGAAAATGTATTTTAATTGTATTATCATAACCATTGTCATTGTGCCCACACTACCATCGTCATCATATTGGATATGACTTCACCCAAAGATATATTTATGGTTTTTTTTTACAACTAACGTAGAAGAAAATTTGTAAAAATTTTGAACATTTGCGCAATTACCAGGCAAAAACACCATATGCACGAAAATGATAAGGTTTTATTTACATATAATGAATAAAAATGAAGCACAAAATTAACTTTTGGACGCAGTCGACCGTTAAGAATATTTTTGTTACTATTCTTACGTGCAGTATAAAGTCAGTTTGTGTGTGAAATCGACAACTAAGACTGGCGAAATCTAGGTACTATTAAACGAGGTTTTTGACCACGACTTCCAACTTGAGCCTTGAGACTAACATTTTTGAAAATATGAAAAAAAAAAATCATATTTTGTAATATAGATTAATAAGACACTTTTCGGTCTAACAAAATCTTGGGTTAAAATGAAAAACGTTTGTTTTTGTTTTTACACAAGAGGATCGAACGGACGTTCTATTGTTTACCACTCTACTTCAGTTATTTCTCCATGTAGGCCATAACATACAGCTCAATTGGTGCCGTCTGAAAATACTGAAGACATTTTGGCATCACTCATAAACATATTTTCTACAAGTTGTAGCATTTTCATAGCACTTAGCCGAGTTTACAGCGTGCGTTTTAATTTTATTGATTTATGATGTCTCGTAAAATTTAAGCGATTCAATCGGTGCAGTCTTTAATAGCATATCATAACTTTCTATTATAACTCCACTGGAAGATTTATAATTTTATGTGAAATTGATTACAACTTTAATTTTCTTTTTATTTCTTTCCTTACCCAAGGCTTCGTGTCATATTTTAGATAATAGTAATATACACATTTAAACATTTTTGGGGTTCTACAGAAACACATCGTTGTCAAGAGTACATAGTCCGCCTCTAAACTTAATGTATAAAAGTGTAAATAAATAAATAAATAAAAAAACATGTATATGGTAAATGACCATTTACTTTTGTCTCTTATAATATATTTTATCACGGTATGGCCCAAGGCATAGGAGTTAAAAACCCTAGATTCTATTGCTGGTTTCTTAACTTCGCTCTGGATTACTAGTTAAAGTATTCAACTGTATAGTTATGTTATACAAAATAGTTAAGAATGTTGTTACGTCACATTCGCTTATAGAGTTTATACCACTACATAACAATGCAACTCCTGTGACGCCTGATAACGGGAGTAGAACGCAAACAAGCAACAACCGACACCCAAATTTGGTGATTCTTCTAATCATAACTCGGAAAAAAATCTAGGAACAGTTCAGCAGCAATCAGTTGTCCAATGAAATTTCAAGGTCTTCTTTAAATCTTACGATTTGTTCAGCACTTAGTGACATACTGTATAGTCAAATGCACTATAGGAAATATGTGTGTAGTTATTGAATGTTGTTTATCGTCGCAAGGTGCCGTAAATAAGAACCGCGATACAGATTTTTTATTTACAATTAGATCTCGTACTGTGTCAATGTAATCTTTGACATATGAACTCTGATATTAATATAGCTTATTTTTATCAATAACGTTAAAAAACCCGTGATATTCGTTTTTACTTCAATCGCGGTGCAGATGACGGCAAGCCGGCTGCAAACGACATCTTGCACCCATACAATATTTGTGTCATTGAAATTTTTATCCTTACTAATATTATAAATGTGAAAGTAACTCTGTCTGTCTGTCTCGCTTTCCTGCTAAAACTACTGAACCGATTTAAATGAAATACTGCACTAATTTAGAAGTTGAGGCTTTTGAATACAATATAGTGTGGGTTCTACAGAAATTGATTTGGTCAAACTGAAGTAAAAGTTAACAGATGGTAAAATTATTTTGATTGCCATTTGACAAAAGTATCGATTTGTTGCTTGCTTAACCTTCTATCCTTATGTCTGAGAGTACGCCTCTAATAACAATTTTATACGTTAAAATGTTTACAAAGTTTTAAAAAACTAATCAATTCGTACTGAGAGATCCAATTCTCTCGCGAGAATCAAATATATTTGTCTTGCATAACATCGCCGAGACAAATTTCAATCGGCATCACCCACTTTTCGTCGCGATCGATTTTTGCCTCCAGACGCGAAAGCTAATGAACCTTTGTATACGAGATAAGTAATATCATCTCATTGAAACCGACGCGGCGACGATTGTTCACATCATTCGGAAACGTTCTTAATACATATATTCAGTCGGAACACGATACGTGGAAATTGGTGACGCTCTCGTGTAACGGTATGTCTATGTCTTAAAATTCATGAAACATATTCAAATGGACCGTCTCACGCACTTGCTCTGCTTAAAATATTTACAAAAAGCGGCCGTCTGTGAATATGGCCAGTTTTATTCATGCTTCTAAGGCTTTTTTGATACAATTCGACGGATATTTGTCGCCATTCCTCTACCTATTTACTGATTTGGCTTCACATAATTCGGACCCATCAACTAAAAAAAAAGGTTAATTAACATGTAAAAGTTAGTTTTCAAATCTTCACTTTTTCTAATTTATGAATCTCTTGATGACATTTAGGTACTCATTAGTATCATAATTCACAAAACTCATGTTATAAGTAACTGTTGTCATTGTAAATATTTGGCAAAATCAGTCCTTAATGATTTTAGAAGTACGTTTTTCAGATACATAAAGATATATCTACTATGTGGGACAAAATTTTCATGTTGTTCTATTGTTTTCTTTGATAGCCACTTGCTCTATGATGTATTTCAATAAACGTTTCAGTAATTAGTGCTATTTTGTCCGCGTATTTTATTATTAGGCGTCATAAGACCTTGATAAAGGCAGACTTCGAAGGTTATAGTGGTTCGCCATAGACTGGTGCGGGCGTCATAAGTATCTACGTATCGATGGTCCAAACCGTCCGTTTATATATATAAACATGTGAACCCATTGCCGTATATAAGTGCATCCTATTGTTTGTTAATTAAAAAGTATCGTACTTAGTATAGTACTCGTTCCATCCTGTGACCTACAAAGATAAAGGAGCGCAATAATGAAAGGTCACCGCCACGCTACGGACTCTATGTTGGCGAATAATCAACTTTCATTATCAAGTTTTAACATTATCACTTTCTCTCTGGCCGTATATAAATTTTATCCAATCAAATTATTTACAGTACACACAATAGATTTCTCTGTGTATATATTGCCAAGATTTAAACCGTCTAATACTTATTTCTATAAGCAATTAGAAGTCGAACGTAGACCAAAACTAATTATTTACACAGTGTGTGTCTGTTGTCGGGTAACGAAACGTCATTGACCCTTATGAAGAGAGCAAAGGCGTCGCGGTTTTTAGGTACCCTCAACGGTCGCGCGCATGCCTGTTTCTAAGGTCGCGCCCGCCGACGCTACTTTCCGATGGAAATGATTCCAATTAAAATGGCACTCGGCGATTTTTTACGTGTGAGACGGGACAACCGCGCCGGCTCGCCTCTGTGGTTGAGGTCGGCGGCTAGCCTGCGGGTGAATAGCAATATGGAGAGAGTGCGACCGCATCTTACCGGCCGCCGCTGTTGTCACTGCGGTGTTTCGCGGGCGGGCAGATTTATTTGGACGTACCCCCTTCGGAGGGGGGCGCGGGGTCGGGCGTGCCACCCACCGCGCCACCTCCACACATTTGACTGGATCAATAAGTAAGCAAAGGATGCCCGAGCAGAAAAACCATACACCCGACCACCCCAAGGGGGCACACGTAACCAACACCCCCCCACTAACGGGGAGGAGGACTCCACAGATTGCCATTTTCTCTTTGCCTACGCTTTAATTAGTTGCGTAGTGACGCGTGTGTATCCATAATCCCGTGATATTAAATTGCTGAACAAGTCGTGTCCACTTAAGCAAACAACGTACGCGCCGGACGAACCCGCGATTTTGTTAAATACTAAATGACAAATATATAAACCATTGCTAACAAGCATATTATAAAACATTTACACACAGATAGTCGCTGTTAAAATTATTACTGTTCTCTGTAGACCACCACCACCGTCGCAAATCATGTTAAAAACCCTAATAATGTAATATATAACAAATGCCAGACGCCATAATAACATTAGTCCTGTCTGAGCGTTTTTGTAATCACAATATTTTAGTAAAATGCCACCATGGTAGCGAGATTAGATAACGCCACTGATAAACCCCGTGGCGCATACGTCGCGTTCCATCCGGATTCACTTCGACAATGGCTTCACTGTGTGCCATCTTTTTGTTTGTGAGAAAACATTTTCATGTCCCAGATAAGGCAACGTATACTTTCTTTAGTATAACAACTGTCACTACATGAAATTAAAACTGGAACCCTCAATCAACAAAAATTATGGTATCAGATTAAAACTAATATACAAGCTTCTAACTATTTCAAGTTCTAGTAATTAATAATTAATTTGAATATAAGAAAACATCCCTAAGAATATTAGATAACTTGTTCTCCACATTGAATTGCTTAAATACAATGATTGTAGTCATAGTCCCTTGGACCATGGACATAGTCCCTTTTCCAGCGGCTAAGAAAGCTCAGCAACGTAACGTTGTATATGAGCTTCTAAAATATGAAACACAATGTCTAACGGGAAATCATAATATTTCTTATTGTGTTATTTATTGAATCACCAATCTCTACTCAATCAGGGACGCATTTTTTTTATAATAGCACAAACTGTTTACTTCGATATCATTTTACTGCATATGTTTTTATAACAAGTCTATACTATTATAATAAAGAGGAAAGGTTTGTATTTTTGTATTTTTGGATTTTTGGATGTTTGTTACTCTTAAACTCAAAAACTACTGAACCGATTTCGATGATTTTTGGTATGGAGATAGATGCAACTCACAGAAGTAACATAGGATACTTTTCATCCCGGAAAACGTAGTATTCCCGTGGGAATGGGTATAAGTAGCTATGTTAATATTCTGCTTTTACGCCTAAACCGTTTGACCGATATAAATGAATTTTTGTACAGAGATAAATGAAATCCTATGAAGTAAAATAGATTAAATTTTATCCCGGGAATTTGGTAGATTCCCGTGGGATGAGCATATAATGTAATGCGAAAGTAACACTGCCTGTATTATGCTTTCACGCCTAAACCATTTGACCGATTTAAATGATTTTTAGTATGGGGGTAGATGAAACCCACCGAAGCAACATAAGATACTTTTTATCCCGGAAAATGTAGTATTCCCGTGGGAATGGATATAAGTAGCTCTGTCAATATTCCGCTTTTACGCCTAAACCATTTGACCTACGTGAATGAATTTTGGTATGGACATAAATGGAACCCTATGAATAGTCTATGTTACAGACTATATTTTATCCCGGGAATATGTAGAGTTCCCGTGGGATGAGCATATATTGTAATGCAAATGTAACGCTGCCTGTGTTATACTTTCTGGACTAAACCATTTGACTGATTTAGATGATTTTTAGTATGGGGCTAGATAGGACTCACCGACGTAACATAGGATATTTTTCATCCCGGAAAATGTAGTATTCCCGTGGGAATGGGCTTTCAAGCCTATACTATTCGCCCGATTTATATGATTTTTGGTTGGAATACAAATGGGTCACTATGTAGTAACATAAGCTACATTTTATCCCGGGAATATGTAGGGTTCCCGTGGGATAAGCATATATTTTAATGCGAATGTAACGCTACCAGTGTTATACTTTCTGGCCTAAACCATTTGACTGATTTAGATGATTTTTAGTATGGGACTAGATAGGACCCACCGACGCAACAAAGAATATTTTTTATCCCGGAAAATGTAGTATTCCGGTGAGAATGGGCTATCACGGCTATACTATTCGCCCGATTTATATGATTTTTGATTGGAATACAAATGGGACACTATGAAGTAACATAAGCTACATTTTATCCCAGAAATATGTAGGGTTCCCGTGGGATGAGCATATATTGTAATGCGAAAGTAACACTGCCTGTGTGATGCTTTCACGTCTAAACCATTTGACCGATTTGAATGAATTTTGGTATGGACATAAATGAGACCTTAAAAAGGGACATAGGCTACTTTTTTAAATAATTTAATAAGTGCCATTTCGGGCACTTAGAAAACGATATGTGGCATTAAGGAATATTAGTTACGACTGTTACCGTTATATGTGACATAAGGTTCCATTATTTGGCGTAGAGTGCCGTTTTTGGAACTTATGAGACATAAGAGTGATTTTATTTTAGTGATTTTAAGTGCGATTATGATGTTAAGTCATATTTAGTACAGTAAAATATTATCATGTGCATTTACATGGCGCTCGGTGTCACTATGCGATGATAAGTGCCATTAGGCGCACTTAGATTATAGACATAGAACATAGACATTAGATACATTTTCGCGATAAATATATGAGACGATCCGAGTTAGTGAAAAGTTTCATAATGTCACTTAAGACGATTTTCAAAGACAGAAATGACCTCCGGTGGTGACCTACTGCAACGATTAGCGTAATTTTGATTTATAGATTCACTTAGTTGGTTTCTGCACCCAACCCTGAAGTCTACGCAGACGGAGTCGCGGGCAAAAGCTAGTGTTAAATAAAGCGCTGTCAATAAAGGTATCTTTACAAACCAATACAGTACAAATGCGGAGACATTAACAGTACTGGGTCGTTAAAAATGTTACTATTTCCTCTGATGACCGTGTCTATCATAACTGTTTTGTATTCATGTACCTCGCATGTCACCAGTAGTCGTTCCGCATTCCATTGAGTTCTAAGAATGATACTGCAAAATGCATAAAATCTACAATGCCTTGCACACAACTTTAGAACAAAAATTAGTTCCAACACATCTACTTTTACCACAGTGTCGTGGAAAATCCCAAGAAAGAATAATCAAAAAATGAAATTTGGCGGCAAAGCTGTTGAAAATTATTTCTTACGGAACTTGAGGTCAACTAGTCGATTAAAACATCCCTATATTAATAGAAGCTATCCACTCAGAGCCGATTAATTGAAGACTTTAGATTGCTTTCTAATTTCAGCCAATCACGGTGCAAATTGCTCGACGTCGACTATCGAGTGTAAAACGCCACGGTTGTAAAAACGTTGGGTGTCGCCGTCGCTTTGAGATCGGTTCGAGTACCGAGCGAGAGCGCCATAGAGCGCCGGGGCTCCTTGCCCGCGATAGCAATCGAAATAATTATCATAAAGTAAATCCCCCACGATTCGGCGGCCGCCCCCGGGCCAGGCAATTTTCGCGGTAAATGGCGGGGCCCGCAGCCGCCGCGTTAATGTAGTGATGGCACGCTGTCGACAACCGAAGCTATCGATAACATTTTATTTAATTTCCGTGCAATGTCGCGTGCTAAACACCAGCCGTTCACAAATTTTAATGTCTATATATTAATTTATAAAGTAGGTTTTGTGTGGTCTGAATTTTTTATGGAGTCTTGTGATCGCAAATAAGTTCAGTCTATTTTCTATTGTTACGTACCACATAAATGAAATATAAAAGCGTAAAAAGTATTTCATATTTGGTAATTAAAATGCCGTCTACTGATCTGGAACATGTGTTACGTCCAAAATATATGTTGTCCGGTTCGGCAAACACAACACGATCGGCGAAACAACAATTATATTAATATTAAAAAAAGTGTAATACACTTTTACATTTACGGAATCGTTATAAAAGGACTTTTTGTCTATCATTCATCGGTCTTGCACAGTCAATTCTCATGTAGACTCTTACACATACACATGTAAATGACAAACTGTCCAACGCTGCATATCAATTAAACATACTTGTGGCACGTTATTATCGTGCATGTATCTATGCACAATGCTACTAAGTGATAATTAAGTCGCCAATAGCAATGTCTATATGTTTTTCCATATGCAGTAATACAATACGAATAAATTATTGTCGTTTCACTTTATGTAATATTTGGTCACACATTTGATCCTGATACTGTGATTGACGTCGAGTAAAGATTTATAAAAGATTTAAAGCCTTTAATTGCATGCAACTAAGATTGTTTATGTGCAAAATCCCTGTCAGTACATGTACCGCACTAAGTTTATCGACTAAATTTAAAATCTTTGATAATCCTTTTGCGTCAAATCGTTTATGAAATGGATTAAGGACATCAACATGTAAATTTTCTTTAAACAGGAAATTGAATAAATATAAGAAACATTGTTTGCGTCACATCACTAGCATTCGAATAGGAATTGGTGCAAAGACGCAGTGCAACACCCGAACTCGAGACAAATACTCATAAAAACGTTTTCTCCCGTCCGGGTTCCGCGTCGCTCTGTGCCGGATTGTATTCAAAATTGTTTGATTTGAATCAATAATATTTAGATATAACTTCTTAGTAACGCTGTCTTGAATTCATCCCCATTATTCTATCTATCTCTATTAGCCCAAATACGCCCCAATGCTGGACATGGGCCTTATCTACAATATTGTTAATAAACAACCACTCGCCAACAACCAAATCAATCGATGAGCCCGTTTGTCGCGAATTTAGATGTACATTGTATATTAACTATTTTTCAAAAAGATCTGTCTTCATCCCCAAGCAACACTGTAGTCACTACTGTCGTTAACGACTTCTGACGACCTACCAACCTCATATGGGTGAATATGGGTGCCCTGCTGCACTTGAGATGACATTAAGTTAGTTAAAGAACGATATATATGTATGTCCCTTAATATAATTCTACAGCGCACAAAGCAACAACCCTATCATTGAATGGGCAAATGACACACGATTGTCAACAAAAATAATAAAGGTGGCAACCAGCTAATACGCGGGCTTATCAACGAACTGTGTCAGGAGTATGACATGGCGAATTACACCGGGCGATCGCGTCCGGGCCACGATCCGCAGGGGTCGCCACGCCGCTAGCACTCCGATGTCGTCCCCTGCCATTGTTTACTCACTCTTCCGCACCCCATGTGACTTTACAATGCAACAACAACTATTCTGGCTGATTTTATTTGGCTTAAACGTTTCACTGGCTAACGAATAATAATACCCCCACAATAGTCACACAGAGGGATACGCGTGAGCGAAACAAATAAATAGCTATTTGCATTAATGTAGTATATGGCTGCAAATTCAATGTAACGTCATAAGATTGTCAGCTTTATTTTCATTTCTTCCCAGAATGTTATCACTACGGAATACATCAAAATATCCCATACCTACCTATCATCATCATTAGCCCATATACGTCCCACTGCTGGGCACGAGCCTCCTCTACAACTGAGAGGGTTTAGGCCTTAGTCCACCACGCTGGCCTAGTGCGGGTTGGCGGACTACACACCTAAGAAATTCCTAAGAACTTTTAGGTGTGCAGGTTTCATCACGATGTTTTCCTTCACCGTTAAAGTACGTGATAATTCTTTGTGAATACACACATAACTTCGAAAAGTTAGAGGTGTGTGCCTGGGGTTTGAACCCGCGACCGTCGAGATTCTCGACCGCGCGCCTAAACCTCGAGGCCATCA
This sequence comes from Hemaris fuciformis, assembly GCA_907164795.1. Lineage (NCBI taxonomy): Eukaryota > Metazoa > Arthropoda > Insecta > Lepidoptera > Sphingidae > Hemaris > Hemaris fuciformis. The sequence continues at coordinate 10,309,434 of OU015450.1, read as the reverse complement.
CGACTTACCTACCTATACGAAAATTTAACAATATTTAATGTAATTAAGATAAAATCAATGATATTTACGATAGACATGATTTATTTTCACCACAGTCGGTAAAATATGTAAGGGCAAATAAGCGTCCGGCTTCGAGAACTCGGAATAAAATTTGCTCACATAGTTAAACTCCAACGGATCCATAAACATTTTATAATATTACCAACGTATCATAAAGAAAAAACACTTTACTTATGATTTTTTTTTTTTCTTTTTTATGGTTGTATTTTTAATCCTCATATTGTACAATGACATCTTCCTCATGTGCATTGGTTAAAGAACGGCGCTGAAATAATGGGTCGCAGAGGTGATTCTCCTCTCAGATTTCATAATATACTTTTCGAGTAGTTTTGATCTTAGAACGAAGTCTAGAGAGGTAGAGAGTCGATTTGAACATCCTTAGGTTTAACAATTAATTAAATATATACTATAAAGTGATAACTAAGAATTGAAATAAAATTGTTATCGTGCAAACGCGTGTTGTCTTACTCTCTCGACAGGTGTGTTGTGAAGCCATACTAAGAAATTCGCTTCGGCCATCAAGGCTCCCGGGATGCCCAAAATAAGCTCGTTTATTGATGAATAACAATAAACAAGTTACGTTTTTTTTTTGCTTTTAATACTAGTTGTACCGCTTCATATGCGATGCCAATGAATGTTTATGATTACATACGACGATTCGTGACCGATAGAGATATATTAAACATTGTGGTACAAATCTATTATATTCCGACCTATTCTTTTGAGCTATAGGAAACTTTTTTCTAAGTCTGGGATAAAGAGCTAAACATACAGTGCGTGATAATATAGGTCTAGTTTTAAAAAACAAAAATATAATATAGGAAATTGCAAATGATTCTGATTACTACATGCAAACAACAAAGGACATTGCGTAGATAAAAATAAGTAAAAAGAACCTAGAGATACATCGATTGCTTGCAACCCTCGTAACGCAAAAATCATAAAAAATGGCTGTGGTGTCGAGTTATAGGTGTGCGGGGCATGTTGCAATGGTGGCCTGCACTCTGCACATTGCAATATAAAAATCATAAAGCCAACGTGTATACGTTTCGCAACACATAACCCGATGTGGGGGAAGGATTCTGCCGTCGAGGTTGGCCTAATCTCTATGTCATTATTATTTTCTCAAGACTTTGTATTTCAAAATGATTACCTAACGTTCAAAACTGCTCGAGGGTAATATAAAAATTAAATACTTCTGTGGTTTTTTTTTGTTATTTCATATTGGTTCCTCACACATATACAAAACTCAAATTAATAAGCTCAACCATTACACTAGCCTTGTTTCGTAGCTATTAGAAAATAAGAATGGCTCTTGAGTCTGGCAACACCTAAAACCGAAATATATATGCAGATAACACATTCATTTGGGTAAGAGAATTACATGACAATACTATTAATATAATCAGATGATAATTTTATTAGGTACAAGCGTCGTTAGTAGTTTAAAATATATTTGAAATGGTTAATGTCGATTTAATCAATGTTTACCACATCTCAATATCAAACCAGTGTTATGTCGGAGATTAACTTTACAATCTTGGTAATACCTGCCGAAACGGCTACATCTCCTTCGCTAACTACCGTAATAAATTGGTCTTAATTAATAAGCCGGGGTAACAAGTCGCGGGCTAAAGTTAGTGCCACGTAAATTTTATTACCTATCAAAGCGAATTTTACAATCCGAGAGATTGGAATAATTAAACGATGAGTGAGGAAGCATTTTTGGGTGCGGCAACCACGACGAGTGACATCTCTCGATTGTCGTACTCCTTAATCTATACAATACGAACGTTGGTTAAGAAGCTGCTGAAGAACAATCGTTTCAAATGTAGCTTTAATAACAAATTTATTATTGTTATTTAATACATTTACCTTTAAGGTAAATGGTATTTTTTTGGCCCGGGTTGCTTTTAAGTTCAATTATTATGCTGTTTAAAAATTATTGCAGCCAAATATTAAAGATATTCTAGTCTGCCGCCACCTATCAATTAGAGATATTTTGAAACAATATGCAACTGATTAATAAATAATAAGGTATTTTTATGAACTGGCCACACGTATTTCTTTCGGACACCAAAGGGCCGGGCACCACAAGGTGACCATGTTTCCGTCATTACGCAAGACGCATGCTGTTGAATGTTCGCCACTCTCTTGTTGAACACTAGTGAATCATATTGAGGTAATTTACGTTGGTATTAATGATATATCTGTTAAATAACATATCTACAATCGCGTTATGTACGAGTAGTAAAACATATTAGTATGATTTTTGTGCACCCACTTAAACATTTGATAATATTTTCGTGACGTAACTCTGAAACGTAACTGTCACTGTAGTATAACAAACAACAAAACAAGCTGCGAAAATATTCTTGTATCGTGTACCATAATTTCAAATCAGGAATAAGGAGCAAAAAAATTCGAGATTTTTAAGAACAGCGTTCGTTCAGATTGATAGCCTGACAAAGGCAGCAATAATTATAGCACCAGAAGTTGGGAGAATTTCGACTCAAAACTGGCCACTCATCCATCACTGAAAATATCTTTGCTATTGTGTTTCGTTCAGTTTTGATTGTCGAAAAACTCAACTTCAACAATTGTTCTTCCTTTTCTAGTCTATTTTCCATTTTCAGAGGCCGGCATTGCCATGACTTTGGGTTTGGCCCATCATTTTAGGGCGTCGATAATTACCAATTGAGTAAACATTTTGCCTCTTTCGAACTTCGATCACAAAAACCTACCAACTACAATTAGGCCCGTTTAATGATACAATACAAATGTGATATGTATCTACAAAGATAGACACATACATAAAGCGTTATACAATGCACGCGAACAAAGCCACAATCGTGCACTAGTACGTTAATAAACACAGAAGATGATATGTTGCGAAACTGTAGCGTTGATTGCAATTAAGGCGGCAGGTACGCGCAGATCACGGAGCTCGTTTACAGCCCGACACTGTTCCAATGGCCACTGACCATTTGCCATGAATAATTTATCGCGTCGTTTTCATTTTTATTCTCCTTTTACGGAGGAATCATCCTAGAACGTTAACGTTTCGCTATACATATTTTTTCCAACAATTCATGTTAAATCGTATGTACACATTAATATGATTGCGAGAATAATAACCGGTACTGTTGACATTGTCTCTGCGTTAGTGTTTGTTGTGTGTTATCATATCTATATTATTGATCCAAAGATTTCATTAGTTTAATGTAAAAGTTTTCAATCCGTTTCTCACACGAGATTGATATCGCGATTTTATCGATGTAAAATATCTAATATGATGGGTAAAATGTTTTTATTTCACATAATATTTCTGATAACTCCAATACATACATTTCATTTTAGTTATTGTCTTAGTGTGAAGTTCAAACCTGAGCACTGTTATTTCCCACCTTTGACTTAGAAGATACCAAAAGTGCTACGGAAGTCATGTAGTGAAATTAATGTATTCCAACTTTATGACGAACTAAGCTTATGAGATCATTTAAAATATTACAAATATGTAAGTTCATAATTTCTCGTATTCATCTTCCGGAAGCCGCGTTAACGTTATCTGATATATCTTGGTAATCAACTATTATGTTTTATCAAAAGTATACGTCACCACGCTGAGTATTAGCAATTATTCCAGGAATTATAATTGCAATCTTCGTAATACAAAATGACACACAACACAGACCTTGGTACTAGTTAAATATTTAAATATGTAGTAGAACTGCACTGTAGACCACGGACACAGGATAAATGAATGGGCGATCTCGATCAGGGAACTACCACATTCTCATGACACCGCGCTTGTTTTCTTTTTGTTTTTTTTTTCTTTGTGGATTCAATTCAAGGTTTGTTCACGTAGACTCGTTGAAATTTGCTAATACATGTTTCTTTTATGCGTGCCACTCACTGTGGGGGTACAGAAGTTTACAAGGCGGTTGTGTGGCGGAATAATCCCCCTTACAGTGTCGCCTTTTTATCGACGAGGGAGGATGCTGGAGGTCCAAACCTCAACATAGAATAAGCGGCAGGGGTCCAGTCGAAATTCAATACTGAAGTTTTTTCCACGTAGAGAACCAGATATCGGTCTAAGAATTCAAAAATCACTTCTTATATAGGTATGATGAGGCATTCCTTACTATAGAAGGTTACCGGATAATCAATAAATTATAAACACGCATACCTAAAAACATACCATATTTACATAAACAGGCGATTACTATTAGTGATTACTGATTTATCATTATCGAATGGGAATTTTAAGACATTGGTCATATGATTTTCTGTACACTAATAAGCTCCAAATATGAGTTTATTTTACCTTTGTAACTTATTGTTTACAATATTATGATCCAAAGGATTAATGGCGATTTGGCTCAGTATTAAACTTGCGGTCGTTTCGTTTCCAGCGGCGTTGGAGGAGGAATTTGGCGATCTGCCAGCCACCGACGGCATGGCGCCGAAGCAGCGGCATCAAGCGAAGCACCGCGAACTGTTCCTATCGCGGCACATGGAGACACTGCCGGCCACACACATCCGCGGCAAGTGCACCGTCACGCTATTCAACGAGACGGAGTCGATGCTCAGCTATCTCAATAAGGATGTGAGTATGTACCGGACGCACGGGGAACGGGAGGATATTCATCAACCCCCACAGCACAAACACTCTACCCACCAATCATTAATAGTCATTCATGTCTGATTTAAGACTTATCAATCATACTTGTAATAAAGAACTATACTAAAGTTGAACTTAAAGTTCAGTAAAATTGTGGTCATTTGGTAGAGATACGTAACGACTATGTGGTCACTCACATCGTCAATTCCATCGCTTGCACAAACAATTACGTAAAGCTTTACCATTAACATAAGTTCACTCGGACGGTTGTAAACAGTTCACATTTGGAAACTTAACTCTCAAATGACGTCATGCGTATATCCTAATGCGAATGTTTATAATTATTCTTGAACATAAACAGTAATGTACACATTTAGAAAAATGCTGAACGTTGGTGGTCTCTTATGTAGGCATTATATCACGTCTACATTCATGGACCAGTGGTTACAATAGAATACATGTTCATATCCCCAAAACAAGTATGGACTCAAATTCGACGACTTTAGAACTAGCCAATATAAATCTAACTTTGGCTAGATCCGCATAGTTGTGTCGAGTTGTTTCTGGGTTTCATATGCAGTTTTCAAAGCCCAAAAGACTAAGAAACGAAAAAGGTTACGAAATAATATGCTAAATAATTAACAAGATGTTTTCTCTTTTGTTTCAGGACGCATTTTTTTATTGTTTAGTATTTGATCCTTCACAAAAGACTTTATTAGCAGATAAGGGAGAAATCAGAGTTGGAAGTAGATATCAGACTGATGTAACTAATTTATTAAAAGAAGGTACGTCAATTTCTTGTCTTGATATTTTATAGGTAAACAAATACTAATTATATTGTTTTGTTGTATGTTTTTAGTTTTTATACACCAATATCATTTGGCATTCTATATACTCTATATGCAAAATACGTAGTACGATATAGATAGAATCACTAGTAGATACTGCCGTGTAACCACAACATAACTTTGTATCACACGTTTTTCAATATTCCAACGCTGTGAAATACAATTACTTCACGTAATGTCGATTGGATGTGTATTTTTTTCAATTTTAACCATAATAATGGTACCAACGACACTATTCGTACAGCTGTATCGGCACTTAGATAATTATAATTAACGTGGTCGTCTACACCCGCTGTGACTCACGTGATGTTATTTGTACAAGTGTGTTTTCGACACTTTTTTACATCTCGCCTTTGTAGTGTCAGAATTGACCTCAATCGAAATGAGATTTTTGCGACGAAATTCGTGCTAATTCAATCGTTTGTTGAAAGTATTTTTTAAATTGCACATGGTATAATTATAATGTCAAAATGCGGGTGAAAATATAGTTTTTAATCCTTAGAAATATTTGGAAGGGGCTAAATTCAAGCCATACATTCAGTCGGTTCCTTATTATGTCAGTTGACAGATGGAATGTGTTTTTTAAATTTATATATTCAGTAGGCCTAATGACAGTAACAAGATTATATCTATAGGTGTTCTCAAGGAAGTTCTTCTATAGGAACTCCTTTTTTAAAATATACATATAATAATCGACTGCCTCGTGGTCTCGCGGCACAAGTAAGTGCCGTGCGATATAGAGGTCCTGCGTGCGATATAGAGGGCCTGGGTTCGATTCCCGGGTCGGGCAAAGTGTTATAGGGTTTTTCCATTACGAAATTCTCAGTAGCAGACTACGTGAGTCTGGAAATGTGCCCGAAAAACGGCAATTGGCTCACCCCCTATTACGTGGGACTGATACATACCTGGCGAAATGTGGGTGCAGTAATGTACCTCTACCTTCCCTTTCGGGGAATACAGGCGTGAGGTTATGTATGTATGTACATATAATAGTTTTTAAGGTTACATTAGTATTGTAGTTTTGAGTATGTTGTTGTATGTTTGTAGGCGAGGAGGACGGCCGCAACAGCTCGGAGATGGAGACGCTGGTGTGGACGCCGGAGCACGGGCTGACGGACCGGCAAATCGACCAGTTCCTCGTGGTGTCTCGCTCCGTGGGCACGTTCGCGCGCGCGCTCGACTGCTCCTCCAGCGTGAAGCAGCCCTCGCTGCACATGTCCGCCGCCGCCGCCAGCCGGGACATCACCCTCGTCAGTACACACACCATGCTACTCCACCACCATACTAAATAATAATAGTCTCTCAATCATACTTAAAAAAAAATGACTACCTTCACCTATACGAAACTGTTCCAGAAACAGAATATGTGCTTGTATGCCCCAAATATCTTCTGAAATTTTCAAATGAAAAATTCTAGACGATGGTACTACTTCAATTTATATCAAGTTCAATTATTTTGCTATGTCAAAAATATATCTTCTCATTAAGATTCTGTGAGTAATTCTTAATAGAGATTTAACAAAATACTTTCCTGTGTCCTTTGTAAAGCTCCTAGTAACAATAGCTCGCAAATTCGACCTTTTTTTCCTCCCAAAGCGAGTCTTAAATTTATAAAGGCTACTATAAAATTCACTGAAGTGATCCGTATTGGATGTCGTCGCTGGAAATTCTCGGCACTCGCTGTGCCTTTGGGAAATTAAGCCTTTAAACTTTTTAGATTAGAAATGTTTGACAAGGAGGTACCATCAATCCGGCCGAACTGAGTTTTAATAGGCATAAAGGCCGACATCATCAGGTTTGTTGCATGTCATCAGAATTGTAAAGTGAATTTTCAAGTTCAATCCTATTTGAATAAACAATAAACGTTTTAACTATCAATGAGCAATATTTCGTTCAAATGCGGCAATTAATTAAACAAGGTCGCATAAATTTAAGTTTAACGATATTGTATTTTTAATAAAATATTCTAGGCAACTCGATTGCGAGCAATCATTTTGCCTAAATTTGAAGCAGAAATTTAAGACGCAAGTTTACTTTTACAAATTTTCATGGATTAGGTTTGTGTCACCACTAACTTATGGTTAATTATGTTTTAAATTATTGTTGATAACATTAGAGTATTTTTACAAAGTGATAATGTTAGTTGAATGTTGTAACGTGTATTTGGTTGGACTTGCAGTTCCACGCGATGGACACGCTGCACAAGTCGGGGTACAGCATAGAGGCGGCGCTGTCGTCGCTGGTGCCGGCGTCGGGCCCCGTGCTGTGTCGCGACGAGATGGAGGAGTGGTCCGCCTCCGAGGCCAACCTCTTCGAGGAGGCGCTCGACAAGTACGGCAAGGACTTCGCCGACATACGGCAGGACTTTGTGAGTACTCCACTACCATATTATACATTACTGTTTTCACCAAAAAGGCCAATTTCAATACATCCAAATTGATCTTAAAATTAACCAATGAAAATTAATTTGTGCATAAAAACTTTCTACAATCACTTAATAGCAACATTATGTTAGTGACATAGTGTGTTAAATGTAAAAAAGAACATAATTAAATTTATTTATTTAGTTGTAAATTGTAAAGCATACCCATGCCTGACATAGTGTGTTAAATGTAAAAAAGAACATAATTTTATTTATTTATTTAGTTGTAAAGCATACCCATGCCCATCAGTGGACGTATATGGGCTCACGATAACATATTTGACAAATATAAATAGTAGAATATGTAAATAGTTATTCTACGCAAGACCTATAAAGTACATAATATATTTCTTGGTCGTATTTGTTTCCGTTACCATTTTCTAACTTTATTCGGTCTGTTCCAATTCACCCCACCCATAGCCAATTTAGTATAAACAAACTCATTGCATTTAACAGTGGTGCTATGTTGTGTGTGCAGTTGCCATGGAAGACGCTAAAGAACCTGGTGGAGTACTACTACATGTGGAAGACGACCGACCGTTACGTGCAACAGAAGCGCGTCAAAGCCGTCGAAGCGGAGTCCAAGTTGAAACAAGTGTACATTCCCAACTAGTGAGTGTTTGTACCGACGCAATGCATTACTTATCGGTGTATTGGTTACTATATCAGTTGCATAATTACTTTACGTTCGCTTTTATTACATTTCCATTGCAAGTTTTATAAACAATCCTTTGACATAATGGATATTTTGAATGAACCATACATTCAAATAGACCCGGATAACTACCACCATATATACGAATACATTGGTGTAATTAAGTCATCTGCTGAGGATGAATAGTAAAAATATTGTCTCGTCTATTTATATATTATTCGGACCTTATGTCATTTATCATCATATGCCAACACCATCACTAAGTCATGAAAAATATGGGTGATATACAGACTTGTTGAAAGCTTGCATTTGGTTCGCGCCTAAATCTTATAAAACTATTTTTTGATAGGAGTATCCATGATAAATGGTGGCGTGTATAATTTTATTTTGCTTGATTTTGTAATAGTTGTAGTTTAGTTTGTCTCGTGCTAATACCTTTTGAACCTCATACCTTTGTTATAGAAAATAATTAGGTTGCGCTAGTAGTCATTATGTGGTTGATAGGTTTTTAATAAAAAAATCTTTTTGGTATAGTTCCGCCTTGGCAATTTTGGAAAAAAAAGCCGCAGGATCAATCCTCACACTGGCTCAAAATAGCGAAACTGAGAAGTCCGATATTACCCATCACACTAGATTAGTATTTTAAAATTCAGGCTACAACGTTATGCGTGACTGTTGAGTTTGACACCCCCTGGCGCAGTTGGCTAGACACCGGCTTGCGAAACGAGAGGCCGCGGGTTCGATCCCCGCACGGAGATAAATGTGATCCACAAATATTTGTTTTGGGTCTGGGTGTTTGTGAGACCGAAAAAGTCTCTCGTAGTCTCTGATACCCACGACACAGGACTTGAATCCTAGTGTGGGGTCAGAACTATGCATGTGACTGTTGGGTGTATTTATTTATTTAAGTAATTTTTTTAGTGTAGATTTGTGCGTGTGTATTTTTAATATAATGTACGAGTGCATGTGAGTGACGTGCTGCGGTGGTGTTACAGCAACAAGCCGAACCCGGCGCTGATCACGAACAGCAGCAGCGGCGGCAAGCCCGGCGCCGTGCTCAACGGAGGCACCAACGGCACCGCCACGGCGCAGCTCTGCTCCTCCTGCCAAGGTCACCGCGCCTCCTCCTCACCATCCGCCACTCGGCTACACACCAGCTTGCGCAGCGACAGGCCGCGGGCTCGGTCCCCGCACCGAGACAAATGTCTGTGTGATCCACAAATATTTGTTTCGGGTCTGGGTGTTTGTGAGAGACACAAGACTCGTATCTTAATGTGGGGTTACAACTATGTATGTGACTGTTGGGTGTAGTTATTTATTTATCCGTTGCGAGTTCAATGCACGCACCGTACATTGTATGGCTCACGTCTATTCCACCTGGTCTGGGTGTTTTAAGCGTATCCAGGATAAATTTGTCTGTCTATAAAATTTGTCTCGCGGTACAAGTATGTGCCGTGCGATCTTGAAGTCCTGGGTTCGATTCCCGGGTCGGGCAAAGTGTTATTGGGTTTTTCCATTAGAAAATTCTTAGTAACAGCACGGAGTCTGGGAATGTGCCCGAAAAACGACAATAGGCTCGCCCCCTATTACGTGGGACTGATATATACCTGGCGATATGTGGGTGCAGAAATGCACCTCTGCCTACCCCTTCGGGGAATACAGGCGTGGGTTTATGCATGCCAGGATAAAGGCATATTCGATTATGGGACAACTTTTCTTGAATCGGCAAAAATAATTGACATAATAGGCGATCTAACACCTAATTTATTTTTAAACTTTTTTTTTTACGTAATCGTCAAGTCGTGCACTTCTAAAGCTTTATACCAAGTAAATTTAAAGATTGTCAACAATTTTCATTTATATAAGTTATCAGTCATGTTTGTACCCTGCAGACCGCCACGCAGGTACAAACACTCCCCTTTAGTTTAATTGACTGATGTTTAATAAAATAAAATAAAAATACCTTTTGGTAACACCAAGGTCACAACAGTTGATGTCTTGTTAAAAAGGATGATACTCTAAATGTTAAGTACATAAATTAACAAGGCTATTTTATTCAACAGTTACAAGTTCAAACCAGTGGTATTCATGGGGCCCGCAGCATTTACAATACAGATTGTGCGGCACATGTTGGCAGTATTGGAAGAAATATGGAGGACTCAAGGTGAATATGTAACTTCATCTTAAATATTTTTTATTAAATAAGATATCATAAATCTACATAATTTTGCTGGTTTAGATCTTGTCAAAATACAATGATTTTTGTTAATAGACGGCAGGCGTTTTCGGCGAAACTGAGGTAGAAGCGGCAAAGGGTCCGCGCGGAGAAGGAGAGGAAACTGCCCTTTCAGTGTCTCATCGTCCGCACCGCTGCACAGTACTCAACTGTGCCAAGGTGACATTACATTCAAAAATATATTTTATTTCTCTCTATTCAGTGATAATTTATTCGTTAATTGAACGATATAAATTCTTACGTGATAAGTATACCTTTTATAGTGTTTATTTTTTTTAAGTAATAGTGTATATTTCTTTTTTTATCAAGAACACGTTCATGCCTCGCTTGCCTGAAATGTTTAATATGAAACCTTAGTAAATACTCAATTTTGAAAGTCAGATACATCTTGAGATATTACAAAAAATAAAACTGCAATAAAAGCATAGCATGTAAATGCGTGCTGGAGAATGTGGTGAAGAAGTGGAGCATGCGTTGTGTGCAGGAGTTCAAGCTGCGCGCGCACCTGGCGCGGCACGTGGCCACCGCGCACGGCGGCGCCGAGGGAGCGCGCCCCGTCATGAAGACGCGCGCCGCCTTCTACCTGCGCGCCTCGCCCTTCACGCGCCTCGCGCGCCGCCTGTCCCGCGCGCTGCGCCGCCCGCGACACCACGCGCGCTCGCCCTTCTCGCCCGTCAACCTGGCGCAGGTCAAGCACGACTGTGAGTACCCCCATATTAATACCACCTTACTTCGTGTTCATCGTCAACATCATGTCCGTATTAACAACGAACAAAACCAATTTTTGACAGACAAATATTTGTTGTGAACAGGTTCGATAGCGATGGCGGGCCTGGGGGGTGCGGAGAGTCGCGCAGGCGCGGCGGGGGCAGCGGGGGCGGCGGGCGCGGCGCCGTCGGGCGGGGCGGCTCGTGCGCGCGGGCCCGTGGGCGCGGTGGCGGCGCGGCTGGCGGCGGCGCGCGGCGCTCCCGTGGCGCCCGGGCGCGCGCACGACTGGCTACAGCTCACGCCGCGAGACCGCATGCCCGCGCCAGATCACGTCGCCTTCCCCAAGCCGCCCAAGGCGCCAGGTAACATCCCTCCCGACTTACTTGTTACTTACCCGCCACCTCGCTGAGGTTGTAGCGAGGTGAGTGACGTGTGCGTTGTGTGCAGACGGCAGCCTGCTGTACGAGCGCGTGATGTCCCGCGCGGAGCTGGAGGCGCGCCGGGCCGAGAGCGCCGCGCCGCCGCACGCGCTCGTGGCGCACCCCGCGCACGCGCCGCACGCGCCCACCGCCGCGCTCAAGAGACGCGCCTACGACGACATCAACGGACTCGACAGTCAGTATATCCCCATACTCACTCTCAACTCTATATTATACAGGGATGTATAAAGACCGTGATCGAAAACTTACACAGGCAACATCACGATCTTTATACACCCTGTATATGATCTATATTACATTTATTCAAGTTACATGTCATAAATCGTATATATTTTATTAATGCCGCGTTTCATGGATGCAGCGACAGCCACGACAGCAGGTTTGTGATTTAAATGATCGTGTTTGTTTTTATCAATGATACAATTCCTAGATGTAACCGTAATATTTTTACTCAGGAGCCGGCAACGACCGTGAACGCGAACGTGAATCTGCACCGCCGCCGGCCAAACGACCCAACAAACATCCGGCGCCGATGCAGAGACCCTCCCGCGAACAGTACGCCGAGATGTGCGCACGCGCACAGGCCACCGGTCAGCCTTTGCCAGCACACGTCTTTACACATGTATGTACTCGATGTTTAATAGAATTGTAAACATAAAAAGAAACTGGTTTTATTGACGTTATATATTTTCACAGGTGAACGGTAAACCGACAAACATCACCGGACGCGGTGGACGACGCCACGTGATCTCGTGGATGGACGCGCCCGACGATCTGTACTTCAGAGCGACAGACACAGCAAAGTGAGTGTGGTCGCGCATGGTACGGCGTGGGGGCGGCGCGCGGCAGCAGTACTGAGCGTGCGTGGTGTTGCAGGTCTGCGCGGCGGACGCTGAGCTGCGGCGAGCTGCGGCGCGGGGCGCGCGCGCCGTGGCGGGCCATGCGCGGCGGCATCTCGGTGGCGGCGGGCGGCACGGGCGTCGTGCTGGGCCCGGCCGCCAAGGGCGCGGGCGCGGCGGGCGCGGGGGCCGCGGGCGCGGGCGCGGGGGGCGCGCCGCCGCTGCAGCTGGTGATCCTGGACTGACAGGAGGCGCCGCGACCGCCGCACCCGCCGCACCCCTACACCATGGAGGCGCTGCTCGGCTGAGCGCCGCGTGTACATTCGCCGTGTAAATACCCGCCGCCCGCGGCGCGCCCGCCGTGCCGCGTGACGCTATCCGTTAAGCGAAGATTGTATTTTTGGTAATCGAGTCGCCGAGAATGGATTCTGTAGATAATATTTTAAACTATATTGTTCTTATGTGGTTTGATCTGGCGTCGTGCAAAATAATGTATTTGATACATAAAGCGATATGTAAGTCTATTTCATTCGGAGATTCATTGTAGGATAATTTACAATTTTTTTCATAAATAAAGCACAAATCGAAACATTGTATGGTTTTTTTGACGTGTGGCTATAATCTTGCTGCATTGTACATATAACCACTTCCATCCTGCTCCTGTCCTGATAATACCTCATCTTTGTCTCCTTATATATCTCACGACTGCACACAGGTCTCCTCCCCTCCACCAGTCTGCTGGCTATACTCCCGATGCTCCTCTTTACCTTATTTCACCGAACTCTTTTCGTTCTCTATGTAGCATTTCTTTCCATTTGTGGTAGACGCCTTGCTCACCCTTCAAATCTTATATCTATCCCTTTCTCATTCCACTTTTTTCCTACCTTGGTCCAATCCATTGCTTCAAACAACTTTTGACAGCTCCGTGGCGCAGTTAGTTGGCTAGACACCAGCTTGCGAAACGAGAGGCCGCGGGTTCGATCCCAGCACTGAGACTAACTGTTTGTGTGAATCATAAATATTTGTTTCGGGTCTGGGTGTTTGTGAGACCGAAAAGTCTCTCATAGTTTCTGGTATCACGAAACAGGACTTGTATCCTAGTGTGGGGTCATAACTATGTACATATGTGAGTGTGACTATTGGGTGCACTTAACTTATTTATTATTGAAGTGAAAACATCTTTAGCATCGTTGTGATTTGAAATTTGAAAAAGTGACAATATTGCTTGTCATAGTCGTGCAATAGTCATTTTAATTTTATTTCTAATATTTTTGATTATATAGTTTAAATATTATATCATTAAAAGTAGGGATATCACGTGGAGTAAGAGGAAGTGGAGTAAGTAAGAGTACTTGGCCCCCCCGCCCCTCGACAAGTCCCTTACTTGCCGACCTTTACAGCTTCTAAACGTTGTTAGATTAGAATATATAGTACACGACCATCCTTTTAGTCTTATTAGGCAATGGTATTTACAATTTTCAGTTTTTTAATTTAGTGTTGGATTAAATCCAGTTCTTTTATTTTAGATTTAATTACATTTATAAAAAATAATATAATGGAATAGCTTCATTTTGCATTACAACAATTTTCATGAACACATTTTATCTTTTTTTAAATGATATGTTTAATACATAGTACATAAACTTTAAATGAATTTGTAGAAATAACGATAAACTATTTTAGTAACGAAATAATTTTAATTTAACCTTCATTTTAACCGCGCCTTGCCATAAGGGAAACAAAACCTTAATTTTAATTTAACTCTTGACGGGATAGTGAAGACTTTTATTTATTTAAATAAAGGTCGTTGAAAGTCAAAAGCACATAGAGGAATGTCCAATACTGCAACGCATAGTGTTAGTGAACGAAAAGACGAAATATAATCGTGAATCATTACTTTTCAATAAAATACATTAGTTACTGAAGCAGAGTAGGGAAGTAATTAATATATTATAATAATTTCATACCTGTATAAATAATAAATGACTTCTGAATAGTGCAGAAACCTTTGCCTTGCAAGACTACCTAAATTAAAAAAACAAAGCGCATTACAATTTCTGGATATCTTCATTTCACTCGACTGTGAATAATGCGCTTGGTAACATGTTTATCCTTCTAACTTTTTGATGTACATATCTCAACAAATCCCTGAATGTGCCGCATTCAAGTGTATCACAAAATTTCGGGTACCAGCCTTAATAATGTTTTCTTCAGGGTAAACACTCCTGAACCGGGAATCAAATTCGGTACCTACGACATTCGAATACATTATCTATATTTGACTCCTGTCCAATTGTTTGCCCTGATCACCAAAACGGCTGAACCAATTTCAATGGGGCTTATACAGGAAAAAAAAATGTTTTCGCTGGAGTTTACACTTTAAGATGAACTCTCGTCTGTATGTTGAACGATCTAAAATAGAGCTCATCTTATTGGTTAATATCTTAGTTCTGCGACGCGATTTCCCTAGGTGTTGTCTTTGTATTCACAATGAATTATCACTTACTTTAACGGTGAAGGAAAACATCGTGATGAAACCTGCACACCTAAAAGTTCTTAGGAATTTCTTAGGTGTGTGTGTCCGCCAACCCAAACTAGGCCAGCGTGGTGGACTAAGGCCTAAATCCTCTCAGTTGTAGAGGACAGGAGGCCGGTGCCCAGCAGTGGGACGTAAGTATATGGGCTGATGATGATGATGATGTCTTAGTCCATATAATAAATCATTTAAATCTGATACGTAGTTTTTGTGTTCATTCATTACAAAAATACCAACCTTCCCTCTTTATAATATTGGTATCCATTTATTTGTCAAAAGTTAATTTGTCTAGGCTCACATTTTCAAAACCTTACTCTACATTCAGAGAAATGAAATCAAAAATATTTTAACCGTTGGTCAATATTTTAATCGTGTTCATGAGTAACATTTGCATAACCACGGGGACCTTGTGGTACCCAATAGTGTTCGAATAAGAACCAGAAGATGAGGACCGCAAATATAAATTTGACAAAAAGGTAAAAAAATCGACCACAAATTGAAACTAATTTGTTTCATACAGGACTCATAGAGACGCAACGGCTCTTCGCAATGCCAGGGGGTCAATTATGTCAGAAAGGATCTGGTTATCGATGAATGAGCGGCACGTCGTAGAATGCGGTCAAATGGAAGAAGCTGGTACTGAGGGGCTCCAGTCCAGAGAGCAGAATAATATTCCATATGAAGTCGGACCTGCGCCTTAAACAGATGAAGAGGCTGAGCTGGCGTGAAATAATGTCTCGCTCTGCTGAGCACACAAAGCTTTTTCGAAGCCAGCTTGGCTTCCAGATGACCACAGAACTGGACTGTACTCGAAACATCAACCCCTAGGATTCCAGTACTAGACGAGATACCAAGGGAAGTGCCAATAAACTGAGGTGATAAAAAAACGGGAGTTTTCTCATCAGTAAATACGCAAACTTGTCTTTGATCGATTAAATTGGACTAAATTCTGCCTGACCCAGTCTGCGGCTTGATCCAACAAATATTCTATTTCCGAAACAAGCTTATTCCGGCACTCATTGACTTTTTCCTGAGAGGAATTTGCGCATCCAGTATATAATAGGCATCCCCGGTACTGTCATCCGCATAACAATGGAGGTTATTATTAAGTAACAGGTCATTGATATGCAGAAGGAACAAAGTGGCTATCCGCCACACAACTTTGAGGTAGGTACACTAGCGTTTACAGGCACAGAGTCCGAGCTTGAATTCCGAGCTTTTCAGATTATAGTGTATCACTGCATGTGAAGTTCCTGGTCTTACAATACTGCTTCTTCTTCCACTTTTAAGTATACTGTCAATTTCCATCGTTTTACTGATAATACTGAGTCGCTGAGCCAAGGAAAAAGTACTTGTACTCGTTTATTGAGGGGTCAGGATATTCTCATTTATATGTCAAATTGCCTTTGTTAAATAATGATTTGAAGCTTAAAGATAATTATTCGGAATTTTGTAAGGCATGCTGGGCTTTTGGGCTTCTATGGAAGTACCGCCACTACTTAGAAGCATATGTTAATTTGATTCCGGGCGATGGTTTTTTGAATAACGGCGATCTGGCTTCTGGCTTTTTTCTTGCTGACTATGAACCATACTCACTCCGTATCGTCGGAGAAAAAATATTATTATACCAGAATCCGAATTGCTGATACTGATAATGATGACATTATGATAAAAGAAACTGTTTCAAAGATTTCCATAAAAATATAATTTCATTTTTTAATTAATGTATACGAAGCCATAAATGGATCATTATAATTCCACTGGAATGCATATTCGTGTAGTAATTTCTAAAATAAGCATACTAATATTTTATTCCTATTCAAACTGTTTATATATAAGAAATAAAATGTTTTCAGTAGATACAAAAAAAAAATTCATCATCTTTATAATTCATGCAATAGGGGGTTAACAGCTTGCACCTTAGGTCCAATTTATTCAATAAATCTCATATAGTTATTTACCCGTGGTGCGTTAATTGCGTCTAATTTGACTAATTGTAATTGTCTTTCTATTATGTGAGGGTGAAACCTCATAGTTCAATGTTTTTGTCACCCGCTTTGCTGTAGAGGGAAGTGGACAACTCCTTGTTTTCCATCTCCTCCTTTATTTGTCTTTCTGATTAATTTCGTTAAGGGATTATGACAAATTTAGGTCCTCTTAGATTCGCTGAGCTTCATTCCTCGGCGCCAATACTGTGCGTGACGTTGTTGATCCTGGAGCACAGGAGTTACAGTGGCGGGTGTGTGGTGGGATAGGGCCACAAAAAGGCTATATTATATACTACCCTTTCAAGAGAAGATTATATGGAGTTTCCAACAAGACAAGGCACATTTAATTTGGAGTTTGGTTAAAATGAAAAAATATTTTTTGAAAAAGTTATATTTATTCGAGTACATAACTACATCTTAACATAAATGGATAATAATTATTTTCCGCGTGATAAATATGATTTAAGTGGATTCAAGACACCAGCATCGTAGCGTCTCGGTGATATGGAGCGCTGTGGCCTGTCAGGCTATCACATAATATATTAAACATCAAGTTTGCTTTAAATGTTTGCGTACAAAAATATTTTCGACTTCATCACGTAACAGCGGTAAAAACAATGTTAGCGGGAGGAATCTGCATTTTTATCTATTCAAATAAATACATATAAAACTATATATTATCGATAAACCTGTTCCGCTTTTCTTGAAATAAGATGTATAAGTAGTATACGCATTCTACAATGGCACTTATGTTTTTAGTTGCAATCTGCGCACTTTCAGTTCACAATATATTTTATTTCTTTGAGACTAACATATCTATAGTTATTATTCAAATGTGTATAACTAGAAGGAAGTTAGGATGCTACAACGATATTATATATTCATATAAAAAAAACTCATTTGCAGTCACCCATTGCACGACCACGGACAGCCGAAACTGCTGGTGCATAGCAATGAAAAAGGAAGCAAGAATCATTAAGTGTAGATTTTCATTACACTAACAATGTAATTAATATTTTCAAATTAACCACTTCAAAACGTCCATATTTCGTATTTCGTTTGGCGTTATGGTGATTTTTAAAATAAATAATTTAAAAATGCATATTTAATATTCAAATTAATTTGTAAATATCAAACTCGTTTATATATAAAATGCTTATCATTTGCCGAATCACAACTGACAGTGAAAATCGTGTACACTTAAGGATTCAATTACTATAAACATTTAACAATTGTAATATGATACAAATGCTTACCGACACAATATGCAAGTGCATGCAGCTCACGATACATATGTATTTGGTGAACTGCACACACTCGGTATATATTGTTCATACACGACAACAATAAGGCAGTTACCCAGTAAAAAAGTGCCGTTTCCTCCCGTAAACACCAAACACTGAATTGTCGTTTGCTAAATGTACCCAAGAGTAAAATTGAGCAGAATGTATTACAACTAGTGTGTACACTAAGTCAACTCCGTGGACAACACATCGTTACAGTAGGCCTCCGATTACACATCTATTTTATACAATTCCATTAATAATAATATTACATCAGTTGTCAGTCCCTTACCGTCATTTAACTGTTCTTATAATACATAACCCCGTAGTTCTAAATTGCCGTAAATCTACCTCTACATGTTAATCTCAAAGCGTGGAGGCGCGCGCCACGCGTCCGCGGGCGGTGGCGCCGGCGCCCCGTGACGTCACGCCGCCACGTCGCCGCGTCGCCACGTGACGTCACGCCGCCACGCCGGCCAGCGCCGCGAGACAGTCTCCCCTCGTTACACGTTACCGTAATCATAAAATACTCATTATAAAAATACTGTACAATTACAATATCATTCATTATTTGAAGGTAATAAACTCTTACTCATATATCGCAAGCGGTTAATGCTCTGATAAAAATCTACTTCCGAACTTTCCATCAATAATACACCATTCACAAATTATATACAATGTCTCTTAGTTTTATACATGTTACTTAAACACACCACCAAATTTGATCCCAAAACTGTAGTCTTTACCTCATTTTATTTTCTAAATTAAATAATGAGATCGAACATAAACGTGGAATTTTGCAAAGAATCTTGTCGCGGGGTTTGTCGTGAACAGTTGGTGAATGTGCCGGGCGCGAGTGCAGTGCGCCGACACCGCGGGTGTAAATGTTACCAAACCTATACGTATAAATACACAAGCACTTAACGACGTGTTTACCTTTCATCTTTGTAAATTTGGACGAAGCCCGATTTATTTACTTTAATGTTATAGCTTTCACTCATAAATATTCTCATAATATCTTTTATTCGTTTCAAGGCACTGATTGTTAACAATTGATAACTGTTTTGTATTTTAGATCAATCTAGTATCTTACCCTAAAATAATAGCCAATATTAAAATATTCAACTCGCGGTACAAATATTTAGTATGAAAATACACACATGACTCTGCATACATACATCTATACTAAAATATATTCCAATGCAATATACAATAGTTTGTAAATACATTTCCGAACAAACGGCCGTCGGAAAACCGCATTCTATACAAAAATATTATTTGCCTGTTTGCAAAAGTATTCGCTAAAGTTATATAAAACAATCGCTTCAGCGCGATCACAAACGTTGGGTTAGGTGGGATGTACTTTTTGGACTCTAACACGTGCCAATCAACCGGTGTGCAATGGAATGTTGAAAGGGCTAATTCTGCGCTCGATGACGCCGGCGCGGGACTACACGCGCCACGTGGCACTCGGCCGGGTCCGTCTCCACAGCGCCACTTCACGGCGGCTTCCCAGCTCTGAGCTGTCCGACTCGCGTGAATGTTGCACCAGCGTTCGGACGAGGCGTTCAGTGCTTCGATAGATTAAGCGGCAAATCTGAAACCATCGTAACAACTTATTGCAATAACAACAAAAACGTCAATATTAAATATGCAAAAAGTATATTTTACTGCGACATCCATACTCCAGATTAAAAAGTACTTTGAGCACATAAAGCACTTGAGGCAGTGGCTTGATTATTTAAACACTTTTCTTAATAATATTATCTGACCACACCTACTTCACATCATCGTGATCAGCCCATATACGTCCCACTGCTGAGCACGGGCCTCCTCTACCTTTGAGAGGGTTTAGACCTTAGTCCACCACGCTGGCCTAGTGCGGGTTGGCGGACTTCACACCTAAGAAATTCCTAAGACGTTTTAGGTGTGCAGGTTTCGTCACGATGTTTTCCTTCAGCGTTAAAGCAAGTGATAATTCATTGTGAATACACACATAACTTCGAAAAGTCAGAGGTGTGTGCCTGGGGTTTGAACCTGCGACCGTCGAGATTCTCGTCCGCGCGGCTGAACCTCGAGGCCATCACTGCTTCTCACACCTACTTCACATATGACAATAATATAAAACAATTATTTTGGGTGTTTACCTGATGTAGGTTCATCTTTCGGTATGTGGTCTGTGAGCAGCGGCAGCGCGAGCGGCGCCCAGGGGCTGTGCGGCACCGCGTAGTGCATCCACAGCGGCGCCGGCGCGCGGTACAGCTGCGGCGGCATGTACCCGTACCCGTACACGTACGGCACCTCCCGAGCCCACTCGTCGCGCGCCGGTGACCCGCGGTACGCGCCGCTCGGGGCCGGCCCCGCGCCCGCCGCCCCGGCCCCCGCCGCCGAGCCCGCCGCCCCCGCCGGGCTCCACTGGCGCGCGTACGGCGAGCCCGCCGCCGCGTACGGCGAGCGGTAGCGCGCCAACTCGTGCGGGGGCGTCGGCGAGTCTCGCGCCGGCCCGCCCTGCCCCGGCGAGCCCACCAGAGCGGAGTACCGGTATCGGTATCCGTCGGGGCTCGGACTCAGATCCGGCGAGTTCACGCTCGACGGCGACTCGGTCTTCAGTGAAGGTGGGTGCGAGTGAGGCGATCTCTTCGATTCGGGAGACCTCCGAGTCGGGCTCTCATCGGGCATGCTGAGCAACGAGTGTATGCTGTAGCTGCTCACGTTCTTGGAGACGGGAGTCTCCTTCCGCGGTGCCGCACCGTTGTGCGCACGCGTGGTGGACTCGGCGGGCGGCTTGGGCGCAGTGTGACTCGGCCCCGGCGACGGTGGATACGAAGCCGTACTGAGTGCGGGGACAGTTTTCGCTCTGCGCTTCGTGCTCTGGTCCTCGAGACTCACCCGCTCGAGCTCACGAAGTATGCGCTTCCTGGGCGACACCATCATGTGCTCCTGCCGACAGCTCGCCAGTTTGGCGTTGATGGGCGCAGGCAGTGCAGGAAGCCGCTCGTGAAGTTTCTTTAGCGTTCCCTTCAGCTCCTTGCGCCGCAACGCAGATCGCGTTTTCTTATACACTCTAAGTTTACGATACTGATACGGTTTCTTTAGTTTCATGTGGTAGTATTTCTCCCGGTCGAAGTCCGTCCACCGATCGTCGTCCGAGCTGGTTTTGGGTGCGGCACCGTCGACAGTGTCTTCGCCGCGCGCCTCTGGCGAGCCAACGTCGCCATTTCGTTTCTTTTCGCAGATTCCGTTGGTGAGCGACCGCCTGGCGGCGCCACCGTTGAGCTGTCCTTCCAGATGGCTCGTGTCGTAGGGCCGCCTTCGTTTGAGACGGCTGGCTGCTTCGATGGCAGCAGTGTGCAGTGTGCTCGGTCTGCAGTAGTACATGGCTAACTCTTTGGATATGTTTCTACGCGGCGCCGCCTGTTTCCAACAGTGGTCACGCTGCCAGGGCGACGACTGTACGGAGCTGTTGTCGTCGGAGACGCTGAGCGAAGCGCAGGGCGGCGCTCCGGTGGGCGGCGTGGGCGGCGCGGCGGCGGGGGGCCAGAACGTCTTGCGCGGCACCGACACCCAGCCAGCACGCTCGCCTTCGCGGGCACAGCCGCGCACCAATTCCAGGATGAACTTTCCATCTAAAATAAAAATTATTTGTTATGTAATCATCACAATGTGAACAAGTAACAAACATGTATGCAATTGCTAGAAAAGAGAAATTTGATATGTTGTTGTCTCTTACAGTGCATTATCATAACAAATTATTAATCCAATCTGTCTGTTTGTATCAGCTATTGATAAAAAAATAAAACAAGTAAGCACTCACTTCTGAAACTATAAACTCAAAAAAATGCTATTATTTATGTTATGATGTACTAAGATTATTAGAAAACATAGCTACCATGGTTAAATTACTATGATGCCTTATAATAATTGTAATGTAAAGTTTGTAAATATCCACAACATGCTGGTTGTTCTACATACAGGTCAAATCATAAAACAAAATTACTATAAACCTTTACTATCTGACTAAACCAGAAAGTTGACCACAAATTCCATTCCAGGATTATCTTATAGAACTTGTGTACCTAGCAACACATAGAAAAAATAAGGTAAACAAATAATCTACTATGATAAATTTGGTATGTAATATAAATTTGTATGTGTTGTTCACATAACTTTTTAACATAATTTTAAAGTACAAAGCTTTGCCAATCAGTAGAACACATTTAATTTGCTATGCATATAAAAATAAGACTTTCATTAAGTTCATATTTCTGTTAACAAGATTTTAGAATGTTATTTGTGTAAAATCATAACTGTGAAAATATCTATGGTACAATAATCTTTAAATATGAATTAATACTATTTTATATAATCAAAACTATTTCTCAATATTTGAATTAAATTATAACACAGCATTAAAATACCACACTAAATTGTGTTTTGCTGCATTTAAAAGTTTCCAATAGGATAAAACTAAAAATAACAAACAGGAAATAGGTACATACAAATAATATTTACACAGAGATATGGTACCTAAATTAATGGAGGGTAGATTTTGTTGTTTTAAGGACAACACATTGTTTGTTGAAGATATCACAATATCCACTTGGCTCAATTGTTTGCCTGCACTGTCAGAGAATGTGCTTAGTGTTATCTACTGTTTGTTGTCCAAATCAACAGAATATTGTTTAAATTATACATTATTATATTTTACAGGTGATTATTAATACATTGAGCCCAATAACAGAATTGGTTGTAAATAATTTCAATCATTGAATCTGATAACCACTAAAATTTATAATTTAATTTAATGTAAACATAACCTGTAGTAGTTTCAAAGTCAACTTTCTGTTGGCATCATTAATTGAATTCAACACACATTAATGGAGAAACCCTTAAAACGTCATATAAAGGATCCATAAAAATAAACACTATGTTTTATAAAGTTAATTCCAGATAGTCAATAACAACTACATGATTATAGGAGACAAATATAAATACACTGAAAAATATTAAACATACAAAACTCAAACCAAAGAGTATAGCATTAAAATATTTTTAATGTCACAAAGTACTGTAAAGATTAGGAACAATAACATCTATGCATTTAATTAATCAATTGTGCATTATAAAAACTTAAAAACCATTAGAAGAGTTTAATTAGACCATATCTACACTTTAAAACAATATGTGGTTTAGAATGTGTATTTGTCAAAACATTATTGGGCAAGGAAAAGAAATTAAGGAGAAAATTTCACTTTGCTATAATATGTAAAACAACATGTTTGTTTATCACTTATCAATTCCAGTATAAAATCTCATTACAACATAAAAAGTAAAAATATACATGCAATGAGATGTTTAAAAGATTACAATGACATTATAAAATTTTAAATTACTTAAATCATAGATACCTAACCATAAATATAGTTGTTTCCATGAAAAAATATGATAATTAAATTTTGAAAAGGTCTCTGAAGGTCATTCCATGCGCAACACATACTTTTTGTCAACAATTTTAAATAATTTATACACATTAATTTTTTTGTATTAATTACTTATAATGGTAAATCACCAAGGTGTGTTAAAATAATTTGTTTGTTTCCACTACAGTGCTCATGGCTCCTTACGAAACCCACAACAATGGAACAGAGGCTGACTGTAGACAATCACCAATGGGTAACTCAAATGTGCTTAAGTATGTTTATCAGAGCATGAATGACTTTCTAGTTTTTCTTAATGCACAAACAAGCTGCCTGTTACTGTGACTACACAGCTGTTTACTACTTGCAATCACAGAGGAACAAGTAGTTAAGTAATCTGGGACCAACCTTTGAAAAATTTGAGTCTGCCACCGGTGGCAGTGAGAGAGGAGTTATGCAGAGGAGCATCCTCAGTGGCACCCTTACTACTGCTGTTACCATTCACGCCATATCTTCTGTCTACTTCCTCTGTCATTTTGGTACATGTTGTCAGAGTTGTGTTTGTTCCTTCCTGTATATGCATTTCATTTCTGACCGCTCACGCAGCGCGACGACACACTAGTCTGAATTCTCTCGCCATGTCCCGCACACGGATGGAAACGGCGACACCTCAAACACTCGCGAATTGTAATTGACATATAAGAATTCCGTCAGAGTCCTCATCATAAGGCCACCTGCGGGTCGCTAGCTCCACCGAATCTTTCGTATAAACACATTACCGACACTGTGACTACTGAATTGAACCAATAATATAATCGATCCCGTGTACGATGGCACTTTACTTTTGTCACTGCCTCAATAATTACTAAACAAAACCGTGACGCCGGATTCCCGATTATAATCGGGCCCACGACACAACTCAATAAAAAGCTGTTCGTTTTTCAGCACATAGTTCATTCACACCCAGCATCCATTTTGATTCGTTCAAAATCAAATATGATCGTTCTTTTGACCACAAATAAACTTGAAATCGGAATGGTCTGAACGAATGCGTTGTTAGTTACGTTTTGTTGATGCTAATTGCTAAGCCTAGAATTTACATTAAATGCCTACACTTAGGAAGTTGTAGTTGTAATAAATTATTTGGAGTAGGTATAGTAGCTTGATATTATTCAGGCGCAATTAATTAAAAGCTGTTTGTAATCACAGTCTAATATATAATCAACATAATTTTATTACATCTCCTTTTAATTGGATATTGATGAAATTATTTATTAGAAGCATTTTTTTTTATTTTCTACTCTCATTTATCTTTGTGTGTCCCTGTTTAATTATTTGTTGTAAAAATATCTTATTAGATGTTTAAGATGAATTATAAATTTGCAAACATACCTAGGTTATAGTTATTGTTATTTTTCGATTGAGTATTATTAAAGAATGTTTTTTAAATAAGCTTCATTCAATTCACACAAAAATTATTAGGAAATAAACAACCCTTTCAAGTTTTTGCATGAATATTTTTTATCTGTATAATAAAGTAAATTGGGCGGCCATGTCGATGAAGATTTGAGGTTGTGTTTTTTGTTTTATGTCTCTTACTACCCTGGCTGTATAGGCAAGGAAAGAAAAAGACAAATAACGTCACAAAAGGAATTGTCAAAATATTGTTTCGCTTCGCTTTTCGTGTTTGCGCTTCGCGTTCATGTTCTCAAAACTCAATTTGCACGCTTAATTGATTAAGAAGCGCTAAGTTTTCCTCTTGTGTCA
The DNA here is from genome assembly GCA_907164795.1 of Hemaris fuciformis. Classification (NCBI taxonomy): domain Eukaryota; kingdom Metazoa; phylum Arthropoda; class Insecta; order Lepidoptera; family Sphingidae; genus Hemaris; species Hemaris fuciformis. The sequence goes on along the minus strand of OU015450.1, from coordinate 10,283,611 downwards.
ATATTTACAGTATTATCCGCCTGTACATCACAACAAATAAATAAGGATGTCTTCGTCGGAGGTGTCGTTTAATCGCAAAATAATATCGGAAGATTTGTCCAACGTAGAGTTCGACACAAGCGAAGATGTAGAAGTCATACCAACATTTGATTCCATGGGATTGCGTGATGAGTTGCTCCGGGGAATATACACTTACGGTAAGTGATGACGTGATAACAAATCATGGCACATGTACATTCTTAGTTTACGCGCATCACGTCACAACTTTCACAAATGTTTTAGGTTTCGAGAAGCCGTCGGCAATACAACAGCGGAGTATTCTGCCTATTGTAAAAGGCAGAGATGTGATCGCGCAAGCCCAGTCCGGTACAGGAAAAACTGCAACATTTTCGATCTCTATACTGCAGTCACTCGACACAACTCTTCGTGAAACCCAGGTGCTGGTGCTGTCGCCAACGCGTGAGTTAGCAACTCAGATCCAAAAAGTTATACTCGCGCTGGGAGACTTTATGAATGTGCAATGCCATGCCTGTATCGGTGGAACTAATCTTGGAGAAGACATCAGAAAGTTGGATTATGGTCAACATGTTGTTTCTGGCACACCTGGCAGAGTGTTTGGTAAGTTTTTTATTTTATTTACATTGATACCCTTGTTTATTTTGCCTAGAATTGCTATAGGAAACAAAGTTTACAGTTGTGCCATACTTTTCACTTCATCCATGATAATTAATATATTTCATGTTAATAGTCTAGCATATTATAAGTAAAGATTTATAGTTTGCTCAATGTTTCCCAAGATTCTCTCTTACTAACAAACAATGTTTTACAAAACAAATAATGTTTTGTTATTTGTTTTATAATTTATTCGTGACTATTAAATCATCTTATCAATATGTGTTGTAAGTCTTATCAAACTAATATTTTTGAATTTCAATAATCATTTTGAAAAGATATATTGACAGCCCCGTGGCACAGTTGGCTAGACACCAGCTTGCAAAACGAGAGGCCGCGGGTTCGATCCCCGCACCGAGACAAATGTTTGTGTGACCGACAAATATTTGTTTCGGGTCTGGGTGTATGTGAGACCAAAAAGTCTCTCGTAGTTTCTGATACCCACGACACAAGACTTGTATCTTAGTGTGGGATCAGAACTATGTATGTGACTGTTGGGTGTATTTATTTATTATTTATTTAGATATACAGTGGTCACCCAGTTATCTGGCGCCTCCTGTAATCTGTGCTTGGGACATTTTATCTTGTGCATCTTATTGTGCTTATCTCGACAAATCTACACTAATTTAAGATATGTAATGCATTTTAAACAGGTAGCAACTTCTATGCACCAACAAATCACTGTATTCTGATTTATAATTTGTCAGGTTACAAGGGACTGTTTTTATAAAACTCCGGACTCTAGGGGGCCTTAGGCAGTACTCAATTAATTGACAAATTTAATAGTCCGAAACAGCTCTGCAAAATGTTTGTCGGATTACTAAGGGTTCACTGTACTTTGTTTATAGTAATGGTGGGTAACACAAAATTAAATATTTATTTATTATCTTATAAATTACCAATTTTCAGACATGATAAGACGGCGTGTGCTGCGTACCAGATCAATCAAAATGCTTGTGCTTGATGAGGCTGATGAAATGTTAAACAAAGGGTTCAAGGAACAGATCTATGATGTTTACCGTTACCTGCCACCAGCAACACAAGTTGTGCTTATTTCTGCTACACTGCCTCATGAGATCCTTGAGATGACATCAAAATTCATGACTGACCCTATTAGGATTTTGGTGAAACGGTTTGTAGTCATTTACTTATTTTCTTTGAGGTCTTTGACTGTAAATAAAGGTTGTATAAGTTTTCTTTTACTTAAAAAAAAGCAACAATAATTTTAAAACCCTATTATTAATTGCAAGCAGTTTTTAATTTTTCTTAAAGAGTTTTTATCACTGTATCACCTGCTGACAGAAAGTAATAATGTCAGTCACTAGTCAGTAATAAGTAAAGACAATTATTAAATAGTTTGATGTATGAAGTGAGTGAACCGTAAAAATGGGATTAATATTGCACTTAAGTAGACTTGAACAGATTACTAGTAGCACACATAATTGTGACTATATTACAATAGTTTTTATTTATTTACAGTGATGAGTTGACTCTGGAGGGTATCAAACAATTCTTTGTAGCTGTAGAGAGGGAGGAGTGGAAGTTTGACACACTGTGTGACTTGTATGATACCCTCACAATCACACAAGCAGTTATATTCTGCAACACCAAGAGGAAGGTGGACTGGTTGACACAGAAGATGCAAGAGGCTAACTTTACAGTGAGCTCCATGCATGGAGACATGCCACAGAAAGAAAGAGATAACATCATGAAGGAGTTCAGATCTGGACAAAGGTATTTTTATTCTTTAAAATAATTTAATTAAAAAACCTTATTTAATAAATATTTAATTTTACCTTTTGAGTTCAAAAATATTATGTATTTTGTGCTTGCACAGACAAATGTTTATATCAAATAATGGCCTAGTTTAGTAATTATATATAAAATTCTTGTTTACAAATGCACCACACAGAAGATTCTAGTAAGGGACAAGGTACTTTAAAAAAATAAGACTACATAATTTGTTTTTCCAGCCGAGTTTTGATCACAACTGACGTTTGGGCGCGCGGTATCGACGTACAGCAAGTGTCGCTAGTAATCAACTATGATCTGCCCAACAACCGTGAGCTCTACATTCACAGGATCGGCAGGTCAGGTCGGTTCGGACGCAAGGGTGTAGCCATCAACTTCGTCAAATCGGATGACATCAGGATCCTCAGAGATATTGAACAGTACTATTCAACGCAGATTGATGAGATGCCAATGAATGTCGCCGATTTAATATAATTATCTAAATTAAGCATTTCTTAACTGTAATTGGTTTCTTTAATTATATACCCATAGGGATATGCCACTCAGTAATTCACATAATATTTTCAATATTCCATAAGGTCTCATATAAAAGTAGGCCTGCTATCAATCCAAATTTGAACCTAATGTAGAGTTTGTTTATATTTTTTGTGTTTGTGTAGCAGTAAATATTTTTTTATGTTTATTCAACTCCATTGGGCTTTATAAGCAGGTCTATTACAAATTGACTTAATTATATTTCTCTACCTTGACTTTTAAACACTGCAATAAACAACAGGTGGAAGAAATAACAGCACAATTTTACAGGACTGTAAAATGGATTCAACACCAATATTTTAGATGTAACTTGTCAATAATGTCTGTAATAAAAAATAAAATTAGTATTGGATTTTATTTTTGGTAATACTTCAGATTGATATTTATGATAATTAACAATGCCACCAAGGCACAGGCCACAAGAACCTCAGTTTTATTTCCAGCTACATACATGCTGAAAATGGTTTAACGATAAAACATAATACTGCATTTCTCGGGATCGCACGTAGGCGTTTAAAGCTGTGCCTACGAGTGTAAGCAATGTTATTTTTGTTACATAAAAATGCACTTTGTTCTATTCATTAGGTTGGGTATTTACAAGTTATTGCCAATTAACGTTGTTAGTTATCGAGAAATCAGAATGTTACAAAGCAATAACCATTTACTTTACAAGTTAAAAATAGGCTAGCAACTGGATGTCTGTAGGTAATAATATTTTGTTGCCAGAGGAATATACGTCCTGGAGCTTTTACCATGTGGTAGAAGTCCCGGATACGATTCCTAGATCGGAAACTATTGTGGGTCTTTTCATTGATATATTCTCGATACAAGCACTAAGATGTAAATTAGGCCGAATACGGTTACTGTTTGCTGCCTATGTTATAAGACCTAAAAAAAGAGCTGGCGAAATATTTGTATACACTTTTGCCTATCCCTTCGGGAATACAGACGTGAGATATCATTTATTTCTTCTTGTCGTTTCTAGGCTATTCAAACTGCTACGGCTCCCAAAAATTTCATAAAGGAATAGCTCGACTGATCTTTCGCCTATTTACGTTTGCCGCGATGCATACCTATGCCATTTAAAGTCAGTTTTTATCAGCTTTTAAATGTCCCAAAACTGGACAAAGGTTCTCTCAAGGGTTCGATCCGATGGCCGAGATATAATATCGACCCTATATCGCCATATCGTCGAAGCTATCACGAATAACAATTTGTTTTAAATATATGTAACATAATTATTTAAAGTTGAAATTACAGAAACTTCAAAGCATAAGTAGTGTACTTATAATAATCTGATTTGCGGAAATTGATGTGTCTGTTTTAAAATACGTACCTACACCAAGGTTGTTTGAAAGTTCATGGTAAAGTAGTATATTACTCTTTATAGGTTTTAAATGATCTGATTAATATTTTTAATAATCAATAGATATGGAAAAAATTGTTTTGGTCTTAAGAATTAGCGCGCGGTCAAGAACAAATCTCGAAATTTGCGGGTTCAAATACAAGGCGCAAACCCTAATGAATTATCACGCTCTTTGACGGTGAAGGAAAACATCGTAAGGAAACCTGCAGAACAAAGAGCTCACTAGAACTTCTAAGCTGTATAGATCGCCAACTCGTACGGGGCCAGGTTGGTACTAGGGCGTATCCCCTTCCAATTACATAAAGATGCCACTGGTCAGTCATGGGCTGATATAAATAGATGGTAAAGATAGAGGTCAGGTATAAAATATGTATAGATCAATAAGTAGTAACATCTATGAGCTCATTTCATGTATTGTATTGACTTATTAATTGAACATTATTGGCATGACATTCTTTTTTGACTTTATTCTTAAAAGAAACTTATGTCACATGCTAGGACTTCTCCTGTTTTGTTATATGCAGTCAGATACAGACAATTATCAACTATTAGTTACCTATTTACATACATACATACATAACTCACGCCTGTTTTCCCCGAAGGGGTAGGCAGAGGTGCATTTCTCCACCCACATTTCGCCAAGTATGTATCAGTCCCACGTAATAGGGGGCGAGCCTATTGCCGTTTTTCGGGCACATTTCCAGACTGGAAAAACCCAATAACACTTTGCCCGACCCGGGAATCGAACCCAGGACCTCTAGATCGCACGGCACATATTTGTACCGCGAGACCGCGAGGCAGTCACCTATTTCATAGGGGAATATGAAAAAAATAAATCATGTTTTATACTGAACTTACAAACTTTATTGATTTTGGAATACAATGCAATTTAAATATTTCACAAAGCCATATTTATTATAGGTATGTATTAAATTTACAAGTGCACCTTAGTTCTAAAAATTAAACATAATCACAATTTTAAATCAAACTGTTTCAGATTTAGTAACTCACTTTTAATTCACAAATAATGTCATTGATTATTCAGCTAAGCTCTTGGAATGTTACCATTAACAATTAAAAATTATAAAAAAAATCTCTTTCATATTGAATGGTATAAATAAAAGATTTATTGTAACAAAACTAATATTATATGGATCATTAATAAGTCTCAAAGAATTTTGTTACAGATGGCAGTTAGATTGCTTAGACCTGCATAAAACTTGTAGCATGTAAAATGTAACTATGGAAATCATTTTTACATTTTATAGAACAAATATGGACAACAAAAGGATTTTACAGGCAAAAGATATAAAAACTATATTTATTTACACAGAACAAGATCAACATAGGCAAATTATAAATAATATTAGATGCATGGAAACAAAAAAAAAACTGAGTAAAATAATCTAATGCACACATACATAACAAATAGACAGAATTTTTTGGATTAAATTAATTTAAAGCAATAAATTAACAATGATTTAAAAATACAAAAAATATATATATGGTAATTCTTTTTTAACACAAAAACACCAAAATAGATTGTAGTTATTGCAGTACTTTTTATAAACAATAGAATACTGATTATTAAAAAATATTGCATATGTTAGAAGAATCAAATCATGCAATGACTACTATTTACATAATTTTAATTTTATGTTGTAATTTATATTCCAAATTACAAGTGGCTAATGAGTTATACCAATTCATGATAAACTAGTTTAATCAACAATAAAGCAATTGGAAAATGTTTTTGAGTTGTACCTGTATACATTCTCAACAATCACAAACCATTCTTTGGCAAGTAATATTGAGGAAATTGATTCTTGAAGTTATATTTTTTTTTTCTACACAAACATATTTAAACAAAAAATATATTAAGTAATAATAAAATAATTTATGTTATAAATAAATATACAAAGCTCCAGAAACAAAAGTGTTAAGCTTTTATCATTAGATTGAATGTTATCCTCTTGGAGGTTTTTCATTGCCTTATATTATATAAATATTGTTTCTAAAGGCACATTACAAATTATATGTTTTATAACCAAAATTACAAACTTTAATCTCCAATTGAATGAACAAAGAGAGATGTAAATTTAACATCTCTAAAAAGTGATTTTCAATGTTTATTGGCATCAACACTTATAGACAAAACAAAAATTATTCTTAGGCCCTAATAAAACAAATAATTTACAATTACAGCTCTGTCTCTGTTGATGCATAGTATGCATTCCAACGCCTGTATATGAATATACCTATTGCACCTACTAGGAGAGCTACCAATATTTCTGTTAATTGGTCAAGGAATCCAGTGATTGGCTCTGTTGACTCAAGCACTTGAGGCTCAGCCTCTTGTACAGTTTCCTCTGGCTGTGGTGGTTTTGGTGCCTGTTCTTCCTCCCCTTTAAAAGCTATTTGATTGAGAACTGTCTTCTCTTCCTCTGTTATGGGTTTTGCAGCAGTAGAAGACAGTAGAGCCTTAATTTCTCCACATTGTGAGCACACCCAGCTTGTCGACTTTTTCGCTAACAACTTACGCTCAGTTGGAGAGTAGTCGAGCGAACCTATTGTTCCTTCTGCTGGTGTTGGCATGAAGGCTATCAAAGCCAAAAGAGCTGTACGTATGGACCATGATGGCTGCCATGTTTCTGGATGATGACCTGATATAGACAGGCAAATCTTTTTGTTGACTTCGAACCTACCGTTTGGCGTCAGGAGAATGATGTGCGGCGGATGCATAGGATACTCTTTCGGTAGCAATATTCTGCCGTGGTATATGCCACCTTCGAAGTCAGTACCTTTCGGACCCTGCACAGTGAAATGCCATTCGAACAAATTATCCTCCAGAGGTCTTGCACAATATTCTTCTGTGGCCTCGGCCAACTCCAAGGCTTCTCGCATAAGACGTTTCACGCCAGGACATTTGATGTTATACTTTTCACTTATCTCAGCCATTTTCTAGAAAATACAAAACACTCTCTGTTGACTATGATTGTGTTTGTGACGCAACTAACTGCAAACGTGAACGTCCACGCAAGTTATCCGATGTAATCACGTAAAAATTTGATAACAATTTCTTTTTGTATAAAATTAACAGCTGTCAAAAAAGAACAAAAATACGTATAGAGATGTGAAACCTACGTGTGTTATGCGATATAATTATATCGATTACTGTAGGTGTAGGCTGTGGCCTATGAAGCACATGTTATAGTAGGTAAGAGTACCTACCTATATTTTATATATAGTCTTCAGAAAATACAGGATATTAACCACAACAACCTGAAAGAGTTTAAAAATAGGAATAGAAACCACACATAATAGTTAAATTATAAAATGAAACATTTCATTCTCCATTAGGTACCTACCTAGACATTTTTCACTCCGGGTGGCCCTAACGCTTTGAAAGCTTAAGCGACGCAACTACGGGCTTAAATTATATATGTTGGTGATTGTTTTTAAGGAGTATAATAGTAAAAAACTACCTAAGTATTTATCTACTAATTATATAAAAGGATTAATAAATGATTGGTAGAAACGTTACGGGCTGTATGATTACTAGTGCCTTATCCTACATTTACATAAAAACTTGTAATGAACGCTGTCAATTGTCATCCATTGGCAATCAAACAAATAACCTAGCCTTTTATTTCGATTTAATTTATTATATTCTACGTATGATTTGGATATAATATTTAATTTAAGGATATTTTACTGAAGCAAAATGGATGGTCCACCAGGAACTGGACCTCCCAGTAACAATGGATCGATGGGTCCGCCGGGTATGCCAAGCTTTCCTCCTATTCCGCCTCCACCAGGATCTATGGGGCCACCAATAGGTCCACCAGGTACTATGCCGCCAGTAAGCACCGCAGCCGGGCCCCCAAACATGCCGCCAGGCATGGGCCCACCTCCACCTGGGATGATGGGAATGGGGCCTCCCGGTATGGGTCCGCCCGGGATGGGACCACCTGGCATAGGTATGGGTCCTCCAATGGGCCCACCAGGTATGGTTCCACCGCGAATGCCACCCAATATGATGCGTGGCAAGAATAATTTTAACAATCAAAATATGGACATGGGTCCTCCTGGTATGGGACCGCCGTTGGCACCTTGGGAAGGACAAGGACCTCCAGGATGGGGAAGACCGGGTCCCGAGGGGCCGCCAGGTTGGGAGGAAAACGATGGCGATGAGGAGGAAGATGAAGGAGATGATTTGGAATCAATGCAAAATCAAGCAGGTCCTTTGCCATCATTACTTACCATGAAGATTGATACACCTGAAGAGTTTAAGAACAAGTCTGCTGCTGTTGGTGGTGTTGTGCTTCCAAAGGCATTGGAAGAAGCTCTTGCCTATAAAGATCAAAGACAGGCTGCACTTGGTGATGATGAGGAGAAAGAGAAAGGTATGTTCTTATATCTGTATACATTTAGTATAGTACATTTATAATAGTACTGTTTTGTGACACTCATATGTACCTGCTCATAACATAGTGTTGGAAACAAAAATGTATGCAACATATCTACTCTATTTTACTGTGTCTGTTGTATAAGCCATGCTTGTACCTTTCTGTGCAGACTGTAGTGTAATCTGATATATATGACAACAGCCCTGTGGTGCAGTTGGCTAGAAACGAGCTTGCAAAACGAAAGGCAGCAGGTTTGATCCCTGCACTGAGACAAATATTTGTGTGATCATGAGATGACTATTTGTTGTTTCTGATACCCACAACACAAGAGTAGTATCTTAATGTGTGGTCAGAACTATGTATGTGACTGTTGGGTGTATTTATGTATTGAACTTGTTAAACAAACTGATGATCACCACAGCATAAAGATGTAATATTACCAAAGAATAAAAAGTCTAATTTATTGGACAATTCACATTATAGCCTAATTATGATATACATAAACATTGCATGTCCCTATTTATTTACTTGACTTCTTTATGCTATTGAAGTCTCCAAGAAACATCTCACATAATGTTATTGCTGCTACTTTAATTACAAACTGACCAATATTAACAATATGTTGGTATTGTACTTGAAAAAACTGATTGCATCCGTTATAACATTCATTTAATTAAAATTTTATATGTTCTCTTTCTGGTTATTAAATTATTTTTATATATTTTCTTGTAGAAGTGGAAAAGGAGCCAGACGTACCACCAGCGCCTGTAATCAGCAGGGAATATGATGCTGAGGAGGATGATGCAGATTCCGATGATGACAACATGCCTAGTGCTCCAAGACCACCTGTTATTTCCAAACAAGAGGTATTATTTTCCTTTGATGACAAGTGGTATTCTGCCACACATAATTGTTATTAAATGAGTTATAAATGTCTATATAAAGCCCTTAGTGTTTAAGACTATAGAATATTTATTATAGTGATTTAGTCCACCTTTGCCTGTGTACCTGTTTCAAGAAACTACTTCATCTTTCATTCCATTGTCCACAAAAATCTTCAGTTGCTTGAGATTGTTAAATTTTGTTATTGATATCATAACTTTGTTTAAATTATATTTAAACAATAATTAACTTTTATTGCTATATACCAAACATAGTAATAATTCTTATTCTTGTAGCACTACTTTAACATTTAAAATAAATTATACAGGCTCAACATAGTAAAGTGAACAAGAATAAGAGGAAAAAGAAGAAGAAAAAAGATGCCAAGCAGAAGCGTAAAGAAGAAGCTAAAAAGAAGGAGGATGAAAGTTACAGTCAAGATGAGAGTGGCAAGTCTAGTGATAAAGAAAATAAAAAGGAGGTTGATATTGAGTAAGTTCTAGTATAGCATAATGATAATTTTAATATTACTAAACAGAAATAAATTCATTAAAAATGCCTTCCTCTTACAAATGCCTTGTTAAGGCCTGATTTCCATATTTGACAAAGTGGCTCTCCCCTATTACAAATAGTATTATTTTAGTACTAATGGGTTGGCTCTATCCTCATAGTGCCACCAATTAATTAGTGACCAACACTGATCCTTCGACACATCATACAAACGCAATTACTGCAAGCATAGCGGCATTAATTGAAGTGTAATTTCTATAGCCATACACCAATCACATCATAATGCAAGTTTAGTCCCAACAAACAAACAGTGGTGCAACAAATGGAATGTCATTACTCATTAGTATAGCCTACCTGAGCCTTTCTGATGTTGAATAATGTTTACGACTAAAAATAAGTCTTACACTTTCACCGAATGCGGAATATTGTACTTCAAACCCTCAAAAGCCTGCGAGCTTGCAGGCTTATGGAATTTTCTTGCAGCATTTAAATTAGCGAACCTCAACATAAGAAATCGCCAATGTTCTCTGTTAGACTTTCAACTATGATATCATATTACAACAATAAGACATGGTAATAACTTACGACCTACAGACCCAACATATACTTACGTAATTCTGATCCCTTAATTAAGGTAAAATTTTAAATTTATCTTGGCATAGTTTTTGGTTTTCTATGAGCTCATACTTTTGGTTTTTTCTCATAGGTATGTGCAAGAAAGCATTCAGTTCCATGAGTTGGAGCCCATGTACAGACAGTTCCATCGTATACTTGAAGCTTTCAAGATCACTGAGAAGAGAGAAGACGGCATCAAAGAGGAGGGCAAGGACGCGCCCAAGCCCAGCAAGCCACAGGAGAAAATACAGGACCAGTTTGCAGCTGATGAAGAGGCGGCTGAGGTAACTTTTTTATTTTGTTTGCTCACGGGTTTGGGATGTTACTCCTATGTACTATATCCCGCGTCCGACTCCCGTGTCCAGCGCTGGTATTGGATTTCCTATTAGGAAATCCTTAGACTGCACAGATTATATACAGATTGTTAGGTAAAAGACCGTACATACTGAAGGACACGTAAGTCAATGGCTTCAAGTAACCATTAAAAATATAATGCAAGAGTAATATAAATATACGGCACAGTAAACGATACGAAATTATTGTAGCACAAATGCAGAAAATATGGACACCCTACATACATCGAGACTTGAATAAAAAATAATAACTGGGTACCTACCTCTTAGTGTATGCAGCGTCCACAATGGTAGAATATGTAGTATTTATTTACACCGATTCACTTACATTTACTAAGTATTTACATTTACACTATTTACATAAAATTAAACGTATTTTAATAATTGTTCAAAATGATCGCCTCCTCGCGCAACGCAGAGTTCGGCGCGTTTTCGCATATTGTTTTTCACCCGGCACAACACAAACGTATCACTTCGAACCTTATCAAAGGCGGCTAATATTCTAGCCTTTAGTTCATCCCGGTTGGAGTATTCTGTAGCGTACACAAGCCGTGTCACTTCACCCCACAAGTAAAATCTAACGGTGTAAGATCAGGCGAGCGCGCCGGCCACGGCACGGGCCCACCGCGACCTATCCAGTTATTGCCGAAGTGACAATTTAAAAACTCGTAAACTCGTACACTCGTACACTGTCATTAGCTCGGGCATATGCACGAACCATTTCCCAGTATTCTTCGTTTGAAAACGACATTGCACTTGACACAAAACACACTAACAGTTAAAAGAGGTTTCCGCAAATAATCAAATATTGCATCACGGGCGACTCGCGACCTTTGACTGGCGCCCGCGCGTGCCGCGTGATCTCGGCCGGCGAGGCGACGCACGGGCATGAAAGGGCGAGTGCGGGGAGGGGTGCGGGAACAGAGCGCTGTTTGTGAACAGCTGATCGCCGATGACCGCACTTACGCAATACTTAGAATTTTTTTGGATAAATTATGTAAAAAATAAGGTACCAATTTTTTTACAAATTCGGGGTCAGAATTGAGTGCCTTATATTTGACTTCAGTATGTACGGTCTTTTACCTAACACACTGTATAAGTGTGTGTTCGAGAAACGATAAAATGCTTATCGTCAAACACGTTGGACGTGATAAAAACTGGCGGAACACATTGTTGTATGGTGCCTTCACATGGGAATGGGCGTTACCTGTGTGTGACCTGTTTTAATCGACCCTACTCGTGGGAACAAAATGAAAAATAATGAAAATGAAAATAAAAATAATGAAAATAAAGAAAAACCTCTCTCATCTCAAACGGGAAAACCCCAAAATAGCATTTTAATTCAACAGATTCTACGTAAACCTACTTTTAATAGGGAAAGAACCCAGTCACTGAACAACCTCGACAACATTATACTTGCTGATATGAATATGGAAATACCAACAGCGACTAACAGTGATATATGGAGAAAAGTGCCCGAAAGAAAAAGGCAACGAGAAAGCCCTGAAATAAACAAAGCTCAAAAACAAAAGAAACTCGACGCCTATTGGCTGAGCCAACCTACACCAACCTCGAATCGATTTTCTGAGCTAGACAATGACCCGCATGAGGTGCAAATCAACGAAACCGTCGAAAAACCTGCTAAAGCTCCACCCATATATGTGGACCGGGTCGCTAATATACAACCATTACTAAAATTGCTCGATGAGATAGCAGTAGATAACTACGAAGTAAAAGTCCTCCGTAATGACCAAGTTAGAATACAACCTAAGTCTACAGAATTTTATACAAAAATAGTCAAAAACCTGCAAGAAAAGAATACAGAATTTTATACTTACAAACCCAAACAAGACCGTTGCTTCAAAGTAGTACTCAAAAATCTTCACCCCACTACAGATATAGATGAAATAAAAGCCGAACTTGAAATGCAGGGACATAAAGTCAATAATATTTGGAATGTCAAACAAAGAATTACTAAAAAACCATTACCAATACACTTTATAGAAGTAGAAACCAATAGTAACAATAAACATATCTATGACATCAAAAGTCTTTTGCGCTGCAGAGTTATCATAGAACCACCAAGACCTAAACGGGACATTCCACAATGTAGCAACTGCCAACAATATGGGCATACAAGAAAATACTGTCATAGGAAGCCCAAATGTATAAAATGTGCTGGAGACCATGCATCATCAAACTGCGAACGTAAAGAAAGATCAGACTCAGTAAAATGTATACTTTGCGATGGCAACCATCCTGCAAACTATAAAGGCTGCGCAGTATACAAGGAGCTCCTAAAAATCAAATACCCTTCTCAACCAGCTAAACACCACCATAAAACGCGCTTCGAACATCAACCAGACCACGTAGAAGCTACTATTAGGCAACAAGACAAACCAACATACAAGCAAGCATTAATATCCAATAGACCTGTACACCTACCTGCTGGTAGGCAGAACCTAAACGAAACATCAGAAACCCAAACAAGCAACAATGATATGAAAGTAATGGTGAATATAATGACGCAACTAATGCAATAATTAAATACAATGACAAATCTCCTAATGGAAATCATGACCAAACTGACAAATTCTATTCATTAAAAATAGCCCTTTGGAATGCCAATGGGCTCTCACACCATGTCCTCGAAGTAGAGACATTTTTGAAAATAAATAAAATTGATATCTTATTAGTATCTGAAACACATTTCACTAATAAAAGCTATCTCAGAATCTACAATTACAAATTCTACCAAACGATGCATCCAGATGGAACGGCCCACGGAGGATCCGCAATTCTCATCAGGAACAATATCAAACATTATGAGACCGAACCATTCAGAACTCCTGAGATACAAGCCACAAGTGTTGTTGTTGAGGATTGGCGGGGGCATCTGACTGTCACTGCACTGTATTCTCCCCCAAAACATGTGATCAAAAAAGAAGACTACGTCAATTTCTTCAAAACCTTGGGAACAAGGTTCATAGCTGGTGGAGATTATAATTCCAAAAATACCCAATGGGGCTCTCGCTTAACAACTCCCAAAGGACGTCAATTACAGGCCGCTATAAATGATCTACACCTAGAAACAATATCGAATGGTGAACCAACTTACTGGCCGACTGACCCAAACAAAGTCCCTGACTTGGTAGACTTCTGTGTCACAAAGGGAATCCCTAATAAATGCTTCAAGTGTACTTCACTCCAAGACCTCTCATCGGATCACAGTATAGTTCTACTAGAGGTTTCCCAAGAATTCGTAAAAGTAAAACCCATAGCAAGGTTACACGATCGTAGGACCAATTGGGATTTATTCCGTACCATGATAGAGACTAAGATTAATACTAACCTGCCACTTAAAACAGAAGAGGACATTATGATAGCCGTCGAACACTTCAACGAGTGCATCCAAAATGCTGCCTGGGATTGCACTCCAGCTGCCAAGAAACACATGGAACCAGGCTGCTCGAAGACCATCCGCGAACTAGTAGCCGAAAAAAGACAGGCCCGTAAAGTATGGCAAAATACTAGGTACAACAGAGACAAAACACGGCTGAACTACTTAACAGCTAAACTTAAGAAACTAATACATGCAGAAAGAAACGAAAACGTACAGAACCATCTACGTAATCTGGATGCTACGGTTGCTAGCGACTATTCCCTTTGGAGGGCAACCCAAAGAATCAAAAGACCTATTAACTCCAATCCACCGATACGAAGAAAGGACGGATCCTGGGCAAAAAGTGACCTTGAGAAGGGTACAACCTTTGCCTCTCATCTAGCCGATGTCTTTGTACCAAACGCTACCCAAAACGCATCGAAAACCAACAGCGAAGAACTCACTAGCTTTCTTAGTGAACCTTACCAACTTGACCTACCAATTAAAAGAATTAAGATACACGAAGTCATAGAAGTAATTGGAAATCTAAAACAAAATAAAGCCCCGGGATATGACTTGATTACGACAAAAATACTCCGCGAAATACCGGAAGCGGCAGTGCGATTTTTAACGCACCTATTTAACTGTATACTGACCAGAGGTATCTTCCCACCTCAATGGAAAGTGGCTCAAATTAAAATGATCCTTAAACCCGGTAAAGCTCCTGAAAACACATCTTCCTACAGACCGATCAGTCTACTACCTGTACTGTCAAAAGTTATGGAAATACTTTTCCTAAAGCGATTAAACAAAGTACTAATAGAACATAAGATCATACCTGACCACCAATTTGGCTTTAGAAAGAGACATGGCACGATAGAACAGGTGCATAGACTGGTAAAAGAAATCCATAAGGCTTACGAAAACAAGAAATATTGCTGCGCTGCATTTCTGGACATATCCCAAGCCTTTGACAGGGTTTGGCACAAGGGTTTATTGTACAAAACGAAAAAACAACTCCCAACAAACTATTACATTTTCCTAAAATCGTATCTTACTGACAGATTCTTTTACGTCAAGCATGGAGAAGAAATCACTGGACTACATAGAGCTCATGCAGGAGTACCACAAGGAAGCGTACTTGGCCCAATCCTCTATCTTGTGTTCACCTCAGACTTGCCTATGACGGATGGCGTTGTGATAGGTACTTTTGCTGATGACACAGCAGCTTTAACTGTCCACGACGAACCGGCCCAAGCAAGTAACATGTTACAACGCTCTCTAGACAATATCACGGAATGGTTGACTACCTGGCGGATAAAAGCAAATGAAGCTAAGTCGGTACAGGTGACTTTCACGACCCGACGCGATACATGTCCCCCCGTGACGCTTAACAGAGTACAGATACCCCAGGCAAATGAAGCCAGATACCTCGGTATTTACTTAGACCGACGTCTTACCTGGAGAAAACATATTTTCACAAAACGAAAAGCACTGGGAATCCATTTGAGGAAAATGTATTGGATGCTCGGAAGAAGATCACAACTGTCCTTGGAGAACAAACTGCTCTTATACAAGTGTATCTTGAAACCAATCTGGGCTTATGGGATCCAACTCTGGGGCACAGCCTCCAATTCAAACCTTGAAATACTCCAGAGGTTCCAGTCCAAAATGCTGAGAATAATCACAGACGCGCCATGGTTTATCACAAACCAACGACTACACCACGACCTTGAAATTAGAACAGTTCGGGAGGAGATTGAACATTCAATGAAATCGTACAGGAATAGACTGGATAATCACCCAAACATATTGACTACTCACTTAATGAATGAAGACTCAACATTCAAAAGGCTAAAAAGAAAGTCCCCTAGAGATCTATAGGAATTACTACATATAGGGAGCATGTCGCTGGACTGATTGCCCTTCAAGACTAATATATATAAACCTTTGCTAAATGTTCACAGAAACAGATTGCAAAAATAACAAAAAGCAAAAAAAAAAAAATAAGTGTGTGTTCGAGAAACGATAAAATGCTTATCGTCAAACACGTTGGACGTGATAAAAACTGGCGGAACAGTGAGTAGTATTTCCGTAGTGGTGTTTTTTTATATTACGCCATATTAAACTAAGTAGAATTAACATATGAGGTAGGAAGATAAATTGATATACAGTCGAAGTCGGATATAACGACATCGAAGGGACCGTATATTTCGGACGTTATGTCCGATATTTGATTTAAATAATATACACAAGTAGTTATTAGTTTATATAGAAATTCGGCCGGAACCTTGCCATTTGATTGTCATAAACAATGTCGTTATAATCGGTTTTGACTGTCAATACATTGAAGCTTTGTAATTGTGATGACAGAAAAACGCAGCGGACGAGAAGGAGCGCCTGTCGAAGCGCAAGTTGAAGAAGCTGTCCCGACTCTCGGTGGCGGAGCTGAAGCAGCTGGTGTCTCGGCCCGACGTGGTGGAGATGTATGACGTCACGGCGCGGGACCCCAAGCTGCTGGTCCAGCTGAAGGCGCACCGCAACACCGTGCAGGTGCCGCGACACTGGTGCTACAAGCGCAAGGTAACTGTCGCGACATTGCAGCATAAATAGGCAATTCTGTTAGCTAATTTCGCTCCGCAATATTACCCGTTTCAAAAGAAAGTTTATCTGGGATAAAAAGTATCCTATTTCAGTCTATAATATGCAAAGTTTTTTGTTTTCCTTCTTAAATTCGAAAAATTATTGACTTGTGTAAAATCTGGATAGAAGGCGACAGTGACATGAACGTCTCAATTATGGTATCATGAGCTTACAAAAATAAGGTCTTAAATGTTTGAGGAACAAATTTAATCCCTAATCAGAATATAAAACGAATCGAACCCATAACTCTTTAAATTAACCTATTGCCAACTACGCTGGGAACATTTCATAACCCTTTTGACACAGTCAAATTTAGTACTACTACTACTACTCCTTCTGGGAATAGAGGCTTGAATATGTATGTAAAAAAAACGGTTCACATTAATCCCACCTAAAAAAAAAACCAGTATCTGCAAGGGAAACGCGGTATAGAGAAACCTCCATTCGACCTGCCCGACTTCATCAAGAAGACTGGCATCATGGAGATGCGAGCCTCGCTCCAGGACAAGGAGGAGACCAAGACACTGAAGGCCAAGATGAGAGAGCGCGCTAGACCAAAACTGGGAAAAATCGACATCGACTATCAGAAACTGCATGATGCTTTCTTCAAGTAAGTATATCTAGAACCTATATCAGCCCTTACAGGTATAATCGCTACTGCTGGGCCCTGGTCGTCTATATATATGAGAAGGGTTAGGCCTTAGTCGACCACGCTAGCCTAGTGCGGGTTGGCGGATTATTTTCAGCAAAGGCATAAAATTTTTAGGCATAATTATGTGGAGTCTTAAAAGGCTATTCTACTACACATCCCATACTGTAAAACTTTTAAAACATTCTTTAATGGCAGGCAAAGGATTTATAAACCGTAAAGGCAGGGATATCGAATTTAAAAAAGTAAAAGTATCGATTACATAAAGGACTGTCGAACTTTCTGATTTGACAAATCATCATTTATTATTTTCTTCCAATCATTATAAAAATATCGATATCGCCTTTGTAGTGATTGCACTATTATCGATGAAAAGCAATGTATAGTCTTAATAGTGGGGAGACCCATTGATTTATGACGTCATTGCGCCCAGTGTGACAACTGGCTTCCTTACAATTTATAGGGCAGATAACTTCCAAGATAATTTCAGTAAGACGACTACCGTGGCGACTGTATAGTAAGTATTATTATATTTCTATTTTAATCCTTACTAATATAAAAAAAGGCAATTGACCGATTTGAATGAATTTTTGGTATGGACATAAATGGGACTCTGTGGAATAAATAGACTACAACTTATTTTATTTTCTTTCTGAGCCCAACCCTGTAGTCTACGCGGACGAAGTCGCGGGCAATAGCTAGTATATAAATATGTAAGTACGACTAGCTCGTAGTTTCGCAGCGCTAGTGGTCCTGAGTTCGATTCCAGGGTCGGGCAGTATTATTAAGTTTTTTCATTAGAATATATTTGCAACGAGGATGTTATGACACACCTCTGTTTACCTCCTCGGGGATACTGCCGTGAATGTATGTATTATATGGACTTAACCTTTTCACTTTTCATAATATGGGTTATTGTGTGTAGATGGCAGACCAAACCGCGCATGACTATCCACGGCGACTTGTATTATGAAGGCAAAGAGTTTGAGACTAGACTGCGGGAGAAGAAACCCGGAGATCTCTCTGAAGAACTGAGGACAGCACTAGGCATGCCAGTCGGACCAGGATCTCACAAGGTTAGTAAAGTTTGGTACATAAGTAACATTGACTGTCTGTATATTATATGTATGAATATTTTTTAGTTTGTCGATAGACAGGGCCTTGTACTTCAACATTTAACTTAACAACAACTGTCAACAGCTATTTATTCTATATATTACAAATAACACATTGCTTATAGTGATTAGCACATACCTTATCAATACATCAAACCTAAAACAGCAATGGAATTACCTAAAACAATAAACACCTAATAATATACAAACAATAAAGAAGCAGTGATGGCCTCGAGGTAAGGCGCGCGGTCGAGAATTTCGGCGGTCGCAGGTTCAAACCCCAGGCACACACCTCTGACTTTTCGAAGTTATGTGTGTATTCACCATGAATTATCACTTGCTTTAACGGTGAAGGAAATATCGTGATAAAACCTGCACACCTAAAAAGTTCTTAGGAATTTCTTAGGTGTGTAGTCCGCCAACCCGCACTAGGCCAGCGTGGTGGACTAAGGCCTAAACCCTCTCAGATGTAGAGGAGGCCCGTGCCCAGCAGTGGGACGTATTTGGGCTGATGATGATGATGATGAATAAACACCTTATGTATGGTGAGCCATCCATGTGAATAACATTTATTATTAACGGATAGAATTGTCCCTTGCCAATAATACTCATCAAACAACACAATATTGCTTGATGACATTTTTATGAGACAGTGCTACAAAGTTCCTTTTGCAATATATTCTAATCATGTTTTTATTTCAGGTGCCACCGCCATGGCTGATTGCCCAACAACGGTACGGGCCTCCGCCATCGTACCCCAACCTGAAGATCCCTGGCCTGAACGCGCCCATTCCTGAAGGCTGTGCGTTTGGGTACCACGCCGGCGGGTGGGGCAAGCCTCCGGTCGACGAGATGGGCAAACCCTTGTATGGTGATGTGTTTGGACATCAGAACAGTGGCCAAGATGTGAGTGTTACTTCTTTTTTTAGTGAAACATAAAATTACAACTTTTCATAATCGTATTTTGGAATAGTGACAGCAGGCATGACGTTTTTTGTAGCATGAAGCCATTTTTTTCTCTTTTTTATTTTTAATATTGTTCTTACCCCTTCCCCCTTGTGATAATTCGTGATTTTTGCCAAACCTCCTTTCGAGCCTCACGTAAGTAATGGACGGCCCCTAAAGTGTAGAGGTGTTATTGAAAAATAAAAAGTAAATAAAATCATTATGAAGATATTGTATTGTTTTTTCACAGGATATAGAAGACCAAGACATCGACAGAACTATGTGGGGTGAATTGGAATCAGAATCGGAAGAGGAATCTGAAGAAGGTAACATTTAAGACCAATTATCTAGCCCATTTCTTATTTATTGAACATGGGATATTTCAGTTTTATTTTTAATAGAAAATATAATTGAAATAAATGCATTGATGGAGACGCAACACAAAAGTTACGCATGTATTCACGATTAATTGTCATGTACTCCAAAATTGTCATTTAAACATTCTTCATAAAGATTTTTTTGTTGTGTAGTTCGACAACTTGGGACTGATTTTAGCTACAGCCACGACTAGTAAGCTGATATAGTAGTTATATACTTATTACCTCGTGATCTCATGGTTCAATTATGTGCCGAGCGATCTAGAGGTCTCAGTTCGAGGCTTTTTCTTATAGGAAATTCGTCATAGCAACACGGATTCTGGAAATGTGCCCGAATTATTTTTTTAGGTGGGACTTATACATACCCCTTGAGGGAATACAGACGTTAGGCTATGAATGTATGTATATTTATTTATCTCGTGTGTATGTACAGAGGAGTCTGGCGACGAGGGCGAGAAGGGCGGCGAGCAGGAGGTGTCGGCGGGCGTGGCCACTCCGGGCGAGGGCCTCGTCACGCCGCTCGGGGTCAGCTCCGTGCCGCCCGGCGTCGAGACCCCGGACACCATCGAGCTGCGCAAGAAGAAACTCGACAACGACCTCGAGGGGTGAGCTGCCGTTACACTCACATTATATAACCTTCAAGCGATAAAAGTTATTGGCTTGCATTTTTCGGCAATATTTTTTTATGGATGAATCAGTAGTCGAAATGGTATGATTCGTTGTTAGTTTATAAATTCCGGAAACATAATTAATATTGACTAGTACTGACACTGACTGACTATAACTAATACTGACGTAGGTACGTCAGTGCCTTAATAATCCGTAAGCACTTCAGTTTTTCACACTCCAAAATTTCATTCACAGTCCAAAATTCTTTTTTTATTCATTAAAGACAATGTTTGATAACATTGAAATTCTGTGGTTTTTTTTCTGTTTTCTCACGACGCGACGTAATGAATTAAAATATCAATTACCATGTGTTGTTCCAGCGGCGACACCCCGGCGCTGTACCAGGTGCTGCCGGAGCGGCGCGTGGGGCTCACGTCGGGCATGATGGCCTCCACGCACGTGTACGACATCAGCGCCGCCAACCCAGGTCTGTGGCACACACACCATGCACGAGGCCTTGTGCTATAACATTCAAATAGCTAAGTTAAAAAGTTTTTAATTTTGCTAAAAATGTATGATGGTCTAGATCAGTAATTCCCAAAGTGGTCCAGGTGGACCCCCAGGGGTCCACGGGAGACTCGACGGGGGTCTACGTTGGGCGTTTAAAAACATGGGGGTCGACAATCATAAGCGGGGGTCCATGAAAATTAGTTTGGTTTCGAACTAAAGCCAACGTGGCTTGACTTCTATCAATATAGGCAGATAATATTTTAAGAAGCTGTAAGACTGTTACTTTTTTTAGTCATTTGGAAAAAATTGTATCTGGTTTTTATTTTAGCTTGTTAAAGAATAATAGCACAAAAATGTTATCGCCTGTAGGCAAGCGCGCGTTGAGTGCTGCAGCGGCGTCCGGCGCGACGAGCGAAGGCGGCGCAGGGGGTGCGGGCGGCGCGGGGGGCGCGGGCGGCGGCGCGGGGAGCGCGGGCGTGGACGTGGCGCTCGACCCGTCCGAGCTGGAGCTGGAGCCCGAGGCGGTGGCGGCGCGCTACGAGCGACACCTGCGGGACACGCGCGTGCGCGACCACGAGGACCTCTCCGACATGCTCGCGGACCACGTCGCCAGGCAGAAAGTTAGTTCCCCTTTTTATCTCGAAGTTTGCTGACTTCAAAGAGAAAATTTATTAAAATCCAGCCTATCAAATGAGAGCTCGTGGCATAAGTCCTACATCAAAGCAATTGATCAACTAATTCTTGTTTTGGGTCTAGATGGTTATTAGTCTGAAGTATCTCTTTTAAGTACATATCTGATACCAACAACACAAGGCTTTTAATGTTAATAAGAATTGAAGACTAATGTTAATGTGTGTAATTATGACTACATTACTGTCGGATTTAATCGAAACTTACAATAAGACAATATCAATTAGCATATGATCTAGTCCTTAGAAGTGCTTGACTTATTGAATCATGTTTAAAATTTTATCTATTTCTTTCCAGAACAAAAGAAAAAGGCAACAGACAACAGAATCAAAGCAGTCGAAGAAATACAAAGAATTCAAGTTCTAGTGATACAAATATATTGTGCATTTGTTTTAAGTGTATGGGTACATATATATGTAGGGTTCGGGTTTATTGAGCATGATGTAATAAAAGCAACAATATTCTTGTTATGGACATCTCCAGCAATATGTAAATATTATTCAAGATATTGTCATTTCAATAAACTCGAATTATTTTTTGTGACATTCATTGAAGTGAAATAAATATTTTTAATTGATTCTTCATTTTATTATCGGTATTTTTTGAGTGTTTGCCTAAAAGTTTATTACAAAATAATTGCTACAAACTAAGAAATGGCCTATTGGACTCTTAAACCTAGCTATATCAAAACATGTATTAGAGATGTAAAAATATTATATTAAATATTTAATAAAAACTGATCTGATTTGAGACTGTTTTTTGGTCTAGAGGTCCCGGGATCGTATCACAGGTCCGGCCAAGCGTTATTGTGTTTTTCAATTAGATAATTCTCAGTAGCTGCACGGAGTCTGTAACGTGCCCAATAAACGGCAACAGGCTCACCACCTGTTACATGGGACTTAAAAACATTTTAAAAACCTGAAGTACAGAAGAGTATTTTAAGACAGAGCATGCACATAATGGGCAATTGGGCATATCTGTGTGAAATAATAAGTGTACAATGTCTTGCTATCCATCTTATGCCTATGCCCTTTACTGACAGAAACGTCATGAACTTTTACCTGTACAGATTTCAAAGTTAAATAAAATTGTGGACGCTTTTCGCATTGAGAAATATTTAATCGGCACGACTGAAAGATGTAAGCAGTGATGGCCTGGAGGTTAAGGCACGCGGTCGAGAATCTCGGCGGTCGCGGCTTCAAACCCCAGGCACACACCTCTAACTTTTCGTTTCGAAAGTTATGTGTGTATTCACAATGAATTATCACTTGCTTTAACGATGAACATCGTGAGGAAACCTGCACACCTAAAAATTCTTAGGAATTTCTTAAGTGTGTAGTCCGCCAACCCGCACTAGGCCAGCGTGGTGGACTAAGGCCTAAACCCTCTCAGTTGTAAGGGAGGCCCGTGCCCAGCAGTGGGACATATATGGGCTTATGATGATGATGATGACTGTCCCTAAGACATAAAGCGGATGTGATGTTTATACAAGACGTTATGTATTTATTCATTATTGTCTGAAAAAGAAACTTTCATTTATAGAAAACGTAAAGTTAAATTCGATGAATTCAATTCTCCTACTTTTTAAAATTTTATTGGACTACCATCTTAATTATTACAAAAAAAATATTACACTAAAAGAATAGAATCGAATCGATATAATAAAAAAAAAATGAATCGGCATTCATTTGACAAAAACAAGAATACAAGATAAAGACGGCAAAAAAAGAATAAACTAGTATTGCTATTTCTGTGAATCTTTTTGTACTCTCCGTTTATTTTAATTTTTCAAATTTTTTGTTACTTCTAATACCTCCAAGAATATGTGTACAAAGTTTCATGACTATCGGTTGAGTAGTTTTTGTGTGAAATCGTAACATACATCCCTACTTTTATAATATTGGTAAGAATAACAGTCCCGGCCACGCGTTGCTGTCGTTTTCTTACTTAATACAGTCACCTAACTACTTTATACCGCCACATTAATTATGACTCTGTCAGATAATAGCAAATAATTCGCAATAAACTATATTGCAATTATATTATCTGATTATAGGTAATATTTTTTTATACAAAATTATATTTCGTTTTAGGATAATATGAAAATAAAAACTTATTTAAAAAAATATATCGAATGTCGATATCTGCATATTAATATCGAACTATCGATATATCGTCCAAAAAAATATCGATATATTGATATTTTATCAACAGTCCTACTCCTACTCTAATGCTAATCTAACTTTTTATTTTAGGACTTCGTACCCAAAGTTATTTTGTTTTTATTAAATTTTTAATTTTAAGTTTTATCTCAGTTAAAATAAATTGTTAACAATACTGAAATGTCTCGTGTTTTAGTCGGTGTAAAGCGAGTTATTGACTACGCTGTAAAAGTAAGTTCTGTTTGAGTGCAAAGGTTACTTTCCGATATTATTTTCAAGTTCAGATTAAATGTTTCTAGAATTTCTTAATTGTGAATTTACTTTAAATACTTAGTTAAAGTCAATGTAGTTTACCATTCTTTAATATATATGATAATATTCATGCTGTTGCATTGCCCCAAATTATTCCTTTTAGGACACCTTGAAGTTAACTTTTGGTTTTATATCTATTTCAAAAACTAAAAATTACTTTAATTGTATCTTAAAAGGATATAAGCAATGTTAATAATATACTTCAGTTATTTTTAATTTCTAATTGGTATATTGCATTTATTCTATATAATTTTTTTACAACTACTAAGCAACAAGTAATTTTCTGTTTTCGAGCCATTGGCTATTGGCATTTACATTACTCGTTACAAAGATGTATAATGTACTATAAAAACGATGGTCAAATATTATGCATAAATATGTTTTGGACTGAATCCAAGAGCTTTGCTTCTAGATCCGTGTAAAACCAGACAAGTCTGGTGTAGTAACAGATGGAGTGAAACACTCAATGAACCCCTTCGATGAGATTGCGGTAGAAGAGGCAGTGAGGTTGAAGGAGAAGAAAATTGCGAGTGAGGTCATTGCAGTGTCATGTGGACCTGCACAATCTCAGGTAAGCAAATGTCTCTCTTTTTTAATATTTATAACATGGTTAGATCCTGCCAGAGGCTGGCACTGTAGATAATAAAAAAACTGACCTTTATTTTGAAACAAGTTGATAACAGACAACAATCCATGTTTTTATACAAGAACAAATAACCTGTTAGTTTATTTAAGTAATACATATGCAATTTTTTATCTAAATTGGTTCAGCTGGTAATACAAATCAGTTAACTTTTGCTGTTTATCTTTCCTAAAAGTGAGTGTGTTGGTTTTAGGAAACTCTTCGCACAGCCTTAGCCATGGGTGCTGATCGTGCCATCCATGTGGAAGTAGCTGGCAAGGAGTATGAGACACTTCAGCCCCTGCATGTTGCAAAAATCCTTGCAAAACTATCACAAGATGAGAAAGCGGACATTGTCATAGTTGGAAAGCAGGTATACTATACAGCACAATTAAGATTGCATGAGACAAAAGAGCTTTGCAGAATGTACCTCAATGACAATACATTCAATAAGCTTTTAATTTATGTATCAACATTTTACATACACATCTCTCTGCGTTGCTGTGTAAGCAGGGTCACATCTACTGTTGCTACACTTTATGGATGCCACAAAAGTAAAGTTTTACTTAAAATAAATTATGGGCTTTATTATATTTCTATTATTAGCAATGGTGGACTCAAAATAGTATTTATGAACAATTTGATAATAATAAAGATTTTTCACTGGTATAATTGTTTTACCAAATGTAATATATGAATTATACTTGGGTATTTGAGGGACTGCTGAATATTTTTATGACTAATAAAATAAATCCTATTATAGGCTATTGATGATGACTCCAACCAAACAGCCCAAATGACTGCTGCTCTACTGGATTGGCCACAGGCTACATTCGCCTCTAAAGTAAGTGTGCTAGGTTGTGCTTGATTTTTTTATGACCTTAAAGCTACTATTTTTTTATGTTTATATCCATTTCTTTAATACATGTACTCATTGATCCAACTGTGAGATATGTTACTAATATAGCACAAGTTTAATTGGGGATAAAGTTAAGTGGGCAATGTGTACTCTTCAAAGGTGCACATTTGCAAAATAGTCAAATAAATTTTTTAAATTATTTTATTTATATTTTGGTAATGATTGAGCTTCCATTTTACGTTGAAATAATGGCATTGTAATTATTTTCGCAATTCTCATAAGTCATAAATAACCAAACAATATGTTTAAAGTTACGAATATATCTTGGCGTGACTGATAACCTTTGCTGTAGATTTAAATCTTCATATCAGTGTTACTAACGCCGCACCATTATGATGCGAATATCTGATAACATCAACTGGGATTGATTATTTTATCTAAAATATCGGTTATCATTACATTAATTTAATACTATTACTTTTTATATTTTTGTATTGATGTCATAATGGGCCAGCATAAGCAACATAAATATATCTGCTTGTTCGTGAATTGACACTAAAGAGTTCTAAAAGGTCTTCTGTAAGCATGTTAATTATTTACAATACCCATTTTTTTATTCGCACACATTATCTTGACGAGAACGACGAAACTTACCAGCTCCATGATATGCAGATTATATCTAAAGGTATAAAACTCCCTGTGCATGTAATTAAATTTAACTTTTAATAATAACTGAAAAATGTAACAATCTAATGCGTCATTGAATATCCAGCAGCAGAATTATAATTAAATGCGTGTGCTAAAGTGTACTTCAAGATACTTAATTCTTGATGATTGATCATCAGGTAGAAAAGACTGACGCCGGACTGACGGTGACTCGCGAAATTGATGGCGGTTTGGAAGTGATTAAGACCAAGCTGCCTGCCGTCATCAGTGCGGACCTCAGGCTCAATGAGCCCAGATACGCTACACTGCCCAACATCATGGTAAAATAACCAGACTAATTTCTAATTTACCAACTGTTTAGTATAATATCTTTGCTATATGGCTGTGTATGGGTGAAGTGTTTTGCAAATGTTTTTCTGCACCCTATAGGGGCTTCCCCTATTCAGTAAAAAGTGATCGATTAAAGTGGAAATCTGATATATGGATTCATGACAGAACCTATATTTACAAATATATTCAACCTACCTACTTAGAACTTATTAATATTCCCTAAATGGGTTTCTGAAATAATCAATATCTAATGACTTACTTGAAAAAACTAATTAGGTACTTCTGAGTTTCTATTTGAAATTATTTACAGCAAAAGGTAATGTCCCAAAGAAATCGAAATAAAAGAAAAAATAATTGAAATACTACTACTAAATGAATTAATTCCAGAAAGCCAAAAAGAAACCATTGAAAAAGATGTCAGCAAAAGATCTTGGTGTGGACCTCGCGCCAAGAATCAAAGTAGTATCTGTGGAAGACCCTCCAGTGAGGCAGGCGGGCTCCATCATTCCCGATGTGGACACACTCGTTGCTAAACTCAAGGAGGGAGGACACATTTAAATCAAATTAATTTTGTATAAGATTTTACACAGAATCATGTCAATAGTAGAATGTATATGAAATTTAAATATATTTGTTGATTAAATATGTTATTCTCAATATTTTTTGTGATTTTATCAAGCTAAGTGAGGAAGCACTTGGATGTCATAAGTGATGTGACACAATGAAAACATCATACCAAAAAAAAATACATTTTCCATTAGCATAAGTCTTATCTTCACTTAACTTATTTATTCTACAAAAGAGGTAACTCAAATAGGCTTGCATAACAAAATCATACTGTTTGGAATTAAAAAAAAAACTAGATAGGTAATTGTTATTTATTAAGTAACTAGTAAAGAGCCTCGCCGCTGTATGGTTGGTACCAGACTATTTTGCCTTCTAAACATCCAGTGACTAACATGTGGTATCGCGGGCTGAATTTGGAGCTGACTACTAAATCCCGGTGGATGCCGAGACTTTGTCCCACGTCGACCATCTCGCGAGGCTTGTTCGATTTGTCGACGCAATGCGACAGCTCACTGCAGTCCTCGTTTAGAGCTAGAAGTCTCATACCGCGGCCGAATGGTGAACACACGAGACGACCGTCCGCCGAGTAGCACAGTTCCTGGAAATACAATTTTTTATTGAAAAAAATATATTGCATTAATAAATTAATTTAGGGGTTTTAGTGCCAAACCCTAGTCAGACGAGTTATAATTGAGATGCGTAATCATGGTACTCTACCAGAAAATCAATGTGAAATAGTACTAATAGTTTTTTGCTAGGTGAGAGAGTGACTGTTGAAGGCCCAATTTGCAATGTATTATTTAACATCAAAAACCTTGCATTACTTATTTCTATCTATATATAGAAATAAGTATGACAGTGGTACAACTCACTTTGATAAATCCTTTGCCCTCATTTGTCTCCTCTATATAATACAATAGACGGTCCCTATTCTGCCTTATGATACTTTTCGCTGAATTGTCCTCCTCCGTTGCAATATCTCTTGAGGTATGTCCTGAGGTAGATGGTGACATACTGTGAAAAAAAAATTGCATCTATACCTTATATAAAATACATTTTGTCTCCCTTCAGTTAATGTCACTCTACAGAGAAAGACAAAGCATATATTTTTAGCAAAGTTAAGAAAGGCTCATAGTTTTAAAATATGGTGCTGATTAAGTAACCACCTTGAAACTAATGTCAAATATTAAGAGCCCTATTAGGCAGTTAGCTAGACTAGTCACTAGCTCCAATAAACTTAGCATGGTCAATTGTATCCCAACCACATTGGAAGAGTTATCCATAGTTAATATAATGTGTACCTTATCCCCGAGTCCTGTAACCGCAGCGCGGGGGCCCTCACCAGCCGGGGCCGCTGCGCCGAGGGGGGCGTGATGCCTGTGTTGATGCCCGTTATGCGCTGCATGTTGAAGTTCCGCCGCATCTGCCCTCTTCGCACAGGCCTGCAAATTATTAAGATTCAACCTAGTCATCGTCCAAAGATCATAATAGATCATAGAAAGAAAATACTCATATTAAGTAGCGTTTCAGTACTCGGCCATAAGATAAGCTGGTTAGTTCTGAGGCATCGTGCCATCGCGAGGTCCCGAGTTCGATTCAGCCAGGCCGTGTTAATGAGTTTTTCCATCCACGATATTATTTATACGGAACAATGATCCATAAGACGTGAAATAAAAGACAACTTATTACTCACCCAGGTTTTATTCAAGTAATCGTGGTCGACTCACCTGCTATACAGTTCCTGGAGCATTCTGTTCTGTTTGAGCGTGATGGACGCTTCCCACACGTCGTTCTGAATACTTGACAAGCCCTGAAAAATCCAATGTATATCAATAAAAATTATAAATTTTAATGACTGGTTCGGTCGATCTGTTATTTACAAAGCGGGATCTCTCATTAAAAAAATATATACATAATACTTTCTTACCCCGGTGAGCGCTGCAGTGGGCGCGGGTGCGGGGGGTGAATTGCCGCGGTACGCACGCGCATCCCCGGCGGAGGAGCTCGGCCCCGCCTCGGGCTCCGCTAAGGCCTCCTCAGTAATACCACGAGCGTTCGTTCTGCAAACACAAAGTATCTCTTTTTAGAATGTTTGGGGACTCTTAAGAATTGTAGGACGTTGTGGGAAAGATTAGACAGAATAACACTCACCACAAAATAGTTTGGTTAGTGGTCAAAGAAATTTCCTATTAGTATTCCTATTATTAGTATTGTAGTCCGATTGGTCACCCTCTTATACAGTATTGATAAAGGAGGGTTCGAAATAATTAGGAAGGGACTTTCCCCTAACTTTTAGGTGAGTGAGGATAACTTTTGGACTAGGGCGATGGGACGTTATGAATATTTGGTCGGGACACTCACGGCGGCAGTCCCATGAGCGCGTGAGGCCTGGTGCGCGGCAGCGGCCGGAACCTGGCGCGGGCGGCGTGCGCGGGCGAGCCGGGCGCGCGGGGCGCGGGCCGCCGGGGGAGGGGGGCGCGCGTGCGGCTGCAGTCCCGCGTGCCCTTGTCGCAACACTCGTCGCTCGGCTGGATGTCGTGGATGCACGTCCACTGCACACATACAAACATTTTAGCCTCTGGACTCTACAGAAACATTCTAATATCTAAACATGGTCTCTTTCATTTAAAAAAATCGCATTTCAAACAATTCGTTTACGAGAAAGTAACACCCTCCCTGGATTTAAATGACATATCAGACTACAACGGACACCGACGCGACGCTTGCTCTTGAAGTATCACATCGTTTTATACTCATCATCATCAGCCCATATACGTCCCACTGCTGGGCCCCGTGCCCTCCTCTACAACTGAGAGTGTTTAGGCCTTAGTCCTCCACGCTGGCCTAGTGCGGGTTGGCGGACTACACACCTAAGAAATTCCTAAGAACTTTTAGGTGTGCAGGTTTTATCACGATGTTTTCCTTCACCGTTAAAGCAAGTGATAATTAATTGTGAATACACACATAACTTCGAAAAGTCAGAGGTGTGTGCCTGGGGTTTGAACCTGCGACCGCCGAAATTCTCGACCGCGCGCCTAAACCTCGAGGCCATCACTGTTTTATACTCACCTCAGACTTATCATCGTGACTAATATTTCTACTCAACGCGCTCCAACCTTGTGGATGAATCTGTGGAGATAAAATATATCTTTATCCTTTTTGTAAGTCTTTTATAGAGCAAAAAAAAATTTTTGACGATGAAAAATATAAAATTTTGTCTCATATCATTTTACATGCAAATCTCATTCGCTGCACGTCTGCTCATATTATTCACGAGGTCCGTCACTATCATCATCATTTCCTTGTTCAAGAGCTAAATTATATTTTCCTTTGTGTTAATATTGCGCTGATGATATTCACCGATTATATACATACATAATATTCAATTCACAATCATCAAAAAAATTGTTAAGAAAATTGTAGTATTGTTAGTGGCATAATTTATGTCGGAAATTATTTCTGATAATATTCTGCTATATTTTCGTCTTTTAGGATTTATAGTATGTATTTTATAAATGAATTTATAAGATTGAGTGACAAAAATGTTTTGTTTTCCCAATATTTCTGTTGGTGAAGTTTAAAAACACAACGACAGATACTTTATAAGTCAAGTATTAAGTACTTGAACATTGTAAGTACATACCTGTAGAGCGCTGACGACCTCTGCATCGTTGCCTGCGGGGAAGTCAGACACAAATTCGACACGGTTTTCCTTACGGCTCCCATCGAACAGATGGTCGTACATTGCAGCTATTGGTATTAATTGTTGGCTCATTTGCATCAGGCGGTAAAGATTTGGCTGCAAAAAATACTCGTATTGGATTCCTCATGTACCTACTTATATACTATATTTTGTAAGTCTAAATAATACGTTTCTAACTTAAGTATATTTAAACTTTTTCTTCAATTAAAATACAACTATTAATAGTTATTTATTTGTTTTTATTTTATAGAACATGTTATATTTTTGTTTATAATTTGAATTGGATTTTCATTGATTGATAAGACTGTTTTGAATCTGCTATATAATGAAATATGATACTGGTCATACTGGAATTAATTAACTGTTTACTGTTACTGAATTAACTGTTGGAATTTAAGTCGTCAGCAAATATAAAAAAGTTTAGACTTTAGAGGGTTCGGCGTTTGCCCATAACATAGCCTGTGCTTGGTGCAGAACCTAGTGCATGCAGTTTCGTAAACTTCACACACCTAAAAAGTCCTTTTTTGAGAATTTCCTTCGCTGTTAAAGTTCGTGGTAATTCATTTTAAATACACACATCAATTTGAACAACAAAAGTCTCCCTGAGATTCTAACATGCAAAGGCAGAAAGTATGTGCCTGTAGATAGATATGTAGTAGTATTGTTACTAATTTAGCTACACCTCTTATACTGCTCTTCAATAAAAAAAATGCAAAGTCTAAGACTAATGAGAGTTTTATATCAGAATATTACGCTATCATTCCTATCTTAATGACACTAGTAATAGTAACCGTGTCCCTCTGCTAGCTGATTGCTTGATATGATCTTAATTAACACCCATTCCAGCTATGTGCTACCTCTGTGGGACAATAGGCCGCCCACTATGAAACGATAGATTGTTGGTTCAATCCCGACACAGAGACAAAGGTTTAAGTGGCACAAGTTGTTTCAGAGTTGGTTGTAGACCGGATAAAATGTCCCGCATTCCAAAGTACTCAGCTATTATGCTCGTATATTTCGCTACATATACATCGTATATTCTTATATATACGATGCGCAGAGGCGACGGAAACCTAGAGAAATTGATTGTGGTTGGGAACACCGAAGGCAAAAGGTCACGCGGTCGTGCACCAACGAGATGGTCCGATCAAGTGAAAGAGTCGTCTTCCTCCACATTCTATACCGCCGTAAGGGACGCGCTGGACAGAATCCGGTGGAAGCAGATCATCCACTCCAGATGTCACCCTAATGTTGACCACCATCCTCAGATATGAGGGACCAACCAGAGAGAGAGAGAGATTTCGCTACATTTGCTAATATTTGACCTCTACTCTAATTTTTTGTCCCTACAACTGCAGGTTGCAGACAATACATACCTTAAATCCATGTAAGTCTTGAGCTAAAGTAGATAGGTTCAAGTCATGAATGATAATAAGGAGTCCTCCAGTAGTGCACATGACCATTTGTCTGGCGTCCGGCGATAGTCTACACCTCATCAGACTTGAAGTGTGGAACACTTTTTGATACACCAGATTGTACTCTGTGTATGAATTTATGTCCCATGTGTATATACTGCCGTCCAAGCCTGATGTTACTAACAGTTTGTCCTTCATTGAGAATTCTATGTTCTTCACCCATTTCGAATGTCCAAGTAGTGATCGTATTTTCTTTTTCAAATTGCGTACATCCCATAATGCTATAGTTGTGTCGTCAGAACATGTCGCGAACATACGAGCGTCCAAAAATCTGCGGTAAGATGTTATGTTTAAATAATAATAGTATAATACTTTATAATTTACTTATGTAATTGTTTAGATCAGGTATAATTTATATAATGTTTTTGCATTCTATGTTAGCACACATCATAAATAAATAATTTTTAAAAGAACATCAAAATAAGTACATAATACCAGAAACATATTTATCAAATTAGACTTAAAAGATCTAAATTTATTGTCTGTAAGCAAACAGTGTCAATAAAAATATTCTTGTCCCGTCATAGGTTCTACAGTACACAATAAGGTTTATTATCATCCCTATTCCATCCTTGGTTGTTTAAAAGCAACCTGAATAATAATACTACCAATTAAACTTTTTGGTAAACACCCTAGATTTGTATCCAATGTGTATATCAAAGCTTATAATCAATAAAAGCATTTATATATGACATAAAATCTCCCCATTGTCTTCAGTGTAATAAAAGTATTAAATAATATTACAAAAAACACTTACTTCACACAATTTACACAATCAGAATGTGCACCATTAACTGAATAAATTCTTTCGTGAGTCAGGGGGTCAAATAGTTGTATTGATTTCTTCTCACATGCTGCTACTAATAGAGCCCTGGAAAATCATCATACAATATCATATATCATAAAATAATAACCCAAAACAATCAACATCAAAACTTGTTCTGGCATGCTCTAAAATCCAACCCGCTTTAGGCCAGCTGGTGGACTAAGGCCTGATCCCTCTTAGTTGAGAGAAGGTTCATGTCCCGCAGTGGGACAAATAAGAGTTGATGATTATGATAATGAGATGTTCTAAAATGAATGTACACATTTAGGCCTTGAGTGGGCCTATACCTAAAATATGACTAAAAGGAAAGAAGTGTTTATATAAGTATATGTTTTGGGAAAATAAAAATATGTACACTTTGAATTGGTTGAATTGGTGAATAAAACCGCGGAAAAATAAATAATATGTGTTAAAATAACATAATAGTCCAATAGCACCTACCATACAATTTTATAACTGTTTAGAAATACTTCCTGGAGCGCCCAATTGTTATCAGCGTGTTGTTCACTCGATAGTTGTACAAAGTCAAGGCTAGCGTTAATTAAAATTTGTGCAGTTTACTTACCCGTCCGGTGAGAACTCAAGGTTGAACACGCCTCCAGTGGGCACCGTTTTTCCTCGATCGAAGTCCCAAGACGCGATAGGCTTCATGCCACAGTACAGACTCTTAGCCAGAGCATCCTCTGCTCCTATGGGGGCTGTGAACCCCAGCTCTCGGTTTCGCAGCCGGTAAGGGCTGAACGC
Source organism: Hemaris fuciformis (assembly GCA_907164795.1). Taxonomy (NCBI): domain Eukaryota; kingdom Metazoa; phylum Arthropoda; class Insecta; order Lepidoptera; family Sphingidae; genus Hemaris; species Hemaris fuciformis. The sequence continues at coordinate 10,249,332 of OU015450.1, read as the reverse complement.
AGAATACCTTGCCATAAACACATCTTTGTTAACCATTTTTAATTAAATCCTCTATGTTTTAAATGAGACGCAACAGTAATATTTAAGTACTGAACATTGTAGTGAATTAAATGCTGACTAAAATTTGCGGCTACATCTTATTTCTACACAAAAAAATAATTATTGGTAGCAAATAGCAATCACAATTCACAAAACATATCGATTTTTTAATGTTGACAGTTGTTAGAAGTATTGCCAGCTAGAGCTACCCACATGCTGCCGAAGGCAAGTAAATTACATTTACAGAAAGAGCACATTCCACAATTCCACACATTAAATATATAGACTGCAATCTGCATAGTGCATATACAATCTGTGTTAATCTACCCAAACTCAATTTTTCAAATCTTATAGGTATATTTTTTAAATGATATTATAGTAGCTTTTGCCCGCGACTCCGTCCGCGTAGACTACAGGTTTGTGTTCCGAAAGAAAATAATAAGTTATAGTGTATTTTATTCCACAAAATCCCATTTATGTCCATTCCAAAAATCGTTCTCATCGGTCAAATGCAGTCAAATGATTAAGGCGTGAAAGCGTAACAGACATAGTTATTTTCCCATTTATAACATATTAAGGGAAATTTTTTAACAAACTTTTAATATATTTCTTGTAATGATGTATATTATTTTGTATATGTAATGATGTAATAAAAGCCAAATAAAAAAGTTTCATCATTCTAGCTTCAAAAATGACGAATTTCCACACAAACTTTCACCCTTATTTTACCCCCTTAAAGGTACATTTTTTAACAAACTTTTAATGTCATATTTATTTATATCTAATCAACAGCCTAAAAAATAAGTTACAAGTTTCTAGCTTTAAAAATGATATACTTCCATACAACCTTTCATCCCCCTTTCAACCCCCTAAAACCCCTTTTCCGCAATAAAAAACTAGCCTATGTTCTTTCTCAGGCTCCAAACTATCTGTATACCAAATTTCATTTAAATCGGTTCAGTAGTTTGAGCAAGAAAGCGAGACAGACAGACAGACAGGCAGACAGAGTTACTTTCGCATTTATAATATTAGTAAGGATAATTGTATTATATTGTAATGATACTTACATATTATATGTACCGTAAAATGTGGTGAATAGGGATTGAGGGGTGAATAGGGAAAAAACGGGGAAAAGATTTCAACGCTTAAAATTACTTCTACTTACTTACAAATTATTATTATTTTTTGTACTATAATAGTAGAATGCCGAAACTTTTTATGGCACCACTTAACAAGCATGATATAAGCCGCAAACTATAAAAAAAATGTATTTTAACATAGCATTTCGTAACTGAAACTTTTTTGGTGTGACAAACTTTGGATTTTATAATTTTTCCTTTGTTCTACTGCTTTGATAACGTGTACCCTTTATAATTTAGTGTCTGTAGTCTTGTATACATTGGAGGTAAGTGTCAGTTGTTCATTAATTTTAATGTTTTTTGATAAATTAGAAAGGCATGAAAATTTGATCTTTTTTGGGGTAAATGGGAACGTTTCATGTACGAATAGAGACGAAAGAGGGGTTAATTGGGATGAGAATAAATTGAATTGGGACCACTGATGTATTAATAGGTACACGTTAGTAGGGTTGGCACTTAACAGTTAACAATTTTTTTTTGCATAAAAAAATTGTTTATTTCCTAATAATGAAATGACTTTCAAGAAACTATGATCATCATCATCATCATCAGCCAATATACGTCCCACTGCTGGAAACGGGCCTCCTCTACCATTGAGAGGGTTTAGGCCTTAGTCCACCACGCTGGCCTAGTGCGGGTTGGCGGACTACACACCTAAGAAATTCCTAAGAACTTTTTTTAGGTGTGCAGGTTTTATCACGATGTTTTCCTTCACCGTTAAAGTACGTGATAATTCATTGTGAATACACACATAACTTCGAAAAGTCAGAGGTGTGTGCCTGGGGTTTGAACCCGCGACCGTCGGGATTCTCGACCGCGTGCTCAAACCTCGAGGCCATCACGACTTTCAAGAAACATCAATACATATTAAATAAACAAGTTCCCCAGCAAGTCTGGCGATGATCTCAAAAACTATTGAACGGATTTTTATGTGGATTTTCATCAATGTTTAGGGTGATGAGGAAGGTTAGATGTATAATTAATATTGATTTTGTGCAAAATTAGCTTAAATAACAGTGATAGTTGGCTACTGGAAAAACGTGGTTTATTGGTACGAATAACTTTATAAAACCGGTTTAAATAACTTTAAATAAATATTTTTGATTTAATATGTTCACAAATATTAATTATAAATGTAAAAATTGCTATTTGATTTTAATTATAAAAATAAACTATAAAAAGTTATGAGTACATTTTATTACATCATCAGATAATAAAATAACAGAAAATAAATGGAAATTGTTTATTACAAGTAAGAAGTATCAGCCCTGGTGAATTTCCCTATTGACACCATTTTCGTCCCTATTAACCCCAGTTTCTGGGTGAATAGGGATTACATATATTTTTTAAATTTTTGCGAAAATCAGAATGCTAATTGTATAGTTTTCCATTTAATCATAAAGGTACCAGTAAGACTCAATAATTATTACCTTGAGATAACGATTTATCCATAGAAATGTGTTTGAAAATTGTTCATTAAGTTAGGATTTGTCCCTATTCACCACATTTTACGGTACCTATAATATTAAGATTTGTCCTAAAACAAAAATTCAATAAGTTTGCACTGCAACCTTTTGAATATTTTGCATTATTGTACTAGCTGGTGTCCACGTTTTAATGTATTATATTTAGTATTTACACTTTTTATTCTACGAGTGAGATCGCTGGATACCTACTCAACTTGCTGATGGTAGAGTAGGATATTCAAATCCGTAGATATATTATACACACACATACATAAACTCACGCCTGTATTCCCCGAAGGGGTAGGCAGAGGTGCATTTCTGCACCCACATTTCGCCAGGTATGTATCAGTCCCACGTAATAGGGGGTATTTGGTGTAAAACCCACATGGTGCACAACTCAGATGAATTTTAAATAAATTATTAATTTATAGGTATAAAAATACATTGAATAAAAATACTTGTTTTACTAAATCGGCCAGTGCGTCCCAACGAGTATTTTTACTTCTTACTTATGCTAGTACCTATGCTTGTGTTTCATAGAACATGAATCTGTTGCCGGGCGCTCTTGCAAGATCCGTGCTTCTTTTGAGAATTTATTGATAAATCCAAATATGCATCATAGGTACGAGTGTACGACTCGGACTTTCTATCGTAATCGGAGATGATCTGATTATGCAGATCATATCAATCCATTGCTACACGCTGAAATGCATTTTTCATTAGTGTTAATCTCTAATTATATGTTTCTCATTATTAGCAGTTTTTTAAGAGTGCAGAAAACAGAACAATACTTGTAATACAGTTAATTAAATAAAATGAAAGAAAAAAGTAAAGGCATATAATTTAAAAATAATCATATTTTTTACAATAATGTTTTTTCTAAGTTGCACATAGTTTGTCAAATACATTAAGCTTAATACATAATTAACATGCCAACACTGAAAGAATGCAGATATACAAAAAAATCTTAAATTCATTACTTTCACCATGTATTTGGCTGTAATACTCCACTAGGGGGATCAATATGACCTGTCTTGAGTACATTTTGTAGGAAAACTTCGAGTCTTGTTTTAGGCCCTCCTTCATCAATATTTTGTAATATTGCCAGATAATCTGTGCTTACAAGTTTAATAACTTTTGTAAACTGTTTGCCATAATATTTGTAAAATTCTGACCCACAAACAGCAAAGAAGTCATGAAGGAGTGTGGCACAAATATCAGGTTCTGGTCTCAAGTTTACAAAAGAAGCCAGCCACCGCCAACCATATTGAGGTCCATTTGGGTTGGGGACTGATATAAAACTTGGCATTTTGGCAGTCCATATTGCACAACGTAATCTGAATATACCTGACATTCTCCTCAGGAATTTATCCTGTTTTTCAACAACTCCATCTTCACTGTATGTGTATCCTCTTGACATATAAAACTCTTTGTCAGTTTGTCCTTCTTTCTGTGGTAAGAACATTGGGACCAGATATGGACATGCCCTATGAAAGTTTGCCTCTAACAATACTCCAAATTCAGGAAACTGTGACCACAATGCAGCAGTTACTGCAGCTAAAGGAAATGCTGCTTCAGGGTTGCTGGAAACCAATAAATCTCCTTGTCTGATAATTTTCTTTGCTAACAGTGCTGTGCAGTATGCCAAGCCTTGTGGATGTTCAGTTGCTCTAACATGGATGTCCAATACTTGTACTCTTTCTCCCTTAAGTAGTTTGGAGAGTTTGTCATACTTATCCTTCATGTGTAACCCAGTAACTGATGATATGGCATTAACTGGTGTGTTCACTGCCTTCTGACAGTCAAAACGAAACTTTTTCATTTTAACATCCTCTAGTAACTGTTTGTATTGATTTTCATACTGGTTCAAGAAATCACTGAGTTCTTTATAATGGGAGTAATTTTTGGGTGAATAAAACATTGGTGCAGTGGTTTTTGCTTTTTCCAATGCAGCTCTTTGAGCCTGAGCCAATTCAGCAGCTTTTGCTTCTTGAGCTGCTTTTTCCTCCGCTTCTTTCTGTATCCTTTCTTGTTCTTCTTTTTGTTTTTTAGCTATTTCTTTTTGCTTTGTAGTGTCTATTTCTTCTGTGATTCTCTTCCTAATGTTTTCCAGGTTTGTTGACAAAACTTCAGCCTGTTTAACTTCTTTGTCAGTGACTGCTGCATTTTTGCATAAATCCATGATAATACTGATATTCCCTATGACTGTGTTGATTGATTGTATGAACTTTTCACATACTTGTTTGGCTAGAGGTTCTGTATTAAGTAAGTTGGTTATTTCATTGTAACATATGCATATTTTTGTGTGACTGTCAGTTATTGATGCAAATCTAGTTGTTGCTTTGTTCTGTTCCTCTAATATCCTGTTCATGTTGTCAATTGTTTGTCTATTAACAATTGTGCTGCTCATCTGTTCATCTAATTTTGCCTTTTCTAGAACTACTAAGTTGTCGTTTTGTTGAAGCTCGTTTTGAAGTTGCAAGTTTCTGGCCCTCACCTCCATAGCTCTGCGTTCACATTGCTCACTTTGTTTTTTGAAAAATTTACACATTGTCTCCGCTCTTTTGCAGAGGACTTTTTCAATTAAATTCGTAAACATTACTTCTGATCTCTGTTTGAGTTGGGCTTCATATTCCTTCATTATAAGCGTGTAGCGAAGGTCATTCCGCAGTGTATCTTCAATAAGTACTTCCTCCGAAACGGTGTCATGTTTAACTGGCGTTTTTTCTCTTACTTCTATGTTTAATTCTTTTTTCAAAGGACTTTTTGGGCCAATAGTTACCTCTTTAACGAGCGGACTTATTTCGGCAGCTTTTGTTAAAGCAGATATACGTAATTTTTGGAAACCAGTAAGAGCATCACTTATACTAACATCACATATTTTACTGGGAGTTTTTATGAAATCAGGACCGCTGTAGTCATCATAAGTTGAGTTTAATGTCGCGTCTAATGAGCTATCCATTTTTAATCCGATGTGTTAGCAGATTTATATTAAAACATGACGAAAAACATTAAGAATAGTTCACCAACATCTACAAAAGTACAAATCGCATCGCAATTCGTCTCACTCTCAGTTGTCGGTTGAACACTTTGACAGTTCCTTACAGGTTATTAAGGATGTGAAAATATTCGATTAATATAAAATCGACAACGATGATGATGATGATGATCCACATATTTTAAAATTATAGCAATTGGATGTAATGTAATCGATTATTTTATTAAAGTACTTACATATATTTTTGTAACCAGCCTTATTTATGAACTCGGTGGCTGAACTTTCTGATTGTATAATTGAAAATCAACTTAAATTTGCTGAATAAAAGACATTTCTTATGCTATTCAACTCCTTTCAGAATACTGCTTTGTTGTTGCCTCCTTTGCGCTAATCAATGGCCATTCTTATTTTCTATGAGAAAAAAAATACAATAAGGGAAACCCAAAACCTTTCTTATGAAAATATTTTAATAGGTACATATAACAAAATAATGATTTTTTTTCAATATCAGATAAAGAATCTATATTGAGGTGAATATGGACTAAAATAGGTATTAGCTTTAAATACAGGAGCACAGTCTACTAAATAGGTACATCAGAGATTATGCAGAGAAGCGACTGGACTAGAGATTCGGAAGTGACACAGAATCCATATTCCAGATTAAAGCCCAAACACTTTTTTTCATTTTATAATATATAGCATATTACCTATTAGTACCTATATTCTATCTGCTGATTATATTAATGGTGTACGAAGGTGTCAGTAGGTATAACTATGTTTGAGGTTTGACCTACATATACATAACTTATGGTTGTTATAAGAAATCACAAATTATTTTAATTTAAAAAACAAATATAGGTAGGTACCTATATTTACTTACTTACCTTAACTAATCTGAAACTACCAAAACAGGAAGGAAGCTCTTATTAAAATTAAAAAATGACATAAAATTAAGCGCGAAAGTTGACGACAGCTGATAACTGTCAAGACTGAAATGTTGATATGTGTTTACTGTTTTGTAAGTTAATATAAACAACGTTAATTAAAATGGTGCTCCAAAATACTGGAAAATATAGACAGGAGAAAGAAGATCCAAGTAAGAGGGAAGCTGGGACATCTACGGGCCCTCGGTCAGTGTCTGTTACAATTTTTGTTGTGATCATTGGGATTCGCATATTTACATGTGTTTTATTGATGTTTTAGAGAGGAATCATCAGAAAATCGCATTCGTGTTGCTTTAGAAAATGACAGAATTGATTCTAAGTACGGGTTTGATCGGATACGAGATCTTAAAGAGCGCACTGGGTATTTAATTAATATGCACACGGTAAGTCCCCCTAGCCCTACCTATTGCAATCTCAATGAGAAAAAACGCAATTATTGACCATTTTAAAAACTTATCGTTTGATAACCTAATTTTTGAGTAATCTTCTTTTTAACAAGTAGAATATTAAGTCACATTAAAATTTCTTGTTAGTGTAGTAGAATTTGAATTAAATTTAAAAAAAATTGAAAATGTTTTGTTCTAATTTTAGAATCTTATTGTTATGGTATGTTGTTGCACTTTGAATATTTCTATTGTACAGGCAGAAGTCCTAGATGAAGATAAAAGGTTGGTTGCAGCAATGGATTATTATTTCATAGAGATGGACGGATCCAGGTTTAAAGTATCTCTAACTTTCCAACCATACTTTTTGATATTAGCGAGGAAGGAGTGTGAACAGGAAGTCATACAATATTTATCTAAAAAATTTGCTGGCACTATACATAAAATAAATGTGATTGAAAAAGAGGATCTGGATTTGGTAATTGCTTTTGATAATTTAAACATTGGAAACTTAACCATGTGGCCTCATTTATAGAAATTGATTTAATTTATCTCAGTTAAGTTATATGTCTTGTAATCTTATATTGACCTATTGCACCTGCACCATAGTAGCTGTCAAATAATAGATAAATAAAAAAAATTGATTAGTATTCCTCATAATAATTTTTATTATACTCTCAATTCCCTTGTTGGTCCAGAGGCATAAGTGTTTTCTGTGTGATCTGATGGTCTTGAGCTAGATTCCTGTATGAGAAGATATGTTATCTGGATTTTTCCATTAAGAAACTGGCAAGCAGCTACATGGAATTTTAGTAATTTACAAAATAGACAGTATATTATTCAGGGACACAGTTGTGAGTATTATCTATGTGTTTCTTTCTAGCTCAATCATCTATCAGGCTTGAAGCAAAGATATATTAAACTTTCATTCATGTCTCAAAATGAAATGATGAAAGTTAGGAGGGAGATACTCACAGCCGTTAACAAGAACAAGGAACGAGAGAAGAAGGATGCTATATATGCTGATTTGTTGACAAATGCACTCACCAGTGCTGCTGCCATAGAGCATGCGAAGAAGACAACAGACCACATGGAGAATATATTGGATATGAGGTAAGATTTTCTTATAGTATTAACTCAATGTCATTTATTTGTTTTACCCCTAAATTTGACACCATGCATGTATTCTCTTTGGAATAACAAAAATCTAACTTTATAATATCCAAAGGTAGATTTTTTCTAGTATTTTTTCAAGGACATAGCTTGTCCAACAAGTAGCAGTAACAATATTTGTAATAGTAGTAGTATTAATGTCTGTTGAATTGAGGGTTAAATAAATCACGCTTACTGCTATCATTGTCCCATGGTTTAAATTAGCATGGGTCATGAGGTCCCAATTTCAATATTCAAGCTGGCAAAGTATTATTGGTTTTTTCCATGAGCAGAAAGAGGCAATGAATTTGAAAAACGCCTTAAACTATGTTTCTATCATGTTAGTCTTACTCGTATAACACAACAGACGAGACTTGCCACTGACAAGATTAACACCTCACCTTCTTTACTTCAAACCATTATTTTCTTTAAACATAGTATAGTTCGCCCTCTGGCTAAGTGGGGTGACGATATCAGCCAGTAGTGGACGTAAGAAAGGCTGCTGCTGATGATGATGATGAATCTTTTGTTACAGAGAACACGACGTGCCATACCACGTCCGGGTATCAATAGACATGCAAATATTTTGTGGGACTTGGTACACTGTTAAAAGCAGGGGCACAGACACACCACTCTTCACAAAAAGAGATGACATTATCGAAAGACCCGACCCAATCGTGCTGGCGTTTGACATAGAGACCACGAAGTTGCCGCTCAAGTTCCCAGACTCGCAGACCGATCAGATAATGATGATATCGTACATGATCGACGGCCAAGGGTACCTAATAACTAATAGGGAAATTATATCGGTCGATGTTGAGGACTTTGAATATACGCCGAAGCCGGAGTTTGAGGGGTAATTTTAAACTTTTGTCTATACCTTTTAGAAAGAATGTATAAAACCATTTATGACGATCATCATCTACCCATATACGTGCCGCAGCTGGGCACGGGCCCCTTCTACAAGTGAGAGAGGTTAGGCCTCAGTCCTCCACGCTAGCCTAGTGCGGGTTAGCGTATCGAGACGATTTGTGGACGATTGGAGATACTATGTGGAATTTAGTTGCGGTGGTTGCTATCGAAACGGTTTAATATGAAATTTTATACTATATATGTCTAATATAACGGTAAAAAAATCTAACGGTTTAGTTTGAAATATTTAAAATGTATTTTTCATTTCAGTCAATTCATCGTCTTTAATGAAGTGAATGAAATGGCTTTGATACAAAAGTTCTTCGATCATATTATGGACGTCAAGCCTCATATTTTTGTTACATACAACGGTAAGTCGCCTTGACATAATTTCTTATATATTTTATTGTATGGTAACCCATAAAGGTTTTTTTTTTTTTAAACTGGCACGGTAAAGTGACTCCACTGTACCTGATGGTAAGCACAGTGGAGTCCAAAAAATTAATACCGACCAGCGAGAAACGATATGGTCACCCGCTGGTCGACACAATCATGCCGGCCTGCACAAATGCTTCTTCACGCTTCGCTTAAAGGATCCAGGATCATAGGAAGGAGTGTTCCACGTGAGCCGGCAAACTATTCCACAGCTTGATGGTACGGCAAAGGTAAGAGTTGGCGAACTTTTTGGTTCGAGCCGCGGATGTTGTGACCACAAAGCTGTGGCTTCGCATGCCAGCACGCGTGGTTCTGGTGAGGAAAGGAGAGGATGGGACAAGCTTAAACAATTCTTCGTTTTACTCCTATGTGCTTTGATCGTTACCTGGATTGTTGTGGAAAGTCTTATTAACCGATTTTACAAAGTACACAAACTGGGTTGTAAAAATATTTTGTCTCACGGGGTTTGTGCTCTGGACTCGATCATGTCACCATATATCTTCCTCGTATAATGTAGGTTTGTTTTAATATATAACAAAAAAAATATAAAATCATTTTTTTTCCAGGTGATTTCTTCGATTGGCCCTTTGTGGAGGCGCGCGCTGCTATCTTGGGTCTGGACATGAAGCAAGAGATCGGTTTCAGTAAGGTCGCAGCTCGAGACGGCACTTACGCTTGTCGCCCGGCCATGCACATGGACTGCTTATGGTGAGTTATAAACAAACAGCTTGGATGAGCGGCCTTTTGGGTGAGTTGCAGGGATAGGGGTTATATTCCACATAATAATTATTAAGTAGGCGAGATAATTGACGTTTGTAGGGCATATTACAAGACTAAGATTTTCTTAATAAGGTGAAATAATACTTGCAAAAAGCCTAACCTGGTAATGAACCCAGGACCTCTAGATCATACGAAACACATACTTGCAGTGGCCCACGGCCTAACAATGAGGCAAAAAATTATAAGTCCACCAGATTATATGCAAATATGCATGGAAAATAAGTAAAAAATGCATTAAAATTGGTTAAATAATGTTAAGTATTTTAAAAGGAAAATGAAAAAAGGGCTATAGTATTTTTTTTGTTTCTTAATTATGTCAAATTCATTCTTAATATAAATCTTCCTAAAACTTCCTTGTGGTCTCGCGGCACGAGTATGTACCGTTTGATCTAGAAATCCTGGTTTCGATTCCCAGGCTTGGGTAAAGCGTTATTGGGTATTTCCGTTAGAAAATTATCCAGAGAAAAGTGCCCAAACAACTGCCCTCTATTACGTCGGACTTACCACACGTGAAATGTGGGTGCAGAAGTGCACCTCTGCCTTCGAGGAATACAGGCGTAAGGGTAGTATGTATATGTATTTTTTAGCTGGGTGAAAAGAGATTCGTACTTGCCCGTCGGCTCGCAAGGTTTGAAAGCTGTCGCCAAAGCGAAGTTGCGGTACGACCCCGTGGAACTGGACCCCGAGGACATGTGTCGGATGGCAGCCGAACAACCGCAGGTACTCACTAAATTAACTCACTTCATATCAGAAATTTCAACTAGAATAATAAAACTTATCTGTAAATCAGAACTATGTATTTGGCTGTTAGGTGTATTTATTTATTTAAATCTCAATTGAAAGTGTCGCTCAGTTTGACTGGTATTAAACCAGTATTTAAATCGACTGGAAGCAACATATGAATTACCACAAGTTGCTTTCTCCAGGTGGAAACTGTATGAGCCACAAAAAAAAATCTCATACCACACAATAATTAAATTGAAGTACTTGTGCTTATTGGCATTGTCTTTACTACATTAGGTTTTTAGTTATAAATTAATTTAGTTTCTTTTTGTTGTGATTAATTACATAGATTTAGATGATGTTGTGTTAGTACATGTACCTAAACATCATACTTTACATACTGTTACCCCTTATTTTACTTTTGTGATCTAGATGTACGGGCTTTTAACTGTGAATGGCGCCCAAGATACAAGTTTAGCTTAGTTTGGGTACCACTGCCATTGTGTGTAAGGAGCTCTGTGTATTTATTTTACTAAATATATTTTGTAATTTTTGTTTTAACTAAATAATATTTGCGTTCACTTTTTCTGATATTATAGACCATTCATCATAACAGACTTATCCTGTTTGTCTAAGGCTTATATTAATAACATGTATAACTGGTTAAAACTTGTAATATTTCTAGGTGCTGTCAAACTACTCTGTGTCTGATGCAGTGGCGACATATTATTTATACATGAAGTATGTCCATCCGTTTATCTTCGCCCTGTGTACCATCATCCCTTTGGAGCCAGATGAGGTAACATTTTTTATTATTATCACTTTTTTAACTCGATCTTGTGCCTATACTTATGAATTATCACATATTTTATCTGTGAAGGGATACGTCGTGGGGTCCTGAACACCTAAAAAGTCTTAGGAATTTCTTTGGTATATTGTCGGCCAACCCGCACTAGTCCAGCGTGGTGGACTAAGGCCTAACCTCTCTCAGTTGTAGTGGAGGCCTATGCCAAGCAGTGGGATGTATATGGGCTGATGATTATAAGTTATAATTAACTTGGCAACGCCATTTTTGAAAAAAACATCTATAAAACCTCATGAGTATGCGTTCAGTAGAAATCCTTCCATAGATCTTAAGAGATCGTCTATTAATTAAATTAAGGCCTAACTCGAGTCAGTTGAAGAGAAAGCTAGTGATCTGTTCTGACCATTAAAATCAAGTCTTATTTTGTGGCTACCGAAACAATAAGAGACTTTTCGGTCTCATAAACACCCAGACTCGAAACAATAATATTAACTAATTTAGCTGTTAGACTGCCTCGTGGTCTCGCAGTACAAGTAGTGAGCCTTGCGATCTAGAGGTTCTGGGTTCGATTCCTGGGTAGAGCAAAGTGTTATTGTTTTTTTCTATTAGGAAATTCTCAGTAGCAGTACGGAGTCTGGATAAACTTGCACCCTAATATTATAATACCCTAATATATATTGATACATACTTGGCTAAATGGTGCAGAAATTAACCTCTGCTTATTCCTTCGTGGAATACAGTGAGGTTATTTTTGTATTTTGCTTTTATAAATTTTCTTTTCAAGTAATGTTTGGTTACAGGTTCTTCGTAAGGGGTCCGGCACGCTGTGCGAGTCCCTGCTGATGGTGCAGGCGTTCCACGCCAACATCGTGTTCCCCAACAAGCAGCAGGAGGAACTCAACAAGCTCACGGCCGACGGACACGTGCTCGACACCGAGACCTACGTGGGCGGACACGTCGAGGCGCTAGAGTCGGGTAATAAAACGTTACAACTCCTTTACAATAAACCACGGAATCAAAGACAAAAATACACTGACAAGGTCTTTATCGGCAAAAGTTTACCATACCAACTAAAGGTCCTGGCTCCGATTCCCTGGTCGGATAAAACATTGGTACCATACCAACTAAAGATCCTGGGTTCCTGCGAGATATCTGGGTTGGACAAAATGTTGTTGGGGTCCTCAGTAGAATTCTCAGTAGCAGCACGGAATCTGAAGTGTCCAAAAAGCGACACTGAGCTTGCCCACTTATTACCTAGGACTTAATACACAGCTGGTGGAACATAGATGCTGGGCTGCACCACTGTCTACCCCTCTTCGGCGATACAAATTTGAGTTGTATTTGTAAATCGTATTCATCATCATCATCATTATCAGCCCAAGGAAGTCCACTGCTGAACATTGGCCTCCCCCAATGACTTCCATAGTGACCTGTTGGAGGCAGCCTGCATCCAGCGACGACCCGATTCATTCAATTCAATATTCAATTGCATAAATGTACGAAATCTTGCCTTGAATTCATTGGTCTTTATGTTTATTGATATTGCTGATCTCAATCTACTAAATTTCAGGAGTATTCAGGGCGGACATCAAATGTAAGTTCAGAATAGTGCCGTCGGCCATAGACAAGCTGATGGAGACCACAGAGAAGACGATGAAACACGCCATAGAGGTTGAGGAGGGAATACCGTTGGACCTGGTGACGAATTTCGACGAGGTGTGTGCGGAGATCAAAGCGAAGCTGCAGCATATGAAAGATCATCCGCGGAGAGACGAGAACCCGCTCATATACCATTTGGACGTCGGCGCTATGTATCCTAATATTATCTTGACTAACAGGTACTAATAGCTTTTATGTTTTCCTATCAGCAGCTCACATTGTCCCACGGGTGGGCACGGGCCTCCTCTACAGTCGAGAATTTTTAGGCCTTAGTCCAAATTTGTTCTTCTCTATATTTCATAATTTTTGAAAATGCGATATAAGTATGATATTTTAATACAATGCTTAATTGTAAGATTTTTATTTTTATAGTGTTCAGTTTTATTTTTATAGTAACATTATCAGTAGAAAACTACCTCCGTAATTCCGCCTTGGCACCCCCTGGATGTTATAAGACGCGACTATTGGGGGTTATCGGGATTGTCGGGCGTGCAACGGGGGAGGTGCGCTCTTGCAGAAGTTGTAATATCTCAAGATGTGTCGTGAATGTCGCGGACGCTCACAATAAACGTGCGTCTAAAATAGGTCTAAGTGGGGGATATCTTGAGTCCACATTTGGACAGAGCGCCGGGCGGCAGCGGGAAATAATTAAGGGCGCCTATCGCCTTGTACATCTCGTACCGCCCAAATTGCGCAAGACGGCCATCGAGAGGTTATAGTCGGTATGCCAGAATAAGATTTTTGGATAGGGACCCAACTCAGCCAAGAACAACAGTTCCACGCGCTGAGTTGGAAAGCCGTGGACTCCGAAATACCTTTTTCGGCCTCCCCCGAGGTACCGCACAAAAAAAGGTGACCTCATCCCGGTATTTAATTTCCGCGTACCTTTTTTTAAAAATGGAACGTTAATTTAAAATGTAACATGGTTGACTGTGTACCAGGTTGCAGCCGTCTGCGATGGTGACCACGAGCGTGTGCGCGGTGTGCGACTACAACCGGCCGGGCGCCACGTGCCAGCGACACATGGACTGGATGTGGCGCGGGGACTTCCGTCAGTACTACACCATACCATCACACCAATACACTGGCCAATCATCATCAGCACATCATCATCTGGCCACGGGCCACCTCTTCAACTGAGAGGGTTGAGGCCTTAGTCCACCACGCTGGCCTATTGCGGGTTTAGTATGACATGCTAAAATATCTGTCGGTCCATGTGTAATGATTGAGGAAACCGCTATCGTTATATTAATCTGTCAACTTCATCATCATCATCATCAGCCTATATACCTACGTCCTACTGCTAAGCATGGGCCTCCTATACAACTGAGAGGGTTTAGGCCTTAGTCCACCGCGCTGGCCTAGTGCGGGTTGGCGGACACACTGTCACACTGTCGAATGATTAAAACTATTCCACACAATGTATCGCTTTTGAAATTTAGTATGTCATGCTATAAAACATCTGTCGGTCCATGTGTAATGATTGAAAAGACCGTAGGCACAAGTGTCATATTAATGTGTCATCATCTTCGTCATCATCAGCCCATATACGTCCACTGGCTGGGCACGGGCCTCCTCTACAACAGAGAGAGTTAAGGCATTAGTCCACCACGCTGGAATAGTGCGGGGTGGCGGACTACACACCTATGAAATTCCTAAGAACTTTTTAGGTGTGCAGGTTTCTTCACGATGGTTTCCTTCACCGTTAAAGTACGTGATAATTCATTACGAATACACACATAACTTGGAAAAGTCAGAGGTGTGTGCCTGGGGTTTGGACCCGCGACCGCCGAGATACTCGACCGCGCGACTAAACCACAAGGCCATCACGACTTTATTATTATCAATGTGTACTGCCTCGTGGTCCCGCGGTACAAGTATGTGCCGTGCGATCTAGAGGTCCTGGGTTCGATTCCCGGGTCGGGCAAAGTGTTATTGGGTTTTTCCATTAGGAAATTCTCAGTTACAGCACGGAGTCTGGAAATGTGCCCGAAAAACGGCAATAGGCTCGCCCCCTATTACGTGGGACTGATACATACGTGGCGAAATGTGGGTGCAGAAATGCACCTCCGCCTACCCCTTCGGTGAATACAGGCGTGAGTTTATGTATGTATGTAATTACGTTTCTTTTTCTTTAAAAAAAATTAAAAGCAAGCGATTATTATCAGTCTCTCCATTCAGGACGGTTTTATTACACAATTATAAGTATTTTAGTAAAAAAATGAGGTGGTAAATTATATTGCAATGTTATGAAGTCAATAGACAAGTTTTCTCACGTTCACTAATGTGCAGTGCCGGCCACAAGGAGTGAGTACCAACGCATCCAACAACAGTTGGAAACGGAGAAGTTCCCGCCGCTGCACCCCGGCGGACCCACCAGGGCATTCCACACCTTGCCTAAGGAAGACCAGGTATTTACCGAGCAGTCGGCTAGACATCAGCTTGTGAAACAATAGGCTGCAGGTTCGATCCTCGCACAGGGACAAATTTTTGTTTAATCCAAAAATCTTTGTTCCGTGTGTAGTTGTTTGCGAGACCGAAAAGTGTTTGTATGATCCACAAATCTTTGTTTTGAGTCTGAATGTTTGTGAGAACGAAAAGTTTCTCGTAGTTTCCGAAATCTTCGACATAATATTTGTATCGCAATGTGGGGTCAGAACTAGGTACTATGTGAAGCATGTTGGGTGTCTTAATTATTTATGTCTACACCAAAATAAAGGATTTTTTCAAGCATAACATACATATACATGCATAGTTCATAAAGAAACTTTCCCATAACAATAAGCCCACAAAAAATATATACATAATATATAATCTATATGCGCTCTATTACCAGGCTGCGTACGAGAAGAAGCGCCTGGCGGACTATTGCCGGGTGGCGTACAAGAAGACCAAAGTGACCAGGACTGAAGTGAGAACCACCACCATTTGCCAGAAGGAGAACTCGTTTTACGTCGACACCGTCAGGGCTTTCAGGTTATTTTTTTTTACAAGTTTTACTCTAGTGTTATTAGCGACAGCCTCTCTGATGCAGTTGGTTAGAGACAAAATTGTAACACTGGGTTTGGCTTCGTATCCATATAAATCTGTGTGTAACTTAATATTTATTATCGTCTTGGTTTAAGAATCGCAATTACATCGTGAGGAAACCTGCACACCTAAAAGTTCTTGGGAATTTCTTAGGTGTGTAGTCAAATAGAGATTAGTGGGCGACAAAGACATAAGATTTTATTATAGATGCGTTCGGAGTCCGGAATTCGGTTAAACGAACTCGCCTCACTCAAAATTTAATGAAAAGGCTTGTTAATTATTTTAAAAAATAAATATTTGTTGGATTTCGTTCGCTGTTGAAATTATATTATTTTTGCGTACTATATATTTTCAACAATATATAGTACGCCGACCCGAAATATAGTAATACTATAATTATACAGGGTGTATTCAGACCGTGTTCGGAAACTAAGGCAGCTAGTAGCTACGGTGATTACAAACCCATTGGCGTTAAAAAAAATCCCGACAAAAAAAATAATCCTAACAATCATAGATATTAAATGGATGTAAGGAAAACGTATTTATTTTTATTTTTTGCCGGGATTTTTTTTAATGTCACGGTGTTTGTAATCACCGCAGCTATTATCTGCCTTAGTTTCCGATCACGGTCTGAATACACCCTGTAGATTATAGTTCGGTTGGCAACCCTAGCTGATGATGATGATGAGTGTAGTGTAGTATTGAAACAACGGCCCAACGGAAGATCAGCGTTGGCTGTATTGCCAGCATATTGAGTTGATACTGAGTTGGTGCCTTTTTGTTACAAACATAGTTTTTAAGTGATTTATGTCTATTTTATTTTATTTTTTGTTTTTGTATGTTTGTTAACAAATAAATTTTTTCTTTCTTTCTTATTGTGTTGTGTGTTGGTGCAGGGACCGGCGCTACGAGTACAAGGCGCTGAACAAGCAGGCGAAGGCGACGGTGTGTGCGGCCGTGGCGCGCGGGGACGCGGCCGACATCAAGGCGGCCAAGAGTCGCGAAGTGCTGTACGACTCGCTGCAGCTCGCGCACAAGTGCATCCTCAACTCCTTCTACGGATACGTCATGCGCAGGGGGTAATGCACCCAACACTCGCATACACTCACATACAGTCACAACCGATTATAACGACATCGGTTATAACAACCGAATAGCCAATAGCAAGGCCCAAGCCGTATCTCTATATAGACTTATAACTATTTTGACTGCCTCGCGGTCTCGCGGTACAAGTATGTGCCGCGCGATCTAGAGGTCCTGGGTTCGATTCCCGGGTCGGGCAAAGTGTTATTGCGTTTTTCCATTAGGAAATTCTCGGTAACAGCACGGAGTCTGGAAATGTGCCCGAAAAACGGCAATAGGCTCGCCCCCTATTACGTGGGACTGATACATACCAGACGAAATGTGAGTGCAGAAATGCACCTCTGCCTACCCCTTCGGGGAATACAGGCGTGAGTTTATGTATGTATGTACTTATAACTACTTGTGTAGGTATCTTGCTTATAACAACTATCGGACATAGCGTGCGAAATATACGGGCTCTTCGATGTCGTTACATCCGATTTCGACTGTATATAGTTTTAACCCCACATTAAGATACATTGTGTCGTGGATATCAGAAACTACGAGAGACTTTTCG
This sequence comes from Hemaris fuciformis, assembly GCA_907164795.1. Taxonomy (NCBI): domain Eukaryota; kingdom Metazoa; phylum Arthropoda; class Insecta; order Lepidoptera; family Sphingidae; genus Hemaris; species Hemaris fuciformis. The sequence goes on along the minus strand of OU015450.1, from coordinate 10,231,228 downwards.
CTCTGAAAAACACAGACCCGATACAAATACTTGTGGATCACACAAACATTTGTCTGACCCCAAATAGAATTAAGAACATGGCAAGAGGATGATAAAGAGAAGCTGGCAATGTAATGAATGATAATGTATTGTGTGTAGTGCGCGGTGGCACAGCATGGAGATGGCGGGCATCGTGTGCTACACGGGCGCCAACATCATCATGCGCGCCCGAGAGATCATCGAGCAGGTCGGCCGCCCGCTAGAACTCGACACCGACGGTACGCACATCATATACTACATAGCGACTATTCTAACCTTTTACGTCAAGGAAAGACAGAAGCATAAATTGCTAGCACAATTAACAATAACAAATAATATACAGGGTGTATTCAGACCGTGATCGGAAACTAAAGCAGGTAACAGCTAAGGTGATTACAAACCCCCTGGTGTTAAAGATAATCTCGACAAAAAATAAAAAAATTGAAGTTTTCCATACAACCACAGGGATTTGTAATCAACTTAGCTATTACCTGCCTTAGTTTCCGATCACGGTCTGAATACACCCTGTATATAAAAATATGGGCCAGCAAAGGTACTTCCCGTTCAGCGACATGCTGCTAACTAAATATAAAAACTAATATACTATAAACCAATACTTTATAGTAAAAATACTGCAGCCCTACTCTATTATTTCGCCATTTTTCTTTTGAATTTAATTTTGTTGTGTTCATTATTTGAGATTTTAAAAATATAATTGAAACACGTATACCTAGTTATTGATATTAAATGTTTGAATATAATTTGTCCAATTGCATATCACCATCAGCATATACGTCCCTCTGCCGGGCATTGACCTTTTCTACAACTGAGTGGGTTTACGCCTCAGTCCACCACGCTGGCCTAGTGCGGGTTGGCAGATTGAGCACCCAAGCAATTCCTAAGTATATAATGTCAATTTTTATAAAATCACGTCAACTGCAGGTATTTGGTGCATCCTGCCTTCATCGTTTCCGGAGAACGTGACCGTTCACACAACACATGCGAAGAAGAAGAAGATTAATGTCTCCTTCCCGAACGCAGTTCTCAATGCTATGGTTAAGGTGTGTTTATTCATTTATTTAATTTAAACTTTATATACATGTATGTATAAAGGCGGACTTAATGCCATAGGCATTCATGCCAGTCTACCTTTAGGGGGTGCAGAGATGAATCCTGGTAGGTGTGTTCTCATATTGTATACAACACTTCCTCACACAAACTTACAAGCATAAGAAAAAAAATCTGCTTATTGATAAAGATCTGCTATTTGACAGCCCCGTGGCGCAGTTGGCTAGACACCAGTTAGTGAAACGAGGGGCCGCGGGTTCGATCCCCGCACCGAGACAAATGTTTGTGTGATCCACAAATATTTGTTTCGGGTCTGGGTGTTTGTGAGACCGAAAAGTCTCTCGTAGTTTCTGATACTCACGACACAGGACTTGTATCCTAGTGTGGGGTCAGAACTATGTATGTGACTGTTGGGTGTATTTATTTATTTATTTATTTATTTATTTAAATATATGCAATAAACTTAAAAATAATTTCTAGGATATATGGACCTAATCCTTAAATGGACAATCTATAGTTTGCGCAAGGATTGCGAATCGAAACTGTTTTATGTGAATTCTATTTTTTTATCAATAACTTAAATTGTCAAGTAAGTGATAAAAATATCGACAATAAATTATAAAGTACAATTGCTGGAAATGTACGTTCGCAAAAAAGTGTAGTGTCTAGCATAATTTAAATACTTTTGACCATAGAGGTAACGAGAATAAATATTACTTAGCTAACATTTCGATTGCAAAATTAAATTAATTAATTGTATCCTCCGTTAAGGGTTAATTGTAAGGCTCGACCGAGATGGGTTTTTCGTTCTCGGCCGAGACCGAGACCGAGACCGAGAATAAAATGATATCTCGGCCGAGACCGAGAGCCGAGACCGAGAATATAAGTACAAAGCGTGAAATTTTTGATTTTTAATACTGTTAACTTTTTAATACACTACTAATTGTTTAACAAAATTAACTGTTTTAATAATCAAAGTTAAATAACATTCCAAACAAAATTGCTTTTTTATAACATAAAAAAAAACAATTTTTCCGCATTTCCGCCCTTCAAAGAGTGTCGCCTCTCGTCATACAATTGTCCAGCTTTGCTAAACAGTTCGACGGTCCCCAAGAACAAAATCTTATCTGCAAAATGCTCTACTGCAGTATAAAGGTTTTAAATTAAGTGAAAATATAAATATAAATTACTCACTCACATCAAAAATATATTTTTTTTAAGAAATAATTTTCTTTTTCTCAAATATATTTTTTTGAGGTGAGTGAGTAATTTATATTTATATTTTCACTTAATTTAAAGACTCTATACTGCAGTAGAGCATTTTGCAGATAAGATTTTGTTCTTGGGGACCATCGAGTTGTTCACTTGCTACGCTAGTAGGCGGCGCAGACTCGAACTCGGACTTCGAAAGACTCGAACGGGGCAAAGGCGGCCGGCCGCAGTTCGCCAGACGGGACTTCAACCAATCACAATTCAGCCTCTCACGCACTTACACCGATCGACTTCGCGATGCGGCGCGTGGCCACGCGCGGTAAAATTTGAATGCCGATCCGAACAAAGTTACAATCTCGGTCATGACCGAGAATCTCGGCTGTAATTAGCCGAGAACCGAGACAAAATTCTCGGTTGGATTTGTAGCCGAGAATGCCGAGACCGAGACCGCGACCGAGATCTCGGTCGAGCCTTAGTTAATTGTAGTCGTTCTTGTCCAACCGCACATTAAAAAAAGCAAAATAACAATATTTAACAAGTGCCCTGAATATATTTTTAACATACTTAGTTCCTATCTATATAATAGCTATGTACATATTCCAATAAAAAGTATGTTCTTGCCGCCAGGACCATTTCACAAACGACCAGTACTTTGAACTGGTGGATCCCGAGGCTAAGAAATACGAGCAGCGTTCAGAAAACTCGATATTCTTCGAAGTGGACGGCCCCTACCTCGCCATGGTTTTGCCAGCTTCTAAAGAAGAAGGCAAAAAGCTAAAGAAACGATACGCTGTGTTCAATTTTGACGGATCATTGGCTGAGTTAAAAGGTATTTTTTGGTTCATATTTTTTGTTATAATTAAGCTATGTTCATATGAATTATCACGCAGTTTAACGGTGAAGGAAAACATCGTAAGGAAACCTGCACACCTAAATAAGTTCTTAGGAATTTCTTAGGTGTGTAGTCCGCCAAACCGCAATAGGCCAGCGTGGTGGACTAAGGCCTAAACCCTCTCAGTTGTAGAGGATGTCCGTGCTCAGCAGTGTGACGTATAGGAGCTGAAGATGAAAAAATTAGAAGATGAAAGAGTTACTAGATTGTAACTAGGCAGATGGGAATGTGCAATGAGCGCACAATGCAAATACATATGTAAATGCTTAAATATTTGCAAGTAAAAATTGAGCCAAGCCGTCTACTTGTTAATCCCAGAGAAATTACTAATTCAATTTATATTATTATTGAAAATATTTTAAATGTATTGGCTATTATTTTAATAAACATAAAATTTATTTATACAAATTTATGAAACATTAATTATATTTTATTCTTATAACTTTGTTTATGCTTACTTTTACCGTCAAAGTGATAACCGAGGTAAGTCCAATACTCTGGCAAATCATCAACTGGTTATCGATCTTTGTTTTTTCTAAAAAATATATATTTATACTCATTCAGGATTCGAAGTAAAGCGTCGTGGTGAACTGCAGCTTATCAAAATATTCCAGTCGTCAGTATTCGAGGCTTTTCTCAAAGGAAACGACTTGAAATCGTGTTATGGCGCAGTGGCTAAGGTGGCCGACTATTGGCTAGACGTTCTGTACAGTAAGGGGTCCAACATGCCAGATTCAGAACTGTTCGAACTGATATCAGAGAATCGATCTATGTCTAAGAAGCTAGAAGATTATGGCGGGCAAAAATCCACTTCTATATCGACGGCGAAGCGCTTGGCTGAGTTCTTAGGCGATCAGATGGTGAAGGACGCCGGCTTGGCTTGCAGGTATACATATGAATTCGTATATTTTTAACCTTTTGTGCCTTATTTAAATTAATATGTGTCTAGACTAGTTATATTCTGGAAATAGGATAATCTTCATATTTTAAATAGGAGTACCAGAAAAGATACATTTTCGCTTTATTATTCAACCAAATGAATGCTATGTACATATAATTAATATGTTAATTTAAGTTCGCTATTATTTGAATATGTAGTAATAAGCGAACAATGAAATGTGTATTCGCATTGAATTATCATTTTTTTTAATGGTGAAGCAAAACATCGTGAGGAAAACTACACACCTAAAAGTTCTTAGGAATTCCTTAGGTGTGTAGGCCACCAACCCGCACTAAGCCGGTGTGGTGGACTGAGGCCTAACCCTCTCAGTTGTAGAGGAGGCCTAACAGTGGGACGTATATGGGCTGATGATGATGATGATGTAAGTAAACTGATCGGAGGTTGCTGCAATTTGTATCGTTATGACATGTATGAGGTTAAGTTAAATATAATAAATAAAAATGTAATTATAATTAAATTATCATATAAAAAAAATGACATTTCGTGTTGCTGAGGGAGTTTCTTGCCGTGTCTTCTCCACAGCAATAACACGTTTCGAAGCGGCATTAGCTTAAAAAAAACTTACTTGACGATTCAAAAGCACTTGTAAAAGTCTATTTGAATAAAGGTGATTTTGACTTTGACTTTGATGAATAAGTGAACAAATCGCAGAGTATGTTTTATCGAATGAGTCGCTAACATTTAGGCATGGTTGGAAGGTTTATAATATCGAAGAAGCCGGAAGGCGCGCCGGTGACGGAGCGCGCGGTGCCGCTGGCGATCTTCCAGTCGGCGGGCGCGGTGAAGCGGCACCACCTGCGGCGCTGGCTCAAGGACTCCAGCGTCTCCGAGCACATCGACATCCGCGACGTGCTCGACTGGGGCTACTACATCGAGAGGCTCAGCGGCGCCATACAGAAGATTATCACCATCCCCGCCGCCATGCAAGGGGTCTGATACTTGTTTATCGATATTAGTCGACCTTATAAATCGAATGCTTCATTGTGAAAAATTTCATGTTTTTATATTTATTTATTTCATTACCAATATGGGTAATGTTAGATAATTGTTAGATATGTTTCATAAAAATTTTATTTTTAAAAATGCGTAAAAGATGAGAAATTATCGAAAATATTATTCACCCTTTAGAAGACCGTGTATTATTTGAAAAATACGTTTAACCTTTAAATGATCCATTAAAATCGATTATTTTTTTTAGTTGGACAACCCCGTCCCTCGCGTCCAATATCCTGACTGGCTGCATAAGAAAATGTTGGCAAAGACGGACAAGTACAAAACAAGGAAGATCACGGAAATGTTTACTACTAAACCGAAGGAGTTAAAGTCAGTTGACGAAGAAGCTTCTGGAAGTAATGATGATGCAGTGATGGTGAGTATCTGAAAACATAAAATTGTATGATTCTTTTTATAAAGCTCAGACAGCCTATAAAAGTGTGTTATACAGTGTGGTACTACTGTCGAATCGGTTCATTCTTGAAGTCCTATTACATGGCTTCTATATCAGCCCATAATCCTGTCACTACTGGGCACGGGCCTCCTCTACAACCGTTAGGGGTTATACCTTAGTCTACCACGCTAGGCTAGCGCGGGATGGCAGACTATATCAGTCACACCATTTCATCAAATTACTATTATCTTTCCAGGATACGGAAATTGACATAGAGGATATCGGTAAAAATGACACGAATAAGGAGAAAGTAATACGGCCGATCGTGCACACGGTGAAGAGGAAACGTGAGGAGTCGCCAGTCAAAGAGGCTACCACCTGGAGGGAGGCGGTGGGCAACCCCCCGCCATTTGGAACCACTAAGGTACGTCATAATTTATTTTAGCCCTCGGCTTTATTTGCTAAAAAAAAAGTTATTTGTTGAATTTTAACGTATTTTGCGATTTCGTTAGCGTCAATATAGACATTAATAAACTATTTAATAAAAACAATAACTCCCACAGGAACTATTTTTTTGCAATATAAAAAGAAACAAACATTTTTTTCGAGTGTCATGAAACCGTAACAAAGAAATTGAATTTCGCTTTTATATTTTGTTACCTACTCCCTTAGTCGAAATAAAAGAAGGGCGAGCGATCGAAATGATCTGGGTTTCATTCTCAGATTGGGAAAATTGATATTACCTATTAGGAGATAAATTATTGTAGCGCTACGGAATCTAGAAACATGCCTCAAAAACGGCATCAGACTCGCCCTAGTTTACGTAGAACCTTAAAACACTGTGTATTTCCCAGATTTTTTAACATTAATTTATTGTTGTTGTAGGAGGAGCGAAGACAATGGATACTGTTCCAAAAGAGAAAATGGATGTGGCAAATGGAACAGCGAGGTCTGCGCAACAGAAGCAAACGTGGTAAGCTTTAGTTTTATGATAATGGCTCGTAGGACCACACATTTTTCTCCAATATGGCTTGGGTCTCACTTCCATGTTATATGAACTCAATTTATTTAATTTAGGTTAATTAAATTAATAGCTGGTGGTAGGATATTCGTATCCGCCCGGATGGCGACCACCGTACACAGGGCGTAAAACCCGCCATAGTGGCACATGCAAGTGTGCCGCGTTCCGGGATCAGCCAGTGTATATCCGGTTTTCGGGGGGGGCTTCAATCATGGTCAAAAGATGACCGTGCCGGCAATTTTTTTGGCCGGTTTGTCGCGGTCGGTCCTTTGATCGCCATGATTGATAGTCCCCCAAACTTCTTCACAATAAGGTGAAGAGGTATTCAGCCGGCATGATTGTGTCGACCAACGGGAGACCATCATCTCTCGCTGGTCGGCACTTTTTCTGGACTCCATTGCGCTTACCATCAGGTGCAATGGGGTCACTTTGCCGTGCCAGAATAAAAAAAAAAAAAAAAAAACAAAAAAAAAAAAAATACCAGGCCAGCGTGGTGGACTAAGGCCTAAACCCTCTCAGATTTTAAAGGAGGCCCGTGCCTAGCAGTGGGATGTATATGGGCTGATGATGATGAAGATCACCAAAGCTACCCTTCGTGGAATACTAAAACCATTAAAAACATTAAAAACATGTATCAGTACTCGTTTCACTAAAGGTAAATAAATAAAATTTATATTATATTCGCAGGTAAAATGGACAGTGACGCAATGCCTCCGCCAAAAAGCACTGCACGGGCTACAACTCTCGGCGGTTTTATCCAGAGGGCGCAACGAACGCTTCTCAACACGCCGTGGCAGATAGTTCAGGTGAGTAGTAAGGATTTCAAACTACAGTTCTCTTCTTTTAGGTTACCTTTCGCTAAATATTTCGTAATGAAATTATTTATAAATGCTATAGTGCACTGTCAAAAGAAGTGAACAATTGCACCTAAATTGTCGCTGTAATATTTTTAGATGATAAATACTTAATCGCATACCCAAGGTATGCGATACGGAGGTTCCGGATTGTTTATTTTATTTAATGAAATTGCAACCCCCCCCCCCCCCCCATTACTAGCCTGTGAAACGTGGGTGGTCGTGGAGGCTGACGCGTGAACTTGTCGCAGGTGGTGGAGACGGGCGAGCCGGGGCTGTTCAAGGTGTGGGCGCTGGTGGGCGCCGAGCTGCACCAGGTGAAGGTGTCGGTGCCGCGCATCTTCTACGTCAACCAGCGAGTGGCGCGCGCCAGCGACTGCGGCCAGTACTGGCGCAAGTGCACCCGCGTGCTGCCGCGCGCGCACCCCGCGCTGCACCTCTACCAGTACTCCGTGCCCGAGCAACTCTACCGGGACCACCAGGAGTCAGTACTGCTTCACTTGCACGCTTTTATCACCTTCACACCTATGTATCTTAGTATAGTTGAAACGTTCAATTTTCATCTCATGAAGTTATCACCTCATTAAGTTAGGAATGTTAGTTATCTCTACTCAAAAATGACTGTAAAAACTATTTATTTAATAACTATTTTTATTTTGTGTCATGAACAAACTTATACATATACTATTATATATACGTACTAACATAATAAGGATTTTAGTAAAGGAAAACAATGAAATATAAATTACTTTTCTTAGGAGATAAGAAAATAATATGTAAAAAAAATATGTTCTGACTCTTATATAAAGAAGTCTGAATATCCATTATTTTGTAGTTTTGATTATTTGTTGATAGAGAGTTGATGGGAGAATTGTCAGCGCCCGAGATCGAGGGCATCTACGAGACTCAGATGAGCTTGGAGTTCCGAGTGCTGGTGCAGCTCGGCTGCATCGCTGCTGTGGACCCCAACGAAGCCAGAAGGTACCAAAATTCTACATAACATTCCGTAGAACAAAATCGTTTTTGTCCAATAAATAACACCATTGGTATTAAAAGAACTAAAAAAGATCTCTTATAAAGAGATTCTGTATTTTCTACTTTATTAGATAATATGAATATGGATATTAGTAAGTGCTTAAATGGTCGTAATTCGAACATGATCATTTAACGAGTATACATGAATTCATATACAACGTGTTACATAATACCCCGTAAAAATTTAATTAATTATCTAAGCCAAAAATATTGTCAACCCTAGTAAGCTGTCATGTCAGGGAACCAGATTATTTAACAGAAAGGCCTACGTACCTATTTTACCTAATAATTGTCTACTTTAATAGTTTTTCTATTTTTCATTCATAAATGTTTGCTATATCAATAAAAGGACTCAAGTACTGGCTTCAAAAAATTTTCAAGTTAGAAAAAAAATATTTTGTAAATTTTTTTGTCATTCCGCGAATTAGATAGAAATGTAGGTACATTTGCGTAGTTTACTCTTTAATTTTATTGAAATAGGGTTTTCAACATCAGTGAATATTTTTTTTGAGTATGTTATACAGCATTACTACGGTTCTTAAATATTGTGAATTTATTTATTTATTAACACTTTATTGTACACACGGAGAAAATTAACAAAAGAACACACAAGAAAGAAAATAGTACAATTGGCGGTCTTATCGCTCAAGGCGATCTTTTAGAGACAACCATAGGATGGAAACAAAAAAAAGGATAGATGAGAGAGTAGTCAGTGTGTACAACATACATACATATAATACAACATACATACGTATATACAGCATACATACATATATACAAAAATACATACAAAATTCAAAAAAAATAATATAAATATATATAATATTACAAAAAAGTATGTATTCGGAAAAAATGGCTTTTATTTTAGAAAGACTGAGAGTAGTAATGTTCTTTGACAAGTTTCTTGAATTGTGAATGGACTCGTTATAAGGCCTCATTTAACCTTCTTTCGGCTTTACGGGTAGTTTTTAACATCCTGTATATTAAGAAAATATCGTAACGTATATTTTCGTACGTTGGTTCATCATAGGTTTATATATTATTTAGACGGAGACCACGGTTTTCTAGTTAAATCATATTTTGTCTATGGACCATAACATAATTTACGAAAATAGGTTTTATGGACGCAAGTAAAAAAAACGGACTATAAGTTTAAAATATAAGTTAGGAATTTAAGCCGATCTCTACGTTTGGCAGAGTGAAACAGTCGTTTGTTCCAGAATGTTCCAGAGATCAGTTGTGGGTCGTATATGGGCTGATGATAATGATTATAAAAACTTTTTCGTGTGTATAATTGTTTGATTGTTGAAATATCAAGTTTTAGATTGACAGCCCCATGGCGCAGTTGGCGTGTGTGTGTGTGTGATCCACAAATATTTGTTTCGGGTCTGGGTTTTTGTACGAAAAACGAAAAGACTCACTCACTCGCTGTTTCTGATACCAATGACACAAGACTTGTAAAGTGTGGAGCTAAAAGTATGTATGTGTCTTTTGGATGTTGTTATTTTTTTTTTAGATTGAAGAACGTTCATAATTTAATTAATAAACTGAATAAAATTTTCATAAGTTGAGTAAAAAAATATTTATTAAAAAACACTACACGTGTACTAGCTTCTATAAATATGTAAGTATTTGTAATAGTCTGCGTTTTTTGCGTTCTGGTTCAGATGGTGTGATATGGCCACCGCACATTTCTCCTTGGCCGAATCAAATATAGCCTCGTTTTGAAACGTTTCCGTTAGTTCCAGCAACGAGCGGGCGCCTGTGTCCTCAGGATTGCCTTCCAAATAGTAACTGAAAATAAGAAAAAAATTGCCCTAAATAATAGTATTAATAGAGATAAATATCTAGAGAATTGGTTCTTTATACGTAGATATTTTTTGCGGTGTCTGAATTCGAACACAACTATCTCGTATATTCTATTTTCTAGTTTTTTTTTAATTGAAAACTTCTTTAGCATCATTGTGATTTGAAAGTCGATGAAACGAACTTACATTTTAGTGAAGGTTTTACCGTTAATATACTTGGCCAATATTGGTAAAGAACGCAGCCATTTTTTTTTTATCTTGAAGCCAAAATTTTGGAAGGTTTCACTTCTACTACGTGTGAATTGTTTTTTTTTGTTTATATTATCATTTTGTTTATGTATCATTAAGGTACAATGGGCTTGGTGTATCCATGTAGGTAACAAAAAAAACTATCACGTCTTATTTTTTGGGTAAATCAAAATTACTTACCTTAAACAAGACTTAATATAAGAGAAATATTTGAGACGGCACGCGCATTTGTCTGAACTATTTTCAGCAGCGGACGAGTCCACAGAGATACTAGTGCACATTTCCTTCATGTTGGACGCGGCGTTGTCCCCGCCATCACCGTACTTCCTCAGATACAACCTCCTTATTAGAGTGGACGTGACCACTGGAATCTGTTTGTTAATATCCACACCTCCAAAGCGGTTGCGCACCGAGTGCTCCTTGTCTATGGCCACGTCGCGTTTCACTTCAATTAAAATGGACTCCAAGTCGTGTGTTGACGCCATTTCATTGATTTTTTTGCACATAGTCTGTATAAACCATGAGCCTTCTGTTTCGTGTCTGGAAAAAAGTTAATATTTTTTTTTACATTAGGTAGTCTTTCTAACCGAATGGGTGAAAAAGTAACTGTATACCAGAGGTCGCAATATGAATGCAAAAAAAAACACCCAACACTGACACTGAACTTAGTTCTGACCCCACACTAAGATCAAATTTTGTGTCGTGGGTATCAGCAACTACGAGAGACTTTTGGTCTCACAAACACCCATACCCGATACAAATATTTGTGAATCACACAAACATTTATCTCGGTGCGAGGATCGTACCCGCGGCCTCTCGTTTCGCAAAATGGTATCTAGCCAACTGCGCCACGGGACCTACACATCAAGACACGTCTTGTCTTGACAATTGACAATATCTTTGCCATCTGAACTATTGGGATTGTTGCACAAATAGCCTAGGTAAAGTAAATAATTATCACTAAACGGAAATCAATATCTCGTAAGTTGTTACCATGTTTAATTCAAGTGCTACACAGGCAAAATTATCTAGAAAGGGCCAGATTGAGAAGACTGAATGCAGCAGAAATGCGAATACTGCGATGGATGTGTGGTAGACAGATAGTGCCGATTGGCAGAGTGAGGAATGAATAGGTTACAGGGAGTTTAAAAGTGGCTTCTGTGATAGATAAGCTAAACCGTCTGTCGTGGTATGGGACTGTTGTGAAATGAAATGAATCATATGTAGGTAAAAAAATAATGAGTATGAAAGTTGAAGGATGGACAAGCTGAGGAAGGCCAAAGAAAAGATGGATGGAGTGCGTGAGAGAAGATATGAAAGAAAAAGGGATGATTGAAGACATGGCGGCTGATAGGGATGTTTTGAAGAATAAAACATACTGCGCCGACCGCAAATAGAATTAGGAACGGGGCAAGAGAATGATGGTGAGTGGCAGATTGGGAACAGATACGTCTGGATGTAGAAATTTATTAGTTGTTACCTGTGCGCTGGATTTCCTGCGTAAGAGCTGTGTAGGACGAGCATGTCCGCTTCCACAGGTAACGTGTAGGGCTCCGTGTCATACTTGAGATCGGTTCGAATCCTGCCTCGTCGCAGCACCGGCACACCTGCGATGGCGTTTGTACCTCGACACGCCTGTATAATATATTTATATTGGCATTATTTCAAACGAATTACTTGCATCTGTGTACCATGCGATCCGGAGTTCGGGTTTGGATACAAGTTTTGGCAGTGTTATTGGAGTTAACGGAATCCAGAAATGTGTCCAAAAAGTGACAATATGATTGCCCCCTAGTACACGAAACGTGGGTGAATAAATACGACCTCAGGGGTACCGATTTTAATTTTTATAGATGATGATTTACGTCATGTTAAGATGCATTGCTGTGACTCATAGGAAACACTTGTCCGGATTTATCTGATGCGTTATCGTTATCAGTGGCGGTACTTCCATAGAAGCCCAAAAGCCCAGCTTGCCTTATATCATTCCGAATAAGAAACATAAACTAGATATTCCTTATTAAATACAAACAACAAAATATTTCATCCAAAAACATAAGTTTACGTATTTTTGCCGCGCCAAGCCGCCATGCCGACGCGCCGCTGCGCGCCAAATCCCGGCCCATATAGGCCCTACTTTAATTTCAAACAAACGAAACGCGGGCGCACGAACGTCAATAGTTTAGAGTAAACATCAATGTTGAACATAATAATAATATCTATCTCCCTCTATCTCGTGGGCTTTAAATCGGGCTTCACTTTACTAGTTCCGTCCCTTTCGCACTACGTCGAAATTTCCATTGGATTTTAAAACATAGGTATAACCAAAATACCGTTTATATAGCAATTAGTATGGGCATTAGAATCCCGCTTTCGCTCTGAACTACGTGCACGTAGTTCAGAGCGAAAGCGGGAGTAGGGATGTCGGAAATCCAAAAAAAGTCGATATATATCGTTTCGATATATTTTAAAAATATGTACCTATATAAATAAAATTTAAAAAGTATCGATATATGGGTATGATTTGAGTAAGAAAGAAAGAAAAAAGTTTATTTGTTAACAAACATACATAAACAAAAAATGATATAAAATAGACATAAATCACTTAAAAACTATGTATGAGTACGTACTCAAGAATACGCGCGCGTTGAGAGTTGTAGACCTTTTCAACACTTAGAATTTTATATCGAAATATTAAATATCGTTCAAAATATCGATATTTTTTCAACAAGCCTAGTCGGGAGTGCGGTGATGCACATTTTGTTTGTCAAGGTCACACGTTGTCAATTGTTTACGTTTAGTTGTCAGTTCAATTGTTAGTAATACTGAGCGAAAGAACCAAGTTAAATAGAATTTGTTGTGGTATTTAGAATATTACTACAGTGATTATAAAAGATGAGTGATGTTTATTGTTAATCCTTGTGGCGACTTAAAGTGTGTGCGTGTTTTGCTCTTCGAAGATAAGGTAAATTCATTAAATTGTACTGTGAAAAACGACTCGTAACTTGTCCAAAACCTACATATAATTGCCAGACTCGAGTATTTCGAAAATTGTTAAAAATTATGAGCGAAGTTTAATAGATCCGAGTAGTAGTACAAAACTAATTGAAAAGTTGAATGTTCAAATACGAAAAGGTTATATTATGTTTGTGTTGCATATTTTATATAATGGTTAAAATGTTTAGAATTCTTGTTGTAATGATTTAAATAATTTATCTGCTTCTTGTAGAATGCATGCAAATTTACAACACCACATACTTTGATTTCTTTTTACAAATATTGCAAACAACGCGTTGAAGTATTCATTTCTCGTTTTCGAAATTTCAAAACTCTCGCGTTGATCATCATCGTATTATTTCTAATCCATATTATTTGTCATTTTGTTCAACAAAAAAAAACTTGCATTCAAGGTCATGACATGAAAATTTACTTACGAGTATAGGTAATTTTTAAAATTTGACTCTATACTTTTTAATTATGTGGTTTGAAACCAAATCGAGTCGAGTTATTTGTCTAATAAAATTCAATATGATATGATTTATTCCGTGTCTAATGTTTTAACATCTCGCATTCAAATTTAGAGAAACATGACGTTTGTGCACAATTTGGACATATTATTTTTCTAATAATTTTCGCCGACATTTTATGGTTTTTGGTACCTATTACTAGCGACAAATTATTTCTTTGTTGTGCAAGTACTATTATATACCTAAATCTCGTGGTCTCGCGGTACTAGTATGTGCCGTGCGATCTAGAGGTCCTGGGTTCGATTCCCGGGTCGGGCCAAGTGTTATTGGGTTTTTCCATTAGGAAGTTCTCAGTAACAGCACGGAGTCTGGAAATGTGCCCGAAAAACGGCAATAGGCTCGCCCCCTATTACGTGGGACTGATACATACCTGGCGAAATGTAGGTGCAGAAATGCACCTCTGCCTACCCCTTCGGGGAATACAGGCGTGAGTTTATGTATGTGTATACTTACATCAATATGTCAAAATCTTGTATGTAAATAATTTGTGGTAGGTAGGTATATTATTTATTAGATCTCCGACTTTCTGGACCAAAAAATACACAATAAAAACCGTAATAAAAATTTGGGCTTGCCCAAGCTAGAGACCCTAGGCACGCCACTGATCGTTATCATAGGACGTATTGACTTAGTTCGTTGCAAAATAAATGGCAAGTGACACGTATGAGCTCACCGCCAATGCAATTGTATTTCCCCTAGAACATTATTTCCTTTTTTTAAGCATGACTTTGCAAATAAATACTCGTAATATATTAATCTGCGAAAGGTGATGGTTATCTGAAATCCCTAAATACCAATTTACGATATTGTTCATTATATATTGATAAACAACTTTAGGCGCCCGCGTTTAATTTTGAATGTTATCATGAAAAAAAAACACAAGATAAAAATATTCTCGGAAAACACTGTGGACATTAGTTTCAAAATGAAGAGATAAATTATGTAAATCTATACATATTATAATAAAACTGAAGTATCTGTAATGTCAAAATATATTTTTTTGCTTACTGGAAGTGTAAGTATACGGCGTTACCTATGACGAAAACGTCCTTTAAAGTTGTCTGTCCTTTTGTTTGCACTAATCTCTAAAACGGCTGAACCTACTTTGACTACATACTGGGCTGGTTGGAGGCAGGCTGGCTGGTTGCCAATTTTCATTTCTAAAAGTCACTAATCACAGTCTTGACTTCGTGGTGGTATTAAATACCAATGCAGAAACCCAATAACTCTATACCTGGGAGACGGACCCGGGTTCTCTGAACACTTATACCGCGGCACCAACAGGGCAATGATATAACAGTTTATACACTACATAGGTTACACTTGCACCTATATTTACTAAGGGGTAAGCTGGGGTGTATTTCTCTCACGTTTTCTTAGCCGTGTTTCGCGAAATTGGGAGTGAATCTCTTGCCGTTTTATATCGCAATTTCGAATACAGTGCATGTCAACCGAATATCTTATAATGCTGTTCTTATGCGTAGAGGCATAAATCATCTATAATTATATATCTAAAGCTGAGATTTTTTTATTTATTTTTTATTAATCGCGCTAATCTCAAGAACTACTGGTTGAAAATTTATTTTTGTGTTGATAAGTCCATCTTGGAAGGCTATATATGAACACACTAAACAATAGGTAGGAATGGAGAAAATGTGTAAACTTTAGCAAAATCAAGGAAAAATATTCCTTTCAAATACTAAACGTTGGCATATGAAGTTGTGGGGAACAGCTAGTAGGTATTTAATATAAATTGAATAATTTTAATATTTTAAAACTATCGTGATGATACTAGATATCGTGGTTTCCATCTCGCACGTACCGGATTTAATTGGCAAAAAAGAATATATTCCAGTGTAAGTTTTTTAAGTCTTAAAGTTGAGAAAGGATATCATTAAATATTATAATTTATACATACCTGAATAATGAGTAACCTCGGCTTTGTGATCAATGAGGGATTCTTGTGCGTTTTTAAACTATTGATTATATCCATTTCTGTATATTTATCATCTTTAGTTAATAGTTCGCCGTTCTCGTTCCCATGCGTGAGCACCACGACCCCAACGCAACCGTAGTCAGTAAAATCTTGTTTTTTTACTAAAAAAAAAAAGAAGATAAAATGTGTTGTTGGACATTTAAATTTCACCACAAATTCTTGTAGAACTTAACATCCACTGTGAACTTAATTTTGTAAAGAATTTGATAATAATCTTCATGAAAAGCAAAACACTTGATGAAATTAAGGAATTAAAAATAAGCATTATAGATTTTGGTAGACGCCAGTTCAAGCCAGTCGGGCACGAGAAGAGGCTATGAATTCGTGCATCGTAGTGAAGTTAGTGTCACCGAAATAGATTTGTAACAGATGAGTACATCTGTATACACAGTAGTGTATACATATATTAAAAATTACAAAAATATAGAACACAATACATACAGAAATAAATAAAAAGAAAACAATAATCATTGCTAAAAATTTTACCTTCCGATATAATACCTACGTATGAAATACATATCTTATCTTGCAAAAATGTGGATGCCAATTTTGTACATGTTTACGCTTGTTTATATTTGCGGTATAAGCTTGCAATTAACTAAATAATAATAATATCAAATAGTTGGTGCAATGCATTTCTTTGTGTTGGCAGTCATAGCAAAACAAAATTGGAAAATTTCTACAGTTTAGATTTCCATCCATCAAAAAATCATGAAGAAGCTTAGAACAAGAGTTTTACAATACAATATCAAGTAAAACATCTGGTGTGACGTAATCAATTAAGAAAATAAAGAATTTCATAATATTGCTGTGCAGGGCTGTCTAATCTATAAAGATTAATGAAAAGCGAGGTAATCTCGCCAAATGCAACAATCTGGCCAGCCTGCTCCAAACTATGTTTACACTTGTTGCTGACAGAATGCAACGCAGTTGTATAGACCATCATAGAGAAATTACAAGATGAAAAAGCTAAAGTTACTTACCAGCCTCCAAAATGCCCATGATTTGCGACTTTGTTCGATCCGTGTACGGTAACACGACGAAGTCGAAAGCTTCAAACGTGCTTTTCAACGCTTGCACGTCTTGATCGGTACCAGTCCTTTCTTCGGCTTCGTAAAAGGTTTTCTGATTAAATATAATGAGGACATTTTTTACAAATGTTTCTAACTGGTAGGTGGGAGCTGTTCTTGGTAATGCTTTTGAATTATACAGTTCTTCCTCTCCTTGTTGGATTGTCGGGGTTGTTGGTTCTGTACCTCTTGGTACAGCGGATGCTGCGTAAACTTCTGTTTTAGCTGAAGACAAGCTAGGCTCAACGCTTTTAATACAACTTGAAGCCATACCATCCGTAAAAATATTTATATTATTATCAGAAATTAAATTATTCACATCGAAAATTTCATTTTCAGTGTTGTTAATATTAGATTCTAAATTTTGATACTGTGGCGTTTCAGTTTCCACTGAAGACTGCGAAACAAATGCATCCGTTCGGATTCCATAATAGTTTCCAATTTCGTCGCTATTAATTTGGGTTTCATCGTCTAATCTGCAGTTATTAATATCTACAATTGTGTTTTCATCTATGTCTTCATAGTCTTGTGTGTCCGCGTCAATAACATTGGAATCTGAAGAACCGGTTTCGATATCTTTTGTTTGTTTTGTTCTTTTTCCTCTTTTTTGCCGCCTGCGCTTACTTTTTGTTTCTAGTCCTGTTGTTTGCGAGTTTGTATTAACATTATCATTCATTTTTAAAATTAATAATCTGTTACTACACTGACGCACAACAAAACGTGTTAATTCTGATGTTGCAGCAAGGTTATTGCGAAAATGGAACAGCCCCTTGTATTTATCTTATCTGAATTGATAATGTATTATTTTTATCAATAAATATGATTGAATCGGTGAACTCATCGTTTGATATACATATACAATGACAGCTTTTATTATTTACGTCTTGAAAGTCTTGAATATTCGGAAGACAACGCTAGATATCGCTCATGCTTTATACAAGTTTCAATCAGTCAATCACTATGATTCGACATCTAATTTTGTTATCAAAAATGGCATATTGTTATCAGGAAATGTTGTTGTTTTTTTTCCGCTGTCTTTTCCCTGGTTTCATCATTATTTCTCCTTTTATTGCTCAATTAAATAAACGACGACAGTAATATGATCTTACTACACATTAATAAAAGTTACTTGAGATTTTATTGATGGTCTCGTGTCATAATTTCGACTAAACAAAATACGCGGCGATAAGACGCCGGAAGTGTAGATGACGCTGTAAACTAACCACTAATTAGTTTCTAAATTTAATATAAATTTAAAAATAGATCTTATAAAGTTAATTCCTAATTATGGTTAAATTTCCCTAACTACGTAGTTGTCTTAAAGTTGGGCGAATTAGATTATATTAATATTAAATTACAAACCCCGTGTGCATTTTCTAAAAAAAATTGAGTAAATTGTTGTTCTTCCTTCTCTAGATTAATCCAGTTCGGATCCAACAACATGGATTCCTTCAAACTGAACCAATTGCAGTTCAAGAGCGTTGCGCATCAGCCCTATCTCCAGAAACAGGTAATTCTTTCGACCACAAGCTCATTTAACAACCAATTTTTGAGCTACTATTATTACATAGGAAATGCCCATGGTCCATAAATATCCTAATTTAATTTAATAATAAAGAATCATGTATATTCTTCTACTAACGCATAACCCCTCTTAGCTGTAGTGGAGGCCCTTGCCCAATAGTGGGACGTATGTATATGGACTGATGGTTATGTATAATTTGCAATTTAAACGATAGTAATAGAACCTAAATAACCGTGGTGGACTAAGGCCTAAACCCTCTCAATGGTAGAGGAGGCCCGTGCCCAGCAGTGGGACGTATATGGGCTGATGATGATGATGAATAGAACCTAACAAAAAACCGTTTCATTATTACACCTCATGAGCTATTTCATTACCTACAAGACTAAAATCTGTAATTTATTTCACAGGATGGCGTATCTCCAATAAAGCATATATATTTATATCAGCACTCGGCTCAGAATTCAAGTCGCAGTATGTGGGCACTGATATTGGGCCCCATCAAAAAAGGCTACATTTTCGTTCTTGATACTGTGAAAACTAACCAAGTGCCCAATATGAACACGCTCTACGCAGCCGAAAGGGCGGCCAAGTGAGTTTTTGAAATATTACAACACATTTATAATTTACTCGCCTTGTGGATTCGCAGCTCAAGTATGTTCCGTGCGATCTAGATCTCCCGGGTTCGATTCCCGGGTCGGGCAGTTCAAAACCCAATAAGGTATCCATATTACGGTGGGATACAAATATAGTAGAGGTAATATGAATAGATAAGTATAAAAGGATGATTTGTGTGTAGGATAAAGCAGGGCATGGACGAGAGCAAGCTGCCGAGCGCGGAGCTGTCGTGGGAGGTGTCGGTGGAGACGGAGGCGCGCGCGGTGTTGCGGGGCGTGGCGCGCGCGCTGCAGCGGTACCGCGACGAGCGCGCCGGGCCCACGCTGCTGGCCGCGCAGGCGCCGCTCTCGCCGCACGCGCTCGCAGCGCTCGTGCCAGGTGCTCACTACATACGCTATCTCTCTGTCTCTCACGCTCTCTCTCCCTCTATCTCGCTTTCTCCCTCTCGCTCTCTCTCTCCCTCTCTCTCATACAGTGTACTATGAGTGGAAAGTAGTCTGGTGACTACTGTCTAGAACACATTTCTAGACTGTCCCAATTTATGTTTAGATAATTAGTGCTTTTTATCGCTCAGTTAACGTTTAACTGTATTATTGTTAAATTGAAAATCTTCGTTAAGAATTACAACGACATCCCAGGAGGTCCAACAACCATATTCTATCCCACTCTATTCCCCGGTCTATTTTCTCTAATGTCTAATTATAATCGGTGTCTTACTTATAACTATGCTAGTTCTGCAAACTTTCGTGAATAGCTGTAATCATTTACCATGGTATTCTAACATTCCCAGCCCTTGGTAATAAAGATACGAAACTTAATATAACGACGGGAAATCCATGAAATGTCATAATATTGCTTAGATGACGCTATAAGCGTGAGCGAAGAAATAAAGTGAATCAGCAAAAACGTAGACACTCATTTTGGGTTTCATGGATACCCATATCACCGTAAAATTGTAAATACCGTTAGATTATAATCTATCTCGCGAGATTGTGAACCGTAACATACTGCTTGCAATTTAACTTATTATTATTCAGTATATTGTAATCTATCGAAGCGAAACTGTTAAATCACAATCTTAAAATGTCAACTGTCCGAAGGCTGTCTCTGATTGGACGGCCTTACTACTGTAAGGACGGTCTACTGACCGTTCTGTGTCCATAGAGTTAGATTACGTTAGGTATAGTTCAACCAAACAGCGCGCGAGGTGCGTTCCGTTTTAAAATTTGACGGTATTTACAATTTTTCGGTAACAGATATAAATTTAAAAAATGTGTCCTCAGGTCTGTCGGAGTTCCCGATGGTGCCGCTGCACGTGCGCGACGTGGAGACCCTGTACAACACGCTGGAATGGCAGCGGGTCGGCGCGCGGGCCATCGTGCGACACTACCTCAACCTGGACTCCGTGTTGGACCTCACTATAGAACAGTGCAGGTGAAAACTTTTAGTTATAGGATATGCTAGTCTAGTTAAAAATTGAGACCTTAGGATGGATGCTCAAGGTCAGAATGGGAGTCTTATATTCGTCAGAGGATGGCGATACACTCTAGAGGAGGCCCGTGCCCAGCAGTGAACGTATATGGGCGGGCGATGTGTATAAAAGTATAACATTTTGCGATGCTATGATGCAGGTATTTCCACGTGCCCCTGGGCAACATGCCGGCGGACCCCACGCTGTTCGGCGCGGACCTGTTCTTCGCGCGGCACCTCATCAAGCACAACTTCATACTGTGGTGCTCCGACTTGGAGCGGCCCGACCTTGGCGGCAGGGAGATCGACGACAACAGGTATTGACTCGATTTGTGACAGGACTATGGAACATACAACTAATATTAATCAATTATTTATACAGACCAGTGGTTAATAGACAAATGCTTTAGTATAGCTTTTCTTAATGAAACAGTTTTTTATCTCACAATTGTACTAGCTAGACTCATGTCATTATCATTGTTAGCCTTTTATAAATTGTAGTTTTGGAAGCAGTCCTCTTTAAAGTAAGTTTTGATTAAACATGTGCACATCGTTAAAGTATTAGGTAAATTACTGCTGACGAGAAATAAGCGTTCCGAATTTTTGTTATCTACTGTATCGAGCTTACAGGCGTGTTTATGGTGTAAACAGACTGTGACCGAAAACTAAAACAGGTAATAGTTACATCCCGTATGTACATACATATTTTAAGTGAGTAAGTAAGTTATTTATTCAAATAACTTATTCATGTGTGATACTATCTAGGTCTTGAGTAGATCTCATCCATCCGCTTCCCGACACCTTTTTCAAATCGGACCACACTACGTCGCGTCGGCCTAAGCGCGGTCTTAACTCCAACACTTATCTGCCTCACCGGCCTTCCGTTGGTCGGCAGACATGGCCAGCCCCCTTTCACTTTGAATGAGTCCGTTTCTCTGGCGGATGAGTTGAAAGCATCATTTACACTGTAAGCATGCGATGTGTGTCGCAGACTGGCCAGCTCGGCGGAGGAGGAGTCGGGGTGGCGGCACAGCGGCGGCGG
The DNA here is from genome assembly GCA_907164795.1 of Hemaris fuciformis. NCBI lineage: Eukaryota > Metazoa > Arthropoda > Insecta > Lepidoptera > Sphingidae > Hemaris > Hemaris fuciformis. The sequence continues at coordinate 10,209,478 of OU015450.1, read as the reverse complement.
CGCGTACTCCGGCGTGTGCGTGGAGCTGCAGGCGGACGGGCTGGCCGTGAGCGCGCTGCTGCAGGCGCCCGCCGTGCTGCACGCCGAGGGCACGTCCGCCGCCACCGCCTTCGGGGCCGCGCCGCACTCCGTGCACCACGCCGTCACGCACGCCGGTACATATACTTACTCACTTAACAAACACTTGCAACGGGCCGGCACATAGCGCGGAGAACTGATGCCCGATGGGGCCATAAAGTTCTTGAATGGAGGCCACATAGCGGGAAGCGCAGTGTAGACTTTAGTGTAGGACGTCCACCAACAAGATGCTCCAATGACCTGGTAAAGGTCGCGGGACGCCGCTGGATGCAGGCTGCCTCCAACAGATCACTGTGGAGATCATTGGGGGAGGCCTATGTTCAGCAGTTGACTTCTGTTGGCTGATGGATTGGATTGATAATAAACACTTTATAAATAAACTAGCTTTTGCCCGCGACTCCATTCGCGTAGATTTCAGGGCTGGGTTCAGTTATTAACTTCAAGTTATTTACGTCTCCGAAAGTCGTCTCAAATTACATTTCAACACTTTTCATCAACTCAAATCGCCTCACCAATTCAGTGCGAAGATGTATGAAACGTCACCTAGGTACGCCTAATGGTACTTAACATCTCATAATGACATCTAAGTGCACCTGATGACATTTTGTTGTACTAAATGCGACTTAACGTCATAACAGCACTAAAACCACCTAATGACCCTTACGTCTCAAAAGTTCAATAAATGGCACTAACGTCAAATAATGGCACCATACGTCACATACATAATATGTTCTATAAGTGGCCCCAGCTGCAACCAATGTTTCACTAATGGTACCTAAAGTGAATCAACTACTTTTAGCGGCACCTAAATGCACGTAATGGCACTCTTAATCTATTCCATTCCTCTGACTCTCACTTAACATTAGGGAGCTCACTTGCTCGATTGCCTCCTTTTCTATAAAAAAATAATAATCATAAAAATATGCTAGTGATGTTCTAACGAAAAACCTGGCCTTAGCGGAGAACATAACGAATTAAATAAAAAAAACAAATACTACGATTTACTGCTACAAAGCAATGATAGTAATAATCATTCAATCATTCGTTCAACATGTCGATAATTCCCGCAGGTGCCAACGCGACTATAAACTACGACGAGACGGCGCAGTGCAGCGCGGCCTTCAAAGTTCTACGGACCATGATCGCTTCCTGGCTGCGTGACGTCACACTATACAAAAACGTGTTCGCTGACTTCCAAATATCGCACTTCTACAGGTAATCATAATATTTGTAAATAACACTTATCTGATACATGCTAAATTGTTAGGGTAACGAATGAATCTATCTATACATACACATTGACGCAGCATCCTCGAAGGGGTTGGCAGAGGTATATTTTTTGCAGTTTCGTAAAAGGAACGAAACTGTTGCCTATTTTTCGAGTTCAATTGCAGACTTCGTTATAAAAAAAGTTCAAGGGGCGGATCGATCCCCGTACTAACACATTATTTTTACGAATCTTTATGATCAAAATTACTATTACCATTAAAATTACGTGTATACATTTCTGTGCGCACTCTACATCCACCCTGTACGTTGTTCGCAGATGGCTGAAGACCCCCACGTCGCTGCTGTACGACCCCGCGCTGCGCCGCACCCTGTACAACCTGATGAAGAAGCTGTTCCTCATGCTGGTGGCGGAGTTCAAGCGCCTCGGCTCCGTCATAGTGTACGCGGACTTCAACAAAATCATACTCAGCACCAAGAAAAATTCAGTCATGGACGGCATCGGTGAGATTTTATGACTATTACTCATGTAACCCAACTATAAGGGTGCCTATACTCACGCCTGTATCCGTTAGGAGGTAGGCAGAGATGTATTTCACAAACACGTTTTTTCTGCTCCAACTTGAGTGAAAAGTACATACATAACCTCACGCATGTATTCCCTGATGGGGTAGGCAGAGATGCATTTCTACACCCACATTTCGCCAGGTATATATCAGTCCCATGTAATAGGGGGCGAGCCTGTTGCCGTTTTTCGGCCACATTTCCAGACTCCGTGCTGCTACTGAGAATTTCCTAATGGAAAAACCCAATAACACTGCCCGACCCGGGAATCGAACCCAGGACCTCTAGATCGCACATACTTGTACCGTGAGACCACGAGGCTGTGAGTGAAAAGTGATAGAGGTAAATCGTTTTGGACGCTTTGATTCGAATAATTAGAATCACCCGTATTGATGAGAGTTGAAATTAGCCCGGATATGTGTTTTTAGAATAAGTGACCCCACTGAACATCATCTATTTCCGGAGATAGTTTCATCAAAATTTATCTAAGCCTATTATGATGTCACTAAAGCCTTTGAAAAAATGTTAAAACTCAACTTACCTAGGATCATATTGTGTGCCTTCCCATACCTAAATAATGTATCAGATAAATTAAATAATTATATTCATATGTTAAATAGACATATGCAATTTTTAACGAGTCACTATAGTGACAAATTTTCATTTTTTGACACCAATATATTTATTGGAAAATATTGTAAATTGACAAGAGATACATTGTATCTACCAATTAGATTTTTAAGACTTATTGCTACACCTGTAGCTAACTATATTAACACAGTCATAAGTAGTATGACTAAGTCCCTTTGTACCCCCACAATTAGTAATGTTACTAAAATTAATGTGGTGAATAATTTAAACTTTTAGATGTGACAAAAGGAAACGGTTCTAAATATTTAGTTTTATCTTATCAAAATATAAACCGTTTCTCTGGCAAAATATTAGAAATAGAACTTTTTAGTGATACATTTAATATAAGTATACTGTGTTTTACTGAGACTTGGTTGAAGGCACACCTTATGAGTTTTAATGTAAAAGGTTTTAGGGTCGCTAGTTCGTTTAATAGAACCTCGGCGGAAGGTGGTGGTTCGATAATTCTTATCCGAAATCACATTACCTTCAAAGAAAGGAAGGACATCTCCTGCCTCTCTGTTGAACGAGTGTGTGAGGTTGCATGTGCGGAAACTGATTTATATATAATATTGTGTGTGTATAGGCCTCCTTCGTCGAATATTAATATTTTCCTATCCACAATGGAGGATATTCTTAAAAAAATTAAAAATAATAAGATGGTTTTAGTATGTGGGGATTTTAATATTAACTTAATGGTTAATTCAGTTGATAAATGTAAATTTGTGTCATTATTTAGTTCATTTAATTATACTTGTTTGTTTTCTGAACCCACTAGAATAACTACTGAAACAGCAACCTGCATTGATAATATCATAACCAATTTCGAAGTGGTTGAAAAGTATACACAAATAGGAGTTAGATCGGACCATAAATGTTTGTTAGTCAAATTGAAACATAGAATTGAAAACATAAAAAAAATAATTAAGTACAGGCCATTGACAAGACATAACCTAGGTAAATTTAATATCAACCTAAAATCAAAAATTAATATTTTAGAACCTAATTCTGACAGTCCCAACGATATATATTCTTCATTACTTGATACAATTTGCAAAGAATTCTACAAAGTGTGCAAAATTAAAACTGTAAAAATTAAAATTAATTCTAACATTAAATTTAGTACTTGGGCGACCAAAGGCATCCGACGTAGTAGAGAAATTTTATATAACTTGTATGACAAAAGGTCCTATACACCTGATGTCAATTTTATAAACTATGTCAGGCAATATTCTAAAATATTTAAAAAAGTATGCATGCAAGCTAAAGCAGCTTATATTAGTGAAAAGCTGAGATTATCTAGCAATAAAATAAAAACAACTTGGCAAATTATAAATACAGAAACTGGGAGAAATAAGGTTACTGACAACAAGATAACCTTGGCTATAAACAACAACCTGGTTTCAGACAAAGTTAGTATTGCTAATTACCTAGAAAAGTTTTTCACAAATATACCTTTAGAGACAACTAAATGCTTGCAATCATCAGCAGTCTTGGCTGAATCACTTTTAAAAGAAAATGTTGTTGGAAATATGCCCATTTTCAGTTTTGAAAGAGTGTCTTGTTCCGAAATAATAAAAGCTTTTAAAAATCTTAAAATTAAGGCTACTGAAGATATATGGGGACTGTCGGTTAAGGCTATTGAAGCTATTATATTTAATATTGCTCCAATATTGACGGTTATATTCAATTCTTGTATAAGTGACGGTATTTTTCCCGACTTAATGAAAATCAGTAAAATTGTGCCCATATTTAAGTCGGGATGTCCAAATAATCCATCAAACTTTAGACCCATCTCAATACTACCAGCTCTTAGTAAGGTCTTCGAAAAGATCATGCTCACTCAAATGCAGGAACATTTTGATAGAAATGGGATATTACATAGTAGCCAATTTGGTTTTTCAAAGGGTCGGTCTACGCAAGACGCAGGAACATCTTTGATGAAATCTGTACTGGAAGCCTGGGAGACGTCACAAGATGCTCTTGGGGTTTTCTGTGACCTCTCGAAGGCTTTCGACTGCGTTGATCACCAGACCCTTATTACGAAGCTGAGTTACTACGGCATAAGTGGTTCCTCTCTTCAACTTATAATGTCCTATTTATCGGGTCGTGAACAAAAAGTATGTGTGGACGGCGTCACCTCAGTAGGATCAACAGTCAAAATAGGGGTTCCACAGGGCTCCATTCTGGGCCCCTTTTTGTTTCTAGTTTATATAAATGATCTCCCTTACATGGTACAGAAATTTACAGACATAGTTTTGTTCGCTGACGACACGTCACTAATATTTAAAATAAATCGTAAGGATAAAGATCTAGCTGTTCCAAATCATGTACTTAATTTAATTTTGAATTGGTTCTCATGTAATAATCTTCTACTCAATGCAGGAAAGACAAAATGCATTCGATTTACATTACCAAATGTTAGGAATGTAATGTCACCTGTTACATTAAACGCAGAAACACTTGACTTGGTGACTTCAACTGTTTTCCTAGGAATAACTCTAGATAGTAAACTGCAGTGGGGTCCGCAAATAGAGCGATTATCTAGTAAACTGAGTGCCGCGGCTTTTGCGATTCGTAAAATAAGAAAACTCACGGATGTTTCAACGGCTAGGTTAGTGTACTTTGCTTACTTTCACAGTATAATGTCTTATGGCATTCTATTGTGGGGATCGGCGGCTGATATTAACAGCATTTTCATACTACAGAAAAGAGCAGTCCGCGCTATCTATGATCTACGTAGCCGTGATTCCTTACGATCCATTTTCAAGGACTGTAATATACTGACCGTGCCGTCTGAATACATTTATCAAAATATTATGTATGTACGTAAGAATGTATTTAGCTTTAGTAAAATTGGTGATATACATAATGTAAATACCAGGGGTAGACATAAACTTGTGATACCCTCATTAAGATTAGAAAAAACCAGTAAGTCCTTTATAGGCAACTGCGTTAAATTTTACAATAAGCTCCCCAAATCTGTAACTGACCTATCAGATAATTCATTTAAGGTGCACATTAAACGTGTTCTGATGACAAGGGGATACTACAATATAAATCAGTATTTAGAGGATAAGGAAATTTGGCATTAGATCTCTCCCGCACATCGCCATCACCACATCTTGGAACCCAGTACCTTTCACATTCTTCTTTCTTAAACCAAATCATTTGAATAAATACATAAATAAATATAAATTAACCCAAAGCTCCAAGTGTAACTTAAACCATTATAAAAACATCAAATATATACAAATTGCTATCTAATATAAAATGTGCACAAAATAAATAAAATAAAAATAAAATGACGACCGATCGAGTAAATAATTCGAGCAAATAAATAATAAGAAGGCAATTTTTATTTGGCAGGTCATATAATATAATTATGTTATCCTTACTGGACCAAATACATGCCCACTGAGTTGGACTCGCTGGATCTACTCAGGTGTGGGTCGCGCCGCGTAAATTCCAGTAGTAAAGTGAGCCCGCTGAGTTTGTTTCGCCGGGTCTTCTCAGTCAGGGTCGCGTTTGGATCCGGTGGTACCATTAAAATAATACGTGACGTTTCGGAAATACACAAGGTCCATCTCGTTATTTACTTTAAAATAATAATAATAAGATATTATGTATTTCCTGATGAAAACTAAAAATAAATTATAAAAAAAACCGTAAATATTTTTGTACAAATTATATAAAATGAACCATAGTTAAATTATAATGTAATAATAAAAGATTTTTCTTTTCTGTATTGACTTGTCATAAGTGCTATTTGATTGCCTACGTGACTAAATAAAGCAATTTCATTTCATTTCATTTCATTTCAAAGCAATTTCATTTCATTTCATTTCATTAAATAGCGGCAATAAAATGACAAAAGTTGATATATATTTTCGTCTATTCAGGTTATGTGGAGTTCGTGGTGCAGAGTATAAGAAATAAAGAGTTGTTCCACGGCATCGACATCCGGTACAAGCAGTGTTGGTCGTACTTGTTGTGGCTCGACGACTCGAACTACGCGGGAGTGCAGGTATCAACTAATTTATTTATTTATTTATTATGCTTCATACACATACTACATGCATACATAGCCTCACGCGTGTGTTCCTCGAAGGGGTAGGAAGCGGTGCAATTCTGCCAAATAATAATAATATTCGTCTAGATTCGTAAGATTGTTGTTGGGATCGCTGGACGCGCTGCGGGGGCGTTGTGACCGTGACCCCGAGAGGGCGGCAGCATTGTAGTCTGTGCCCGTCATCATCATCATCATCATTATCAGCCCAAGGAAGTCCACTGCTGAACATAGGTCTCCCCCAATGACTTCCATAGTGACCTGTTGGAGGCAGCCTGCATCCAGCGACGACCCGCGACCTTCACCAGGTCGTCGGACCATCTTGTGGGTGGACGTCCTACGCTGCGCTTTCCGGTACGCGGCCTCCACTCGAGAACCTTTTGGCCCCATCGGCCATCGGTTCTCCGCGCTATGTGCCCGGCCCATTGCCACTTCAACTTGCTAATCCGCTGGGCTATGTCGGTTACTTTAGTTCTCAGGGGTGACCGAATCAAGTTAGTGGAGGGCAACTGTGCCCCTTAAAAATCCGAGACGGCCGAGATGCTTTTGCCTCGAAGGCGCACCGGGCACCGTGGTTGCCGCACCTAGCGCGAAAATTGTTACCGGGGGTTTTGGTCGGTATGCTGGCGTAGGGATTTCGTTAAGAATGGGTACCTAACATCTGCGCGGACGTGACGTCGCCGTGCGCTGGACTAGAAGGCGGGTGACCCCGACATACGCTTCCATTCCCGAGGGCTGGCGGGGAGTAGAACCATTAACAACTTTTCCCTCAAAAAAACATTAAAGATTGATGTCAGTATGTTTTCATTAGGCATCCAGCTCGACAAGTATTTCGTTTGTCTCGGGCTGGGAAACACCAACACCCATTACTTACCATCAGTTGTCATCGTGTCAGTACAAAAGTGGATTTCCCTTTCAGGGTAAACTACCCGAAGGTTTGACAGAAGTGGGGTCGTCGCAGGTGCCGCCGAGTGAAGAAAGTGGTAAAGACGAGGTAAATATAATATTCAATTACGATCATACTTATATACGTTAGTTAAATATTTGATATTTTAAAAATGCTTTGACACGTTTGTTATATCGTAACATATCAATCAATAGAGCAGGACGAATCATTTTTAAATTGTAAGTGATATCTTAGAACTTATAACCTTACACTAAGATACAAGTTTCATTGTGGGTATCTAGACCCGAAACGAAACCTTTTTGGATCTCAAAACATGATGTGGAAGTTAAACCCTCGATTTTGTTTCACAAAGGGATGCCTCACAAATAAGGCTATAAATATAACATACGAATTAAATATAATTTACACAGGGTGGTTGATGACACACTGTGACACTAGCAATACGCGAGGTACTAACATAGGAGGATCATATATGAAGAAAATAAAACAAATAATTATTAATTTACTACTGAGTGAACTCAGCCCAAAGTTGAGCAATTTTTACACAGCCCATGGAAATAGCGATGTAAAATGTAGGTTGGGGCAGGGGGGTGTTTTTTTAAAGGTCAAATATTGTTCAAAGAATACCTTATACAATATAAGGTACATATTTAGAACGAGAATCGAGTACAAAGTACTCTCCTTCAATATTGCTAGTGACTCACCAGTCAACCTGTATATGGTACTTTCCAGGACGGTTCCATCACGATGCACTGGAACCTGGCCAAGTTCCTGCCTCACGGCGTGCGCGACCAGTTCGCGGCGGCCGTGGCGGGGTTCATGAGCGCCGCGTACTCGCAGCCGGAACAACTGCCCGCGCTACTCGCCGGCGAGATCGCGCAGAAACTCTTCCAGTGAGTCAATTCATCATATATGTACATACTTGATTTACGTCATGAGGGGTTTTCTCGGAAACTACTAAAAACATACAAGAAACAAGGTGGATGTAATAAAGTATTGTCCTTCAATCTAAATTAATTCATGTTTGCTGAGCGATACCGGCTCACGGATTTATTTAGAATTTCAAGGGGGGGGGGGGGGGGGGGCTTAAGTTCGTGGCGAACTAAGGCCTGATCTCTCTCATACATAATATAGACTGATTTATAATCCCTTCAAATAGTTTTATGGTAAGGGTACGTCGAGGAAAGATATAGGTTTCTCTGGAAGTGTCAAGCGAGTATGTTGGTGCAGGGTGACGGAGCGCATCCACAGCCGGCAGCCGTCGCTCCGGGCGGGGGACCTGCCCCCTGCGGCGGGACGGCGCGCCGACGCGCTGGGGCACAACGCCACGCCCGCGCTGCTCTACGTCAACGCCGTCTGCAAGATCTTCTCGCTCGACGCCGCGCTAGAGAATGAGGTGCACACACAACCATACTCATTACTCACACACTACCAACCAGGATCAGCTTACTTCTTCACTTTACTCCTCTATGCTTGCCTTTAGACATCTCACTTTACTACATACCACCCTTGCAAAATGGACGAAGAAAATGGCCAACTATTAACAGATAGCTAAGAACACCCAACGCCTATCATTTTCTCTTCTGAATAAATTTCAATTCATATTAAGACTATGAAATAATTATTATTAAAGAAGAAAATCCTATTCCATTAGCTTACAATCATAAAGTCCAATCCAGACTGCCACAGATAAAAAGATAATACGTCGAGACTTCCCAGTAAACGATGGATCTAATTGTATTTAGAAGTGGATATTAATTTAGGCCAGCACAATTGCTTCCCGTTACTACAATTCCGGAAAGCGCAGCGTAGGCCGTCCACCCACAAGATGGTCCGACGACCTGGTAAAGGTCGCGGGTCGTCGCTGGATGCAGGCTGCCTCCAACAGGTCACTATGGAAGTCATTGGGGGAGGCCTATGTTCAGCAGTGGACTTCCTTGGGCTGATGATGATGATGACTACAATGTCATAAACAAATCGATACTTGTTTCAGGTGACACTCCTGCGCCGTAATCTCCTGCGGTTGATCGGCGTGGGCGAGTTCAGCAACATGGCGGAGTGGCGCGACCCGTGCACGTCGTGCGTGCTGTCCGAGGTGATCTGCAAGGTGTGCAACCACTGCCGGGACCTCGACCTGTGCAGGGACACGCACACGGCCATCGACAACCACGTGTGAGTGCACACATACATACATGCATGCATCCATCCGTACATACAAATACATGCATCCATACATACATACATACCAGTGGCGGTACTTCCATAGAAGCCTAAAAGCGTAATACGTTCGTTGTATAATGTCTAGTTTATAATTGTTTACTGTGGGGTCAATATATTCTCATTTATATGTCAAATTGCTTTTGTTCAATTAAGATTTAAAGCTTAATGATTATTATTTGGAATTTTGTAGGGCAAGCTGGGCTTTTGGGCTGACAGAATTCTCTTTACCAAAATATTTTTTTACGAAATGTTATAATAATGTATCTATACGAAGAATACACTGTCAAAAATGTTAAAAGTTAATAAATATCAATTCGTGTTCCCAGCCCGGTGTGTCTATGTACAACTTGTGGAGCGCCGTACGACAACCAAGAATTGGAATGGAGACTGATAGAGATCATGAACAGACGCGCAATGAGCTTCACGTTACAAGACCTCATCTGCACACGGTGCCATCAGGTACGTTAACTATCGGCTGATTTCAATATACAATCTTTTTGTATACCTAGTATCAATGTAGGACCAATCAGGTTCAAGTTTGTAAGTGACGCTCTCAAGCAAATTGAATTGAAATCAACTAACTAACTGTGGACTCTCACACAGACGACTCATAATCGTTTTTGGGATCGATCCGCAGATAGATTATTAATTTTGGGATTATGTAGACATGTATTAAATTTTTGTACAGGGTCATCTTGCCAAAGTAAAGATTGCAGGTATTAAGTATTCGACACTAATAACTTTTACTGATGCATTAAATAATAAGTGTTCTTATTGTATTGTAAAATTTCAGGTGAAACGTGACAATCTGTCTGTGGTGTGTGAATGCGCTGGCGACTTCGCACTCATGGTGTCCGTTGAAGAGATAAAAGATCAACTCAAGACTTTCGAGACTATAGCTCAGTATTACCAGATGCCTTTACTGTTAGAACAAATAGAGTTTAATCTTAGTAACATGTGATATATGATAGCATTCAACATTTATAATTTTAGTTGTTTTATTTTTCGCATTATAAGGAAATATTCAAGAAATAGCAAATACATCTATAACAATAAATATAAGTCAGAATGCTTATAAACTATTTGGAAAGCAGAGGCTATAAGTTTATTGGAACTTCAGAATTTAGAACAACAGGGTAATTGCGACAGAAATGATTATACGATTGAAAGGTGAAAGTTTTTGAGTTTTAGGAGAGGTTTCAGTACCTATTACAGAACGAGTTCATTAGAAAATGTCTGGAGCATAAGAAGTCTGCAAAACTACAAGTATTTAATGATGAGACAATATATTAAGTTAAAAAAAATTATAATGTAATTGCATTAAAAATAAAGAAAGAAAATGGCGAAGTACGACTGGACAGTCGTTAAATGATGAAGGTAATGATTTTAATGGTAAGGGAACATTTAGTTATTTATTCCACAAGAAACTAATTTTCAGTGCCTAAAATTTTAAAGCATTCCAACTTTTCTGTTTATCATATTTCTTTATTTCATTAAATAATTGCAGTACCTACTCATGTTTTTTATATCGGCGGACTTTTTTTATTATACTAATTAAACTATATAATTTCACACAAACTGGATTAAATTTTCAACAATAGCTCTGCTTCGAGCGACGACCAGTTCAACACTGACAGTGTGATACTGATAACAAGTTCTCAGTTTATACTATATGATGATGGTAGATTTGCAACTACCCTCAGCACAGATTTGAATAAAACAGTGAACTATTGCTACTTTACAAAAATTATAGCTTTTTAAAATAAATCATACTTGTTACTGTACCAGAAACAAGGCCTATAATTTTTTTTTTAACTACTATATTCAACTAATCAAAACACAATACATTTTTGATTGTTTAATACTTCAAGTATTCATTTTCTGTGAATATAATTACATACTACTACACAACACATACAAGTATGTTACCCACATAATGGGCCCTACCAAAAAATCTATGACTGTATACTAAAAAAGGCCTCTTTGTGGTGTTTGTGCATGCAAATAACTCTTGAAGGTAAAATTATATTTATTATAAAAAAATACATTTTACTGGATTGCCCATAAAACAATTTAAAATATAATAAAATCAAACTGGCATGTTAGCATTACAATTTATTTTAAAGTACAGATTAATATTATTAAAACAAAAAAAATTACAAAGTGCTCCTCTCATCATTGGTGGTCTGGCCCAATCCTTTAGCAACTTCGCTTATGCATAACCATTGGCCATCTGTGCCTTCCCTCCACAGACTGACTTTGTTGTCACCTCCGGACACAGCTAGGATGTTACCAGTAAGGGACCAGCTCACACTCCACACAACATCATCAAAAGTGTTCAGGATGGTTGGTGTCCAGGCATTGTTATCATCACTTGTCCAAATGACCACTCTTTTGTCCTGGGAGCAACTGGCAATCATTGAACGTTGAAGACCAAGAGAAGGAGCCCAGGCTACATCTCTCACCCAGTCCATGTGCATCTCCAACCTATTGTCTTCCACCCATTGTTCTCCTTGTTCTCTCCATATCTGAAATTGCATTCAAAACACATGTTTTTGAATATGTTAAATTCAGAGATAACACTGATTAAAAGGCACAAATATTCACTCTCCTTGACATTGCTTCATATTAATGCTGTTATATTTGAGTAAAAATAAAATTTAAATGTAAAAATGTGACTATGTATTTTTTATTTCCTTCTCTTCTATGGCACAGGGTAAAGAGTATGACACAACGCAGTATTAGAGCAATAAAATTTATAACTTAATAACATAAATGGAAAACTATTAGTAGCAACAATTACAATGACATGTGTAACTAAATGAATATAGGACATACCTTTATCAAATTATCACATCCGCCAGTTACAATTCTCTTTGGGGCATCCTTATTGCTCAAAGGATCCAAGTTTAAATCGGCGGAGATTGCTGGACACCAGCTAACCGAATTAACACCAATAGCATGTGCACCCGAAATTTTCTTAACATCCCAATTTCCAGTGTCTTGAATATATGAAATTATCGAGACGGATCCGTCTGAGCTGCAGCACGCCAATATCAAACCATACTCAGCCGGCGCCCACGCTATGGAGTTCACAGAGCTCTCGTGGCCTGTGTATTCGTACAGTTTCGTCCATTCTCCAGATTCCTTCCATACGATAACTTTTCTGTCGTAAGAGCAGGAAGCTAACAAATTACCGTACTTAGGATGAGCCCAGGCTACTTGCCAGACAGGTCCGAAGTGTCCCTTCAGGTCTGCTGCCAGAGTTTGAGTCCCGCTTTTGATGTCGTATATTTTCACTGAATTATCCGATGAGCAAGTCGCCAATTTTAATCCGTAGTAATCTAATTCAGCATCGTGTATCATATCCTCATGGCCGGTGTCGATAGTGTTTAAAACAGTAATCATTTTGAATTATTTTACGGAACAAACTAAAACGAACCACAAGAACACACAAGCTGTCAAATTGTCACTAGCGTTGACGTGGAATGCAATGTTGCAATATAATGAAAAAAAAATATTGTTAAATACGCCATAAATAGCTCACCAGAATCTTAGCGTCATATTAAATTAAAAAAAAGGTATCTAGTGCTCCGTTCAATAATTATTTTATTTATACGTATTACAGTACTATATTTTTTTTCTAATTTCAATATTTGAAGCTATGGCAACATTGTATATAAATGTCAAAAGTTCAGAAAGCGAATTCCTTAACCAAATCTGAAAATACAGATGAGCTAATAAACAGAAAAATATGATAGTTTGTTATTTAATCAAACAACAAAATGTCTGAAAAGGAAGGTGGATTTTTCTACAATGTTCAAAATTTGTTACAGCAAGATTATCGTGGTGTAAACGTAAGTATTTTTTGAAACAATAGACTCGTAGAATGTATGTTTTTTTATCACATACTTGTTATTTACAGATAGCGGTATACGCTCTGGCGACTGCCGGGCTGGCAGTGTCCATACATAAGATCCGTCCGGTAAATATTTTTGCTTTTATTATATTGATTTGAATTTAATTATTACATAACTTATCAATATAATTTGGAACAGGTTAGTAAGTTTTCGAAAGCGAGTAAAGTTCCTGATCACTTCATAAGACAAAATGAACCTTTAAGAGGAGTATATAAAGGAGTGCAGCATTCGCCTGTTCGACTTTTAATTGACCACAAAGCTCCAATATATTTACCATTATGGCATTCCAGCAAACCACCATTGCCAGTCAAGGTTTGTATTCAATGACATTAATATATTGCTGTTGTTTTAACCTACATACTGGTGCCAAGTTTGTGAAATTTATATTTTTTTAGCTTTGGGGAGTTGACATTGTAAGTGGCAATGCAGTGAATTGGCTGGAATGTGTGGCGAGGGGGCAGGCAGTCACTCTGAAGCCTATTGGGAGAGATAAAGAAGACCTAGTATCCACTGTGTTATTGCATTTACAACAACCTATGGTAACTATAACTTTCTTTAAAAAAATACTTTGCAGTATTATTTACTTGACTGCACGGTTGAACTGAATTAATGCATCATTATCTATAATAAGGATTACATCATACATGTATATACATTTTTCTTATATAATCTTGGGTGCATACTAAATATTTGAAGAAGAAATTGTAAAATCTTTTAAACTTACTAACATAGATTTATTTAGGATGAGATTTGTATAACATTTTCAATTTCTCAATATTGGTTTTTACTATAACTAAATACACTGCAGCATGATGTTGCTGTGAATGGATAAAAAATAACACAATGTTTTATCTGTAGTGTACACATGTACACTATGTACATTTACATAAATAGTAATGTAAATTAGATTTTTTCCTCTCCTTTATTTTAAAAATGAAGCATATTATACCCATTCAGTACTAATATTCATTATGATTATCCTGTTTAATTATACAGATCCCTACATCAAGCCATTAAATAAAACTATGTAGTTTAAATTAGCAATGTGCATAATTATTTAAAAGATTATGTACACACTCAATTATTTTGCCTTAGATGTTGAAGTAGTGATTTTTACAAGCACAAAGCAAGTCCACAGTAAATAACACAAAAATAGATCTTATCATGCTGTATATTTTCAATACAAAGCAAAGTAGAGTCTCGAAACAATATTGAAATCTTAAATAGTTGATTTTTGGCAAAACTATGATGCATTTTTTGCTCAATCTTGTATGTACATTGTTAGAGATGTTAAGATAATGTGATTTAAATTAATGTCATGATCTGTTTGAAAGAATGTCAAATTTATGGAAATTATGTTAATATTTTTCAGACAAAAAAGGTGGAGACATTGGATGTTGGGCAGAAACTTGTAGAGCTTGGGTTTGCAAAAGCATCAGTGCCAAACAAGATAAAGAAAAACACAATTGAGTCACAACTAGCTCCAGTAATATTGTCAGCTGAGGCAAAAGCTAAGAGCTTTAGAAATGGCATTTGGTCTGACAGTCTACCACCCATACCATTCTATGTAGTATATTGGCGAAAAGGATCACAAAGGACAGCTGAACTACTAATATTTTCAACTAAAAAGTTACTAAATTTCCTTGGATTTGCTTCAAAAAGTGCCTTAGTGGGAACAAAGAATATGATTCTCCGACAATTTAGATCAGCTCCTAAACAAGTACAAGCAACATAAAAGCATTTATTTGAGGCAATTGTTAACATTCTCCTAGTGTTGAGTGGAACCAAATGTGTTACATTATTTCGTAATTATTTGGTCCCCTGTGGCTAGAGATGGTTTTTCCAATTATTTAATAGTGTCCAGATTGTTCATCTTTTGTACATATTTACTGTTGGCAAATAAAAGTTACTGATTTAACTTGTTTTTTTTATCTATCACAAATGGGGAAAATTGATAGAATGATTTGTTTATGTAAAAAAGCACTGTTTATTCAAATTAAATAGTATATATTACATTAAAATATATATCTTAATTAAAGTAGCAAATGAAAAAGTACAGCTAAATAATCTATTGAAATAATATCCATTAACCATTTTTCAACTTTGTAATGTAACACCGAAAAAAATTTGCCCTAATAAAATAAAATTGTCACTTCAGAAGTAAACAAATGGTATCTAGGTAATTTACGAAGAAAATACTGTTCTCGTATCCCACTAATGTCGAAATAATTAGGTATAGTCGTGGTTATAAAAATACAAAAAGCAAGTCTGATCCCCGCTCCGAGTAGATGCACCAGTTTTAAAAAGTAGTAGGTCGAAAAATATAGTCGAGGTGGGTATATTGATGTTCCACTGAGTTCAGAGTAGTATTGGTGCGGGAGTGTGTGCGGGGGCGGGGGTGTGGCCGCGGGGCGAGGGGCGTCGTCAGAGCACGCTGCAGCGTGACAGCCACGACGTCGGCTTGCGCTGCGGCTCGTTCGCCTTCAGCTGGTGCGCGCCAGTCCGACCGCCCGGCGGGTTACTCGCCTCCTGTACAGGCACTCAGTCAACAACCAACCCCGTCGTTACTCATTACTCATTACGGCATCCACCAGCGTAACGAGTAACGACATGTGATTCCTTATCGCATGATAACGTCGGTTACATGTCAACGAACACGAATGTTATCGAGCGGTAATCAATAAAAATAAATCGTACAGCAAAGATTCAACAGCACAACGTTAGGTACCGCATGTTATTATAATATTGCGACAAATACACAACTATAGCAGTAAAGGAAACACAATTGCAAAACTATTATGGTAATTATATGACATCGAATTTATTTTATTAAATGTTATTAATATGAATTGAATCAATTTTGTGAGCTATGAAGCAAATATAAATTTCACACATTTTCGCATGTATGATCAAAACAATAACAAAACAAAAGCGTTACTCATGCACGTTACACAAGAATCACGACGGAAACGAACGGACGAACATTGTATTAAAATAACTATTGTTTGAAAAGTAAATGTTAACTAAGCGAAATAGTACAAATATAATACATAAATACTAAGAAAACACAACTACTTCAAGTATCATTTACCTTCTGTATTGAGAAAGAGAGCCATGAAACAAAATAAAGATAATATGTTAAAAAGTGCGTTTATAGGTGTTTATCAGAATCAACATTACATTAAAACATAGAGAATTAATAAAATATATTACAGTAAAATTACTGCCCAACACCAATGTAAAATGCGAACTTAAATTATTTTAGTAATTAATAAATTTTCGTGTGAGGAAATCTATCATCCGGCGAGCAATCTGCGTGTTTATGTTGCGTATTAGATCGTGTTTAGTGGAATTGTCCGAGTGTACATTTAGCTCATTGTGTTGACGATAAATTATTCGGTATGTGGGATGTGCGTTCACAAATAGTCAACATTTATGAATAAGTCCTTGGTGCAATTGTCATGAGCGCGACATTAAATTAAAATTGACAAATTGGTGAAAGTGAATTCATACCTGTTTTTTCTCCATTTTAGCTTTGATGTCTCTCGCCAAAGTGTAAAACGCGTATTCAACATTTAATGAGTCTTTTGCCGATGTTTCTACAAATTTTATCTGATATTCTATAGCTAATTGTTCACCTCGCTCTTTCGAAACCTGAAAGAAATTGAGAACATGAATGAATGTCACGTTTAATTTAAATAAGAGAGGAATTACCTCCGATGAAGTGTAATCATGACACTATTAAGATAGATTGGAGATTACGTGATAACGCACTTCAATATTTGTTAAAAATAGTTCTTTACCCCGCAAATCGATTCAAGGCTGCGCTGTATGAGGAGCATTGTATTCAAGGTGTTGCAAAAATAACACTAGAATTGCCGAATATTTGTTGTTTACGTAAACATTTGTTTGACGTAGGGATGAAATTTGCGGTTAGTAGTCTCATGACAGACTTTAAACCACGTGATTACAGAGGCGGTAATTGAACTTACGTCTTATAGCGAAGTTGGATTAAAGTTGGATCGTGAACAACTGAACAAGAGAAGACGTAGGTACGACGGTAGGGAAGTCTATGGCGAATTTCTGATACGGTTACGGATATGTAATTATTTCGGATTATCCGTAAATTTCGGATAGTTTCGGTTACGGATATTAGATTTAAGTAAAATATAACTGTTTTCGACACTTTTGTAAAGGTGTCAGCTGTTTGGATGTTTTTGGTATTCGTGGTATAATTTGTTTCAACAATAAGTGTTCTTTGTACTTATCACAGTGTTTTGATTTGAGATGAAGTTTCGGTGAAGTAGTGCTACTTAACACAAGACTTTCTTAAATTAAGTATCGACACTTAAATAAGAAACTAATTAGTTATGAAAGAGGTTAAGTTATGACTAGAAATAACAAACAAACTGCAAGATTCACGTGGCGCGTAAACGGTGAAACAATAACCTGTCGAAAGTCGAAACGTGTCGTTTTTTTTAGACTCCACCCTTATACAAAACTATCCGAAATTATTCGAAACTTTTATAACGGATACGGTTACGGTTACGGATATATTTTTATTTCGGATATCCGATAGTTTCGGTTACGGTTACGGAGCTCCATAACATCCCTGACTCGTATACAGTGTTTGCTATTTGAGCGGACAACAATTACGGACGTCCAAAAACCAACAAGTTGTTCCTATCGAACACTCAACAATTAAAGCGCAACAGGTTTCCTTGACATAACTTTTGTACCGTCTAACCTCGGCATAATAATTTACGTTATAATGTGCGAGTGAAGTAGATCAAATATATTTCACTCGGCCATAGCTAGGTCAGACTACAACATACAAATGGAAGATGGATGGATAAAAGAAAGATGGATTTCTTCACCCATATTTTGCCAGTTCTTTCAACAGAGAGCGAGCCTATTGCAGAGTTTTGGGATCATTTCCAGATTTCAACCCTAGAAAGTTGCCTGACACAAAAGATACCAATTACACTTGCCAGGTCTACAAATCGCACCCATAACATGCTGTACAGTCAGATAACTAATAACCAGTTGGGCCAGTCAGTAGTTAAAATCTACAAATTACCATAATATTATATTTTCAATATTATTTATTATATTATAATATTCATTTATAAAATATAAATGAAAATGTAACATATTATCAAGATGCAGTAACTTACAAACAACTAATTGCAGCATTGTTCAAACTCAATATTTGGCCAAAAGCTTTGCATTTACTTAATTTTATCCCTAACAAAGGAAAACTACAAATTATCATACATCCTTTTTACTCCTTCGGGTTTAATGTTTCTGACAAAACCTAGCTTCATTAGTTTTGTTTCAATTTATTGAATTATAATATCATTGACATCTTTGGAGTTGTGATGACCTCGAGGTTTAGGCGCGCGGTCGTGAATCTCACACAATGAATCATCACTTACTTTAATGGTGAAGGAAAACATCGTGAGCAAACTTGCACACCTTAAGTTCTTAGGAATTTCTTAGGTGTGTAGTCCGCCAACCAGCACTAGGCCAGCATGGTGGACTAGGGCCTAAACCCTCACAATTGTAGAGGAAGCTCATGTAGTGTGGGACATAAATAGGCTGATAATGATGATCATTGAGTGTGAAAAATGTCATACAGGTCACTTTTTC
Source organism: Hemaris fuciformis (assembly GCA_907164795.1). Classification (NCBI taxonomy): domain Eukaryota; kingdom Metazoa; phylum Arthropoda; class Insecta; order Lepidoptera; family Sphingidae; genus Hemaris; species Hemaris fuciformis. The sequence continues at coordinate 10,190,211 of OU015450.1, read as the reverse complement.
ACTACATCTATATTATTAAGTTTGTATTCAATGATCCTGGCATAAACTGATTATAATTTTGTTTACCAGCATCAGAAATTTTACAATGACAGGATTATAAGGAAAATCATATCACATCATATGGAATATACCTATTCCTTCCTCAAACGTTATTTTATTATTAAATTGTTATATATTTGAACAATTTGCAAAGCTATTGTATTGTAAGATTTTGACTTTGATCAAGAAATAATATATAAAAAAAAGGATAAATTTTATCATTTCTAATTAAAGAATAAGGAAATCATAATACATTTGTAATTACCTGTCTTTTAGAATCTAAATCACATTTGTTGCCAAGTATCATTTTCTCAACGTCAGCGCTTGCATTCTCTTCAATATTTCTTATCCAATTCTTAATGTTTTCAAAGCTCTTTTCATTAGTTACATCATACACCAGCATTATTCCCATAGAGCCCCTGTAGTATGCTGTTGTGATTGTACGGAACCTCTCCTGACCCGCTGTGTCCCTATAAAGTAGAAATATAACTATGAAAAAGTACATTGATAAAAAATATTTTAATCGTTTAAATTTGTCTTTGCTTATTGTTGCGAGAGCCCATATTCATATCAATTGTGTGTTCTATCTACAAAAAAGTCGTGATAGCCTCGAGGTTTAGGTACGCGGTCGAGAATTTCGACGGTCGCGGGTTCAAACCCAAGGCACACACCTCTGACTTTTCGAAGTTTTTAATTTATTTATTTACCCTTCATACATTACATGTAAAGGTGGACTTATGTTATGTGTGTATTCACAAAGAATTATCATGTACTTAAACAATGAAGGATAATATCTGCATACCTAAAAGTTCTTAGGAATTTCTTAGGTGTGTAGTCTACCATCCCCCACTAGGCCAGCATGCTGGACTAAAAATCTAAACCCTCTCAGTTGTAGAGGAGGCCCGTGCCTAGCAGGGGGACGTATATGGGCTGATGAATGAATGAAATCTACAAAAACATTTACACGAGACTTTGTGGGCTCACAAAACAAAACCAAATACTTGTAAATCACAAAGAATATTTGTCTTGGTGCAGAGAGTGAACTTGCAGGTTCCAGCAGAGTCAGTAGAAAAGCCACAGAAGCTGCCAGAGCATACATATACAATATCTATGCTAGATATATTGTGCATAATTCTGAACAACATTTTTATCTCTAAAATATTATTTATAAACTTATAAATATAAATTGTAGTTAATAAACTCTGTAAATCAACAATTACAGTATTCTCAAAGTTTAAAGTTATTGTACCTAAAATATTGTAACATGTAAAGAACAGCTGTAAAGAATTATTTATGGCTGTATTCAAAAATAAATTGATAAATGACTGGATTAGCTTTCATAGTATTAATTTGTTCCATAAAAAGATCATGTAAAGTGTTACAGTTTTTGTGTAAATCATTTTAACTAGGCTAACAAAAGAAATTGATAATTGTTTATATGTAATACATATAAAAAATATCCTTTAATTAGAATAGAATGGAATTTCTTAGAAGAGAAGTTTATTCTATTGGAAAACTTATGTATAACATGATAATCAATTTTCCTATCTAATCACATTGTAAGAACTGTTTTTTTAACACACAAATATCTTAATTAACACAATAATGTTAATAGTTTAGAGTGGTGATATTATGAATGAAATTATTCACAACAGCCATAAAGAATTATTTAGTATTCTTTATTATATGCAATCTTTGGTAAATATATGGCCGAAAAGAGAAGAGCTTTAAAAAGAGACTTGATAAGCTAGGTAAAAAAACAAACAAAGATTGTTATTGCTAAATACCTGCTACTACTGAATTAAAATGTTGTATACTGGGTTTGTAAATTATCAGCCTTTTCATTATAAAGGCGACGCGTGATTCTGACAATGCATTGTCAAAATACAATTCATAATATGTACAAAAGGTTGAACTTATGTTAATACACTCACCATATTTGTAACTTCACTTTTTTCCCATCAAGGTCTATTGTTCGGATTTTAAAGTCGATACCTGCGAACAACGATCTATTAAACTGCAAGAACTAATTAAAATTAGTGAGTATGATGTCATGAACTGAACAATCGTTTCAATTTGATAAGGGCTGCATTCGCACTAGCCGCGCCCTTTCCGCCATCATGTATCCCGAAAAAAATACTAACAATGATCAAGGAAGCAAAAAAATCAACATCCATTACATTATACGTACAAAAAATATTTTCACTGACAATAACCTTTGATATAAAGACTAGCCACTTACCAATCGTTGATATGAACGATATATTGAATGCATCTTCTGAAAATCTAAATAATATAGACGTTTTCCCCACTCCGGAATCACCTATCAGAAGCAACTTAAATAAATAATCGTAAGTTTTTGCCATTTTTTACAACAATCTGATTACGACGATACACATAAGCCTGCCATTCATTTGGCATTTTTGAGTAATCACTAGAGTCGTTGACACGTTTGACATTTTTTGATCGAGTTGGTTCAGCGAATATCGATAGAACGGGATTAAATTTCAATTTTGTGTTCTATTTTTTTAATACGAAGTTTAAAATGCAGAGTTTTTAATGTTATAATAACATGCGATATAGTATATAACTTTATACATAAATATGACTAATGTTTTAAGATCCAATTTATACAAATTGCATCTTTATTAATTAGTACCTACCTATTTATTATTCAATGACTATAACCAACAATACTTGTATTGAACAGTAGGAACGTATGAAAACAAATAAAGTAGGTACATCTCTATTTAGAAAGGCATAGAATTTTCAATAAAAAACTTAGCAACTACGAAATTTAAAATAAATTTAATTATATTTTCATCACATAAATTTGTTTAGATAAATTTAATGGTGTTTTAAGTATCAAGAATTAATCAAAATTATGTAAATTATTTATATTTCAGTTCCGTTCTTTCTAATTGACAATGGATTGAGTTTGACATTTTGGGTACCTAAGTGTAAGTGGCAACGTCCGCTTGACAATTTAGACTTGTATTCGATTTCGATTGACATTTGACGTTACGAATTATGGTTCTGTGATCGAAAAGTATGCTTGCATATTTTCGAATTGTTTAAGTAACTTACTTACAATAATGCTATAATATTACCAGTTTTGATTGCAATTTATCAACATGTTTTATCACGTAAGTATAAATGTTGACGCATTAGATTTTTTTGTCGGTGTAATTGTTTTGTAAACAAATAATTTTCAGATTTCTTTGGAACATGAAATCTTATTACATCCAAGATATTTCGGACCTCAACTATTGGATACCGTCAAACAAAAATTGTATATAGAAGTCGAAGGTACTTGTAGCGGCAAGTAAGTAAATAATTGAGGTTTGTTATTGTTTGAAAAAAAAAAGCGCAAAATGTTTTCCTAACCTATATAGTAGTGTATATATTGTTCGTTAAATGCCCTTATGAAATTTAAGTAAGTATGCAGTGCCACCAGTGTCTAATATAATAGTTAATGGGTTAGTTTAAGGCCTTTCTGTATATAGGGAGTATTTCTATTGACACTGTTTTGTAGTTGGTTGGCTCAAAATGTGTTACATCCTACTAATATGTGGAATAATTAATTTTGAACACACAACACGGTAGGCAGCGGCTGGGTTGTGCCCCTGGCATTACTTTAGTCCATGGGCGGCGGTAACCGCTTACCACCAGGTGGACCGCTTGCTCGTCTGCCTACTGAGGCAAAAAAAAAAAAAAAAAAAAAAATAGCAAAGCCTATCATATTATCAAGCTTCTGGTTGGCCCAAAATAGTTGTGTAGATCAATTGGAAGAAAGAAATTTGGGACCCAACTGTTTTGAATAATGTATATCAAAGATTAGATATACAAAGATATAAGATAGCAATCTTAGCATCATAGATTTTTGAATTTGGGCTCTCATGCTAACTTTATTTACTAGTTTCATGCATAGTAGACATAATTTTGATGTTAGCCTTTGTTTGAATCTAAAACTACAGTGGTGGTGTTTTGGTAGACCATTTACACACTTTTTTTTACACTATAAACCATTACACACCACCTTCTAAGCTGTCACTTGTCACTGAGAATTTACAAATGAAAAAGCTCATTACTTAACCCAATTCACAAAGTGAGATTGACAAGTAAGTCTAAACCTATTTTCATTGTAATATTTCAGATATGGCTTTATTATAGCAATAACAACCATAGACAATATAGGCGCTGGCCTCATTCAACCTGGACAAGGATTTGTAGTGTACCCAGTCAAATGCAAGGCTATTGTGTTCCGGCCATTCAAAGGAGAGGTGCTTGATGCAATAGTCACGCAAGTCAATAAGGTAAAAATTAGCATTGCTTTCTCTTCTAATTTTCTCTGTTTGAGTGTATTTATGCTATAATTTATGGTGAAGTTAGATTAAAAATGTTGGGAAAGTAAGACATTCCTTTGTCTATTTTTTGTTATTCTGGCACAGCAAATTTACACTTACATTCAGAGCATTTTACATAGAGTATGAACTGCTGAGAGTTAGTTATGTCCGACAGTGTTACACACAATAAGTATGCATCCAACTTGTTTTTAGTGGGATAATTGTGCTTATAGTCCCATTCCTATTGCAGTTCCATCAGACTACATCACTATTTTTGCTATACTATCAGATATCACACTGTCATCATGAAACTGAGGCTTACATTCAATTATGCTATTTGTTATCAGTAAAATATTCTGAAACACAATCAAGGCTGCATGCTGAATATAGGTTTTCTGAAAAGAGGACTGTTGGATGCACACTGCATCTATTGCATTTTTGTGACATGCTTGTATCTAAGTTGACTACCATGTGCATTCACATGCACTACATTTTATGTTTATTATTTTGTTTCAGGTTGGGATGTTTGCACAAATTGGACCATTGACTTGTTTTATATCACATCATGTAAGTGTTTTATTACAACTCATAATGACTTGACTGTGTGACTGAAATTAGAAAACTTTATAAATAAGGGTTTCATTCTCAATTAAGACATATTTAATTTCTATTCAATAACTTTTGTTAGGCCTATAATAGAATATTATAAACAGTCTGGCTAGGTGGGGTGACGATATACGCAAGATGGCTGGCAGCGGTTGGATGAGGAAGGCCGAAGATCGAGCCCAGTGGCATGCCATAGGACAGGCCTATGTCCAGCAGTGGACCTAAGAGAGGCTGATGATGATGATGATGAACAGTTACCAACTTTGAGTAGCACTAAAATCTGCTTGGATGTCTTGACATGTCAGTGACCCTGCCATATTCTTAAGGCTCTTCTCCCTCGAGGACGACTGGCAGGAAGTAAAAAAAAATAGGGTACTCTTATTGCCATTCACCATTTTAACATATTCATCGTAATTTTAAATTTCATTGTCAAAACTGTACAGTGCTATTAATTCGTATAGATTTGCAAGTTTAAATTCATGTCATCAACTTGATTGCAGTCGATCCCAGCGGACATGGAATTCTGTCCGAATGTAAATCCCCCATGCTACAAGAGCAAACAGGAAGACAACGTCATACAGGAAGAGGATGTGATTCGGCTCAAGATAGTGGGGACAAGGGTCGACGCTACTGGCATTGTGAGTTCACTGTATTATGTGTCATATCATAAACAATCAACTTCGTTGGCCCATGGCGTAAATATGTGGCTTGTATCTAGAGGTCGAATGTCTTTGGTTCAGTTCTGGATTGGGAAGTGATAGTTTTTTTTTAGTCAGTCCTCGGTAACAGTCAATGTTTGGAAATATGCCTGTAAACCGACAAATCAGGTTATTGGCACATTTCCGAACTCCATGCTGCTATGTAGAATTATCTTAATGGACAAACTATATTGGGTTATTGAGTTGGTGATTCGTAATCCACTCGGTAATTGAATTCAGGACTTATCGATCCCACGCTGCAAATTTATGCATGGGGACCAATGAGACAATGTGTTCACTAAAGTTAATTAACGACTATAATAAGTAGTAGATATATAGTATAATATTTATTCATTGTTTCAGTTCGCCATCGGGACGTTAATGGACGACTATTTAGGTTTAGTGACGCAGTAGTTTTTATATCGATATAAATAAAATTAATTTTACAATAAAATGAATAATTATTTTATGGTTCTTTATTTGGCATTCAAATAATAGGGTAAAATTCCATACACAATGTAACAAAAACAATTCATCAAAAAAAGAAAATATTTGGACACTTTCAGTCTATTTGGGCAGTATGCGTGGTTGTTCGTAAGAACACTTCGTATGTGTTGTGATTCTTCGTTGGTTTACAATTAAATTATCCTAAAATATTTTAAACTTACCACTAACAAAAAGTCAATTGAGACGGCATGGCATTCGTGACAGCATGCGTTAGTACTAAATACATATTGTTGTTATCATGCGGGTAGGTCGAGAATTTTATATTTGTTCGCATATGTTGTCATAATGCCACACCAATTCAATACTAATCTATAAATATTGTCTATTGTTCGTGCTGAATACATAGGAAACGTGTTCTATAATAGATTTAGAATTTATGCAGTCAAATGCAGTCACTTAGAAATTATTGAAATTGACTTAATTTTAAGCCGGAAGCCAAAACTTGTGAATGCCAAATATTTGCATCTGTCTCAGCTCCTATGATACGACAAATTTCACGTCAATCGGTATATTCACTATAATTATTGCATATTTACATATATTCAAAATGAATTAAAGGAAATTCAAAGGGACGATTTCGATTCTTTGGTTCACCAATTTATATACAAGTCGTGTCGAATATTAACGTAAAATAAATAACTAATCGAATATTGCTCGCCCTTAAACAAAGTATGGCATCTAAAATAAATAATACTTAATATGAGATCAGAAACACAAGCATTCAAGTTGTTCACTAAGCACCAAATAGACCTACATATGTATTACGAGATATATCTGTATTTGGCGACTATGTTTCTACCCGCGGCGCTTCCTACTGCGCCCCTCGCGATTCAACAAGAATATCGCATGGCCGTCCATTCATTTATACATTTCACGGCAAAATATGTGCGCGTTGCGTCTGTTTGTGTGCGTGTTTGTATGGAGAAATTGCTCTAGAACGCTGTGGATTAAATTGACAATGAAAGCTATTGCGAAGAGACACGCAGACAAGCAAACACAGCCGCATAAAATTACACATTATTCTAACATTATATTCCATGATATACTATGTCATATATGTATATATACTTTAGGATAAAATATTGAGACATAACATTGTACAATATAATACAAATCGCATTATAGAAGTTATAATTTCAAACAATCAGTAATCATTTTGCAGTCAATAATTTCTTCACAAATTGATCAAGGAGTAATTTACACGTACATAATCATGCCCGCCGCGTCACATCTGCTGTTTAGTTCAAAGAGATTCATGTTTCAGATAGCGAGCAGCATTATTATGGATTTGTACAAGGCACAAAACAAGTTTTACATTAAAACGTATACTCTTAAACGTAGATACAACGAACTGCATAAATATGTGAAACGCACAATTATTTATTTTTTAAATTTATAAAGCAGTATATTTATTTTACTTACTCCTGCAAATTATAAGTTACATGTGCATATTTTTTGTTTTATATGCAGTTATGTAGCCATTTTTAAAATAGAATAGGAATGGACATATAACTAAAATTATTTTCGAAGTAATAACGCTTAAGAGAATGTATTTTATAGTGTATGCATATTTTAGCTTCTAATTGAAACATCATACACCTAGTTATAACTTTTAGGACAATTTAAACTATTCAGAAATAATTAGATTTTTCTATCGATAGATCTATATTAGTAACTATGGTCAAATAGTAGATTAATAGTGATATAGTTGTAAATATGTATGTGTTTGTCACTAGGAAAATTAAAATGTGTAAGTATACGTGAGTGGGTAGGCTAAACTACCAGATGATCGATATTCTAAACAATGTTCCGTCAAATCTATGGACACATCGATACACTACGATCTTACAGTTAACCGTAGAATAAGAGGGGAGGAAAGATTCATTAGTCACTATCTACTCGTTCAACTCCAATATTAACACTTAACATTCAATATGTCTAAACTGCAACATCGATAATACGCTATAACAGGTATAATACTGGCGATAAATTTATATTAAGGAAGATATATCGGAATATACAACTACACTTTTAGAGGGTTTAAAATTGCTGAATTATTTCCTATGAATTGTGTTTTTTTTTATGCTTCCCCGTCTTCCGGCTACGTAAATCGTCCATTCTGTCACACAAAACCGTACACCACTTTCACTTGACCTGTCTGAAAATTGAAGTTTAAGGCAACAGAATAAAAATATACATTCAAAGCGCGCTATCTACTCTACAGTAGTCACTGGCTACAAATACTTGAGCATAACGCAACAATTTATCCATCACATTACCAGAGAGATCCGTTGGGATCTCTCTACTCCATTCTGCGAGCGTTGTATCGAGCTGCGAGGGCTGTTCGCCCGCGCTCGTTACATGTACACAAGTAGCGTACTGGGCCGACATCATCTCACTTCATGTTAGAAAAGAAGAAGGAAAATGTTTCCCCGCGGGTGTGCGGAGGGGAGGAGGGTTGTTTACAGATAGTGAGCGTGAGGTGTGTCGGCGGCTCGCGTTCCGTGCGGTGGCGACATGGCGCGCGGCGCTCAGTGGGTGACGTGGAAGCACTGGCACTAGGCGGCCGGGTGTCACGCGGGCGCCGACGCGGCGGGCACGGCGGGGGACACGGGCCCGCGCACCGCCTCGATGTAGTCCTTGATCAGCGTCGCGATCTGGTACGCCTGACACACCACAAAAACGTATCAACTGCAGCACTACTGCACGACTCATTTCTATTGTATCTCTTACCTAGACTATTTAACTAATGCAACCATCTATGTTGGGATTTACAAAATATGTGTAGATTACAAATGCTTATGTTTTGACACGTCTAGCTATCCTCCCTTCTGAGCAAAAGCCCAAAGAGTTTTAAGCTAGTCTACAACTAGTTACGAAATTCTGACAATACAAATTGAATGTAACAATGACGAATTACAATCATGAGGAGTAAACTGCAGTGTTGTAAGAATATAATAGTGAAGTTAGCACAGTACGAGTGCGAGTGAAGTGAGCGTCGAGTACCTGGTCGGTGGAGAGCACGAGCTTGGCGTGCTTGCGGTCGGCGCGCGTGACGAGCAGCAGCGCGCGCGGCGCGGGCGACACGGCGAGCAGCTGGTCGTGGTCGTGCGACACGAGCGCCGCCCGCGAGCCGCGCCGCAGCAGCGTCAGTCCGCGCGCGTCCACCGCCAGCCACAGCGCGCGCGGCCAGTTCGACGTGAACGATTGCTGCACGCGCACATCATACAATAACTGTATTATGTACATATATAGAGGGGCCTCAATCCAATAGACTGATGATGATTTACAGTGCATCTCTTTGTGTAATTCAATAGTTTTGGCCACATACACAGACTATATGGATAATGAAACTGGTGATTATTAAAATGACTACCGCCACAATAATTTAGACAACATTTTCGATAAAAGATTACCTACACAAAAGCAACTTTGCAAATATTAATGCTAGATTTTTAAACATTTCGTTGAGGTTTACATTGACAACATAGCATAACCTACGTGGATAAGAATTAACGGACACCGAGTAAGGTGAATGTACATACCATGACGTCGAAGATGGTGGCCCTGGTGAGCGGCCAGGAGGCGGCGAGCGTGAGCGCGCGCTGCATGGCGGCGTGCGGCGCGGTGCCGCGCAGCGCCAGGTGGTGCAGGCGCACGGCGGGCGCGGGCAGCGCGGGCGACGCCAGCCGCGCCGGCAGCACCGCGCCCGCCGCCGCCGCGCACTCCTCGCCGCCGCCCAGGCACTCGCCGCCCACCGCCTGCGCGTGCAGCGCCGCCAGCATCACCTGCGCACACCGTACACACACTCATACAACATACACAACTTCACGTAACGGCTTAAAGGACAGCTAATACTGGGATGTTCCTATCAAATATTTTCGTGAAAAAAGAGATCACAATTATGTAGCATTAAAATTCTAAATTTCAATATGAAAACCCTTTTTGTTATTGACCTATATTTCAAAACATTAAATCACCACTGTGCAGAGCTTGAATAATTTAAACTTTCTGCAAAAAAACATTCCTTGAGTCTTTCGTCTCATTCACATGATATATTGAGTCTTGCTATGATTCATTGCGTGAGGCGCGAGAAAAAAAACAATACAAAACATCGAGTAAAATGTACAAATAAAATCATTAGAATGGTATCATAATTATAATTATATTAGTAATGAATTATAAAATAAGCGATTACTTACAGCCTCATCGGTCTCTATGGGCAGCCGGTCGTGGCGCACCGAGTGCAACACTTGGTAGTACAAAAGTTCCATTTCAGCGGGACACGACGTCTGCAGCGGCCTTTCACCCAAGAACAGTCGCTTCTTGAATACTAGTCTGAAACAAGTGTAATGATTAGCATTTCTGTTTTGGATTTTAAAAAAGATGTTTATTTTATGGTATGTTGTGACACATACGATTGATAATAATTTATAGGAATGTTTTTTGGCCTAGGAACATGTTGGATTAAGTCAAATTTAAGAAAAAAAACTTTTGTTAGTGCATGTTGTATTAGACTATATATGTACGTCCCACTGTTTGGCACATGCCTCTTCTATAACTGAGAGGGGTTAGGCCTTAGTTTAACACGTAGTTGGCCTAGTGCTGGTTGGCGGGCAAACATTTATCGACATATTTTACAATTGCGTTTTTATTTATAAATAGTAGTGTTGTAGATTGTAATTAAGCATGACTAGGACATCACTAATGTACAGGTACATCCCTATGGATAGACATTAAGATGGCGCATCAATAAAGTAATCCCGAACGTACCCTGTGTTTAACTATCATTTAACTCGGACATAAATAAACATTATACAATATATAACATGGCGCTTTAGACAGGATTAGTCAAAATATATGGTGGAAAAGTTGCAAAATAACAAGAAGAAGAAAAATATAAAAACGTGTGCCCACCAAGATGCCACAGGTCGAAGGTGTATACGGATTAAAAACCCCAAAACCATTGGTGAACCTAACGGCAGAATCATATAAAAGGTGGAAGCAACAGTTTGAAATATATAGAATTGCATCAGGTGCAAATGGTAACACAGGGCAAGTACAAGTCGCATTATTGTTACATTGCATGGGTGAAGAATGTATTGAAATATACAACACATTTGAGTTGTCTAGCGAACAACAAAATAATTATAGTGAGGTGATAGCCTGTTTTGACAAACACTTCATCCCAGCAAGTAATGAAAGTATTAGTACACACTTGTTTAATAAAAGGGATCAGCATCCAGAAGAATCTGTTGATCAGTATGTAACAGAACTAAGAAGGTTAAGTTCAGAATGCAATTTTGGAGAACTGAAAGAGAGAATGTTAAGAGATAGAATAGTCGCAGGAATATATGATAGCCGATTGAAGGAGAGATTATTAAGAGAACAAGACTTGACATTCCAAAAAGCAGTAGCAATATGCAAGGCAGCAGAAACAGCAAGAGAACAATTAAAGAAAATGGAAAATAAACAAGAAATACAGAAGATACAGTACAGGAAAAAAGAAGAAAATATATATGATAAGAAGGATGATAAATACAGAACAAAGAAAAAAGTATACACAAAACCAACAGAAAATAGAAGCAACTACATAGCTCAAGAAAAAAGGATAGTAGCATGTACAAGATGTGGTTATAATCATAAGTTCTCGAATTGTCCCGCTTTTGGCAAGAAATGTTTGAAATGTGGAAAACTAGGACATTTTGCTATCAGGTGTGGAAAGAAAAGCGTAATAAAGAGTGTGAGTGAGCAAGAAGAAGACACTATGGAGAAAAAAGAACAGTTGTCTATAAACATGGGACAAGTAAAGTTGAATAAAATTAGAAGTAGAGAAGATGGTTGGTATGAATCTGTTAAATTTAAAGACTGTAATGGTAAAATAATACAATTTAAGTTAGATAGTGGAGCAGACTGTAATGTAATGTCACATAATTGTTGTAAAGAAATATTGAAAGTACAGGAATATTACCCGTCCTCAAAATTAAGTAACTATAATAATACATGTTTGGAAACATTAGGTAAAATATATTGTGAATGTGAAATTGTAGGAAAAAATTGTAATCTTGAATTTCATATAACAAAGGGTGACTATGAACCAGTGTTAGGTTTTCCAACAATCAAAAAGTTGAATTTACTTCAAGAAACTAGATCTAAAGTAGAATCTATACAAGGCAAGTTAATTAAACATTGTTTATTAAGAGAGTATGCAGATGTTTTTAAGGGAATTGGTAAAATCAAAGGATATGAATATAAAATTAAATTAAAATATGATGCAGTAGGAAAAATAGAACCTTGTAGGCAAGTTCCATTTAAATTAAAAGACAAATTAAAGATTGAGTTAGATAGCATGGAGAATAAAGGAATTATAAGCAAAGTAAATACAGCTACAGAGTATGTAAATTCATTAGTTATGACATTAAAACCAGATGGATCAATTAGGGTTTGTTTAGATCCACAACATTTAAATAATCAGATTTTGCGAGAACAATATCCATTGCCTAGGTTAGATGAGATAACAAGTAAATTAAAGGGCTCTAGATATTATAGTACTCTTGATGCTACTACAGCATTTTGGCAAGTTTGTTTAGCTGAAGAATCAAAGGAACTCACTACATTTAACACACCACATGGTAGGTATATGTTCAACCGATTACCTTATGGTTTGAATTCAAGTCCAGAGATCTTTCATAAATTGTTCAAAGAAATATTTTCTGAAATTGAAGGAGTAGAAATTTACATTGATGATTTGTTAATACATCATGAGACAATTGAAGGTCATGATAAAATATTAAAAAAGGTATTAGAAAAAGCTAGAGAATATAATATTAAGTTCAATGAGAATAAAAGTCAGATACAAGTTGAGCAAGTTAAGTACTTAGGTCATATTTTATCAAAGAAAGGAATTGAAGTGGACCCAGATAGGACAGAAACTATTATAAAAATGAAAGAACCTACTTCAAAGACTGAAGTTATGAGATTTTTAGGTATGACTAATTATGTATCTAGATTTATTGAAAATTATTCTGAGATTACAGGAGTTCTCAGACAGCTTACGAAAAGAGATGTTCCTTTCATATGGAGTCAGACGCAACAAGAATCATATGATAAATTAAAGAAAGCTTTATGTCAACCACCAGTTTTAGCATATTTTGATGTTGATAAACCTATAGTACTCAGTGTTGATGCTTCAAAAGATGGTTTAGGAGCAGTAATATTTCAAAATGATAAGCCTATAGCTTATGGTTCTAGAGCATTATCAGAGACAGAAAAGATGTATAGTCAAATAGAAAAAGAAAGTTTGGCAATTTTGTTTGGATGTAAGAAATTTAATCAATATTTGTATGGACAGAAGTTTATTGTTGAGTCAGATCATAAACCATTAGTTTCAATATTTGCAAAGTCATTGAATAAATGTCCAGCCAGACTACAAAGAATAAAAATAGCATTACAACCTTATAGTTTTACAGTAACTTATAAACCTGGTAAAGAAATAGTTGTAGCAGACCATTTAAGTAGATCATATTTAGATGATACACAGGAAGCATGTGATAAAGATATAGAAGCTCATGTTGCAATGATTATGAGTAGTTTTAAAGTTACAGATAGTAAGTTAAAAATTATTGTTGATGAGACTTCTAAAGATGAGGAATTGCAAACATTGTTAAAATACATTAGAGAGGGTTGGCCTCAAAATAAAAACCAAGTAGATTCAATAGTTAAGCAATATTACAGTTATAGAGAGGAAATTAATTATTGTAAAGGATTGGTATTAAAAGGATGTCAAATAATAATACCAAAAAGTTTAAGGTCTGATATGTTAAGTAGAATACATTATGCTCATTTAGGAATAAGTAAATGCAAACAATTGGCAAGAAGGTCTGTGTATTGGCCTACAATGAATAAAGAAATAGAAGATAAGATAAATAATTGTGATACATGTAAGAGATATCAAAATGCTAATAGAAATGAACCTATGATTTGTAAAGAAGTTCCAACACAGGCATGGCAAATAGTAGCTTGTGACATATTTTTTATTGGAGGAAATCCTTATTTGCTAGTAGTAGACACATATAGTAAATTTGTAGAGATAAAAAAGTTATTTAATATGTCAGCTCAAACTGTAATTAAATACTTAAAAGAAATATGGGCTAGATATGGAGTGCCAGAAATAGTATATTCAGATGCAGGTACTCAATTCAGTGGATTTGAATTTAAAAACTTTAGTTCAGAATGGTGTTTCAATCACAAAATTATAAGCCCTAGACACCATCAAGGAAATGGTTTAGCAGAAAGGCATATTCAAACAGTTAAAAGAATTTTGAAGAAATTAATAGATGAAAATAAAGATATTTATAAAGGTTTGTTAACTTATAGAAATACCCCTGTTTCTGAAGCAGGTCAGACACCAGCTGAGTTAATGTTTAATAGAAAAGTAAGGAATATGATGCCTGATATTTCAAAGTTTAAGAAAAATAGTAATTACAAACATGAATTGTGTAAAAAACTGAAAATGCAGGAAAAATACTATAATAAAAAGACTAGGAAATTACCTATGTTAAGTAAAGATAAAGTAGTAAAAATAAAAGAAGAAGGTAGCTCAGGACCACATAAAAGTGGAATAGTAGTAGGATATGGACAAGGTCCAAGGTCTTATAATGTTAAAACAGAAGAAGGAGGAATAATTGTAAGAAATAGAAAGAGTTTAATTCCAAATGGTAAATACACTAGAAATAGGCTAGAGGTAGAAAATGATTATAATTTTGATTTGGAGAATTGTGATAAAGATACAACAAATAATGAAAACATTGTAATGAATGAAAATAGGAATATTAGAATTAGACCGAAACGGATTATTAGAAAGCCAGCATATTTGGCAGACTATGTAACAGATTAATAGTGAATAGACAAACAGTGTATTGAACATAACATAATCTTTAACCCATTTGTAAAGAAGGGAGATGTTGTAGATTGTAATTAAGCATGACTAGGACATCACTAATGTACAGGTACATCCCTATGGATAGACATTAAGATGGCGCATCAATAAAGTAATCCCGAACGTACCCTGTGTTTAACTATCATTTAACTCGGACATAAATAAACATTATACAATATATAACAAGTAGACTCTGTGTGCCTCAGTAGGTGTACCTGCAGGCGGCGGCGGAGGCGCCGGCCCGCTCCCAGCGCGCGAGCACGTCGCCCACGCGCTCGGCGCCGCCCAGCGCGCGCTCGCCCGCGCTGCCGCCCGACCCGCCGCACACCTCGTACAGCGCGTAGCCTGCACACACGCACGCATTCATCACCACAGGGTTCACAAGGGGTTCGCTCTCGACATTTCTTTTGCTACAGTTAAGATCGCACTTTATGGATGAATGTAATGTCTTCCAGATATAAATAGTAACGTGCGAGCGACAGATTTTAAAATCTACAAACCATGTTTGCTAGTTTAATGTTTTGTGTTCTATTTACGATTATAATAGACGCATTTTAAACTGAGTCGTTGGGCAATAAATGTCACAGAGTAGGAATGTGCACGCAATGCAACCCGTTATCGATACTTAGCTACCTACACACGCGGTGTTGATGCGTCATCGTGACCTTCATTAGCACTCTGACTCCTGATTGGTCGTTACGAGTAAGGGTTCGTCGAGGTCGGTTCGGGTCGAGTACCTCTACAATTCTTACGCTCATAACTACACCTTTCCATAAGACCTGTAAGTGCGAGCGAGACAGATAGATAAATATGATTTATGACCCGAAGCCTTAGTTTAAAATGTGTCTACTATAGGCGATAAAATAATAAAATGTAAAGAAAACTATTAAGAAAATTTAAAGTACCACACTGGTATAATAAAATAATAAACACCATAGATAGAACAGTCTCTATTTAAACTCGTAAAAGTTTGTACTGACCGGTGGCGGCGTCGCTGAGCCCGATCTTCTCCCGCAGCATGGCGACGAGGTGGTCGGCGGTGGCGGCGGGCCCGAACACGAGCCCGTGCTGCTTGCCGTCCAGCAGCAGCACGCGCACGTGCAGCGGGCGCCGCGCCGCCGCGCACAGGATCTCCTCCTTCGACGGCGCCGCCAGCCGCCGCGGCACCTGCGCTATGCTCAGCGCCACCTGCAGCCACACTCGCATACTTTTACCTATTTCTATTTCATCTTGCGACTACCATCTCTACTATTTAACATCTGCGACACTAACATTAGATTAAAGCAATTAAATATAAGTGAAGTGCACTTGTTACCTACTACGTAAGCTTTGTACAATTAGCGGTGAACACGAGAATGACTCGATAAAAAAAAAACATTACTCTAATAATAATGTTTGTAACGAAACACTTTTATTCAGGAAGTCAGTTTAGTTATATCATGAGATTACTTTCACTTCCAATGTGACAATGAACACAAACAGTGGTTAAAACAGTGGTGGTTTAAACAGTGGTTATAAGTGTACCTGTTCAGCCCTGCGCGCGAACTTGGCGTCCTCCCCGGCGGAGAGGGCGGCGCCGCGGTAGCGCAGGTGCGCCAGCAGCAGGCGGCGCAGCGGCTTGGCCACCGGCAGCGCAGCCCCCACCGCCGCGCACAGCAGCGCCCAGTGACGGGACGACACGCGGGATGACGGCTCGGGGTGGTCCGTCGTCTGCAATCAATCATACGTTAAGCACACAGCTACGCAAGTCGAAGAGTTATATTGTTTTATATCATCTGTGAAAAATGTCTCATAATTTTACCGTAGGTGAAAAATATCGGATGCCATTGAAATAATTTGCGAAGTTAACAATGGCAATTATGATGTGGCTATCGTTATGTCCAAGTGGCAAAAATAGGCTTTTTAATGATACAAATTAGAATATACTATCTTTATAGTATAAGAAATGCAGCTATTGATTACCAGCCACACAAATCCGGAACATATTACCGCAAAAAATTAAAAAACTACCAGAAGGGTACCTGTTTGATGAGCTGCAGGTAGAGTTCGTTGAGCAGCGTGTCCTTCTGCAGACAGCGCTGCAGCAGCGCCTGCGCCAGCGCCACGCGGTCGTCGCTGTCGGACTCCTGGCTGCTCACGCTGTTGTTGTTCGCCAGGTTGCTCGTGCTGCCCTCGCTCGTCGTCAGCCCCGCGTGACTCATTATGTCCTAGTAACAGTACATTTTGATTAGTGGCGGTACTTTCATCGAAGTTCAAAAGTCCAATTACAAAATTCTAGAAAATTATAAAAAATAAAGAAATGTAAAATATTATTTAGCCTGCTCCAAAAAAATACTATAAACTAGTGGTCCCAGCAGACGTCGTCAAGCCCGGTAAAGCTAGAAGCAATATGCCGACAGCAGTGCCACCTACCGGGTCCAATTGTGTTTTGAAATCATCCAGGGACACATTGGAATATACATAGAAAGTTTCATTCCAATCGATCCAGTCGTTTGACATACCGACAACGGCGCCATCTATCAGGTTCAATTGCGAATGAATGAATGGTTTAAATTCTCGAATCCCCTCGAACCCACACAAAAATTTTCATCCCAATCGGTCCAGCCGTTTAAGAGGAGTTCGATGTCATACAGACAAATATTCATTTTTATAAAAATATGTAGATATAGATAGGTCAAACGATACGATAGCGCAAACGCTCACTAAAGGATGTTGGAAGGCAAGGAAGCACCAGTGGCAAGTGAGAGTGAGGGAATACCTTGAATATCTGCATGGCGGCGACCTCCTCTGCCTCGTTGAGCTTGGAGAGCGAGTGCGGCAGCGTGCGCGACCAACACCAGTACGCCGCCGGGAAGTTCTTGTACGACTCGCCCTGCGACTCCGCCGCCATGTCCACGCGCAGCTTCTCCAGCTTGTGCTTGCTCAGTCTGCAGACATTCATTTATTAATTACTCAGCCAAATAGCTCTATACAAGTGTACATATACAATCACTGTGTCATCGTAGTTCTTATATGAAGTACGTTAAACTAATTCAGAAGTAATTATATGATTTAATTACATAAGGTTCACGGCCTACTAAAGTGAGTGACAAGACAACGTATGTTTCGTTAGTAAGAAATTTGCCGGAATCTTTTACAATGGAATGGCATAGTACCAGAGTTAAAGTATCAAGTATCAAGAAATTCCCATCACTGGTCACGGTATAACACTTCATATGCCAGCCTGCTGAAGTACTTCATTACGCTATGCTTAAGCCTAGATGTGCGTGAAGAGAGTGTGGATGCGGTACCGTCTGAGCGTGTTCCTGAGGAAGTTTCCCGTGGAGAGGTCTGCGGGCCGGCGCAGCAGCCCCGAGTCGACGAGCGCGCGGCGTGCGGCCCGCAGCGCGGCGGCCAGGCGCGCGCGCTCCGCAGCAGGCGCGGCCCGGCGAGGGGGCTCGTCCGCCAGACCAGCGCCCAAGGGCACGCTGTACGCAGCCATCAGCCACGCCGCCTCCTGCTTCTGTGCAGACTCCAGCACGATGCACCTGAATATACACACGCTGCTTTAACTGGTGCTGAGAGCACGGTAAAAAGATACTTTGGATAATATACAATGGATGCAAGAGAAAAAAGAGGACCAACGAATGGAGACAAGGATTGTGTGACAGGACAGAAAGAATAATGATATGAATGACGAGATGTCTGATATTTTATTTCAGCTTAATTAACATATAAAATGTTCGACTTTATTCCTATTAGAGTACATAACAATTAGATGAAAAATATTTAAATAAATACTGTCTTAGGTATCAGCAATCAATTGGTTTACAATTTATACGATTTCACGTAAATGACAATAATTTTAAAGTTTCCACATCGCTTGTAAACCTGATTCTCATTACTTAAACCAAATTTATTAACTTTCTCCAAGAACATACTAAATCTCTTCTACAACACATACCTGAGTCCGTCATGTTTTCCGTGATGCGTAAGACTTATAGTAAGTCCATTATCGACGGGGTCCATGAGCAGCGCGGCGATGGTGCTGTACGGATACTCGGCGAGGACCACCTTATCAGCAGGTCGCACCAACACCACGCCCTCGGAGCCCACGCCCAGCAACACGTTGGGGCCTATCGGATATACATATCTTACAATTACTGCGCAATATTCTGTGTTAAAATATCTGGGTAAAAAGATCACATGTATTTTTGTAGATTTTAACACGAGCTATGAAATCTATATTATTGCTAAAATATACAACAATTTCATTATTCTCTTTCCCTGTTCCCAATTTTATTTGGGGTCGGCGCAGTAGGTATGTTTTATCCTTCCAAACATCCCTCTCTCGGCCTTCATGTTTTCATTCGCCCCTTTTTCTTTCATATCTTCTCTCACGCACTCCATCCAATATACAACAATTTGTTGTTATATAAATATGAATATATTTAAAAAAAAACATTAGCCTCAAATTTATCCCACCATTAGTAATGTAAATCTTATGTTATTTCTTATAAACACTAACCATACACAAAATTTATTTCTTATGCTTTGTGAAAAACTATAGTCTTCTATAGTACTTACTAAACATAGGTTATATGACAAAACTCACCATGAGCCCAGTATCCCTTATAAGTGACTGGGAAGAGCGTAACTCCGTACAGTGGGTACTGCATCACGCAAGACAAGTACAACGCTTTGGCTGTTAGCTCCGCCCGACCTGCGCCGTACTGCCGGTGCGCTTGGGCAAGAATTGTTGCCTAAATAGAAAACAAGTGATTAGAAAACACTATTAAAAAAATATTCACAATGAATTATCACGTACTTTAAGCGTGAAGGAAAACATCGTGGTGAAACCTACACAACTAAAAGTTCTTAGGAATTTCTTAGGTGTGTAGTCCGTCAAACCGCACTAGGCCAGCGTGGTGGACTAAGACCTAAACCCTCTCAGTTTTAGAAGAGGCTCATGCCCAGCAATGGGACGTATATGGGCTGATGATGATTTAAAAAATGACAAAGGCACAAGATTGTACTAAAGCATAAGACTGATTGACATAGGCCTCCCGAAATATTTCCAGATTGAGCAAAAATTAAGATATAGGTCTTATGTCGTGGCTATTAAAAACTACGAGGGACTTTCGCGTTTTAAAACACCCAGACCCGAAAGCAATACTTGTCGATCAAACAAACATTAGTATCAGTGCCACTTGGTCCGCAAAATAATACCAACGCAATAAAAATGTTGAGATGGTTTACAAAAAATATATCGATATTTCGGCTAGATGTACTCGTATAAAATGTGCGCGTGCAACGACGTACCCATTGGTGCGCAGGTTTGGTCCTCGCGATGCGCTGCGGCAGAAACTGTTCGGGGTGCGCGTAGTAGGCGCGGGTGTGCGGGGGCGGCGGCACGGGCGGGGGCTCGCCCAGCGACACCTGCGCCTGCAGCCCCGCCAGCTGCAGCGCCACCTTCTCCGACACCGGGAACTCGTCCAGCTGCCGACACACACCTCCATTATATATATCGATGTAATGATAGCAAGGCGATATATTTTATACACTCTCATTCGTGAGATCTATTTAATTGCAGCTATAGTAAAATAAATGCTAAAATAATAAGCTGTCATCGGTTATTCGGTGAAGAACATTCAATGCCTTTCGACATAAACTTGCGAATGGAAAAAAATACTATTTTTTTAATTGCGCCCTAGTGGATTTGTACTGGACTGCTATTATAATACTATTTTTATTCCTATTTACACTAAGTTTCTAAATATTTTTGATTATATGATCAAAAGTATCGATAATCCATACCTTAACAACGCTGTGTACAGCTTGTGCGTAGAGCAAAGCGACTTCGACGGGGTCGTGTGGCAGCTCCCTGCCGCCGCGGAACAGGCGCCGCTTGAACACGAACCGGTTGTCCGCCGACCCGCCGCCTGGACCTTGTTGCCTAACCAACAAAAAGTTAGCGTTACAAATATAATTTTAGGGGATATTTATTTTCTATGATAGCGAATAAGGTCCGCAAATTGTTTTAAGTGAGTTTACAAGTTTACCTAAACAATATAAGCTCGCCACACATAAGGTACTGAGAAAACACAGTCAGAACAATATTACGGTAGGGATCGTCACGGATAATATGAGATCTGATAGTTTATAGCGAAGGATACCGAAGATCTAACAAAATGGAAAAATATAAACCATCAGTATACATAATGATTTAAATACAGAACAAGTAACACTCACATTTCCCAAGCAGCGATGACGTCGTACAAGTAGTGCGTGGGCCGAACATGCTCCTCCGCGCCTGCGCGCTGCTGGTACACGGCCCAGCCGGCGCGTGCGTGCGGCGCCAGGCCCAGCTTGTCGGCCAGCCGCGCCGCCGCCGCGGCCGCTGTGTCCGCCGGGTGCACGTCGATTGCTTTGGTCCGCCCGTCCAGGAAGAAGAAACGGCACACGATCGTACCGAGGCGACGCATAGCCTGTGAAACACGCGCCACTAACTTAAATTTCTCGTAGCACCTCGATATTAGAGAAAGCTGACGAGGCAGATCATGTTTCTTTCCCTTTGTTTCCAAAGGGACAAGTAAGTGAATCGATATTTTATCGACTATTCAGATTGATGTATTTGAGGGCAATTTCGTGTCGATATTTCAGAAGCAACCTTTCATTTGAGATGTGTTGTAAATGATCGATGAAAAAACGAAGTACTGACAGCTATCTCGACGGTGCTGGGCGGCAGGTGCCTGGGCGCGGCGCCGCGGCAGTTGTCGAGGCACCACTGTGCGCAGTGCGCGGCGCGGGCGGCGGGCGTGGCGGGGGAGGCGGGGGACGCGAGGCACGCGGGGGAGGCGGGCGAGCTCAGCAGCAAGCGCGCCCGGCCGCGCAGCCACGCGCAGTAGTAGCGCGCCAGGCCGCGGCTCGGCTGCCACGCCACCGCGCACAGGCACAGGATCAGCCACACACGCTCCGCCCACTCCTCTACCGGACACTCCGTTATCTGTGGACAAATTATAATTTATAGAAATTGTTTAACATGAAAATAATCAATATTTTGTCCTTTGTATGGTATTTTCATAGTAATGACAATGTAAATAATTATTTTTAAAGTATTACATTGTACATATTTGTTTAATTACTTTAAAATGTGCAACTAAAATTATTAACTTGACGATTGCACGTTATTAAATTGGATAAGATATCGAGACATTATTACATTACCTGTCTAACACATTGTACTATGATTTCATCCCTTAGCTCTTCGCGTTCCAACCCTTTTGCGATCAGTGATTGTATCACTTGGGTTTCCTTCTCGGATGTCAGCTCGCCGCGCATGTACCGGCATAGTTCCTAAAAAACATTTCATTTATATTTAGCGCCAATATTAAAATATGAATCAGTCAGGGAATCACTGCTTTGCACAAACATAATACAGGGCCGGTAAGCGAAATCGCTTAATATATATATAAAGAACTTATTAGAATGTAGTTTTTATTTTCTCTCTCGTATTTATTAATTGTCAAAATTTGACAGCCCATCTTATATTATCATGTAGTTTAATTATTTAGCTGTGGAATTCAAGAACCACCAGGTGAGCTTCTTGCTCATTTCTCATTTATATGTCTAATTGCTTTTGCTAATTAAAAAAAATATTATTTATTTACTTATTTACCTACAACATTTTTGTTATACTGATTATTCTAAGTACGATCGATAGCCATTATTATAATGATGAGTGTCCTTAGTTCGATAACTCACTCGAAAAATATTGACGGCTGCTGTGACGCTCTCGGGGTCGTGCAGCTGGATGTGCGACGTGGGGATGTTGTTCCCCTTGTGGTACGTCACCATCTCCTCCTTCGTCAGCAGCTCCATCGACTTGCTCTTGCGCGTCAGCGTCGCTATTATTGTGCCTGTACAATAATATTAAGTTTTGTTTATTTTGTTACCCACGGCTCTGATTGCGGAAGCTAAATATTGAAAAGAAACCTCGAAAAGAGAAGATTTCCGAACCTATGTATCGCAATTTGTTTTAAGAGTACAACATGATAGAGGATGATAGTCTGTTGCTGTTTTATAGGCAGCCATATCTCAATACTCCGTGATTACTACTAATAATTTCATCATCACCATATACGTCCAATCGCTGGGCACGGATCTCCTCTACAACTGAGAGGGTTTAGGCCTTAGTCCACCACGCTGGCCTAGTGCAGGTTGGCGGACTACACACCTAATAAATTCCGAAGAACTTTTAGGTTGCAGGTTTCATCACGATATTTTCCTTCACCGTTAAAGTATGGGATAATTCTTTGTGACTAATAATATACTAATGGAAAAAAATGGACTCGGGAATGGAAGCCAGAGTATTTGGAATATCGCGTAGAATGAGTGTTGACCTTCAGGCGAGCGCGGGTGGTCGTTGAAGTAGAGCTTGGCGAACTCCGCGAGGCCGGGCGGCGTGTCGGCGGGCGGCGACTGCGGCGCGGGCGCGGCGTCCAGCTGGTGCAGGCGCCGCTCCACGCGCTCGCGGCGACGCACGCTGCGCTCGCAGTTCTAACCGGTCATACAATATCTATTTTCATATCTTTTATACTCGGTCGTTTAAATACGGTTTGACAATATATGGATCAGAGAAGCCCATGCTCAATGAGTGAGTCTGATTTTATTACGCAGGTTTTACTTCAAACGATAATAGCCTGTCTAATAAATGTAACGTTGGGCGCAAACGTCCTTTGTGTTTGAGTAAAAAGTTAGTTAACCAATACGCCAAGAAAATCTACTATAGTTACAGTTAGTGTTTGTCATTTTTATACCCTATACAAAAGGGTAAAAAAATTAAATTATCTAAAAAAATATTCTATAAAATTATCGATGAACTGATTTTTCAATATTTATTTAAGCGCCATCTACTAGCGCATACTGTAACTACAACATATGTGGTAAAACTCACCGTAGAATCACCGTTCATGGTCGGCGGTGGGCTAATGCACGTGTCCATGGGAACAGCGGCCGGCGGAGACGGAGTCTTCTCTTGGACCGTTGCATTGTTAGGCAGAGGTGGAAGTGGCGCTTCTACTTCTACAACCTCTTCTTTGCTAGTAAATCTAAACAAAAATAATGAAAAAATAACAATAGTATAAATCTGATGATTAATGTAGGCTTTGATACCACTCGTTTTATAGACTTGATAGAGCTTGAATGGCTTGAAGCTTTCTTCATCGCGATAACACTCAAGCGATTTTAATAATAAGGAGATTTGTATTAGAAAGTCAAGACCTTCGAGAAACTTTTCAACAGTTCCGACCTTTACACCTATACCTATCATAATTAAACTTTATCGATGAATTCCAAAGACAGTATTACATTTTATTGTGTCAATTGTTTACTTTTGCTCACCCGTTATTTTCTGGTGGTAGCTGAGGTGGCGGCGGCGGCGACAACGGCGCTTCCTTCGTCGGTACTTCCGAGGGCGGTCGCGGAATCACCGATTCGTATATCGGCTCCTTGCCGTTCAACACGGACAGTTTACCGTTCGGTATAACTCCGTTCGTCAACTCCGGTGGCGTTGTATCTGATAGGAGAAAAATATAGTTATTATCGAAGAAGGATTTCTTTTAATGTCGGTGATGGAAAGCATCGTGAGGAAACCTACACACCTAAAAGTTCTTAGGAATTTCTTAGGTGTGTACAACCCGCACTAGGCCAGCGTGGTGCACAAAGAACTAACCCTTTTAGTTGTAGAAGAGGCCCGTGCCCAGCATTGTTTTTTCTTTCTTAAATAAATATATACTAGTTGGTATTTTTTTGGGTTATTTTATACCGCAAAGTAGGGACCGAACTGGATAAGTACTAGCAAAGGAATTCCAATATATTTGCGAATAAGTGAATAGAGAATTTTGTGCAGTGTTGCTCAGATAAAATGAGCCAATGATAGTATTTTTTTCTCTCATCGGCATTCGACAAAATTTCAGCATATTTAATTACTTATGAAACCGAAAAGTCATTCGTAGTTTCTGACACCCACGACACAAGACTCGTCTGGAGACTCGTCTTAATGTAGGGTCAGAAGTCAGAACTATGTATTTAACTGTTAGGTGTATTTATGGTGTAATCTATGGTTATAATAATGAGGTATAATGAGTAACATGTGTGCTATTAAGATGATACAAATAGATATTTGTGACAATAACCTGTATCGCCCATACCTTTAGCTGGCGGCGGAGGCGGCGGTCCCACTGGCTCTGGCAGAGTACTCTGCGTGGGAGGTGGAGGGAACACCGGCGACTCTTCCACCGGAGGCTCTACCGGCGGAGGGGGCGGTAGTATCAACGATGACGACATTGCATCCCCATTGGACATCGGTGACGACCCGTTCGTGAGCGATGACGTCATGCCGTTGAAAGACGCCGTCATCGAAGCCGGGGGTGATATGCAAGACGCCAGTGGGAGCGTGTTGGGAGGGGGAGGTGGTATTGCGTCCGATGGAGCGCCGTCCGGCTTGCGCTGAGCTTCAGTGTGGGATCTACTCAGCTCGTTCATCTCCGCTGCTAACACGTGCTCCAACTGTAATGAATTTTTTTATTATATTTAAACCACAACATTGCGAGCTAGAAAGTGAGTCAACACTAACAAACTAAAACAACTACTTTGAAACCTTAAAGGAACGTAGTCTCCTCCCCACACGTCGAATTTCAATCTCAATCGTCAGTAAAATCTAACCATTCGTTTACAATCTACATTAATTCCCCAGTTCATGAAATAACTAGTCGAGCCTTAATGTTTCTAGGTATTAACCTCTTGATGCAGGTCATCAGCGAGTCGGTCCATGGAGTCTCCGATCTCCGCGATGGTGGGCTGGTGGTGGTCAGGCTGTCCGTCTGGCGCGCCGCGCTGCGTGGGCACGTCTGCCAGGAAGTCGAACAGGTTGTCCAGGTTCACGGACTCGGCGCGACCGTTGGTGGCGCACGACAGCCCGCGCAGTTGGTCCGCCATAGTCTCCAACTCGGCTCGCTCTTGGTTCGCTTTCTCTTGAAGACTACAAAAAATATATATTTTATTAAAATTTCTTGGTACTTGGTAGTTGGTGGTCTATCATTTGAAAAATATGTTTGAAGGCAGATGTAATAGGAGATGCCTACTTAGGTCAGTACTTATTTATATGCTTAACATAGATGCTTATAATAAATAGATTGTAAATTGATCGTTTCAAACGCTTCCATCACAACACAACTCCTAACCCCCCCTTCCTCATTTTGATCGACGCAGATTTGTCAATCATTTTAAAAGACAAGATCTCTCCTCTGACCTGTTCCTCTCCTCCCTGAGCTTGATCTCCTGGTTGACGCGTCGCATCTCCCGCAGCGCGGTGGCCACCTCCCGTGCGAAGGCTCCGCGCAGGTGCCGCTGCAGCGTGAGCGCCGCGCGCCGCCGCCGCAGGAACGAGCAGCGCTCCTTCCAGCCGCGC
Source organism: Hemaris fuciformis (assembly GCA_907164795.1). Taxonomy (NCBI): domain Eukaryota; kingdom Metazoa; phylum Arthropoda; class Insecta; order Lepidoptera; family Sphingidae; genus Hemaris; species Hemaris fuciformis. The sequence goes on along the minus strand of OU015450.1, from coordinate 10,163,628 downwards.
CACGCCGCCTGCAGCACCACGGCCGCGCCGCGCCACGACACGAACTGCCGCCGCCGCACCGAGCCCTTGTACCACTGGACATGTGCCTTCGGTTATTTACTAGTTCACTTTCGATTCATATATCGGCTGTAGGAGGCATCTGCATCCCCCTTGTGCCACTGTAAATGCATATGCTGCTAACTTCTGCTTGTAATCTCGTTGTCCTCCGATTGACCTCACTTGTAGTGCGATTGCCAAGGCAAACTATTTTATTTAAAAGAGAAAAGATTTTTAATATTGATATGGTCAAGTTTTGTTTTTTATGGCATGCTATTTTCCGTTTAGAAGTATAAAACTTATAATGATACATAAATAATAGGGTAATAGGGTGCAAGCCGATTGCTGTTTTTTCGGGCAAATTTCCAGACTTCGTGCTGCTACTGAGAATTTCCTAATAACACTACCCGACCTGGGAATCGGGCCCTAGACATCTTGATCGCTCGGCACATACTTGAACCGCAAGACCACGAGCAGTCGTTATAATAATTCGTTGTGTGATTACACAACGATTAACTATTTACAACGCTTTTAAACTTAGTTATCATCATGATGATATGCTTTCTATGTTGCCATTGAACAAGTAATAACTTACTTTTTGTATAAGCAGAGCAGATGACTGCAACAGCGCTGTCCTCTTGGCCTCGAGCGGGGAATGTACCGAACTTCTCATGAATATCTTCGTGTGTCCGATCTGCCAGTCGTTCTTCGGTGCGTTCACTAGCTCCATTATAGTACTAAAATAGGCACGAAAATCGGTTATAATTATCGGTTATTACCTTGTTTCAATGCAACGAGTGTCATTAAGAAAATGAATTTTTGTTTACAGAGATTTTGATTGTGAATATTATTATTACTATTACTACAAAAATAAATATTATTGCCACCAATTGCGCGTTAAATATGCAAGGAGAAACAACTTAAATTTCCTTCATTACCACAACATTTTTTTTATTATCTTTTAAAATTTCCAAAAGAAGTTTTTTTTTGAAAAATGATTTCTTATTTCAAAATAAAATGGTGTAAAGAGACGTTACTGACGCGATGTCCGGGTGCTCGGGTCTCGGGTGCGGCAGCAGGCAGCGGTACCGCGCCTGGAAGAGCGGCGCGGGCAGGTGCACGGGGTAGCCGTCGCGGCGGATGCGCACGATCTCGTTCATGCCCAGGTAGCGCAGCTGCTCCAGCACCAGCTGCTCGTTGTACTTGCCAGCTTCCTTGTTCTCGTTCGGCTTGATGCAGCGCACGTACCTACAGACAGACATACATCACGTACTTCAGTCATATTTACGAAAAGCATTTTCGAATGAATCAAGTGTTTACAAAAAACTTTTTCTGCCGACCCGAATGGTTTTTTTTGTTTTAAGAGCAAAAATTACAAATCTTGTGTCAAGCATTAATTAATTATAATTTTTAATTAATTATTGCTATTAAACTAATAAAAAATCTGTCTTATTAAAGTTGTCTCCATAGGACATAGGTCGACCGAACACATACCAAACATCTGTAGCTTGCAGCATGTCGACCAGAGACTGCAGCTGTGCTCTGAACGTGTCGACGACCGTCGGCCGCCCTTTGGAAGTGCCTCGCTGTGTTGTTCCAGTAGAGTTCGGGCTTGATAAAGAGAGATCCTGAAATATGTAAAACATGTAGTCCATATTTAATATTTATTATCATAGTATGGATATGACTCGAAATCCATTTAATTTTTTAAACGAAACTCGTCTATAACATTGAAATATCCGGAACTAAACGATCTGGATCTATAACACTGTACCAACGGTTACAATTAAAATACTTAAACCTACAACTAGATGGCACTCTTGACCTATCAGGTAAATGTAGTGTGGATACGCCCACAGATTGTTCATCTTGATTTTTTATTTTATTGACTCTGAGATTTCCATTCCGGCTGCAACATATTGTATTACTACCCAACTCACATGTCCCGGCGGTGCCAAGTCCTGCACGTAGTCAGCCAGCTCCCTGACGAAGGGGTTGGCGGACCTGCTGAGGTGGTCGATGAAGGCGTCCTGCTGCGTGTCCCTGTTCTTGTCGACGAAGCCCTGCACGCTGTAGGACACGGCGCCAGCGTAGTGTTGAACCCCGAACTCCTCCTCCCACTTGCGCCGCGAGCCCTTCACGAAGCTCTGGTGCTCGCCGAACTCGCTCTGTATATTCGTCAGGTACGCGTTGTCCGAGCCCTGTGGAGTGAGTGACAAATAGTTAAAGTAAAATGGGGCCAATAGAAATTATACGCATTCAGTATATTACGTCACCAGTTGTGCCTTACGGTGTCCAAATCATATTGGATGCGTCAAACCATATGTTTGGTCGCGATGGAAAATAAAAGTTACCAATTTCTACTCCAGATTATTGGTAAAATTTTAAGCAGGTACATTCAGCCTTTAAAAACTTCCACAAATCCAAACTTACGCAATTTTAATACGAGAAGGATGTATCATAAGGCTTTCGGAAGCGGAGATTTTCTTAACTTCAGTCTATCACAATAGTTAAGTAGCGTTTAAAAGTTTAATGCATAGTCTGTTTGAAAAATACCTTCGGCATGTGGCACTGCTCGCTGAGTAACTTGAGCAAACACCTGGGAGGCTTCTCCAGCAGCTCGAGACACGCGGCGTTGTCGGTGAACTGGATCTGATTGTACACTATACCCTCTTGTCGATACTGAAAAGGATACAAATTTCATATTGAATTGGTTGAAGGGGATTAAATGCAATTATTTAAATTACGGCCCCATTTTCACAATTCTAGTCTACCTCCGTTGGCTTAACGATGTTTGGTCTTGATACATTGACGATAAAAGAAACTATTAAAAACGTTATTTAGTTAAGAGTAAGACAATCGTTCTTAATTGTATATAAAGTCTTCTTTTCCAGTCTTTTCGACCAGTCGCATCTAAATATAAAAAGCATAAGTCATACTCACAATCTCCTGTTCGAGCGCGAACACGTAGTTATTGAAGAACATGTGCAGCTTCTCATTGGCGTAGTTGATGCACAGCTGCTCGAGCGAGTTGGACGCGAAGTTCTCGAAGCCGAATATGTCGAGCACGCCGAGCGCGCGCGCCGCCTCCCGGCCCGGCGCCGAGCAGCTGTTCACGTGCCGCACCAGCCACGCGAACGTGCGCGCGTACAGCGCTCGCGCCATCGCGTGACGGTTCTCGCGGGCCTGGGGAAACCGTCACAGTAGTGTAACATCACTTGTTCTCTCAGTCCAAGGTGTGAAAGTTGTAAAGCCGCGGATTGAGGCAGTGGCGGTATTTCCATAGACGCCCAGAAGCCAACCCAAACCAAACCAAATTCCCAATAATAATATTAAATCTCTAAATCTTTATTTAACGAAAGCAATTTGACATACAATTCAGAATATCCTGAGCCCACAATATGCAATAACAAACTAGACGTTACACAATTAACGTGTAACGCTTTTGGGCTTCTATGGAAGCACCGCCACTGGTTTGTGGTACTCTTGCGTTTCCATTACGTTACGTGAGGTTTAAAACCAGCTATAGTGATCTACGCTAATCGTGCACCGGATTCGGCTTTTGTATACTCGACTTTCAACAGTGAACAGGCGTCAATGTGTCAATTCGTCGATTTTTGTCATTCAATTAATACTGATTTAAGCTGCACTTATTTAGATTGTTAGATTACGTAGATTGTAAAAAACTTGTTTGCCCAATATAAAAAAAATAGATCATAATGAACGAGTATATTATAAATGCTGCAAGGCTTCGATCTGCTAGAAATAATATGAAATATTTAACCTTCTAAACTTAGAAAACCTTTTATGAAAATATCCACCACCATCATATAAAATGAGGAGCGAGGAAAGGATTCCTAGGTTTTCTTAGACCAGTAATTCCCAAAGTAGTCCAGGTGGACCCCCAGGGGTCCACGGGAGACTCGACGGGGGTCTACGTTGGGCGTGACAAAAAATGGGGGTCCATAATCGTAAGCGGGGGTCCATGAAAATGTTGGCTTGACTTCTATCAATATAGGCAGATAATATTTTAAGAAACTCAGCGACTGTTACTTGTAAAAACTTGCATATTCCATAATCAGTAACGCCTTTTTTTTTTTTTTTTTGTTTATTTTTTAGTAGTAATGTAGCTGCAGGGGTCCACCAGATCCATCAGAATTTTAAAAGTGGTCTATGAAACAATAGAGTTTGGGAACCTATGACAGACGAATTGAAAACTGTTTTGCTTACATCATGCAGCCGCAGTGGTATGTCAGTGACATTCCCGCGCACGTTGATCTGTCTCTCGAGCAGCACCCGCTGCGCTGTGGGCGGCGCCAGACCCAGCAGGTTGGCGACTGCATCCACCGCCTCCGCATCTTCCGGGGCTAAAGCTGAACGCTCGCCGTCCACGTCCTGTGGAGTAATAATGAGTTTAATGAAGCAATTCGTTATTTTACTATTGTTGACAATTTTATTACTTTTGTTAGTCTGACCAATTAATCTTTACTAATATTACAAAGCTGAAGAGTTTATTTTTACGCGAGATTTATGAGTAAAGGACTATCAATAGAGATTGCAAACCGGGCCCGGCCGGGCCGGGCCCGTCCGGGCCCGGTGCCCTTTTACGCACCCACCGGGCCCGGCCATTCTAACCGGGCCCGGCCGGGCCCGGTCAGCGGACCCGATAAGTAAATCGCGGCACGGGAGCGCCTACTCGTAGTAGTTACTGTTGTAAAATACTCGTATCACTCATTCTTTCAGACTGAAAAATAATTGTTACTTTTTGTTTTGTTATATTATACTTGTGAAGCCTATGTATCGTTACCAATTTTACGTTACATTTTGTTAGTTAAGACTAAACAAGTTTGGTTGTTTGTAGTTACAGTACAGCCTAGCCAATAAGTTTTCGCTATTTGCTCAATTAGTAATAATAATATTAATAGCCAAAGCTTAAGAAAAAACATAATACATACTTTACTTTTAGCAAATAAGAATTTGTTTTGTTTATACCAAAGCTACCATACTTTATGTATCTAATTTAAGTTGTTATGACACGTTTAGTACTTTAAGCTGCGTTATTAGTTTCTTATTATAGTACTATGTTTTCAAATAGACACGATAAGGAGTAAAGAGAAAGGCCTGCTTGTTTAAACTTATAAAAATGAATAATTACTAATACTAATTTAACTTTTCCCTTCATAAGTCAAAGTAATCTTTTTTTGAGATTAATTTTTGTGATAATTGTCCATTGTCTTTTCCATTTATATATAGAAAATTTTCTGCTGCACAACGTAACTTTATTCTTGACAACAATAATCGACCAATCAGATGTACACAGATAACAAAAATAAATACATATAATACAAAATTAAGTTCTGTAAGTGCTGCCGTGTGACTATTCTAATGTTAAATAAAATTATATACTTAACAATTTTCATAAAATACTTTAAAGGTTTCATCGCTAACAAACCCGGCCGGGCCCGGCGGACCCGGCCGGGTTGCGACGGATGCAACCGGGCCCGGCCGGGTTGGGAAACATACCGGGTTGCAATCTCTAACTATCAATCAATGACTCTTTCAAATACATGCCTATTTGGTGCATAAAGGTTGGTACATAATATACATACATAATCTCACGCCTGTATTCCCTGAAGGGGTAGTCGGAGGTGCATTTCTGCACCCACTTTTCGCCAGGTATGTATCAGTCCCACGTAATAGGGGGCGAGCCTATGACCGTTTTTCGGGCACATTTCCAGACTCCGTGCTGCTATTGAGAATTTTCTAATGGAAAAACCCAATAACACTTTGCCCGATCCGGGAATCGAACCCAAGACCTCTAGATCGCACGGCACATACTTGTGCCGCGAGACCACGAGGTTGGTGTACACAAATAATGCCAAATCCAATATTGATAATACGGCAAATTGTATCCTTAATTCAGGAGGTTAAGTCTACGAATGTCAATATTTATAATATCATACCTGAAACTGTATGTTCCCCAGCCACAGCACAGCAGCCAGCACCTTGAAGAGTCCCTCGCACATGTGCGGCGGGACTTGGAGTACTGTGAGAGCGAGCTGAAGCGCCTCCAGCCGGCCTTGCTCGCCCGCGCGTCCTCGTCGTGCCTCCTCATCTTCAGGTCGCAAGTATTTGAACTGAACCTCCTCTCGCAGCCGGAGCGTGTTGCGCAGCTCCGCGTTGTGCTGGTAAAATGAAGTAATGATTTGTTCAGTACTTCATCGTGTTTTTATTGATTGATTTTATGTCATAGATCACCTTTTATAGAGCACCTGTAGTCGCTGTTGGCACTCTTATAAAATAGAATATTTAAACTTACTCGTATTATACACAGATAACGGTGATCTCACTCTTACGTTTCAGGATTAGGTCTTTATAGTTTGTTATTACATCCTTCAATATCAGCAATGATGATGCACTGCTTTTTATTATTATGTATTAATTTGTATGCACACTCATAAACAAACAAAACTGTAAAGAAATCTGATCTTTTTGGTTCTATTTTAATCTTATTAACTCACCTTAGCACCCTCCACAAGCTGATAAAACACGTGGTAGTTGGTCTCCCTGGGCGCGGGTCCCGTTATCCTCGCTCGCTCCAGCAGAAAGTCCCTCAGCACGGCACCGCGGATCCCACCGCGGTGATCCAGTCGCACCTCCACGAATTTACCGAAGCGGGACGAGTTATCGTTGCGCACTGTCTTCGCGTTACCTAAAATAATGTGAATTATAACAATAGCTTATTTAAAGAACACATATTTTTTTAACCTCTACACTAAGTGAGTCTGGCTAGGTCTGTACAATTATTTGAATAACGGTCTTTTTAATAATTAGCCGTCTCGACAGGTTAATATTTTTTTTTATTGAACCATCCAAATACAGTCTTCAAATAACTACAAACGGGTATCGTCGGCGGAGTGCATTTCAAACGGGACGACACAGATTCCACGTTTATAAAACGGGTATAAAAAGGGAATCGTCGGGCGTAAAGCGAAACCGGGTTACACCAAATCCGCGCAAACTATTTAAAATATCTCTACATGAATTCAGAGCATATTTTTTTGAAGAGCAAGTTATTGCAGCCATGCCGAGTGTGCGGTTGAACGTTTTATGAAAAGTGCACGGTAAATTTAAACATGATCATTGCTCATTACGTACGTCTTCATAATTTTTCTGCTTATAAACTTCTCATTTTATATTAACATCGCATCGTGTACTTTTATTCATCTCTATAATTAAATCAATCAGAGTTATAAAGAAATGGTGAAATAATACCTTAGTCCAAATTCTCATATCATAAAATATTGTACAATACCTCGAAATATAACTCAGAGAGTTGTATTAAAATTACCATGTTTAATTCTTTATAGAAAGAAACTAAGGTAGGCTGCGCGTATTTTCATTAATGATATTATTAAGTGCATGAATGAACGATTAGTCAATACACCATCATTAATTAACACACATCACCGAGAAATAGGTATGCTCATTTAGTTTGCACAGGAAATAAAAATAACATTGTTATAGGATATATTTTTTACCAATGAATGATAAACAATATTAAGAATATAGCAAAAATTTGCTTGTTTAAACTTTACTATATCTACTATCCAGGGAGAATACGGATGACTTAGAACCATGTTGACACTTACCAAACGCTTCCAAGACAGTATTAGCTTCCAAAATCTGCTGTTCAGCCCACGAGGCTTGTCCTCCAGCGGCACACAGGTACTGCAGTATCAGCTTTGTCGTTTCTGTCTTTCCCGCACCGCTTTCACCCGATATCACCACCGATTGGTTTTTCTCTCCATTCTAGAAAACAAATATGAAGTGAAACATATGTATGATATTGGTTTTAGTTTTGCAGTGTATGTGCACCATTGACAACTCAGGATCTAAACCAACCTCACCTGCCCGCAGTACTAGAAAGCGAGGCAATGGCAAATTTTTGGATCCCGAAATCAGAATGAGGGTGTAAGATGTCAAATCACCTCAACCTCATATAATACCAAAAGCTACCAAATCAAATACAATAATGAGGTCGCGAAAGGTAGACCCTTACAACGGCAGTGATAGATGTAAGTAGAAGATGTACACAAAAAGAAATCGCCTAAAAAAATTTTACGTACTCCAATAAATTTTATATATAATTAATTAATTTCTATAGTCATATAAACCTTTTAAAACCAACTGCTGTACATCAACATAAGTATGACAAATAGCGATATACGACTCATTGGTATTACTAATCTGCATTTCATCTTCACAATATACAGTACCTATATGAATCACGGAATGAGTTTCTTTGGAAAAATTACTCATTCCCACAAGAAAATGTTGTCTGCATGTAGCTATACTCGTATAGATCATATCCTGCAAACTAATGAGGGGTGCGCTCTCTAAAGCTATTGAATAGCGCAACTCAGCTGTTTTCATGAAATCATCATTGCGTAATCAAAAAATATTTCTTTCGAAATATTTCTTCTACAATAGTAGATGATATCCGAATATGGAGTCAAGATTATGCAGCTGATGGTTGAGTAATTCAAAATGAGCAGTTGGTGACGGGATGAGGGATATGCTTATAATGTATTAGTATTTACTGAATTCTAAATAATTAATTAGTACTTACTTGTAGAGAACTGTACGCCGACTCCGCCAGAGCAAAGACGTGTGGCGGCATGTGACCGAACGCTTTGTTCCTGTAGTTTTGCATGTGATCCTGTAAACATACAGCTATATATTTGAAAGTAGAATGAATTGAAAGTAAAGTGTACGCATACACATTCCTCGCTGCAAATTTTTGATGAATTCAGGTAAAGTAATACAAAGGATCTCAAGTTGTTTAGAGCAATATGGAAAATTGTAGGAGAGATTCTTATTTCAAATAAGCGATATTAAATCTCATATTTGTATTTTTTTTTATTCCTCATTTGTACTTACATCCTAAAGCACAAAGAAGCAAACTATGCGCATCCATCCGTATTGACTTTAATTAAAGCATTAACATTTGTGAGAAATTGATAGACACCAGAAAAAACTTATACATGTATACAACAATGAAACTTTTTTGTTGCCTATCATTTAACCGACACAGATTGTTTTCTTTGTAAAATTTAAATTATTGCAACAATAAAAACCCCAAATGGAATTGTCACGTACCGCTTGCATTTCCTTCGTCATTACGTTTAAGAGTAGAAAGTGTGTGTTTAGAAATCATGGCATTGTGCTATGATGAATAAGAGGTGTCGTCACGTAAATGGGACAAGAAAATGGCGAAAAAAACCTTTCATTAAGATGACGCACGGGCGCCATTATTTGCGAGTTCACGGGAACAGAGCTGTTTAAAAAACGCTTTAAGGGATCGGGGAAATATTTTCCTATTTTTATTTCTTTGCCGTCTAAATTATTCTATCGTAGATTGTATGTGATGTAGAGTCAAAGATGAATCACGTGATTATGTGTATGATGTGTCATTTAATCGTAAGATGACCATATTTAACATATTTAGAATTGTACATAGTGTTAATGGACGGTTTGTAAATGTGTTACTCACTGAAAAAAAACCCGGGTTTTAAGTTTTTATACAATTCACATCATCACATCACATCACCAGCCCATATACGTCCCACTGCTGGGCACGGGCCTCCTTTACAATTGAGAAGGTTTAGGCCTTAGTCCACCACGCTGGCCTAGTGCGGGTTGGCGGACTACACACCTAAGAAATTCCTAAGAAGTTTTAGGTGTGCAGGTTTCATCACGATATTTTCCTTCACCGTTAAAGTACTTGATAATTCTTTGTAAATACACACATATCTTCGAAAAGTCAGAGGTGTGTGCCTGGGGTTTGAACCCGCGGCCGTCAAGATTCTCGACCACGTGCCTAAACCTCGAGGCCAACTTTCATACAATTACTATCATGATTTGTTTATCAATAAAGCATTCTTCTAAAACTATAGTAACCACTAAATGGGTTAAAATACTGAAAACAAAGAACTGAGTTACTATATTAGATCAACCAGTGGCAGTACTTCCATAGAAGCCCAAAAGTGTTACAAGTTAACTGTGTAATGTCTAGTTTATAATTGTTTATTATGGAGTGGGATATTATCATTTGTATATCCAATTGCTTTTGTTTAATAAAGATTTAAAGCATAAAGATTATTATTCGGAGTTTTGAAAGGCAAATTGGGCTTTTGGGCTTCTATGGAAGTTACGCCAATGAGATCAACGCACATGCGCATACCTTGTTTGTACAAGGAAAACAGAATATTATAGTAAAGGTGCAAAGCATTCTTGTCTTACCATTGTGTAACATCCCAACTCCTTGTACGGATTCACTGCGACTAGAATCGAACCTGTGTACGTCTGAAGGGTTCATTAAGGAGCATTAACGTTGTCTCATATTGTTGAAGATATATTACTTGATGGCCATGGGTTCATTGGCCTAATTGGTCGTAAGTATTTTTTGAAATTGTGCATTTCGATTTATCTAAGCTACAAAATCATGGATCTCACTACTTATCTCTAAATAAATAATAAATAAATACACCCAACAGTCACATACATAGTTCTGACCCCACATTAAGATACGAGTCTTGTGTCGTGCGTAACAGAAACTACGAGAGACTTTTCGGTGTCACAAACACCCAGACCCGAAACAAATATTTGTGGATCACACAAACATTTGTCTCGGTGCGGGGATCGAACCCGCGGCCTCTCGTTTCGCAAGCCGGTGTATAGCGAACTGCGCCACGGGGCTGTCTCTAATTTATAATTTTTTGTAGATTTCAACACAGAGTTGATAAACAAAATTCTAGTTGTGGGAATTCTAGTGTCTTAACATAAGCCGTTTGTTATTATTCACACTTTCTGAAAACAGGTTGTTATTGCTTAACAATTAAAAAAGTACTTTCAAAGAATATTCAAACATAGGACACTTAGACCCTTGACTTGGCTTTGCTGGCAATTCCATAATTTATAAATGAGAAAAATAGTATGGTCATTGTTTCAAAACAATTGGCTCTCTGAATGAGTTGTATTTTTGAAAGGATACATAAACTAGGTCGTGGATGTACCGCCTCTTGAGGTTGTCGTTGATGGCCTGCTCCGTGATCTCCGGCATCATCGTCATGTCGGGCACGCCGGCCCTCGACTCGTTCTCTTGCTCCTCCATTTTGTCTGTAACAAAAAGAATTCAAATAAGTAATCTACCAATACTTTTCTTTTAGCTGATATCATCCATGAGGTAACATCATCCATTGATAGACTTTATTGTCAAAATTATTATAAATAACTTATTGTGACCCAGGAATTCTAATTTAAATGATTAGTTAATCATTACAATAAATGATTATATCAATAAATGTAAAGGTACAAAGGTAGCAGGTGTTAGCACAAATCAGTGATGTTATAGTCATTATTTTATTTTGTTACCGAGAAACTCTTACTGGGCACGGGCCTCCTCTTCAATTGAGAGGGTTAAGGGCTTAGTCCACCACGCTGGTCAGTCCGTGTTGGCGGACTACACACCTAAGAAATTTCTAAGAACTTTTAGGTGTGCAGGTTTTATCACGATGTTTTCTTTCACCGTTAAAGTACGTGATAATTCTTTGTGAATACACACATAACTTCGAAAAGTCAGAGGTGTGTGCCTGGGGTTTGAACCCGCGACCATCGAGTTTCTCGACCGCGTGCCTAAACTTCGAGTCATCATGAATTCAAACTCGTGAGTAATTTAGCTAAATTAATTTTTCTATACGAAAATTATGAGTTTAATAAACTTTTTGTCTTAAAAAAATTTGCGATATAAAGTTTAAATTACTGCAAAATTTTGTATATAAGCTAACTCGGGGCTAATGAAATTGAATTCATTAATTATATAAATGAACAACACTGACGCGCGACGACAACGCAGTTTAAGGTTCACAGATAAAGAAATTTTTACTGGCAAAGTTAGAGCGAGCTGGAGGTCGATTCTTTGAGCTGAGAGGCTTCAAGGGCGCTGTTTAGGGACCTCCTTCACTGCCATTCCGGTGCGTAGTTTCTACTCGAAAAAGCCTCTTGTTCCTTTACATTTCTTTTTCAGGAAGAAAATAACAGGAAAATATAATGAACGCAATAGCGCAGCGATCAGAATCAGAGGTGAAGAATGGTAGGACTATAATAATACTAAGGATATAAAACGATAAGAAATCAGATTGGCACCACCACAGTGTAACATTAAACATGCAATAGTTATTGAAGAAATTTTGTAGTAAGTAAAAGCAACATTCGTTGCATTATCTACTAGAAGTAAGTGAGGAAACACACTGACGCAGGAAACAATTTGTTTTTTACCTTTTAGAGTAATTTTTAACTAAACAATCGCTGGTGAAATTAGCTTTTCAGACTTTACACAAATTTAATTATTTTTAATTATGTATACGACTGCCTCGTGGTCTCGCAGTACAAGTATGTGCCGTGGGATCTAGAGGTCCTGGGTTCGATTCCCGGGTCGGGCAAAGTGTTGTTGGGTTTTTCCATTACGAAATTCTCAGTAACAGCACGGAGTCTGGAAATGTGCCCGAAAAACGGCAATAGGCTCGCCCCTTATTACGTGGGACTGATACATACCTGGCGAAATGTGGGTGCAGAAATGCACCTCTGCCTACCCCTTCGGGGAATGCAGGCGTGAGTTTATGTATGTATGTAATTATGTATATCAACAAAGAAATGAATTATAATTGGAAGCCATTATGGAGCGAAAAGTCGTTCCAAGTGCTTCAAAGGTATGGTTTTGAGAAGCGTTAACAATTTCACAAGTTTGTCGCTTTCAGTTTAACTTACAATGCTAACTTGCGGAACCTGTTTATCAAACGGCTAGTCTGACTTTTTACTTAAAATCCATGCTAATATTCTGTGTGATCTATGAATAGATTTGTGAAATATTTTATCTATATTAAAATTGCGAAAGACTAGTTCTAAGAAATTTACTTTAAGACTGCCTCGTGGTCTCGCGGTACAAGTATGTGCCGTGCGATCTAGAGGTCCTGGGTTCGATTCCCGATTATTGAGTTTTTCCATTAGGAAATTCTCAGTAACAGCACGGAGTCTGGAAGTGTGCCCGAAAAGCGGCAATAGCCTCGTCCCCTATTACGTGGGACTGATACATACCTGGCGAAATGTGGGTGCAGAACTGCACCTCTGCCTACCCCTTGGGGGAATACAGGCGTGAGTTTATGTATGTATGTATATTTCAAGTCCATGCGACGACTTTTGTATCTACACTAATGGCTTCCAAATTGAGACTATAAAGTAATCACTAATTTTAATTAATACTACACAATCTTTTGTAGGACATTTTAGAGTCCAAATTATTTATATATTTACCACTACTCATATAATAAAGCCGTGATTGGATAAATAAGACTATATATTATATTATAATCAGACCTAATTCCCTCTGTCCACAAGTCGTAACATAAATATTTTCATAACTTGTTGACGTGGTACAGTCAATAACAGCTGTGTCCCCGCCGAGTCGGAGGGCTAGAGGGCCGCAATGTTGTCTCAAAGTCATCCCTCTAACCTGATTATGTGTTGCTCGACTTTATATCGATCGACTGCAATGAACTATTTGATCTAAAGTTTTTTAGAATAATATGATTGATGTGGCTTTTGATTTGAAATGTCATTGTATTTGATAAATGTTGTTTTTTCATTGTTTCGTCAGAGCGACCGCTTTGCCACCTGGTTGTTAGTGCTAACCATATTTTTTTTCGAGGGGAAAGCTGGTTATGGCTCTACTTCCCGCCAGCCCTGGGGGAGAGGGGCGGGAAGCGTATTAACTAACCATGCCGGTTTTATCGTTATGGACCAGGGCATATCCAGGACACAAAATCATGGTTCGCGGTAGCAAAACGGGGCTTCGTGATTTCAAGTCAAATTTCTCACAGGAATGTGCAAATTAAAATCCGTATGAAAACAGCAATAACACCTATAATAATAATTAAAATAATGAGCATTAAAAAAAACGTTTATTGTAATTGCCAACCCTTTTAAATTAATGTAAATTTTCAAAAAAATTATCTTTAGACTCCAGCCGTCCACAAGTCTAGTTACACAGATAGCCCACATTAAGATATATCTTTCCCAAAAACAAGACTGCAATTACGAAAACATTATTCCCGAAGCGAGTATCGAATTTTCCGCCTCTCGAAATGCATACGACATACAACCAAGTGTGTCGCGAAGGCGGCTCAAAAACAAAGGCACATGTATGAATAGTCAAACAATCTACATTATCATTTCAAACGTCAATACTTATCCATAGCAGGTTTCGTACGACAGACGATTATTAAACAGGTTATGCAAATATGTCGAACATCTAAAACCAATAATAATCCCCTTTAATCGCATTTCAATTGGCACGGCTCCCTGACTTCCCACCCTCAACAACCCTAAGGCGCGGATTACTGGCCCATAATAAATCATTTTATCATCTCCGCGGATTAGTTACGAAATTGCGTAACCTTGTATCTTTTAAAGGGAATGTAAAGATGCAACTGAATCGGCATGTTTGTATCGACTGGTATCGACTGATTGCAGTCCGATTTTGATAATTTATTGGGCATTGGCGCAGTTGGCTAGATACTTGCTTGCGAAACGAGAGCACGCGGATTCTATCCCCGCACCGAGACAAATATTTGTGTGATCTACAAATATTTGTTTCGGGTCTGGGTGTTTGTGACACCTAAAGTTTCTCGTAGTTTCTGATATCCACGACACAGGACTTGTATTTTAGTGTGGGGCCAGAACTGTGTATGTAACTGTTGGGTGTATTTATTTATTTTATTTATTAGTTTCCACAGGCGTGATGATGTAAAGCGGAAAGAGAGACTGTTGTCTACATACATACATAAACTCACGCCTGTATTCCCCGAAGGGGTAGGCAGAGGTGCATTTCTGCACCCACATTTCGCCAGGTATGTATCAGTCCCACGTAATAGGGGGCGAGCCTATTGCCGTTTTTCGGGCACATTTCCAGACTCCGTGCTGTTACTGAGAATTTCTTAATGGAAAAACCCAATAACACTTTGCCCGACCCGGGAATCGAACCCAGGACCTCTTGGTCCCACGGCACATACTTGTACCGCGAGACCACGAGGCAGTCTGTTGTCTATTTCACTCAATCAAGTATAGTTTCGAATAGATCATGACCGGCGTCGGAGGGCCCGGCGCGGCGTAGGGTCCGGCGGCAAGTTATCGGCCGGAAATGTCACTTGCGAATAATACCGCGTCGCCCCTCACACGTCACTTATCAATACGCATTATTTGCGCACAACATCACGTTCAGTGTTGTCGCCGTAGAGAAGTGATGGCTTGTCTCCAAGCAATACAGTCATTTCATCCTCAGTCCATACACGTCCAAGAATTAAATACGCATTGGTCACAAATATTTGACATTGTCACTTAACGCCTACAACTTTACAAGCAACGTAAGTAGCAAGTAGGTCAACTGAGCTATGGAAGCTAAACATATCAATAAGCGCTACGAAAAATAAAACTTAAAACAACAAAATATATTTTACTAGCTGTGTCCTACGATTTTCATTTTCCGGGGTGAAAATGTTTTAATCCAGGGTGACAACTATCTTTATACAAAACCTCATTTAAATTGGTCCAGACTTTTGAGCGTGATTTCTATTTTCTATTATTGAAAGACAAAGTCCTTTAGGTTGTCTTTTAGTGTTGCACGCCATTTAATAATAAATCATCATCATCATCAAAGCGGTCTAGTATCTTCCAATACACACCACCAACCACGATACTACTACGTCCGCAGACCCGCTCTGGGCCAACGTGGTGGACCAAGGCCTGAGCCCTCTCAGTTGTAGAGAAGGCCCGTACCCAGCAGTGGGAAGTATATGGGCTGTTGATGAACAAAACTTTTTATAAACAGAGGTATTTCTGTTAGTATCGTATAAACTCGGTCAACTGTCTACTGTACCTATAATATGCACATTACATGACAACAGCTGGCCGATATGCGATTGTGTGCATGTAATTCCCTTCACAAGGAAAAGAAATGATAATAATTCAATTGAATCCAAAGTCAAATATATTATTTAGATACAGTAGGAGATTTCCACGAGGAATTTTTGAAACATGCGCGTCGATCCGTACTAGGCCAGCTTGCTAGACTAAGTTCAGGCAAGGAAGTAAAAGGCCTGATAGTAATAAATTTAATTGTATGTTTTCATAGCCGTATTATACAATAAACAACTAAAATATATATTTATAATTACAAGGATAATGTACACAATAATCGCATTAAGGAAAACGACAACGCAAATTCCATTCGCGTCCAATTAATCGAACACAATGCGATCAATACGTGGCCATCATAAAAAACACCACGAAAGAAAACCAGTGTAACCTTCGGAAACACGGAAAGGATCGGAAAGGCGAAGCTGCCCCTAGCAATGCGAAACTTCCGCAGTCAATATGGAAACTTGACTCGAGCTGTTATTAGTCCGATGTCTTTTGATGTTTGTGTTGCTCCACAACTTTTCTTTGTGACATTGTTGCGAGTTAAGCCTGATTAATAGGGATAAATGTAATAATAAGGAAATTAATGTCACCATTGTTTACTATAAAAGGATTAATATTTATACATCTAGAGTAAATAGTAATGCACAAAAATGTTATGTACATCGTCGTTTAGATGTGTGTAGTTTCGATTAATCTTGCCATAACGATGTATTGAATTTCTTAAATAATATTACTCTCACTTCTAGTACTGCTACTGAAATTTTATAATTGATAAACCCAATAACACTTGCCAAGTTGAGAAACAAACCCAAGATCTCAAGATCGCGTGGTACACACTTGAGCGAAGTACCCCACACGGGTCAATGTAAATTAAAAAGTACCATTAAAATGAGAAGCTTCTTTTCACAATCCACAAGAATCAGAACAGCCAATCGTTTAAAAAGTACGTGACATGCCATAGCTTAAAAGCAGTCACCAAAGTGGCATCAACTCCAGTGCAAATGTAATCGCAGGAATGTAATTTATTCACTAGATTCAATTCCGTGTACGGACAGAGTGCGGGCACTTGGCAGGATTCCATTCCAGCGATGTTGACGCGGGTTACATTCAACTAAATGATTTGGTATACCTTTCTATACTATTGCAATACGAATTCAATTTGGTGCTGCAGCGGAAGTACACAAATGTGACAATACACTAAATATCCGTTTAAAGGAATCCAACGGATATATTAGTTATCAAAATTGTTATTGGCACTCAATGGAGCCTTAAATTGTCCAGTCAATCTGTAATGTAATAAATTACATGGTTATTGTATCATTATTTATAGTAAACTAAGATAATCGAGGCAAGGTATTTTTTAAGCAGAGGATACCTCTATGGAACTAACAACGTGAATGCAAAATTTTACATAAATTGATAAGTTAGGGCGTAAAAGTGTAACAAACTCACATTGGGGTAATTCTATTCCCAACTCGCCCCCAAATACTGTGAGGGTGGCACAGACATCCCCCGAGATCCTTCTCCTTCAAAGAGGGTCACATTTTACATTTCATAATATTCTTCAATACAAATTGATATCTAATATAAAATGTGCACAAAATAAATAAAATAAAAATAAAATGACGACCGATCGAGTAAATAATTCGAGCAAATAAATTTTTATTTGGCAGGTCATATAATATAATTATGTTATCCTTACTGGACCAAATACATGCCCACTGAGTTGGACTCTCTGGATCTACTCAGGTGTGGGTCGCGCCGCGTAAATTCCAGTAGTAAAGTGAGCCCGCTGAGTTTGTTTCGCCGGGTCTTCTCAGTCAGGGTCGCGTTTGGATCCGGTAGTACCATTAAAATAATACGTGACGTTTCGGAAATACACAAGGTCCATCTCGTTATTTGCTTTAAATTAATAATAATAAGATATTATGTATTTCCTGATGAAAACTAAAAATAAATTATAAAAAAAAAACGTAAATATTTTTGTACAAATTACATAAAATGAACCATAGTTAAATTATAATGTAATAATAAAAGATTTTTCTTTTCTGTATTGACTTGTCATAAGTGCTATTTGATTGCCTACGTGACCAAATAAAGCAATTTCATTTCATTTCTTTTTAGCCGATAGATTTTCAACTAACAAAGTTAAATCCCTTAAATTGGGTACGAATTCGAATGTTATGTTGATTTCAGAAGTTTCTTTGAACATTTCTTCATTCGTAACCATTAGATCGACGCGTTCATATTTATCTCTGACTCTCGTTCTTATTGACTGCCTCGTGGTCTTGCGGTACGAGTATGTGCCGTGCGATCTAGAGGTCCTGGGTTCGATTCCCGGGTCGGGGAAAGTGTTATTGGGTTTTTCCATTAGGAAATTCTCAGTAACAGCACGGAGTCTGGAAATGTGCCCGAAAAACGGCAATAGGCTCGCCCCCTATTACGTGGGACTGATACATACCCGGCGAAATGTGGGTGCAGAAATGCACCTCTGCCTACCCCTTCGGGGAATACAGGCGTAAGTTTATGTATGTATGTGTATGTTCATATTTATCCTTAAACAAAAGTATCAAGTTCCATGGAACGGGTCAGAACCAGCGCACGATCCCGTACCATATACGTAATATGAAGGTTAAACAAATACATACGCAGTATTATTGTTCTGAACAAAGGGATCGATATCACAATGTATCCAACCACTTATTATGTTAGCCGCCTGCAAGCAAAACCTATCCATTGTCAATACGTCTGTTTTAGCTACAAACCCAGTCCTATAAGGCTTGGAACCCGTTTTGTCACATCAAATTGTCTTCTATCATAAAGGATATCGAGCAAATATATTTTTTTAACTTTGATTAGAATGTAACATTAAAATTGTTTAACACAGCGGCGTGCAAAGGGTAAATCAGTAATGTTAACAAACTCGCACTAGGGCAGCTTAATGTTGTCAGTAGGTTAAGCTCTTACACTACCTATTATATTGTTATTATTATTTGGTTCGAAATTAACCCTCTCAATGGTAGAGGAGGCCCGTGCCCAGCAGTGGGACGTATATGGGCTGATGATGATGATGATGATTATTTGGTTCAATCTTTTTATTCTCATCATCTCTATTATGAATTGTAATCCATCCACACATCCACGCAACAGAACATAAAGTAATGATCAGTTTTACAATTTCGGTAATTTAAAACAATGTTCTCGTACATAAACGTAACATCTCCGTTAGGTTTGATTTTTAGTTCAAGCAGACATTTACTCTGTTATAAAGATTTAAGTGAAAAAATAAAATAGGCACTAGACTAAAAGGATATTTGTAAGAACATACAATACAAAACAAAAAACAAGTTTCGTCCCACCGATCGAAACAACAAACGAGACAGGGTGACAGAACCGGTGTATTCAACAAACGTTAGCCAATAATTTTATTAAATTGAATGTGTCGTCTATTGAATTCAAGCAAAGCAATTACGAGGCGCCGTTCCCTTTACGGCACTGGAAGTATGAATAAAGATGAATGAAATGTACATCGAACTGGTGGTTGTAATTTGATTAGTTCTTTTGTAACGCTGTACCATTTATGCATTCCTAGTACTTCATGTTTTTATGCCAACGTTGTCTTTTTATTCAGTGCTACACTTTTTGAAATTGGTACAGTGAAGATTATACATACATTAAATATTTTCGATATACCTCAAATGTTTATTGAATTACAAATGTTAACCTGTCCTTCACTCGTCACCTGTTTATTAATCTGTTATCTGACAATGATAATGAATTTTTTATAATAAACATTTAATTATAAGTATGTAAAAGTGCAACAAATGTATAATTGTACATTTTTATATAATAGTACAGCTCTGCACTGGCGTCAAACAAGTAGACTATACCCTACTTGAAAATCGCAACATCTATACTAAAATCCATCAATATATGTACCTATACCATGTAATGCTTGATTGAGCTATAACAATGTGATAGACAGAGTAACTTCAGCATTTTTAATATCAATAGCGACAAGGGCCCGTTTCTTTAAAAAAAAACTTACCTTATTCAAATATGTTTTACTCACAAGTATCAGTGTAAAAACATCAGGCAATAATACCAATTATAGACAAAAAATAATGAAAAGCATGAGAAATCTTCGGCAAGTCACGCACTTGTCAGTCGAACCGCGCCGTTTAATTATTTACCGCGTTACTCAATTTGTCATCTGTTTTGGGGGATCGCGTAGACAACACTCCTCCAACAACTCCCCTAGGTATTGTGGTACATTAACATAAATCAATTATTACGATGAGACTTTACAATGCAACCGTATATAAATATGATAAATGTGAAGATTGAATACATGGTTTTGTTGGAAACATTAAAACCAGGGACGCACAGAAGTCTTTATAAACAAAATACAATAAACGTCGTAAGCACAAGTGCTTTTATAGTAAAACTAACTTTAATAGTTATTTTTACTAAAACTAGCTCATCATCATCAGCCCATTATATATGTGATACGTCCCACTGCTGTGCACGGGTCTCCTATACAACTGAGAGGGATAAGGCCTTAGTCGACCACTTTGGCCTAGTGCAGGTTGGTTCAATTTTTTTTTTATCAAGTCTAAAGATAATTATCAATAATTGAAGTATATGAATATGAATTACTCTGATACTCATAATTTATATTATCTAGGTCCGACAGGAAATGTCCGCCGGAACACAAAATCCGCATAATGTGATTCAGATATTATCAATGCATAAGAGGAACTAATGATATGAACCATAGCATATCATGGGATTAAAAAGGGGAAAATATAATTTAGAATCTATAAAATATAGAAAGTTTTTACAAGCGAAAAATGTTTACTAGTATATACGACAAGGCAATATAAAATAACACAAGGCTGTGGATGAAGTATCTATTTATTTACGCATTTAAATAATAAGTTTCCTGTGAGGTCCAATCCCAGGTCTCTTTTATGATTGGCAAACTTTCAATCTTAACTAATATAGAGTAATGACGTATGGAGCCGAAACGTCCACTAAATGTTTGATCCACAAATTTAAAGTTACTCAGTTAACAGTATGCCATGGTTTCTTTGGTGTATAGAATTGGTAATGATGTCATGACATTGCCCGCAGGATTAGCACGCTAAAGTGGAAGTGGGCCGGGAATGTCTGCCGGCGGACGAACGGCCGGTGGAGCAGACAAGTGTTGGTGTGGCGACCACGCTTAGACAAACGTAGTGCACCACGATGGTCCGGCGACTTGTAAAAGGTAGCGGGTAGCGGATGAACGAGGGCTGCTCAAGACCGGAATGGTTGACGCTTACTTGGGGAGGCCTTCGTTCAAGAGTGGACGGCGATAGGCTGAATGTATAAGATAAGATAGAGTGGGGCAGTAAAGTCATTCACGCAGTGTTTTTGAAAAGAAAATTAACTCAGCAGTGACGTATATTGCTTCCTAAGGTTAGGTAATGCTAGTTGAAAAATACTATCGCAAGCATAACTTTGGTGTTGTGTCCAGTGCGTAAGTTCAGTACAATTGCTTACTTAGGCGGACTGTTGCGTTGCGGCACGACGGCATTCAAGAGCGAGCTCCCCAGGGAGACGTGCTTCGTTGGGGCAAGTCATGAGCGATACGTTTTATTTTTTACTATTTTCATTATAGTAGGATGGTAAAGAAACACTGGTATGTTATAGTAAATAGCATCAGGCATCAGACCAAAAAAATCGCTATGTTTTAGATTGACGCTGTTATCTCATCAAAATACTTGTATGTATCTATGAAAATCTAACGTCTATCTAACCAGTAAGTCTCACACGCGTAAGCCTAACTTGAGGATCACTATTAATATATCGTTTTACAATCTTACCGACAGCAAAATGCTATAAGGTAGAAAATACAGTGAAATAGTGCACAGATGGCCAAACACTTTTTTGTACTTACGATTGATGTGTACAAACGGATGCACTACTTACAACTTACAGGCAGTAAGTTATGACAATTTACATTGATTTATAGTCAGTTAGTGCTTCCTTTTATCATGGATATACGCTTACAACGACGGAAGATAAAACAACGATTTGCAAGCAGTGATTTTGTTCGTTGTCTTATTGTGTTTTGACCCCAGCTTATGTAGAGCGAAGATGAAGTAGCCTCATTTAATTGTGATTAATGTCTGAACACTATCAAGAGAATAAATAGTATTTTTGGATATTATGATGGTATGGACTGATTACTATGAGAGAACTGTTTCCCAAGACAGTTGTAGCAAGACTAATTTACGAAAACTGCCTGCCTATGACTGCCTCGTGGTCTCGCGGTACAAGTATGTGCCGTGCGATCTTGAGGTCCTGGGTTCGATTCCCGGGTCGGGCAAAGTGTTATTGGGTTTTTCCATTAGGAAATTCTCGGTAACAGCACGGAGTCTGGAAATGTGCCCGAAAAACGGCAATAGGTTCGCCTCCTATTACGTGGGACTGATGCATACTTGGCGAAATGTGGGTGCAGAAATGCACCTCTGCCTACCTCTTCGGGGAATACAGGCGTGAGTTTATGTATGTATATATTTATATAAATGAACAAAGTCAAATACCAGTTGCAATAAAATATAGTACTATAAACTTGCATTCTAGCAAATGTTTCGTAATTCATGTAAATGGAAATGTTTAGAAACGATAAGATCTAGAAACAGACTAAACCGATGTAAGTAAAATGTTTCACTTTGAAAGTAAAGCATTATATGACTATTAGAATCACTACAAACCACTCGTTTGTAAACTTGATATTTTAAAAAAGTAGCCTCTATCTGTCCTAGTCTTGGACCACAATAGTAACGGATAGATGGCGCCGGCCTGCGTCGCCCACGATCTGTTCGTCCTGATTGTTCCTGGTGGACTCCCACACCCTCTCCATTGGATGGGAGGACGCTCCCACCCAACTTAATGGGCCTTTTCAAATAAGCTCTCAATAATATCAATCATTCGTAATAAATTAGATGAACATTTGAATACAACAATACTGAGTTTTGCTCTGAAGAAGGCTATTTATGTTTTGAGACCTTTGGAAGATCGAACAATTCAGACTAATTTACCGGGTGAAAGATCGATGGCTGGTACGCCAAAAAGGATTGCAAATATAGATAAACAAGGTTGGATGACCTGGTTAAGGTGGTTGTGGTGGCGCTTCTAATAGGTTTTCCTCACAGACCCTTTTGTTATATTCATTGATTTTATTTTACGAATAGTACTACTTACCAGTAACTACTACGTGAGTAAAGTTTAGTATTTTGTTATAAACCGGTACAATACAAAACTTTTGTTGTCATATAAAATCCACATTCCAACCATATTACTATGAATTTTAGTTATTCCATATACCTAAATAAACTCAACGGGATATCCCCATCAATCTTACTACTGTTTGCACCGCAGTAGCTTGTAATAGATTCCGGTAAACTATAAAACTTTATTTAATAACAAAAATCACTCAAGAGGTCAAGTAGGCGTCAGAGAAAACATTAACGGGTACATAAAATCGATAATTGTCTAACGTTACACAATAACCGGAGTATTTCGAAGTGAGCGATAGCGCGCGGCCCGGGGAGAAATTCTAGGATATTACAAGTAAAAAGAAATGTTATACTGGCGTGTGCTCGTGGGCGTTCCGTAGGGCTGCGGCGACCGGAATATAATTATGTAATATCGTAAAACGTGATTTAATTACAGTTTTTACATTTGCCGTGATAGCATTTATTTTATCGCGGTTATAAAATATGACTTCGTATTTATGATGGCGTGAGCTTTGTATTGTATTGTAATGCTTTCGTTCAGCAGTGGACGGCGATAGGCTGAGAATGAGCTTTGTATTAACGATGTTGTTCCGGTAAAGATATTTAGTCATTTCCATACACGACTCGTATTAAATGATTTGAATGAGTGTTGTTGTTTTCATACATGAATCGCGCACACACTATGTTTTTCCTTATCTGGATTTAAAATTTAATTTTATGAATTATGGAAAACAGTCTCATAGTAGCCTGTCTCGCTCTCCATTTTAATATCCTGTTACGCACAATGTTTCTTAAAAGTTTTGCAAGTACAATTGCCAAACAGTGATATATTGATTGTGGTGAGCGAAACTGATAAGAGCTTGCCAATATTGTGGAATCGTTCCATTGAAAAGTATTTAAAATAGTAAATTCTATAAATCGAAAGAATTATTTCCGATGAAATCCATTATTAACGGGAATAACTGTATTTTCCGATCTGACATCCCTATTACTCGATAAATTGTTGTTTATATGCTGGTGGCAACACACAACTCGTATTAGTTTTATTTCGATGGTAACGATAATGAATCGTGCTTTTCATATTCCAAGGATATTAATTTGTTAGTGATGAAAATGAGTCTTCTGTAGTGTTATTGAAATCAGCCAATGAAATGGCTGCTTTGATAATTATCATTGAACAAAATCCCATGTTAAAAATCGTTTATGCCACATGTATTTAGTTAGGTGAAAATATTAAGACTTTTGCCAATCTCACTTATCGGACGTAAGAACAAAGCTAAGGACAGCCCCGTGGCCGAGAGGCCGCGGGTTCGATCCCCGCACCGAGACAAATGTTTGTGTGATCCACAAATGTATTTATTATTATTTAATGACTTAATCAAAATTGTTGTATATCTTCGAGACAGAGGTATAAGCCCGATCAAGCCAACTCTTTTATACTGCCTTCTACACTGTATATAGAGTAATACTGCATATTATGATAAGCATTTTAAAAGGCAAATTATGAGAAAATAGCTCCAACAAAATAGAATTTGAAAAGCCGTCAGCTTGGCGGCGTCAGCACCCACGTAAATTTTATTGTCACATTTACGACCCGAATTAAATTTCATTTCTTTTCCATATCATAATCGAACACCCACCAAAAAACAGATAAAAGAAATAAAAATAAGACAAAATATTGTTATCTATCGCAATAAATTTTCAATGACCGGCCGCACAATAAACGGTTCTTTTGCCTGTTCTGCCGATAAAAAAAAAAAAAAAAAAGTTGACACTTGCGCAGTGGTACTACGTAGTGGTGACAGAGTTGGTCATGAATAAAACATGGCACGATTGAAATTTGTCCCGTAAATGCGTCTGGTAGACACTGGATTGTGGTTCGGGGAACGCAGAGAGCGATCAGTGTACGTTTCAATGGATAACATGTGTAATAAATCTGGTATATTGAAATTATTTATTGTAGTATTTTGTATTAATATTTGTAAAATATAAAGGAAGAGCATTGAATTGTATAATAACGGTTTATTCAGAATGTCTATTGACTTAATATATTTTTATTAATATAGAATATAAAGAAAGTGTATTGATCGAATGTCACTTAAACGACGACATCTTGTTCGTGTGATCATTGTTGAGTAGAAATTGGAGCGAGTGCAAGTAAATTGTTAAAATATACATATATAGTTGTAACTGAAGACTGGACTATTCTTTAAAAACAGCAAGCCACATCTACATACATCTGTTATACATGTCTATGCCTATAATTTCTGATTCTTTAGTAGTAGAGGAAAACAACTACGGTAAATGGCAAGTTGATCGATATGATTTTGATAGCAATATTCAGATAAATTGTTGAAACTATAGGTCGTGTCTTTACAATAAATTTTTCATAATTAATGTCTTAAGCAGTGATGGCCTCGAGGTTTAGGCGCGCGGTCGAGAATTTCGGCGGTCGCAGGTTCAAACCCCAGGCACACACATCTGACTTTTCGAAGTTATGTGTGTATTGACGATGAATTATCACTTGCTTTAACGGTGAAGGAAAACATCGTGATAAAACCTGCACACCTAAAAGTTCTTAGGAATTTCTTAGGTTTGTAGTCCGCCAACCCGCACTAGGCCAGCGTGGTGGACTAAGGCCTAAACCCTCTCAGTTGTAGAGGAGGCCCGTGCCTAGCAGTGGGACGTATATGGGCTGATTATGTATGTATGTATGTATTCAGATAAATTGTTGAAACTATAGGTCGTGTTTTTACAATAAAATTTTCATAATTAATGTCTTAAGCAGTGATGGCCTCGAGGTTTAGGCGCGCGGTCGAGAATTTCGGCGGTCGCAGGTTCAAACCCCAGGCACACACCTCTGACTTTTCGAAGTTGTGTGTATTCACGATGAATGATGATATGGGCTGATGATGATGATGATGATGAATATGTCTTCTGCCACTAATACAAACCATTGCTAGATTAGCCTCCTATACGTTTAAGGATTTGGCTTTAATCACACGCCACGATAGCTTCGTACGGTTTGGCAGACAGTGCACAGCAAATAAATTCCCTACGTAGAACTCTATATATGTATGTATACATACGTGCCTACACAAGCTGCTCTTTCAGCTTTCAAAGCATATCAATAAATACATAAATAACTTCAACAAAAACGTGCCCTCTGACTTCGTACGCAAAACTATACTCTTAGCAAACAACTAAACAATCATACACACGGCAATATAAAAATGCAACCTCAAATCCTCAAACAATGTTTCACACAATACAGCGAGCGGTGCATTCCCCAAAACGACAACAGTTTGTTTCGAACAAATGTTTGTGACTGGCCCACCGCATTTCACAGTTTTCGTTTAACTTGTTAAACACACTCAACTATCACCGCGCAAACAATGCCTGACCCTAATACTCTTTCACATTATCACCGCCGAATACTACGCATAAATTTCAACTTTAGTTGGTTGTAATATAATACCAACGAGTTGGGTCTTTAAACTTCATCTAAATATAAATATAAATACACCCAACAGTCACATACATAGTTCTGACCCCACACTAAGATACAAGTCTTGTGTCGTGGGTATCAGAAACTACAAGAGACTTTTCGGTCTCACAAACACCCAGACCCGAAACAAATACTTGTGGATCACACAAACATTTGTCTCGGTGCGGGGATCGAACCCGCGGCCTCTTGTTTCGCAAGCTGGTATCTAGCCAACTGCGCCACGGGGCTGTCATGCGAAAATAAATTTTGAAAAGATTAGCCTCGTTCAGTATGCAAGGGATGGCGTAGCGAAATTTATCTAGACCCATTTGAATGAATTTTGGTTTGGGGACAGATGAGAACTTGGGAAAGAACACAGGCTCAAATTTTCAAAATTTTGCCCGGTGGAAGCGGGATCCTATCGCTAGTTTATTTAGACCAGACTAGCCAGTTTCGTGGGCGCTAGATCTGTCACATCTTAAGCCACAAACCCGGTTTATAAAGAGACACCCTTGTAGAGATTTCACACTTCTTATTTGAAGCTGTCGCGCAGTGTGGGCGTTTGGTATATAGACAGCGAGGGCCGTTGACCGAGCCCAATGGTCGCATTCACATTGCTTCCATGGAAATCTTTATATGTCGCCAACACTGTCTACTTTACTACGTGTTCGAGATTTTACGATTGAAGCTATAATTTTACTGATGAACCGTTTCGATTTGATCTGTTTTGTATGCAAATGAGAGAGAAAGTATCTATAATGTTGTTGTGTTAACGCTGGGTGTCGTTTGCAGCTGGTACGACAAAGAACCTACACTCTTCTTCGTCAACATAATGTTGTAAATTCAAGTAAATTATCTTTTCCAATTTTGTCTTTTCCCTAGCATGATAACTTTTTTATTTATCAACAATATTATTTATTTATTTATTCTTTTTATACATAATAACGTATAAAGGCGGACTTAATGCCTAAGGCATTATCTACCAGTCAACCTTAGGGTGGTGCAGAGATACATGATTGGTGCATAAATATTGATGATACAGAAAATATAGATACTCATATATACCTATATAAATATATACAAGATATATATAAATAAATATTATTCCTAGTAAAAGTATAATGTGAAACAATTAAGCAGGTTAACAATTTTGTGCCAAACGACTACACACTGCAGCGCTTACCATGACGCAGTATAAACTGTAGAACTTGCTATTAATATATTTTTGCATACTAATGATATTCCTAATACAGAATACAGCCACATAGTCCAGGTTCATTCTTATTTATAACTGTTCTCATAATCTCCACCACTAACACCAATTTACAATAAATTGAATTCCAAAATACACTGCATTCATAAAACCTACGTAAATATAGCCCTTTTAGGTATAGATCTGAGGTCTTACGTAACAAACATTCGACTGAGAAAGGTCGATTCTTAGAGCATCCGAGTCACCTTGGCACTCAGGAGCAAAGAAATTCGCGGACGAGTTATTCCAATGTAAAGAATTAGCAATTTTTTTGTTTTTTTTTTTTGTTCGCATTTAAGCTGAAATTATTGATCACTAGTATTGAGGTTAAGAAGGCTCTACTGCGTAGATATGACATAGAAAAATATCTTACATACATAAAAAACGTAATATAAAAAAATGTAGATAGGAATAGTCAGGAGAAGCAGTTCGGTCAAACCTGGCGAACAAAAGCCAGATGATTTTTATACCTACACAACGCAAAAACATCAAAATCGCATCTGGTGATAAGCTTGGTGTAAAGAAAGATCATTCACCAAAGATTCATTTTTTTTCTAGAAAAACTGTATTCATCGTAATTTCTCATTAAAGCATTGAAATGCGTCGCTTGAATGGGCACTGATGGCAAGCTATACAGAAATTGCAACAGCTTGAATTGATACTCTGCTATCAACAGCGTAAGGTTCAAAATCAATCGTGGAGGGGAGGTGTGCTAAATCCGTTGATCGTAGATGCGCCAAGAGCCCAATTCGGGTTCACTAATTAATAATATTAATAGTTAATGAAAACGTGTGGAGCGTATTGGAGAATACCAATACTGTGTACAAGGTTTAAATTAATTTATTTTGGTATAACTCAGTGGCGGGACTTCCATAGAAGCCCAAGAGCGTTAAACGTTAATTGTGTAATTTCTAGTCTATATTTACTTATTGTGGGGTCTTTATTTAACAAATTGATTTTGTTAAATAATGATTTTAAGCTTAAAAATATTTATTCGTAATTTTGAAAGGCAAACTTGGCTTTTGGGCTTCTATGGAGGTACCGCCTCTGGTATAACTAATATATTCCGACACCTTATAGCTCCTTGATTGCCCTGTGGTCTCGCGGCTCTAGTATGTGCCGTGCGATCTAGGGGTTTCGGGTTTGATTTCGAGGTCCGGAAAATTGTGATTGCGTTTTTCTTTTAGAAAATTCTCAGTAACAGCACAGAGGTTGGCAATGTGCCAGAAAAAGGCAACATATTGCCTTGCAACCCATAGGTTGACATGTGGGTGCAGAAATGCATCTCTGCCTACCCCTACGGCGATTTATAACTCCGCATAATACTGTGTGATTTCTGAAGATGTGTTCTGACCTGTAGCCTATGGATAAAAATTTGGTAGATGAAAATATAGAACATTGACTGATTGTCTGCTTGTTCAGGCATTTTTTTAAATACACACAGTTGTCACAATTATAGGACAGTTGCAGTCTGACTGATAACTTCCTAGAGGTTATAGAAAATCTCTGTATTCGTATCCAGCATGGCTTAGCTGGTGCCAACTCCAGCTGATTTCACGGATAATAAAGAAGGTATGGTAGAACTAATCTATATTTAATTGACAGCCCCGTGGCGCAGATGGTTAGACACCAGCTTGCGAAACGAGAGGCCGCGGGTTCGATCCCCGCACCGAGACAAATGTTTGTGTGATCCACAAATATTTGTTTCGGGTCTGGGTGTATGTGAGACCGAAAAGTCTCTCGTAGTCTCTGATACCCACGACACAGGACTTGTATCCTAGTGTGGGGTCGGAACTATGTATGTGACTGTTGGGTGTATTTATTTATTTACGTATTCTAATCCTGACTATCATAAATTCGAAACTAAGATCTTTTTTAAAATATTGCAGTACTTTTCCTAGACTTGTGACTGGTGACGGTAGCGAGCTACTTTTTTTTAATCATTGACTATACCACGAGCGATCCGCGTGCTAACATAAGTAATAATTTATAAGTGCCGTATGCGCTAATTAGTAGCCGTGACAATTTAAAAGTTGTACTAACACGTGGCCCTTTTAATAACAAAAAATATAATTGTATATAATAATATGATGAATAGCAAGTCGTTTAAATATTAATTGGAGTATTCAACTTTTTCATTATAATGTATTTGATGAGACACGTTTCTCATAACAATCAGAAGAGCTATTTACACACTGCGACGGCTACGGCTACGAATATAAAAGGTTTAGCACCATTTTATGTTATATTGTAAAGCATTAGGTATCTAAGACAACAGAACTGGTAACTATCGTGTTATTTATTTAAAACTGTATTGGAAGCCCCGTAAAGCAATTGGCTGGACATCAGCTTGGCTGCGGTTTCGATCCCCTATCGAGACAAATGTTTGTGTGATCCACAAATATTTGTCTCGGATCCAGATCCAAACATCCAGGTGTTTGTGAGACCGAAAACTCTCTCGTAGTTTGCATCTTAGTGTAGGGTCAGAGCTATGTATGTGACTGTTATTAAGCATACATAACCTCACGAGGTGTATTCCCGAAGGGAATGCACCTCGCATTACTGTACCCACATTTCGCCAGGTATGTGTCAGTCCCATGTAATAGGGGGCGAGTCTATTGTCGTTTTACGGGCACAATTCCAGACTCCGTGCTGCTACTGAGAATTTCCTAATGGAAAAACCCAATAACAATTTGCCCGACCCGGGATTCGAACCCAGGACCTCTAGATCGCACGGCACATACCTGTGCCCCGAGACCACGAGGCACTGTTATTAAGCTGCTATTAAGCTGCTAGCGAAATGTAAACATAAAATTCTTATCTATTTACCGAGGTAAAATCAGGTGCAGAGGAGTATACTCGTTTATACTCTTATTAAAATAACGCTTCGTTCACACGGAAGTCACCAAGCGTATCGGGCCATTACGGCTGGGTTGAGAAATGTCTTTTAAAATCATGAGTTAGGATCGGCGCTGGCAGTACGAGGCAATCATAGCTCATGCGTGCGTATATTTGTTATTAGATATGCTTGACATATTATATGAGATAGGATAATAATGCCTTATAAGTTACTTATTATGGTACAGTGTGAAAGCGACTGAGCTAGTCGGCAGAATTGTTTCGAGTGACGAAAAAGGGGCGCCTCCCAATTCAATATGTAATAGTGTTGCAAATAAAAAGAAATCTAATTGACTGAATTCGACAAAACAATATGAGAGACCCAAACCGACATTAGAAGACAAGTGTTGTGTCTTTGTAACCACCACAAAACATTTTCGACCCAACAACTGTCAGACTTGAAATGCATCTGCCTATCCCTTCGAGATACATGTATGTATGTATATCAAACTATTTTTTTGTACAAACCTTCGCAGCCCCTCAAGATGTCTGCGGTAGTATATAGCTATCGTCGTAGGGCAGTAACAAGACTCAGGACGCGTGAGCTTGCAAGATGAGGCGGCGGCGTCAAAAGCCCCTCCACGGGTGAAGAGGTGGGGGGGGGGGGGGGGGGGGGGGGGGGGGGGACAGGGGCATGCCTTACCTAATGTGGAAGACAATGCTCCACTCAAGCATGAGAAAGTATTTCGGGTGGTTCGCAATCTCTATACTCGTAAAAAGTAGTTTCGCGAGCTCCGAGGAACGACGGTGATTAAAATTTAAGAGTTTTTTTTTTCGAGGATATTGGACGCCATTTCTTCGAAGTGGAGATGTTCTGTCAGGGTCGAAAGGTCGCGATTTGAACGCGTGACAAGTGTGTCTAATGTGGTATGCAAATAATCATGGTTATTGTTCGAGGAATGAGGAAATTGACCACTCATATTTTGTGACTAAACAATCGATACGCAACACAATGGATAAGCAATACACGCAATTATTGTATCACAGTTGAAACAGACAATATTAAAACCGTGCAGTATATCTATTTATACATAGGTAGATAAGTAAAATATGTGTATTAATATTGATAACCAATGGGGTTGTGTTGATTTTGTTTATACTCGTGCAAATTTGCGGATGTCAAAGTCAATTTCTGCACAATTAACAAATTCTTAAGCCGACTTAACTATTTACTTAAGGAACATTTCAATCCTCTTGTAACATAAAAATCCCCCAATAGGTTATGTGTAAATCCTTTGCCACGATAGCACAAATTACTGCTTGCTCACGCATGCTTAACTCAATTAAAACTAGTGTCATTGATTTCTTTTAAAAAATCTTGAAACGACAAAGTGATCGTACGGGACACAAGCTGTTAAGTGGTCTAGGTTTGAAAGTACTAGAGAGATACGATTACAGACCTATCTTTCTGCCCACATTTGTGTCAGTTTATTCACAATCAGGTATACACAGGTTGAACCTAGAATGCGACGAATACGTGGGCCCCATGACGTACTAAAACGCGTTAGAAGCAAGGCAATGATTTCAAAATGTTGGTTCAAAACGAATACGAGCAAGTGAGGTACGAGCACGCGTGTAATCTTGTTAACGTGCTTCCATACCGGCTCATATACGCATCCAAAAGCCCTTTGTTAACCCTTTGTGCATGCCACGCATGCCCAGGATTTATGCCAGCCCGTCCAAAGTTTACAGCTCTGCGTTGAATTGATGTCTGAATTAATTAGACCGAACTGCTTTTATTAGGGATGTATTTTGCGTAATTTAGAGGATCTGGTAAACGTCTAGACGTGTTGCGTTTTGCAGACCTATTTTTAACTTAAAATGAAATGTAAAAAACAAAGGATTTGGTAAAATTCTAATATTTGCAATTTCAATAAACCACCAAATGGCGTAAAGTGTTTAAAAAATCTATCAATATGTCAGAAGAAGACTCAACCAACACTTTCTATACCCTTTATCATATAATTGACTAAAAGGCTAGTCATCATCATCAGCCCAAATACTGCTGGGCACGGGCCTCCTCTACAACTGAGAGGGTTTAGGCCTTAGTCCACCACGCTGGCCTAGTGCGGGTTGGCGGACTACACACCTAAGAAATTCCTAAGAACTTTTAGGTGTGCAGGTTTTATCACGATGTTTTCCTTCACCGTTAAAGCAAGTGATAATTCATTGTGAATACACACATAACTTCGAAAAGTCAGAGGTGTGTGCCTGGGTTTGAACCTGCGACCGCCGATATTCTCAACCGCGCGCCTAAACCTCGAGGCCATCACTGCTTTAAAGGCTAGTCCGACAAATAAATTTTACAGCGCTAATGAATATAAAGTTTTACGACGGAACCATTGATGGTACATTAGACCGGGCCAGGCGTGTTATCCGCGGAATTAGTGTTCCTTTAGTCGCTCGCGTTGTATTGCGCTCACCAAACTTTATTGCGGATTAGATAGTATTAATTACAATTAAATGGATTGTGTACGGAGGACCAAGGTGGAGAGTGCAACTTAATTAAAGAGGACATGTCCTCTACATGTTATTTATGTCGTAGAAGAATGGAATTTAGTGAACGGATCTACGTACAAACTGTGCTGAAATTTTATTTGCCTCGATGTTTACCTTCTTACAATGTTGCAAACAAATATTTTTTCTTGCAATGTTTACCTATAACTACAAAAATTTTAAGCTTCCATGACTGCCGCTTTTAATTTGATTGCAATATGTATTTCCAAAAAATATTATGCATTATGCAAGAATTTATTAAAGATAATAAATAAATAATAAATAAATACACCCAATAGTCACATACATAGTTCTAATCCCACACTAAGATACAAGTCTTGTGTCGTGGGTATCAGAAACTACGAGAGACTTTTCGGTCTCACATGCACACAGACCCGAAACAAATATTTGTGGATCACACAAACATTTGTCTCAGTGCGGGGATCGAACCCGCGGCCTCTCGTTTCGCAAGCTGGTGTCTAGCTGGTGTTTCTTGTTCCGTCGTGCCGTATAAAAATTCACCATCGGCAATCGAAACTAATTGTTCTCGTTTTACAGCCAATCCCATCTACATTAATATGCTTTATTTCCTAACTCTCCGCAGTTGTGAACACTTCGCTAGCTTTAACTGTTTCAACGACTTGGGTTTTCATGGAAATTAACTCTCATTCTATAGGCGCGAGTGGGCGTGCTTTGTACACTTGAAACGACTCCGCACAGACAGCACGGCGAGCCAGTTTACGTGTTTAATCCTAGATTATTACCTACATTAACTCTACCAATTTGAATGTCTGACAACGCGCAGGAATTTTATACAAAATTTACGTTAAATCCCATTTGCGCAGATAGCTTATAATCAGCATGAATTTAAAAAAATATATTAACATAATTGTTACAACAACTCATTGGCTGATAAATGGAAATACGAGTGAAATATTAAATATTACGCCAAAACAAACAAATAGTAAACATAATAATACCTCATGTAATTTTATTCATTTCGCGTGTGAAAGCAAGGTCCATATGCTTAATGTAAAAGTAAATATTGGCAATTGAAACTGAAAGTTGCATAAACTCTGAATAATATAGTCTTAAAAATATTAATGGACGATGAACAAACTTATCGATAAACAACAATATGCAATTTCGTACTATATCTCTCACAATTACAACCTTTTCCAGGGTTCAACATTAAAATAATTTAATACATTTAACGATTTCACATATTTATTTTGAAGATAAAACATGCAAAGGAAATATAAGCCACATTAAGCTTTGGTTGTTGTTAAATCAAAATAAGTCTAACCAATTGAAAAAAAAAAAAACTATTATTATTCCACAATCCACATCTACACAGACAGATGAATAACAAAAGACGCATTCGTGGCAAGGAAATAAAAATACCCCGAATAAACTGTTGTTTTGGAGTATGGAACTTTTCGCCCAACAATTTATGGCTCTCCCTTTGTAGTGAATGTTTTCTCTTGAAACTTCAGCAGTTTGAGCTGTTTCACACTTTTTAAACATGGAAACACACTTTTATTGAGCAAACTAATACAATCAAATATAAAGATTTCGAGTCGAGGTTTTTTACGATTCTTTATATCAAAGAATACGATTTGATTTAAACATTGGTTATATTGAGTATTAAACCTGTGTTGTCATAGAATTTATAGTCTCAAGTGACGTTTTAATCAACAATAAGAAGGTACTTTAACAGTCACAATCGAAGGATAAAGGCAGGAAATGCTGTAGAGAAGCTTTAAGCAGAATGTTGCAGATAAATTAAGACTAAATTAGTCACTGCAGCTATAAATAATCCAATTGAAAATAAAAAAGCAGTGAGTAGTGAACTGCCGTCCGACGGATAAGCTTTAAAATGCGCCAAGTATTAAAATACACAAGGTTGCTAGCAAAATACGAAGTGATAAAATAAATCCAGTGTTAGCTTTTAAGCACTACCATAAAGTACAAAGCAGGCAATATGATAAAGGCAAAAGAGCTACAAGAATGAAACCGTAAGCTAATGCCGGCGAGCGACGAGCTCGGCTTATTTACACATTGTCACACAGAGCGCACCATCGTACCAATCAGGGATGTGACAGCGACACCATTACACGAGCACAAGGATCCAATGTTAGTTGGATATCTACATTATTAATAAATGAAGGAAGGAATAAGGAAGAGGATTATATTTTTGTGTTTTTAGCGAATCAAGTCAAAAATTATTGGTTTTGGGCATGAAAAGGAAAACCTTGATAAAGGACATAGGCCCCTTTTACCTGGCGATGCGCGAGGGGCGTTTGTTAAAAGTTTGTACGTTAGTTAAAGATCTATATTTGTTGCTGAATCATACAAAAAGAGTTGCAAAGATTTCGATAAAATTTGACACTATTATTTGGATCAAAAAATATTTATCGTTTAGGTTCGTGGCATTTCTACTATCTAAATATTTTTAATTTTGCTTTAGAAGTAACTTTGTACACCATGCAGATGAATTTATGAGCAGAGTATATTAAAATATACTCAGCATGAAGCCACGATATGCTTTATTCAGCGAATAAAGCGAAATATACTCATGAAACACATTTGGGTCTAACAAGTACTGTGATCACAAAAACGTCAATCTCCTAAAGACCAGACAATAGAGTGTCAAGAAATATGCTTAATGTGCGAACCAAATGTAAGACTATATTACAGAGTACCGTAAAACGGTGGAACATTGCCTCGCATATGCAACTTTGCCTATTATTGGAATTTACCCATATCTTTTAAAATACTATTTGTAGCGACTTCAAATCAAAAGTAGGTACACATTTAAATTTTACCTGGCGATACGAAAATCCCAAAGCCATGTTTATATTCTTTGAAACAGCATAATAGGGAGTTGTCAAACACAACGAGTGATAGCCAGCTTCATAACAACGCGACTAACTTTTTCGGTAAGTCTTAAAATATCAACAATTTCGTCAAAGTTTTGATACTGATATGTTAGTTGTGTGTTATCCTACAATATTTAATTAATTTAGAATGGTTATTGTGACATATAAAAAAGTGTTTAACGTTTAGGCAAAGTTGTCACTATCATTTCGATTTTGTATTCGCAACTTTGCCTGAGCTAGGGCTGTCGCTAGCGACTAAACAGACCATAAGTGTGAACAAACCGAGCCTAAAACAATAAATTAGTGACGTCAATGAAAAAACTCATAATTACTTAAAGTTAATGAGATACTTAGGTATAAAATTTAGTTTTATTTAATAAACAATATTAAATACATTTTAGAATGTTTTACTGCACGATGTTTGCGTCCACCCTATGCAATTTAAAATAAAGTATGAAACTAACAGCAAAGTCGAACACAACATTGCCTAGCATTGTTTCTAGTAGCTTAAGCAAAGTGTCTGTTTTGAAATTAATTATAAGTGCAAGAATGGTGTAGTTATGTCGTTTAGACGGTCAAAATTGACGCAGGCAATGTTACAGTTTTGTAGCCCAACTTTGCCTAGTGATTAAAACTGTTAAATTTCACAAATAAAACAGAGCTATCACAGTTATAAATACACTGCCAATGAATATAAATATAAGCTTTATCCCCAACTAGACAAGCCTGAAAAATGATTGTTATTATGCGAAATATATCAATATGACTATAAAACTTAGGCAAAGTTGCACCATTTCACGGTATCTAGTTTTTATCAATGTTAATGAGTGCTTGAGCTATGTTATGTCCCACAGCCCTATCTTTAATGTTAGTATTAAAAATAGCAGCTGCATTTCCCTTACCTATCCCGACAGAGGCTGTGAGGCACTCCATCGGACGCAGCGTCAAATGAACGACGCGTCTCGTGCTCTTGCACACACACTGCGAACCACTGCGCGGCACTATTTGACGCATTATCACACAAACTTTTAGAAATAAAGCGCACGCGGGCTATCAAAATAAAAATTCATCAAAATTTCCAATACAAACACTTCTACGATAGTGAGCGTGTTTTGTTGGGTTGTGGTGACGTTTCTGTTTTTGAATATATATTTTTTAATAAAAGGTATTATCGTAAAGAGGTCGGCGTCTTTAACGTAAAGGTTTGAATAGTGGTAGGGGGTACTCCTCGACGGGTACTTATATAATACTAAAGTAGGAAAGATTTTTGAACTTCTACAAATGCTCAATATTAATTGTGACGTTATATTTAGAGTCCTCAGTCAGTGTCAGCATTGTTAGCGCCTGGACTTCTTTGTCTAAAAGTAGTAGATGAAACAAAGCAAAATATAGGAGTGTATATTCTTCCGCTCAGGATTATTTCGATTTCTATATTTTTAATCTTTTACCGTATTGAAAAGGCAGATCTCATGCCTTATGATACAGTCATTATAATCATTCATTAGTTCAAACCGACTACCTACACCAGTTTTGTAATACTTTTACCAATAAAAGTTATTTAAGGGTAACCACTTCGTACACGTGCTGGCCTATGAAGTAACACAATAACAGTGTTTTGGGAGGTCGACATATTGCCTCCGTACATGTTCCCACGAATATTGGAAATCAAATTCTTAATGGCGTGTCGGTTGTTCAATATATGATCTGTTTACTTTACATCATTATCTAAGAATAGATCTTAGTGATGTATAATATATTTTTTAACATACATACATAAACTCACGCCTGTATTCCCCGAAGGGGTAGGCAGAGATGCATTTCTGCACCCACATTTCGCCAGGTATGTATCAGTCCCACATAATAGGGGGCGAGCCTATTGCTGTTTTTCGGGCACATTTCCAGACTCCGTGCCGTTACTGAGAATTTCCTAATGGAAAAACCCAATAACACTTTGCCCGACCCGGGAATCGAACCCAGGACCACTAGATCGCACGGCACATACTTGCACCGCGAGACCACGAGACAGTCATATTTTTAAATATTATAATTTTTAGGCTCCTTAATTTTTTAGATATTATTATTAAAAAGTCCGCCTCATACAGAGGGCGGTAGTCAAGCTTTGTGGTAATATGATTGCTACAGACAAAAAATATTAGAAAAATCCAGTCGGTAGCAACGTGAATAAACATTCCTAATCGATTTCTAAATTTATGATATCCTGTAGCTAGGGTGACGGCGAGTGTGTCGCTCGTTTATCTTCTACCGTATCCAATAGTCGTAAAAAGTGGCACGTGCCATTGAATGTGGCATTATCCGATATTTAGCTCATCCTGAGTTAAATTTGACAACCTCTATGATGAATTTACTTTTTATTTATGATGAAACAAGGATTTTTAAGTAACAACTCTAAGTGACTTACAGATTCAATTCTGGTTCTTGATGTTGAGTTCAGTATAAAAACTGCATACATATATAATCTCACGCCTCTATTCCCTGAAGAGGTAGGCAGAGGTGCATGTCTGCAACCATATTTCGCCAGGTATGTATCAGTCCCATATAAAAGGAGGCGAGAATATTGCTGTTCTTCGGGCACAATTTCAGACTGCGTAATGCTACTGAGAATTTCCTAATGGAAAGACCCAATAACACTATACCCGACCGGAACATCTAGATCAATCATGTATAAAAACTACTATAAAAAATAATAATTTGAAGACAAGAGACTAAGGTTTAAAATAACCCACAGTTCGTGAGTTCCAATATGGTTGAAAGTGGCACGTGCCTTCAAAATACACCGAAACTCTAAAAGGGATAT
The DNA here is from genome assembly GCA_907164795.1 of Hemaris fuciformis. Lineage (NCBI taxonomy): Eukaryota > Metazoa > Arthropoda > Insecta > Lepidoptera > Sphingidae > Hemaris > Hemaris fuciformis. The sequence goes on along the minus strand of OU015450.1, from coordinate 10,124,438 downwards.
TACCTAGAAGTGTAATCAGATAATAGGTTGTGGTGTACGCGGTTAAAACTATTAGTAAAACGTAACACGGCTTATATTAGGTTAACCGCAGACAAATTAGTTAGACGGGAATAAGTTTTTAGTACCTTCGTTTATAACAAATTGGATTGTAGTGGGGTACGCAATTAGGAAAGCCACGGGGCGATTCGATTAAGGGCTGTTATTGTCCTTTTACACGCTAATAAATACGATCTTCCGCTTTATCGCCCATCGCTTGCCAAATCTGTGGCTTTGATTTGAGCGAATACTCATGCTACAATACCAAATTAGCGAAAATTAATCCAGCAATTTTGCTCAACGAATTTCTCTAGGTGGCTGTAATAGGTCTTACCTAAGTTTAAATACGAGTATATTTATTTTAACTTGTAAAATATCGCAACGTAACACACACATCAACTCGCATACATCTTTTGCTTCGATCGCTAAAAAAATATTATGTTTTTAAAAATTAAATTTCTTTAAAAAAATAATTCTTCTTCTATAGACTATTCAAATCTGATTCAGAGCTAATATAACAACTCATGCGTAGGTACATAAAACTCTAAATTGCAATTATATTCTCAAATTTAGTGTTACTGAAATAAAATATTTGAATAATAAACCTATTAGCGGGAATAATGTTTCAGCATTTAGAAAGTATTATAAATGTGCTCTAGCTCAATTAGCATTATTTGAAAGTTACGGAGATAGCCTTTGTCCTTGTCGAGACCACTGAACGGGACGACAGGATAAACAGACATGACCTTACGAAAAAGAACATCAGATTGTAGATAAGAATATAATTAAGCAACTCTTAAGTATTTTATAAAACGTAGACTATACTTTGTGAATGAAAATAAAACTGTTAGTAGAATCAGGGATTTGTTACTATCAACTCCACTTAAATATTTATTATACTTTTGTACTGGTGTAGACAATATACGATGGACAAAGGACTGTAAAGCCATACAGACAATTACTTGGCACTACAACTTGCATTGTACTATTGAATGTCACAGGTTATAATAGCAGGATATCCTCTGGCCAGTGCACATCATGATTATGGCGATTCGCTACAAAAAAGAAACAAAAAACTTTTAAACAAAATCATTTAGACACGTGAAAGTCTATCAAATTGCAACAAGGTATACTAAGGCGTCTATTTACAATCTAAATAATGGATATGAGCTACTACGGCTAAGAAGTGAGGACTTAGTCTAAAACCCATACCGAGTTAATATAATAAAATAAATAGAAGAATTCTTCAATATTGCGAAAACTTTTCCACAAAATATTTCTATAAAACATAAAATGTATTCACATGGGGTAACATCGATGCGGATTCTACAAACACAATTCGCCAGTCATATTTGCTTCAAAGAAAAGGATGCGAGCATATTGCGAAAATATCCGACACATTTCTAGACTCTGCTGCTGAAGATTTCCTACGCCCGTCCAAGGAACAACGCCGGGACCTCAAGATTTTATGACCGTCTTTTTAAAATATGTAAGACAAAGAATAAATAACTACATAGCAAACAGTCAAACAGTCTTACGTAACAGACGTATCAGCTTGAATTTTGCCGCTTACGAAGCTTGGTTTAAGCCAGGTGATTTACGTTTATCAAGAGATTGTCTGAGATAACAAAAGGCTGACACTTCGGCCTGATCAGCATTAAGCAAGGATATTTAAAGACCGCTATATCAGCTCCTCTTTCTTTTAATTCAAACTGGCTGGTAGATATATTTATAGTGCAACCAAATGCAATAAATGAATATGCCTAACAGTCTCACATTCTTATTACTCACAAGGTTTAGACCCCACACAACGTAATAAGTTTTGTGTCGTGATAAAAGAATTATGACACTTTTCGGATTCTTAAAACATAATGGATATGTAGGTGTGATAATATAAGGGTAAATGTCAAAAGTAATAATCAGAAGAGTTTTAATACACCATAAAAATATCATCTATCCTAATCTAAAAAGCTGTCGTGACCTAAAAAATTTCAGGACGCGTGAAACGAGTGACACATGAAAAAAATATTAATCGTAAAATTCTCACGTTGACCTCGCCAAGCTATTAAGAACCTAAACCCTTTATTAATAAGGCTAAAAATGATTATTTTAAATGTGTGGATGTTTGTGGGTTTGTGATAGGCGAGCAGAAGTGCGTTGGTGGTTAGTTGATTGAATAAACCATTTATGCAGACATTTAATTTGTGATGTGATGGATTATTTGTACTTTGCGCGAATAACTTCATATCAAGTCTAGGATCTACAATAACGTCTGACTTTTATTATTCTCGCTAATATATTCTTGTATCCTAAAAAGGTTTTTTTTTTTTTTTTTTTATACTGGCACGGCAAAGTGACCCCATTGCACCTGATGGTAAGCGCAATGGAGTCCAGAAAAAGTGCCGACCAGCGAGAGATGATGGTCTCCCGTTGGTCCACACATTCATGCCGGCCGAATACCTCTTCACCTTATAGAGAAGAAGTTTGGGGGACTAATACCATGGTGATCAAAGGACCGACCGCGACAAACCGGCCAAAATTGCCGGCACGGTCATCCTTTCACCATGATTGAAGCCCCCCCGAAAACCGGATATACACGTATTGTATGTATGAGTATTATTCGCTCTGAAATTCCATAAAAAGTTCTAAAATTTGTTCAACAATGTAAGAAAGAGGGACTGATGTTAGCGTAAAAAAAAAAAAAAAGCGTACATATGTTATTAACAAACACGGAAAGGTAATGATCATAATGATATATATAAACTTGCAAAATAGATTTAGGACCTCATATAACAATTGATGTCAAATAAATGAACTTGAAATTGTTTATCATGGATAAACGCCTGGGATTTTTTGCTAAACACATACGTACACTTCAAACGTCCTGATAAATACACAATATCTTTGAGAGCATAACAATAGCATCCTACGTAATGACAGTGAAACTCGTGATGAATGGAAGAAAAAAACTACCTGAGTTGTATGCACTGCGATCGGGCACAAAGCGTTGATTTGTATGGCGAAACGTTAAGTTGAGATTGCATGCTGGATTGACAGATGCTCTCTGATTAACAGTGCGGTATTGACATGGATCACGTTTCTAGAATGTTCCTTTTGTTATAATTTAAATCGTTATAATTTACACTTGTCTGATACGTACAACAGAGCAGATGGGCTAAGGTTGCAATTGCAAAAAGAAAACTATCGAACAACAAAGAATGATATGAAAATTATCATTACATTATCTGATTCAGCATAATTATGCTCTAAAACATTTTCAATTATACTTTTTGGAAACGGCGCTTAAGTCCATCAACGTATGTACGTTAAATATTGCGCTGGACAGTATGTGGTCTGTAGTTAAAAACCAGTGAAAAAGACTCTCACTTCTTTTGTCTCTTCACAGTATGCAATAATTGTCACTTTTATGAAAATATATGTGAATCTCACTCATCGAAAAAAATGTCCCACACAATCTGTTGTCCACGTCTTTCTGTTATCCAGCAATTTTAAATGACTATATAAAGTTCGTACATTTTCTCTTTATTAATATTAATGTAAGCAGTGATGGCCTCGAGGTTTAGGCGCGCGGTCGAGAATTTCGGCGGTCGCAGGTTCAAACCCCAGGCACACACCTCTGACTTTTCGAAGTTATGTGTGTATTCACAATGAATTATCACTTGCTTTAACGGTGAAGGAAAACATCGTGATAAAACCTGCACACCTAAAAGTTCTTAGGAATTTCTTGGGTGTGTAGTCCGCCAACCCGCACTAGGCCAGCGTGGTGGACTAAGGCCTAAACCCTCTCAGTTGTAGAGGAGGCCCGTGCCCAGCAGTGGGACGTATTTGGGCTGATGATGATGATGATGAATATTAATGTTGGAAATTAAAGTTTCCATCCATTCGGAGACGGTATGAGCGCACAATTTAACTCAGGGACATTTACTTTTTATTAAAGTTTTGAAATACTACGCTTTTAATATCTTGTAAATGGCGTAAGATCCTTGCACAAAACGTCTGGTATAGTTTTAAAAGTCTAGCCAGACAATCGCAGGAGCCAGACTGCGCCCGCAGAGCACCTAGAACACGCTTTTATCCGTAGAGTACAATGTCTACGATTGTTGTTTTATGCTTGCCATTCAAACACGCATTTTGATGAGTTCGTTTGCTTTTGTGTTAGAACATGTTACTACATTGCTTTGCTTAACTTAATTTAATCTTTCTTTGTAGGGAGATAAAAAAATAATGAACTTGTAATTTTGCAGCTGGCTGACGAATCATGTCCACTCGGAAAAATTAAGTAGATATAAAACGTGCATTTTTCTGTGTATATAACGTAGCTATATGTATAACTGTACTATGCACTATATGTATAATGTAGTAGTATATGTTTAGCATCCCACCAATGCTATTGTATCAAAGTCAGTAAGTACATTATTATAAAAGAATTTTTTGAAAAGTTTAATTCTACAGCCGCATTTAAAAAGCATTCCGAAAATATGCAGTGAAAGAAATTCAGCGAGTTTTCTTTGCTACCGAAGTTTTTGCTAACAAAAAGCAAGACCGGGCAAATATTTGTCTGTGAATTAAACTAACATTTAATTTGGCGTTCCTCATTTCATAGACATATTCTAACGGACTAGAGTCTAGACATTAAGGCTATCATTACTGTCTCAGTCTGAGGTATTGTTAATATTAATTTATCAAATACAATTTTATATGTAGTCATTTCATTTAATAAGTGATTCATTGCATTTAGCTTTGCTAGTTGACACGTAGGAATTCCAAATGGCTCTAGTGATACAATCATACCCCACAACGCGAAGTGGGTGGACAGAGATGGATGCGAAATGAGAGGCGCTGTTTCACGCTGTGGAGTCTAGGGATTTATAATGTTTTATAATGTATTATGAAGTTCGAAAACAAGGACAGGTGATATAGAAATGTTAATGTTTAAAGAAGCAGTGATGGAGGTTTAGGCGCGCGGTCGAGAATTTCGGCGGTCGCAGGTACAAACCCCAGGCACACACCTCAGACTTTTCGGAGTTATGTGTATTCACAATGAATTATCACTTGCTTTAACGGTGAAGGAAAACATCGTGATAAAACCTGCACACCTAAAAGTTCTTAGGAATTTCGTAGGTGTGTAGTCCGCCAACCCGCACTAGGCCAGCGTGGTGGACTAAGGCCTAAACCCTCTCAGTTGTAGAGGAGGCCCGTGCCCAGCAGTGGGACGTATTTGGGCTGATGATGATGATGATGATGAATCTTTAATGTGTTAATCTTTTATGTATGTATGTAAGAATGAAATGAAGGTTAGAATATTGCTACACTAGAACTTGTGAATTTAATTTAAAACTACCATATCACTTATAAACCTTACCAATAAAACGAGTTTAAATGCGAAAGTAAGATTGTTTAATTTCGCAAATATAAATTTTGAAACAGCAGAACCCATTTTTAGGAATTTTGTCGAATAGACAGATGAAAGAAAGGGGTGAGATGCAGACTATTTCTACCCTAGAATACGTTAGTAAAGGATTTTTTTAATTTACGACAAAATACACACATCAAAGCAAACTGCGGGAAAGCTGGTATTTCATATTTCACTCCCAACCAAATTGCAATATAAAAGCAGAGTATATTGCGAACAGAAGTTAGTTCAAATGAAAATAAAGATAAGAGCGCAGATAAAAAATAAAATGATCCCGCGCGTGCTCCATCGAAAGCTTCCACCGCTCTAATGTAGACGGACATGTCGTCTTCTATAATTAAACCGTATTTAAACAACACGACACGGTTATCTGGTTTGGTTATCGTCAGATATATGGTCTCAAGAGCTAATTAAACGTTAGTTTTACGATCAATAAATATGTAACAGCGCTATTAATATACGGAACTCATGCCGTACCCGATAATTTCTACTTTAATATATCAAAAGAATTACACGCGCACAGATTGTGTATCAAAGCTATTTGTGTGGTAAAATATGTATTCATCATCATCAGCCCATATACGTCCCACTGGGCACGGGCCTCCTCTACCATTGAGAGGGTTTAGGCCTTAGTCCACCACGCTGGCCTAGTGCGAGTTGGTAGTGGATATATAATAACCCCACATTAAGATACAAGTCTTGTGTCGTGGGTATCAGAAACTACGAGAGACTTTTCGGTCTCACAAGCACCCACACCCGAAACAAATATTTGTGGATCACACAAACATTTGTCTCGGTGCGGGGATCGAACCCACGGCCTCTCGTTTCGCAAACTGGTATCTAGCCAACTGCGCCACGGGGCTGTCGATGATGATATATTCGAAGTGATGTAATCATATAGATTACTTAATTCACATTGAAACAGTTGGTCGATGCGCAGTGGTTGAGTGTGTTGTCAATCGTCATCAGCCCAAATACGTCCCACTGCTGAGCACGGGCCTCCTCTACAACTGAGAGGGTTCAGGCCTTAGTCCACCACGCTGGCCTAGTGCGGGTTGGCGGACTACACACCTAATAAATTCCTAAGAACTTTTAGGTGTGCAGGTTTTATCACGATGTTTTCCTTCACCGTTAAAGCAAGTGATAATTCATTGTGAATACACACATAACTTCGAAAAGTCAGAGGTGTGTGCCTGGGGTTTGAACCTGCGACCGCCGAAATTCTCGACCGCGCGCCTAAACCTCGAGGCCAATATTACGAAGTGTTGTCAATATTACGCAGAATCTTTACCGGCTTCGTAACAATTATTTTGTTGTGAAGCGGTAAATTTCCGATGACACCAAACCCTTTTGGGGTTGTGTGTGGTGTTACAATTATTCTACTACTTTTACATCAGTCTATATAAATACATAAGTCTCACTGCTGGCCACGGGCCTCCTCCATTATGGAGAGGGGTTAGATCTTAGACCACCAAGCCGGCCTAGTGCTGGTTGGCGGACTATACACCTAATAAATTTTTGAGAACTTTTAGGTGTGCAGGTTTTCTCAAGACTTTTCCTTCGTGGGTACACGCATAGCATCTCCGTCTTGGAATAATTGGTGGCGAGATTGTTGCCACTTTCCAAACTAACTATGTCAGACTCGGGAATCGAACCTGTGAATTTTAGACTGCAAACAACATCTTATGCCGCAGAACCAATCAGGCAAGTCATTAAAATAATTTTTGCTTCGATCATTTTTACTTCTATAGGACGCAATAAGTACTGTAACATGCCCATAGTTGGTATTTGAATTTAATATCCCGTCCTTACATAGCGCTCTTTAAGATTCCTGTAAATCGTCATGAAAGCTTTGACTTCTCACGATTCTTTAGAAAATTAACGCGACCCCTTGACATTTAAGGTTAATGAGAAAATAAGAGAAACGTGTCTAAAAGAGCATTGTGTGGATTTAGGTTGAACTGCGCCACGAATAGAAACGCTCTCGGGACAGATGACTTTTGACCTATTTCAGTATTAAAACAAAGCATAATTAATGCATAAATAACTGAGGAAAATGTATGGAATATATCTATATGTTGCATGACCATTGTCCCGTAAATACCGAGTGAATAATTCTAAAACTATGCTGCCTATACGTAAAACGGACGTTACTAATATATGTAATTGATAGCTAAAACAAATAAGCACTACATTTTGCAAATATTAGATTAATTTAATTAATATGAAAAGAATGAACTGTCTCGTTAGTCGCGCGGCACAAGAATGTGCCATGCGTTATAGGGGTAGAGGTCCTGGTTTCGACTTCAGGACTCATGGACGACTAAATTTGCCTCGAGGCTAAATTTTAGATTTTAAGAGTACAAAGATTGGTTCTACGGCATAAAATGGCATATGCAATCGGAAATTCACAGGTTCGATTCCCCAGTCGGACATTGTTAGTTTGGAAAGTGGCAACTATCTCGCCACCACTTATTCCAAGACGGAGAAGCTATGTACATTAACGGTGAAGGAAAACATCTTGAGAAAACCTGGATTCCAACTAGTCATAATACTTCTGAACAGCGAACCGGAGTAATAGATTGGAATTCTACTAACTTAGCAATGACCCTTCTACATAATCGTTTAAAAACCAATAAGAAAAGATCCATGACAATTCTTTATGAATAAAAACACAATGCAGGCAGACAGACGCATGTACAATTAATGTGAAAGAAGATTACCCGTTCAGTCTACCATGTGAGGCGCACGGCGTGACGATACGTTGATTGCGATGCGTCAGTATAACTATGGGATAATTGAGCTTTTTGTTTCGTGAACCGTCGTTGAATATTTATGAAAAATGTTGGCGCACGTTGCAATTTCATTTCGTAAAAGGTAATAACTATGTTTTAAGTAGTAACATAGCATATGCATTGTGGTCTCGCGGCACAAGTATATGTCGTTCGGTCTGACAGCTGGCGGTTGCTATAGGACCTTACTACAGTAGAGCGTCGATTATCCGAACGTCGAATAACCGAACGACCGCTTATCCGAACTGCTAACCCGTCCTACCCGGGTGTGCTTACCCCCTCGAGCATACCGCGCTACAGTGCTCGGCGCACGCGCACTTGTTGCGACTCGTTTGTTAATTCTAGTAACACATCTTGCATTGCCTTTTATGTCTTCACTAATTTATAGTCCACTAATCCGAACTAGACCAGCGTGGTGGACTAAGGCCTAAACCTTCTTAGTTGTAATTGTGCCCAGCAGTGGGACTATAGACTGATGATGTTTTTTTTTTTTAAACTGGCACGGCAAAGTGACTCCACTGTACCTGATGGTAAGCACAGTGGAGTCCAAAAAATTAATACCGACCAGCGAGAAACGAAGGTCACCCGCTGGTCGACACAATCATGCCGGCCTGCAGAATCATGTCACCAATTACTGATAATACAATAATTTCCCATTTCTGGAATTAAATGCTCATTAGACCATAAATTAAATTGATGTAACCACGCTAACATAGTATTTTTCCTGCACGCAAAAAATATCCAACGACGAACCACATTTTTCCAGGGAATCCAAACAGGGTACGCCTATAATAATAATTCTAGGGTTTCCGTCCTCGTTTAAAATAACAGCGGAAATGGCGTGACGTAAATACTTGGAATGCTATATACCTAACACACTTGTGATAAAGCCATGTTAGCTAACATGAACCACACTGTGAATGGGCTCGATCAATTGTTTTCATCGAAAAATATAAATGCTGTTTTTCTTCCGGTAAATGATTTATTTCTTTGCCTGTTTACAAGTCTGGCAACGCATCTGCAATTTTTAAACTGTTATGGGTCATTAATAGTCATTCTTAAGTTGCATCTTTTATTTATTTGTGGTAATTATGTATTCATTATTCTAATAATAAAGGAGGTTGTAGATAAGGTTGAATTAACTCTAAAGATAGATTCTGGCATAAGGCAGATAACGAATTCTTTTAGATTTATTTTTCGAGTTTGTAGTTTGAGAAAAACAGAACCAAGTCGAGCTTTAAGCACGTTTATTAAAAGTGGGAAATATCATAGCCCATAAACAGTACGGCATGTTGTCTATGATGTAATTAAACATATTTTAATTAGGTCAATAGGTTGAATATGTGAAGTCGCCGCGCCCGCTTACTTTATAATGTAGTAACACATACATACGTAAGCGCAACGTGTACTACCAGACTTCTGAGAATTTAGTTTTGCCTCGTAATTAATATTTTAAGTGGCTTCTCGTTTGCGAGTTGTGATAACATTGTTCTTAAATTTTTTATACGCGCAACTATAGCCATAGACAGCCCAGTGGCGCAGTTGGCTAGACACCAGCTTGCGAACCGAGAGGCCGCGGGTTCGATCCCTGCACCGAGACAAATTTTTGTGTGATCCACAAATATTTGTTTCGGGTCTGGGTGTTTGTGAGACCGAAAAATTTCTCGTAGTTTCTGATACCCACGACACAGGACTTGTATCCTAGTGTGGGGTCAGAACTATCTATGTGACTGTTGGGGTGTATTAATTAATTTATTTTATTTATTTATATCATGATAAGTATGGAAATTTATAGACTAGTGCTATTAGGTCAGAAGTATTAATGTCAGTAATCCAGAACTAGTACTAACAGAGAGCTCTAGCTCAAAAAGCATCATCTGCTCCAAAAACATTTTGCAATTAGCATTGACTCAAGTGTTGATGGACTTGTTTGACGAGTGTGTCATTTTTTTATTGAAAGCTGACGAGAAGTATTTTTGCGTTTCGCGTATTGTTATTAATACATACAAAACATTGAAAATGAGAAGTGTGTTTTTGAACCAGCGAAGACAGGTGTTATGGTAAACCGCTCCTCTTATTCTTGAGACAATCTCTTGGATCAATACACATATTGTCGTTTTTTCCTATATTCTAAAGATACGTTTAATGCCTAAGAAATTTTTAGCAAGTTAAACCTTCGGTTGTTCTCCTTTATATGCTTATCAGTGGCGGTACTTTCATAGAAGCCCAAAAGCCCAGCTTGCCTTACAAAATTCCAAATAATAATCTTTAAGCTTTAAATATTTATTGAACAAAAGCAATTTGATATATAAATGAGAATATCTTGAACCCACAATAAACAATTATGAACTAAACATTACAACTTACTAGTTACCGTGTAACGCTTTTGGGCTTCTATGGAAGTACCGCCATTGCTGCTTTTAAACATATGTATGTATATTATAACTTTATCTGATGGTTCAATGAGCTCTATCGACTATCAGTACCTAATCACTCGACAATGTTATAACGGGCGATTGACTTTGTGTCGGTTTATTAAGCTCTTCAATAGACCCAATCAACGCATGGCTAGCTCGATTGTAGGTTGAATGGATTTTTGGTGTTATTAGTTAATGATGCGAGGGATTATACAATCAAATGTCGTGTTTATAGGCACATTGTGCACATTAATAGCTTACACAGCGAAGCAGTGATGGCCTTGAGGTTTAGGTGCGCGGTCGAGAATTTCGGCAATGAATTCACAATGAATTATCACTTGCTTTAACGGTGAAGGAAAACATTGTGATAAAACCTGCACACCTAAAAGTTCTTAGGAATTTCTTAGGTGTGTAGTCCGCCAACCCGCACTAGGCCAGCGTGGTGGACTAAGGCCTAAACCCCCTCAGTTGTAGAGGAGGCCCGTGCCCAGCAGTGGGACGTATATGGGCTGATGATGATGATGATGACAGCGAAGAAACTGTTCAGAATATGTTTCGATTTTATGTAGCACGGTGACTACTAAATCATATTAAGTGCTTTCCATTAACGTCAATCACACATGTTTAGATTATTACATTTAGTGTGTAGGAAAACCTTCATGAATTTTAAGTATCTAAAGGGTTAAGACAAGGATTTAGAAGACATGTAGCCTATTCCGACCAGAACAGCGTGCTGGATTTTGTACTCATCTCTCTCACACGTATCGACTTGCGTCCAGTATTTAGATGTATCAGGACGGATAATAAATTAAAAACAAAACTTCCCACACAGCAGCTTGAGCGCTTAATTATTCAGCGATCTAACAATAGAACTAATACCGATACTTATCAGCTGTACAAACATTGCATAATACATAAGTTGAAGACAGTTGAAAAACAGGAAGCCGTGAGGGAAATACCTGAGCAGGACAGCGTTCAAAGGATGGCTCTGCATTGCACCGCATTCAGTTGATAATTTCACTCTCAAAGCGTGTCCTACTTCGCGCCTGGGATTTAACACACGACCTGTTTACGGATTTGTTGCTAGATTGAAATGTGAAATGCGGCAGTACGAAATAAACAACTGCCGAAAGAAAAATAATGGTTTTCAAAGCATATTGCGTAACTGCATCGGGCATTTAACATCAAATGGATTAATTATGATTCCACTTTTCGTGATAACAACCTAAAGGCACAATCGCTAATGATATCTTTATATATTCGATTTGGAAAGTCTTCAGAATATTGCCAATAAACTTATTAAATTAATTTATGAGATTTTGTCGAAAACAATACATTTTGCATCGACTCTTAGCTCCTTCGCTATAAATAAAACTATCCCCCCTTTTACCAAGATTAGTTCAATTACTCGACTCCGCGGGGACACAAGCTAGTTTTACATCAACAAGAACTCCGAGTATACTGTAATGTAATTCCCGTTCTGAATGCCTATTCTAGTCAAATATCCTCTATTATTTGTCAAGGGCTTAGTCAGACCAATCAGAGAGTCAAAGTACTTACAGGCCACCGATGTTAATCCCAGTGCGGAAATTAAAGTTCCACCACCGACGCAATTGTCGGCGAACTCTCTTGTATACTTCGTGCACAGAGAACTGGATCAAACTAAAATTAAAAAGCGTTCGTTTCCACGCAGAAACTGTCAAGTAGCTTGTTGAAGAGGGTAGTCATGGAATTATAACTATTAAGCATATGCATGGCTTAAACAGAAAGAGAAACATACATAAGTGCTTTCAATTATAATATTTAACGAAGATAACAAAGTTCAGTTTGAAACAAACATAAACACATTATATGATATGGAAAGCTATCACATGGCAGAGATAATAATATTTCAAAATTTTGCTACACTGGAAAACTTAGACTATGAAGACTGAAAAGAGAGCGTTAGGAACGTTTTGCCCAACCCAACTATACGCCTTTCTAAGTAGCTTGCACAGAACCAATAATACCAGGAAGGTTACCTAACAACAAGATGTTTCGGTCTCTATACCCTGAGAAATATATACCTATTAAATGTTGTAATAAGAGTAGTATGATCAAATGTAAGCACAGTTCCAGACCCAGTAAGTCTGCGACAGTAATTAACTGATCGATCGTGTGGACACGACGCTGTGAGGGAGGCTCGCTACAAAATCAGGTCGGGAGTGTGGCGCTTCCAACGCGTGCATCTGCTACTGAACTCGATATAGCCAACAGTAAACGTTGATATACAGTGACTGCAGTTGATTCGGTATAGATAGTTATGTGCCTCCTTTTCTTTCGATAATTAATCTTAAAATCATCCATAGTTTTTATCAAATAAAATAAACAAATAAATACCTACACCCAACAGTCACATACATAGTTCTGACCCCACATTAAGATACAACTCTTTTGTCGTCGGTATCAGAAACTAAGAGAGACTTTTCGGTCTCATAAACACCCAGACCTGAAACAAATACTTGTGGATCACACAAACATTTGTCTCGGTGCGGGGATTGAACCCGTGGCCTTTCGTTTCACAAGCTGGTGTCTAGCTATCTACGCCACGGGGCTGTCTAAACTATCGGATGCGGTGATTTTGTCCGGCCTGTACGTTACTTTACACATTTAGCAGATGGTCCTTTATAAACACTCCACTAACAGTTTTAAGGTGAGATTAAGCTTTTCAAAGTAGGAGGGAAATACATAAAGATATTGTACTATGTAATATTCATAATTCTTTATGAAATAAAACACTAAAATCAAATGGCATTTCAAGGCTAGTTAGTTGACAAACTAGTCATTCGTAACTAACATATAAAAGGGTAAACTTAATCAACTTTTGATGAGTCTGCAAAACTAATCAGTGAAGCCGTCGAGCACGCAGTCACTACATAATCAGGTCGGGTGCGCTCAGCGTCTGTACGTTAATAGCTAAAAGAGCTGGGATCTATTGAGCCTGCTTGTTGATGCGTTGGAGAGCTTCTTATCGAGCTGGGAGTTGGCGTGATGACGGAACAAATTGATGACGTGATCGGGCCCTATGGCACTTGTAATTTGTCCTTTAGAAGCCTTTGGCTCGGTTGGGTTTAGGTAGTTTTTAATTTTTACACTTCTTTTTTTATTACTCTTAAAAATATTTTCTTATGTATGTGTTTTACCATAGGTTCATAATCATCAACAGCTCATATACGTCCCACTGCTGGGCACGGGCCTCCTCTGCAACTGAGAGGGTTTTAGGCCTTAGTCCACCACGCTGGCCTAGTGCGGGTTGTCCGTTCCTTCACCGTTAAAGTATATGATAATTCATTGTGAATACACATTCATGTGTTTACCTTTGCTATATTTAAGTCTTTTGATAATGTTTTCGAGTTTTCAATAAAACTTTGTCTACGTTATTTTTTTCTGTTTAGGAACTCGTTTGTCATGTATTAAAGGTCTGTTTAAAGTAAAGTTTAAAAAATACCTTGTCTAAAACATACCAACATCCATTTCAAAGTGTCATGCCTGCGATAAAAGGTCTTTTAATGTTATCTTTACAACTTGTCATTAATAAATTCCTCTAGTTTGAATTTAAGAAAGCCATTATATTTTTGTTAAAAATGCTAATTTTTAATGTGTTTATTTCGTTTAAATTAAAGTATAAAAGGTTTTGTGGCACGAACTCATTAAATTAAAAGCATTCTCTGATGTTATCGTGATGTCGACAAAAACACCGTAAATATTATTTCGAAAGTAAAACAAACAAATTTAAAAACACTTAGCATATTGGAGATAACACATAAATTACGTAATATTAATTGCCATTCTTATTGAAACGGAATTAAAAACATAATATTTAAGAACTTGTATTAGATAACGAAATATTGATTATTTTTTTAAAGTTTCATTTAGATAAATTATTACACTTATTGCTTAAAATATCTAAAGTATCAAAATAAGTCTCTCATCAAGACCCGAAATAAATAATTGTGATCACACAAATTAACACAAAATTTTGAGGAAGTATCAACCCAAGAAGAATATGGAAACTGAAATAATACAGATATAATCAAAACTATACATAGAAACCAATTTGCAGAAATTGCATCACAAATAGAAGTCCACAAGCAGCGTCGTTTAAAGACGAACGTGGAAAAGATAAATTAAAAAATGTCCTGCGTATGTGTGTGTGTGACGTGTATCTGAAATCTGGGACGCTCTCAAGTGGTCGCAGAAGCTAGGCGCGCTGGATTCATTAAACACGTGGCTAGCTGTTATAAGGTTACTGAACTGCATGTTTCGTATATTTTCGATATTCTCTTTAGGAATACCGATTAGGATATATTCTTAAGCAACGATTTAAGGTATAACTATATTTTTCATAGATGCATGTCGAATTGTTGTTAAAAGAAACACTCTCCCAAAAGATAGCATTTCTAGACCCAAAAAGTTCCCTACTAGCATTGTTCGCTTAAGGGCCGTTCAAATATTACGTATTACGAGGGGGGGGGGGGTCCTTTGCTTTGCTTATTTTGGATGACAAGGGGGGTAGAGGAGTCTAGATGATGATTAGTACGTCATGGGTAGTTAAATCTATTTTCTTATTTTTTAAATTATAACATTATAATTATGATATTCAAAAAGCAATACATTAATTGAAAAATGTTTACGTAAGCATTGGGGAGGGGGTAAGAGGTTTGCTTACTTTTGCTGACAAGGAGGATGGGGGGTAAATAATTGTAATAAATTTGCTTACGTAATACTAGAACGGCCCCTTAGTTTATAGAATAGTAGTCCAAATAACAGTAGAAAAGCGGACAGGATGTGTGCATCCCACGAGTGAATAGTTTCCGTGACGTACCGGTCGTGGTGCCGGCGGCGTGTTGACGGCGGCTCCGTACAACGCGATTACACTTCCTTAGCGAGCCCCACGCGGAATCACAATCACGCCATTGTCTATTGAGTGTGCAGGACCATCGGCCGTTTATACCTTATCCGTGCATGCAGATAGACGGGACAATGCATTGTGGATGTAAAAATTATAAACCATAACTGATTATGCCCGCACGACTCGGTCTATTCGGTGCTGGGCTAAGGTTATGGCTTGAGATTCAAGATTTAATAGCGTTTGTGCATGCTTTTAACTTTTGTCTATACAATACATTTTGTTTATCTTTGAAATGAAAATATTGGAACTGTAATACCTTATCTTATTTTATTTTCTTAAAGAACTACGAAGAGCTAAAGGACAAAAAGGAAAAGCCAAGATCCGCCTTAATTTTAAATTCAATATGTAAATGAGTACTCAGGATCATACTTTATACCGCGAGGTGGACTAATTCCTTACTCTTCTCAATCATAATCAAGCTTAAGCCTGGGTAGCAATAGCAACACGATATTGGCTGATAAAAATCGACCACAACAAAACCATCTGGCCATCAACAAAGCCCAAAATCATTTCATAAGGCTATAAAAGACTAAAAAGCCACGATGATTCGTGTGGAATATAATACGGTATTAAGGCAGGTGTAACTCGGCCAGTACGCACCTGCTTGTATCACGTATTGAGATTAGATGTCGTCACGGCTGCATCGCTCTTTTATCTGGAAAGAAACAAGTTATTAGTATAATCGGTATTGAATTTGATAAGTGGGTAGTGTTACCACAGGAGTAATAATTTTAAGTATAAGAATAGGTTAAAAAATGAATACATCCAAAACCATACCGATTAATGGTGGTAACATCAATAGTTTTGGGAGTACATATCGTTTTAGTTAGTTAATTTAAATAGATTTAGAACAGCATAAAAGTGATAAAAAGCAAATATTCTAGAATAGAGAATTATTATAAGGTAAATTTTATTCTCTGTTTTATCAGTTGCATATTCCATTTTTTTGGATCTGATTATATTATATACGCAGGCAAAGTGGCAAGCAGAAAGTATTTAATAACCTCGATTTGTTTCTAATATATTTAATTTTTGATACAAATAATTCAATTTGGTATCGCTTATAGAACGAAATTTAAGTCTACCATACATTCAGAACATTCGGGATTGAAAACGCCAGCCGAATGCCCGGCTCCACGTTCCCGTGAAACAATCAAGCCTTATCGGAATGGACACATGGATGGCTTCCATAACGGACGAATATGGTCTGCTATAAACATAGATCTATGTATTTCATATGGGAAGTAAAATGGGTAAAACATAGACGCACACACTCGGACCTTCCCGAAAATATTTATTTATCACACTTTATTGTACACCACAACACATACAGAAACATGAATTAGGAATAAAATAGGTAAGAAAAAGAGTGGAACAAATGGCGGTCTTATCGCTGAATGCGATTTCTTCCAGACAACCGTAGGATGGACTGGAAAGTATAAGAAAAACAGAGCGGGTAATAATAATATCTACTTATATATAAAATAATATATGTGACGTAAAATTTTAATACGAATAAACTATAATATAGACAGAGGAGAATTTGTGCATTCAAGTTTTACCAGCTGTTCTAAGTCTCATGATCACGACGACACAATTCTATGTTACTGAGAATTTCCAAAGAGAAAAACCAAATATCACTTTGCTCTCTCCGTCACTTTTACTAGATACTAGCTTTTGACCGCGACTTCATCCGCGTAGATCGGTTGAGTAGTTTTTGCGTGAAAGCGTAACAAACATCCCTACATGCACATTTATAATATTAGTAAGGATCTCCGACACAATATCTGAAGGCTATTGCAGAGTCGTAACCAATGTGAGTGTTGGATATATATAATCAAATAGTAATTGAGACACAGTATGGCTGCATTTTATTGACCATGATTGAATATTATGGCGTTATCACGTAACTGGGCTCGGTTTGTCCTACATTGTCAGGTACAGAAGCCTTAATAGAATTAATGTTTTCAAAGAGTTACTAGACGAATTAGCTATTAATGCAATCATTTTACCATAGTCTTATACATTTATCTCTATCTATCAATCTACGAAAAATAGCAAAACAAAGGATAGAGCGTCTTGAGAGAAATTATAATTAATTTTGCCCCAGATCAGGGCAACAAAGTTGGTATTAACAGAATTTTTAACATTTTTGTACAAAGAGTTCCATACATTTTTCTTTACCTGAAACAATTTTTGACACAATTCAGTAAAATATAAAACAAAAAATTTAAATGTCCAACAGATATTCATGTCTTCCACTTTATATAAATTGAGGTTTATTTTGCAAAGTGAATCCACAGGTAGTCAATCTGACAATGCAAGTACAGAGCGATAGTCATGCATTTCCCCTCTTACAAGGGACAAAAGAGTCCTATCGATTACCCAAAGAAACCTTGCAACTGAGCAGTACAATGAGAATAAAAAAGAAAAAAATCTTTTTTAAAGTATATTTAAGAAATGATGCGATAACATGTGCTTAAGTAATAAAAAAATAAAGTATGTAAATAAGAGTTGTAAGTATTCCGAAAGATGTTGGCTTGCTGGTCAAATATATATGAACAAATGTGCACTGAAGCTTTTGTTTAAATCTATCAGTCTCTTGATTATAAATTTTGTGAAATAAATATTTACCTATTCGTTGTCATCTTCAAGCATAATATTTTGCAAAAAACATCGTTCAAAATTGGAAAGTTTACAGCAAAACCGATTTGCAGTATCATAAATATGAATCGCAGACGATAAAAATCATTCGAATGTACACTGAAGCGTGTAATTCCCGAGGGAATGAGGTCAAATGGGGATGTTTCCTGGCAGGAGGCAGGTAATGCAATCGTTGAATATAGCTTTTGCGAACCGATGCCTTCTGAAATTGATGTTTGGATTTATGCGGTGTAACTGTATGCATTTTTGATGAAAATGTTTTGTGCGTCTTATTTTAAGATAGGTTTGGCTTGAGGAAAGCTGGTATGAGAGACCATGGACACCTTTTAAATCTAAAAAAATGTACGATTAATAAAAAAATGTAGGAAGATAAAATCCCTCGTTGTTTTCTTATTCTCCTAAAAGGTCGAACGTATTAAAGTGCAGTGTAAAAGGATCTGAAATAACATGGATAAATACCCTCATTTTAGAGACTTTGCGTCCGAAGTACGACTGAAGGATACAGAGGTCATTTACGAGGTTCAGTTTGTATAAAATTACTCCTCGTGTATAATTAAATTTTAAAAACCATAATAGAAATAACGGAAGGATTTGTATTAAACCAGACTTGTCGGGCATGTTTATTTAACAAGTACAATGATTGATAGGTGTGGCCGCGATGTAATTTAACGAATATATAATTACTACGTTGTAAGTTTTCTGCTGCTTAATAGTTTTAAAGATAATTATTATCGTTCATAAATGATAATATTCCACTCCCTCATAGTTGTTTGTAATATTTAGAAATAAGAGTGAGTAACGCAGTTACCGCCATAGCTTTGAGAACTATCAAGCAGAAGTGAGTTAAGCACTTCGTGGTTTCGACATCAATTATTGCAATAAGGTACTTGAGTGGAACCAACGACTCTCTTAAATTACTACAATAAATGGTAAAACGCTCTGGTAAAAGGTCGGTGGATGTTTTTGGATGTAAAGCGCCATGTCGGAAACCTCATATATGTCTAGCAATATACAAAATTTGTTTGTATGACGTCTCCAGCAGTTAAGGTACTTGGTCCTTGGGTTTGTACAGTACAGATTGCACACCCATGAAATTTTTAACGAATATTTTCAGATGGGTAAATTTTCTCACCGTGTTTTCTTACACGCATATCATAAATACCTTGTAATAATACCTACAGAAAAGTCAGTCGGGTATGGTTTGGACTAGAAGCTACCAAAATTTATCAGTCCGATTTACTACCAATTACACACTTATGCATACGAATCCGGGCCTTATAGACCATAAAACATACTTACACCGCGAGACCAAAGCCAGCTACTGCCCATGCTTTTTATATCCGAAGAACTCAATACCACACAATGACACAATGTACCGAGCCGACAAGGTAGACGATGCAAATTGAATTGAGTCGCATAATTAAAGCACCATTACACAGTTATTAAGCAAATTATAATAGTTTGGCGGTTGTACCATTTGGGCCGACGGAAGCTAGCGGGCCTGTATCAGCATGGTTTTCGTGGGGTCCATGAACTTGCGTGTTGCGATTATAAATGTTGTTATTCAAACGTTATTGAGTCATAGGAAGCGCGGTTTATTTACAAAACGCTCTGCTGTACGTCCGGATGTCGTCATCTTGCACCGATATAGAAAGCGGACATTGTGGATTTTATGAGCTGGGCCACAACTTTTTAATCATCGCGAGGATTTGTACGATTGAAAATCAAAGTGAAGATAATAATAATAAAGCCCTTTATTCAGACGAACTTATTATCTATTTACAAAGTATTAAGAAAAAAATTATAACTATGGACATATAAATACATTTTCATTACTAATATTAATCTATTCTATTCTAATACTTATTCTAATATTTAATTATTTTTTGTAAGTCTGTTTGCCAGTCGGCAAAGGCCTCCTCCAACCTTTTCCATTCCTGTCTATCTTGGGCCACTCTATTCCACGTTACACCTGCTACTTGCCTTATGTCATCATCCCACCTTTTCTGTGGTCTGCCCCTTTTCCTTTTCCCTAAAGTGAAGATACTTTATTCAAATTTATAAAACACGTTTTTAATTTAGTGCCACAGTTGCAGAATTTATTATAGACGGTGAAGACGTTATTGGCGCAAAAAGATATCTTCTTATCAGCACTATGATTTTTAACGTACATAAAACGATTCACAAGTTTTAAATATGTAGAAGCAGACCCAGAAATTATTTGTATTTATTATTTATGATGAGGTGAAGTTTAGTCATATTTTTGTTACTGCATATTTAATTTTAATATTCCAAAGTAATCACTAATGAAAACACCATATTTCAAAAAGTATTTCGTTAATTCCAGTAAAATTATGTGAATATTTTCCTAAAAATACACGAAACGACAAATTCCTGAGCTCATGTGCACTCGTTAAGCTTTCATTAGGGAAGTGGTCATTAAAAAGTGTGGGGCAATGAGCTGCTTCCGTCAGATACTTGCAGCGGCGCCAGTGCAACAACCCACTAGATTTTTTTTAATTACCTGACCTTAATACCTCCTTTTGCTGTGATTCTAAGAAATTACTGCTGTAGGCAAGTCAAGACAGGGATGATTTACGCAAACTTGGGGAGAATTGCAAGATCTCTTTTTTGTACATGGGTTAGGATTGCTTCGTAATCTAAAGTGTTCGCCGTGCGAATGGAGGACACGGGGTCGATTCCTGGGTTAGTAAATTACTATTTAGTTTGTGAACAAGGATAACCACAGGTTGAGTGGAATATTATTTAAGCAGATATTAATTTAAGTAAAGTGGAAGTTTTTATGTGTTACTAATAATTTACATTGCATTTGTATTTTTCAATAATTTTCTATTGATATGATACTATTGGCGATTTGGCTTTAGATTCATGATGTGATAGTGCAACAAACAAAAAAACAATTATGATATAAAATTCCTTATTTCTTATGTTTAGCTGTGATAGTTTTACAAATCTATCAGCATGTTTGTGCTTCAGTGAATTGAATGTATTATGTGTGTTGATTTAGCTTCGTCCATTGTATTTATTATTAAATCCTACAATGTAATATAGATGTCGTGATGGCCTCGAGGTTTAGGCACGCGGTCGAGAATCTCGACGGTCGCGGGTTCAAACCCCAGGCACACACCTCTGACTTTTCGAAGTTATGTGTGCATTCACATTGAATTATCACGTACTTTAACGGTGAAGGAAAACATCGTGATAAAACCTGCACACCTAAAAGTTCTTAGGAATTTCTTGGGTGTGTAGTCCGCCAACCCGCACTAGGCCAGTGTGGTGGACTAAGGCCTAAACCCTCTCAGTTATAAAGGAGGCCCGTGCCCAGCAGTGGGACGTATATGGGCTGATGATGATGTTATATAGAATAAATGTTAGTTAGTGCGTCAACTACTAACTAATAAATGAACTAACACAATAGTCTTTTTATATTTTCTTAAACAGATGAAACTGTACAGCAAACAGCTTACAATAAATGCTTCATTGATAATATTAATCACTGCTTATTAATTAATCATTTAAGAATAAATTCAATCCTTTTCATATACTGTTCATGTTCAAGCGCAAAAGTGGCAGAACTGATTTATCACATGGGTATTTTTATGCAGGGAAAAACGATGTATCTGGAGAAATGTTATGTACTAAAAACTAAGCCAAAAACCAGATTGTTTACAATCCGCTATTTACCGCGAGCGAGCTTGTAAATGGTAATAAAGTATGATTAGCATTTCATTATCATATCATGAATCTAAAGCCAATCGAAGGCACCGTTAATCCTGCGTGATGGTTTCCGATTGTAAGGAATTAGGCTCTTTAACATAGACTAGTAGTATGCTTATGGAAGATAGGAACACATGTATGGGACGTCGGTCTTATGATATCCCGCGAACGACAAGAATATATCATCTATATTTATCATCAAAATTAAGAGTTTTTTATTTAATACATGAAACAAGCACATATTTATTTATTTTATTTTATTTATTTCGTCGTCATCAGCTCAAATACGTCCCACTGCTGAGCACGGGCCTCCTCTACAACTGAGAGGGTTTAGGCCTTAGTCCACCACGCTGGCCTAGTGCGGGTTGGCGGACTACACACCTAAGAAATTCCTAAGAACTTTTAGTTGTGCAGGTTTTATCACGATGTTTTCCTTCACCGTTAAAGCAAGTGATAATTCATTGTGACTACACACATAACTTCGAAAAGTCAGAGGTGTGTGCCTGGGGTTTGAACCTGCGATCGCCGAAATTCTCGACCGCGCGCCTAAACCTCGAGGCCATCACTGCTTTATTTATTTATTATGCTTTATTGTACACCATAAAAATAGAAACAACATTGTTTACTGGTCACAACTTAATATCGTAGTGTCACAAATGGCACACATACATAGTTCTAACCTCATACGTCTTTTGTCGTGAATATGACAAAAATAACTAGGTAGTTTTTTAATCTTACTAACACCCACAACGTCATCAATATTTCGGAGCCCACAATTAGGTAACGTAGGGCACAATTAAGTTCCAAGTCAATAATTAGGCGTAAAAATTAAATGCACTGGCTTGTGATGCAGTGCGGTATAGAAATTCACGATTGGACCACGATATTAACCAACAAAACAACACGTGGTCTCGCGGCACAAGAATGTGCCGAGCGATCTAGAGGTCCTGGGTTCGATTCCCGGCTCGGGCAAAGTGCTATTGGGTTTTTCCATTAGGAAATTCTCAGTAGCAGCACGGAGTCTAGAATTGTGCCCGAAAAACGGCAATGGGCTCGCCCCTTGTTACGTGGGACTGATACATACTGGCGAAATGTGGGTGCAGAAATGCATCTCTGCCTACCCCTTCGGGGAATACAGGCGTGAGTTTATGTATGTATGTATGTAACTTTAAAAAACACAGAAGCTACCACCAATTACACTATGAATTAAAACCCGCTCTGGATACACTAGCGTAGAAAATTAACCGAGTAAGCATCGCGTGCCAGAACGCTATGCAAATGTGCCTTCTCGCTCGGGCGATACCCTAATCGCGATCACTAGACAGCAACCCCCTCCCACGCGTCAGAAGGTGCGGTTTATTACCACTCGTCATGTGGATAACTCATTAAAAAGTACGGTCATAAAAATCTGTTACAATATAGAAAATGGGTTGGTAATGCGTTGAAGGATTTTGAGTTTGCAGCTTTTTAAAATTTCTTTGAGCGTTTTAGGGCAGGGCAGGTTGGTGGATTTAACCTACTTTACTTTGGGGTACTCTCAAATATACTAAGGTTTTTTTGAAAATGTTTTACATCACCGTTTAAGTTTATGGCGGTGACTCGGGAGAGTGCACGTTTAAACACCAAAGTCATAGTTATCGACCCCAATGAAAGAATTAATTATTACACATAAAAATTCGGGAAGTAAGACGAATGTCTTCAAATTATAAAATATTCCAAAAAATCCCATACTCACAACCAGTGGCGGTACTTCCTGTTAGCCTAAATAGTAATATTTAGTAATTATAAATGTATTTCATTATAATACCTTACAATATTATATATTTACATTATTAAAAGCTTATGCGTACAGACCTTTTACTAAATTATTGTAGTAATAGTAAAATTACATATTGATGATTTTATTACTTATAAGTATAATTAAAATTGTCAATAACTTTAATGAGAATATAATCTTGATTAATATAAATTAATTATTGGACTTTATAAAAATATTTAAAAATAAGACCGTCAATTGATGTGTATAAAAATGGTGTCGCTGAGCAGTTCGAGCTCAGTCGTTGGAATTGTCAGTTGCAAGACGGATTGATATTTTAAAATATAAAAGTTGTTAGAAATATAAAAGTTTAAGACGTACTTGTTTCTCAACGAGTGTTACCCTTCATTCCATAGAAGCCCAAAAGCCCAGTTTGCCTTACAAAAATTCAAATAATAATCTTTAAGCTTTAAATCTTTATTTAACAAAAGCAATTTGTCATATAAATGACCCCATAATAAACAATTATAAACTAGACATTACACAATTGGCGTTTAACGCTTTTGGGCTTCTATGAAAGTACCGCCATTGCTCGCAACGTATGAAAATCAGTATTTTATTCGACATAAAAACTATTACTAACATAAAGTTGATGAATACTTTCCAGAAACATTCGATCATATTTTTAATTCGCGGTCTGAAACGTATATACAAAGAAGCAGCACGTCACGGCACGCGCCATTAGAACACAATTTCTCATAATTGCATGATTCGCTTGCGTCTTTTGCGGGACACGTTATTGGTAATGATAGGTTTGCAGCTATCATGTGCGTAATAGCTTGTTTTAGCTACGTAGCCGACATGGTTGCAGGTTTGAGTCCACATTAAAGAATATTATTTAGACATTTTTATATTGCATATCTGAGAGCCTCTGTTTAAGGTCTTTAATTGGTTTGTGTATTCACTACACCTGGACAAATTTTGAACGCCGTATAACAAACAACGCTTTAAATGATCCTCAAATTATTTATATCGTACAGCAGAAATTATTATTCGTGTTTTTTTTTAAACATGACTAGAATGGCGTCTCATTAGTCTCAGCAGCACATGGCATTCCAGAATTTTCCAGTTTCACAACAATATGTTTACAATTAGCGGGCTGCTTGAACATATGCTAATGCGAAGTATATAAGGGCCTGGATTTTTTGTCATTACTAACTCAATTTGTTCCCAGAACTGTACCAGCCAATTATAAATAAAATGTAACGTTTTGTTACGCAGTATAATTCTCGTCGGACCAAGAAACTACTGTCTACTATAATTATAAAACACGTACTCACCATTTGCAAAAATAAAACGTATGATTTACTTAAAAAATGGGAAAAACGGTTGAGTGTTAGTTGGACTCGCGGATCGTGGGTTCCGCCACAAGAATATGGAAGCTCATTAATATTTGCTTTCGAATTCAAAATATTATATACACTACTAATGTCAAACTCAACAAAATACAATACGATATCTTTTTCTAATTTTTTCATTTTAATTAGTACTTAACTTTTAATGGTAATGGCAACAATAACACTAATTCATTTCATATCGTTGTTTAATTATTATAATTTTTTTAAGTTTTTTTATTTATATTTCTTTGTATCGTATATATTTTCTTTTTATGTTAATATTAAGTTTTGTAAGTTAATCATTGTATAATCTCCAGTCACAAACTTTTACGCCCTATTTGTTTTAAATTCTATTATTTTTAATTGTTAGTTTGGTCTCCCAAGATGACAGGCTCTGCCTAGTTTGGGAACCCCTGGCAAATATGCATGTTAAGAACAATATGTTATGTAATAGTTTTAAGCCATTGTAACGGAAATACTTTTAATGAATAAATGTTATTATTATTATTTTTAATTACTTAAGCGATTACAATTAAAAAGGTAGAGCATTTAATTAGGGGTGTGCTAATAATTCGAACTTACGAATTATTCGTTCCGAATCGAATAATTCCAAAATTCAAATTATTCGAAAGTTCCCGAATAATTCGAATAATTTCGAAATATTCGATTAATCGAATATTAATATTCGATTCGAACGATATTCGCACACTCCTACATTTAAATGTTACACATATAAATATTATAGCCGTACGTGACAAGAAACCCGCCACAATTTTTACATAAGGAACCTTGAAAAGTAACCAGCATCAAACAATAAAGTAGAGTAAACAAAAACCAGTAAATAGGGGTTCGCGGTAACAATTATCTCGTGTCTTTGATGTTCCAGAGATACGAGCGATTAACATCGCGTGATGTCCGCTGAAGCGTCCGCACGCGCTGTTTGTTCACTAGCTGTTTATGGCATTAGACGAAGCTCGTTGTTTGACTTTTTGACTTATGGACTAGGAGGTTAAGTGTCTAATTGGTCGGATTGCATATTTTCTTATTTGGCATTGAGGTATCTGTGGCTGTGAGGTATTAAGGGAAAATCCACATTAGGTCAGCGTGGCTGATTGTGGCCTATGTCATGTCAAGCGTAGAAGAGGCCGGTTACCGATATGAGAAGGGTAAATAGATTAAAGTATGCAAAAAATACTTTATATAGATACTCTTATATAGATAAGAGACCTTGATTATTAGAGAAACTCGTCTACTCTTTGAAGCCTTGATAATAGATAAGTAAAACCAATTGTTATGCTTTTACCAAGGGTTACCTTTGAGCAATGCTCTTGTTTATCTTGTGGGATCAGATAAAAAACTAGATTATTTCTAGAAAGTTCCTAAGTGAAATGCGATTGGAAAAATCGCAGAAAGTTTATTACGCACGGTTATATAATGCAGTAAATTACTGGAAAGTGTTCTATAAAAAAACTTGCGCAATAAACCGTAATAAACGGAGATTACATTGCAGAATTACAAACAAAAAAGTAATTAATTATAAAAACAATTTTGTACTAAAATTAAAATATTAATGAAGTTATAATTACATCATTTAAGTTAATTACATAATTGAATTGTTTATTTTCCCCTTATTAATTTGCATACGTATAATTTAAGTGGAAGTGTCCGTGTGTGGCTTAAATTGCATAGCTTTTTTAAACCTTTATTTCAATTATGTTCTAATGTGACATTATCTTGATTTCCTTTTATCAAACTAATCTACAACAGATATACCTGAGGAATTTTTGTGCCGATCATTAAAGCCTATCTAAAGAAAGAGGAGGAAACTAAAAGGAATGCCATAAGCATTTAAGGACAGAGATCCTCTAACACTTAAATGTGTCAGAACCTACCTCTTTGAATTTAATACCTAGTAGGCATTGATTTTGGAATATTTATGTCGGATATAAGGTTTTATCTAATGGTCAGCCCGACCAGATAAACATCAATCGGGTCTGGGTGTTTGTAAGACCGAAAAGTCTCTCGTATTTGCTGATACCCACGACACAAGACTTTTATCTTAGTGTGGTGTCAGCACTATGTGTGACTGTTGGGTGTAATTCGTCATCAGCCGCAAGACGTCCACTGCTGAACACAGGCCTCACCTAAAGACTTGCAAAGCGCTCTGTCGGAAGCGGCCTGCATTACTAATCAGAGGTTTGGTGAATTCTCTGGTATAAGGATTTTACGATACATAAATTCACACGTAAAATTAGTTAAGTGTCCGCTTGTAACCTTTACTACTCGCTAACCTATGAGCCTTAAGTTTATATTAAATTATAAAACTTTATTACACAGGCGAAACTGCGTTGTCAGCTAGTTAATTGTTCACAACGTCGCAGTACGCAGAGCGTGTCATAATTATAGCTTCCGTATGCAAATATTCGATAGAAAATACAATCTATGCATGTTCAATATTTATATTTGGCGTAGATTAATTATGATGTGATTTGTAAGCAAAAAAATACTAATTCATTCATAAGATAGGCACGGTCGGTTACGATAATGATCTGATGTTTAGATTCGACCGGCGTTGTTAATTGGTTTCGAAAACAAACACATTTTCAGATAATGTTCTCGACACACTAAAAAGTTTATAATGTTCCTTTCTTCAAATAACAGGTTGAAATTTGAGGGATTTACTAGGAAATTTGAATTGTTGCGACACGCTGGGTCTATGCTGATTGAGATTAGATTGTGCAAGTACATGTGACGTCAAACTGATTGACAAATGCAACTGAGGATTGGTAATAGTAATCGCCTGTTCGTGCCAGTGTGCAACTAAGTCACAAGTCAGTTGATAAGTGCCAGTGAGGTCACAATTACAGCAATAAAAAAGTTTGGCTATACGTAAGTTCATATCTATGAATCAATGGAGACTGGGAATGGTGTCCCGAACAAAGCGGGATAAAGGGGAACAAACAAGCGTTGACTGAGGGTGCTCAGAGCTGTTTGTTTGGGGCCTGTAGTACCCGGCCATTGCGCTTACGGGAAATAGACTGACGAGGGTTGAAATTATGCTCAATTATTGTTTCACTTTCACTTGGGAAAGCGTTTCTGCTGGGGTTGTTTAAGTTGAACAGTTTATGGAAATTATCTCTTAACCGCGACATCACACGGTCTTCGCGTATGAAGTTTGTTAGGTGGTACTGCTCAATGGTTTCGTCAGGGCGCCCATTTACAAAAGCGGGCTATGTTTTAATAGGATGGAGAAACGTAAACCATATTTTTTTTTAATTCCTAATTTCATAAATATTTGGTTTTCCGTAGTATTTATCATCTCCTACCGCTATATATCTACGTCTTGGTACATAGCAAAAGCAGATAACCAATTTAGGCATGGAAACGTAACGTATGGGAGTTACTTTAGCATTTCTTATTATTTCCGTATTATAAAATAAATTCAAGAAAATTCGTTAAGAATTAGCATTTAAGAGCGCATCAGGATATATATAACAAATAAACTTTTTTGTTGATTTCGTTATGAGCTGCATTTTCCATAACAATTTTAACGAAGTCCTTTACAATTGAATGCAATAATTGGCAACAATCTTCTCATTACCAAATCCCATTGAGTCAAGGTACTATTACTTATCGAGCAACAAGAGCCCTTGCGAGGGTCTGCGGTTAATAGATCTAATTGTACCGCTAATTAATTAACAAGATGCGATGTGAATTGATTAGATACACGGTTTAAGAGTTATACAATATATTATAATGATTTTGGATAGGTACCATTAAGATTTTAAAGATTTCTTTAAAGAAGGTATTAAGTTTAGAGTCATATGCATACATGTCTTTCCCAAAGTACGTGTTGTAAACACAATGTGTAAAATATCATCATCATCATCATATATACGTCCCACTGCTGCACACGAGTCTCCTCTACAACTGAGAGGGTTTAGGCCTTAGACCACCACGCTGCCTTAGTGCGGGTTGGCGGACTACACACCTACGAAATTTCTAAAAGGCTTCACAGGTTTCCTCACGATGTTTTCCTTCATCATTAATGTAAGTGATAATTCATTGTACACGCATAACTTCGAAAAGTATGAGATGTGCCTGGGCTTTGAACCCGAGACCGCCAATAATCTTGACTGCTCGCCTAAACCACGTTGCCATCACTACTTGTATTTATCTTTAACCCCAAATCATAATACCCCATTCAACATGAGAACAATCGCTTTGTGCAAACACTTATTTAAGCAAATACACGTGGAGATCATTCGGAGTGTTAAGGTCAACAACCGGACCACGTGTTAGCTTAGTATATAAGCCATAAACCCGTATAGTCGAATTATTTTTGGGTCATATGCGTAATAAGATGTATTGAGAGGTGCTTGACCCCCGTTCTTAAGCAAAAAAGGACTTCCAGCAAGTAAATCTACACGTGTAATAAAATAGTGGAAACCTAAAAATGACGGAGTAAGAGAAATTTTAATAGATAGAGCATAAACATCTCTGAAATTAATACATTCGATCGTTGGCAGTCTTTCACGGGCAAATGTATAGAAAAAGTATTTTTGGAAACAAAATAGAAATTACTTGGTTATTATAATTAAATGTAAAGTAATTTCAATAAAGTCGAAATAAGAGCAACAATCGTTTGTTTAATACAGAAATTGAAATATAGGTATGTATAAAATAAGAATTCATAAATTAATTCGGAATGTTTATATATAAAGGTTTCATAAAGTTGAAATGTAAAGAGCTACATACGATGACAACACAAAGCGCGGCAACACCTGCTCCCAAACTTCGGGGAACTTGAGTAGAGCATTATTTATAGGATAATCAGAAACCGAACTCAGCGTTTTTAAAGGCCGTAATAAATGTAGGCATGATACTGTTTTTTTAATGTATATTATGCATGAATTATTTATGGCTGCCTCATGGTTCCGCGGTACAAGAATGTGCCGTACGATCTAGAGGTCCTGGGTTTGATTCCCGGGTCAGGCAATGTGTTACTGGGTTTTTCCATTAGGAAATTCTCAGTAACAGCACGGAGTCTGGAAATGTGCCCGAAAAGCGGAAATAGGCTCGCCCCCTATTACGTGGGATTGATACATACATACCTGGCGAAATGTGGGTGCAGAAATGCACCTCTGCCTAACCCTTCGGGGAATACAGGCGTGAGTTTATGTATGATGTTTGTTATTTTTTTCAAATAAAACAACAAAGCAATAGCGAACGTTAGGTATAAGTCTTGTTTCATTGACTAGAAAAAACCCATACACAAAAAAAAATTTGTTTACCTCATAAATATGTCTGTGACACGATTCATAGCCTAATTCTAACCAATGCGTGTGTATCATAACACATATTATCAACTTTCTAGGCATGAATACCCTTTTTAATCAGAATAAAGATATAACTTCTTCATGTAAAGACAGTCAAAACAATATTAAATAGTTTGAGATAACTAAGCGGAAAATACTTTTAATTATTATATATCGTGAAGAATCCAGGAAGAAATTGGCCGGTTCACTGGATCTGATCTATTAAAGTTTTTGCTGACTTTTCATCCTTTACTATACGTTTTCTGTTACGTCACAATCAGTCTGCTATCATTAGAACAGAGAAACCTATCGAATGTCCACATTTTTATCACAAACACGCAATCAAAGCAATAACTTACTTTCCTATTGTGATAAGCAATTTCATTACTGACAGATATATCGTGAAGAACTTAGAAATATTGAAGAGTTTCGAAATTTAGAATGTTATCGTCAATTTGCTGATATTAAGTAAATGTATATCGTAATATAGTGACACGATTAATTATAGTATAACGATAAAATGCAACTTTATTTCGTCATGTTAAAAAAACTAGTTTTTAATAAAAAAATAAATTACGTTGTGAAGCCGTAGTTTATACTCCTGGGGGATTATGGCATGAAGGTGCTTGGATAGAAATATGTATATGTCAATAATGCCAAGTCGTATAATGCCTAGTATTTATAAGTAAAACAAAACCCGCCTTACTATCAAAGTGAGGTGTGCCCAATTTCGGTTTAGAGGAAAATTAATAAAAAAATCTGTATTCTCAGTCTATTACGCATTATAAGTTTTCTCTAATTGTTTCCTAAACATAAAAATAGCCAATACTTTCATACATACATAAACTCACGCCTGTATTCCCCGAAGGGGTAGGCGGAGGTGCATTTCTGCACCCACATTTCGCCAGGTAATACATACATTCTCACGCCTAAATCCCATATGGATAGGCAGTGACTATTGAGAGTCACAAGCTGTGATCCTTCAAATATTTGCCTTTATCTGTTATCCTTATTTGTAGCTGGAAATTTGCAAAATTCAATAGTTTATTCCACGGGTATTATAGATATTGAATTACGGAATAAAATTAAATCAGTTGCCTTTATCCTTGTGTGAACAAGTGGGTGTGATAACTACTGTCAGTACATTCGGGGTGCGATAACCGTCACTATCCGGTGGTAACAGACATGTTTGTAAACGATGTTTGGCGTTCCGTTGGAATTTTACATTTGTGGTATTTTTTACATTATCATACCTCGTGGTCTCGCGGTACAAGTATGTGCCGTGGGATCTAGAGGTCCTGGGTTCGATTCCCGGGTCGGGCAAAGTGTTATTGGATTTTTCCATTAGAAAATTCTCAGTAACAGCACGGAGTCTGGAAATGTGCCCGAAAAACGGCAATAGGCTCGCCCCCTATTACGTGGGACTGATACATACCTGGCAAAATGTGGGTGCAGAAATGCACCTCTGCCTACCCCTTCGGGGAATACAGGCGTGAGTTTATGTATGTATGTATACATTGGTATTGGCTTTGAGCTAGGCAATAATAGCGCTCATTGCATATTGTCAGGGAAGATATAAGAGGCGATTGTTTTAAAGTGACAGATCGGACTATATGGAGTCTAGGACTTGGTTATGGACTCGCTCAGACGGGCGGACAGATGCTCCACCAGTTAAGCTGCTAAGCTGGAGACTCCCGACATACCGCATTCGACCTCCTCCGAGGTACTCCAAAGAGAGCTTAACGAACCTTTCTTTCGTTAAATTTAAAAAAAAAAGGTAAAGAAAGCAGATCCTGGTTCTATCCGTGATCAGATAGATAAAAATAAAGAAACAAAAATTTAAAAGCCTCTGCGGTGCAGTTGGTAGGAAGCGTGCTTGAAACAAGATGCCGAGTGTTGAACTATTAGACAAGTGTTGGACTTATGATGTGTGTGGGGAAACTATTATTAATCACAGGAGTGGTGTGTCAGTGACCCCTATAAATACACTTAACCCCTAAAGACGTCCTAGAAATGCAGCCATCATTAATTTACCGTCACAAACCTCTCACATTTCATATTCCTTCGTCCAAAATACACTACGAAATCCAATTTGGCTCATAAAAAACCATTTCACATCCTACGATAGTACAACTATAAAAAGAAATAAAAATCGTAAGTCGCCGCCGACAATGTCTTTTATTTATTAGGACTATTTGTATTCTGGCGGGACAAGCGGACAACACAAATGAATCGATTTTAAAATAGAACGGACATCTTACCTACGGCGATCTTAAATGTGGAGCTAGCAGATGTGTTTAATGTTTAAAAGGTGCTTTTACGCAGATGCCGTTACAAGTATAAGTTATAATATGCTGTTTAAAATCTTTTTGTATTATTCGCACAGGCTCTAACAGTTCTTTTCGATAGCCTTCGTAGGGCAGATATATAGAGTATACACCAGCTTATGAAACTGGAGTCCGCGGGTTCGATCCGCGACTCGAGCGCAATTTTTGTGTCGTACATGACTTGTATTTATGTGTGGGGTCAGAAAATTGCATGTAACTTTTGGGTGTATTTATTAATATATATTTTTTAATATATTTAAATTTTTACACCACTTACCTACGGGATGAAGACCACATTGATTATAATTGGTTGAAACCATAATTTAAGGCTTATAGAATATGGTCGATAGCCAGATATTATGTCTTCATCACATACCATGGAGTTCTATGCACTATAATATCAAAGTTTTTTTAAACAAATGAGAAAAAATAATATAAGTTTTATACGTTTGTAGGTATTTAGAAAATATTCATTCGGCGCGTCACCTCGACACAATTAACGCAAGTCTAAGTTATATAAATAATATTATATAAAACGAGTTGCCGCAGTAATTATATTATTAAACGGCAAACTATTTCTAGAGACTTATGTATCTAAGTTTTATAGATTCTATAATATTGTATTTAATAAGTATTTAGTAGTGACTAAAATTTTAAGTGTCTAGTGAGACACATCCATGTGTCTACGATTACGATTTAGGTAAACGCCAAAAATCGCGTCATATAATTCACTAAACTCTGTTTACAATTCCATAAAAATTGGATAAAATTTGATAAGTACCACAAACAATCCTTCTAAGAACACTATGACTTCATTTTTAGTTGCCTTGGTGTCTTAAAATGAAATTTGAGCCCTATAAAATGTACTTTAACTTCAATGTATAATGTATATTCAGCGTTGGATCCTGTCGACTCGGCGGGACATTACAGTGGTATCTTCATTGCGTTTGACGCGAGCCAAAAGCCATTAGGCGACGTCTGTTATTGCGTCGCAAAGATTGCTTTCAATGCACAAAGGAGCACAAATTCAAGGCTTGGAAGCGTTTTTTTCCAAATTGTGGTGTCTTGTTAAATTTGCATTAAATTGTAATGCTGACTGAAAGGTAGCGAACTATGTCAGAAACTTTTAAATTTTTTGTTTGTATGTATTAGTAAAATAAAAACGTCAAGATAGATAGTATTGAGAGAGCGTAATGGTTTTTCAAGCATGAAGGATAAGGGTTGAATATTTAGTGAAAAGAATTACAATCAATAAAGAGAAGATGATATAATTTAGTCACTGCGTTTTTCGGCAATTGATAATTGTTAGTAATCTTAGTCATGACTATTTTTTACCCTGTTCCTTTCATATCATAACTAATAGCTTTAATTCATCTACAATAATTTATCGAAACATATTATTTCGCGTAGCTCTGGTACATTTATGTCAGAAGAGTGTGCCTTGTTCTAACGTTATCTATTCAAGCTCATAAGCATTTAAAATATGGTAATTATCGTTAATATTAAGTGTATGAATGGAGTTGTTTTATAGCAAAAAAATACACCGGTGCTAGCAGGTGGGTAACAAGTCAATGTATTTTTTACACGGCCGTATTCGAACGCTGGGTATCTTCGATTTGGTTATTAATATTCATAATATTAATTTCTTAAATTGACATAAATGATAGATTGGTGATTAACTTGTGCTGTTAAATGGGCATACATGTCGATTGAAATAATCAATCAATTATTTGGACCGTTTTTTACAAGTTGTATGTTTTTTATACCGTAGAAAAAAGCATTGTGGAGAAATCGTATTCCTGGTGTAGTTTGTTATGAAGTGATAGACTGAGCTTTGTCTTTTTAAGTTTGAAAGATCCGTGAAATGGAGTGGAATGTCAAAAATTTACGTTATGACATTGTTCAAGAGCAGGTGTTAACAACATTGACAACTTTCAATCCTTAATAAAATAAAGTGTCAAGCAGCAGGTGTTTACAAAAAACACATTATGCGCCGTGCATTTTTGTGTAGAAGTAACATTTTCAACACCAGGTAGCATTAACTGTCGGACCGCTTGATCGAAAATTGCGAATCGATGTCTGGCTGTGCGCAAAAAATGCAAGATGTGACGCAGCTGTCGATCCACCGAAATGTGGACGCCGGCCTCGCTGCTGGGGAATGCTGATAAATTTTATCGATACATCTCGCTTTAACGTTTTTCACTTGCATCTTTAAAACTGGTTCAACATTATCGCCAGCATCTTTATTACGTTAAAATTTACAACAACAACCAAATTGCAGCGATAAATAATGATGTATATTTCTTCGTCTTTGGGATAGAATTCGATTCGATTAGGCCTGTGTCTTAGAATGGGGGTAATCGTTTAACGCCATGTTAACAGTTAAACCCAAATTAAACTAATCTTATTCCGCACTAGGCCAGCGTAGTGGACTAAGGCCTAAACCCTCTCAGTTGTAGAGGAGGCATACATGATAGCGCCTAAAGGTTTTACTGCGCAGTAGTTAATTAAATATATTGTTTTTAATAAAAACATGTTCGATTTTCCTTACTTAGTTTTTGATTAGTACTTACCTAACGCCCAAACGTAGGGTAAACAAACTTCATATAAAGATTTGTTTAAATTTATTAAATCAAAGGTCGCGAAATATCATAAAAATTTCGGAAAAAAAACAATTTCAACGCCATCTTGAAATTTGTAATTCCATAACCAAAATTCTGTAAATTCCATTTGTGTTAGATTTGTGCACGAGGTACAATAAAAAAGTGTACCCACCGAGTAACCACTTCCTTTGATCACAAATGAATAGTTTTTATCTGAAGAAGCGGTGGGTCGTGGTATTATAGAGGGCAAAAAATCAGGGCGCGTGCACACCTGTTGCTGGTGGCGTATAGAACATTTGCCCTTTGCTGTAACGAGCTTCTACAGTAAATAATGAACGTGCAGGTACCCGGGGCATAATAATAATATGCCTTCGCCGTAATTATGGACTGTTTAAGAGAAGTGATTTTTGGTACGCCAGAACAGTTTAAGCGTGATGAGGACCGGGTGTTACAAGTAGCTATCGAACATTCACGTTTTGTGTTTTTTACATAATTACATATCGAGTTGGTAATTTTTTACAACACGCAATTTAAAAAAAAAACTTTTTTAACCTTCAATTGATTAAACTTCTAAGAGTCAAAAAATTTGAACCTACCTTATGAACAGCAATAATAAAATAGGCTAATTTTTGCTTGTTTTAATGTTGATGAACCGTGAATAATTCATTTTAATGTCGAAAAGGCCGCCAGGGAGCCGTTTGGAGGTAACTTTATCCCTGATAACCCAGACAGCCGGCAGACATGAGTTGACTCGTTTGTATGCAGAGATACGTTTAGTAGGGCCGTGAGTACGGTAAACGGACGGTTGTAACAACAGTACTTGTTCATAACACTAAGCAATAGAAAATAACAAGGCGATACTAAACTAGGATATCTAAGATAGATATCCTATCTTAGATCCGCATAAACTGTCTATTACTTTGAATTTGAATTTACAAATAATAATACACAGTCGTGGTCTTTTTGTTCGTCAATCATTGAGTCTTTTTATACCACTGTATATCTCGAGAGTCCGTCACTTTAACCATAGTAGAACTCTTAAGAAATCTGCTTATAAAAGGCACAACAAAATTTATACTCGCACATGTATGTACATATGTATAAAGATGTGTCTTTGTGAGCTTAAAAACTTTGCTTCAGGTCTAGTTATTGGTCAGTATATCGTCAAAAGTCAAAACGCTCTCAACCGACTCAAGTGCATGAGAATATGTATGGAAGTAGCAGAAGCAAAGAGGTGGGTACCGAGGATTTAGTTGATGGCAGTTAAAAGTCTCTGTCTACTATAGGATGAAGGTGTGTGTGTGTGTCCGTTTCAAATACTTTTTAATACTTACGACAAAAGAATTGTTCCTCAGTGTGTGGTCTATTAAACTTAGCTCACAAATTATTTGCTAGTTTATCATCATTATACTTTGAACCGTACCGTGGAAACAGATACAGTTATCCATCTTCACAATGTAAGAATAAACGCCTTGAGCGGGGTCACAGTCGTGGGCTCGTGTCCACCGGCCCTTCTCATTATGGGCCATTGATTGTATCTACCACGACAGCCGTTTGTCCTTTACAGTACTATGGGAAATGCTTTGACCCTTGTGTTGCTTTGAGGTCATTGTTATGAGGAGGGTCTGATCTGTATGGATGCAATAAAATTTAACATACATGCTGTGATCTTTCCTTAGTATGACAGACTAAGTGGGGCATATTTTTATCCATGGTAACACGGTTATGTCTGGAGTAATCATGATTGATATTAAAATTAAAAAGCGATAATAATGACAGATGAAAAAGGTTTTAGTTAAACATTGTATTCGTACCTACTTATTCTCATAAATATTACGTTTGTCGCAAATTCAGTCATAAACTCAGTAACAATAGCGTATTAAATAAAGAAAACCGCTGATTATAATAAACCATTGTTTACAGTCACAAATGAACTAATTGCATTCCCAGCTTCGACGATAACTAAAACATTTCAACTTGTACTAAATTTTATTCACACTTCCACTCGTGAGAACGTAAACAAACGGAACATAAATAGAACATGCATTCTGGAGTGGTAATTAGTCTCCCCACGAGGATTTCGGGATGAATGATCAATACTTAATGAACTGTGGCGTTCATTGCCCACTAGCCCTTTTAATTTCGGAAGTAATATTTTAATATGTGAGAACTGAAAATTATTTTAAAGCGGTGAATGTGGTCAAATATTGTACAAGTATGAAATCGTTTCAAGTATGAAATTTCATATAGTGGGTAACTTTGTCATGCTTGTGTATAATGAGTCTTCAGAAAGCTTCTAAGAAGGTATTGGTGTAAGGCAAAAAAAATATTTGTGGAAGCATTTTAACATACTACTAGGTACCATTATTGCCGACGAGATATGATCGTTTCTCGCTGTTCAATAGCCTATTTGAACAGCACCGTGCTCATCATTAGGCGAAGATTTGTTATTTTGTCGTATCGTCTATACTAATATTATAAAGCTGAAGAGTTTCTTTGCTTCAACGCACTAATCTTTGGAACTACTGGTCGGATTTGAAACATTATTTCAGTGTTGGATAGCTCATTTATCTAGGAAGGCTATATATCACCACGCTACGACGAATAGGAGCGGAGTAGCAATACACCCACACCCACCTAACAGTCACATACATAGTTCTGACCCCACACTAGGATACAAGTCCTGTGTCGTGGGTATCAGAAACTACGAGAGACTTTTCGGTCTCACAAACACCCAGACCCGAAACAAATATTTGTGGATCACACAAACGTTTGTCTCGGTGCGGGGATCGAACCCGCGGCCTCTCGTTTCGCAAGCTGGTATCTAGCCAACTGCGCCACGGGGCTGTCAAAGCAATGGAAAAGTGGCAAAAACGGAGAAAAAATATTTCTTATAAAATCTTATATTTCGCATACGGAATGCGGACATCAAGTGCTACTGTATTTTATGCCAAACTATAGGTTACTCCGGGAAAAACAGAAACTGACCGGTAGTGCAATAAAAAAGTAACGATTCCAAAATGGCCACCAAATGTTTTTTACAACCTAAAGAGGTGGTGTGACAAGCTGTTTGTTTTCCCAGCTCGTTTCGGCTCTATTTATAATACGCCTGCACTTTCTCTCTAACAAAAGGAGTTGAGTAACAGCCACAAATTCTGTTTTGTTTCATATTTCATACAGGTGTTTGCGGAAATGATGTATTATAAGATTTATAGCTTAATTCATACTAAGGTGGTGATTAAATAAGGCGAAATACCTTAGCAGCTTCTGCTTGATAAATCCAAGTTTATAAGAGTAAAAGACTTGGAGTATTATGGGAGAGTTGAAGGAGATATATAAGAATAATAGGTTTTTTGTAGGCCAATGGCAAATGCAGAGCTATCATTGTTTTTTACTATTTAAATGCATAGTGATGCAGACCTTCCTCTCTTTCTCATTTTACCGTAAATCTTTAAGTATGTTTCTAGCTTTGTATCTAATAAAGAGATCAAAGGTTAATAGGTTGAGTGAATCGAGATCACTGCTTACGATCACATTTTTCATTGAAAAGACATTGACCTTAGATTTGTAATTTTAGATAAGGCGTTAAAGCGAGCTTCCTTTTTTTACGCAGTCGATTATCTTGCCGAGAAAATTGCTGAGGCATATCATTTGACACATCGTGGCGCAGATAGAGGGATGTTATATGAGAGGTCGCGTATTCTATTACTGTAATCAGACATGTGTAGTCTTTAAATAAGTTTTAGTATTAGGTATTTGTAAGAGTGAAAAGTCTCATTGTTTTGGGACGACGAAAGACATATATCTTAATACATATCAGAACTATGTGTGTGATTTTTTCATTTATTTATTAATTCGCTTTACCCTTATGTAAGGTCTCGATAACAACACAAATACATCGAGTTTCCACACTAAAGTTTACTGATAGTACCATTAAGAATTCTATATCTGCTGACCCGACCTATTCTGGTATTAACAACATGACATTTCGCGAACTGAAAGGTACACAGGTTGCAATGACGGCCATTTGTAGAGTCCAATAAGTCATGCATGATATGTAGGACTATTCTATGACACTGTTAGTAACTCTTATGAAATTCTTTATAATGTATATCCATTAAGGGCTTCCGAGAACAATTTCCGTGTCGTGTTGTTACACGACCTTACACGAGACCCAATATACCGATTGGGTTATTTCAATACGAAATTCTCTGTAAAGTCAAAATCAAAATAATCTTTATTCAATTAGATTTTTATAAGTGCTTTTGAATTTAAAGTACCTGTAACTGCCAGTTTCTATATGGGACAAAACACAGCTTGGGTATGGGTGTAGAAATGTATCTATCGTATCACATCAAGCGGACAAGCTTCAGTATATTTATTATAAGTCTTAGACATTAATGATCAGTTTTTTTACTTTTTTTATTGACTGCCTCGTGGTCTCGCGGTACAATTATGTGCCGAGCGATCTAGAGGTCCTGGGTTCGATTCCCGGGTCGGGCAAAGTGTTATTGGGTTTTCCATTAGGAAATTCTCAGTAGCAGCACGGAGTCTGGAATTGTCCCCGAAAAACGGCAATAGGCTCGCCCCCTATTACGTGGGACTGATACATACCGGGCGAAATGTGGATGCAGAAATGCACCTCTGCCTACCCCTTCGGGGAATACAGGCGTGAGTTTATGTATGTATGTATGTTTTTTTACTCATCGTATGTCATTTGATGGTAATAGGATATTATTCGCCGATTAGCAGCCACCGTACACAAAACGTTATAGAAGCCATAGAGACCCGAGCAACTGTGCAACACTTCGTAATTGACTCGCGTATGTACGGTAACAAAAGCAAAAAAGTTTCGTTAGAGCAGCGACTTTGCTGGCAGTTCAGTAGTCTAGACGCGGTTTATACGGATAAGTTCTGCACTTTGTCAAAGTGTGCGATTAAAAAGGAAATGATAGAACCCATAATATGACGTAAGACGAATTCTATTTAAAAAATGTGACCTTTTAATATTGCACCATAGTAAACTGCCATTTAAATATATGTACCTATATATCGAAAGAAAGATTCGTTATAACATTTGCCATTATACTTATTTTATCTGTATCTTTAAGTATAAAATACCATTACCCTTATTCAAAACAGTCATTTGTCATCGAGGTGTTGAAGCCACGACCTTTCATTGTCAGTTCCTATTACGTAGGTCGCAAACCGTTGCACAAGTAACAACGCAACGCTATCTGCCATTCAGGTAATGTCATTCTTGGAACAACAGTCATCGTTCTACTTTAGTACCGGTTGTGATGACATGTTATATAAAGCTTGTTGCCAAGGACTTGCAAGTCAATGCTCGTATCGACCGCATTGTCTAGGGTTACCAAGGACTTGCTAATGAACGTTTCCTGTGCTATAATCTACGTATCGAGCTGTTAAGTAATGTATTGAGTTACTAGGTATTTGTGTCAATGCCGCTTAATTCTGGCACGGCATAGTGACTGCATCTTATAGGTCCATATATAGCGTAATTTGCATGAAGCATACGACTGTTTCTTTCAATACTGATCATTACTACATAGATTGATATCAGAACACGAAGTTCTTGCGTTTATCTCTATAGCAGGTTAAACACCTTATGTACAGTGGCCATTATTCGGATGGATGGAATTCTGCAGCAAATTGGTCACCGGTGATTTCAATTGTTAAGTCCAATAATGGAACGAAACGCATTTTGGCCATTTCATGTCAGATGTAGGTGAGACAGTTGTACGATCCCAGCCTATTTGTAGAATAAATTACTCTGACTACGTCCACGACGTCACTACTTGATTTTTTTCTTTTTAGCTTGAATAACAGCTAATATACATACGAGTACACGTAGTTCAAGTGCAACAACCTCTGTGCAGAGTACTATGTTTATCATTTCTTATCACCAATACTGATTAGAATCTGGGAATTCCTACGGCCTATCGGACTCCCAAGTTTTCTTGGGTTTGAGGAATATGTCCACGTATGTACCTATATAGCATGAATACGAGATAGCCATAAACTTAATATTTGCAATTAGTAATACAAAGTATTCAAAATTATTTTGCAATATTTGACGCATCTTTGTGGAGATCAGAATTGAGTCCAGAGAAACGAGAAATGTGGGCAGACAAAACATTGGACACATTCGTTCTCCTCCGTTCCTCAAAATACTTAATTTTTCCTTGATCTAAAGTGTTATTAAAAGGGTGCTGTTTCGGAAAATATAATACCTAGTTTAAATATGAATGCCAAATTTCCATAAAATTTGTTTATTCACTTTTGCGTGATTCAGTAACAATCACAATTAAATATTAGTTTGATATCTCATGAGGAAATTTTGTAGAAACATTCAAAAACTCCCCATACAAATGTCCAAAGTTAGAAT
This sequence comes from Hemaris fuciformis, assembly GCA_907164795.1. NCBI lineage: Eukaryota > Metazoa > Arthropoda > Insecta > Lepidoptera > Sphingidae > Hemaris > Hemaris fuciformis. The sequence continues at coordinate 10,082,596 of OU015450.1, read as the reverse complement.
GTGCTTTCTTTGGCGCGTCTAAAATATTTCCAATGAATCCCTAGGGATTGAAAGTTTAGCAATTCCTTTACTTTAACCAAGAAAGACAAAAACCAAGATGGCGGATATTGGCGAGAATTCTTGTCACCGGGGCATTGTGCCACGACAGTCATTGCCTTTGTCAGTTATTATTAACATTTTCCCTATTAAAAAAAATGTTTCCGTTCATTTTTAATCACGATTCAGATTTTTTTATTTTTTTTATAAAAAAGTTGCCTTACTTTTTATTTGGAATTTGATCACAATTTTTTAAGTTTTATTTACACTAAAAACTCGAGAATGTGATGGTTTTGACTATTTCTTTGTTTCGTTCATAAATATTGTGTACTGCCTGAACTCTTCAATAGTTTTTACACACATACACTTATTTCACTAAAGGGATTTTATCGAAGCGTACCATATTTTAACTTCGACGATTTACGTGAATGAGCTTTCGAGAAATACAAGTGGCTTTTAGCAGCTCTTACGAGGCGTATATACATAGCAATTCAACTTGCAAGAATGACATGTTGGTATGTTTTTGAAGTAGTTTTTTTCTTATACCACAAGTCTTATAAACTAACAAGCACCGTACTGATAGTAAATTGTGGTTTCTGTGAAATACAATGCATTGAGATCATAATTTACCTGTCGTTATGTTAAGTTCCGAAAAGTGTTGTGACGTTCGATGGTAAGTTTTTTTACTGGCAATTCAAGTATTATCCCTTAAATAGTCGATAAAATTATACCATTCGGTTGATGTACTTATAATTACTTTTTAATTTGGATATTTCAGTGCTTGTTATTCAGTATTGCAAAACAGGCTTCACGAATTTATTTGGACGGTCAGAAAAATGGAAAAAAGACCGAAGAAGAAGAAGGAGAGAAAATTAACCCTTAACAAGTGTCTTAGTCTAAAAGGCAGATGAAAACAAGTTTTAAATAATTTAAATCATTTTTACTCTCTTAACTAACATCCAGAAGCGAGTATGACTAAACATAATACCTATCAAATGATGAAATTGCAAGTTAAGTCGGGATTATAAATTGTGTTCCCCCCTACACCCCTCACCCCGCCTGTATACGTGACATGAACTCAGCTTATTGTATTACCCGTTTAGAGGAATTTCATTGTTTTTCACGGTGTCAGGTGTCTGGTATGCTTAATTAAAGGCACCGTGTAGAATGAACCCGCGTTTAAGCAGCTGAACACAGCAGTTGAACTTTGACAAGCAAATGTTTGATAATAATATGAAGTTAGAATAACCACTAAGTTTCTATGGTGGCCTAGTACGTATCGGTAAACTTCAGTATTTCGTTTAGAAATTTTTGTGAAATTTATCTAGGTTGTTAGGTTTCTCCAAATTTTATGTTTTTGTAAAAGGGTTGGATATTTATAAATAAATATTAAGGGAAAAGTCAATGTGATTTGATAGATCACAATACGTTTTCCGTTGCTGGTTTGGCTCCCACTATGCCATCATAGACCTAATATAATTAATTTTAAACATAACATTTTTATGATGTAAGTGAAAATAAAGGTCTACATTGTTTAGTTAATGACCTATTATATTAAGTTCGTACAAAGAAATTGTTATTGCTTTTTTGGAATATTTAATTTGAGTGTGTTACTCATTCCTAACAAAACCATCGAAGAAAGAACTTAAATGAGGTACCTCTAATTTAACATTCTAATCACGAACTTTCTAGAAATAACTTCCGAACAATACAAAAAAACTATTTAAACATTTCAAACGAGACCTCGTACTAATGACTTCCTTTGCTGTTCTTTTTTCAAACACGATTCATCATAGTAAACGGAACCTGTAGTAAGTATTAATCACCACTAATCTAACTAGATAAGAGGGATTCCTCGGAGGTCGTGCCTCACAGTGACTCATGACCAAATGATCTCGAGGTTGAGCCAGTTACGTCTCAGTGTCGCTCAAAACGAGTTCCGTTTCACGCTGACTCATGTGCGTTTTTTTTTCTCCTTTCCTTACTGTTTTGGGAACAATAACAAACCCCATAAACACGGCCCGGGGACGTTTAGTTATGATTTATGAGTTTACATGGAATGTTTAAAAAAATATTTTTTTGTCTGTTTTGGTTGTCATAGGCATAATGTAACTTTCTTTTGTAATGTTTTACGAAAGAATACGGGAAAATGAATAAGATATGCTCTAAGGGAAACTATGAAACTAGAAATAAGGATGACTTTAGATTTTATGGATCTAGAGAAAATTAGAAATGACGAACTGCTTTTCCTGTAGTTTATATATCCCTCAGAAACCTGAAGATCCTCCAGGATATAAAGTAGCCTATACCCTTATCCAGATACTACTATTTCTTTTTTTAAGCATTAGTATTGGTTACGTAGTTTTTTTATCAAGACCGTAACAAAATTCTCATTCATTTTTGTATTTAGCGCATTAGATAGGTGTAGTGATATATACTATTGTACAATACAATTTATTTGTTTTTTATCGAGTAATTTTTTTTTTATCAAAGTAGGTGACTGGGTTGCCAGCTGTATAAACTTTAAGCATTACAAGTCAAATCATTACAAGTGTAATAGATGTATGTTTATACAACAACGGGGTGAATGTAATAATAAATCAACGCAACTGATTAACTATTACACGAACAAACAAATCGTCCTGCAGCTCTATGCAGTGGAATAAGAGTCTCAGAAATTATTATTATTCCTCTTATAGAATATAGTGAGGGGATGTAAAATCGATTTGTAACATTTACTAGGGCCGCAACATTTACGCATTTTTGATACAGTTTACGAAGAATATACAACTGTTATTAAATTCCAATAAATATCGTGAATATTCTTTATGACATTAATTCTAAATTCTAAATATAAAACTGCGGAGTAATAAATGATAATAGTTACTCGACGACGTGTTCAATTCTGTCGTTTCTCAATAAATTATATTCCCTAATGGGAAACTTGGCAGCAGAAAATAACACGCAACGTAATTAAAAGAGTTGTTTCATGTTTGCAAAAAATTACCCCTCTGTAATAAAATAATCGTGTGTCAGTCGGTGCGGCCCGGACTACAACCCTCGCGCCACCTAATGTATTTTTCGCAATAGGGCGGGTGCGCCGGACTGAGTATAACCACTAGTATGGAGCTTAAATCAAGGCAGTATATCGACAAATTAACCCCAGCATAAATATCAAAATTTTCATTCATACTTACCCTCATCAATGATTTTTTTTCGATGAAGTATCGATCACATGTGTATGTACACAAACCATTAATAAATATCCAATCAACTGCACAACACTATAATTTATACGAAAACACAAAGTTAGAATTGCAGAGGAAGCACTTTATAATACAGAAATGTTACTAACACTATTTATAAATTACCAGTTCATAACAATTTACAGTTTCATTTAAATCACACAACGCAATACCACCTCCTTCGCGATGCAAAGTGAGACTGAATGAAATGAATGTAACTGACCTATTCGCCAGGATTGAGTGAATGGTAAGTTGGAGCAAGATTGGTCGATGTCTGGTGAGACAGAACTATAAATATCGTTTAGCGCCATCTATGCAGCTTTTAAACATATAGGCTTCGTAACATGCAATACCGTGATACTGCCATCTGTTATTTTTGTCAGAAATAAAAGTTTAAAAGCTGCACTATAGATGGCGTAGGAAGCTGAAACGAATTAGTTCATTTGGATATTCATCGAAATTGACTTGAAAACGTCGTCGGTTTGTAATTTGTATCCGAACGTGGGTCATTGCACTGCATTAGATATCTAACTTCAGTTTGATATCGCTGTCTTCTTGTTCACCTACTTCAATACGTATAAACTCAAACTGTCATTAATGCATACGTCAAAAATGGAGGAGGAACGTCTCTTCGATGAAAGAGTGGCTATTCGGGAATCAGCCCGTCCTCTTAAAAAATACGGGAGTACGTGCAACCACATGAAACGGAACGAAGAATACATTAAACATGTCATGGTTAAAGGTGATACCCTTCAAGGGCTCGCACTAAAATATGGTGTTACTGTAAGTGTTCTATTAACCAGGGATAAGTGCGTATTTTGTGTGTTATTCAAACGGCTGGTATATGATTGTGACGTGCATTTGTTTTAGATGGAGAAGATAAGACGGGCGAACCGTTTGTTTGCCACGGACAGTTTGTTTCTAAGGGAGTATCTATTGATTCCTGTGACCAAAGAGTCTCCTTTCTACGAGAACGGTGAGCGGGTTACGGAGTTGGGTGCTCCAAACCATCGCGCGTCCATCGCTGGTATGCCTACCAGGGACAGAGACTTCTCGCCCGGCAGTCCAGATGAAAAGAAATCGTTTGACGAGTTCCTCAACCGATTGGACTCGTCACTGGCCGATATAAAGAAACATGTAGAAAAAACCAAGGAGAACAGCGAGTGAGTATGATCCTGAATAATGAATTAATCATTTATTATACACCATCATTTGTTTATTAGCTAATTACAGTTTGAGTATGTTTTTTATTTCCTGTTATTTGTTACTCAGACTTAAAATCATAATATAATTGCTATATAAAGTATATGAATTACATTTATGTAGGCAAAAACATATTTCATTAGGTAATCACTGTAGTAAGTTCAATAACTAGAAATTGAACAGCAATAGCAACTACATTGAAATTTTTAATTCAAAAGGCCAATTATGTCTCCATATCTATATCAACATTCTTTCTAATAAACTACATTTATAATGAAATTACAAACAACAAGACAGCATTGACAATGTAACTCGATAGTACCATGCCATACATACATTAATTTTGTAATAAATCTAATCATCATTGCCTTGCCCTGCTCCCAATTTCATTTGGGGTCGGCGCAGTATGTTTTATCCTTCCAAACATCCCTATCAGCCGTCATGTCTTCATTCACCCCTTTTTCTTTCATATCTTCAGTCACTTTGTCATTGTAATAAATCTAATATTATCATAGTATAATAAAACAGCTTGGTAGAATTGTCGGCAATAACTTTATATTATATGCTGGACGGAGATAAAATTATCAGCATTGTGTAAACATACATAGGAGCCACAAATTGCTCCACAGATAACTCAGTTTGTGTAGTAGAGCCAGTGGTGATAAGAATATGTTTTAAATTTGGGTACATATACACTTACTATTTGTAATCTGGATTTGTAGTCGTGGAAAATTTTGTGGATTTATAAATTTTTATTACACTAGGCTTATAATCTCACAGTCATATGATTAGTATTTTTTTATTTACAGTGCTCGATTTACTTAGTTGCCACTACATTTATCATTCCATATTCTGTATTATTACTTTAAAAGAGATGCAATATTTTACATACCAGGTCAATTGCAATAGTATTACTTCTTATTTGCTGACACAATACAGTTAGCTATATCAAAATGCTAATATATTATATTTTAAATGAAATTTGTCCTTCTCATCAATATACAATATGACACAGCACTTGTTACAAGAGCTAACCAATTGTAAATACTTTAAATTTTGCATTTAGTTATACTCTCATACCATTCTTAAGATCATTAATATATTCAAAAAACCACCACACATGCTAAATTCTAATGCAGAAGGATTTTTTTCTATCTGTCCTGTTTATCTATGGGGAATGGAGTAGGGTTATTGCAGTACTAAGTAGAAATTTATGAATACAACAGTAACATACATAGTTCTTACCCGAAACTAAGCTATAAGTCTTGTGTTGTGGGTATCAGAATCTATGATAGACATTTTGGTTTCATAAACACCCAGAACCGAGACATAGAAATAAATAAATAATGAAAGAAAAGCATTTATTGTGGATCACACAAACATTTGTCTCAGTGCCGAGGATCTAACCCATCTCGTTTCACAAGCTGGCGTTTAGTCAACTGCCCCATGGGGCTGTTAAATTAGGTGTCTCAAATTGTCATGTGCACCTTTTTTATTGGATGTCTGACTAGTCCTTTCCGCTAATTAAAAGGTTAACTATTTAAAACTGTCTTAATACCCCACATATCTCAATTGGCCAAAATAGCAATTAAGATGGGTAATGCTTGTTAAGATAACATACCTCCTTTCTTAACCACTTAAAACAATTATTGATAAGATTGAAAATGTAATTTTTTGTTCTTATCAGTGAAATGAGGAAAGTGTGTAACATATGATTAATCATTGACATTGCTCTATAAACATATTTTTGGTACCAATTAGATAAGAAATATTTTATGCACATTAAAAATAGTCTAATTTATTTCATTTTATTGTTGTAAAATTAAATCATATGATTTTATAACATTTTGTTTAGTGTAAGTCTGACAAACATTTCAGATAAATGTCTACCTAGTCTTGTACAAGTTAAATTTATAAATCAACTTTCGAAAAACAGTGGATCATATATCAGCTATAAGACAATTTTTTTAGTTGGTTCTAAACCGTGGACTATAGCTTTCTCCCAGAATGTGAAATGTGCATAAATTGCTATATCAAGTAATTTATTTATATACATACAAACAGACATACATAACCTTACGCCTGTATTTCCCAAAGGGGTAGGCAGAGGTGCATTTCTGCACCCACATCTCGCTAGGTATGTATCAGTCCCATGTAATAGGTGGCGAGCCTATTGCCGTTTTTCGGGCACAAATTCCCAGACTCCGTGCTGTTACCGAGAATTTCTTAATGGAAAAACCCAATAACACTTTGCCCGACCCGGGAATCGAACCCAGGACCTCTCGATCGCACGGCACATACTTGTACCGCGAGACCACGAGGCAGTATTTTATAATTATTTTTTTAAATGTTATAAACATAATTGACTGGATGCTCTAATAAATTTAGAGCAACTTTATAGTTGGTCCAATATCTTATCTGTCCTTTGTTGATATTTACATGGGGTTGGTTCAAGGGTTTGGCCTCTGATTGTACAATTGGCTGTATTTTTTTCAAGTTTTGACAGATAGAAAAATAATAATATAAACAAATAGTACATATAGAATCGCTAGACTTGGAAATTAGAATAACATTGTCAGACAGTTCACATTCTTCGTGCGTTAGATCAATGTGCAATGAAATAGCCGTATTCTATATTATTTTCAGTGGTCATGACGTCACACCATCGCCCTACGTTATCTCTCAGCTATTCTGCACGTCATTTCCGGCGTTGAAAGTGCATTACATAACCCGGATATTGTTTCTATGCATTTTATACAAATCCCGTTTGAGCTAGTTGCCGTAATGGCACTTAGAATTCTATATCCTTTCAAGATTATGTTATTTATTAATCAATTTCCATTTACAGCCTTTTGCTGGGCATGAGTGTTTTTCATTGATAAAAGCTAGGCCTTAGGCCATCACGATGTAGGAAGATTTTGTGGAGGTGTAGTGGTAGCAGCTGTTGATTGTTGCACTCGAGCCCTCCACTTAACTCGGGTACAACAAAAGTGAAGGATAAGCACAGCGTGAAATGACAGGTGAACGCAAGAATGAAGAATGTTATTAAGAGTTCGAAAGATGATTTAATGATAGATGAAGTTTAACAGTATAGTAGAAGATAGTACGAAAGAAGGAAGAGTGAAACTAAAGCACTAAGATAACAGAAACTAGGTAAAGTAAATTATAGCAACACAAGCGACGGTCATTAGAAGCACACGCGGCAGTTGTCGGCGGTTCACTGGCTCGCTGCGCAGGCGCATCGACGTCACCGCTACGCCGGCTGTCCCAAGGCGCATAAGCGGAGCGGTTGATATAGCGATTCCACGCCACATATTCCCCCTGGCCAGACCGTAACTACGGTCGATAGAAGTCAGGGAAGCGTATTCTTCTACCGCTGCGTGTGTACTTCTCTTCTTCTTCTTTCACTGCAGATGGACCAGGAAGAGAAGTTGTTGGCGCGATGTCGTCTTTCACCATGTATGCCGGTTTCAGCCTGTCAACAGAGACATTAATCTTCTTGTCCTTGACTAACAGGGTGAAAAATTTTGGCTGTCGTTCTATGACTTTGAACGGTCCGGCGTAAGGTGGCTCTAATGACGCGCGAACGCGATCTTGCCGCAGGAAGACGTGGGAAGAAGTGGATAGATTGCGCGGAATGTAAAAGGGTGACGTTGTATGCCACGATGTAGGTTTGGGAGTGAGTTTGCTCATGTGTGACTGAAGACGAGAGACGTATTGCGTTACGTCGGCAGTACTGCAGTCATTTTTCGGAGCGAGGAACTGGCCTGGCAAGGCCAATGATTCGCCGTAGACCAATTCAGCTGGAGATGCACGAAGATCTTCTTTCCAAGTGCTGCGTAGACCAAGAAGGACGAGGGGAAGAACCTCAGTCCATTGTGTGGAAGCGTGGCACATGATCGCTGCTTTGAGCTGGCGATGCAGGCGCTCAACGATTCCATTGGCTGCCGGATGGTAGGCGGTAGTGCGTAAATGGCGCGCACCAACCAAGTTAGTAAGAGCCTGGAAAAGGTGACTCTCAAATTGGCGACCACGGTCTGTAGTCACCCGTGCAGGGCATCCAAATCTGGCTATCCAGCCAGACACGAGGGCAGCAGCGCAGGTCTCTGCAGTTATGTCCTTCAATGGAATTGCCTCGGGCCAACGCGTAAATCTGTCGATGACTGTGAGGCAGTACCTGTAATCATAAGAACTTGGTAAAGGTCCTACGATGTCGAGGTGGATGTGTGAGAACCTCGAGGAAGGGGTTAGGAAAGGGGAAAGGGGAGAGATGGTATGGCGGGAAATCTTGCATTTTTGGCATTGTATGCATTGCCTTGACCACTCTCTACAGTCCTTGCGAATCCCTGGCCAAACAAATCTCTGTGTTACCAGTCGCACTGTAGCTGAACAACCGGGGTGATGTAAATTGTGAAGCATGTTGAAAACAGTTTTCCGGAGTTCTGGTGTAATGTACGGTCGGGGAGGTTGAGTACTCGTGTCGCAGTACACGGGCAAGTCAGAGTCCATAGTTGGTATCCTCTTTAGTTTGAGAGTGGAACCATGTCGTAGCAGGTCTTGCAGTTCTGGATCTGAATCCTGATATCTTGCAAGATCCTGGTAGTTGACGCTGGATATCTCTTCCACCCGAGATAGTGCATCAGCAACAACGTTCTCCGGACCAGGTATATATCTCACGTCAGTAGTGAATTGGGATATATAATCGAGATACCTATACTGTCGTGGAGAACATTTATCCTTGCTGGTTGAAAAGGCGTAAGAGAGAGGTTTATGATCCGTAAAGACGATAAAGTTCCTGGCTTCGACCATATAACGGAAATACTTGATGGCTTCATATATAGCTAGTAGTTCTTTATCGTATGGGCTGTATTTTCGCTGCGATGGTGAAAGTTTGTGCGAATAAAAACCTAAAGGCTTCCAATCTTCACCACATCGTTGTTGGAGTACAGCTCCTATGGCCACGTCTGAAGCGTCTGTAATTAAAGCCAAATCAGCTTCAGGGTCAGGATGGCAGAGTAAGCTGGCTTGAGACAAGGATGATTTGCAATTATCAAACGCTTGCTTCAAATCCGATGTCATTTGGATAGGTTGCGATCCTTTTAGTTGTCGGCCTGTTAGAAGGGAATTGAGAGGCGCTTGAAGTTGAGCTGCCTTGGGAACGAATCGGCGATAAAAATTAAGCATGCCTAAGAAACGACGAAGTTCTTTGACTGTTTTTGGCACAGGATAGTCGATGATTGCTTGAACTTTGCTTTCCAAGGGCTTCGTCCCAGCTGCCGAAACGGAATATCCTAAGAATGTTACTTCAGGCTGTCCTAGCGTACATTTTGCCGCATTCACCAAAATACCATACGACTTCAGGCGCTCGAACAACTCACGAAGATGAGCTTTATGTTCTTCTACCGATGACGAGAATACCAATATGTCGTCGATATACCCAAAACAATAGTCAAGGCCAAGCAAAACTTCGTCGATGAACCTTTGGAATGTTTGAGCAGCATTCCTAAGACCAAAGGTCATGAACTCGAATTCAAACAATCCGAAGGGTGTCGTAATGGCGGTTTTGGGAACGTCTTCAGGGTTGACAGCAATCTGGTTATAGGCCTTTATTAGATCGATGGTTGAGAAAACTTTACATCCTGTAAGGCGATTCGAGAAGTCCTGAATGTGACGTATGGGATATCTGTCAGGGATGGTTCTGGCATTCAGGGCTCTGTAATCTCCACATGGTCTCCAACCGTCATCCTTCTTCCTGACTAGGTGTAGGGGAGAAGACCACGGACTTTCGGATCGTTTGGCTATGCCAGACTGAACCATGTCCTCGAATTCCTTCTTTGCCGCTTGAAGGCGAGCAGGATCGAGACGTCGGGGCTTGCTTGCAACTGGAGGTCCTGGTGTAGTCCTAATGTAATGTCTAGTCTTATGCTTATTAAGACTGGTCATACCTGCTGGTCTAGTAAGGTCAGGAAACTGGCGGAGAATCTCGTGGAATTCAGTGTTTCCTGTGACGGATTTGACTGACGAGACATCTTCCGGCAAGTATGAGCAGATAGCGTCGACTGAAAGTGAAGTTATTCCATCGATTAAACGCTGGTTTTTGCAGTCTACAAGTAAGTTGTAGTATGTGAGAAAATCTACTCCTATTATTGGCTTGGTAACATCGGCGATTGTAAATGTCCAGACGAAATCACGACGAAGACCAAAGTTGAGGTGAAGCTTCAAAGGTCCGTAGGTATGGATAACCGAGTTATTGGCTGCTACAAGATCATACCTAGACTTGCTACAGGGCGTCTTGCAAGCTGATCGTGGAAAAACACACAAGTCTGAGCCAGTGTCCACTAGGAACTGTGTTTTTGACGTACGATCTGTTATGAAGAGACGGCCTGTTGATGGAGAGGGACAGTCGTTGGCCGTTACTTGCGACTGCCCTGAGCGTTTCCCGATGAGAAGCTGCAAGGTTCCTTACACTTACGTGCTTTAGAGCCATACGTGAAATGATAAAAGCAGTGCGGATGATGTTTTGGAGGTTGTCGTGGACGTGAACGGCTGCGGGAACGGTTGTCTTGCTTACTCCTGAATCGAGATCGGCTATTTAATGAAAGTCTGTCTACCTTTTTGGAGAGCTCGTGGACCATTCTCGTTAGCTCTTCCACCTGAGAGGAGTTGTTGGAACTGCAAGCAGTACTAGTCAAAGCTACCGAAGGAATGGTAGGTGCGATGTCGTAGACGGTATCAGCTAAGTCAGCCTTCTTCTCCAAATCTAAATCTGCCTGGGAAGCGATTACCGTTTGGATGTTCTGTGGTAGACGACTGACCCAAAGTGTCGCGAGGAAGTCCGACGGAACGGCTGGACCGGCGAGTCCTTGAAGGTGACGGAGAAACTGAGACGGCTTCCTGTCTCCAAGTTCTTCGTACATAAGTAACTGCTTCACGCGCTTTTCCTTGGAAGCAGAAAGTCGTTTGATTAGTTCGTCCTTCAGTTTGTCGTACTTATTATTGCTTGGCGGCCTAGTTATAATGTCTCGAACCTCTTTGGAATATTGCTGGTCCAGTTGCGATACTAAGTAATGAAACTTAGTCTCATCAGTAGTGATCCGCGAGAGAGCAAAATGGCTTTCGACCTGGGCGAACCAGATCTCAGGATCTTCAGGCCAAAAAGGAGGTACTTTGACGCCTACACGTAAGACGTGTTGCTCTACGACATCACGAAAATCTTCGCCTTCACCACTTCCATTCTGAGTAGTCATGATAAAAAAATTAAAATCGCTCACCGCTTTTGACTTGGACCACCGCCTTAGATAAGATGCCTTTGTTCGATGCGGTCCGAGGTGATCAGTTGTAGAGGTAGTGAGATGCTTACCCACACTTATTTTTTATTATAAAATATGTTCGATCTAAGGATTTTTCTTGAACGTCGGATCACCAGTTGTGTGTCTTGAGAAATTTGTACTTCTCGGGATCACCAGTTGTGGATTTCGTACCTTCTTCTTGTGTTGTCGGGACTTCTTCTTGTGTTGTCGGGGTCACCAGTTGTGGAGGTGTAGTGTAGCAGTAGCAGCAGTTGATTGTTGCACTCGAGCCCTCCACTTAACTCGGGTACAACAAAAGTGAAGGATAAGCACAGCGTGAAATGACAGGTGAACACAAGAATGAAGAATGTTATTAAGAGTTCGAAAGATGATTTAATGATAGATGAAGTTTAACAGTATAGTAGAAGATAGTACGAAAGAAGGAAGAGTGAAACTAAAGCACTAAGATAACAGAAACTAGGTAAAGTAAATTATAGCAACACAAGCGACGGTCATTAGAAGCACACGCGGCAGTTGTCGGCGGTTCACTGGCTCGCTGCGCAGGCGCATCGACGTCACCGCTACGCCGGCTGTCCCAAGGCGCATAAGCGGAGCGGTTGATATAGCGATTCCACGCCACAATTTCATTTTTTTTTTTTTTAAATACCACCCGCTATAATTACGGTGACGTTACTCTTTATATTAACCTTTAACTAGTGACGTGTAGTCTCACAGGCGTCGCGTGTTTTGCAAATTCTTAGAATTGACCACTTCTCCCTGCTTGCGGAGACCGAGCGTCTTAGTAGCTTTTGTTTTAGTGCTAAAACGACCATCGAAGAAGGCAAACGCGTTATCGGTTGTTTTACACTTAAGTAATACGAATTAGAAAATTGACCGTAGCCTATGAGGCTACATGTCCCTAGTTGTCATACAAATACTTTTACGATCTATTTCTTAATGTTTGGTGCAAAATGACAGAAAACACTAGGAAACATAGGTACCTCTCCTACGAATTCATCAAAAAATAAAAAAAATACGAACATATGACCCATCGTTTGAAGAGGAATTCAATGTCCTCATGCTGGCTTCAGACCAATATGACAGTGAATGTGATATTGACGAGTTCTTGGTTTACGATCGTGAAATTTTACATCTTCGTGAAAGTGATCAAGATAAAGACTTAGACAATAACATTCCAGAAGAGGACCGATAGTTCTGATGATGACCAGCCTCTTTCGGAATTACAAAGATTGAATTATTATTACAATATTCTCGCCCTTTTTGCAAAAAATACCAATGATTTTATGCCAAATTGAGTGGGTGTCAAAATTTTTAGTTTTAGTTTTTATAAGTGGTTTTAATGTTTTTTTGTTGCCTCTAATATAAGATTTTTAGAAAAAAGTGTTGAATTTGGCATAGAATTTATATAAAGTCTATTAAAATTGTAAAAAGGATCTCATGTCAATTAAGGCTAAAAATTACCACTAATTGTTAATTATAGGTTTTTTTTCTAAGTAATCATAAAAATATGATTAAATTCATTTAAGTTTGTTTTATTGTATACCAAGAGTTAAATACAAACACGATTTTAAATCGTCCACATGCAATTTTGACATTTTTTTAAATTTCGAAGTACTTAGTAGCCTGTGAGACGTCATGTCCCTTAAAGTGTTATAAATTTGTCATGTCCCTAGTTAAAGGTTAATTCTCTAGCTTCTTAGAAATTATCTTCCCAGTCAAAAAAATCAAATTCTTTTAATTTGATTATTTATGTAACGTAAAAAATAAACAAATATCTCACCTAAATTCAATCGGAGTGTAAAATTACATTGCTATTGCAGATAAAATAAAAATACTTTTACTCCAATTAGCCAGAGAACAAAAACTCCTCAATTCAAGGCAGCGAAATCAATTTATTTTCATTCGCACATCTTTAGCTTCAATTCTTTTAATTAGCATTCACAATTTGAACACAACAGACGGCCTTGAGATGACCTTGCGTTTAATTAATTGGTTTTTATAATACTGCCTCTTGGTCTCGCGGCACAAGTATGTGCCGTGCGATCTAGAAGTCCTGGGTTCGATTCCCGGGTCGGGCAAAGTGTTATTGGGTTTTTCCATTGGGAAATTCTCAGTAGCAACACGGAGTCTGGAACTGTGCCCGAAAAACGGCAATAGGCTCGCCCTCTATTACGTAGGACTGATACATACCTAGCGAGATGTGGGTGCAGAAATGCACCTCTGCCTACCCCTTCGGGGAATACAGGCGTGAGGTTATGTATGTATGTATGAATGTTTGTATGTATGTATGTATCAGTGGCGGTACTTCCATAGAAGCGTGGTACACGTTAATTGTATAATGTCTAGTTTATAATTGTTTATTGTTGGGTCAGGATATTCTCATTTATATGTCAAATTGCTTTTGTTAAATAAAGATTTAAAGCTTAAAAGTTATTACTCGCAATATTGTAAGGCAAGCTGGGCTTTTGGGCTTCTATGGAAGTACCGCCACTGGTATGCATGTATGTATGGTTTTTATAATAATTTACAGTGATTAGTGGGTATTTACTAGTCGGTTGAGTTTCAGTGAGTCCCAACGACGGATAAAAGCGGCTATTGTTGACCAATCCGTAGATTTTTCAGAAGACTTACGGCCTTACTTATAAATATTAGCTAATTTTATTATAGGTATATACTTACTTCATCTCATTTTCTCTCACCTGTCCATCAATAAAGCAGGCCAAAACATGTTTAAGTAGTAGTAAAATTAACTAGCGTTTGTAAGTAAGACCTTTAATGTATAGATAAGAAATAATCTAGTTTAATCCAAAGCTAATATTAAGGGCCATGTCGCGATAGATTGCATAAAATATTCTTCAATAAATATAAAAGTCTTTAAACGATAAGTTGGCAATGACAAAGATAAGCTCGTTTAAACTAATTACCGCTTGATTCATTAAATATTACTTTACTGTGCAATGTTTTATTCTTGCTATGTTTTATCGCATATGTCGTGCAAAAAACGAGACAAAGCATGATGCAGCTGTGGCAGATTAATACAACAAACATTATTATGTTCTTAACTCTTAAGCTTCATAATTATATTTAATACGCAGCCCATCACCGTCCACTGCTGATCGTAGGCTTCCCCAAGAAAGCGTCAACCATCTTGGTCTTGAGCAGCCCTCATCCATCCGTTACCCGCCACCTTTCTTAATATATAAAACACTAGCTTTTGCCCGCGACTCCGTCCGCGTAGAGTAGACTACAGGGTTGGGTTCAGAAAGAAAATAAGTTGTAGTATATTTTACTATTATATTATTATTATTTTTACAAACCTTGAATGTCATATTTATTGATATCTAATCAACAGCCAAAAAAATAAGTTTCAAGCTTCTAGCTTTAAAAATGACAATACTTCCATACAACCTTTCATCCCCCCTTCCAACCCCTTAAAACCCTTTTTCCGGAATAAAAAGTAGCCTATGTCCTTTCTCAGGCTCTAAACTATCTGTGTACCAAATTTCATTTAAATCGGTTCAGTACTTTTAGCAAGAAAGCGAGACAGACAGACAGAGTTACTTTCTCATTTATAATATTAGCATGGATTTATTTTAAAACTGGATTAGTTAAATTAGCTGGTGGACCATTCGCATCAGACAAACAATCATTTGTTTGTCGCGTCAAGGCCGGCATTAATATGTCGACATTTTTCTTGGCTGTTCCTGTAATATAGGACGTCGCGTGATGTTATATAGCCTAGCCTTCCCTTCCTCGATAAATGTGCTATCTACCACTGAAATATTTTTTGAAATCGGTCCTGAGATTACCGCGATCAAGCAAACAAACTCTTCAGCTTTATAATATTAGTATAGATAACGGTACTTTTCCACTGATACTTTATATGTTTGTGAGCTGTTTTTTATATCTAT
Source organism: Hemaris fuciformis (assembly GCA_907164795.1). Lineage (NCBI taxonomy): Eukaryota > Metazoa > Arthropoda > Insecta > Lepidoptera > Sphingidae > Hemaris > Hemaris fuciformis. The sequence goes on along the minus strand of OU015450.1, from coordinate 10,066,891 downwards.
GTAAATAAAATAAAATAAAACCTTCTCAGTTCTTAGTACGAGTAGTTACTAATCACCGTCTTTCATTATTTACTACATTATGATTGTTAGATGTTCTCGAACAAACAAAATTATTACCTTCATAAATACGTTTAATACGACGTTATCGTCTCTTACTTTATAGCGTTTGGAATAGTCAAAGGAAAGTAGATTAAAGAACTTTGGTGTGGGCCATTATGTTCACGGATGTACTATGTAGTTATTTTATAATGAATTTTAATAAACCATAATTTAATAACTCAAGGGGGATGAAAAAGAGCATCCGAGTCTTTTTATTAATTACTATTTAGTGCATACAATCACTTTCCCAATTGAAACAGTCAAATAACACTTTTCCCTACCCATTCGTGTAGTATGCAAGATATATATGGTACGGTAGCCCAAAAAATGAGAGAAATTAGAAAAGTTCATTCCTTTCTGTATATCCTGTATACTTATAATGATGACGGAAGATTATTAGTCTAATGTAAGATATACATGCTGTTGTATGCTTGTATACATATTCGTTAAATTAAAAACCAACAGCACACTTTACCGCAATAAGGTCAATAACACACAATAGAATAACAACTGTGTGCCGTAAGCAAATCGTCTTCCAAATCGGACGTGCAAATATCTGTCTAACACCAGTACACCACTCGCACATCTTGCCGAGACGTATCGCAATCTATAGCGCTGGACGAAAGAATTCGCTATGATAAACTTAAATGTAGATTTTCAAGTGAATTTAACGCGTGTTTTGTAAGTAGTCCCACATACTACCAGGGAAATTTAGTGAGCAGATTTCCAGATTCCGTACTGCTTCCAAAAACTTGTCTTAACCGGACTTCGTTCCTGGTGACGTTCGGACGCAGTCGCTAATTTATACCGGGACAACAAGGGTGTTTTTTTAAAGCTTAAATTAAAAGACTTCTTTTTAATTATAAACTAATAAGATTCGCCTTTACTTTTGTTTAATTTGCAATTTGTGCGAATTTATGCGCCTGGTGATATGCAATGCGATGTAGCTTGCGTAAATGTGTGTCCGCCGTTAGGCAGCGTGGTGGCGGGGCTGTCATGTGACTGCCGCATAGAAAGTGCCGGTGCGGGCGCATGGTGCCCGACCTTGGTTGACTCACTATCACAAGACTCGGAAGAAAAAACATTAAATCATAAACTTTTTACTGGCTGCACAATTTATTTTTTCACATTGGTTTTCTTTTTTTTCATCACGCGTGATTTTCAGACCTGCCAGAAATAAAATTGTGGATGCACAGGAAATTAAAAAATTTGCTCTTTTATGACTCGCTAAATTACATTCATCAGTGTGCTCGTGCATGGATTTATGTTTCGACCTTTGGATTGCAAATATAACTGAATATGTAGAATAGGAATTATGCTTACTTTTAGTTCTTACCATTTTAGACCTACTTAACATCTTAAATTTTGCATATTTGTCATTGTTTAGGATACTAGAGTAGTGAATTTACATGAATACCATCTTGGAAAATGTGTCATGGCATTAATGAATTAAGTATTATACTAAAACTTTCCGACACCTCTAATATTATTACCTACTATACAGGTCGTAGCAACGACCGCCATTATGAATGAAGTTTTAAATAAATAATTGAGTCAGATGAGTTATAAATAAACTGTATCTAAAGGGTAAGACTATAAATACTGGTAATGACCTTTTCAACGAGTACCTATTTAAAAATTCTAGCGCGAATTATATATTTGATCGAAGCATTTAAGCTTTACAAATTAATTTACTTTAGTATTTGCAGTGAGAAATATAAAGGAATAAATAAGAGTTCACGCATAAATAAATACACCCAACAGTCACATACATAGTTCTAACCCCACATTAAGATTCAAGTCTTGTGTCGTAGGTATCGGAAACAACGAGAGACTTTTCGGTCTCAAACACCCAGACCCGAAACAAATACTTGTGGATCACACAAACACTTGTCTCGGTGCGGGGATCGAACCCGCGGCCTCTCGTTTCGCAACCTGGTATCTAGCCTACTGTCCCATGGTACTGTCAAAACATACACATAACACATAGTTTTTGAAACCGCGGTCTATAGTGATGATCATGAGGTATGATGGGTATTCCACACTTTATTCTGGTACGAGATAGGTGTAAAGTGCTGTTTTTATCTAGAATCTAGATTGTGCGACGTGGTATGCAACGGATTTATTAGCTGTGTGACGTGAAAATTGTATTTATGCTCAGTGAGATATGTGTTTCACACTTTCAACACGTTGAAACAAACAGCCCGGCAAAATTGTGCTGACTAGTGATTGTTGTTATCGCCGTCGACATTTATTTGGATCGCATTTGACTAACCATCACGAGACCAGCCATTACACATTTACTTTTATTAGTTGCATACATAATCTCACGCTTGTATTTCCCAAAGGCGTAGGCAGAGGTGCATTATTGCACCCATATTTCGCCAGGTACGTATCACGTAATAGGAGGCGAGCCTATTGCTGTTTTTTGGGCACATTTCCAGACTCCGTGCTGCTACTGAGAATTTTCTTATAGAAAAAGCTAATAACAATTTTCTTGACTCAGGAATTTCAACCCTCTTGATCGCACGGCGCATTCTTGTGCGAGACCATGATTACTTTTATATATACTTTTTAATAACTATCAGGCTAATTTGTTTAATTATATCGCTCTACTGGGCTAAAGCCCATCACCGGCCTAATGATGGCTAAAAGATGTATCCTTTACAGTAAACAAATATCCTGTAGCTATCAGAAGTTTAGTTACTCACTACGGTTGCATTACCGTGGGGATATGAATTTGTATTGTAATGAAAACAACAGACAAAAATTTATAATTGAAAGTTTAATCGACTAAGTGCAGCAGAGACTCAGTATGATAATAATCCTCAAGGTATCAATAGTTTTACAAAATGGAAAATGCAGTCTGCAACTACCCATACTTCAAAACGAAAACTAATTTTTGTTTACGTCGGTTGTATAAATATTACATCGATACGATGTCCTTTTGAAGATAAGTCGTGATGGCCCCAGGTTTAGGCACGCTGTCGCAAAAACGTTCGCAGGTTAAAACCCCAGGCGCACACCTATGACTTTTCCAAGTTATGTGTGTATTCACAATGAATTATCATGTGCTTTAACGGTAAAAGAAAACATCGTGGGGAAACCTGCACACCTAAAAGTTCTTAGAAATTTCTTAGGTGTGTAGTCCGTCAAACCCGCACTAGGCCAGCGTGGTGAACTAAGGTCTAAACTCTCAGTTGCAGAGGAGGCCCGTGCCTAGCATTTGGACGTAAATGAGCTGATTAATGAATTGCTGATGATGAATATTCTTAAAAGTTTCACATTTTTATTTTATTTTCTCATAAGATATATGGAATAATAGATAAAAAAATTAGAAGACTTACCAAAAGTTTTAAACAAGTTTTTGTGAAAATAAGATTTTTTAGGTCAATGTTGTAGACTAAGGCCTAAAAGAAGGTTATAAAAACAGTCGATCGTAAAACCATTTAACGACATGGAACAAACACATTAAGCCACCCTAAACAAAGGTTTAGTACAGATTGAAGAAGATAATAATGATTTTTGAATTATTAAACGCAGTGAGACACTACTGACTGCGAGTTCATTCCCGGCACGGGCCTCCTCCACAAGAATTTCGGCGGACGCGGGTTCAAATCCCAGGCACCTGTGACTTTTTGAAGTTACATGTGTATTCACAATTAATTATCACGTACTTTAACGGCAAATTTTCCTCTCGATGTTTTCCTTCACCGTTAAAGTACGTAATAATTCATGATGAATACACACATAACTCACACTTCGAAAGTTTAGAGGTGTGTGCCCTCGGGTTTGAACCCACGACCGCCGAGATTCACGACCGCGTGCCTAAAACTCGAGGCCATCAAGTCTCAATGATTAGGGATATTACGAGTACAAGTAAACAATTTATTAAACGATTGGTCATTTCATAGTTATAAAGAAAAATACATTAGATTTACAATGATTTTATGGAATAACCGGAACTTGGCATCTCATTGTAAACATCACGATGTATGGTATGTAAGACATTCTTAGGATAAGCCTCGTGTCTTACGATTGAGTATCACGTTATAATAAACCTATTAATATTACTACAATATCAGTTTTGCTCTTAAAAGTGCATTCGGATTTCAACCTTCCAGAGACGTGTTTAAACCTAAAAATCGCATGACAAGCTTGCAGATGTCGTGCGAGTCAAACCGCTGGTATATTCCGCGAGGCGACGTCTAAAAATAATATTATCCTTTGTGCGGTCTTAACGGCTTATTCCGGTGTGGGCTGTTGTTAGCGACCTTACACAAAGTTCGCGAATTAGATGAATCGACTCTTCCGGCGGATTCTCTTCTTGGTAGTACTAAAAATTCATACATTTTCTAATTTTATGGCTAAAATAATGTCTATTATGTTTTTACTCCTAAATATCTGGGCCAATGCTTTTAAATTTTGGTATAGATGGAACAGCGGAGAAAAATAATATAGATTAAATTTTTCTGCGAAATAAAATGGAAATTTGCATTACCGACGTTTGTTTTTAAAGTTAGAACGCAGGAGATTTTTTTTACTTTTCACCCGTTCAAAAGTAGTTGATGTTTCTAAGTTTTAAATAGATCAAACGCTTTACGTTATAGCTTCGACCCCGCTATAAGATACAGATATTTGCATGGCTATTAGAAGCCACTAGAGACTTTTTGGTCTCATAAAAACATAGTCTATGTATTTGTGGCTTCCAGAGCTCCCCTTTTCACTGTTTAGTGACTAACTAACTGTGCAACGCAGGGTGTCTTACATAAAAAACAGTATAGACTTATATAATTAAGACCAACATGACGTGTTGTAATAGAAACCCGGAACAAGTTGCATTTTATCTCGAATTTGCATGTATAAATTTGCAAACTCGCTGCGCTAGATCGTTTTTGTTAAAGAGTGGAAAGAACTGGACATCGATACATTCAAGGCCAGTATTAAGTGAGTGACGCATTATAGTTTATTTGAGAGTGAATCGGATCGCTCAAATTATACCTCGTGTTTGATACCGTGAATTACTTTATTAGATTTGTTAGGGAAGTGATTAAAGATTAATGATTAATATCGCATCAAATGTAATCATTTAAAAGAATATATCCAGATTATTATTTTTTTGAGCATGACGATGACGATCTTAATGTTGTTCATACTGCTAATATTTATACGATTAGTGCGTTATGTAAAGAAAAAGTAATTTGAAAAAATTAGGTTTTATGATCACAGTATTCACAAATAATCGTAACCAAACTATTTTTTTATTCAAAATATCTTAAACGACATATCGTAATATTAGTTATTTATGTAACTTTCATAAAATTCTATACATTTTTATTCACGCATTTGCTTTCACAAAACAATACTTTTGAATATACATAGCACAAAAGATGTAAGGATGTAAAATTTAATGGTCGAAACTAATCTCAGGACAATGGAAGGAATTATGAAATAATATATTATTGTCAAGAAGCTACATTGAACTAAATATGACGAGTTTTGGATCGTTACAATGGGCATAATTGTGTAGATTAAGTGGGTCGGTCTGTAATCAGTTAGCTTACCATCACCGTTTAGGGTGGGCAATGTGTCCTTGTAAAACCATTTTATATATTTCGTTGATATATATTTGTAAGTAAAAAACGCTATACCATGTATAATAAATCATAGGTAGCACCATTAAAGCCATTATTATAATTACACTATTATCTATGGCCACGAAAAAATACTAAAAGTGTTATAAATTCCGAAAAACAGCTCGTCACTAAATCCGACCTTCATAAAAATACCACCCTTATATTATGACATAGAATAGTGTTCTACATACCTAGCTTCACACGAAAGCCCATTATGATTAATGTTTTGTGTTTGTCTACCCAACTTAATTTAGCGCAAACATATTTTATCTACACTTGTAACAAAACAGTAAAAAGTATTGAATTTGTATCGGAAATAGAAACAGTAAGCAAATATTATTTTAATGTTTTCAAAAGTAGATAGAATTGGATTGATGCAAAATATAGCCCGTATTTCATCTAAGTTAAGACAGGAAAAACTGTTTTCTTTATTTCAATTGCACGAGGTCAAAGTGGATAATAAAAATGAAAGAATAATTCATTGTCATTAGGTTATGTCTATTAAATACAAATCTTTAGTCGAGGGTATCAGAAATTGGCATAGACATTCTGGGTCTTAAAAACACCCAGGCTCAAAAATAATATTGTCAATACAGGTGTTCTTGATTTTATTAATTCTCAGAGACAAGTTCAACATTGTGATAGGGTCGACGTGAACGCCTATAAATCATGGGGAAAACACGATGCCGTCATTGTCGTGTCACGCAGCACCACCTCTATTTACCCTTTATAGGTCACCAGTACTGTTCTGAAACACCTTAATATGTGACATTACAGAATTAAATCTTATTCTATTATGGCTTGGTGTTAATTAGTATCCAACGATACCTTAAGTCAACATGCGCAAGTGCTAATTGGTAGACTTCATTATTACTGGAAATTCTTAAAGGATTTTTTATTTTTTATTTATTTTTCTCCAAAGTGTATCCTATAAAAAACCGATAAGCTGGCAACTCGACGACGATGCTCAAGGGTGTGTAGTCTGCTATTTGAGAGCTTTTCGTTGTTAATTAACCTACGGGCTCTTCGGTCAACTGAGTCCAAAGCTTCCAGAAATTACACAAATTTAATGTAAAGAGAATGTTTCATTACTAATACACCGCGTTAATAAAATATCCATACAGTCGAAACCGAATATAACGACATCGTTTGTAACGATAGATCGAATATAACAACCGTTACTACGAGTATAACTACTTGTGTATATTGCTTATAACAAGTATCGGACATAACATCCGAAATATATGGTCCCTTCAATGTCGTTACATCCAGTTTGGACTGTATATATGTATGTATATGTTACTGTAAAAGCCCGTATCTTGGTAAATCTTAGGTTTTACCAGTAAATCTTAGGTTTTACCAGTAAATCTTTGGGTTTACCGACTTGAGTTGGTAAATGTAAGGATTTATAAAAAAGGTACAATGTTGACTGCCTCGTGGTCTCGCGGTATAAGTATGTGCCGTGCGATCTAGAGGTCCTGGGTTCGATTCCCGGGTCGGGCAAAGTGTTATTGGGTTTTTCCATTAGGAAATTCTCAGTAACAGCACGGAGTCTGGAAATGTGCCCGAAAAACGGCAATAGGCTCGCCCCCTATTACGTGGGACTGATACATACCTGGCGAAATGTGGGTGCAGAAATGCACCTCTGCCTACCCCTTCGGGGAATACAGGCGTGAGTTTATGTATGTATGTATGTGTACAATGTTTTCGGGCTTTTACCATTAGAATTTAGTACATGCTAGGTATTACCACTGACGACGGGTAAATGTTGGCTTTGGGAATAAAACAATGAGTAATTCTTAATCATTTATTCCAATTAACTATTACACGTTTTTATGTATCACATGAAATAAATTATTTATATTTCTTTAGAAAATAGGTTACGTTAGGTTAGTTTATAAAAGTTATTATCTTTCTTGATTGCCAACATTTACCGTGGCTTTTATGTAAAACCTAAGATTTACCAAATGAATGGTGGTAAAAGTTCGAATCTTAAAACTGTTCGGACTTTTACCATTAAGAGTTGGCAAATCTTAGGTTTTACTTGAAAATCTTAGTTAGAGTTACCATAGTTCGAGCTTTTACAGTAACATATATATACATACATACATAAACTCACGCCTGTATTCCTCGAAGGGGTAGGCAGAGGTGCATTTCTGCACCCACATTTCGCCAGGTATGTGTATCAGTTCCATGTAATAGGGGGCGAGCCTATTGTCGTTTTTCGGGCATATTTCCAGACTACGTGCTGTTACTGAGAATATCCTAATGGAAAGACCCAATAACACTTTGCCCGACCTGGGAATCGAACCCAGGGCCTCTAAATCGCACGGCACATACTAGTACCGCGAGACCACGAGGCAGTCAAATCTGAACTGCGCAATTGACATGATATTCGTGGTATGTCGCCCTTATCTGTGACTACTACGCTGATACGACGCGACGTGTCATTTCATTGATGTTTGTTTGTATTGTAATAACAATGAGCTCTTTAGAGATACGAAAATTCACATGATATCTCGCAGTGCCTATATTTAGCACTGATTTTTTATGTAAATGTACAGTAAGTATCTGCAAAACAGAGAAATATTTTTTATGAGTTATTTTTTTTTGTACTAAATCGGCAATGAAAAAAATTAATGGATTTATTGTTGCCTTGTTTAACATGCAGTGTTGTAACACAGTGACTTAATTTAGAACTAGCTGACCCAGCGAACTTCGTTTATCAGCTATTTAGCAGTATTTAGCTATCTTCCAGTGAAAGTCCCGTTAAAATTGGTCCACCCTTTTCAGAGATTAGCCGGAACAAACAGACAGACAGACAATAATTGTAAAGAACGTTATTTTGGGTATATGTACCGTGTATACATCCATATGCATTTATTAAAAAGCGGTTATTTCAATATTATAAACAGACACTCCAATTTTATTTATTTGTATAGATTTAGAGATTTAAGATAGTCCAGAATTTAGTTCATTGCTGGTTTAATGATAATTTTAATGATGTAAAATTGGTAGTCGGCAGTCGCGGGTTCAAACCCCAGGCACACACCTCTGACTTTTCGACGTTATGTGGGTATTTACAATGAATTATGACTACGGTAAAGAAAAATATCTTGAGGAAATGTGCACACATGCTCTTAGGAATTTCTTAGGTGTGTAGTCCGTCAACCTGTAATAGGCCAACGTGGTGGACTAAGGCCTAAACCATTTCAGTTTTAGAGGAGGCCAGTGCCCAGCAGTGGGACTAAAAGGGCTGATGATGATGAAAGTGGTACATGATCATATGATAACAAATTCGGTACTATACCTATAAGTTGTATATAATCTCGCAAATACTTATGTTACAATACGCACTAGTAAGTAGTGCACGGATAAATGCGAATAATTTTATATGACCCGGATAGAATGTCAGCAAATTGAACGGTAAATTACTGGTAGGAGGCGCTAGCCGGGATAACGAGCTTAGAGTTACCGAACCGCGTGACGTCACGTCTCACGTTACTGGCTCACCAGACTGGATCATTTTGCAACTACGCATCAATTTTCAGATGAATGTGTCTCAATCATAAATGTTGCAAAGAAACTTTATCCCAAGTCAATTACACGGTGTGGTTTATGCTGTTTGGTGTATGCTTTATGTTGCGTTGAACTAAGTTTTACATAGTGGCGGTACTTCCATAGAAGCCCAAAAGCGTTACACGTTAATTACGTAATGTCTAGTTTATTATTGTTTTTTGTGGGGTCAGGGTATTCCCATTTATATGTGAAATTGCTTTTGTTAAATCAATGTTTAATGCATAAAGATTATTATTTGGAAATTTGTAAGGCGAACTGGGCTTTTGGGCTTCTATGGAAGTACCGCCACTGCATAGTCGCTGTCGACTTCTTTGGACACAATTCTGAGGTCCACACGGACGAAGTTGCATTCAGGAATTAGAATAGAAATAAGTAGACGAATCGATAAATGGACATTGCTAGAATATTATAATACTAAAATCCTTACATAAAAAATTTGAAGTAGATTTGTATTATATGAGAATGCCACTTTGAAAAGGGGAATTGGCCGATCCCGGAAGTCTGGTAATTTTTTTAAAAGCTTTTTTTTTTATGATTGATGGGTATGCTTCACGCCGGATGTAGTGCGCGGTGCCAAAATTTTAGGCTTACAAGCGTAAGTCCGTAAGCTGGAAATTGGCACTAGTCTCTTTCCGGAATTAGTCCGTCTTTCTAATATAATATTTATGAGAAATATATATTCGGTAACATATCAAATGTTAACATGCCCACACCGACCGACGGTTTTCTCTATGGTTTCCATATTATGTGTAATACTTCGTTATTTCAAAATCGAGTACATTCAAAACGTCGAAAATATTTGTCGCGTACCGAAATTGTGGAGCTCTTTCGTACAATTGCTCGTACGGTTATGTGGTCGAGCGGAGTTCATCGTCCTCTCTTTTATATTTCAGCCTCCACCGACGCTTCTTCAGCTGATAAATGAATTTCCAACGGAATTTTTTTTGCTTGATTTTTTGTACACGTGATAAATCGTGCCGTATTTTTAAGTATAATTAAAAAGTATGATAACGATTTAGCTTTTGTGACGCATTGTGATACCATTTCGACATTGGCAGTTGGAGTACCGCTGTGGCTGCTAATAATGAATATTAAAAATCTTTCCTGAATAATGTACGATTTAACTTTATTTTTCGGTATGTAGATAGATAGGACCTTGGGAAAGGACATGACATTTATATAATTTCTTTTCACAGTTCGTTAATTAACGTTATTAATTTTGACCGCGATATTCCATCCATAAATATAAAATACAGTGTTTATGATTCTAAAATTTAGTGGAATTAATACTCAAGATACAGTACTTGTTTTTAAATGTTTATCCAGATCACGTGTATGTACCAGTGGCGGTACTTCCAAAGAAGCCCAAAAGCCCAGTTTGCCTTTCAGAATTCTGAATAATAATCTTTAAGCTTTAAATCTATATTAAAAAAAAGCAATATGATATGTAAATGAAAATATCCTGATCCCACAATAAATGATTATAAACTAGGCATTACACAATTAACGTACAACGCTTTTGGGCTTCTATAGAAGTACCGTCACTGGTATTTACATATATTGTACATATGTAGAAGTAGTGAAATACCTCAAACAAAAGGTGCTTATTTGGACATTAGATCCGCGAATATGTAGCGACAATTTTATTCATTGTGTTACAAAAATGATAAATAGTGTTTTTCGACTTGATGTCGTCACCATGTTTAGTTATGTAGAACGTTACCGTATATGCCGTGCGTAAGTTCAATTTGATTCATACAAGCTTAGGTAACTTTAGTTTCGTAAAATTTCTTAATGTTATGTTCAAACTAATATAAGTAACGCAAAAGTGTTGATTTTATATTGTTTCGCAACAAAGAGAAAGTGGTTGGCAACATGCAATTATGTTCAGCAGTTAATGGTGGTAAATTTTATTAAGGTCTAACAGAATTAACCGTGAAAAAACTAAAGGAAATGGAATCACAAAAGAATACGCAAGTTTATCATCTCCAGGATTATTATAACCCGCCAAAATTGTGCCGACTTGGACAAGATATATGCAACTACCAAGAATGCAGTCATTTGTCGAACTAATTTCGTTCAGCAGATGCTATTGTTATTGTTTGCAGATTTTATTGTTTGCACATGCATACACATTCACCTGTATCCCCAATCCTCAATGGGTAAAAGCTATGTTCTTGTTTTACCCTGTGTTTAAATGCGTTGTAGGGGACTGAGCCTATTACCGTTTTACGGGTACAATTCTTGATTCCACTCTTCTTGATTCTACTCTTATGAATTTCTTCGAATCTAGAACCTCACAATCAGCCGGGATTCTGCGGGTTCAACTATTGTTTTACTATTGAGACATTAATTAATGTATAAAACTATCAATTGCAGATTCGTGAAAGACCTAGAAGACGGGTTCGTGCGGCACAGGCCGACGGCGCGGCTGCGGCAGTCTGCGTCTTTGGGGGCGTCCAGCTCGTACAACGAGGTGATCCCGCCGCCGCTGCCGCCGCCGCCCGTGTCGCTCACGCAGGGCCGCCGGGTCGACTCCTCGCTGCGACGCCTTGAGCGAGCACACGACGACCTATTCCAATTGTAGCGGCCGAAGCAGCGCAGGTGATTATCCTTTTTTGATTTACTGATACTGGGTCTAAAATGGCCTTGAGGGGTTACGCCTTAACTCCTCTCAGATGAGACTCCTTCTAGAGGAGGTCTGTGCCAAGCATTGGGACTACTAAGATTATTTGTCAGTTCTGACATAAAAGGTTGGATAAGTGTGCTTAGTCAATATAAACCCGTATTCATAAATGTTATAGCTAAGACTTGTATTTAAGTATGGTGTCAGAACTACGTACATATGTATGTGACTGTTGGGTGTATATAATTATTTTTAATTTAACTATAATGCGACTGCCTCGTGGTTCCGCCGTGCAATCTAAAGGTCTCGGGTTCGATTCCCGGCTCGAAGCGTTATTGGGTTTTACTATTAGGAAATTCTCAGTAGCAGCTAGAGATGGGCAGTGGGAAAAAACCCAACGGGAATATATCCAGGTTTTTTCCCATTTGGGAAAAAACCGGGTATTTATGTGGGAAAAAACCCAAAAGACGGGTATTTTCATTATTTAACGGAATTATCACGATCTTAAAAAAATCACACTTATTTTTTATTTTTAGAACAAATGCAACAAAAAATAGGTACTTTGCTATGCGCACATAATTTGCGACAACGTATATAGGGCCCTAGCTGTTGCCTGTTGTTCGAAACGTCAAAATGTGTAGCCTGATTCAGGAACTAAAATAAAACCAGCAGTTTATTATAAGAACAAAAAGACGTCTTCTTGTTTAATCATAAGATTTTTTCTGCGAATTGTGATGGAATGTTACTTAGTTGCAGAAAGAACGTCCACAAAACAAAATCCAAGTCGTCAATTAAACCAACAAATTAACACAAGTGCGCACAATACGAAGCCAAAACAACGTGTGAGATACAGATAAATAGATCACTAACGCGTACGCCACTGCTACTACCTGCTTCCCCCCCCCCCTACTCGCGTACGTAGTTTCGGGTTACTTGTCGCTAAGAGCGGATGAAAACACACAAACAGACAGTTTTATTGAATTTCATTTTATTTAATTAGATAGCATGGAGTACATATAACGTATTTATCGAATTATGAAAATATACAAAGTTAGATTAGCTCTAACTAGTAGTAATAGTACGTACTATTTGATATATACATGTATCTACACATTACCTAGATGTTAAATATGCTAAATATGAAAAAACCCGAATATTATCCCATTCGGTAATTTTCCCTGGGTTTTTTCCCAATTTTTTCCCACATTGGGGTTTTTTCCGGGTAAAATCCCATCTCTAGTAGCAGCACAGAGTCTGGAAATGTACCTGAAAAACGGCAATAGGCTCACCCCATACTACGTGGGACTGATACATACCTGGCGAGATGTGGGTGTGAGGTTATGTATGTAGTGAGTATGTATGAATTATTTGATACTTTGTCGCGTTATTTCTAACTATAAAACTTAAGAAAGAACTGCGTAGTTGATACAAGTTTAGTTTAGTTTTTGAACAAGGTGGCCAGTATCGATACACAGCCTCAACTAAGGTAATCTACGTACTAACTACCGTTCAATGAGCTGTTATGCAACTCGCAGTAATGTTGCGTTTAAAGCCGTGAGGTTGCTGATTTTTTATTGCGATATGAATCCAATTAACAGTACTGTGTGTGTAATTGATCAATCATAGGAACACTAGGTGGTAATTGACACATGTTCCTCTAGTTAATACGGTAAATGCTATTAAATAATACATGATCTTTGCATTTATTTCTTTGTGATGTAAGAGATTATTTTAATTTGATTTAGTAAAATTAACATATTGTTTTTATTTTATGTTCATTTTAAAGAGTAAGATTTTAAAAGATAGATATGATGTAATTTAATACCTTGTGCCTCGTGGTATAAGTGTGGGCTGTGTGGTCTAGAGGTCCTGGGTTTGATATCCATGTAGGTCATAAAGTAATGGATGTTTCCATAAGGAAGTTCTCAGTAGTATCATAGACTCTGAAGGTTGCCCGAACAGCAATAGAATTGCCCACTGTTTGGTTAAACTGACAAATAAGAAACGTAGAGTCATGAATGAATGTTTGATTACGAAATTATGTGGTATCCACAAGTTTCATGGGAAGTTTTAGTTGGCAACTGTAATACATTAATCTATTAATAGAAGGTTTTTTGGTCTTAAGGGTCGCGAACGTACTGTGAAACTATGGAAGACTACGTACATAATTACGTGTTTTCCTTCACCGTTAAAGTACGTAATGATTCAGTGTGAATACACACATAACTTCGAAAAGTGTGCGCGGTGTGCGTTTTGAACCCGCGACCGCACGCCTAAACCTCGATGCAATCATTACTTCCACACGAACCATTTAAAACTTGTTCTCGGGTTACACTATGATCCGCGTGGCTGGCGTGATGCAGCCTTGTTCCAGTATATTTATATGATAACACATCTTCGGCAGGCGGATGCGAACATCAATCACAGGAATATTCTCGTTGGAACGCGTTTTATTGCCGGTACATGTGTATTGACGTCATCGCCTAGCGAATGTGTTTGTTTTATTACTTTATGTAAAAATCCGGGATGATATGCGGATGTTATGATTTCGCCCAGTAACACTTCGCGGTCTTGTCGGAGTCACATCATCATCATCATCATCATCATCACCATCAGCCCATATACGTCCCACTGCTGGGCACGGGCCTCCTCTACAACTGAGAGGGTTTAGGCCTTAGTCCACCACGCTGGCCTAGTGCGGGTTGGCGGACTACACACCCAAGAAATTCCTAAGAACTTTTAGGTATGCAGGTTTTATCACGATGTTTTCCTTCACCGTTAAAGTACGTGATAATTTAATGTGAATACACACATAACTTAGAAAAGTCAGAGGTGTGTGCCTGGGGTTTGAACCCGCGACCGTTGATACTCTCGACCGCGTGCCTAAACCTCGAGGCCATCACGACTTGTCGGAGTCACTGCTGTTCAAAACAGTTTTGTGTCGATCCCATGACACATTTTAGGCTTATTTTGTAAACAGTTACGCCCTCTCATTGTTAAGTGGAACTGATACCTGGCGAAATGTGGGTGCAGCAAACCTCTGTCCTTCTAGGAATATAGTCGTGAGGTCATGCATGTATGTTTGTAAACAGTTAATTTAGATTACACTGAAGATTGTAAATGCATTCTTGTCTAAATCGAGTGTTAGGTGAAATATGAGAATGGCTATCTTCGAGTATAAGCCGCCTACAAGATTATGCCCGCCTTTTTGCGATATATAGGACTTGTAAGTGGCAAGTGGCAGTGGTTTTTTATCACTTGTTCTTAAGGCTAAATCTAATAATTAATCGTTATCTCATTGTTCCAATAATTATGTTGAAAAAAGTTCTAGTACTTTTTGTAATATGAATTTCCTGGTGCGGCTATTCTGTGAGCGATTATAATTCGCGGACTGTGACCTGCATTGCTTCCCGGTGGACGTGGCCGGTGCCAATCATATCTAATCAAAACGCTGCGTCGGCCCAGTTTTATACCATATCTCTAGGTTTTTGCAATGTAATTTGTTTATTAATACGCGTTGGATTTTACGACTGAATAGACAATAGGTATTAGTATATTTTGATTTATGTAGATGCTGAATTATGCATGCCATTTTTTGTACTGGCATGACCAAATATTGTGCTAATTGACAAGAAATGACTACGATAACTCCTCACGAGTCAAAACAATAATGCCGGCCTCGTGATGATTGATGAAGCCTAACTTCGAAAAGTGATACACGTCAGTCTTTACACCTTGTATAGAATGGTCTACCACATTCATCATCATCAGCCCAAATACGTCCCACTGCTGGGCACGGGCCTCCTCTACAACTGAGAGGGTTTAGGCCTTAGTCCACCACGCTGGCCTAGTGCGGGTTGGCGGACTACACACCTAAGAAATTTCTAAGAACTTTTTAGGTGTGCAGGTTTTATCACGATGTTTTCCTTCACCGTTAAAGCAAGTGATAATTCATTGTGAATACACACATAACTTCGAAAAGTCAGAGGTGTGTGCCTGGGGTTTGAACCTGCGACCGTCGAAATTCCCGACCGCGCGCCTAATTGTGCTTATTTTTAAGTTTTATGTTTGCATTTTCCAGATATGCGCGTTTCCATTGAAAGCGGTGCGCTGTGCCAAGGCACGGGCGTCCGCTATCTGCGCGTGCGCATGCGTTCCCGGTACGACGGCAGTCGCGCCGACGAACGCTACGCACCGCCCCCCTGAACTGTCGGTGAGTCCAGCAGTGACCAACGAGTGATATTATCCGCGTACACTAACTTGCTTTCAAATATGGCGTTAAATCATGTCAAGTTTATGTGTGGTAAATATACGAACAATTTCGCTACGCATGTGTTGGATGTTCAATGTAATTAATATACATGTTTACTGAAATCGATTACGTGGTGGTATCGAGGGTTAATACTTAATAGGTCCTACATATAAAAGAATTGTATACCGTAATTGGATTGTATGGTTGTATTATTTATTATATTGTAAATAACATAAGTTTAAAATATTGTATGATGGGAATGAAAATACCTTTCATTGTTTAGATAGCACTGACTAGATATAATATCCTTTGGCGGTATTTTTTGTCAGTGACACAATAATACCAACTAAATCAAATTTGAGGAAATTATTCCAAAATTACCGACCATGAAAATCTTTGTTTTCAAATTGTGTAGGACTGAATCATCGATACTGTAATCGATTCTAGTAGCGATTAAATAAAATACGCGCTGTATTAGAAATCAAGATATGTTTACATATGCAGTTAATAAAGTACCTATAACCGGCTTATATACCAATTTATATGATACAATATCGAAGATAATATAATTAGGTTCCCAAGGATGAATAACCTGTTAAAAATGCTTACTGGCTTCGTTGTCGGAATGTCAATTATTAAGAAAGATGCGCTGTCAGAATGAATAGAGACGTCATATCTATCGATAAAGTTTTATAAATCGTCACTAAATTAAGGCTAAGAACGTCATTGGCTATTCATGCTTGGGATCCCATTAGAAAATGTTATTAACCACGCTGTCTCGTACCACGGGATGTTTGAGCAATAAAATCGATTTATCGAATCGTAATCGATTCGTCCTATCGATTGTTTAATACCATATTATGTTATATGGACCATTGTTAAAGTTGTGTCGATGTTTTTAATATTGAAACCAACTGCGTGATGTGTTGATGTTACACGAATACATTTTTACCGAGATTTTGACCACCTTCGTGGTATTTTTATTCCCTTACACTGTATGATACCAGTTTGCATACAAATTATACTTCTTCTGAGCTGTGTATTAACAATATGTTTTTCCAAAAAATATGAAAATAAGCATCAATGATTACGCAGTTGGATTTATGAATATAATGTTGTCTGTATGTAAGTATATATTATAAATTTAGATGTACAAGCTTGGTGCGACTCACCGGAGCTGTCCTAACCGTGATATATAGATATGCCGCTATGGTCCGGTCGAAATTGAGTCTTATTTCATTTCTTATTTCACGTGATAAGGACTATAACTGGATTGCGAAAATTTAAAAGACGTTCTCTTTTCATAAGTCTTGAAGTTTTACGTTTGACACTCAGGTTAATAGCTCTGTAACCTTAAATGGGTAGACAGATAATTTCTGCTATCACGTTCAATAAATGAACTAAGAACTAAGAAGCAATTTCGACTGTTAGTAACGTTACTAACATGGGCAAAGATGAATTTTGTAATTTTTTTGTGCATATCGACAAAGTTCATCGTTGCGAGGTAGATAGAATCCAAATGAAGTTATTGATTGTAATAATAGGATAATTGATAGATGTGAGGCACTAAATATGTTATTATAATATTTGTTGAGCTTAAAATGTATAATGTAACATTGTTTAGGAATAGATAGCTTAATATGGACATGCCGTTGTTTGCCAAACTCCCAACTTATTTTCTTACATATAGTAAATGTAATACTCTTAATGTTGAATGTCTTTTAAACGCTAAATATTGATGATTTTTGGTATAAACTTAGTTGGAATCGTAGGGAAAAACATACATTTTTGATTAACACGTTCACTGCGTCATGAGGTCGAAAAAGCCACATGCGTGACTTCTCGCAGGTGCGGGAGTCAAAATCGCTTTCTTGAAAATTGATTGAACTATATGAGGTTGACTAGACCTTAGCAATAGCTGAAAGTATAAAAAAATATATCTCAGCAGTTAAATAAATGAAAAAAGCTGACAATTCAATTTTGGCAAACAACGGCATGTGTTATTAGAATATCGAAATTATAACTTCCCTCTCATACCTCAGAGTATACTGAATGTTTCCGTAGTCTGTACGTCACAAATATTATGTATTATGAATGTGAAAGTCCAATATGTGTTATATAACTCAATATGAGCTCGATTTGTGTGATGTGTTTCTCATTGTGTATTGTGAATGCCGTGGCAAATTGAATTGTAGCCATTAATCCCAGTTTTTAACCGATTTAAAAAAAAAGAGGTTCTCAATACGATTTTTTTATAATATACAAATACGAAAATGCGACCGTACGGTTGGCGAGAAACGATCATGTCACTGAACATTGTCACTGGTCCGGCATAATGAAGGCCTGTTGGTATAGTCAGTGGCGGTACTTCCATAGAAACCCAAAAGCGTTACACGTTAATTGTGTAATGTCTAGTTAATAATTCTTTATTGTAGGGTCAGGATATTCTCATTTTTATGTCAAATTGCTTTTGCTGAATAAAGACTAAAGATGACTAAAGCTTAAAGACTATTATTCGAAATTTTGTAAGGCAAGCTGGGCTTTTGGGCTTCTATGAAAGTACCGCCTCTGGGTATAGTTTGAACACAAAGTAAGATCTGTAAGCAATTCGATGTATCGTAGCAGGTTTAATATCTTGTGAATGGAATTTTGATTTGTTATAAGAAAAATATATATAAGAATATGAAGTTATTTTAAATATATATTCAAAATGCAAAATCAAATTTTAAAATGATATATCCGTGTTATATGTGCAGATTAAAATTAGAACGCGCCTGAAACCCTCAAATATTCATATAAATTATGTTCAATATTTTTTAGTTATTATTAATAAAAAAATCGTAAGCCCGCAATGTAAAGCGTACACTGACATCGTGTGTTGATCGATTTTTATGAAGAATAGTTCTAAATGTTGAGTTATTTTATTCTGGCGGTATTGTCATTTCAGTTTTTGTGGCTGCATTTAATTCTTTTTCGGCTCCAATTACATAAAAAATAAAAAAGTATTCAGTTTTTAGTATAAATTGTGCGTGAAATATGGAAAATCTAAAATGATTATAATTTTTAGGAGCAGCTAACTTTCAGCTATTTTTGGCAGCAGTAATGGTAACTCTGGTATAATTTCTTAAAATTTGTAAATATCTACCAACTCACAATGGCCCAACGCTGTGCAGTACGTTCTTAGCCCTATCACAAGATCGCTTTAGCGATATCTGTTGATTTGTAATATTCACTTGTATGTAAAAGATCATACTTTTTTTTTAGAAACTAAAAATCTACGATTTCAGTGCCTTTTGATAGCTGAATAATGTCACTTCCAATAGACTAGCGTAGAGCTGTAAATACTTATTTTTATGTAAATATTTATTTAACAGATTTTTTATGCTCAATATTAAGTTTTGCAGCTGGTGCTAATGGTTTTATTAGCAGTGTCTAAGTTAATTAATAACCTCTTACGTTTGAGATCTAAACCCCCCATAAAATGTGAGTAATATAATTAACACTGTGTTTTAATTGCATGGAAATAATTAACTGCAAGTAAATTCGTCTTTAAAATGGCTATCATTTTTGTTAAATCATCTCACGTTTGTTTATTAGTTGTAATGCGTATATTTCTCGTCATATTAAGTTTCATGATGTCCAGTGTTAAATAAAAGCCTCCTTAAGACGTCCAAAATGACGTCAGAGCGTTCAGGAACGTCAAACAACTATAGGTATTAATGACTTTCCCTACCCTTTTCGGGAATTATGTTATAGTTGATTTATTTAATATCCTTGGCCAGCTGTTAAAATCTAATAGCAAATTAAATAATTCAAACATTCGGTATATAAAAACAGTTATTATATATTTTTTTGTTCTTGCTTTTGGTCGACATTGAGAACTTGTGAAAGTATGTGTAGTCTAGTCGGAGGAAAGTAAGTGAGTAAAGACAATATACAGTTGCCTGCTCTCGTATAATTTTGAGCATACCTTACGTAACTTTTAAATTATTTACAAAGCAAATTTGATTTAAATTGGCTACATAAATACACTAAGCAATGTGTATATCGTAAAAATGTATGGAGTTAGTTATTTTTATTTCTTACCAACAACTTTATTTACAAATGTGTATATTTTAGCATATTCACACTCGTTATTGCAGAGCTGCCTTCTAAAAAGTTTCTTTTAGTAGCAAAATTTGAAATTCTTATGCACATCGAGACTTCCTTAATAACAATGTCGCTTGAATGAAAGCTATATCAGAATGCCTGTTATTGTTAAACAAAATTGTTTTTTAGTTTCATCAAGTCCATCCACGGCGCGCAATTTGAGATTGTATTGAGCAGGCGGAGAGGTAATTACAGGCCATAGGTTTGTTGAAAAAGATAAAATGTATTGTTGTGATCCAGTTTGTTTTTGAGTTTCTGATCCCACGGCACAAAGCTTCTATTTGCTCAGGGCTATGTTGGGACTGTTGGGTTAAAAAAAAAATTATGCAAAAAATTAATTTTGGCTGTTAAATTACACTTTTTTATACATTATAATGTTTTTTACCCCATTTAAATATATAAAATGTACATACCGATGCAGGTAACTGATAATAAAGATTTGTAAATTACGTTTCGATAATTATAAGGGTGTAAATTGTATAAAATTGTTGTTTTTATGTACATATATGTGTCTGTGGTTCCCAAGACTATTCGATGTGTCGAAAAATGTACCGTTTTCCTTTGCCACTTGTGTACGCTTTTATATTTTGTAAATTATAAACCATTTTGTTTATTTATGCTAGTTGAGCTTTAATAAATCATATTTTATTACACGTTTTATTGTTGTTTTATTGTCAACTAGTGGATGCTCGCATTTGCCTTTAGATTTAGGTCCACTGAGAATTATTCGAAACACTAAAGATTTTCTTGTTTTTATTAACATTATTAAAAGTATAAGTATTTAAAAGGGTTCATTCCCAATAGTTCTACTAAACAGTTCTACCGTAGAACTAGTGGGAATTTTATTTATTTCTCAATAGTCCTACTACATTTTATATTAGAAAAAATATCTAAATATTATTTTTTACACAATATTTAATAAACAAAACAATAAGAATAATTATATATAACATAGTGTAGAAGGATGGCACCACAAAATAAATAATAAAATTAATAAAAACGAAGGAAATTTGTTGCGAGTATTGCACATTCTATATGATGACTTATTACTATCATTATTACGTAGTCATAGGCAAAAAAAAATTCCTTCGACTTCACAATCGAAAAGACGCAAAATATATTGATGCAGATGATTTTATTACAAATGCCCAGATACAATTAACATCCGGCGATATCAGTGTTGGGCATTTCCTGGAAAAGTTAAGATAAAAAAGTGTGAGTAAGTTAAGTGGTCAACACCGCCCATGGACACCCACAATACCAGAGGAATCATCGGTGCGTTGCCGGCCTTTAAGGAAAATATAGGCTCTTTTCTTGAAGGTCCCTAAGTCATATCCATTCGGAAATACCGCTGAGGAAAGCTGATTCCACAAAGATGTTGTGCGAGGAAGGAAACACCGTTTAAGCCGCACTGTTGAGAAACGCTATTCATTTAGATGGTAGGGATAGAACTTCAATTAACCCGAAAAGTTCGTCAGAGTACTCCCCTTGGTAAATGCGATAAAGGATACATAGAGACGCAACGTCTCTTCGCAATGCTAGGGGGCAATTTTGTCCGAAAGGATCTGGTTATCGATGATTCGAGCAACAAGATTTATATTTTAAACGATCTTTATTTACTACGATTTTGTTGTTATAGGTAGTGATTAAGTGATTGTATATCGAGAAAATAATATTACAATAAAACAGAAATTTTCACAGATTTTAATTTTACCAAGAATGAAGACTAATGTTATACATAATTTTTATTATTGTTTTGTTTATTAAATATTGTGTAAAAAATAATTTTTAGATATTTTTTTCTAAAATAAAATGTAGTAGGACTATTGAGAAATAATGTTCCCACTAGTTCCACTATACGGTAGTACATTTAAAAGTAGAACTAGTGGGAAATAAAATTCCCACTAGTTCTACGGTAGAACTGTTTAGTAGAACTATTGGGAATGAACCATTTAAAAGTGCCCCCGGCTTCGATAATAGTTTAATTTCGACTTCCTCGTCGGTCCGATATAATGTGTTTGGAGAGCCATCGAAGGATTCCGGATTCGATTACATTTACCACTATAGTAATACCCCACCAATTCCGTTGCTCTTTTTCGGATACATAATATTATTAGCTGTTTTCTAAAACTTCGTTTACGAAATTTTAGACTTCAAAAGTGTATTTTTCCACGTTTTTGCATATTCGATGCTGCTCCACTCCTATTGGTTGTAGCGTAATAATATATAGCCTATTCCTCCTTAAATCATATCTAAAACTCAAAGAATTTTTTAATCACAGGGTTTTCATTGGGTAATTCTAAATGAAAATACTTTGGGTTAGCTAGTGTAAATAGGTTTTTAAATAAGAAAATCTTAGAAGTAGCTTGGAGTTTAGAAATATACCCATAAAAGACCTACAACTTTGGCTCCTGCTTCTGCTGTCTTAAAACACAGCTAAAGAAATTTGGTTGCAGACACGACGAAAGATTAAACGTTTATTTAAACAAAAATATTATTTTTTTCCTTCGCCGTTAAAGTGCGTGATAATTGATAGTGAATTCAAACATAACTTCAAAAAGTCACAGTATAGAATCGACGACCGCCAAAATTTTGATTCGAATGCGCGCCTAATGTCCCATAAATTTCGTTGGTTATGGATTGCTAAGCGTAGATAAAATAAAATTGTTTATGAAAAAAATTTCTTAATTTGATCATTATTACGAGTTAGTTTTCTACTGACAATTTTGAGTTTTGCTTTCTTAATTGTCGAATGTTTAGTATCGCTGAGTCTAGAAATGTAGACCAAAAACTTAACGGGGAATCTATTTGCAAAATTGCGTTTGGTAGGCCGGATGGGTATTCCATAGAAATAATAATAATAAATTTATTTATTAGCCTTGAAAAAATTTACACATAGGTAACAGTTTGCAAAAACTCTATACACTAGGCACTGCCTTTCTCGTGGAGAGTTTTTTTTACAGGAATATCTTAAAACTAGTAATAACGGTGCTGAATATATAAGTAAAACAAAATGGGTAATCCAATATTATATAAAAAAGAAAGAAAATGGTGTAATGATTTATACTACGCGTGTTTAGAAAGGAATACATTTTCGTTGGGTTTATACGCGACGACAGTTTTGTTTGTTAAGATAGCGGTAACATTTGTCCAACTCGAAAAAGGTTGTCTTCTTTATATAACAGCGTGTAGACCAATCGCAGCGCGCCTTCCGTTTTGAGCGGCAAATATCGAAAAAAGCGCGCCAACATGGCAGAGGAGCCGTAGATAGTATAATGTAACATTGCATTGTAAGACGATAATTGTATTGATATTGTAAAACTGCTGAAAACAACTAAATTTGGTTACAAAATTAATAGGATCCCTTTAATTGGTTAGAAAACATGCACACTGACCTTCCGACTGCCGAAGACGCTTCAGCCGCATCTCGCTGCTGATCCCGATGTGGTTCCACTTAGAGTTTGTAGCTGTAACACACACTCATTCGCGGTTTCTACTGTAAGCAGGCGCTATACGACTTTAACGAACGATTTGGGTGGCGGAAAGGAAATGGCTTGACCGTCCATCGGAATAATAATGAAATAAATTTGTTCACTGGAGTTTTGAAGGAAATTTCTTGCACAACAGCAATTATATGTACGTTCCGAAAACGCGGTTGCAAACTTTTATGACAATTTCAATAATATTAATGTATTGAGGGTAGGTATAAATAAAACCGCAAAGTCAATAGTAAAAAATTTATTTGTAAATAAAAATATATTGTACCCGATGTAACATAAAATATAATTCGTTTAGAATCATCTTATACTATTATTTACACGCATATTTACAATAACACGAATCAACCTTCACTAAAATATAGGAATGGTTGAAACCTGTGGCGGTACTTCTATAGTAGCCCAAAAACGTTACACGTTAATTGTGTAATGTCTAATTTATAATAGTTTATTGTGGGGTCAGAATATTCTCATTGAAATGTCGAATTGCTTTCGTTAAATAAAGATTTAAAGATAAATAGATATTATTCTGAATTTTGTCAGGCATGTTGGCTTTTGGGCTTCTATGGAAGTACCGCCCCTGGTTGAAACATACCAATTTATAGTCGTTGTGATTTGTTAGTCAAATATACTTTTGTCGTAAAGTATATACGTATGGAGGTGTAGACGAAATGTGAGTGAATACAGTATCTACTATTATATGGGTATATAGACAAAAATATGAGATTCTTCTTCGAAGTAGTCGGTAAAAGTCAGCCTGGGGTATGGAAAGCCTCTCGTAGTACCTGATACCCACGACATAAGACTTATGTAATAATAAGGGCAAGGGTATTATTTATTCCTTTTAATTTGTATAACTAGGAAAAAATAATGATTGGTGAAGATGATAAGCGGATTATCATTTATTAGGTACGTAAGACGATTTAGGAGAGGAGGGGGTTGAACATGTTTTATTTTTTCTTACAAGGGGGTGGGAAGGTGTAAGAAGTAAAAATATAAGTGTTAAGATTTGAAAATGTTACTTAGTGATGATATATAGGTATAAATGATTAAAATGATTGCATCCAATACATACATACATACATAAACTCACGCCTGTCTCCCGTTAGGGTAGGCAGAGACTATAGAGCGCCAAATGCCACGGTCCAAACACACCACTTTCGCTTCCTCCACTGACATTATCCTCTTCATGCATGCACGTCGGTTTCGAGGACTCTTTATATTGCCCTTTTTCAATAAATTACCTATCTGCTCTTTATAGGTGCACCTGGGCCGTCCTCGACCGACTTCACCGTTCACTTCCGCACAGTAAATCTCTTTCGTCATTCTGCAAACATTCATCCTTTCAATGTGGCCAAACCATTTTAGCATCCCCCTTTCAATTTTAGTCACTACATCGACTTTCAATCCACATTTTTCCCTTATCACACTATTCCTCACTCTATCTACCAATTTCACCCCACACATGCTTCTCAACGCTCTCATTTCAACTGCATTCAATATTCATCCAATATTATTGTAAAATTTGTTACTTTGAAGATAAACATCTAAACCAACCAAACGTACGTATATATATTTTTTATTCTTATGTAATAAATATTAAACAACTGGAGGTCTTTTCGATTTTTTCTGAATAGGTGGAGGAAGGGGGAAAACTATTAAAAAATCGTCTGACGTAATAATAATAATAATGAATAGCCCCTAATGGATAATACAGAGCGAACTTAAAATAATACTTGTGATGTAAAATGACTAATGGTAAGTGACGTCATTGATATGAGCTCTTATATATATTATGTTGGTTAGCATATTGCTAAGTGTTAGTCTTTCATTCATATTTACTATTATAATACAAACTCTTTTAATACTGAGTATATTTGTCCAGTACATGTTTCATTGATGGATTTCGTATAATTTTAATGTATACAGGGTGTTTCATATTTGTAATTTTATATTAATACTGTTTAATAAACCGATCAGAATGTTTGAAGTATTTTGTGCGTTATTAATTAAAAAAATATATATTGATCATTTAAGCCAATTTTATAGCTTTTTCTACACCACATGAAACATCCTGTATAACGTGATAATAATACCTTAAAATATATTTACACTGGTTCAGTTTTAATTATTAATTACAGTGTCGCCGGTTGTACAGTGCTACCAGCTAATCCGAAATAAATTGGGGGGATAGTTAAATATGAACAGGATGTGGTTACTAAAATGAATATCACAAGTTTTTTGTCAGATTTGTCTAGATTGAATAGAGATACTTAAGTCTGTATTGCGACTAGTGTTTGTACCGGCCAACAATGAAACTTCAACACAACTTATTTATACGGTGGAGAAGACATACTTGCTGTTTGAATACACAACTCAGGACCTTGTTAAGTGTAATAAAATTAAATATAGCATCTCTATCATATACAGGGTGTATTCAGACCGTGATCGGAAACTTAGGCAGGTAATAGCTACGGTGTTTACAAACCCATTGGCGTTAAAAAAATCCCGACAAAAAATAAAAATATTGACGTTTTCCTAACAATCATAGTTATTAAATGGATGTGGATGTAAGGAAAACATATTTTTTTATATTTTTTGTCGAGTTTTTTTTAAATGTCACGGTGTTTGTAATCACCGCAGCTATTATCTGCCTTACTTTCCGAACACGGTCTGAATACACCATGTATGTATAGTCAAATATGTCAAAAACAATTAAATTAATATACCTAATATAAAAAATTATCGATAACATAGTTTTGACTCCATACTAAGATACAAAGTCACAAGTCTTGTTTCAGAAACTACGAAATACTTTTTGGTTTCATTAATACCCAGACCGAAACAAATATTTGTGGATCACACAAACATTTGTGTATCACACAAACGTTTGTCTCGGTGCGGAGATCGAACCCACGGCCTCTGTTTCGCTAGCACCAATCAGTTAGTCAGTTGTGCCACGGGACCGTCATATTAGAAAATACAAAAAGACATATAGACCGTCTTTACTCAACTTCAAACAAGTGAATATATTTTAACCAATTAAGAAAAAATACGTAAGTAGAAGTAAAGAAGTTATAAAAAATGTAATACCGGTGACCAATTCGAATGAAAAATATGATAGCTTGTCATCTTGTCATTGATAAAGATTCCCAAAAAGATCCCCAAAAATATGATGTTTAGGTATCAGCAAGTATGTCTTGTACACCACAACCATACAACTATATAAAATATGTACAAATTGCTACTACATCGACGTAATGCACCCCTGTTTCCTTGTTACTCAAACTCACAACACTTCACTAAGTCGGCGCTTCTTCTATCTGATCTAGACCGTCTTTCAGCCCGTCCTGAGTCCTGTTTAGCAGAAAATCCAGGTCATTCGATATTTTATTTAGCATCCTATCCGTTTCCGGCGAGTCGTACGCTCTATTCCACTCCCTGTTCACCTGGTCGATGTCCGACTTGTTCACTTCTATGGACGGCAGCGAGCAGCTCGAAGTCAGTTCTGGCTTTTTGCTCTTCTTCAGACAGCTTTTTATTGGGGGCGATGGTATCTTGGACACGTCTGGGTTGGACTGGACGCAGATGCTGCAGTTCTCCTTCGATGTGTCGAAGCTCTTCTCTGAGTACGGCTCGAAGTCTACGGAGCAGGTGAGGAGGGGGGCGGTGGTCTCTCTGGGTGGGGGGGTGTTGAGTACTCCGAGCTCGAGGCACACTCGTGCCATGTACTCTGGGTGAGAGGGCGCGTGGGGGGCATGGGGGGCTGGGTGAGGAGCGTGAGGGGCATGAGGGGCGTGTTGCGCCGCGTGGGGGATGAGGTCGCAGACGGCGTGTGTGACGTGAGAGTCGTATCGATGTGGACTCAGCGCGGAGTCTTTGTACTCCACGCAGCGGACGATGTCGGCGCGACTGTCGGGTGTTGATTGTCGCCTGGGAAGCAAAATGGAGGATTTTCTCTTAGTTGCTAGTTTGAATTATTTTTTGCTTATATTTGTATCAATACAAAAATTGAATTAGTTATTGGGATGATAAAGTGGAGCATATATAAAAGTTTACAGCATCTTTAATTTAATAACAGGTCTTACAGGACGTTTTTGGTCTTTTATAGTAGACTTATGTTCAATGATTGATTCCCGGGTCGGGCAAAGTGTTATTGGGTTTTTCCATTAGGAAATTCTCAGTAGCAGCACGGAGTCTGGAATTGTGCCCGAAAAACGGCAATAGGCTCGCCCCCTATTACGTGGGACTGATACATACCTGGCGAAATGTGGGTGCAGAAATGCACCTCTGCCTACCCCTTCGGGGAATACAGGCGTGAGTTTATGTATGTATGTATGTATGTTATGTTCAACATTAGAAATGGACGATAGAAAATCGAAAATTTTTAATACTTATACAGTCTTCACTAATAACTCAATCCTTTAAAAATAATATTTCATATTACTTACTGTACTGAATTGATTTAAAAATCTAAGTTATTCATGTATATCTTGCCTGTTCATCCTAGCCGGACTCTCGAGGCCAGGCGCCCTCCAGTATGACGTCATTGGAGACACGGGCGACGATGACGTCTCCAGCACTCCCACTCCACCTCTACTTTCCACTTCACCTCCTTGCTTTATGTATACTGAAAAGCACACAAATTTTATCTGGTTAGACTTAAAGATTTTAATACAAATATCTACTCGTATTATCTCCTCAGGGATCGTTTGAATTGATTGTTTTAGCGGTGGTAGGATGTCAACTTTAGGCAACGGGGGCTTTTCTTTATGGCAATTTGTAACATTTTAACATCCTATCAAGTTCATCTAATTGGCTCGCAGCAAGAAATGTCCCCATATCCTGATCTGGAAGATATTGCCCGACATAACCTTTTTGGTAGAGGGAATATCAGCTTCTGCCTCGTGTTCTCGCGGTACAAGTATGTGCCGTGCGATCTATAGGTCTCAAGTTCGCTTCCTGGATCGGGCACAGTGTTTTTGGGATTTTCCATTTGGGAATTTCTAGTAGTAGAACGAAGTCTAGAATTGTACCCCTGGAGGCTCCCCTTCTGTTACTTGGGATAGATACCTGGCGAAATGTGCATGCAGAAGTGCATTTCTGCCTACCCCTTCGGGCAATTAAGGCATAATGTTATGCATTAATAAATACACTCAACAGTCTCATACATAGTTCTGACTCCACACTAGGATACAAGTCGTGTGTCGTGAGTATCAGAAACTACGAGAGACTTTTCGGTCTCACAAACACCTACACCCGAAACAAATATGTGGATCAGACAAAAAAAAATCTTCTCTTGTTTCGCAAGCTTGTGTAAGTGTTTCGTATCATGTCGGGTTCACCAATTGTAAGTGTTTCAGAGTGACGCCGGTTTAGTCGATGTAGGTGTGCTTGAGGATCGGTGTAAATGAAACACTTACTAGGGTCCAGACTAAGGTGGCATGGTGCCGACTTGATGGATAATGTCTGACTGAACGCTTTATTATAGAAATTATTAGCTTATATACACAGTTTGGTTAATGTGTGTGTACACGTGTCTTCTGTCGTATTTGCCGCTGAGTTGGTAGTGTGCATCATTCATAATTTATTTAGTAAGCATATTTGCTTTGACCGAGTTATGGTACAATGATCTGTGCCCCACACTTGTATCTAGTCAACTGCGCCACGGGGCTGTGGAATATAAGCGCTATTGCAAAGAGCTGTGTAAGAAAGCAGTGGTACGTACGGCTGAGCGAGGTGTCTGCGGGCGCGCGCGGCGCCCCGGACAGCAGGCGGCGGGCGGCGCGCGCGCACTCCGAGTCGCGACACACGTAGCACACCAGCATCGCCGCGCCCTGCAATACCAGGGGGGGGACACTTCCATACATGCTCAAGTAAATGGCACTGTGGACCAGTAGTGGTACTTCCATAGAAGCCCAACAGTTTGCCCTATAAAATTCCGAACTATAATCTTCAAGCTGTAAAATCTTTATGTAACGAAAGCAATTTGACATATAATGATAATATCAGGATATTATCACACCGACCCCACAATAAACAATTTTAAACTAGACATTGCAAAATTGGCGTGTAACGCTTTTCGGCTTCTATGGAAGTACCGCTACTGAGTGGCACGTGCATGGGCTGATTATGAGGATGATGGTGATCATGATGATGAGTAGTCCAGATTTAGTGTCATCTGCCAAGAATGATGAGAAGACGACTAAAATAACATTTTTCACTATTTGTATCAATTTGGATGATTTTGTCGCAAATAAGTGATAATAATGTTATTAATCGTGGTGATCATAAAGTAACGAGTGAAGCAGAGATTAATTTATGTATTCCGGTAATAAAATCTCAGAAGAATCGCGATAAAAAATGTGCCCATAAATGGATAAAGTAACCCAGCTACGAGAAATAAACGTCTGATTAAAGTTGGGTATAGAAATACACTTATAACCCCCCCTCCCTACGAAGATACAGGAGTAAAATGTAGTATATGTAATTGAGCAACTGCCAGTTGAAACAATTAAGGATGTGCCACTCCCCTGATCCTGAGTTAAATAGAGTCAAAACAATTTAAAGGATTTGATGGTGTTTTATGTGGTTCATAGGACCTGGGTAGTGTCATATTCCCGGTAACCGGTTACATCCTCCAATTATATGTGATGATACTGGGGTGTAGGAATACGCCTTTACGCCGTGCAGGAGTAAGAGAGTATGTACATATATGTAGATGTGAATCTGTAGACTGTATGTAACAAGTCGTGACGGTTTAGGCGCACGGTCGAGAATCTCGGCGGTCGCGGGTTAAAACCCTAGGCACATACCTGTCATGTGTTTTTTACAATGAATTATCACGTACTTTAACGGTGAAGGAAAACATCGTGAGGAAACCTGCACACCTAAAACTTATTGGGAAATTCTTAGCTGTAGAGGAGGCCCGTGCTCATCAGTAGGACGTATACGGGCTGATGATGATGATGATGATGATGATGATGATGATGATGACTTTGTTTTTGATAATGATTGTGTTGTTGATGATGATGATATTGTTGTTGATGATGATGACTTTGTTGTTGTTGTTGATGATGATGATATTGTTGTTGTTGTTGATGATGATGATATTGTTGTTGATGATGATGTTGTTGATGATGATGATGCTGGGCAATATAAAATGTGTGATGCTGACGTTGGCGAGCGCGGCGACGGAGAGCGCGGCGACGTGCAGCAGGCGGTGGTGTCCGGGCTGCACGTAGGCCACGCCGGCCGCCTGCGCGCCGCACGTCGTCACCAGCAGCACCAGCGTGTGCCGCACCACGCGGCTCCTGCGCACCACACACCTCACGCACTTCATGTAACTTCACGGCATAAGAAATTACGGAACAAAACCAGTCGGGACTTAGCAATGAGATTCATCCTCATTGGTCTATATTGGTATATTTTTTTATTGTTTTTGTCTTTATTTAAATAAAGAGTTTATTATTATTATTATTATATTCTATTTCAGTGATCGGCAACCTTTTGGCAGGCAAGGGCCGCAAAGTGGCAAAATAAACTAAAGGCGGGTGTGTGGTGGGACAGGGACGTACTTTATATACCACCACGGCATGGGAAATGATGGAACTCAAACACTCAGGACTTAGGGATGAGCATTCCGCTTTTTCTGTTTGACGTTAAAGACGTGCCCATTCATTGGTCAACAATGAGCTTTGCCTAAAGATATCTCAAATTGTACAGCAGATTCTGAGTGTTAGACTTAATGACATTTCAAGCCATTTTAATTTTGAAGAATGACCACGAATAGACTATTGTCTGTGACGTATCATTTGATTACCAAAGTGGTTCTGCTTAAGGTTTAATCATTCCACGTTCCAGAAGACCTGACACATCCATTTCGGCCTCCTCCTAAGGAGAACTGAAGGTGCTCTTGAAAAAAGACTATCCTCTAGTAGTAGAGATGGCCTTGAGGCTGAGGCGCGTGATCGCGAAATACGGCGATCACGGGCTCAAACCCCAGGCACATACCTCTGACTTTTCGAAGTTTTGTGTGTATTCACAAAAAATTATCACCTACTTTAACGGTGAAGGAAAACATTCTGAAAGTTCTTGGGAATTTCTTAGGTGTGTAATCCGCCAACCCCCTACTAGGCCAGCGTAGTGGACTAAAGCCTAAACTCTCTCAGTTGTATAGGAGGCCCGTGCCCAGCGGTGGGACGCATATGGGCTGATGATGAAACCTTTAAACTAAGGAAATAACCTAACATGTGTACCGTCAGACCAGCTTTTCTGGCACGGACGAGTGGATCCTGGCGTCAGCGGGAGTATATGGGCTGATGATGATCCACTAGTTAGAATGATTACCTGTCGTTGAGATAGTTCCTTCGCTCTGGCGGCAGCTTGTGTCGCACGGCGCGCAGGCGCAGCGCGGCGGTGAGCGCGAGCGCCAGACACAGCAGCGCCAGCAGCGCGCCCCCCGCCGCGCACACCGCCGCCGCCCCCGCGCCCACCTGCAGCGGCGCGCCGCCCCACACGCGCGCCGTCAGCCACGACAACGTGCACACGCCTGCACACACCAGGACCATAACCACACATACATCGAGTCACGCCTGTATTCCGCGAAGGAGTAGGCAGAGGTGCATTTCTGCACCCACATTTCGCCAGTATGTATCAGTCCCACGTAATAAGGGGCGAGCCTATTGCCGCTTTCCGGGCACATTTCCAGACTCCGGGCTGTTACTAAGAATTTCCTATTTAGCTGTAGAGGAGGCCCGTGCCCAGCAGTGGGACGTATATGGGCTGATGATGATGATGATGGTGATGATGAAGATGAAGATGATGTAGATGAAGAAGAAGATGATGATGTAGATGATAAAGTAGTGTAATGCGCAGTAGGCGTGCATACCGGCGAGCAGCCCCACGGAGGGCGCCCGCTGCGCGCGGCCCGCCAGCTCGGCCTGCAGCAGCAGCGGCTGCGCACACAGCGCCGCGCACCCCGCGCACCAGCACGCCGCGCACACCCAGCCCAGCGTGCCCGGACACGCCTCCTCCTGCCGCACACACTTCATTATACCAACTCTTAACCAACAAATCCTCCATTAGCAAGAGTCCAAAGATTTGGGCATAGGTGCCATTCAAGTATTACGTCAGCACTAAAACAGAGGGGGAGGGGGGGTATTCCATATGCCTATTTTTGATGACATCGGGGAATGGGGGCGTCTGGATAGTATAAGCAATATTAAATAGCAATTTGTTTTTCGGATTTTCTACAAAATTTTGTTCCAATTTATTGAATAAAAAAAGAAACTAGAACAGATTAAAAAATATGTTTACTTAAATATTATGAGGGGGGAGTACGATATTTGCTTACTGAGTCTCCAGTAGATGCGCTATGAGATTGATTGATTGATAAGGTGCCATGATGCAAGAGAATATTTTTTAAGAACGCGATATCCCCCAACTTGAATTAGACTAACCCAGTGGACAAATTAGAATATTTGGTGATATTTGTAAAACTATAAATAGAACAAATCAAACGCAAAAATCTCACTTGTCTAGTATCACACTCCAGCAGCGCTAACATGGCTGCAGAATGAGTGCCAGCTGTGGCAGCCTTCAGCAGGATCGGCAGTCGAGACTTGGCCCCCGAAACCAAGCTCAGCAGCTGCAGCGCCGCCGCTGCTAAGCACATGGCGCCTCCCAGGCTCACCGTGATCCTCACCACTCCACGCAAGTCTTTCTCTGCTTCTGTCTGCAACAGTTTTAACACAACTGGTTAATTTTTGTTTTTTTCTACAAACTGGTGTGACTGGATCCAGCAAAAACATTGTGTACTTTATCTACCCCTTTGAGTCCAATAGTGACATTTTGAATTATATGTCTGGAATTTTTAAGAAAATAATTTGGCCTAACATTCAGCGTGGCTCTTTCTGTTACATGAACATAATTTATGACCTTTCATTTAGACTTTCTCGAACTAGCGACCTCGAAAATCCTTCCTTCAATGGAAGCCGAATGTCATATTTTTATTAAATATAGACATTTCCGTCAATATCTTGATGAGAATGATTATATTGTGTGTGTTCGAATGGATACTTACTAGGGTAGACCTGGCGATGGTGAAGAGAGCATACGTGCCAAGTCCTCTACACTTGCAGGAAACATGCGTCGGCTCTGGTATTCGGATTTCACAAGCTTTTGTCAACCAAGTTCTGGGCTCAGTTGATGTGCGAAGACCACACGCCAATTTTGACGCTGGGAAGCAAAGACAGAGACAACGATAAATACATAAATAATTAATTATTAAATGGGTGTACGCATAATTGCGTAGTTTGCGAATTGACAATTACAATTACAATAGACGTCTTTGAATGCCGAGCTGGAGGGCCACAGATCACGATAATTCCTTTTAATGTTCGTTAAGTGACCAAAGCTCATGACAGTATTAAATAAAAATTCTCTAAACACCATGAAAATTAACTCCACAACCATCACTGCATAAATAGGAACCAAGATAATTCAAATTCAATCCAGTAATAAGACCATATCATCACATTATCAATCTCGTAACAGCATTCAAATAATTTCTCACCAACAGCGCTATAGTTCTTGACGTGTGTGAAGAGCAGCTTGACCGTATGCTGCAGAGAGGTGTCCACTCCTGGGCCAGTTGCGAAGAGTTGTACTTGCTGTGAGGATAGCGAGTACTCCATCTCACGACCTTGCCTGGAAGTAGAGAGGCTACAAACAACTTTAAAAGAACATCGAAAATAAATAGAAACAAGGTAAAATAAATATTGATGGAGGCGAAAAGTAGATAAAATTGGATAAAACAATCGAAGTGATATTTTTATGAAATAATTGACGATAATGACGATAAAAATATAATAAATTTGAATTAAAGTTAATTTTAATTACAGTTTTGGTCACTTTAATTGCTCTCGACCAGCAATTTAAGAATAAAGAATAATTTTTTGGGTCTCTATAACATCTGAACTATCCAATTGATTTTGCTATGGTTCTCAAAGTATCAAGAATTACTAGCGAAGGTATGATAAATGAGTCATAAACATTGTGCAATGGTTAGATGTGAATGAAAAGCTTACTTGAATTCAATAGATCTCCTAAGTGAGGGCAGTCTGGCCCCCAGGTTGTGGTAAAGCACAGCTACGACCGACGCGTTGCCGCTCTTCGTGAGCAGTTCTACTCCCGCTGACGCCAGGATCCACTCGTCCGTGCCAGAGAAGCTGGCCTGCCGGTTCAATTGTTAGGTTATTTCCTTAGTTTAAAGATTTCATTATCAGCCCATATACGTCCAACGGCCGGGCTTGGGCCGACTCTACAACTGAGAGAGTTTAGGCCTTAGGCCACCACGCTAGCCTAGTGCGAGTTGGCGGACTACACACCTAAGAAATTCCTAAGAACTTTTCAGTTTGCAGGTTTTCTCCTTCCCTTTCCTTCACCATTAAAGTAAGTGATAATTCATTGTGAATACACGCATAACTTCGAAAAGTCAGAGGTGTGTGCTTGAGTTTTAACCCGGGACCGCCGAGATTCTCAACCGTACTCCTAACTTTGAGGCCATCACACTTTTAAAGGATTGTGTTGGCTAGAATTAACTGTCTTCACTTCTTCAAATAAAAGTATTTATAGATATTATAACTATCAAGTAAAATTTACATTGGTAGATTGTAAATGATCTTGGATTAGTTTTCGTTTTAATTTTTGCTCACAGAATCCCTTTATAATTTATATGTTCTTCTATATCTTCTACATTTTGGATTGAAAGGTAAAAAAATATATATGGCAGAAAACAAAATATATTTCTTTATTTCGTGAATTGCTATAGTATGTTAAGTAATATAGAGATGCAAATAGAATAAAATGATGTTACCAATAGTCTTTTATTTACTTTGTGCGCCTATTCACCAAAGAAAATATAGCTAGACGTAGTTTATCGTGTTCAAAGTTACCTGCAGATCGAAGTGCGCTGCGTTGTCTTCTCTCGCTGGCTTCGTCTTCACTGTAAACTCGTTGTAGCGGATGTTCAGATTGTCCCTCATACCCGCTGTTTCTGCTATCGCATTTTGCAGTTCATAGATTTTCTGTAAATTAATAGACGTTATATGTTAGTGTTGAATAATTTTATTAATTGCAACACTGAACACGCAATCTACATTAAATTATTTGAACTATATATGACAGTTGACACATATTATTGACGTTTTGTTGATTGATCTATCTGTATTCGTGTAACCGCCTTGCTTAACGTATATTATAAGATTATTGCTCAGTGTTGTGTTTTATTAGTTCCGGAATTATTTAAATTCTTTCGACAAATATCAGTTAGCAGTAATAAATAAGTCGTGATGGCCTCGAGGTTTAGGCGTGCGGTCGAGAATCTCGGCGTTCACGGGTTCAAACCCCAGGCACACAACTCTAACTTATCGAAGTTATGTGTATATTCACAATGACTTATTGCGTACTTAAACGGCGAAGGAAAACATCGTGATGAAACCTGCACACCTAAAAGTTCTTAGAATTTATTGGGTGAGTAGTCCACCAACCCGCACTAGGCCAGCGTGGTGTACTAAGGTCTAAACCCTCTCAGTTGTAGAGAAGGCCCGTGCCCAGCAAAATGATTAAGCAGACCTTGAATGTTTAATCTCAGGATTCAGTATAACTTACCTCTTCATCCAGAAAAGCATCAGGATGCTTGAGCAGGGTGTCGTATATCTTGAGCAGATGTTCGCTGCTGGCGACCCTGTCTGCTGGCTGTCCTGCGGCGGAGAGGAGGTAGTGCAGCATGTCCTTGGTATGTTGGAGGGGTTGCGTGCCCTCCCCCGGGTGGGAGGGGAGGGAGCGGAGGACCGCGCCGTACTGACGAGCCACATCCGATACATTGCTCCAGGAGTAACCGTATGATATACTCATGAACTGGGGGTGAAAAGAACAGGGCATTGATAAAAAATACACATATACCATGAGGTCTTTATTATCGAAGGTGTTGGCGGAGACGCATATCTGCAATCACATTATGACAGTTTTATGTTCCAAGAAACCGGGGGCGAGCCTACTGCCGTTTTAGGGCATATCTTAATAATTTCATAATGGAATATCTAAAAACACTCTGCCCGAGCCTGGCTGGACTCTTCGATCACGCGGCGCACACTTGCACTTGGAGTAGTAAATACATAATTAAATTATTAACTCCGATAAAAATTCTACATGAACACGGACATTTTACATACTAGATCAAGTTATTTGGAAATAAGGCCAGAGATTAAAAGTCGGGGAGCAATTTGAAGTCAGGTTAATTTAAATCAGGCAAAGCGGAGAATTTGACCAGGAAAGCGGACTCTGGCACCGGACGCAACAACGTTAAGTAGCGAGAAATAATTTGTGTAGGGAGCGTAGGAATTTTATTACCTGTTCGTAAATGTCTTTCAGTGACTCAGCCACGCAGCCTGAGAAATCAGGCAATTTCCAATTTACCCCGTGCTGAGTAGTCTTCGGTTCACAAAATCTGCACATATAAATAGAATATAAAATAACTTGCTTAGCATTCATCGTAGATAAGACGTAAAAACTGATAACTATAGAGTGATAGCCTCGAGGTTTAGGCGCGCGGTCGAGAATTTCGGCGGTCGCAGGTTCAAACCCCAGGCACACATCTCTGACTTTTCGAAGTTATGTGTGTATTCACAATGAATTATCACTTGCTTTAACGGTGAAGGAAAACATCGTGATAAAACCTGCACACCTAAAAGTTCTTAGGAATTTCTTAGGTGTGTAGTCCGCCAACCCGCACTAGGCCAGCGTGGTGTACTAAGGTCTAAACCCTCTCAGTTGTAGAGGAGGCCCGTGCCCAGCAGTGGGACGTATTTGGGCTGATGATGATGATGATAGAGTGATAACTTGCATCGAACAGAAATAATCGTTCATTGTTAGTTAGTGGTAAAGGAGAGTAGAAACTCAGTCACAGAGTGACGAGCTTAAATAGTTCCCGTATAGACAGATTGGGTGGAGTAGAGCAGTCTTTTAGATCACATCGCATTACCAATTCGAGCATATTACCCTTAACGGATAAACATACAAAATAAAATAAAATTCTTTGTATAGGCTAGATGTGGTAAAGTTGTAAATTGGACCACTAACCTGGTAGTCTCTCCGACGTGTCCTGGTGGGCAAGATGCTGACGCGTGGGCTCCCGGCGCAGTCTTCGGCCAGCGAAGACCATGGGAGGCGTCGCTTTCACAGGCCTCATCAGTAGTGCCCAAAGCCCACATTGTCACGCCTTTTGAGTTCGTCCCGGCGACTGATGATACCTGGCATCTGAACTCTCCAGATTTCTGAAATAGTCAATATATTTTTTTTACTGGCAAGGCAAAGTAACAACACTGCATGTAATGGTAAGTATAGTATACGAGTAGTTCAAACAGAGCATGAATTTACGGGAGACTTATGACAGCGGTTCAGGGTTTTAACGGGAGTCCATGCTTCGAGTGGTCCACACCTAACAGTCGCACATATAGTTCCTACTAACATGGCGCAACGACCCAAAGCGAGTCTTGGTCTCCAATTATTCTCTACTTATCTCATATAGTTCCAGTATATTATTATTTTTTATTAGTCTTTATCCTTGTTGTAAGAAATGTTTTGCATAAATTTAAATTATAATTGATCAAGCAAGCTTTATAGTAGATACCACAGAACGGTTGATTAAGACAGAAAGGAAATGTCAGCACGCCGAACCTACGATTAGACTGTCATATGTTTGACACTGTTGCTTCTTAGTAATTCGGGTAGCGTGTAATAACGTTTTTATCATTGGTCGTGTGATCGTAGTAGAATGAACAGGTGACAGACTAGCGGCGACAATCGTCCCGATACTAAATACTGCCTATTTCCCTTCTAATCTTATTCAACTCTTCTGCGGTAGATACTAAGACATGATATTATAATTTCCCAACGTTTGAATATCGAAGAGAAAAAAATAAATTTGCCAATTAGAAGTGGATGCTCATTTGACAGCCCCGTGGCGCAGTTGGCTAGATACCAGCTTGCGAAACGAAAGGCTGCGGGTTCGATCCCCGCACCAAGACAAATGTTTGTGTGATCCACAAATATTTGTTTCGGGTCTGGGTGTTTGTGAGACCGAAAAGTCTCGTAGTTTCTGATACCCACGACACAGGAATTGTATCCTAGTGTGGGGTCAGAACTATGTGTGTGACTGTTGGGTGTATTTGTATTTATTTACAATACATTTTTTCGAAGGATAAACTTTTATTTAAAAACGAGCACATCTAATTAATACTATGAACAAATAACGCTGTTGTGTAAAAGTGTAATGTAATCCATTTGCTTTTGCTTTATATTGTTGATTAATTAAATGTTCTTCATAATTGTTTTTCCAGACTCCGTAAGTCCATTGATTTTGAATTGTGTAAAATTTATACATAGGTTATCCTGAAGGCAAAAAAATCATTTTAAGCTTGTGATCAAACTGACATAATAGTAGACGTACGCCGCCAAAGTAAACATAGACACGAAAGGTTATCTCTTATTAGATGTTTTTATGCCGATTTGCCTTTTCTTCTTTCGCTTCTTTAATTATTGCCTTATATGATTTATTTATATTGTCATAGGTGTGCGAGCTTAGAATAGCATATTTTATAATACATAGTTATTGCCTTGGGTTCTCGCGGCACAAGTATGTACCGTGCGTCCTAGAAGTCCCGGGTTTGATTTCCGGTTCGGGCAAAGTGTTATTGGGTTTTTCTATTAGGAAATTCTCAGTGGATGAACGGAGTCTGAAAATGTGCCCGATAACGGCAATAGGCTTGCTTCCTATTACGTGGGATCGATACATACCTGGCGAAATACAGGAAATGCGTGGGAATGTGTACGTGAGGTTATGTATGTATGTATAGATATATTGTATGTAAATAGTTATTGTCATTCATAAACTTTAACAAATGAATAATAACTAGGAGCATTTTTCTTACGCCTCAAAGAGCAGCTTGTGTGTATTGCTATTGAAACGCTATCAGAGGTATCGGAAAAGGCTTTATATTTATTATCCATATAAAACTAAAGGCAAAAATGAATTTAGAACACTTATTTTATAGAATATTTTTCAAAATGTGCAAATAAACAGCTATTTCATAATGGATAAAGAGTCAAAATACATTACTACAATAAAATTATCATAGCTTGGCGATGAAAAAATTTGAATTACAAAAGTTTCCTGCTAGCATTACTTGGCATTACCTACTAGCGTCCGTAAGTATGCATGCAAAAATAATGAAGCGGAAGGCTAAAGCCATTTAAATTTCATTCATTGTTGAATAAGGTCACTCGGAAACATTACTGAATTGTTTGTATTTGTTTCATTTTTGTGCATTTGTATATGAAATCTGGTATCTTTTAGAACTATTTTTTCTTCTTCAATAGTTGAATTTAAAAACTATTTGGTCTTCTAGAATAGATAAATTAGGATTATAAATTGTTTAATTTGATATGAATTAAGGATGTCAAGTTTTATTGTATTATTAATTATTACGACTAAAAGCTTTTCTGTTACATTTGTTTGTTAAGAGAAATAATTGAATGCTCAATTAATTATCCTGTTTTCCATAATTTTATAGTATTTTTTTGATGATCGGCGTTATATCTAGTGCTTTGAGGGAGGATGTCGACTTAACAAGACCAAAGTTTGCAAACACTGATCCATCTAGTTTGGCGATATTAAAGACATTACTGGAATACAAATTTCATGTCATCATGATCTAGTTTCACGCCGCACTCATAAAATTTCCGTGATAAGAAAAAAATTGCTTACGTAAATCGCCTAATTGTAGCTATGATACACGTACCTGCACATTATAAAGTTTCAATACACTTCCAGCTGGATACAGGTCTTCCCAGACTTCGCGTCCAGGCGCCAGCGGTAATAGAGTCCTTTCTCTGGCCCAGCTGAAGCCCAGCGCGCCGTGAATGCGACTGGCTCCTGCTAGACATGTTATGCTAACGTTGTCTCCCTAGAAAAAAAACTTCCCTGTATATGTTCATATAGCTACAATGCAGACTCATGCTTGAAAACAGTGGAGCGAAATTTTAGAATATTCTTTTTTGAAAATTCAAAGTCAAAGTCAAATTATCTTTATTCAAATAGACTTTTACAAGTTCTTTTGAATCGTCAATTTTAAGCTATTTCATACTAAACTATTATAAGATTTTCGTATATAAACTGACAAGTGACGGTAAAAATATTTATATCCTTAAATTTTTACCTAAGTGAAGCCCTGGGACCTAAATTATAAATAGCCCTAATGGCTCTTTTTTGCAAAACAAAAATAGTGTTAATGTCCGCAGCAGATCCCCACAAAAGAATACCGTACGACATTAAGCTATGGAAAAAGCTAAAATAAACCATTCTTGCCGTTTCCTCGTCAGTCAGACGTCTGATCTGTTTCACTGCATATGCCGCTGAACTTAATTTGCCTGCCAATTGTTGAATGTGCGGTCCCCACTGGAGTTTAGCGTCTACCGTAATGCCCAGAAAAGTAGTTGACGCAATAAATTCAATAGTCTTATATCGCTCAACAATAGGACATTTCGCTCTTCCGTTAAAATAGATACTGTTTTAAATTATCTAATTAGGGCTCCAGATTTTTCATATCGCTATTACTAAATTTACACCATACACAAAAACGGCATCTAAAAATATTCTGAAGTACTTAGAATGTGGTTAAAACAGCATGAAATGCATGGTTCGCGATCGCCTCTAGAGAAATCTCAAATAGCGTAACATTTTATCATCAGCCCATATACGTCCCACTGCTGGTTACAGGCCTCCTTTACGCTGGTCTACTGCAGGTAGGCGTAACTTTTATGTTGATTTGCAGTTTTAACAGTTTTGATGGAAGATACGATTTTACGTAAAGCTATAATACTTTCATACTACCGTATTTTGATTTTATTTACCTTATTAACTGTCAATGTGGACGGCACTAGACGTATATCCGGCGGTCTCAGCACGACGAGTCTCAGAGCCCTGCATCGTCTCCTGCCAGCGTCGTCTGCCGCACAGGACCATTTACCACTGTCCGGCTTCTTGGCCTCTGACACACCTAGCACCGACATACGGCGACCTAAAGCATCTTCTGAGACTGTTCTTGTCCATATTTCCCTGGTAGCAGAGGTGTATAAAGTTTTGAGAAAAAAATTCAAGAATTTTCGGTTTCCAAAATAAATAAATAAATAAATACACCTAACAGTCACATACATAGTTCTGACCCCACACTAGGATACAAGTCCTGTGTCGTGGGTATCAGAGACTACGAGAGACTTTTCGGTCTCACAAACACCCAGACCCGAAACAAATATTTGTGGATCACACAAACATTTGTCTCGGTGCGGGGATCGAACCCGCGGCCTCTCGTTTCGCAAGCTGGTGTCTAGCCATCTGCGCCACGGGGCTGTCAAAGGACTTTTTTGGAAATGGAAGATTGTATTACGATTTTTATGTACTTAATATATTAAGTCCGTTCATTATTGTAGTGTGGAGAAATAAAAAATATATATATGTACATTTAATGTATAAATACATATATTGCGGTACTCGGGTGGTTATTGGCACGTCGCGTCGAAGCACAAAAGGCTTCTGCTAAATTTATGCCATCATAATAAGGCTTTTCATGTATGCGTTTAACTATTATTATTTATGCTTGTTATACAATTTGTTTTTAAGGCGGACTTAATGCCTAAGGCATTCTCTATCAGTCGACTTCAGGGTGATGCAGAGATAAAAAGTAGGTGCATAAACAAATAATTTATCCCATTTACATATTATATCTTCAATTTATATAATAAAAATATGGTTTTGATAAACTATTTTGTAACGTACCAATACTTTTAAATAGACACGATAAACTGACCATACTAGCTTCTAATTATGAATGCAGTAATGTCAGACTAAAATAAAAAAAGGTAAAGTGCTTAGAAGCAGTGATGGCCTCGAGGTTTAGGCGCGCGGTCGAGAATTTCGGCTGTCGCAGGTTCAAACCCCAGGCACACACCTCTGACTTTTCGAAGTTATGTGTGTATTCACAATGAATTATCACTTGCTTTAACGGTGAAGGAAAACATCGTGAGGAAACCTGCACACCTAAAAGTTCTTAGGAATTTCGTAGGTATGTAATCCGCCAACGCGCACTAGGCCAACGTGGTGGACTAAGACCTAAGCCCTCTCGGTTGTAGAGGAGGCCCGTGCCCAGCAGTGGGACGTATTTGGGCTGATGATAAGAAAGTGCTTATAAAGTTCCTAAAAGTATTTATAATACAAACGAGTTTCCCTCGAAACTTTATCATCTATCCGCAAATACGGAATAGGTATACGTGTAAGCAATATGATAAGGATAACCTCAAGCTGTAATACGCGTTATGTTGAAACTCAGTGGCAGGATGAGATGTAGCGGTAGCGGGCAAATATTTATTTATCATAGGAATCAGTTTAATGAAAAAAAAAAATGATTTTAACACCGAATTCCAATTTTTTTAAGTTTAATTTGATCTCGAGGTTAAGGTTAGCTTTCGATACTGTAATGATGCGAGTTCGGTATTCGCACAAATTAATATGTTACATTGACTATTTTAATGTTGTAGATTTGTGATATTGTTTCAAAATTGTTTATCATCAGGTCTACAGCTTATAAGCCCAAGGTAATCTTTTCTAATTAAGTTTTAAATCCACGATAAAACTCATCAATCATTCACTCACTCAATCATATACCTGTCCTTAATTTTAAAATTCGAACACTTGAACGTTTCAAGAAATCAATGAAGAAAGACTTGATCATGAACACTTGATTTCAGTACGCGCAGCTCATATTTAAGACTTCACACAAAGAATAACCTAAACTGTAGAAAACTTCAGTCCAAATTTGTGCTCGTCAACAAAGGATATAGCTAACAAATTATGTTTAGCACAATTAAACTAGGTGGTTCATTCCCCATCAGGTTCGTAGTTAAAGT
Source organism: Hemaris fuciformis (assembly GCA_907164795.1). Taxonomy (NCBI): domain Eukaryota; kingdom Metazoa; phylum Arthropoda; class Insecta; order Lepidoptera; family Sphingidae; genus Hemaris; species Hemaris fuciformis. Next base: position 10,023,031 of record OU015450.1, on the reverse strand, counting down.
TAAGTCTAGATCGCGTCCGCCTGTCTCAAGTTTCACCTTTACCGCTTATCTTGAGCCGGGAGATGGAAATACCGAAAATTTTCATAGGGGTGATAGCTGAAATTGGGAGCAATTTGCTGACAAGCTGCGACCTCTTTGTTAGAGTCAGTGTTCTGCTATGCTATTTACGGCGTAAGTTACTAAGGAGCAACATATTAATTAATTTGTATCTACAATATCTTAATAATAATGGTGTATGGAATAGTTTACTTATGAAAAAAATACATACTAATTTTTCTTTGCTTTTTATACGGTCGCGGCAAATTGATAATATTGAATACGATCTTGCATACCCGAACTTGTGTGTTAAAAAGCCAATAGATGTATCTTGAAGAAATTATATCACTTCTTATTACTAAATTGTTATTATTATTGGCTTTATAAATCGATTATAAGCGATTAAATGTAAGAGTTATAAATTAAAAACTAAAAATCTTTTAACTAATTACTCACTGTAAATAGATTACTATCGCAAATGAAATAGAACGTTCCAGTGGTAGTGTCCGTTTAAGGACCTGATATCTACCACTTTGTCAGATATATTCTGGTTAACTGTATGAGAGGACGTTGGCTTCGTTCCAAACTTACTGTATTCCCGCAGATACAATAAATCAGAGTGTGTTCCGATGTTTACGTGTTTGTTCGCCTGTCAATATCGAATGGCTTATCGTGCCACCGACTAGAGAAAACTTCTTCCTATAAACGTTGGCTAATGTGACCACTTTACTAACAATATGGTCTTAGATAACAGTAAACAGACAGATGGATCTATAAACGAATCTTTTGAAGAAAATATTGCGCATCCTAACTAAAAACTATCATCATCATCATCAGCCCGCCCATAAGCAATGGGATGTGTCCCATTGCTGAACTCGGGCTTTCTCTACAACTGAGAGGTTTTAGGCCTTAGTCCTCAAAACTAGGTCCCTAACAACTAAAGCTAGGTTCCCAAGGAGATTCGCTGAGTTTTACTGCTCGGTGTCATTTCTGCGCGTGCCACTGTCGATCCTGGTGTACAGAGGTTGCGGTGTCGGGTGTGTGGTGGGATAGTCTCTATCAAATCCTATCTTGCGAATGTGAAGCCAAAAAAAAATAAAAGAAAATAACGCATATTAGACATAACTGAGTTATGACATATTGGTAGACAACGTTTTGCGTGGTAGGTCTATACGGGACATAATTGGACTGCTGCCGAGAACACAGAAGCGGAAATTCCACTAAAACAAATATATCTAAATACTCATGCAATATAATCATACATGAACAATGATATGCGGAACTCATTTGTATTACATAAACATTTGGATACTTCTAGGTATCTATTTCCAAATTCGGCGCGTTCATTTTGAGTTCCCGAAGACCCTCCAAAGTGTTGAGGGAGACTACCATGGGGTTTTTAGCCGGTAAGAGTCCGGCATACCCCGTTTGCCTTCTGGAAACGGGGATCCAAGAGGATTTTCCCCATGAAAAAAAAGGTATATATTTCCAAAGCTCGCACTTTAATGGCGGGGACGTCATTTCTCGTAAATTGATATTATCAGCCTTTATACGTTCCACTGCTGGGCACGAGCCTACTCTACTACTTAGAGGGTTTAGGCCTTAGTCAACCACGCTGGCCTAGTGCGGGTTCTCGTACATTGCCTCTTTTTGACTCAAGAAATTATCCGTCATGTTTGAAAGTTTTCTATGTTCTTACTATATAATAGATTTGTAATTCTCGATTTAATGTTAAGTCTAATACTCATCTAATAAAATATTATTACAAAATATTTACAACACAGACGCCGACAGCGGTATTTCCGTGTTCGTGCAAATGTTTTTGTACGAATTTTCTTGCTATTGTTTGTATTGTATTGCTCCCAACCGAGGATGTGCGTGTGTGGGCGTGTTTATTTAGGGATATAGGCAAACATCTGACCTTATTAACAAACTTTCGTTCATCTGCGCTAGATAATACATTTTTTTTGCAGTGGTTTCGACCCGGTAATGACATTGTTAAGTTCAATATAATGAAATGTGAGGTTCTAAAGTCGTAAATATGCTGACGTTATTGAATTAAGAAATAAAATTTACCAATTCGAGTGAAAAGAAAATTAAGATGTTCTGTTAACCTAATTAAATGGAATAAAGAAGCATGGTTAGCAATCTATGCTATCTATGTAAGTAAATGCTTTTTTTTCATCATCAGCCCATTATGTCCCACTGCTGGGCACGGGCTTCCTCTACAATTGAGAGGATTTAGGCCGTAGTCCACCACGCCGGCCTAGTTCAGGTTGGCGGACTACACACCTAAGAAATTCCTAAGAACTTTTAGGTGTGCAGGTTTCATCACGATGTGTTCCTTCACCGTTAAAGTGCATGATAATTCTTTGTGAATACACACATAACTTCGAAAAGCCAGAGGTGTGTGCCTGGGATTTGAACCTGCGACCGTCGAGATTCTCGACCGCGTGCCTAAACCTCAAGGCCATCACGACTTATGTGAAGTAAATGTTTTACTATTTATAGATTTTTAGTGGGAGGGAGATACGTGATAACTTATTCAACCATTTCGCCTTATACTTAGTGTTAAACAACTCACGTCATAGGTAAATCACATTACCTGGTGGTGCCGTTGAAGTTAATCTTGATTCCGTCCTTGTACCATGTAAAAGCGATGTTCGGAGATCCGTATGCCATGCAGCTGAGTATAAACTCAGAACCCTCCCATACTTCGGGGCGCTGGTTGACTATTAATGCCTGGAAAAAAGGAACGCTTTTAAAATATTATTTCTATCTGAACCACGAAGAAAAGCGCTTTTGATGTTATTATAAAACATCTACGATAGCGCGTGAACAGAAATTACTTGGGACAATACTTGCAGAGGTTTGTGGTGAAGTTGGTAAGACCCATATAAGAGGCCGCGGGTTTGGGCCTCTCAACAAAAATGTTTGTTTGAACTACGGATATTGAACAAATGAATAAATACACCCAACAGTAACCCCACACGTAGAAACAAGTCTTGTGACGTGGGTATCAGACACTACAAGAGACTTTTGTTTGTAGCTTAATATACTTGACAGTATAAAGGCCGACTTAATGCCATAGGCATTCTCTGACAGTCTACCTTTGGGAGGTGCGGAGATGAAACGAGGTAGGTGTATTGTGATAGTGTTATTACATACACATACATAATACATAATATACAAAATAAATATTTTTTATACAAGTACATAAATAAATATATATAGGTATGTTTTTGTGCCCAAAATTACTATTATAGTTTATGATTCAACAGCAGACTTGTATCGTAGTGTGGTGTTAGAACGTTTTATATAGCTCATTTTGTTGTCTTTTATAACAAAAAGGTTGCCCAACCGATCAAATAATCCAGTAGAGTAGACTATGCACTTTATGCGTTGCGATGCTTGTAGCTTACTTTATAAAAATGTGAACTTAATTATATTGGAGTAGCAGAAATCTTTTTTTTACTTTAAATGTAACATCGATTGCAATTGCCAAATCAGTCCTTTTCCAGGTATAGATTTGTAATCAACACAAATTGCCTGAAGATTTTAATACTATATAAATTTGGTGGTGGACTAAAACTGCTGCATGCTTAAGGCTGGGGAAAAGTAAAGCAAAACTTCTACTTTTTGGAAATGTGCCCGCGATATGGCAATAGGCGCGCTCCCTATTACGTAGGACATTAAAACGCAGCCGGCGAAACGTCGATATACATATAAATAAGCTTCTAATAATCCTTTCATGTTAGGCTTGGGTGTATGGTTATATATATATTAAGTTACCTTAAATATCAGAAAAACATCGTGAGGAAGCCTGCACACCTAAAAGTGCTTAGGAATTTCTTAGGTATAAATTAGTACTCGGCGGTCGCGAGTTCAAACCCCAGGCACACATCTCTGACTTTTCGAGGCTATGTGTGTATTCACAATGAATTATCACTTACTTTAACGGTGAACAAAAACATCTTAAGGAAACCTGCACATCTCAAAGTTCTTAGGAATTTCTTAGGTGTGTAGTCCGCCAACCTGCACTAGGCTAGCATGGTGGACTATGGCCTAAACCCTTTCAGTTGTAGAGCGGGTCAGTGTCTAGCAGTAGGACGTATGTATATGTGCTGGTGATGATGAAATATCACCTTAGATGCACTACTGACATGTTTGTTAACGCGCGAACTTCCTTTAAGAGTTGTATGTAGCTTTGTACTTGTATAAATCTCATACGATTTCACGGCTAGCCTTGATGTGGGTTACGAGGTTAGGAGTTTGTAACATTAAGCACACGAGGATGAATTTGGGATATATGCTGTGAGCGGTCACTCGTGCTACGGTCAACCACAAAACCGTCTGAAATGCTCGCACTTCTATGTGTAATAACACTTAATTTCTATGAATGTAAAGTAAGTTTATTATGCTTTTAGTATATGCTATCTGAAAGATAGGAGACATAAGTGTCAATATATTTAGAGTTTTTTTTAATTGAACATGTCAAGACAAACTATCGATAAATCAGTAAAATTAAAATATCGTAAGAAACGATTTCATACTTGATACAACTTTATAAAAGGACTCAGAAAGTGCTTAAGCTTCAGACATGTACTAATAAATCACAAAAATTGACCAAAAAATATCAGTACTATAATTATTTAGATGTGCGTGGCGTTGGCTACCCAATGTTATTCCTACATCTATGTAGTCTCTTATTAAATATGAGAAAACTTTTTTTATATCTACAATATAATGTACACATGTACATACGTATATTCATTCTTTAGTCCAACGCTTCCGTATTACCATACAAAAGCAAATAAAACATTAAAAACACGAATTAACATGCGAGGTCCCTTGATATGCTCGTGCTAATAAAGAAGGCGCTAAGTCAGGTTAACGAGGAATATCAGTTGGCTGCGAGCTGGCCCCCTGCCAACCGGCGCACCAGAAAATGCACCTTTGAAATAATTAAACTTTCGCCAAGGATATAATCGTCGCACGATTTTATTCCGAGTGCTAGCTTTTCTATTATTGTGGCTGGAGGTGGATGATTTCATTGGTTTTCGTTTCAATGCAACGGGATTATAGATGAGTTTCTGTGTTTTCCTGGCTTTTGACGGCGTCGTTTGTATAAAATTGTTTAAAGGTAATATTTCAGCGCTTCATATATATTTACCTACTTATATACATGTGAAAGTATTCTTGTACACTTAAAAAAATGGCTTTAGCTATTTGTTTATTTGTGGCGGGTTTTTTACTGATACCTAAAATGCTTATAAGTTTGTTTTGTATGCTGTTTATAATTGATGATTGAGAATTTTATACAATCTATTAATTTTGTAAGCCCTCCATAACTTTGTAACCCCGACCTGTGGTTTGGGGGCGTAATAATACCGCCTCGGCATTTCTTGCCTGTCGTAAGAGGCGACTAATGGGGGTTATTGGGATTGTAAGGCGTGCTACAGGGGAGGTGCGCCCTTACAGGAGATGTAGGATCCCGAGATGTGCGGCAAAGCGCATGGCCTCGTGAATGTCGCGGACGCTCACACCAAATGGGCGTCCAAAATAAGGCCGTGACCTGAAATTCCTCCATCGCAGAGGAGTCCACATTTGTATAGAGCGCTGAGCGGAAGCGGGAAACAATTAAAGGCGCTCGCCCTGTAGGTATTTATCGTACCGCCTAAAATGCTCAAGACGGCCATCGAAAGGTTTTAGTCGGTATGCCGGCATAGGATTTTGATTAGGGACCCAACTCAGCCAAGCAAACAATAGTTCCGCGGGTTGAGTTGGAAGGCTGGTGACACCGACATACGCTTTTCAACCTCAGGTACCGAACAGAAAGTTTAAAGCCCTTTTCTTTCGTTAAAAATATCAAATTTGTAACAACTATTGACGTTTATATTCTATACATAATATCGAATCTATATTAAACGAAACAAGGAACAGAACTCCAAATCGAAATTAAACATCACCCTTCCCTGTAATACGCATAAAAACATCACCCTCGTTCCAGGTAATGTAAAAGATTATATGAATCCTTAAAATAATAAAAGATCTTTATATCCTCATCCATTTTCCCGTTTGATTATTTTAAGACGACCCAGTTCCGCGTCGGCGGGCACGTAATTACTTTATCAAGTTTTGCTTTATGTGTCGCTACTCAGGCAGCGTTGTTTTAACAGATTGTAAATTCACCATTATTTTATACTGTATTGTTGAAAAAACTTCCTCGTGGTCTCGCGGTACAAGTATGTGCCGTGCGATCTAGAGGTCCTGGGTACGATTCCCGGGTCGGGCAAATTGTTATTGAGGTTTTCCATTAGGAAATTCTCGGTAACAGCTCGGAGTCTGGAAATGTGCCCGAAAAACGGCAATAGACTCGCCACCTATTACGTGGGACTGATACATACTTGGTGAAATGTGGGTGCAGAAATGCACCTCTGCCTACCCCTTCGGGGAATACAGGCGTGAGTTTATGTATGTATGTTGAAAAAAAAAACAATATGACATTTTAAATACCTTTAAGTTTATTTCACATGACTATATCTATGATGAATAAAGATCTAGGTCATTTGCTTCCAAGTTTTGTTTTGATACTTGTATCATTCATTTCTCGGAAGTTAAACCTCTAGACTAAATTAATTATTAAAAGAAATATTGCAGCAGCTGAAAATTCTAGTTGACCAATAATTTTAGGAAGTAAGGAAAGGTCTTCCCGCCATGTCAAAATTTGAACATTCATTTTCGAAGTAAAATTTTCAACATGGATAGAAGGAAGGGACGTTAAATATCATTGATTTAAATTTACGAAGTTTTACAAACGATGGAGTCGTAACAGTACCGTAACTTTAATTAACGTTCAATATTCCAGAGCAATTTTGACTCGCTAAATATAAATCTAATTTACTGAAGTCCATCCATTGAACGGCGCATGAAAAATAGTTGAATCTCTTTTGAGATTATTTCCGGCAGGAGTTTGGAAAAAATCGGGTCATTATTTATTCGATCCTGTTCAAAGTTCCTGGGTAGGCTGATTGAGTCAGTAACAGTTTTAACTGCGCGTTTCTCGGAATTTCGTTTGGTTAACAGCGAAATTAAGCAATTAATGTTGTGGAACTTTTACAAGTTTTTAAACGACCGCCTTGTCTCACTGCGGCGGATAGTCAACTCGGGAAGTAATAAGTTTAAAACTTTGCGGTGCTCTAGTTATTTTTATGTCGCTGCTTTCAGGCAAAATTAGATGCTATAAAATATAAATACGAAGACTTCGCACTTTATATGACATTTGTAAATGCGGTTGACCAGTCGTTAAATTAAGAAATTAGAGGATGTTGACATACATTCTATCATCATATCTACTAATAGGATTATTTTAGGCGATAGAGTAAGAGATGCGTCCGATGCAGATATTTGAGTTTGCAAAAAAATAATTGAAGTTTAAACCTTACGGATTGAAATATTTTCTATGACCATGCATTCATCTAGTAAGGTGAATGACTGAGATGAGGTCACATTCACACTTCAGCGCCTACAGATATTACAGCCATAATAGATTTCTTGAATTAAAAATCTTTCGAAAGGGAATGCTAGTCTTTATTTCCAAGCACAGTTAGAGATTCAACGAAGCTTATTACGCGTCAAGCGAAGTATTTTACCCCATTATATAGTGTATAATTAAAGTCGTGATGGCCTCGAGGTTAAGGCACGCGGTCGAGAATCTCGACGGTCGCGGGTTCAAACCCCAGGCACACACCTCTGACTTTTCGAAGTTATGTGTGTATTCACAATGAATAATCACGTACTTTAACGGTGAAGGAAAACATCGTGATGAAACCTGCACACCTAAAACTTCTTAGGTGTGTAGTCCGCCAACCCGCACTAGGCCAGCGTGGTGGACTAAGGCCTAAACCCTCTCAATGGTAGAGGAGGCCCGTGCCCAGCAGTGGGACGTATATGGGCTGATGATGATGATGATATAGTGGGACGTATATGGGCTGATGATGATAATGATGATGATGATATAGTAGGCTTTTTTTGGCCCTATAACACCACACACTCGCCACTGTAACTCCTGTGCTCCAGGATCAACAGCGGGACGCACAGTATTGGCACCGAGCAATGAAGCTCAGCGAATCTAAGGAGAACTAAATTTGTCATAATCCCGCAACGAAATAAATCAGAAAGACAATTAAAGGAGGAGTTGGAAAACAAAGAGTTGTCCACTTCCCTCCGAGGAAAGCGGTATATAGTAGGCTATCAGTCGCAAAAGGTACCTATAATATTTTTGATACAAAAAACGAAAAAAAGCAATACGAAAAGTCGCCGGGTGTCCACTGAATTCAATTCAATGGATTAACCCGACAGTAAGGTAAACTAACAAACGCAGAACAATCATGTATCCCAGCAGCGGATCGAACGATTAAATTATGATAAAAAGAAAAGAAAACATGACATCACAGGCAAACAGAAAATTTAAATATAAATGGGGGACAATCGAACAATTTACAAAGGAGATATCAGCGCTGTTGGGACGTGGCAATGTTACACTAGACGCGTCTCTATTGACCGCTTACCACCAATAGACGGGTACATAAAGGAGTTCTGACGCTTCATTACGTATGCAGAATATACGTGCATTGCATTCTAATGAGCTGGCTATTGAATCTTCGCAAGTCACGTATATCCTAAGTTATATTATAAATGGGTGTGGGTTTGTTTGTTTGTTACGCCTTCATGACAAAATCATAAGCATCCTCAGCCTATACAGGGTGTATTCAGACCGTGATCGGAAACTAAGGCAGGTACCTACCTACCTGAGTTTCCGATCACGGTCTGAATACACCCTGTATACATATGTTCTGGCCACGGACCTCCTCTACAACTGAGAGGGTTTAGGTCTTAGTCCACCACGTTGACCTAGTGCGCGTTAGCGGATAACATACCTAAGAAGTTCCTAAGAACTTTTAGGTGTGCAGGTTTCCTCACGATGTTTTCCTTCACCGTTAAAGAACGTGATAACCCTTTGTGAATACACACATAACTTCGAAAAGTCTGAGGTGTGTGCCTGGGGTTTGAACCTCCGACCGCCGAGAATCTTGACCGCGTAAACCTCGAGGCAATCACGAAAATGCCAAAATCACTGAATAGTTTTTTTTAGGATCTTTTATACATTAACAGACGGGAGTCTACTTATGGAGAGGTAACTAATGTAGGTGATACATCTGATTTTGAAGTTGGTAGAAGTAAATTTTTACATCTACCTTTCTTTTAAGGTCAAAGTCAAAGTCAAAGTCAAAATATCTTTATTCAAATAGACTTTTACAAGTTCTTTTGAATCGTCAATTTTACACATCTTAATTTTTTAAACTATCCAAACTTACAGGAGAAGAGGGTGAGACAATTCCCATTAATGTGGCACATTACCAGACTTCATGCCCGAGACACACAATAACACTTTACGCCATCGAATTTGACCCTAGCATTTTTTTATTACGTTGACTCCTCCGTGATTTCTGTACCGTGTCGTTACAAAAGGAAGCTTTATTTTTTTTTGTTGTAAAATTGTGAGAATTATAATAAACATGCAGATTTGTATGCGCCATGTATTAACTACGAGCCTGGAAATGGTCCGCAATAAATCTTCCTTACTGCCTTGCACTGTTTATATTGTGAAAATATACAATGTATATTTACTAAGCAGTTTAGATGATTTCACAATTGTTGGGAATAAATTTGAATTCAACTTTTTCGTTGTCTTCTTTTCTGAAAGCCATATAAGATTGTACGTTGATAAGAAACACTGTTGGCTAGACGCCAGCCTGCGAAACGAGAGGATCGGTCCCCGCAACGAGACAAATATTTGTGTGATCCCCAAATATTTGTTTCGGATCTGGATGTTTTTGAGACTGAAAAGTCTCTGGTAGTTTCCGATACCCACGACTCAAGTCTTGTTGTCAAGACTGTTGGGGGTTATTATTTATTTATGGGTGTTTTTGGCGACGTTTATTTCCACTCTGTTCTCAGGTAGCCTCGAGCGCTAGTAAACACTAGTTCCGTCACGATTTTTTCTTCATCGAAAAACCGATTTGATTCTCTTGTACCATACAAGAGAATTCTATTTTAATTATTTTTTACCACTTTCTCATAGTTAATAACTTTGGAATGAGATAAAAAAAACTACAATTGGCATTAACAATTATACCTTGGCGAAATCATATTGACATATTGGCGAAGATTATTGCCACTGATGAACACTTATAGCACGTATTGTAGGTAATCAAATAAAATTACAATATACAGGCAGAACAATTTTCGATAGTAAACTTAGTTTTTTTTTGCTTTTAGCATAATACAACCTCGACTTGGCGGCCTTTCAAGCTGCAGTCCAAGCGAATTACAATGTGTATTCACCGCATAGAAGTAAGAACTTACATATTCAATCCCAAATTCCAAGGAAAAATGAAGATTGGCGAATGGAAAATGGTGAGCGACTACATTGTCTTTACCAATGTAAAAGGGTGCAATGTAGTATTATTACTATACATACATACCAGTGGCGGTACTTCCATAGAAGCCCAAAAGCGTTACACATTTATTGTGTAATGTCTATAATAGTTTATAATAGTTTATTGTGGTGTCAGGATATTCGCATTTATATGTCAAATTGCTTCTGTTAAATAAAGATTAAAAGTTTAACATTATTATTCGAAGTTTTGTAAGGCAAGGTGGGCTTTTGGGCTTCTATGGAAGTACCGCCACTGGTAGATGCAGTTCTGTACCTACTTTTCGCCAATTGTGTTTACGACCCACGTAATGGGACTAGGCTAGCGTAGTGTACTACGGTCCAAACCCCCTCAACTGTGGAGGAGACCCGTGGCCAGACGTGGGACATATATGATGATGGTGATGAATGGGCGCGCTTATTACAGGTTTTCCTAATGGAAGTGAATATCCCCATGGGAAAACCATCACACTTTGTCCGACCGAGGAATCGAACCGGGGCCTCATGTTTGCACGGCACATACTTATACCGCGACACCAAGAGACAATAATACACACTCTTGCAAAATAGATAGAAATTATTGTAATGAATGTATTTCAACGCGATTATTTTAATATTACCTGATTTCATTGTAACTGTTGTTTTAAAGACCCTTTACCATGAAGGTGGAAATTTTAACGCGAACAAATTGCTAGTTCTCAGAAAATTTTATTATTATTAATTTGGAAAATGAGAAGTACAACAACGGATTTTGAATAGTGGGACGATTGTTTAAATATACATAGAAGTTCTTTCTCTTCTATATTTTGTTTGTTTAAAGCGGCTGGAACATGAGGAGGCGTGGGTGCTATTCCAAGTATTAGGGAAATGGTTTATGAAAACAAACATTTTCGTATAATTTCTAATATTATGCTTATGCAAGACTTGTCCGATACTCACCGGAGTATGCTTTATGTGTGACATTATAAAGACACCATAAATGAGTACCAAACACGGCATATTTATCTCAAATTTATTTTTAACACAGTACTTTATTACCGCTAGAGGGCGCCATATTAGGTTCAGTGACACGTCATATAGCTTATAATTAGTGGTCTATCAAGGCGCTTCGAACGATACCTCAATTGTCCAGTTCTAATAAGTAGTTAAAGAGTTATGAGGGAACAGTAGGGCTACCATCAACTCTTATTGCGATTCATTTTACGACCTAAACTGAACTGAATCGTTATTTCGTACCATGACATCTATAAAGCGATTCAGTATAGGTTCAACTGCTTTGTAACAATTCAGTTAAGGAATTGAATGAAATTTGGTTCGTCAAGTATTATTGTTCGTTCATTTTCGTACCATGACTCTCTGAAACTACCTAAACTGAATCGCTTAACTGTCAAAAAGTAATACATTTAGCGATCCATTTTAAGTTACTATTTTTTCAACAGAATTTAATAGTTTCTGTATGTTTTAGGACTTTTGTGTATTTTTGTAACTTTTTATGGTAATAAGTGATCAATTGAATTAAATTGTTGTTGTAAAATTGTGATTTTGTGATCATATTGTTACAATATTCATTTATACATTAATAATAACAAAGGTGTCTGAAGCTGCTGTAAAAGACGTTCCTAAATTGTTTTTAGATGACTGAATATTTGATTCTTTACGAATTTATGGAATGTGACAATGAAGCCAGCACGTCAAGCCCTAAAGAAAGGTTCAAAGTTAGGGAACAGTCGGAATTCGACTGATGGATCCATTTGTTTACTTCGATCATCGGTGATACTGAATTTACCCATGTCGGCTTTCTAAACATTTGGTTTTAAGTTTGTGTGAGGAGTTAAGACTCTTGTTCAAGGTATCGGGTAAAATCTACCGATCTTTTTGTGAATAAAAAGGTAAGAAACATTTTATAATTAAATAAAAGAAAGACATTTCATTACATGCTGGATTTTATTTCATACATGTAATTCCAACAACTCATAAGTATTTTTGTATGTACAAAATAGATTAATATGTTTTTTTCTTGTTAAAGATATTGACTGCATTGTAATTTTATGCAACTGGGTCCTATTAAAGACCCATTGGGGACATCAAAGGACACTTAATGGCACAGCAGACAATATCATCCATAATAGCAGAAGTGACCGCCTGCATTGTTTCTCCACAGATGACAAGATAATATGTATATGCTATCCTAAAACCCTGGCTGAAAGAAATAATACATGGGCTAGGTGAAAGTGTTATTTTTTTTAATAATTATTAATACCTTTTATGTGCATTACACTGCTGATCAGACACCTTAAAATTGAGGGTTGTAAGGACTTGTCCACCACACTGCCTTATTGCAGGTTTGTGTTGTAATACCTAAGCCTACCTATACCTTTTATTCAAAAAGCTTTTAAATGTAAAAGTTTCTTGAATTTTTTTCCTTTATTGATATAAACAATAATAATTTGGTGAATTTTTATTACAATCTATTACAAAAACAATAATTATTGCAGGTTTTATGAGAATTTCAACTTTCCAGGTGTTTTTAGGTGTATAGACTACACAAATAGCTAGTATAAAGCCCGCTGAACATGAAGAACATTTCTAATGTAGGAAACATTATCACTCATTAAATGTCCAATTGGTGAGATGGATCATCTATAACTAAACAATCATTGTAACAACAAAAATATTGTCTATCCATATGAGTGTGTCATGTTTTTCTAGATATGTGATGCAGACATGCAAATCACCAGTGTAGATGCTAGCTATGTAGGCGCTACACATGATTCATTTATATGGAATGTGTACCCTTTAAAACATTATTTGGAAAGTCTTGACAAATCTACTTGGTTTCTTATGACAAAATAAATGCATGCAACTTATTATACATAGACAGGCCTCTTGCCTTTAACATTATACACATTATAAAGTGTAAATAATTTGCTTAGAACATAATGCTTTATGTTCTAAATATATTGCTATATATTAACACATTATTGGTGTAACCCAAAAAAGTATATTTTTATGTTGCATTAAGTTAATTACCATGAAGCTTTAAAAATAATACTTGTTTTGTTGCAGGAGATTCTGGGTATCTACTACGCAAATATATGATGATTCCAGTTATATTTGCAGTCCCAGGTACACCAGACAGCCACTATACAGCTCTTCATGTCCGGACAAGGAACATAATAGAAAGAATGATTAGGCTTCTCAAAGCGAGTTATTGTTGACTTTTGGTGCACAGAGTGTTGTACTACAAACCAAGAGTGGCAGCATCTATAATAAATAATATTTTATTTACTATATAATTTAATGTATTTTTTTTATACCACCTTATTTGTATTTCAATTTTATAGTTGTAAATAAAATGTGTTCAGTATCTTCCTCGCATAATTTCTTTAATTTCTCTTATTTATTTTAACAAAAGTTTAAAAATGTTATTTACTCCACTCGAAGTTTCGCCTGCTTCTGGGTTTCCGCAATTCCCTCACTTGTGATGTTTTGTTATAGCCCATGGCTATATCCTTGTGCTTATAAAGAAACTCCCATAAGTGTTCGAGTTCGTCATAAGTAATTCTACACCGTATAGCTTTACTATATTGAAAAAAAAGCACTTGAAATACCAATGGTGATACAAATGTTTTTGTAAGCGAAACGGGGTAAAAATTATAAGAACTCAATATATAAATTGATAATGCTAACTATGAATGTTGAAAAATCAATTACCCCATTGTTTAATACAATTTTAATTCAAATTTAATAAAAACGTCGAATTAACAAATCAAATCCACCGCCACATCAACCTCGACTTGACGATGCGAATGTTGAATAACACATATTCGAAACTTGAACCAATTTTTAATGTTAAATTATTTAAAGAGTTATGTACCGATATCATTTATTTCACTGCAATCAAAATAATTATAAAGCCCTTTATACGTCGCTAAATATTATTTTTTACAAAGTAAGTATATAAAAATAATAAAATAAACATAAAAATAGGATTAAAATAGTAATAGTAAATACCGACAATTTAAAATGTTGAGTTTCAGAACGCACTCTACTATGGTGGATGAAAGAAACGATAAATGTATAGCGTTGTCTCTTTCAATCAAAGCGATCCAGTTTTAAGTTTCGTTCATTCACTGGCTGCGAAACAATTCAAATGCGACTCAGTTTAAAGAACGTCATGGTACCAAAATAAACGATTCAGTTTAAGAACCTAAACTGAACTGCTCTGCAATTGAATCGTTTGTTAAAAGGTCATGGTAGGCCTACAGATGAACATACATACACCGATAGTCTGTCAAAATCATAACCCTCCTTTAGCTTAGCCGTAGTGGGGTAAAAATAATAATAATAATATAGTTATCTATATTGATAGTTCTACTACTTTAATCAAACGAATGAAACCGACGAGTTAATAAATCTAATTTAATCTGGGATGTTATGAGTGAGTTTCCGCAGCCAGACACCGCTAAACAGTTGTAGAAGCATTAAATCACTAGGGGACCTATAAATTACGTTTAACATGTAACCTATTGTTCGGGGACCCTTTAGTAAACATAGTGTCTATTTAGAAGCAACAATGTCTACTCGGGGGTCTTAATTCAAGATGGTAAACAGAGTTAGATTAATTACGTTGGAGAACTGTTTAATTTCATTTCTAGTTGCTTTTAAGCACGCATTTAAAAATGCAACACACAATACTAAAAGCATTACACAACCAAAATGCAACTTAGGAGTTACAATTTTATTTTTATATATATATTTTTTTTATACATACATACATGACCTCACGCCTGTAATCTCCGAAGGGGTAGGCAGAGGTGCATTCTGCACCCACATTTTGCCAGGCATGTATCAGTCCCGCGCAATAGGACACGAGCCATTTCCACAGCACATTTCCAGATTCAGTTCTAGGTGTATGCGAATATTGTCCGAACGAATCGAAAATTACTATTTGAATCGAATAATTCGCGAAGGATTCCAGTAATTCGCGGATCACCGAATTATCACTGGATGTTCATTACATCGTGCATCGAAAAATACTATTTTAGCGAATTGCACCCAAATGAATTTAAATTTAACCTATTTTCAGGTTTCTTCCTCGTCCTAACAATATTTTTTTTCGGAAAGCGTATATTTACGGGAATCTTCGGTTATCAGCTGAGAAAAATATTACATACAAGCTTTCCACTAAATATTTATAAAATATTGTTAAATAGTGATTCATTGCTTAAGTGGTCAATTGAAAGTAATTACTTACAAGATATTAAAAAGGAAATATAACTTATCAATTATTCGATTTTTTTGGAATTATTTAGGAACATTTAAATAATTGCTTAATTTTTTTTCCTATCAATCAACGTTTTTATTAATTCGCTGCAAGGGTCAATTTTCCTTAACAAATTCGTAAAAAAACAGTACTTTACCGCACTGTAAAAATATTGTGCTAAGAGTTTAGAAAAACGTACAACAAAACACCATCCAATTAATTTTCAATACACTGCATGACAACAACCATTTGATAGTTCAAAATCTAGGTCGAATATGAGTCCTAAAATTCTCATGTAACCTAAACAATATGCCTGTACAGTACACGAGCACTCAAACCCTCGTCAAACGCTGTAAGCAATTTAACTGGAATGTGAAATCTACTTCATGTTTTGGATTATGTACTAGCAAATATGGAGGGAATACGGAGGTCTCGAAACTAGTATTCTTAGACAACTATGTAACAGTTTCCCTATGAAAAGTGATAGAATAAGGCATAATAAAATACTAAATTTTTTACTGAAATCAAGAAGAATATATACTAAAGATGTTTTTTTTTTATTTAAATATAGAAAGTCAATTTTTTTTGCTCTTTAATGCTATTAAATAATCAATCCACACGAATATTTTTTTCGAATCATGTGTTTGTGCAACATTTTAGCTTAGAGACCAATTCAAACGTTAAAATTATTTCAGAAGTATTCTTCTAAAGATGTTGAGGTACTTGAGGAGGTTGATGGCGGTACTTCCATAAAAGCCCATAAGCCCAGCTAGCCTTAAAAATGCGGTAACTAATCTATAAGCTTTGAATCTTTATTTAACAAAAACAATTTGACATATAAATGAGAATATCCCGACCCCATAATAAACAATAATAAACTAGACATGCCACAATTAACGGGTAACGTTTTTGAAAGTATCGCCACTGATATACATAACAATAAAATTTGGTCGAATATACATATTATGTAAGCTTAATATCTCAATATTAAGCTTACATATGTATATTCTATAGATTCTATAGATTTTAGATCTCTTCAAACGTCAAGATTATTCCAGAAGCATTCTTCTCTAGATCAGTGGTCGGCAACCTTTTGGCAGGCAAGGGCTGCAATGTGGCAATATAAACTAAAAGCGGGCCCGCCCTTGTGATATTTACCCTAGATTCTACCTAATACCTATGTATAATTGATCGTATCCCATAGAAAAAATGAAAATGCTAACAATCACTGGCCGCAAGCAAGACGTCCGCGGGCCGCGCGTTGCCTACCGCTGCTCTAGATGATGAGGTAAAGATTACTTACATGTAGACTCAAAGCGGGTTGCATGTCGAAGTGCAGCGTAGCGGGCAACAGTCGCAGGCGGTCAGTGCGCGTGCGCGTGGCGGCGAGCCTGGCCAGCACGCTGCGCAGCGCTCCAGCGTGTCGCCGCGCCGCCCACACCCGCAGCCACACCGTGCGAGCGTTGTTCGTGTCCACACCACTAACAAACACCGTCATCATCATCATCATCATCAGCCCAAATACGTCCCACTGCTGGGCACGGGCCTCCTCTACAACTGAGAGGGTTTAGGCCTTAGTCCACCACGCTGGCCTAGTGCGGGTTGGCGGACTACACACCTAAGAAATTCCTAAAACTTTTTAGGTGTGCAGGTTTTATCACGATGTTTTCCTTCACCGTTAAAGCAAGTGATAATTCATTGTGAATACACACATAGCTTCGAAAAGTCAGAGGTGTGTGCCTGGGGTTTGAACCTGCGACCGCCGAAATTCTCGACCGCGCGCCTAAACCTCGAGGCCATCACTGCTTATTAGGCCATCACTACAAACATATCAATCAAGATTTGGTGGTTGACCAATTGATTCGCAAACTGCAACTTCATTTATATGATGTTGGCACTTTCACCCAAATATTGTCACAACCAACTTCTGAAGATGCTATAATGTTATTTAATATGTTAATGCATTAATTTTTAATTCACTTTATTATTAGTTTTAAGTTAGACATTAGGATACGATGGGACTGACATACTGAGAAAAAAAATGATTTGGTGGTTAGAAACTTTGATACGTAGCCTCGCCGTAAATGGATTGGATCGTGGTGTTATTGGCCTAGCTTGATCGTGGAGAATAGACGTGATGGCTTCGAGACTTCACGGACAATAGATTCAAAGTCGCAGGGGTGGTGGGTTCAAACCCCAGGCACACACCTCTAACTTGAACTTCTATACCTAAGTTTTTAGGAATTTCATAGGTCTGTCAACCAGTACTAGACAAGCGTCGTGGACTAAGGCCTAAACTCTCTCAGTTGCAGAGGAGGCCCGCGCCCAGTATTGGGACATACCTATATAGGCAGATGACGATCGGGGTGGTACCTCTGTCACATAAAAAATTGACAAGAAGCAATACAGTTGTGTTTCATTTGATGATTAAAGATTTCCGAGACTAATTTTCTAGGTGGAAGGATAATTAAATAGCAATCTCTGTAGATGTAAGTTTTGAGATTCAGTTACGGATAGGCATATTTGTGTTATTTTTTAAATATATAAAAAGTATCTAGAATTGAATGTTTGTTAGTGTTAAATATGATACCATATTTAGAGGACACATAACATCTATCAAAATTGTCCTGGCGTCGTTTGATTAAGTATTATCTCGCAGAATATGACCTTAGGTTTCCTTTATAAATATTGAAATAATATTTTTCATTGTCGTTTCGTATTTAACTGTAACTAATTTTTACACACCACCTCCATACATAAATTCTTCATATGCTTCTGCATGAATTTCTAAAGCAAGACCTATTTCTCCATCGTCATATTCTGTATCTAACAGTTTCATAAGATTGTGAAACACATGAGTAACAATAGTAGCTACTAGCTTCTCGGGCTTCAAAGGACGGCATATTATTTGGCCATTAACAGCTTAGCTACAAGTATTTCTACTACAAAGCTTATAGCTTAAACAGTACCTCAAGTTACTGAACATTCTCGTGAATTTTACACGTTGTTGCACACTTGATGTTGAAATAAAGAATTCATGAACGTTTTAGTACATTTTAAAGGTGCACTAACATTGCTGGTAGAAAGAATAAGCGCAGAGTTTATTTGTTGCTAACTCCTTTGTAGAGTTTTAATGCTATTGTTAAATCTATAAGGACTTCCGACTGTATTGTATGCTTTGATGTCGAGTTTTGTTATAGGAGTTTACCGGAGATCGAATACTCCTGCCTTGTCTTATCTTTTCTATCATCATCAGTTTATATATGACCCACTGCTGGAAATAGGCCTCCATTATACTTACGGTTACAATTGTCTCTTTTATCCCATTTGTTTGAATGGCCCTATGCTTTCGATCTTGTCTTTCAAATATTTGTAAAAACTTTTCTTTTCTTTCTTAAACCAAATCATTTGAATAAATACATAAATAAATATAAATTAACCCAAAGCTCCAAGTGTAACTTAAACCATTATAAAAACATCAAATACAAATTGATATCTAATATAAAATGTGCACAAAATAAATAAAATAAAAATAAAATGACGACCGATCGAGTAAATAATTCGAGCAAATTAATAATAAGAAGGCAATTTTTATTTGGCAGGTCATATAATATAAAAATTATGTTATCCTTACTGGACCAAATACATGCCCACTGAGTTGGACTCGCTGGATCTACTCAGGTGTGGGTCGCGCCGCGTAAATTCCAGTAGTAAAGTGAGCCCGCTGAGTTTGTTTCGCCGGGTCTTCTCTGTCAGGGTCGCGTTTGGATCCGGTGGTACCATTAAAATAATACGTGACGTTTCGGAAATACACAGGGTCCATCTCGTTATTTACTTTAAAATAATAATAATAAGATTTTATGTATTTCCTGATGAAAACTAAAAATAAATTATAAAAAAAACCGTAAATATTTTTGTACAAATTATATAAAATGAACCATAGTTAAATTATAATGTAATAATAAAAGATTTTTCTTTTCTGTATTGACTTGTCATAAGTGCTATTTGATTGCCTACGTGACCAAATAAAGCAATTTCATTTCATTTCATTTCACTTCTATATCGTTATATTAGACCATTATTCTTAGATATAAATTTATGGAAATTTCCAGTAAATGTGTCTATACAATATTATATTGTCAAGCGACACTTATATGTAGATTGTAGAAGTAATATGAGAATCAACTCAGGATGGATGAAATGGCGACAGGTCTCATCCACAATATGTGACCCCAGAATGCCCCTCAAATTGAAGGGCAGAATATACAAGTCCATAATAAGACCTGTCGTACTGTATGGATCGGAGTGTTGGGCTACGAAGAAGACGGACGAAAGACGACTGCATGCAGCGGAAATGCGAATGTTGCGATGGATGTGTGGTATAACACGGTTTGACAGAGTGAGGAATGAATATGTTAGAGGAAGCCTGAAAGTAGCTCCTCTGATAGAAAAACTGAAAGGAAACCGTCTGTCGTGGTATGGGCATGTTATGAGGAGGGATGAATCATACGTAGGAAAAAAGGTGATGGATATGAAAGTTGATGGATGGGCGAGCAGAGGAAGGCCAAAGAAAAGATGGATGGAGTGCGTGACTGAAGATATGAAAGAAAAAGGGGTGAATGAAGACATGACGGCTGATAGGGATGTTTGGAAGGCTAAAACATACTGCGCCGACCCCAAATGAAATTGGGAGCAGGGCAAGGCAATGATGAGAAGTAATATGTATGTGATATCTTTTTTCTTACCTTATATTTAAAATTTCGATGTCATCTTCCAATGTGATATTGGACGCTTTTAAATAATTAGTTATCTGCGAAAACAAATATTTGTGTCAGAACCATATAATATGAATGTAGTAGTTAATTAGGGACATTATTTACCTGTTTAACAACTTCTTGGGATATGTTTATGCTTGGTTGGTCAACCACTTGCAGTCTAGTTTCGAAGCGCGCTGAGGCTGTAACATACAAAAAAAATAGTAGACCAAAATATACTTACAAATCTTTTATTAGGAGTGTGATAATGAAAAAACTCTAAGGCAGGTAAACTTGTAGTGTCGACGTATGCTGTTATAGTGAGTGTGTGTGTGTGTGTGTGTGATGTACTTACTAGAATCAGTATCCTTTGGATTGCAGTCACAAGTTGCCACTCCTTTGCAGTTTTCTGAACATTCTTCTATTCCACACTCTGGAACACAATATATTAAATTTTCATGTACACCCTAAGGTAAAAAGGAAATTGTTTTCTTGCAGAATAACAGCAAATGCGTCAGCGTCTCACAAGATTTGGATACGATAATTGTAATACATAAAATATATTAAACTCTTGATTATTTCTATCGAAATTATGGAAACAATAACACTACTAAACAAATAACAAAATTTTTATTTTATTTGAGTTCTTACTATGTGATTATAATTCCTTTTTTTTTGACCTAATACGAATATGTATTTTTACATAACATCTCATTTTTAAGATAAATGAAATTAGTCAAAAATATAATTTTCTTGCAGAATCAAGTTCACCAGTTAGGTTTCATTGATCCCATTCTATGGAAACAGTCCAGTATCAGTTTAATTTTTTAGAGAAAGTCAGCGGATTTGTTGTTACCAAGAAAATTCTTTGTCACATCAATAAAAGCATCCCATGCTTGTTTTTCAGTATGGTTAAGAGTAGACGTAAAAGACGAATCTTCAAACAGCTTCTTCATCTTCATCCTCGGGTACCTATAAAATCCTGTTCGTCACTTTTTTCGCTCTCTGTCGAAGAATAGCTGTCTAAAGTTTCTGTTTTCATTAAACATTAAACCGGGACCTTGGGTACAAGTAACTCGTCAGAATGTGGCTGAGGTTTCTTTACCGATGACACATCGGCATAATTAATACTTCGTTTGGATTTTTCAGAAAATCCCTTTAATTGTGTTAAACAGAAGTAACAATCCACGGCAAGATTTGTTGGTTCAGTCCATACCATCGGCGTAGCAAATGGCATTTTTTTAACTCTTGTACCAACCGTTCAAATTCGTATAGCACCTTAGACAGCACACTTTAGGAACCCACGTCTTATCTTGGTTTTTCACATCACGGTCAAAATAGGCTAAGTAACACTTTTTAATTAGGTCAGAAAGAGGTTTTTTTATTTATTTTGGCGTAAATTCTCCACAAATGTAACAAAATAAGTTAGGATTGTTAACACACACGCGTGACATTTTCAAGTTTACCAATCAACTAACTTTTAAGTTAGTTTTGTTAGTAAAATAATCTTATTTTCAAAATACCCGCAATATAAAAATCAAACTTACGTCAAAAACTTAAAATTCATATTTCTCAGTTTCTAGACGTAATATCAAAATAAAATGCCTACATATATTTATTATTAGTCAACCTCGATATGAAACAATATGAACCAAATCAGATCTTTTTTTAGTGTTGAGTAGTGTAATTATGGAAAAATAGTAAACGTAAATATCTCATATTTACGTTATTATGGAAAAATAGTAAACGTAAATATCTCATATTTACGTTTTCTCACGATGTTTTTCTTTAGTGCCCAAAAGATAATTACTATTTTATTGGTGACTTCAAAGTAAGTAGAATGTACCCTAGACTTAAATTCGCGAATATTATCTCAGGAATCTAAAAACTCACCTTTGCTTGTATAATTTTGACATCATACAATATACAAGACTTATGATGAAATAAGTCAACTCAAACTTAGACGAGAAACTTCACGAGAGTAGAAGATTTTTCGGCGGTAAGAATTAACGTTAGGCCTGGTTTTATAGCAAACTTTAGTAATTCTAGCAAGACCGTGATCATAATTATTTGAAAAGGTCAACCATTTATCATTCTAATAATATGATTTGATATTTAAATAAGTATAAGAAAAAATTTATGCAGCACTGTAAGGTTATTGTGTAGGAGTAATGTTATTTAATATAAATAAATTATCGTTCATATTGTTTGATGGATGTAATTAGTTGGAAAAAAAATTTACGTGGAAATAGTCTTACCATTTTGTTTCTTTAAAGCCTGTTGTTTCTCATTTGGAAAATTTTAAGTTGACAATTTTTTTTTATTAATAGAGGCGATTAAAATAAAAATATGCCGATAATAATGAATGTTAATTGTAGGTATATATTGCAATAAGTCAAGCGGCTTAAGATAAATTGTCGCCATGGGCCATCGCCTATGATGTTGCCAAAACCTATGCGTTATACAAAAAAAAGTTT